>JADMNL010000023.1:497187500-499587500 GCA_016271365.2 Neoceratodus forsteri
GTGAGTAAGGAGCAGGGGTGAACAAATGGGAGCGGGAAGGAGGGGTGTGAGGGTGGGTCCAGGGGGATTGTCGAGGTCCATGTGCAGTTCGTCTTCAGCGGGAGCCCCGCTCCCCACTTCTGTGGCCCCTTCTGCTATGTCGATGCCTCACACCATGGCGATCCATCCTTTCTAGGATGGCCAGAGAGGCCCTGGCCACCTGTAGCAGCTCCTGCAGCACCCACTCCATAAGGACCATCCTCTGTCCACCTAGGACAAGGGAGCAGAGTCAATAGGCGTGAATGCAAGCCCCCTACAGCCCACCCATTGTGCATGGCATACAGCCATGGGACACGCCCCTGTGATGGTGTGCGACCACCCACAGTGATCGTGTCCATAAGACCTGCCCACCCATGCACACACAGCCATGCGGACCGCTGCACACACCCACCGCCCAAGTCCTGAACAGCACCACCATGGCTGTACAGTGACATGCTTTGCGGTGTGAAGGCAGTGGCACAGCCATGTACCCGGTGCACGCATGGGCCACCAGTGATGCACTCCCAGACATGCAGTGCCACTGGACAGTGCTGACTGTACTATGTGGTGTGCACGGCAGTGGTGTCAATGGATGGTGGCCATGCCCCACCACCCGCCCTGTTACACAGCATGCACAGAAAATCCTGGATGTAAGGCACTCACCATCATCAGGCTGGTCCCGGCGATGGGCTGGTATGGGTCCTCCAGCATCTTGATGTGCCTCACGCTGCTGCCTCTCCTCTCTCATATGCCGGCCCTCCTCAGGGAAAAGGGTGCAAACATGGAGAGAGGAACACCAGTACAATCCAGTAGCAAAGGCCCCCCAACCCCGGGTGTGTGCGATCCCACACAGCCAAACCCTTCTGCCCCCCACCCCTATATCACCACCACCACCACCACCACCACCATGCACATTGGATGGACCACCCCCATGTGGTGGACACATGCCCACTGCGATACCCATAAGGATGTAACCAGTGTATAGATGGAGCACCTACCTGGCCATGGAACCGTGCCCCTCCTGGCACGTGCCCGCCGGCAGGCAAGCCTGTCTGGGTGCCTCCGCTGGAGGTCCCCATACCGGTGCCTGCATTGCTCTGCTGTGCACTGGAGACCTGTCACCTCCTCCAGGGCCACTGCCGCCTCCTCCCACATGGCACTCCTGGCCCTGTTCAGGGGTGCCTCACCAAAGAGAGCACCAGCATGGGGCTCAACTAGGGACACAAGGTTAGCCAGTTCAACCTGGCTCCAGATAGGTGCCCATCTTCGTGCCATCTTTTCATGAGTGAGAATCAAAATGGCGCTCCCTAGCACACATCCACCACGTGTGGATGCTGCGTGGTACTGCACTGCCATTCCCCATCGTGCTGTCACCGAACAGTGCGATAGAGGTGCACCCATGTGGACGCATGGCGCCTAGGGGCAAAGGTCGGCACAGGGTCAGGGGTCCCTCACGCACGGACCGCCACAGTGCAATTGGTACTCACCATGTGTAGCATGGTAGGGAACCTGTGTGGCACTTCCTATAGTGGCCTACCATGCTGTGGCACCACGGCGCATATGGCGCCGCACGGCAAGAGCACTATACATATGAACAGCGTACTAGCGCCACTTGCACAGTGGTGGACATGCCCTGCACTGCCTCCCGCGCTCAGCACTTCAGCAGTGCGGCAGGCGTCAGCGTCAGCACCCCAAGCATGTGCCGTTCGGTGTCTACTGTGCATGTCACAGAGCTGTGCCCTGCCTGAGCACATTCAACACAATTGCACAAGGTGCAACAGCGCGATATTCAGACGGCATATGCAGATCAGCTCATCAGCAATTCAATGGCGCAGCTACTGCATTAGCATCCACTCAAAATTAAGCCTCGCCTCATTTGCATGCGTTGTGCTATATTTAAATATTTATTTATTTATTGAATTTTCGGAATTACAACCTTTGAGTCAAAGACTCCTTTGCAAAGGCTCCACATCAGGACAAACAAACAGTTTTGCGAGACCACAGTATACAGAATCATGTGCACAAGCATCAATGCTTAGTGTTACAAAGTGTTGCTTTACAAGTTAACAACAAACCTTTACAAACTAAGTTACAATACTTAGTTACATACGGCCCTAGGCTGGATTAGCATCCAACAAATGGTGTGTGGGTTGTCTTTCCTCAGTCTGAGTCTACATTTGAGGTTCTGGGTTTATACTGGGGGTTAAGTAGAACCCTGCGTTGAGGAGGGGATAGATGCTCAATTGCAGCTACATTTCTCTGAGGCTATGAGGTGTCTCATGGTTTTGGTTTTAAATTAGCCTAAGGTTGGCACCAGGGTTATAGCAGGTGGGAGTTCGTTGAGCCAGGTGGGTGCACGGTAGCTGAAAGACCTTTGGCCTAGCGCAGTCCTTCGATAGGGGACATGGATGGGCACGTTTGTTAGGTGCTTTGGGGTGCTCCTGTGGGTGTTAGTTTGTATTAAGGAGTGTAGGCTGAGGGGTGCGGATTTCAGTAGGATTTTCTTAGCCTGGAGACAGGTATGGTATTTTAGCCTTCCTTTAAAGGTCAGCCAGTCCGCTAATTTGTAGAGGTCGCAGGTGTGGGTTAGGTAGTCGCTTCCAGTGACCAGTCGACTGGCTTTGTTGAGGGCAAGGTCGATGGCGCTTCAAAGCAGTGGGGTCAGCTGTCCCGTAAATTATTATTCCATAATCTATCAAGGATATGACTGAGCTGGTCACTGCCAGATGAAGGGCATGCAGTGGGAGGCATTGTCTATGCCTGTAGAGGATCCCTACTCTAGTGTATAGTGAGGAGGACAGTTGGTTGATGTGTGCGTGGTAGGTGAGAGATGAGTCTAAGGTGATGCCTAAGTATTTGAAATCCGCGACTCGTTCAATTAAGATGCCCTGGTTGTTGGAGATGTTTAGGTGGGCTCCTACATGGGGGCTTTGTCGGTGCGTCAAAGATCATGGATTTTGTTTTGGTGTGGTTTAATATAAGCCTGTGGTTTGAGAACCAGTCTTCTAGTTCGTGGATAGGTTTGCAGCTTGTGTTGGAGGGAGTTAAGGAGTTGTCTTTCCAGAAGACTACTGCATCATCTGCATAGAGCAGAAGTTTCCCATTACAAGCTTTAGGGATGGCATTCGGAAGAGAGTGAATAGTAGGGGCCTAGGATAGATCCTTGGGGTACACCTGATAGGACCGGGGTTTTAGTGGATAGGGAGGTATTGATTTTAACCTGTTGTGTTCGACCTGTTAGATAGTTCTTGAACCAGGATAATGTGTCTGGTGCAAGGTTGAAGGAGGGGAGTAGGTATAGAAGGAGGTCATGGCTGACAGTATTGAATGCTTTGGTTAGGTCGATGAAGATTGCTCCGGCAATATCACCCCCATCAAGAGCCTCATGTACATAAGATGTGAATTCTAGGAGTGCCGAGGTGGTACTGTGTCCAGGTCTGAAACCATGTTGTTCTTGGCAAAGCAGGGAGTGCTCAGTGAGCTACTCTGTGATTTGGTCTGATACGATTCTTTCTAGGGCTTTTGAGAGAGGGGGGAGTAACGTAATGGGCCTGTAATTACCTGGGTCCGTAGGGTCACCTTTTTTTAGGATAGGTGTAATAATTCCCCTTTTCCATAGCGCAGGGAATTGCCCTAGGTGGAGTGAGAGGTTGAAAATCTTGGTGATGTGAGGGAGGGTCACATCAAGTGTTAGACGGATTATTTTTAGGTCTACAGAGTCACTGCTGTACCTTTTATTCTGTAGGGCATGTGCCAGATAGTGTTTGGCCTGGCTACAGGAGATTGTTTTGAACCGAAATGGTGCAGGGTTATGACTGGGATTGGGGTTCAGTGGGACACTGGGGGGTGGATCAAAGAAAGTGGGTGGGAGGATTTTCTAAGGTCTGTGAAGGACTTGTTCAGGATGTTGGCTATTGTAGTGGGGTTTTGAGAGAGGGCACCGTTTGTGAGTATTTGGGTGGGTGGCTGGTTAACGGTTTTCCCACAGAGTTCTTTGACATTGCTCCAGAATTTGCTTCCGGTGCCCCAGGTTGAGGTGAGGGCTAGCTTGTAGTGGTTTGCCTTGGCAAGCCTTATGGCCCTGGTGCAGTTGTTTCTTGCCTCTCTGTATAATTGTCTGTCGTGGGGTAATTTGGAGTAAAGTGCTTTGTGCCAGAGGTTGTCTCTGTGGTGCATCTGGTCCAACAGGGGTTGTGTGATCCACGGGGTGTCTCTGGTTTTTAGGATCTTTTTGAGAGTGGAGCATATTTGTCGCATACTGTGTTGAAGATTTTGATAAAGGAGGTGAGTGCCTCGTCCACAGATTGCACTGAGTGGATAGTGGACCAGTCGGTGAGAGAGAGAGTGGAGTATCCTGGTTATTGTGCCTTTTTTAATTTGCCTTTGGACTGAGATTTTGGGTGGATCAGTTGGGCACGTGTTTGACCAGAGGCAGGAGAGGAGGGGAGAGTGATCACTAAGGATGTCTGGTAGGACCTTGACATTGGTGAGATGGTTGGGAGCATTTGTTAATATTAGGTCCAGGAAGGTTTGTGTTCCAGTCCTAGGATCTAGCCGGGTAGGGGTCAGGACTACTTGGGTGAGGCCATGTGCTGTAGCCGCGTCTTTGAAGGGGTCTGCTGAGGTAGAGAGCCAGTTAATATTGAAGTCACCCAGAACAATGAGTTCACTTCTAGGAGGGAGTAACGCGATGTTGGCCATTATGGAGTTGAAGGCTAGTTTTTGGTTATTGGGTATGTAAACCGCCATTATGTACAGAGGTTTCCCATGGGAGCCTACTGTGATTTTGACTGTAATAGCTTGTGCCCCTTGCATCGGAGGTGGAAGGGGGACGAGTAATGGTTGCAGTTGTGGTCTGGCGTAAATGGCGCAACCTCCTCCCCGTTTGTCCACTCTATCATCCCTGAAAATAGTGTAGTTATTTAGGGAAACTGATGAGTCTGGGACATTTCATGTGAACCAGGTTTCGGAGAGGGCAAGAATGTCAGGAGAGTGTTGAGCTACCCAACCTTGTAGTAGAGTTAGCTTTTTAGGTAGGCTGCAGATGTTTAAGGAGGTTAGCTGTAGACCAGTGTGACCCTGTCTGTTTTTTATGAAATCCAGAGAAGGCCCTGGATTAGGGTGGATATCTCCGGCCAGTAGTAATAGGAATAGTAGTGCATGCCTGAATGCAGCTAGCTGTAGACGCTTATAATAATTTTTTGAGTGACGTGCGCTGTTAGGGTTTTTTAGGGGTTTGCAGGGTATGGGAAGTGACTGGGTCACTTTGGCTAATGTTGCTTGTAGAAGAAGGGGATTGTATGAGTTAGCGAGGTGTGGGGTGGGTTGGGTTGGTAGCTTAGCCTGTGACGATCCACTTGCAGTACAGCTGAGGTGCTTGATTATGTAGGGGTAAGGGAAATGGGCATTGCTGTTTCCTGAAATAGGGAGTGAGAGGGCAGGCAGTGCCAGAAGAAATGAAGCTTGTAATAACGTAATTCGTCTGTAAAAAATGTTGAAAGTCAATTGTGGAGAGCTTGGAAATTAGTGCGCCCTCTAGGGAATGCACAGTATAACCTGCTAATGAAGAAGTAGGGTGATTGGTTTTTGCACTCACGTGGTCACCACTATAAAATGGAGTGTCGACCAAAGGTGGTGGTGGGGGCGGTGGGGAGCTGGCGCACAGTGCCGGTGGGGTCCAAATCCTGAGTTGGAAGGAGTGATCCCACGGTGAACAGAACGGCTCCGGACTTACTTTGCAGATTTGGGCAGAAGAGGGCAATTGGTCCCTCGCAATCCGTCTTGGGGGAAGGTTGCACTGTTACAGCCCCTCATGACCTCCTGGGTCCCGGTCCCGGTCTGTGGACAACAAAGGGGTAGGTGAGCACACTTTTATACAGCTGGGAAAAAAGGCGTTTCTACAGGGGAAGGGCACTGGTTATGAGACTCTGCCCAGCAAACAGTTTAAACCCCTCAGAGAAAAGTAATTGATTTTTTTTTCTTTTTTTGGTTGTAGTTTTTTTTATTTTTCCCGATTTCTCCCCGAGTTACAGAATGGGATTCAAGCTACTCTCCACCTGTACTCTGGCTGCAGCAGTTACAAAGTGCCAGAAGGAGATAAAATAGCCCAGAGGCGAGGTAGTGTCACGAGCTTAAGGCTCCTTATGTGCTGGGAATTCAAACCGGGATTTTGGCACCTAGACCCTAGTTTACAAAGGCAGCTGTTACACACTAGCACACAGGATGAAATGAGAAATGCAGTATACCCTAATCTAGCTTCAGTAACAACAGTGAATTTTAAAATTTTGGTGCCAGGATCTAGGTGATGCAGGATAATATTAAAACTTTATGGGAGCTTGCAGAAGTTGCTGCTGTGACTGGATCAAATCCTGAGTTGGAAGGAGTGATCCCGTGGTGAGCAGAACGGCTTCGGACTTGCTTTGCAGCTTCGGGCAGAAGAGGGCAATTGGTCCCTCGCGATCCGTCTTGGCGGAGGGTTGCACTATTACAGCCCCTCATGACCTCCTGGGTCCCTATATAAATGCGACATGGGGCTGCAGAGGCCATAGTCTGGTATTACAGTCTGTTGTGGTGAGTTGCATGCTGTTTGCCAGTGTGGACTGTGGTGAGTGGGAGATGCATGGGACTGCACATTCAGAGGTAACACCTGTCATTCCCACAGGATCAATGATGACCGAACGTGAGGTGGAGGAGAAGGAGGAGGAACAGAGACATGGGAGACGGAGGAGGCCCAACTTCACCCGGGCAGAATCAGATGCCCTGTTTGAGGCCTACCTTGACCAGGTACCGCTGCTCAGCAGACAGCGGGGAACACCACAGGCCCGTGCTGCGGCATGGGGTGAGGTGGCACGTGCCGTCATCCAGCATGGCAGCCAGCAGCAGTCCGTGCAAGAGTGCAAGAAGAAGGTGGGCACGGACAGGAGGAGGATAAAAGATAAGGTGGCTGCCATCAGGGCAGCGTGGGCTGCGACTGGTGGTGGACAGCCGGCCATGCCATGCCTGATGCCACAGGAAGAGTGGGTTTCTGGCAGCATGCAGCATTGTGCCCTAGAGGATGTTCCAGGTGGTGGCTTCCAGATGGGTGGTAGCCCGTCACTGCATGGTAGGTCCCAATCTGTCACTGTGTGGGGGGTGGGGGGAATGCCACAGGGTAGGGCAGAGACATTAATGCTACTGTGTTCCCTTACAGCTCCTGAGCATCTACATGGGTCAGTGGTGGTGGGCTCGTCCACTGAAGGCGATACCCTGGACACAGAGGAGCGCCCATCCACCTCCACAGGTGTCTGAGGGTCAGGACGACAGTGTGCCTGCCTGGCTGTCTGGACTGAGGTTGGTGGAGCTGGTGCAGAGGAGGCACTGCCCGTGTCCCAGCATGACAGCGTCCATGGATGCCAGCATGCTGAGATTCTGACTGGTGTCGGATCCATCACCGATGATGATGGAGCTCACATCATGGACAGTGATATGTGTGGGCCGCAGGATGGCCCCATAGCAGGTAACAGCACTGGCATAGCCGTGGGTAGTGCCGCCGTGGAGGCCTGCATGACATCACAGTCCCAGCCTGTGCCTGTCTGTACCAGTGGGGCAACACTGGTGTGCGTCCAGGACAGTGGGGCTGTTGCGGCTGCTGCGGCAGCACCGTTGAGCCCTGGCGAGTGGCGGACAGAGAGGCAGTGTCAGCAGTTGGCCAATGGTGATGGGGGACAGCGTCGGGGGGGTGGCATCAGTGCACCACCTGTGGACATGCCCAGGCATGGTCCTGGTGTGCAGCGCCCAACCACAAGGGGTGCTGCCCAGCACGGCCGTGAACACCATGAGGGACAGCATGCCGATCAGGCGGATGACCTCTTAGATGAGCACACCCACATACTCCATGAATCAGTGGATCAGCAGTTGTGGCTTGTGATGGTGGTGGATACACTCAGTGCGGTCCTGAGCCAGGCAGAGGAGCGGTGCAGCAGGGACATCAGTCTGCTCCTGGCAGGGATGGACCGGCTGCGGGAGGATGTGACTGCCGCCATTGACAGGCAGACACAGGCATTCACAGCTGTCATGGCCACAATGACCACACAGTTATTTGCCCATGCGCCGCAGACACCGCGCAGTGACATGTCCACCCCCCGTTCCTGATGTCGTGCAACACCCTTCATGTTGACACCGGGTTCAGCTGTGGGCATCCTGAGCACACTTGGTGCAGGCATGTTCAGTGAGCTGCAGACCCCTGCTTGAGAATGGTTGTGTTCCCGCAGCGGCACCCCTGGGGGACCATTGGTGCCACCCCATGAGGCCAATGGTCAGCCTGTCACGGCTGGCAGGTCTCGGCGGGGCCGCCCATGCATCCGTGGTGGCCATGGCATTGTGCTGCGTGACTGAACTGTCTCCCCACCATGGCTACTGTCTGACACTGCCCTGTGTGCAGTGTGTTGTTCAACGTGCAAAGCATGGGTGGGGTACCCAGCCCTGCACACACACATGGTCCATGTGCACACCCTCCCAGCTGCTGGCCGCTGTGGCGTGTGCATGATGACGCCTGTGTTGCACTGTCCACCACTGTGCAATGGTTCCCAGTATCTGAGACATGCACAGTGATGGGCACTGGGCGTGGTGGTCTGTGGACGTGTGTGTGGCTAGGGGTGGTGGTTGGGGTCATCATGCCTCCTACCCTTTGTGCATGTCTTGTGGGGTGTGTGTGTGTGTGTGTGTGTGCATGACCGCGTGCCATGTTAGGCCTTGCCAATCCCTGATGGCATGTGCGGTTCCACCGCTCAGCCAATTCCCTTTCTGCCATGCGCACCTGGGGTTTGTCCATGCGAGTTTGTGGGTTGTGCCCTTGCCAGTGGTGGTTGCACATGGCCCCATGACTTACCTGGATTGGTTGAAGTGCTCCTCTGTGATGGTGTCCCGGTGCAGCTGTGACATCCGGTTCAGTCAAGGGTCCCTTCACCCAAGGGGGGGGGCTTCCCATCACCATCTGCGCCGGCATCCTCATCGTCCCCATCGCTGTCCCCCTCTTCCATCTCTACAGCTATCCCACAGTCGTTCGCCATGTTGTGCAGGATGCAACAGGCCAGGAATAGCCCGCAGGCCTTTGAGGGGCTGTACTGTAAGGCACCGCCAGACGTGTCCAGGCAATGGAAATGTGCCTTCAGCATCCCGAACACCCGCTCTATGACATTGCGTGTGGTGGCATGTGCCTCTTGTACCATTGTGGTGATGGGGTCACGGGCCACCGGTATGGTTGTGAGCAGCCGGGGATGGAATGGATAGCCACTGTCACCTGTGTGTAAAGAGTGGAAATTAGTTTGGTGCTCAGCGACACCCTGCTATGGGCCATCTAGGCCAGTACCCATGGCACATCTGACTATGCCCCCCCCAAGATCCATGTCATCCTGTGTTATTTGCATACTCACCCACTAGGTGGCCAGTGAGTATGCCCCCACTCTCGAACCTGTGGCACAGTGCAGACTGGTGCCAGATGAAAGCATCATGTGCTCCCCCAGGGTGCATGGCTCAGACATTGGTTATGCGCCCCCTAGCATTGCACACCACCTGGCAGTTGATGCTGGCATAGCCTTTACGGTTGATGTATGCAGCACCTTCTGGGCCAGGTGATGTGCGGATGGCCTCATGGGTGCAGTCAATGCCCCCGAGCATGCCAGGTATACATGCTACCCTGTGGAACTCTTGTATGTGTGCTGTGCATTCCACCTGTGTGCTGGGGAAAGGGATGTACTCCACCGCATGTGGCAGCAGTGCACTGAGGAATTGTGTGAGTAGGCATGATGTGGCCGACTGGGTTATGCCTGTTGTGTCCCCTGTTGGTCTCCAGAAGGTGCCCGTGGTGAGCAGGCACATGACAGCTGTTACCTTTGTCTCCCTTGACAGAGCATGGCTCCGTCGTGTGGGTGCCTGCATCTCATCACTGCACAGCTCACAGAGCTGCCTCAGGATCGCCTGGTTCAAGCGGTACCAGCTTGCAATCTTGGTGTCACTGTAGTGCTCGAAGCGGTGCGGGCTCGGTGCTGCTTGTTGGGGGCATACCACCGAAGGGCCCTTCCACAGCTGTGCCCCCCTGCTACCTGCCTTCTCACACCCCTCATTACTGCCTCCATCTGAATGGTGGCACTGGCCATGTCCCTGGCTCGTGTTTCCCCCCCGGCAGCTATAATCCCGTTCCCCCCACTGTCCTTTGTGATACTCCCCCTGCACTAGGAACACCTCCGAGTTTTGGCTGTCCTTCCCACTGCCACTGCCCTCAGTCCACTGTGGCACAGGCTCCCCACTCCTGTCCTGTTGCCCTATGTTCCCAGGTGTGCCCTGTCCTGCTCCTTTCCAGTCCCACTCACTGCTTCCCTCTCTTCTGTGGTTGTCACCTTGCTACCACCTCTGGCTTCCCAATACCGTTCTTGCACCTCTCTCTTGTTCCTTTTTATTTTGGATCATTTCCGCTATTGCGCCACTTCTGCTTGCTCCCCTATTGCGCATGGCACATGCTGTTGAATATCGCACTGCGCTATTTATTCATGGTTCCTCCCCCTTCAGTTGCACATGCATTCATTACCATTGTGCTCTTGAGCATTGTAATTTGGGGGGTGCAGCTGCCTCCCACTGAATATCGCAGAATGGCGCATTTTCGGACTTGTGCTGGTGCATCTCTGTTGCACATGGCGCAACCCTTTTGAATATCTGGGTCTATAAGTATAAAAATAAAAAAAATCAAAAGCTCGCGGAAGAACTAAAGTATTTATGCCATCCATTGAAGTAAAGGACTGTGTAAATTTATGTGGAATAATGTGTCATATACCTCACATCAATGTTCATGCCATCTTCCACCATATTGAGAAGTAAAATAAGTCTGATTTCAGAAGCCCATCTCTTATGTACTGTTGAAATGTCCTTTTAAGACCATCACAGACATATTTGAGATTGAGTGGCCATCCTGGAAGAAGTGTTGTGCCACTGGTTTGTCAGTCATCTTCGTATTAATAGTATGCCTGTGTGAATTCATTCTAGTGTGGAGATGTTGCTTTGTCTCCCCCACATCACCTGTGTGAGGGCATTTATTGCATTGAATGAAATAAACAACATTACTTGATGTACATGTATAATTCTCCTGTATCCTGAATTGTCTATGTTGTGATGTAACCACACAGTATGAAGTGGAAATGAGCTTACAAGTCTTACATCTGAGTTGATGACATGGTCATGTACCATATGATGTCCTGGTATTCTTTTCTGATTCAAGTTGACTCCTAATAAATCAGGTTGGCTAAATTAGGTGGTTGTTTAAAAGATAGTAGAGGTAGTTCTTGAAAAATACAATTAAGGGTTTCATCCTCACTAATTATTGGGTGGAGGGCCTTAATAATCTTACGCTGAAGTTCAAGATCAGGATGAGATGTGACTACTAAGGGTATTCTGTTGGTAGTAGTCATTTCTTTATTGCAGTAGTAGTTATCTTGGTACCTGTATTGCACACTCCACTGCTCTGTCAATTTCTCTGGAAGAGTGTCCCTGCTCAACAAAGGTGTTTTTCAACACAATCAAATGTGTGTCTGTGTCTTCCTCATTTAAACAGAGACAGTGATACCGAAATGCTTGACTATACACGACAGATGTTTTTGTGTGGCTTGGGGGGATTACTTTTCCTGTGTAAGTATTGCTATCTGTCTGTTGGTTTCCTGTAAATACATGTATATATGGTTATATCCTTGATAGTGACAGTGGTATCCAGAAAATTTACACTGGTGGCAGAATATTCCAGGGAAAGCTTTATGGTTGGGTGGAGCTTATTAAGTTCCTGATGAAAATCCTTAAGTGTGTCAATGCCCTCTGTCCAGATTATGAACAAATCATCAATGTGACAGAAATAAGTGAGTGGTTTGTGTGTACGGCGCCTTTAAAAGCCCTCCTCCAAATTCGCCATAAAAAGATTAGCATACTGTGGAACCATCCTGGTTCCCATTGCTGTTCCCATAGTTTGAACATAATGTTTACCAATGAACCTGAAGTTGTAATGTGTCAGAATGAATTCAGTAAGTTTTCCCATGGCTCCAGGGTCAATGCTGTGGTCCAATTCTTTCTCACGCAGAAACTGGACAATTACATTCATTGCTTTCGCCAGAGAGTTACTAGTGAGATTCTTAAAAGGCAAAAACTGGCCTGGGACAACCTCTGTCCATTGGAACAGAGGGCTATACAAACACTGAAATTGAACCACAACATTGTCATAAAAAAGCTTATAAAGGCTTTGCAGTGGTGATATTGAACCGAGAAGATTATATTAAGGAAGCCAACAGACAGCTAAGTGACCATACCTACTACAGAGTATTGGAAAGTGACCCCACTACTGAATATAAAAGAGAACTACAGGAGCTAACTGGAACATTTCCAAGCCATGTCCAAGGCAGACTAAATGCCCTCATCCCCACTGAGCCCAAGCCAGGAACATTCAACATGCTGCCTAAAATACATAAACTTGGTAATCCAGGAAGACCCATAGTGTCTGGTAATGGTAGCCTGACGGAGGGGATCTCAGGGTTTGTAGAAGCCATTTTAAAACCACTGGTTATACAAATGGATAGTTACATCCAGGACACTACATACTTCTTGCGCAAACTTTCTGGTTATAAGGACTTACCACTGGATACCCTTTTAGCCACGATGGAAGTAACATCCCTCTACACTAATATTCCACACACGGATGGCATTTTAGCCTGCCTTAAATACCTGCATGAGAAAGGATTGGACCACAACATCGACCCTGGAGACATGGGGAAAATTACTGAATTCATTCTGACACAAAACAACTTCAGCTTCAATGGTAAACATTATGTTTAAACTATGGGCACAGCAATGGGCATCAGGATGGCTCCACAGTATGCTAATATTTTTATGGTGAATTTGAAGGAGGATTTCTTAAGGAACCGTACACATAAACCACTTGCTTATTTCCATTACATTGATGATTGGTTCATAATTTGGACAGTGGGCACTGAAACACTTCAGGATTTCCATCAGGAACCTTAAAACATTCACCCAACCATAAAGCTTTCCCTGGAATATTCTGCCACTGGTGTAAATTTTCTGGATACCACTTTCACTATCAAGAATGGAACCCTAAATTATTTACAGGAAACCAACAGATAGACAGAGATACTTACACAGGAAAAGTAATCACCCAAGCCACACAAAAAAATCTGTCACGTATAATCAAGCACTCGGTACCACCGTCTCTGTTTAAATGAGGAAGACAGAGACACACATTTGACTATGTTGAAAAACACCTTTACTGAACAGGAACGATCTTCCAGAGAAATTGACAGAGCAGTGGAGTGTGCAACACAGGTACCAAGAGAACAACTACTGCAATATAAAGAAAGGACCACTACCAAAAGAATGCCCTTAGTAGTCACATATCATCCTGACCTTGAACTTCAGTGTAAGATTATTAAGGACCTCCACCCAATAATTAGTGAGGATGAAACCCTTAATTGTATTTTTCAAGAACTGCCACTACTATCTTTTAAACAACCACCTAATTTAGCCAACCTGATTATTAGGAGTCAACTTGAACCAGAACAGAATACCAGGACATCAAATGGTACATGACCATGTCATCAACTCAGATGTAAGACTTGTAAGCTCATTTCCACTTCAGATTGTGTGGTTACATCGCAAAATAGACAATTCAGGATAGAAACATAGAAGCTGACGGCAGATACAGAATGCAAGGTCCATCTAGTCTTCCCATTTTTTCTACCTTATGAATGTGCCATAGGCATTTACTCTATCCATGGCCTATCTATTCATATTCATCTGGTATTGCTCCCTTATGTCTATCCCATGCCTGTTTGAAGCCCTGCACTGTATTCATATCCACCACTTCCTGAGGCATCCACCGCCCTTTCTGTCAAAAAGAACTTCCTCACATTACCCCTTAATCGGCCTCCCTCTAATATCATGATGTGTCCTGTTGTCCTGCTATTTTTCTTATATTGAAACATGTTAGACTCTTTCATCTTTTTAATGCCATTAAGATGTTTGAATGTTTCGGTCATATTTTGCCTTTGCAAAAGAGTCTTTGACTCAAAGGTTGTATTCCAATGAATTAATATCACCTCTCTCCCTCCTTTGCTCTAGGGTATACATGTTGAGCTCCGTTAATCTGTCCTCATATGTTTTCTGATGCAGTACCTGCACACTTTTGGTTGCCCTTCTCTGGACTGCCTCCATTTTGTTAATGTCCTTGTGCAGGTGTGGCCTCCAATACTGCATGCAGTACTCCAGATGGGGCCTAACCAGTGTCTTGTAAAAAGGGATTATTACCTCCCCTCTTATGACTTGTGATACCCCTACTAATGCACCCCAACATCCCTCTAGCCTTACTTACTGCTTTAGTGGTCTGCTTGGATAATTTCTGGTCATCTGTGATGATGATGCCCAAGTCTCTTTCATCCCTTGTGATTGCCAGCAACTCCCATTCCACCCTATAGGTAGTTTTAGGGTTTCTCTTCCCTGTGTGCATGATCTTGTACTTCTTTGCGTTAAACACCAGTTGCCAAACTTCCAACCGTTTTGCCAGTTTTTCCAGATCTCTTCTCATTCTGCCCACCCCATCTGGATTATCTACTCTGTTGCAGATCTTGGTGTCATCTGCAAACAGGAAAACCTTACCCTCCAGTCCATCTGCAATGTCACTGATGAAGATATTAAAGAGGACTGGCCCCAGGACTGATCCCTGAGGTACCTCACTTGTGACTTGCATCTCTTCTGACTGTATACCGTTTACCACCACTCTCTGTTTTCTGCCCATCAACCAGTTTGCCACCCAGTTGACCAACCTCTGACCCATCCCGAGCCTACCCAGCTTATTAATCAATCTCCTATGTGGAACAGTATCTTAAGCTTTGCTGAAGTCAAGGTAGGTGACATCAACTGCACTCCCTTGGTCCACCACTCTGGTTACCCAGTCAAAGAAATCTGTGAGATTAGTTTGGCAGGACCTTCCTGTTTTAAACTCATGCTGTCTTGGATCCTGTGCTCGTATGGATTCCAGTTCTTGCACTATCCTTCCCTTAAGGAGTGTCTCCATAATCTTGTCCACTGCTGAGGTAAGACTGACTGGTCTGTAATTCCCTGCCTCCTTCCTGCTGCCACTCTTGTGGAGCGGGATTACATGAGCCCTTTTCCAGTCTTCTGGAACCTCTCCTGTGCTTGGAGACTCACTAAACAGTTCTGGTAATGGCTCTGCTAGTTCTACCCTTAGTGCCTTTACTATTCTGGGGTGTATGCCATCAGGTCCCATTGCCTTATCCACCCTGAGTTTAGCGAGCTCTTGTAGGACCCTTTCTTTGGATACAGGGCAATTATACATGTACATCAAGTACTGTTGTTTATTTCACTCAATGCAAGAAATGTCCTCACACAGGTTATGTGGGGAATATGCCTTAAACTAATGAGTAAGGTTATGTGGGGAAGGCAAAGCAACAACTCCACACTAGAACAAACTCACACAGAAATACTATTAATATGAAGATGACTGACAAACCAGTGGTGCAACACTTCTCCCAGGATGGCCACTCAATCTCAGATATGTCTATGATGGTCTTAAAAGGACATTTCAACAGTACACAACAGAGACAGGCTTCTGAAATCATACTTGTTTTACTTCTCAATATGGTGGAAGATGGCATGAACATTGATGTTAAGTATATGATACATTATTTCACTTAAACTTACACAGACCGTTACTTCAAAGGATGGCATAAATACTTTAGTTCTCTCGTGAGCCTTTGATTTGTTTTATTTTTATACTTGTAGAGTTCCCTGTATCTGGTTATTTACATGTTGGCTTCTCACCTTAGCACGGTGTGAATGTGTAGGTGTGCATGTGTGTGTGTGTATGTGAGGGGAGTGTGGCATGGGGTAATTTTTATGTGGGTGTTGGGGTGTTTTTGTGGGTATAGTGGGTGTGGTTATTGTGGTAATATTGAGGTAGGCTTTTATTCAGGGGCATGAGGCATGACAATGGTGTTACAGTGGCTAGGACTCTTAGTTCACAGTCATACTGAATATTTACTTCCTTCTACTAGTTGTCTGTGGTTGGTTTACATACTGCCACATTTTTTAATTCTGTATATATTAAAATGCATATCTCATTTACTTGGGGGTTCATGAAAGATTTAATTCCTTTGGGTGAATATTGCAATGATTGGTGTGAATGAGGGTGTTTTAGGACTCTTGTACATATATCTCCTTCTAACTAGTTACCTTTCCCCGGGAAAAGGGGTGGGGGGAGGATTTAATTCCTATAAGTTTTTATTCAGATTCCTCAGACTGTTTCTGTACATGTTTTATTATACACAGACACTTTCTTGAAATCTGTACATATCAGGTTCAGGGTCTCAATTTCTTTGTGATCCTTGACAAGTATTTTTTTTTATTTGGCACTTATACTTACAATTGATATTATCATGTATAAAACCTTGTTACAACACTGAAGGCCTTAAACTTTGTGGGATATACTACCTGGTTGAGAGTATAGTTAGGAAAATGTTTCCAGCCAAGTTCTACTTTACAGTATGAGTGAAACATTTGTTCACTTTGAGTAAACTTTACTTTAAACCCTTTGTATGCCATATATAGATAATTTCTGTTTATTTTATTTTTGGGGCTTGTTTTTAACTTGCAATTATGTCTTATTTTAGCATGTATTATTATCCACGAGTTTGCCTGTTATTGACTGTGTTCTTTAACACACAAGGACACTTACAATTAAAGTTGTAAAGCTCCTCATCTTACATGTAATTAGGAAGAATAGTATCCTAGTTTTTTTTTTCATTAGACTGTTTTCTTGAAACATATCGAGACATTTTAAAATTTATGTGAGGAGAACTCTCTGCTTGTTGCTATCTTCTGATAACTTTTGACGTTCATGGGCTTTTCAACTAAAAACGTGCTGGTGTTAATTAGCTTCTCTGACATAATCTTTAGTTATTTTTTGAATTAGTATGTTAAACCAATGAGAATTATTTCTGTTTTTTATGCATTGTCTGGGTGCAAATAGTGTGGAATTTTCTGAATAACTGTTATAAAGCTTCTGAAGAAGGACTTGGTTGGTCCGAAAGCTAGAGCACTTTGTTCTTTTGTTGTAACATCTATGTTGGTCCAATAAAAGGTATCAAACCATTTGCTTCTGGATCAATTATTTGCAGTCATCCAGTCCCAATCTCAGGTTTGCATATACTGTAGATAAATACATGGCCAATTTTTTACATCTGAGCATTTCCTTTTTTTAAAATTCAAGTTTATAGACAACTATAGGGTACATTTCATGAATGAATTACAGACATTTATAAGTATCTTGTACAACATTTATAGACAGGATAAATCAGCCACCAACTTCTCCCCCACCTTTATAACTATCCATAAGATACATACAATGATGAAGTTCTATAAAGTCGTGTATCCTGTAGCTAAGTGGACCAACCTCCCTTACACCCACCAATCCACACTATAAGAATCCCTAATCTCCACATAGGAGCAGCATGGTATGGGGGAGGCAGAGTCATGGAGGCTGATAAGGGTTTGCAGCACGATATGTTTCCAATCATAACTGCCACCTCGTCTACCTCCGCACATAGACCTGCATCCTTTGATTTATTCTGAAAGTTAATTCCTCCATATCCGTGATTTCCTGAACCACCTGTATCCAGGTATTCATGGAAGGGTGATCACATTTTAGCCAAAGATGGGTAATGGACTTATGGGCTGCTGCCAAAAGGATAGCACAAAGATAGATCATGTCCCCTCCTCTCAGGTTCCCCAGTGGGTCCCCCAGAACTAGGTTGGGCCAGTCCAGGGGGGCATCCAGGGTGAAGAGATCCATAAGGGCCCAGGAGATGCCACTCCAGAAGGGCCTGATCTGAGAACAAAACCAGAAAATATGTAAATACCCCACCCTCAGTTCCCCACAAGTTCTCCAACATGTTGGTTGTCTTGCAGGGTCTCTTTTGCTCAAGGCAAGGGGGGTTATGAAAGAAACGTATTTTCATTTTCCAACTGAATTCTTGCCAGAGTGGGGAGCAGGTGGTTCTGGAAACCGTCGAGAATACAAAGTTCCAATTGATCTCTCTCAGAGCGACCCCTCCTTCAACTCCCCATTTTACTTTTACGTTTTCTAAATAATCCCTCTTTAAACCAGATAGGGATTTGTATATTAAATAGATGAGACTTGTTGATTTCTGTGAGGTTATTATTGCATATAGGGATTCAATAAAGGGGGCTACCCTATTTTGGTGAGGGTCCTTTTTAAGGCAAAGGGAAATGTAATCCCTAACCTGTAGGTACTGAAAATGATTGGTATTACGTAGACCATACTCATTTGAAAGGGTCCCAAACTCCTGTATGATGTTCCCTGTTATGAACTGTTTAATATACTGTAAACCAGACCCAATCTCTCCCAGGTTCTAAAGGTATGATCCAGTCAGGATGAAATAAATGCAGGGTCCCAAGCTAACCTACGTAAAGGCCTTAGTGAAGATTTTATTTTGTATTTTTGCCCAATTCGGTGAGTTGCTCTTATAGTGTCTCTGACCAGAAGCAGAAGGGGGGGTCTCCTAAGTTGCTGGCCTGCATGATTCGGGTTCCAAGCGGGGGACCTCATTCCTCTTCTTCCCCAATTTTCACTTCTTTCCAGTTAGCTAGGTATGTCGGTGTGGACCACTGTAGGGCTCTTTTCAGCTGCGAAGCTAGAAAATAATCTTCCAAGTCCGGGAGGGATCTACCCCCTCCAGCCTTGTTCGTTTGAAGGATATGTATATCTATTCTAGGTCTTTTACTGTTCCATACAAACTTTACAATTGCTTTCTGCCAGACCTGGAAGTGAGAGCTGGAGACAAAAATCGAGAGGGCTTGGAACAAGTATAGGAACCTCAGAAAGATGTTCATTGTAATCATTTGGATTCTAGAATATAGTGGGAAGTTTATTAGAGTCTGTCTTTCCAGGTCTTTTTTAACCTGTTGAAAGAGTGAGACATAATTGGCTTTAAATAGTTGGGAGTTATGTTTAGTCAACCAGGTCCCCAGGTACCTCATTTTATCTGCAGACCACTTCAGGGGCAGGGAGTCTGTAATTGTTTTGGAAGGAGACTAGTAAAAACTCAATACTTCAGTCTTGGTTTTGTTCAGGGCATAGCCTAAATGCCATCCAAATTCTGACAGGATCAACCAGATGTGGGGGATCATAGTTTCAGGGCTTGTGGTATAAAGCAGGATATCGTCTGCATACAGAGATATTCTCCTCTGTTGTCCAGCCACTTCTACTCCCTGAATAGAAGGCGAAGTATGAATGGCTTCAGCCAGAGGCTTGATGTATAGGGCAAACAACAGAGGGGAAAGAGAGCATCCCTGACAGGTGCCCCTACCCAGAGAGAATCTATCAGAAATTCCCCATTCACTTTAACATAAGCCTGTGGGTCTAAGTACAATGACTTAATGCTATTAATAAAAATCTGAGGGAAGCCCATACACTCCAATACTAGAAATAGAAATGGCCATGAAACCCTGTCAAAGGCTTTTTCGGCATCTAGACTCATGAGGCAAGCAAGAAGGTGGGAACAGTGGATAACATCAATCACATTTATTGCTGAACGGACACTATCCGGAGCCTGACGGCCCAAGACAAATCCTGACTGATCGTGATTAATGAGTTCAGGGAGTAAGTGATTTAATCTGGAAGCTAAGATCGAGGTAAATATCTTATAGTCTACATTCAGGAGGGAAATGGGGCGATATGATTCACAGCGAGTCGGATCCTTATTCTCATTATGCAAGAAGGAGATTATGGCATAATGCCATAATGTTGGGATCATGTTCCCTTCCTGCCAGACCTCTGAGAAGACATCCAATAGCAGGGGAGTTGTTTCCACTATAAAGGTTTTATAGAACTCAGCACTATAGCTGTCTGGGCCCAGACAGTTCCCACCTTTCAGATTCCTAATAGTATTTCAGATTTCCATCTGAGTAATTGGTCTAGTTAGTGTTTGGCCGTTTTCCTGGGTAAGGGTAGGGAGGGGCAGGGCATTAAGATATCTCACACTATCACCAGGATTAGCACCTGTTTGGGATGCGTATAGCTTACTGTAGTACGAGACAAAAGCCTCTGCTATTTGCTCAGCCTTACTAGTTAGGCAGCCAGTAGTTGGGGGGTGTGATTTTGGTGATAGTGGCTTTAGTGGTAAACTGGTGTAGGCAAAATGACAGAAGTCGAGAGCTCCCGGAGCCACCTTCATAATATTTCTGTTTGAGGAAAAAGAGATTTCTCTCTACCTCCTCTCTCTGGAGCTTCTGAAGGGCAGCCCTGATGCCTTTAAGAGCCATGTCTCTCTGTTTCTCCCAGCAATTTTTCTGTTGGCTCTCCAGCTCCCTGAGTCATGTCAGGAGGCTCTGTTGTTGCCGGAGGTGATCTTTTTTCTTTTGGGTAGCTATAAGTATTAATTTCCCCCTGATTGTGGCTTTTAGGGTGTCCCACAAAATTTGTGGTTGTTATCCCTGGTGTAGTGTTTTCTGCAATAGTGGTCTTAATATGTCGTTTGAGGTTATCTACTGTTTCTTTGTCCCGAAGTAGGGACGTATTTAACCTCCAATGTGTAGTCTTCCTTGGGAGGGGGAAGGCAACTTCCAAGAAGATTGGGCTATGATCAGAAAGGGCGGCGGTACCCACCCACATAGAAGGAAAATTGGACATGTTCTCGGTAAATGTGATAAAAGCATCTAGATGGGAGAAAATCCAAAACCTGGGTGAATAGTATGTATAGTCCCGTGCTTTAGGATACTTCTCTTGCCAACTATCTACCAGGCCTATTTGGGAGAGGATCTTTTCAACCGCCCGGGCCTTCCGATAGTCTGGATTTTGTACGTTAGAGGTGGTGTCCAAGTTTCTGTCCCAAACTAAGTTCCAGTCCCCCCCATAATGAGTATACCTTTAGACTTCTCTGCCACAAGCTGACCGAGTGAGGCATAAAAAGCTGTGGGGGAGCCCGGAGGGGCATAAACATTAACCAGAGTTATTGGCATATCTTGCACCCTACCCACTACCAAAATATACCTAGCTCTGGGATCCTCCACAACCTCCTCTTGCTCAAAAGGGAGAGAGGCCGAAAGCAGGATGGCCACACCTCTTTTACGGCCTGAGCCCAGCGAGGAGTGGAACAAATGTGGGTGGGACTTAGTCTTCCGTTTTAAGACTTCTGTTAGAGACAGGTGAGTCTCCTGAAGAAAACTCACTTCGCAGTTTTGTCTAGTAATAAATTTCAGGATTTGTTTCCTCCTCACCGGGCTGGAGCAGCCATTAATGTTAAATGACAGCACTTTTACATCATGATTAAGCATTGAAATGTGATGTAAAATATCCTTCTGAAAGCCAGAGAAAAGGGTGGCTATATAATATTGTCTGGTATATTTGTTTTCTATTAATAGATTCGTACCCAAGTAACTTTAGCAACAGCAATAACAAGTTAAAAAACATAAACAGTATCTTAAACCTTATGAAAAAAGGATCCGACTATGGATCAAGATCAAATGCTCAGAACCAACCTCAAATGTGGGTCTGAACAGGGAAAAAATGAGAAGTGACAGGTTTTTTAGGACCTGTCGAACGCCAAGCTGAATGCAAGTGGTAAGACTTCTGAGGGGAAGCAGGGGGTAAGACCCCAGCAATAGGGCAATCGCAAGTGCGATATTTAGGAGGGCATTCCAGAGAGTCATCCTTTGACCCTTCTTTCCGCGGGGGTGACCCCATAGTGGGTAGCCCCTTTTATCAGCAGTAGGCATGCATTAACATAGACCCGTCTCCCTTTCTGTGTCTGGAAGGACCTATTCTTAACTAGTTAGAATCGCCCATATAAAATGCCTAACTGTGAATATAACATACAATCTGGCACTGACAGTACTGCCTCGAACTTAAAACTGCTATCTCTATCCCTTGATGTATTTGATATGCTCTGGATAACTTAAAAGTTGACTAGTTTAAACAAAACATATAGCAGCAGTCTCAGATCAGTCCTGAAACACCTGTGTAAAATGATGCGTATAGACCAGATTGCTAGTAGGGGGCAGACAGGACATTCCCCAAGCCCAGATTTCCAGCCCTCACTAAATTGCTGACGAATGGTGGAAAAAAAACAAGTAGAGGGGAGCTTCTTGAAATGCCTGGGGGGAGAGAATTGTCTGATCTAAGGCTTCCAGCTGTTGTCAAGGCAAAAAAAAGAACAACAAAAAAAAAAAACAAGAAACACCCATATCGGACAGGAGACCCGAGCATGGCCAACCTGCTGGAGTTTTCAGACGACAAGCCATGGGAGCAGGAGTCCCCCCGCTCGACCAGCGTCATGGACAGTCCAGAGTTTAGCCTGGAGGACTAGGTCACATGAGTCGAGAGTCGAGGTGGTCTGAGACCCAAAAGGGGCATGTGAACCAGAAAGAAAGAAAAAAAAACACTCACACGGTGTCTCCATAACAAACTGTGCATAGTGATCTCCGGAGCTCGAGTTGCACTTCCAGGCCTTTCCTGAGCGCTGCTGTTGGTTCCGAACAGAAACAGAATGAGAGAGAGGTTAACTCAGGTGGAAGGAGCATCTTCAAACTGCAGGGAATCTTCAAAGTGTGATGAGAAAAAAAAAAGGGGGGTTTGAAAGTTACTAGCCATTCTAGCTCTCAGGTTTCCAGGCCAAACTCAGGAGTGGCATTTAGGGAGGAACCCTCGGTTTCTTCTCAAAGATGTGAGGCATTCTTGTTTATTTTTGTGAGGTCTCCATAATTTCGAAGTAGAGCTGAGATGTCCGCCCGAAGGTTCATCTGCGGGATTCTCTGTGTTGTACCAACCTTGGGGAGACCTTTTTGAGCTACAGTCCAGGCCGAGTTGAGCAGATCCTTTTCCATCTTCTCTTTAATTAAAAGTGTCTCCATAATTCCCAGCACCTCCAAGAAAGACGAAGCAGATAGGAGATCTTGGAATATTCTAGTGCCCTTTTCAGTGGTGACTTTGAGATGTGCAGGGAATAAAATTTTGGCTTTGATGTTGTGAGCCCGTAGTTGTTTCAAGATTGGCCAAATTTGCTTTCTGGCACCCTGGGCAGATGCTGTGTGGTCATTATCAATGTTTATGTGATTTTCTTCTAACTGTAAGGCCCCTTGTCTCCACACTGTACACAGCAGCTCCTCTGTAGCCTGAAAAGATGTCAGCTTTGCGATGATGGAACGGGGTCTCGCCTCAGCATTTTTGGGCCTTGGACCTAGAGATCTATGTGCTCGGTCCGCAGAAAGGTCGAGCTCCGGGGGGGGAGGGCTAGCAGATCCCTAAGGGTTTTTTGCAGGAATGCTGACATACTGGGAGACTTATCTTCTGAGCCTTCAGGAATCCCGTAATCTCTTATGTTTTTTCTCCTGCTCCTTCCTTCCAGTCATCCAGCCTGTGAGTGAGCTCCCGGTCCCTGGCCAGTAAATAGAGTATCAGCCTATCCTGTCTGTCCGATTGCTCAGCCATTTGTGTAACACAGAGCTCCAATTGTTCAGTTTTGTGGTCGACTTTGTTCAGGTCCATTCGGAAGTCACTGAGGGTTTGGTCAATTTTTGAGACGGTCCTTGCTGTTTGCATGATTGTCTCAACAAGATTGACAGGGATATCGCCAGCATGGACCTCTGTCTGGTGGCAGGCCTCAGATAGCTCTCGCTCCTCCACGTCGTATCTTGAGTCTGTGTGTATCATTTCTTTTAATTTTTGCATTGGTGTTGTGAGAGGCTTCCCTGGTTTATTTCTCTTGGCCTTGATGGGCGAAGGCATTCTCTGAATGGGCAATGGAAGTAGCTTACACTGGAGAGGGAGACGGAGCCACCAGGCTATGCTGCTATAGATTTCGATCTGAGCATTTCCAAAGTTGAAAGGGGGTATGTATATACTGACACCTGTCAAAAAATTTCAGATTGTAACACACTGTTAATGTCCACTAGCTGTCACCTGCATCATACAGTACATAATATCCCTAAGGGACAGATTTGTAATGATTCACCATAACTGTAGTGACAACCCCATTTACCAGAGCATGCCAGATGACCTGAAGATTAAATCTGAGGAATGGGGTTATAGTTCAAAAGTGACAGAAGAGGCAAACAGTTTTTTAAGATCCCAAGGTAGGGCTGACATGATTAAAGGGAGCAATAGAGAGTGCACTAACACTAGCAGATATAATTGTATCACTACATTCACTGCTCGTGCCAGTCATTATGAATGAACCATTAAAAAGAACTGGCATGTTTTACAGGGGGACCCAAGATTGAAAGAGATTAGTAAGGAACCACTAAGAATGGCATATTGCAGGGCTCCAACACTATGTGAGAGTCTAGTACCTAGCAGGCAGGCAACATATAAGAACATCATGTGGCTATCAAGGGGACACAAAGGCTGCTATACTTGTAGTAAATGTATTTACTGTTCTGTTATTTCTCCAGGTGACACCTTCACTAATCCCCACGGTGGAAAAACATTTTCTGTAAGGCAGCACACTTATTGTGACAGAAATGTGGTAATCTATGTTGGCATGTGCAAATGTGTGGCATTTTATGCTGGGAAAACTAAGCACCATTTTAAGAGTGGGTGAACATCAGAGAGCTGTCCAAAAAGGTAACATTAATTATTCCACTGCCATCCATATCAAATCTGCTGCAAACACTGAGGAGCATGGCTTTATGTACTGGACTATTGATAAAGTAAACTCCAATCGGGGGGGGGGGGAGGCTTTGATAATTTACTTTTGAAAAGAGAAGCATTTTGGATCTTTAAAGGGGAACTGTCAGTAATAAGAGCTTCACACCCATGTGTGAGTCTGATCCTAATTAGCCCATTTTGCAAAAACTCTTTTTTTTATTTATTGATTGATTACTGCAGTGTAGTAAATTTTCAGAAAGAACTGGAAGGGGACAGGATCAGTTGTGTTCCAGGACACTAGCTGCTGCTGTTGTTTTCACAGGGTTCTTGTGGATTTTACTTGGTAGGTTAGTTCTTTTCTTTCTTACTTCTAAGAGGCTAGCAGGGTATTGTTTTGGGGGCTGCTGGATGTTTGTAAACTGATTTGATGGCTGTAAGTGGGGCTCATTTTGTGGATGTTTCACTGTGTAACAGGCTGCGCTGGTAGAGGCCTATTTCTTCTGATTTAAAACCTATTTGGTGGGATTTGCTTGGAGATGGTTATTTGAATTGGAGACTTATATCTGTTAATTTCAAGCCTATTTTGATGTGTTGTTAGTGAAGCTGATTAAATTGGAGACCTGTTTCCTTTGGCAGCAAACATATTTTGGGGCTTTGACTTGAATTTTGATTCCTTGTGCTGACTCCATTAGCTGTAAGAGTTAGTTCATAGTGGGGAGGGTGTTAATGGTCTGGCCAGGTCTCACTCAGCCAATTGACTGGAGGCAGAGCTGAATCAGGCTGAGGTGTTAGCTGCTTTGTCTTCTCAGAAAGAACTGGAAGGGACAGAGGATCAGTTGTGTTCCAGGACAGTAGCTGCTGCTGTTGTTTTCACAGGGTTCTTGTGGATTTTACTTGGTAGGTTAGTTCTTTTCTTTCTTAATTCTAAGGGGCTAGCAGGGTATTTTTTGGGGGGCTGCTGGATGTTTGTAAACTGATTTGGTGGCTGTAAGTGGGGCTCATTTTGTGGATGTTTCACTGTGTAACAGACTGCGCTGGTAGAGGCCTATTTCTTCTGATTTTAAAGCCTATTTGGTGGGATTTGCTTGGGCCTGGTTCTTTGGCTGCTGGGCTTGGAGGGGAGACACAGGGCTGATACACTCTCTCTCTCGAGTCAAGTGTCTGCCCAGGACCTGCCTCCCCAGAAATCTGCAAATTTATAGGTGAACACCTGCCCTGCAATTGGAGGAAAAGGCTGCAGGTGCAGCTCATGTAGTTCTAGCCACTGGGGGTTGGATTTAAAGGCTGGGAGAGAGGAGCTTAGGGAGTTGTTCATTTCCCTTATAAGTTTAATGTGTTGTACTGCACCTAGTAACAGGGTTACTGGTGTACAGTGGGACTGTCTCTAAGATTACTGGGTGACCTGATTAGGCAGTAGGGGTATCTTGGACTAGGGGGGAACCTGGTGGCTCACCCAAGGAAACCTATTTGGAAGGGGATGGAACCACACATCATTAGGGCCGGCATCTTTGGGAGGGTGGTGGGGTGCACAGGGTGTGGAGCAGCCATGATACTGGACTGGGCTTGGAAGTTCGGTGGTTGCCCAGTGTGCTACCAGCTAGCACAGCTTAGGGAGGAGGTTTCGGGGATTAGGAGAAAGCTGGGGGAAGGGGGGTGGTATGGTTGGGAAGGGGCTGGGAATCTCCCACAGGGTTGCACCAAGCACTGGGGGTTGGGGCATAGGGAAAGGAGTGCAGGAGAATACTCAGGGGTTACATAGGGACCCTGGCACAGGGGATCCAAAAGGACACTACCAAGGAAGCAGGCAGGTAACTGGGGACCCTCACAAAGGGGACGGAGAGACAACATTCTCAGGAAGTAGGCAGATGGCCAGGGCTGGACAGAAGGAAGCAAGGAGGGTGGATCAGACCCACACTCAGTAACTGCTTCAATTCCCTTCTTCTGCTCAAGGATGAGGGGGGTGATGTAGCCACGACAGAGGTGGTTAGAGATGGAAAGGGAGTGGGAGGTAGGAGGCAGGGACCAGATAGCAGGAAGAACAGGAGGGGACCTGGAATGCAGGAGAATGAGGGGAGCGTGAATCAGAGCAGGAGGGGCAGGGGGAAGAGGGAGGAAAGCGCAAGGAGGAGGACCAGTTGGGAGGAAAGGTAAAAGAGAAGGACCAGAAGTACAAGGAGGATTCAGTAAAGGGAGCTGAGGGTTTAAGCCAGGGGAGCACGACGAGCAAGGAGGAACTAAATGGAGACAGGAAGGAAGGGAGGATGAGCCAGGCTAGTTTAACAGATGGGGAGAAGGACCAGTTGAGGAGCAGTGAGGGGAATTAGCAAGGTACAGAAGGATACTCAGGAGGAGGAGAGCATAGGATTGGAGGAGGGTGGCCATGGTAAATAAGGAGGGGTGGCATGTGCACCCAGATAGGGGAGGAACAAGGGCCAGCTGGGTGGAGGGCCTGTAGAAAGGATGAGGGACATGGAAGGGGGATGGAGAAAAGGAGTGGTCAGAGTGCTCCTGCTGGGGATTCTATGATCAGGGGTATCAAATGGGATAGGGAGGAGGAGGGAGAAGCCTGGCCAGTTAGAACAAGATGCTTCCCTGACTAACAGTGCACAGGGCTAAGCACGAGGTATATCAGCTGGCAAAGGATTGTGGGGGTTCCCCAGACATACTGGTCCACCTGGGTACAAATGACATTGAGGGAAATAGCGAGCTAGAGATACAGGCAAGATTCAGGGAGCTTGCCAGGGTCTGTCATGACATAGGATGCACAGTTTCCTTCTCAGAAATCCTGCCAGTGCCAAGGGCTAGTGGGGAACACAAAAGGAAAATTAGGGAGATAAACCAGTGGCTCAGGGAGTGGTGTGAGGCCAGAGGGTATGGGTTGATGGGGGATTGGGGGGAGACCTGGGAGGATAAGGAGCTGTATGCTAGAGATAGACTACATCTCAATTTGTAGGGGAAGGGAATCCTTAAGTTGAAAATAGAGGGGTTCATTGGTGAAAAGTGGGGTTTAAACTTGTGAAGGGTGGTGGGATGGGAGAAAAGGCTGTCAAGGGGGTGCCGATAAAGGAGGGACTCTGTCTCCACCCCCTGGGGACCAGGAGGATTGCAGGAAAAGGTCGACTGGCAAAGTGCAGACCAGGGGAAAACAGAATCCCATGGGGAACACGAGCAGGAAATGGAACTATAGGAAAGGGTGGAAGGTAGTCTCTTAAATGCCAGGAGCTTGGGCAATAAAATGCCTGAGCTCCAGGTGATGCTAACTGAGGGAGCAGTGGATGTGGCAGCGGTCACTGAGACTTGGGGCCACTGCAAGACATGACTGGGACCTGAACCTGAAGGGTTACACTATGTTCAGGAAGGACAGGGGAGGGAAGGGAGGAGGGGTAGCAATGATAGTCAAAACTGCATTGGCATAGGGGAGCAGAGGAGGCGGAGGGAACCGTGGAGACGATTTGGGTCACCTTGATAACAAGGGGGGGCAAGAGAGTAAAAATAGGAGTGGTGTATAGACCCCCTGCCCTGGCGGAGGAGCTGGAGGACAGTCTGGTGGCAGATGTTAGGAGACACTGCAGACTGGGCAGAGGAATGGTGGTGGTGCTGGGGGACTTAAACATGCCAGGAACAGACTGGGAGACTGACATCCTCTGTGACCAGGGAACAGAGGTTGTTGGATGTCTTTCAAGACGCGTTCCTAACTCAGCAGGTGAGGGAACCGACCAGGGAGACACAGGTACTGGATGTGGTCCTGCAGACAGTGACCAGACTGGGGCCTGGAGGTAAGGGACCCATTGGCGGGGAGTGACCATGCCACGGTCTGGTTCTGCCTGGACCTAGGAGGGTAGAAGGCTGCACAAAGACGGAAGTAACCAACTCAGGGGGCGGATTTAAGGAATGGGAAGGCTCCTAGGAGCACTCGGATGGGATGGGTCAGACATGGACGCTGATAGTAGGTGGGAAATCATCAGGAGAGGGTGCAGGATGCCACCAGCACCTGTGCAAAAGTAAAGGAAATGCGGTGAGGCCCAAAACCCTGTTGGTGGACCAGGGAGGTCCAGGAGGTGTGAGGAAAGAAAGCAGCCTATAAGCAATTCAAGTGCTCAAGAGTGAAAGGGATCGAGGAGTAGGAGCTGATGGCTAGAAGGGCCACTAGAGTGGTGAGGGTGGCTAAAGCAAGGAAGGAGCAGAACCTGGCCAGGGAAATTGGGAGAGGAACAAGGGTTCTTTAGATACATTGGGGAAAGACGAAGGGTGAAGGGGCAGATTAGCAGGATTAAATCAGGGAGATGGGCATAAGACCGGGGAGCAGGCTGAGGTACTAAATGAGTACTTCACCTCAGTTTTCACCAGGGAAAATGGGGGTGCTGCATCATACATGGGAGGAGACAGAGATACTGAGGAGGGGGGGACCCTTACCGATTGGCAGGTCTGGGGAGAGGGGGAGGCATCACTGGCAGGTGGGGGGAGGGCTAAGCAGGGAGAAAAGGTACCGGAAGTGGAAATCACAGCAGAGAGAGTGAGGGAAGCCCTCAGCTCCCTTAAGACGCAGAAAGCACCAGGACCTGATAAATTACATCCCAGAGTGCTGAAGGAACTTGCAGATGTCCTGGCGAAACCCCTGGCAGAGCTTTTCACCATCTCTCTGAGGACAGGGTGGGTGCCCCAAGACTGGAAGGTGGCGCATATAGTGCCTATCCACAAGGGGGGATCAAGGGAGGTGGCAGGGAACTACAGGCCTGTCAGCCTGACATCGGTGGTGGGCAAGGTGATGGAGGGCATTGTCAAGGAGAGGCTGGGGGGGACCTGGATAAGTCAGGGTGCCTGGACGATAGACAGCATGGATCCTGGGAAATCGTGTCAGACAAACCTGGTGGAGTTCTATGACTGGGTGACAAGTGCCTTGGACCTGGGTAGACCAGTGGATGTCCTCTTTCTAGACTTCAGCAAGGCATTTGACTCTGTTCCTCACTTGGGCCTGTTGGATAAGCTGGGAGAAATGGGGGTGGGGAACCAGATGATCAGATGGATGGGCAATTGGCTCCAGGACCGGACCCAGAGGGTCGTAGTTGGTGGGATAGTCTCATCCCCAAGGAGGGTAATTAGTGGGGTCCCACAGGGATCAGTCCTTGGGCCCTTCTGTTCAAGCGCCTACGTTCTGACATAAGGACAGGAATCAGGAGTGAGATGAGTCTCTTGCAGATGACTCGAAACTGGGGCGGTGGTGGATGGGGAGGAGGGGAGGGTGGCCTACAGGGGACCTGGAGGCTCTGGAAAGATGGTCTAGAAAGTGGAAGCTGAGGTTCAATGCAGGGAAATGCAAGGTACTCCACCTGGGGCGAAACCCAGGCCAAGTGTACACCCTGGGGAAATGCTACAAGTCTCGATGGCTGAGAGGGACCTGGGGGTGGTGGTGGATGTCAAGATGAACAACTCTGAGACTTGTAGGAGGACAGCAGCCAAGGTCAACAGGATGCTGGGATGCATCGCTAGGGGGATCACCTCCAGAAGGAGGGAAGTGATACTCCCTCTGTATAACTGCTTGATGAGGCCGCACCTTGAGTACTGTGTGCAGTTTTGGAGGCCACACTTAAAGAGGGACATTAACCTCCTGGAGAGGGTCCAGAGGAGGGCAACCAAAATGATTTGGGGCTTGGGGGACAGGACCTATGAGGAGAGGCTCGAAGAGCTAAATATGTACACATTGGAAGAGAGAAGGGACCGGGGGGCATGATAGAGGTCTTCAGGCACATGAAGAGGGTAAATAGGGGAGGAACAGTCAGGGTGCTTCGAAGGAAGGAGGAAGGGGCCACTAGAGGGCATGGGTGGAAGCTGGAGGGGAAGATTTCAGGGAGAAAGGAGGAGGTGCTATTTCACTGAGAGGGTGGTAGAGCCATGGAATGCACTGCCTAGGGGGCTGGTGGAGGCAGAGACAGTGGAGGGATTCAAGATGGGTGGGACAGGTACAGGGGAAGGGTTCTGGAAGCAAAATCCAATGCAGCAAGAATATCCGGAACTGGGAAGGGAGAAGCCAGAGAAGGCGAGGGGGGCAGCAAGGTCAGCACCCAGGGTGGGGGCTGTCCAAACGAGCAGACACGAAAGACCGTTAGGCCTATTCCGCTGGCATTTTAGTATGTTAGTATGTTAGTATCAGACAAATTTATTGACTTGTAAGCTGACATTTCCTGTAACCAGAAATACCAGATTCCCCTGCAGCTGACATCAGAGGAGGGCTGCAGCAGTGGGAGACTCAATAGCTTGCCATGAATGTAAGATTTTTTTTATTAGCTGTAATCTTCTGTTTGCTGATCTGTTGTTCTCCTGTGGCTAGGTACAGTCACAAAGGATTGTACTAAGCCCCATGAGCACAGCAGGATCAGCTCACATCTGATTTTAGCTTACAAAATCTTTAGCAGGTATACTGTGGGCTATTGAAGGCTATTGAACCTCCCAGCTCTGCAGCCCTCCCCTGATGTCAGCTGCAGGGGATTCTGGGGTTTCTGGTTACATGAAATGGCATCTTAGAAGTTGACAAAATTAACCTAATACATTCTACTCTGCTGCAGTAAACAGTAATTAAAAAAAATGTTTTTGTACACAAAGTGCAAATTGGCATTAGCCTCATACTTGGGTGTGAGTCTTTTACTGCTGACAGTTCCCCTTTAATCTGAAAGCCTGTAAATACTCTGGAATCAACAATGTTTTTGATTTTGACCCCTTTTTACAGTAGCTGACTTTTGATACCAACATTACTCAGGCATGTTGAGAGAGAGGTGGTTTCCTTTGACTGTATATCTTTATATAGTAGTATATAACTGTATATTCTATACAATGTCTGCCCTGCTATGGTACTGATACCTTGTTTTTCTGTTTCCCTTTAGTTATGGCTTGCACCATGACATTGATTTACATCCTGAAGTTGGTGACTTAGCTACCTTTTCACTGAAATGCACCTGCTTTTTAGTTTAAATTTTTTTAATAAATTTATGAGATTGCTATAATCCAGGTGAAGTTATTTTGTCTAACTCATACTATTATATATTGCTGATGCATTATCTAGTATGCATTGCTGTTCCATCGCTGTGCGAAGTATTTAATATTTATATTTAAACTGATCAGAACAGTACTTGTATGACATGCTATTTTAAGATTAGTTTATTGTGTTAGGTTATGTGGATGTATGTAGTATGTCTAGTACTGTATTAGCACTTTCATTTACACATCTGCATGTCTTAAATTGCCATGTTTTTTTCAGGCTGTTTCTGACGTCCTTGTCTTATGATGTTGCACTGACTATAATATGCATCTGCAAGCCTGTTTGATTATGTGCTTTTGAAAAATTAATTTAACTTTCTGAGGCGCTTCAGCATTGTGTGTAATTTCTTTTATTGGCGCTAAATAAAACAGCACCTTTTCCCTTTATACTTTTCTGAGCCTGTGTCTTCTCTTCTGAAACTAGAGGGTGATTCCTCAATTTGTTGTGCACGCACCTTAAATGAAATACCTTAAAAATGTTAACAAAAACACTATAAACAACTAGAAAAGTAAAACACTTAGGGGCAGATATTTTAAGGGTTAACACCAGCCTGAAAGGATTAGTGGCACACTAATTGTTATAAGAGCAGTCAGCAGCCTCTTAGTATGGATAATGCTATATGCAAAAAAACAAGTAGTGCAGATTTAGCCTGTCAGCATGTCCCTGGTAACTTGTCACTAGCACCTATGCAAATGAATGCCAGAGCACTGCACTGTGGCGCACTGGCATGCTGAAATGTTTTCAGCAGCACTGACAAGCTGCAGTGCCATACTGGTTAATGCTGCCAAAACCCCAGCTGCTCCCTCCCTCCTTCTACTGACCCCTGTTCCAGTGCTATCATTTTAACTGTCAATCCTTGTTTGTCTCATAGACCTCCTCCCTTACCTGATCCCTATCATAATACTATTATGTTACCTATTGATCTCTGGTAGTCTAGTGGATCTCTTCCCTCACCCGATCCCAGTCACATTGCTATTATTGTAACTATCAATCCCTGATAGCCTAGTGGACCCCACTCCTGGTTCATGCACTGCATGCCCACTCCCTTGCCCTTCCCTGGTGATGGCAGCCAGCACAGACCCGCATCTCACCTAAGCAGCTTGCCGCTGTCTGCCTCACACATGCATAGTATCGTTATTGCACTCAGCCACTCATCTTAATAGTCACATCACTGCTTTTTGTGACACACTGTGGGAGCACCGACTATGCTGCCCTTAGTCTTAGTTCTAGCAATTTAGAGAAAAGACATCAATTGAATTGGTCATGGTTACATGTTGTTTTTGGAAAAATCATGTTTCAGTATGAAATATCTTGATTTGGGCTTCATAAAAGTTGGTAACCCGAAATCCTAATGGGATTTGTTGGTTAGGCCAGTTATTTGATAGCTATCCAGTGTCCTTCCCAATCGTGTGGTGCACACTGGAAAGCAACAATCAGGTACTGGATAACCACTGAAAGTATCCAGTCTCAGATGGCGCATATAACACTATTTTTGACAACAGAACAGCTACTGTAGGTCTGTCCATGCAGTATGCAAGCAACTTAGATGATGATAACTGCAATGTGAGCTTGCCAGGACAGACAGGAAATGTTTATTCTCCTGTCTCTTTACTGTAGGTGTAAGGGCTGGGCACCCCTTGTCTTTAGGCATATATGGTGGCATTTAATCAGAGGTGCATGTGTCTTACATCATAGAACCTCTACCTGCACCTGTTACCTTCATCTCCATGGGCCTTGGGCACTGGAGTAGGGGCATCATTACTAAAACACTGGAGCACCATTAAACATGAGACCACACACAAACTGAGACCAAACATGGAGCTGGGATCAAGCTAGGTGCAATTACTTAGCTGTAAAAGTGGTGCACAGCAAGGGGCATTTCAATTGCAATTAACTCTTCAGTTCTACATATCAAGTACTGTATTAGCTGCATCACACTATACACTATATATTTTAAACTGGGGTTCCAATCTCCATCCCAACCATTTCCTAGGGTGTATCTACCCTGAACTAACTCCCATGGTTGCTGTTGTTAGGTTTACCCTTGCTCTAAGGGGCATTAATGTTAATGGTTTCAATGGATCTGGTCCAAATACTTTAACAATTTCATAACAGTCCCTAACCTCTCTTTGTGGTCCCTGGAGCCCTTGTGCTCCTTTCTAAAAGGAATAAAAAAGGTGCAGGTTCAGGACCTGTTTAGGATCAAGAGCCAAGCAAGAACCAGGGGGCACGACAAGAGGCTGGAGGGGGGCAGATTCAGGAGCAACACACGCAAATTCTTCTTTACCGAGAGGGTGATTGATGCATGAAACAACCTTCCACAGGGAGTGATGGAAGCAAAAATGGTGGGAAATTAAAAAAAAAATGTGTGGGATAGTTACAAGGTTACCATAACACAGAATAGCAATTAAGGGAGGAGTGTAGGCTTAAGGGCAAACTAGGTAGGCCATATGGTTCCCTTCTGCCGTCACTTTCTATGTTTCTATGTAAGACCATTTGTATGGGAGCACACTCCCAGGTAGGGTGAGCACTTCCCTGGGGGCAATTCTTTGCCTCCACTTGTCTCGTAGCCCCCTTGTCAGACAACAATTGATATCAGCATGTCATCATTATGACAATACTCGTAATTAAACTGATTGTTGGTCTGGCCACACCTGCCTCCTTCTGACAGTTTACTGGTAGCCCTAGTGGCCCAAAGCAACAGGTTCCTATGCCTGGCCCCTCACACTGGGACTTACTGACTGCAATCCTTGCCAGGGCCCCTCCTCCTGATGACCCATGAATTTGGTTACCTGCCAGGGGGAACTACACTACCCTGCCTAGGCTTTTCACAATTCTGTAACTGGACACCTTTAATGCTAGACTTACTTACAAATGTGCCTTTTGTGAGCTGTGCTGTCTTTCCAGTGGAGATGCACTGTGATTTCTTCATAGTGGGAACAGATCTGGAAGGATCCCCGACAGCTCCCCTTGAGGGGTGGGCCTCCACTACTCCCAATGGTGCCATACCAGTTCTTGTTCTACTGCGGGTCCTCAAGGAAAACTCTGGGATGCTTCATCCTCTTGGCTGTGCTGGTATTGCTCTGCAGACCTCCACAGAGGACCAGTGCCACCCACAGCCAGGAACCCTGCCAGCATTCCTAAGTCCACAGATCCCCTGCTTTGGTGGCAGTCAGAGGCTGGACTCCCACTGCTAATCTTCCTCGTAAACACTAAGACTCTGAATCTGCTTCTTATAGCGTTTTGGGAGTGAGCAGGACTAGGCATGTTTATAACAGCATTTCCCTGTTTTAGCTGAGCCAGAACACTCTGTGCCCAAACATCCAGACATCCTGTCTCCAAGCACTACCCCATAGAAGACAACTCTCAGGATCAAACTTAATCCTTCAAGAACACTTTAGTAACCGGCCTCTAGCCGAGTGAAAAGAGAGGCTGATTACATAGGATTTTAGGGCAATTATAATAGAAGACTGATAGATTCCATTAATGTTCCACTTCCTATATTTGTTGCCTTTTAATTATTAAAGGGAAACAGTCAGCACTAAGATCCCCACACTCAAGTGTGGAGCTGGTCCTAATTGGTACTTTGTGTGCAAAAACTTTTTTTTTTATTTACTTTCTGTATGCTGCAGTATAGTAGAGTGTATCAGGCTGATTCTGCAGCCTTCAAAGCTGACATTTTCTGTAACTACAAACCCCAGACTTCCCTGCAACTGACATTACAACATGGCTGCAGCTGTGGGCTGTTGAATAGCATGCACTGCATTTTAGAGTTTTTATAAGCTCTGACCTTTTGTTTGTTGGTCCAGCTGTACTGCTGGGGATAAGTTCAGTCACAAAGAATTGTACTTAGCCCCAGAAGAACAGCAGGACCAGCATACATCTGATCTGAATTTATAAAATCCCAATGTACATCAGTACCATATTGTTACTGAACTCTGTTATATAGCTATGCAGCACTGGTGGAACGTCTGGCTAATATGAGAAAAATCTATGTCCAGCTAAATGCTTACTGCACGTGCTTGCAGGCTTTGATTTTTCTTGCATCTGTCAGACATCCCACAAGCACTGTATCACTGTATAACAGAATGTTAGTATGATGCAGTAATTGCATGAGGCAGACGGCGACTGGTAACAGAGGTGAGAGGTGGGTCTATGCCGGTCATTGTCATGGGGGGCAGTGGGTGGGCATGCTGCACAAGGACCAGGAGGAGAGCTGCTAGACTACCAGAAATTGATAGTTAATATAACAGTAATATGATAGGGATTGAGGGAGGGGGATCCTCTAGACTACCAGGGATTAATAGTTGAAATAATTGTAGTATGATTGGAATCTGTGGAGGTAGGGCGATCCACAAGACTATCAGAGATTGATAATTAAAATAATAAAGTACAGTCCCATTTATCTGAACTAGTTTGGCGGCATGTTTCCGGTTCAGATAAACAGGAATTCATTAAAACAGGATTAACTGAATTTGTTCTGGGACGTGCATAAAAAGAGCAGAATATCTATGCAAGTGACACGCAGTGTAACACACTGTTATTCTGGTCAATTGGTTAATATTTATTTCTGTTGGGTGCTGGGAGTATTGCTGGAGTTCAGGGTGAAGGAGTGGGGAGAAGGGCAGAGGGAGACATGCCGAAAGATGCTTTTTTGTTATTTCTATTGTGTTCTGTGAGTATTCTTGTAGCTCAGGGCAAAAGAGTAGGGAGAAGGGCAAATGAAAAGTGCTTAACTTTCTTTTTGATTTGCTGTGCTTGTGCTTGCAATAAATTTCTCTGAGATCTCTATTTGGTCAGTGGTGTGAAAAACTGCTGCACAGTTGCTTTTTGAAGGCTTTAAACTCTCTTCTTAGCTGTTTTCAAACAAAGACCCCTCAATAACATCAGCTGCACGAGGTCACAGTCAGGTTGATTTTCCATCCACAGCAAACATTTATCAAAGCTTTCCAAAGCCTCCAAATGTGTTGGGATGGGTACAGCATCAGCCACATTGTCCGATTCATCATCAACATCACTCTGGTTTCTGGTGTCACTGTACCCTGGTTACAGCCGCACTGCATCAATGATAGCATCATCTGACAGATGCTCATGCCCTTCCTCCACACTGTCACAGAGGACCCAGTTTTTCATGTTTTCATTGGTCAGTGATGCATTCAGCTTGCTAATCATGTCATCATTAAGTTAAAAAAATCTGGGCATGAGGAGACCAGAGAGGTGTTCACAAAAGCATCCAGGGAGGTAAGCAGAGCATTCAGAGCAGCCAAAAGCAGCAAAGGAGCTGAAATTGGCTCAGAGGATCAGAAAGGGGGGGACGGGTTCTTTAAATTCATAAGGGAGAAGAGGAGTTGTAGGGATGACATTGTTAGGATCAAAAGGGGGGATGGGCAGAAAAAGGGGAAAACCAGGCAGAGGCACTCAACGAGTACTTCTGCTCAGTGTTCATGAAAGAAAGGGATGGCCCAATACCACAAGGGAAAGGGGGCAAGGATGGAGGGGGGCAGAGATAACTGGTGGGGTCATCCAAGAGGATAGAGCTCGGAAGGGCCTTAAAGCCTTGCAGGTAGACGAGGCACCAGGACTGGACCGGACTGGACAGTGTAGACCCAAAGGTCCTGAAGAAACTGACAGAGGTGTTGGCAGGCCCTCTGTTGGACCTGTTCAACACCTCATTGGAGACGGGGCATGTACCCAGAGACTGGAGGATTGCTCATGTGGTGCCGCTCCACAAGAGTCGAACCAAGGATGAATCAGACAATTACAGACCTGTGAGCTTGACTTCTATAGTGGGAAAGTTGATGGAGACCATTCTGAAGGAGAGTTTGATAACCTTTCTCGATAGTAATGATCTACAGGATGAGAGACAGCATGGATTTGTCTTGGGAAGATTGTGCCAAACTAACCTAATTGACTTCTTTGACTGGGTCATTAGGGAGGTTAATGAAGGCCATGCTGTGGATGTCCTGTATTTGGACTTCAGCAAGGCTTTCGACTCAGTGCCACACGGGCAGTTACTGAGCAAGCTGAGGGACATGGGGGCAGGAGAGAAACTGGTGGGGTGGGTTGAGAGCTGGCTGCAGGGCACAACAGAGGGTAGTTGTAAAGGGGAAGACATCCAAGCCAAGGCCAGTAACTAGTGGGGTATTGCAGGATTCATTGCTGGGCCCTGTTTTGTTCAATGTCTTCACTGGAGACATTGCAGAGGGGGTCAAGAATAAGATCAGTTTGTTTGCCGATGACACTAAGATTCGTGCAAAAGTGGACAGTGAGGAAGGGAGGCAAGCTCTCAAGGAGGCTCTATTTAAACTCAAACAATGATCAAAGGAGTGGCAGTTGGGATCTAATGCAAAGAAGTGCAAGGTCATGCACCTCGGAGCCAGAAATCCCAGGACCTGCTACTGGCTGGGGGGAGTGAACGTAGCATCTTCAGAGGAGGAAAGGGTCCTGAGGGTACTAGTCACAGGGGACATGAAGCTATTGCCACAGTGTAGGAGGGCAGCAGCAAGGGCAAATTGGATGCTGGGGTGCATTGCCAGAGGGATCATCTCTAGGAAGGAGGAGTTCTTCTTGCCCTTGTATAGATTGATGGTGAGGCTGCACTTGGAGTACTGTGTAAAGTACTGGTACCTATACCTCAAGAAAGATGTGAGATTACTGGAGGGGGTGCAGCGTAGAGCTACAAAAATTATCATGGGACTAGGGGAGTTGCCTTATGAGAAAAGATTGAGGGAGCTCAACATGTACTTGCTGGAGGAGAAAAGGGAAGGAGGGACATGATAGAGACCTTTAAGTACTTGAAAGGCATAAACAAAGTCAGAAAGGGAGGATTGTTCTGCTTGGGGAGGTAGGATCACTAGGGGGCACAGTCTGAAGTTGGAAGGGGAAGGTTCAGGAGGGAAATGAGGAGGCGCTACTTCACAGAGAGAGTGGTGGCGGGATGGAATGCACTGCCGGAGGAGTTAATCGAACTGAAGACAGTGGATAGCTTTAAGTGGGGTTGGAATAGAGTCAAGGGCAGGGTTAATACAGACAAGAACACAATGGGGGAAAGGACCAGGAGAGGGGATGGAGGGCGGGGATTGGGTGTGGGGGGGGGAGCTGCAGTGGTATTAAACTGAGAGCTGCACAACTGAACAGACTTGATAGATCTATGAGCCTTTTTATGCCAGCAATTTCTTACGTTCATATGTCCTCGACCAGGGCTGCGATCTCTGGATCTTCATCTGGGTCCTACATTTCTCTCTCTTCACTCACCACCTCAGTCTCAGCTACAAGTCATAACATGACCATAACACGAGGGGGCACAGTCTTATGCTGGAGGGTGGGAAGTTTAGGAAGGAGGGAGGTCAGGAAGCACTTTTTCACAGAAAGGGTGGTGGACACTTGGAATGCACTGCCAGAAGAGGTAATCTCATTGAAGAAAATGAACAACTTTAAGAGAGGCTGGGACAGGCATGGGGGAGGGTAAGGGTCATGGGTAGGGAGGATGCGAGAAGTGCGGAGGGAGGGCAGGGACATTAGATCAAGATATGGACCCTGCAATACGAGCAGACTTGATAGACCAAATGGCGTTCTTCTGCTGGCTTCTTTGTATGTTTGCATGTAAGTTCATCGGGCACCAATATGCCTGATTTATGCCATGACTTTACAATTATACATAAATAAATCAGTTCTGGGTCAAAAAGTTATTTTTGTTTTCGAGAGATTTTCAAAGAATATTTATTGTGAACAGTCCATTATTTTCCAGTCATTTAACATCACTTCTTTTTTTATATATCCAACGTTTCAAAACTTACATACCTCTTCATCAGGGAATAATAGCTCTAAATCAAACAGATAAATCCATTATAAATGTCACATTCTTTGACTTTTTTATTCTATGTCTATTGCATGAATATTTAATTTTTTTAATTGCTGTTAAGAATTTGGAGTGGATAAGTCACCAAATTACCTGTATTAGCTGAACCAAGTGCACACAGTTCAGCTAATACAGGCCATTTGGTGACTTATGTACTCCAAATTCTTAAATAGTAATTAGAAAAATTTAATATTCATGCAATAGACATAGCATAAAAAAGTCAAAGAATGTGGCATTTATAATGGATTTATCTGTTTGATTTAGAGCCATTATTCCCTGATGAAGAGGTATGCAAACCTTGAAACATTGGATATGTAAAAAAGAAGTGATCTTAAATGGCTGGAAAATAATGAACTGTACACAATAAATACTCTTTGAGAGATTTTGAAGGACAGAAAGAACTTTTTGACCCAGAACTGATTTATGTATCTCTGATCCAGAACAAGAAGGGGTCTATGGACTAAATGGAGAAACAGGATATTGGAAAATTTGGAAAATAAACAATGCCTTTACAATTGCTTCTGCTCTGACTTTGTCCCAAGCCTCTCTGCTCATACAGATCACATTTCTAAACAATATGGACTTCACTATCTCCTGTAGAGTCATGTCCTCATTAGAGTCTGACAATACAGCCTGCAGCAAATGTTTTCTGTTCTGTCGCTTGAACATTTCAATATGCTCTGGTTGCTGGGCTAAATCTTGGATGTGGTGTCTTGGGGGTAAGAACAAACATCTTATGCTGCCATCCCTGGTTTGGATCACTGGCATGTCAGGGTAGGCTGGTGAATTGCTGGGCGACACATAACAACAAGCCACTGACTGCTACTGCTTGCAAGCATGGGTACAGTACTGTGATGTAATGGGAAAATATTGCTGACACAAGCAGACACAAGCTGAAGCATTACAATGAATGAACTTGAGCTGTAAAATCACAGGCGACATGATTGCAGTTCAGAGGGAGTTCCGGTTAACTGGAGTTCGGTTAAATGGGACTCAGCTGTAGCACAATATGGATAAGGAGCACTCAAGCAGCTTGTTTCATTTGTTTCATTAAGTGTACCACAGATGCCTAATTTAGGGACAGTCCTCCATCCAATATCTGCAAAATGAAATGCACACACACCTGGCGTTCCCATCCCCGAAGCCCTTCATGGAGCGAAGTCTGGATATGCACATGTTAATGATAGTCAAATGAGTCCCTCAGGGAGTGTTTGGGCCATGCATGGGGAATGCTGTCATTTGCATGTCCCCTTTCAAATATAGCTCCTCTTGGCCAGTATGCCTACAACTGTGTGCCACCCCAAACCCTACTTTGCTTGTTCCCTACTGATACTCTACCTATGAATGTCCCCTGAAGTACCTCCACTGCTCAGCAAGGGGCTTGGTTACCTGTGTGTACATAACTGTAGATCTGACAGTGCACTGTGCAAGACAGGGAGTGTGGTCATACAGGCATTGCGCTAGCACCCTTTGTGCAATGGCTGAAAGAATATATCACCTTTAATGCCTTATGCTAATTTGCACACCGCCTCAGTGGTTTGTGTGGCACACTGTGGGAGCATTGACTATACTGCTCATAGTCTTAGTTCTGACAATTTTACAGAAAGAGAGTGTGTTTTTACCTGTCCAGTTCTTCCCCCAGGGCTCCCCCCCTGTGGGGTTGGTGAGGCTCCCCCACCAAGAAAGTTATACTGAGCCGATATCAGCTCATTTTCAGATCATGTTTCAGTATGAAATGTCCTGATTTGGGCTTCTTAAAAGTTGGTAACCCTCAATCTTAGTGAAATTTGTTGGATAGGCCAATTATCTGACAGCAACCCAGTGTCCTATCCAATGGCATGTTGCATAAGCAGTGTCAGTGGCTCAGTAGGTAGCATGGTTGCCTCTGGGGCTGGAAGATCATATGTTCGTGGGTTCCAGCCCCACACCAGGTACTTGGGGTAATACTCTTAACTGAGAGTGCAGTGTTATATGAGGTAGTGCAGCACAATTAAGGTGCCGTCCTTTGGATGAGACATTAAACTGAGGTCCTTTCTGCCCATCTCTGGTCACTGTCCATGTGGAAGTAAAAGATCTCAAGGCACTTATCGATGAAGATTATGGTAGTCTCCCTGGAGCCATGGCCAAAATTCCCCTGTCAGTAAAACAAGTCCATATAACTCATGCTCCAGGATGTACCTGGAAACAAGACATCATAGCTTAGTGTGCCTTTCCTGGTCCAAAATTTTAAATAACTAAATAATACTAGGCATCATCAATCAAATACTGGATAGCCAATGAAACTATCCAATCTCTGTTGGTGAATACAATGCTATTTGTGGCAACAGAGAAGCTACTGTAGGTGTGTCCAACCATGCAGTATGCACATAACCTAGATGGCAAAAGCTGAGACGTTAACCTGTCAGGACAGACTGTAACTGCCTACTCCCCTGTCTCTTTACTATAAGATTTAACGGCAATTTTAGTAGAAGAATGATGCATTCCACTAATGTTCCACGTCCTATATATGTTGGCTTTTAAATGATTAAATCATGCTGTAGTGTTGATATGCTTAGGTTTGATATAAAATTGGCTTTATGCTTTAACCACTTTTTATAACTGGTTTTGACTATAGAAACAGTTTAATGGGACTCCAATTTGCTCCATTCCTCATTTTGTCTCCCTATTCTTGGCACAAAACTCCGAAATATTTCATATGGTTAAAACTTGGTGATGGTTGGGAATTTATAATGGGGTTGGGGAGTTCCTCTAATAGTTGACTGTTAGGAATCTATTCAGTGCCTGGATTTCACCAAGTGGAATATATGATAGCCCTCAAGCAGCAGCTTACTTTGAATCTGAAAAGTCAGGACATGACCTAGATCATTGCTAGCTATTTTGATTGTTAAACCTTTTACTGGGTATGTATTGCACGTTACACATAGTGCCACTAGCAACTTTACACATTGTACTATGTACACTAGCTATTTAATCAGTTTGAAATGTGATCGTATTCAGTCTGTTACAATGCACTTGCATTTGTTAATTTGTGGGATCAGTTATGCAAATTATGTAAAGTGTTACAGACTGAGGATCACTTACTGACTCCACTCCCTGAAGAAGACTCCATATTGTGAGTCAAAACATAGGGGAGTTAGCTCCCTGTTCCTCTTTGTTTAATACATTAATTGCTGCATCCTTTACCTTTGTAAGCAGTGGTGTGCACACCATTTCTTGTTTTCCTCAGTTTTTTTCTAGGAAATTCCACCAGGATGGATATTTTGCAAACCTTGGCTATCACATACCACTGATACAGTGGTTACTTTTTGACCTGGTGTCTGAGGGTTGACTACCATGGGTTCAGAGTGGGGTTTATTTGTGCTTATCTAAAATCTGCATTTTTGTGGTGATAGTAAAACATTTAGAACACCATCTGGCCCACTCTAATTTGAAGGAGAGTTAAGGAATCAAACCCTGACTGCCAGGGGCTGGCAGAACCACTTCTAGAAAATGAACCTTCACTTGGAACCGGGCTGGTCACAGAATTTGAAACCAAAAAGGAAATACCCTCTCCTTAAAAATAAACATTTCAAGTGGGTTAAAAGGCAATGTGCAGTTAGCATACTGTTAGCATTTAATTAATATGTAAATTAATGGAAATTACTGGGTTTGAAAAGAGGTTTGAAATCTTTCACAACCTTACTGGGTTCTAATTTGAACTGGAAAAGGCTCTCCCATCTGCATTGTCCACCCCCTCCCACTCCCCCCAGGTGTGTACAAGCTTCATATATAAATAATAGCCTGACAAGCAGAAACAGGGAAATCACCGACAAGCACAGCAGCAAATCATAAGCCCTCAGTGCAATTTATTCACAAATTGCTGCGGTCACAAAAAGAAATGCAAGGCGAAGAAGCATAAAACAGGAATGTGGGACTTGATTATTTGCAACGATTTAATTTCAGGCTTCTTTCATTCTGTCAGAATGGACGGGCTGTCCCCACGGATAAAGAAAACTGACAGCACCCCACTGAGCGTGCTGGTGTTTAATAACTTATTTATCTTCTCTTATTGCCAGGATGGTGACATTTTTTATTACTTTGCCTTGCTGTAATGTTCCCAGCCCTTCCGAAGAAACCAAATAATGGACTAGTGCTGTGTTTTTTTACAAGCTATTTGATTCAATTACCCAGTTGGAGTAGATATGAATATTTAGCTTTTTGGGGGGGAGGGGGGATTTAGCAGAGGGGAGGCAAATTATATAGACAACAGGACCACCAACTGTTATCATATTAATAATGTATTGCAAATTTCATTGGTTTAAGTAAGTTGCAAAAATTAAAATATCACAATGAGCTACAGCTTTGAACCGAAACAGAATTGTAGGTTTTGGGTGTATTTGCTTTACTGGGTTAGGTGGAAGGTGGGGGTGAGACTCATGAAATGTTACTGCAACAAACAGCAGACTAGTTTTCAAAATGTTAATGTCCATGTGAATGTGTTTCCTTTCACTTGCTTCCTGTTTATAGCTGGAGCACAAGTAGTTGCAAAAGTTGCAAACCATGCACCTGCAACATGCAGCATGTCAATTAAAACAATACCACCTGCCTGAGGAGTACGTCAGTGAGGATTTTTAATATTTTGTGCCCCCCCCCCCACACACACACTTCACATGACTCAAGACCCTGAAAACTTTGTTGGATAAAATATGCTTGACTGACCATGACTGAAGAACTAGTCACCTGGTCATAAATTAGGCTTGCAAGTACTGTTTAGGGGTCCCCATCAACCTCAGCTGACACTCTTCAGATTTTTTTTTTATTATTATTTGATTTTCCTTTCCTCTGTTTAACTTTTGTCAGAGATGGGAGAACCACACACAGTTCTGAGGTTCTAAAAGGTTCGGATATGTCATAAAAGGGCCTATAGTTACATAGAAACATAGAATCTGTCAGCAGATAAGGACCATACAGCCCACCTAGTCTGCCCATTTCCCCACTCAGTGTGGCAGTAATTATTCCAGCTTTATCAGAATTCTTTATAACCTTTTTTCTTAAAGTGCCCAAACTGTTTTAACCATCCTTGTCCACGTGTAAGCTATTATCAGTGAAGGGAAAGGAATCTAAAAACAATTTGGAGTGGCCCTACGTTACAGTACCTCCAGCTTCCTTTTGGGTCTTTCTACCACCAACACCAGCTCTTTTTACTAACCTGCTGGGGAAGTACAGTAGATTAAGCTCCATAATCAATGTCTTAAAAATTATCAGAATTATATCAGAACCTAGAAAAAGGTTCTGATAAAGTTATTTTATACAAAATGACATTGCTTCTTGGATGTTTAGAACTGGTTCTCCCATCTCTATTTTCACGGTCTCTCACCCCAACAATAAGGGCTACAGCTGCTGCACTCATCTGCCTGACATAACCTTGGGTAGGTTGCTGCCATGAAAGTCAATGCCAGTGCCAGTCTTTGGCTGACTACCCAGGGTGGGCATAACTGCTGGGTGGTTCATGCCCTCTCCTGACCACTGTGACATGCCCAACCTTCTGTCTGCTGCAGCATGGAATTCCAGAGCTGGCATATGAGCCCTGGATGCTCTGGTGATGGCACAACTTGCTGCAGCTGCTCTGCTGTACAAAGCATAAAGAGAAAAAGAGTTCAAGCAATTGAAAGGACTCGTTGATTCTCCTTTCTTGGGTAACCTGCTTGCCAATTTGGGAATTTGGCTAGATCAAAATTTACCCCCAGCCAGGGTCTACTCATTTTGTTCAGTCTGGGCAGAAGCATAAACAGGGCTCCTACCATTTCCTAAAAAAGGAGAAAGAGGGTTCCAGAGAGTGTTCTGGGCTTAGGAGATCCAAGCAGCCTGGTGCATGCTGGGGAGGTACCAATGTGATGAGTAGGTGACTGGGCCTGAGGCCTGCTAAAAATCAGGTTCCAGTATGAGTCAGGTTTCTCCCATTCCCAGGAAGAGTTCCACAGTGCACTATGCCAAGTCAAAGGAAAGCAATGGCATCAAAGTCCACGTGGGGCTACCAGCATGCTTTTCCCACCTGGGAGATTTACCAGGGTTTTAACTCAAGATCCAAAAACCAGATGAAGAAAGTGGAGTACCAGGTCATTCAGCCAAGGGAGTGCCTTTGGTCAGCAGGGACTAGCAAGGCCTTGAGTTCAGGATAAAGGGGAGCATTCATGCAGGTAAGATGACTTTGGAGGGTTCCTACATTATGGTTACCACCTTTGGGTGAGGCACAAACCAGATTGTAAACCACCTCTAAACTCTGCACCTAGCTATACCACTTTTTCACAACTGATCATGCATTGCTCCTCCTCCAAAATCATTTGCTATGTCAGTGAACACTTTAATGGAGCAGTAAGAGAAAATATTTAAAGCAGTAGGTCACCAAAAATGTTACCATACTGAGCCTGTTAAATTTCCTTTTCTAGGTTCTTCCTATTAATTAAAATTGTTTTACCAAGTAAACATACAGATCTCATTTTCAGCAGTGATTGGGGAGGAGCAAAGGAAATCTTGTAAATACTGTAGTATAGAAAGATATATAATAAACTGTTTGCTTCCTGTGATGTGTACCAAACACCTTTTTTCTGGGTCCAATTCCTTTTCACGTCTCAATGCTTTTTCAAATATAGAAGAAGTGACTATACTTTTTTCTTGAGAAAAAAAACTAGTATTTTTTTAATTAAATCAGTTTTATTGAATTTCCATTTTAATACACACAACAAATTACATACAATGACACAGCACAAACATATACATCAACAATCCCCCTTCCCCTCATCACCCCCCCCCCAACACACACACACTGGCATCAGCATGCTACTAACCTTGAGGAATGTGCAATACAGTTTAGACCATATGATTTGCATTGGCTTGCAATGAATAGAGGGTGTGCAGCTTACTCCAATTTTTCTCATACCTTGGGAGGCTATTATGCAGGCTGGCAATCATACGCTCCATACGCAGATTGAGAAGTAGTTCTTGTAGCCATTCCACATAAGAAATCTCTGTATCTTGCCAATGGCGCAGCACTAATTTCTTAAATGATAATGCTATCAAATTCTGGTAGAGATGGAAAAGTTTCCCAGCAAATGAAAGAGGAAGGTAACAATCTTTTACTGTTACAAAAGGCAAGGTTAGACTTTTTTGCCTAGCTCTGCTGAAGTGCCACTTGAAGATGCAGAATGGAAAAGATTCGGGGTTCTGTTTTCAGCCCTTCTGGGACTAAGTCCTGCACCACAGCTGCTGATGTGGACTAAAATTTCCCACACCTGTGGATGTCCATATTTTCAGTCTGCACCACTGTGGGAGATGGTATGCCTGGTTCCACTTGCATACTATTTCAGCACAGTTGTTGCTAAAAAACAGCCACAAGCTGCCATAAATCAGGGAGTCATTTGTGAACTGGCTTCTGCTTTGAAAATATGGTGCGTGCAGGGAAATCTTCAGCACCGCAAGTGAAGCCCCACTTGTGGTAGTTTTTCCTCACAGCTAGCCAGTTTCAGATGGGCTGAAAATACAGCCCAGGGTTTTTAAGCAACTGCTAATTGCCTTAATGGCCATATTTTACACCTCTCAGGTAGACTGCTTTTACAAAGAAAGGACTATAATGACAACAGAACATGTCTGTAGAATGGAGACACAGCTGAAACAATATGACAAAATCTGTTTAAGAGTATAGAGTACTCAGAATAGCTCAAAAAACTGACAATCTCTGAGCAAAACCAGATAACTGAATAGGGACCCTGAAAACCTGATTATCAGGTAAACATCCTGACAGGTGGCAACCCTATCCAAAGTAGGAGAATAAAAATTCAGAAAGGGAATCCGCATTTCCCATCATAGCATATTTTTTGCAGTTAATCATTTTTATTGAACAACAAAAGAGCAACACAGCCATACGAACATGTACGCATTAACAAAGTCATATAGGTACACAACAACCACCGGAGTCAATATAGGAGAACAAACTGTGGTGCATCCAATACAGACAAATATTCAACAATAATGCTAGCTGTGACAGCAACAAAATAACAGTCGAGAGGGACATCCTTCCAACACCTATCCAGCCTTCCTCCGTGTGGTTAGGAAGGCAGGAGTCTGCTAATCACACCCACTCCTACTATCCCCAAATGTCTATCCAAAATACTAGGGCCACAAGTGGCATGGAAAGAATAGGGGACCCAACCTAAGGGCAGAAAGAACACTGAGGGGGATAAGGCTGAAGGGGGAAGTGGGAGAGGGGAAGAGGTTCATGGAGGTTGCAGCATATCTTTGCCCCTAGACCTAGGAAGTGCTGAGTTCAGTTTGCATAGGGGGGATGAAAGGTAAGGAGCCCAACAGGCATAATATGAGGCCAAGGATCCCTTAGCCATGTGCAATATTCTGGTCAGTGTAGCCAGGGATGAGAGTGCAGATCACCACTCCTGCACCATGTTTCAGGGACATCTGTTGTCCTCCTCTGTCATAGGAGAAGACACTTAGCTTCCATTCCTCCATTACAACATAGTTCCAGATCAGAGCAACAAGAAGAACCCAGTAACCATGTTGGAAGCCTGTAGTTTCCGGAGAGACACTTCACTAGCAAAAAGGTGTTCAAGTAATTTTCTTACAAATGGATTGTCAGATTTTATCCTGCAGGTATTCGGGAAACTGGCTTTTCATTAACCTTCTATTTACTTTTAAGAACATCCTGTCTATTTAAAAAAAAATTACAACTAACGTGCCACAGCCACAGGAGAAAAGTAGCATGGTTCTGAGCGATAGGTTACTACTCTTAGCTCTGTCATTTTACACAGTTTTTATTTTTTACTGCCTGCAAAATTTATATTTTTGTATGCAGCATTTTGGATGCTTGTAACTGCTCTTTATTGTATGTGCCTTCACTTTTCTCAATCCCCTTGGTGGCACTTGGAAATGAGCCTTGGCTCTGTGCCTCTTTCCGGGTTATCAGATTTTAGGAAGGGAACATTGTTTAACCAGGAGTAGCATACTAAGCCGAAGCCTGTTTCCAGATGTGACCTGGGAGCACAAGGAAGTTAAGTGACTTACTCAGGATCACACAGTACGCACCAAGGCAGCTGTGGGATTCAAACTCAGGTTTCCAGATCAGCAGCTCAGAGCCTTAACCCACTGCACTATACTGCCTCTTTCAATTTTAAATAAATAAATATTAAGCACTCACAGGACAGTCTATTCATAGGAATTGCAGTCATTAATTAATTTGATTTTCTGCTATTTTTTACTTGTTTTTTCATCCACAGGGAAGGAAGCAACCCTGGTGTGGGACTCAATTGTTAGGGGGTAGAACTGGGGAGGGAGGGAAGGGAGGTAAAGTGCCTGCCTGGTGCCATGGATTGGAGGAACAGGAAACGGATCCTCAGGATCGTGGAAGCAGCTGCAAGGGGGATGGAGCTGGACCTCATTATCCACCTAGGGACAAATGACCTGGCTGAGAATGGGATCAGGGCAGTGCAACAGGAGTTTGTGGAGTTGGGGAGGGGCCTTAGACAAGTAGCACACGCGGTAACTTTCTCGGAAGTGCTACCTGTCTATGGCATGGATAAGGCTAGAGTATGCCACATCATGGGATTCAATGACTGGTTGAAAAACTGGTGCAGAGCTCAGGGATTTGGCTTCATTGGGGACTGGGGTTTCACCTGGAAGGATGCAGGCCTATACAGGCATGATGGTCTGCATCTATCCAGGAGAAAAACCAGGATCCTAGGTGATAGGTTTAAATGCTTCATTAGCATGCATTTAAACTAACCAAGGGGGGCACTGAAAAGGAGAAGGGAAATCCTAGCCCCCCCAAAATCAGGGTAGTTAGTGAGGTAAACAGCAAGATAGATCAGTCGATAGGGAGAAGGGCAGGGGTAAATGGAGAAAAAGACAAAGGCAGTAAGGAAAGGGATGAGACAAAAAGAAATAAAGCCATTAAAAAAATGGAGGGTAATGAATACTAAGGCCCGTAGTCTAGGTAAAAAGCTCCCCGAAATGGTGGCCTTGATGGAAGAGGGATGCCTGGATATAGTGGCAGTCACAGAAACATGGTACACAGAGAACTATGATTGGTATGTCAACATACCAGGGTACACAATCTACAGGGGGAACAGGGAAAGAAGAAGAGGAGGAGGAGTAGCTCTCCATGTAAGGGAAGGGATCAAAGTAACAGAACTAAAGGGTAAATAGGGAGGAGAAGAGGCACTGTGGGTCACCCTGGAGACTGGAAATGGCTCCACAATCCACACAGGGGTTGTATACAGACCCCCCATCTCAGGGGGAGGAAATATACAAGGAAATGATAGAAGGCATCCTTGGGATGGCAGAGCAAGGGGAGGTATTGCTGATGAGGGACCTGAATATGCCAGATGTTAACTGGAGCACCTTTGCTCCAGCCACATCAAAGAGCAGGGCCATTCTCGATGCTCTACAAGGGGCATGCCTCAGACAACTAGTTTTGGAACCCACTCAGGAGGGAGCAATCTTAGACCTGGTACTCTCAAATGGGGACGGAGGCAGGATCTCTGATTTTGAAGTGGGTAGCCATCTGGGAACAAGTGACCACCAAACAGTGTAGTTCATGATAAACTTAGCTGTAGAGTAAAGCCACACAAAAATGAAGGTACTGGACTTCAGGAGGGCTGATTTTGTCAAAATGGGAGAGTGCTTCAGAAAAGCACTAGCAAACAGGCAAGAAGGTGGGGTGAAGCAACAATGGGGAAACATTAAAACTGCAATCACAGAGACAACAAGCCTTTGTGTGAAGCAAATAAACAAATCAAAACAAAAGAAGAAACCTCTATGGTTCTCAAAAGAAGTAGCAGGGAAGGTAAGGGAGAAAGAGGTAGCATTCAGGAAGTATAAGGAAACACAGAAGGAGCAGGACAGAGAACTGTGCCAGTTAAAGCAGAAGGAAGCGGGGAAGGCAGTCAGAATAGCAAAGGCCCAAACCAAGGAAAAGATAGCCAACTTGGTTAAGAAGGGGGATAAAACCTTTTATAGGTACATTAGGGAGCAAAGAAAGACTAAGGCAGGGATACTGAGGCTGAACAAAGAGGAAGGTGGTTGGGCAGAGATTGACAGTGAAAAAGCAGGGATACAGAATGAATACTTCTGCTCAGTATTCACAATGGAAAAGCAGGGGGAGATACCTAATCCAGTCAATAGAAGCACTCTGGATAGGGGGTTGATATTAGTCCTTTCACAGAAGAAAGGGTTCTGAAAGAACTCTTTAAAACTGAAGGTGGATAAAGCAATGAGGCCTGATGGGATTCACCCCAGAATTCTAAAAGAACTAAGGAAAGAACTAGTAACACTACTGACTACCCTTGTTAATAAATCATGAGAGGATGGTGTGGTACCTGAGGACTGGAGGAGGAGGACAGATGTGATTCCCCTTCACAAAAGTGGGAGCAAGACAGAGGCAGGAAACTATAGACCTGTCAGTTTGACCTCAGTGGTAGGGAAAATGATGGAATCACTGCTGAAGGAAAGAACTGTTGAGTACCTAGAGGCCAGTGGAGCACAGGACCCAAGACAGCATGGATTCACAGTAGGAAGGTCATGTCAGACAAATCTAATTGATTTATTTGACTGGATAACCAAAGCAGTAGACCAGGGAGGGGCTATGGACATGGCCAACCTAGACTTTAGCAAGGCATATGACACAGTCCCGCACAAAAGATTAATAAACAAATTGGCCAGCCTGGGAGTGGGTCCCAGGGTGGTGTCCTGGGTAAAACACTGGCTGAACAACAGGACACAGCGGGTAATAGTAAATGGAGTCCACAGTGAAGAAAGGGGGGTTACTAGTGGGGTACTGCAGGGTTCAGTACTGGGGCTGGTCCTTTTTAATGTCTTTATAAGTGACATTACAGAGGGACTAGAAGGGAAAGTCTTTGCAGATGACACAAAGATCTGCAACAGGGTTAATATGCAAGATGGGGTGGAAAGGATGAAAAGGGACTTGCAAGGTTGGAGGAATGGTCAAATGTATGGCAGCTTAGATTCATCGCAATGAAGTGCAAAGTAATGCACCTGGGAAACAAAAACCCAGGGGAAGAGTACACAATGGGGGCTGAGTCACTGACAACAGCAACAAGCATTTGTCAATGCTGAATGTTTGCTTGCTGGCATTGGCATTGGTAGTGTAGAAGTTACAGAACTGCATAATAGGAATGGCAGTGAAGTATTGAACTGAAGCCTACCCCACCACCACCCTGCAGAGAGTGACAGGCATTGGGGTGTGGCTTTGGGTCGTCAGGCATAACAGCCACGCCATTTCACCACACCCTACCCTGCAGACACTGACAAGTGTCACGGTGTGCCTTGGGGTCTTTGGCCCTTATGCGCACCCCATTCCTTCAGGAAATACAGTGATATGGGTGCGGTATAGGAGAATGGGGTGAACTTTGGGGCTGAAGAGTCCAAGGCATACCTCAATGCCTCTCACTGGCTGCAGGGTGTGGAATGAGCATTACAGGAGACAATCCCAAGTCACACCCCTGATGCCTATCATTCTCTACAGGTGGGGTGTCATGGTTGGAAACACTAACACCTCAGGCATTCATTGTTATTTTCACTCCAAGTTTTCAACATGGTTATTTTTGTGACCCCGACCTCATGAGCACTGGCAATAACAGTTTGTTAGCTGAAAGCTGCTTATGCACAGCGACTACGGCATTTAGCACCACAGGTGCAAAAACACATTCCGAACAGGATGTGAAAAATGACAGCTGTACTGTTCATGGGGAGGTGTGGTAAAATGGCAATGTTGAAAATCTAGAGTGAAAATATTGAAAGTTCACAAACTTGCAAGCATGCATAGGAACTGCACAATGCATGCTTATAAAACAGTCATTTTTAGGAATTTTTCCACCAAATTTTCAACAGAGGCTTTTTGAGAGCCCATCTTATGAACAGTTGCAGTGTCATTTTGTTACTCGGTTCCGAAAGGTGATTTTGCGCAGTGACTACAAAATCACCCTTTGGGCCTGATTAACACCATGACAGTGAGATTATTCATGAGAAGGGGTCCCAAAAACCCCATGTTGAAAATTTGGTGCAAAAATTCCAAAAAATGCCTGAGATATGCAGCAAGGTTGAAAAAACCCTATCAATCCCATTATACAGCTTACCAGCATTTCCTCAGTTAAGGACAGCTTTGAAGAGTGCAGACGTGTTCCCCATCCACCGAAGATTGTCGGCGCTGGAGTCAGGAGGTAAGTATGGGGTGGGGGTGTGTGGGGAGGCAGGGTGTGCAGTGGGTGGGCACAGGTGGGGGCAGAGACAGCGAGGGACCATTTTTGTGTTTCAGGTTTTTTTTTTTTAAAAAGAACGATGACGTGGGAGATTTGCCTCGCTGGGGTGGGCTCCCAGCATGGCACAAGGATGGCTGTTTGGGGGGGCGTGGAGTACGGGGAATTGGGCACCCCATCAGCAATAGCATCTGTTGACACGCTGGGGTGGGCTCTCAGCGTGGCACCCTGGTGTGTGTGTGTGTGTGTGTGTGTGTGTGTGTGTGTGGGGAGCACACATGAGCAGGCGATATCTTATCGCTGCTCACTGAAGCATAGCTCCCCCTTTCAACTGTACTCCACTGCATTTTTGACTACTGTCATAGACAGCTGCAGCAGCCATTGGAGAACTGCGGCCGTGCCTGCAAACACACTGACTGAACTGGAAGAGGGCTGCCACACCTCCGAAAACTCAGATGATGGCACTATGTTTCTTGCACATGTGTGCAAGCAAACATAAAAAGTGCAAAATCATGCATTTGGGGAGGAGAAACCAAAATGAGACTTACCACCTGGGGGATCTGGCACTGGAAGAGATAGGAGGAGAGGGACCTGGGAATTATTGTTTCCAGGGATCTAAGCGTAGCTAAACAATGTGAGCAGGTGGTAGCCAAGGCTAGCAGGATGTTGGTTTGCATCGGGAGGGGATTCACTAGCAGGAAGAGAGAGGTTATCATCCCCTTATATCAACAGCTGGTCAGACCACAGTTGGAATATGGGGTGCAATTCTGAAGACCGTTCCTGAAAAAAGACAAAGAAAAGGCTGGAGATGGTGCACAGAAGAGCGACGAAGATGGTAGCTGGGCTTAGTCACCTGACATACGAAGATAGATTGTGTGAACTGGGAATGTACTCCCTGGAGCACAGAAGGGATGGGGGATATGACTGACACCTTTAAGGATATGAAGGGGATAAACAGAGAACCAGAAGAGGGACTGTTTAAACTAAAGGGGCACAAGAGGACCAGGGGGCATATGCTACAGACAGAGGGAGGCAGGTTTAGGGGAAATACCAGGAAGAACGTTTTCACTGAAAGGGTGGTGGAAAAATGGAATGAAAATGCAGAGAAGGTGATAGGGGAGGTCACTGTAAGGGGCTTTAAGACAGCTAGTGACAGCCACATGAGTCTGGTATTGGAAGCGGGAGGGGTGAGAGGAAGAGGAGGCCACCGGGACAAGTAAGTTGTAGCAGTAAGTCCTAGACTTCTGCTAAGCATCTTGGGAAGACTTGGTGTGCCAGGTGGTCCTTTTCTGCCATCAGGTTTCTGTGTGTGTGTGTGTGTGTGTGTGTGTGTGTGTGTGTATATATATATCATCATTGTTCATGTTTCTTCAAGAGGGACTCTGGTCAAAAGTGCTACACTGAAGAATTAAAATAAGCATACCCCCAATAAATCTCATACCAAACATTAGGTTTCTATGATACTTCATTTTAAAGCTACAGGCTATTTAGTAACCCTGATTTCACTACCTGTTCAAAAAAGCCAGTTTCAGTGAAGAGGTGCTGATGATGTCAACTCCTGAACTCACAGTCTAGCCCTCTCTGTCAGCAAGCTTATATGACCTGTTTGTCCAACGTTAAAAGATCATTCTGCAATGGTTTTCACAAGTAAAACAGGCAGCACCATTCTAAAAATGGTGCTATAGAATCTTTGTGTTTCAGGTTTTGTAACAAAGTTGACAAATTAATATTTTAATGTATTTTTGGTGTGGTTCATTTCTCCAAAGTTGCAGGATGCAGAGTCAGTATGCCTCCAGGCTGCTGGTACCATGTGAAGTGTTACTCTGCAGTGCCTGTTTGGAAGTTGTATTGCTACAAGTGTTGCAATGTTGGTAACTGCATTGCTGTTTGTCAGTGTCTGCTTTACAATAAGTTGTAATAGGAACCTTATATGTGGTACTTCATACTGGGGTGGACGTGTTAGCCCTGGTAAAACAATCATTGTAATGTGAAGTACAACGTAGATGAGCCTGAATATAGCCCAAGTAACAGCCTGTCAATGGGAAAACAGAATATGAGCTCTGCTCGCCTGAGTAGTCCATTCATTCATACTTTGATGATGAAGAAAATATTGATTGAGTGATTGATTAAGCATTGAGCTGACTACTGCATAGAAGCTCTTAGTAAGGTTTCAAAACAGCACTACCTCTCCCACCCCCAATTACAGGGTGATGGAATAACTGATTTAAAGTGCCATCCTGAGAAATCACCTCAATTGAATGATAGGTGTGAATGATCACAACCTTTCACCACATCAGAGATATCCAGTCTGCAAATCTCATTAGTGTGCTATGACTTAGCATCCAGCAACCCAGGAGAAAAGGACCACAACAAAAATGCTCCAAAAACAAAAATATGAATTTGTCAACTTTGTTACAAAACCTCAAACACACATAGGCAAGGCCACTGATTTACAATGATTAAAAGAATGAAATTCCATTTTCAAGACTTCAGATTCTGGAATTGCACTGGTAATTGTTACTCTAATTTCCAGATTTTACCAGGATTCTGCTGTTATTCTTTTAGTATGTGTATAAATAATCAGAATAAAAGAAGGCTTAATATATTGAGCATTAAATAAAGCACATTGAAAATAGTACAGGAAGCAATCATAAGAAAAACACAAGTTTTGTAGATTTACTGATCAGGTATAAAATGCCAGATTCCATGAAATCTTTGTTTTTACTGGTGTTCAGGCAGCCCTAATTCCAGAATTTTACCAAGTTTTCTGGTAAGAGCCAAAAACCAGTGGCCTTGCACATAGGTTTTAAAGCACTGTGTATTGAATGGTGCTGCCTGTTTTACAGGAGAAAACCCTTTGCACCTAGTTTTTAACTTTGGAGAGGCAGGTCCTGTAAGCCTGCTGACAGGGAGGGCTAGACTGTGAGTTCAGGAGGGCGGCAACATCATCAGCACCTCTTCACTGAAACTGTCTTTTTTGAACAGGCAGAGAAATGTGGTTGTAAAATTATTTGTAACTTGTAAACAAAGTAACTTAGGGATCTCAATTTTGGCATGAAGGTGATTGGGGCTATGCTGATCCATATTTTGAATTTATTGATGCCAGTAATTTGTGACCATAGTCCCGCTTTCATTCCTGAACCAATAGGATTTTGTAGTTGTTTTTTTTTAATTCCATCTCTCTTGTTACACCTCTATGAGAAACACTGAACAGCTTAGTGTGGTACTCTGCCGCTCATCAGAGACATGTGCCAGAACTGTCCTACATCCTACAGACAAAATGGAACCTCAGTGGAAGAGATTTTCACAGATTGTGTGTAGGGGTCCTATTTATTGACCTAAGTTATAATTACCAAACTAATAATTTATTTTTTTAAATGTCTGAATGAATTGAATATACTGAAGCTATGATGCTAGAAATAGATTATTGCTAAGCAAAGCATGATGGCATGTTTGCCAAATAAATACTGCTGCATTATACAGTTAATGATCAAATTAAACATAAGGGTACAGTATCTCAAATACCTTGATTACCCTCGAAAGCCTTCTTTGCATTTCTGAGGGTGAAGAAATAAATTCAAAGTGGCTCTTCCGTCTTCTTCTTCTTCTTGAAAAACAAGACAATCAATGTTCTCCGAGGGTCCCGGAGCTCCAAAACTGGATTATTTTTTGTTTCTGGCATCTTCTATGAGACTCTGTCTCCTACCTGTGTAATGGGAGCTCTGGGGACCAATATCAATCTTTACTGAGTATCACTTAGCAAAGCACCTCATGACAATTAGAAGCTCAAATTATGTATCACCGAATCAAATGGCTAAGATAACTGCACCAATTTATAAAATTAATGTTCTCAGATTTCTGCTCTTAATCTTTGGCAAGGACTAATGATTTCAACTAAATATGCCGAATATGTTTTGCTGTTAATATGTTTGATAATGTTGAAAAGAATACATTAAGTAAAGTCAATAATCAACTTGTAACTGAAGTAGGTTGTATTCAACAAATTAAGAATGGCTCACTTCCTGGTGTGTATTTTTTCAAATGTTCAAAATTTAAAATCCTGAAAAGAAAATGGTAAATAGTTTTACATAAATGTTTCATATAATTTTTATCTTCAAGAAATGATTTTCTTGTTAGAAGACGCAGGTAGTTAGCTTTGCCTTAACCATCAGGGCTGCAACCCCTGTGGAAGAGAAGCATTTATTGGTGGCACAATGCATTATAAATTTAAATGTTTTACTCAAATTTCGACATGTGAAGCAAGGGTCTGAATGTCAATAGTTTACTTAGGTCATTCACTTTAACTGCAAGTGGCCTTTTCGGGATTTCTGCGTCACTTACAATATTAATTTCAGAATATACAGTACTTCACCATTTTGATAATAATTGCCAACACTGTATTCTTTGTTTAGTTTTAAACTCAAGAGAGTTTGCCTTTCAACTATGTCAAAGTGTTTTCAGCTTTCGAGTTTTATTTTAAAGCAGCAGTATTTGTTAGTAACCATGTAGTTTTTTTCCTCCCTCAGGAATAACAATTTTATGGCAGAAATATCAATCTTCCTATTATTCTTTTTTTCTCCCTTCTTCTTCTTTTTTTCCCTCCCTATTCCTGAACTAATATGTTGGATTTGGGAATCTTAAAAAAAAAAAACACTCCAGTGCCATGGTCCCAATGAAAAATTAAATACCTTGGCACGGTGCTGTGCTGTTTACAATCAAAAAAATGTGGTAATACAGTCATAATAGATCCACAGTAAGAATCTAGTACCATACTTACATTCAACAAGTAACCTCAATGGAAGAGTTTTTTTTGTTTGTTTGTTACTGCCCGTTGCGGTCATCTTTAATGAGGCGAGTCATTAATTACAAAATTCGGTATAGAAGATGTTTTTCAGAAATTAAAAATATTCTGAGGATAAGTATAGCTAAAATTAGCTATAAAGGCTGCTTAACAAAAAAGTTAAAATATTCTGATAATGAATTTAAGGTTGTGAGAAATACATTTTTGCTGAAAAAAAACCCCGATATGATGACATGTTTTACCGACTAACAAATGCTACTGCTTTAAATACAATTTTAAGTTCAACTAAAATGAAAATAGCCAGAAGTTATTTTTATGAGTAGAATTTAACGTTGCTGCTTTGCTTTTCTGAACCAACTGTTGCCTAATTTACAATGCATACAGTTCATTTTCACGACATAGCCCATCTGAGAGCCAGTATTTCCCTTTTCTGTGGAGTCCTGCTATTTCCATGTTTTTAAAGTTGGGGGGACAGATTAATTGGCAAGTTACGTGACTCGTGTCAAACATTGAATAAAGGGCATCTTACAGTTTAGTAATAAAAAAAGTTTGCATTTTTTATCTATTTAAGTCGAAACCCAAAATATGACTTGAGGTATTTATTTCTAATGGGATTTATGCTGATGGAAACTGCCAGCCTTCAAAATAACTATTTGCTTTGAGTACTGCCTCATCATTTGCACTGGGAAGTTATCAATGAAGTGAGCTGTACTATATAAATATATACAAATCAATCTTTTACGACAAGTGAAGTACAGCCCTGATAGCATTAACTTGACCCCACATCTGTTTTTATTTTAATCCGTTTTTTTATTTCGTGTTTTCTCACACATTTAAGAAATTTACCGTGACCAATAGACCTATAATACCATATGTACATGTTTTGATGGGGAAACCTAAACCACAACCTTTCATTGATAAAGGGCCATAAAAGTCAGAAATTGGTGGACAACTATCAGCTGCTGCTGGCGGCATTAAAGCAAGCCCACTCTGTGGGCAATGGTTGGAGGAGCCAGCACTGGCAGCATCAAAGCAAACCACTAGGCAGTCAACAGAGGAGCTACTAGTGGTGGTGGTAAAGCAAGCCTGATCAGCAGGCAACAGCTGTTGGTTGTATGGTATTAAAGTAGCTGCTTTAATCTTCAATACCACCAAAAAGTCAACCTTTTTGTAAAAACTGCCATCACCTGTCAGAGGAACACGGTATTGCATGAAAGCGTGTGTACCGAAAACTACTTTTCCAATAAAATGTATTACATCACGGACTTTATCATTTAAACTGTGATGGCTATAGAAGTGCGGCATTGTGTTAGTCACTATTTCAAATGTTAAATTCGTTTGACAACTTCTGGAGAAGGTTGTGTTATAGTAAATTGATCAGTATAAAGGAATCAAACGGTTTAAACCAACATTTAAGCAACTTAAACAGGCTACTGTATACAGTATAATGGATAGGTTACTGCCTAGAAACACAGAACAAACCTGTAATGCCTTTACTCATCTGCTGTATTGACCAAGACTGTCCTCTCTTAGTGAATCCCTTGGACGCGCAAAATGTGAACGAGCATGTCAAATCCAATCAAACATCATGAAAAAAGATCGTTGTTTTGCTAAGCCACAAAGGTAGTCCGAATATGTAAAAAATAAGGTGTCTATAAATGTATTTTTTAAATCGGATTATGCGCTGAGATTGGCTTGTGTTAGTGGGGGGGGCGAACACACAGCATGGGTGCTTGTGTGTGCGTGTGTGTGTAGGGGAAGTGTGCATGAGCAGGCAATATCTTAGTGCTGCTCACTGAGGTGTAGCTCCCCCTTTCAACTGTACGCTACTGCATTTTGGAGCTGTCATAGACAGTTCCAGCAGACATTGGAGAACTGCGGCCATGCCTGCAAACACACTGACTGAATTGGAAGAGGGCTGCCACACCTCCAAAAACTCAGATGATGGCACTTTGTTTCTTGCACATGCGTGCAAACAAACATAAAAATGGAAAGGGACCTAGGGGTAGTCATATCAGATGATCTTAATGGTGGGCCAGCAATGTGAGAAGGCAGTAAGGAGGGTTGGGGGATACTGGAATGCACAGGGACAGGCACCACCAGTAGAAAACAGGAAGTTGTTGGCCCCCTGTACAGACAGTTGGTAAGACCACATCTGGAGTACTGTGTACAGTTCTAGAGATCCCATCTCAGCAAAGGCATAGACAAGGTGGAGGCTGTCCAGAGGAAGGCAACCAAAATGGTGCAGAGTCTGCACCAGAAGACATATGAAGAAAGACTAAAGGAGCTTAAGATGTATAGCCTTGAGGAAAGGAGGGAGAGGGGGAACTTGATAGAAACTTTCAAATACCTTAAGGGAATCAAAAAAGTCCAAGAGGGTAGCATCTTTCAGAAAAAGAGATACACAAGAACAGGGGGGCACAATTTGAAGCTAGAGGGAGGACGGCTCAGAGGTAATGTGAGAAAGTATTTCTTCTCAGAGAGGGTTGTAGATGCATGGAACAGCCTTCCGGAGGAGGTCGTAGAGTCAAAAACAGTGGGGGAATTCAAGAATGCATGGGACAGACATAAGGCAGTTCTAGTGGGGGGTAGGAGGAAGTAGGCTGTTGGTTAACTAGGATCTGAAGCTTATACGATAGGCAGGGAAATGGACAGACTAGTTGGGCCATGCGGTCCTTATCTGCCGTCAAATTCTATGTTTCTATCTTTCTATCCTTTGCTGTGTCAATAAGGCACAAGTTCATAATAAAATACTTATAGCATACACCTATAGTAAAGCAGTGGTCCATAGACATAGAACTGCATTACAGAAGGAGCGGTGAATGCTTGGGACAGACTTCCAGAACAGGTGGTGTCTATATTGTTTCTACCATTAAGGTCAACCTAGGTACATGCATGGAAGAAAATGGAGTGAGTGGATACTTCCACGGAGCTGATGAGAGAAGCAACTTGATGGGCCAATGGTCTTCCTTCTTTTCACAATTCAGATGTTTGTATGTTCACATGACAGCTTGAGATGGGCCCAAAAGGTTCTATCTCCCTAGAACTGGGAAATCCTTATTTAAAAAAAAACAGTTTGCGGGGTTTCTTACATTTAGCATGTAATTAGAATACATATTTAAATGTATTTAAATGACTGAGTTTGAAAAAATGGTTGAAAATAATTTAAGAGCATTTTCTGGTTCAGATTCAAAGTGGGAAAGGTTTGCCTATCCCATTCCTAACAGCCCCTATAAGACAGACAGAAATGGTACAATCTTAAACAATAAACATATAAAAACGAACCTGTTGAACCTTCCCTCTTCCTCCCTTGATCAAACAAACCATGGTGAAAACATAGGGTTTTCCTTTTCCCTGAACCCAGCAGCCTAGGCAAACATACTGTAGCCACAGGGTACTGTACAATTTGGAAGTTCTGTGACAAGATCATAATTACCATTTAAGCCAGTTACCCTTAAAGTCAGATCAGCCTCCCTGGCTAAGCCAATAAAGGTAACAACTTAACCCAAACCATTGCCAGTGCTCTCTGCCTCAGCGGAAGAATAGCAGATACAGTGCTATTTGCTACAGTACACAGTTCAACAACACAAACACCACACGACAGTGGTTCCAAATTGCAAAGCATGGTCAGTGCTTAAGAACTTTACCAGGAAACACAGTTCGCTTTTGCCTGCTGTAGCTACATGCTGCATACATCAGGTTACGTTGGCTCCTTCCCAAACCAGCAAGGAGGAAATGTACCTGCATGGAGGATTTTGTTTTGAAATGTTTTATGAGTGAGTAGGTAGGGAAAAACCGGGCAGACTGGGTGGGCCAAGCAGCCCTTATCTGCCATCAGATCCTATGTTTCTATGTTTCTGTGAGTGAATGAAGTGTAAAATTGCTGAGGCAGCGCCATAGAATGAACTTTATACCTGTGGAGATAATAAAGAACTGACCTACAAGAAAAGGTAGGCAAAAGCGAACTGTGTTTCCTGGTAAAGTTCTTAAGTATTGACTGTGCTTTGCAATTAGGACTGCTGCCACTTGGTGTTTGTGTTGCGGAAAGGTAACAACAGTTTTGTTTGTCCTTGTCTTGAAGGAAGCACATCTACTGTTGAACAACTCCATATGAACTGGGTTAGTGCAAGCGGTACAGGGACAGGTGCATGCCAAGTGTGGGCTAGACCTTAAATTGTAACTGTATCCAAACAAGCATTTGTCAATGCCAAATGTTCATTGTATGCACTGGTGTCATGAGGGCGGGGGGAGGGAGAGGATGTTTGAAAATTGCTTCAGTGAAGTTGTGTGTGAGGTGGGGTCCCAAAAACAATATTTAAAAATGGCCAAGTTATGCCACTAAGTTGAAAACCCTATTGAAATACATTGACGCTGAAAACCCCATTGAAATACATTGAAGCACTTTCCTCAGTTCATGGTTGGGCTTTGAAAAGCGAAGACGTGCCTGCAGTCCAAGGTACATTATGGCAATGATCTCCGGTGGGTAAGGATGGGGTATGGGGGGTGTGGAGTGGTGTGTCCTGAGTGGGAGGGTAAGGGGTTGGTTAACGGAGGAACAGACAATGATGGAAGGTTTACTTTTTTACAGGGAAAAAATGATGAGGGCGGTTTTCCTTTTTTCAGGGAGTTTGCTGAACAAATGAGGACACTGGGAGATTGGGCATCCCCAGTGTCTGTATACTGTTTAGGGGAAGGGAGTTACACAACAGACAATGATGGACGTTTTTTTTTTTTTTTTTTTTAGGATAAAAAACAAGCATTTGTTAATGCTGAATGTTTGATGTATTGAAGGATGTCCACTTCTGCACCTTGTTTATGCCTTGAGGTGCTTGATTGTATCCATCATGTTCCCCAACTCCCTCCTTTCCTCTAGTAAGTACATATTGAGGTCCTTTTAATCTCTCCTGATATATTCTGTGTTGCAAACCATGTACCATCTTGGTTGCCTTTCTGTGGACTGCCTCTACCTGTCAATGTCCTTGTGTATTTGCGGCCTCCAGAATTGCACACTGTACTGTAGGTGAGGCCTCACTAGTGCATACAATGGCATCACCAACTCATGCCTTCTGCTAGTGATACCTCTGCCTATGCACCCCAGCATGCCACTGGCCATCCTTACAACATTTGTGCTCTGCTTTGACACCTTTTGGTCATCAGAACTGAAAACTCCTAGGTCTCTTTCTTCCTTGGTGATCATCAGCACCTCCACCCCATCCTGTAAATCTCCACAGGTTTCCCTCTTCTCGGGTGCATTATATGGGCTTCTTTGCATTGAACCTCAGTTGCCCCTCCTCAGTTCACTTTTCAAGCCTCTCCATGTCCCTGCTCATTTTCTTCACCCCTTCTGGAGTATTCACTCTGTTACAGATGTTGGTGTCATCTGCAAACAGGCAGACAGACTTTTCCTTCTAGCCCTTCTGCAATGTCTGTAATGAAGATATTGAACATGACTGGTCCCAGGATTCATCCCTGAGATACCCGGCTGGTCACCCCCTCTCCCCAGATTGGATCCCATTACCACCACCCTCTGCCTCCTGTCTGTCAGCCAGTTTCTAACCCAGTTTATCAGCTTGTACCCCATTGCCAGACTACTCATCTTGTTAATCAGCCTTCTATGTCGGACGTTGTCGAAGGCTTTGCTGAAATCAAGGTAGGTGACATCAAACATCCCTCCCCTGATTTACTTCCTTAATGAGGCATTAGGGTTTCCAATCCTAACGCCCACCTCCACCCTGCAAAGACTGACAGGCATTGGGGGTGTCCCTTTGGGTCATCAGCCGTAATGCTCATGCCATTCCACCCACACCCTGCAGACACTGACAGGTGTTGTGGTGTGCCTTGAGGTCTTCGGCCCCAACTCTCACCCCACTCCACAATGAAATAAGCTGAGATGGATGCAGTATAGGAGAATAGGGTGAACATTTGGGCCAAAGAATTCAAGGCACACCCCGATGTCTGTCACTGACTGCAGAGTGGAGGGTGGAATGGTGTGAGCATTATGGCCGATGACCCCAAGGCACACGCCCGATGCCTGTCAGTCTCTACAGGGTTAGGGCTGGGGTGTTACAGTTGGAAACCATAACACCCCAGATGTTTGTTGGTATTTTTTCTCCAAATTTTCAACTTGAGCTTTTTGGGACACCACCTCATGAAGAGTGGCACTATTATTTTGTTACTCAATCCCAAAAGGTGATTTCGTGCAGCGACTGCGCCACTCGGTGTCACGGGTGATAAAACACATTTTGGACAGGATGTAAAAAAATGACAGTTATATTGTTCATGAGGAGGTGTGAAAAATGGCAAGGTTGAAAATATGGAGTTAAAATATGAGAAACTGATAGTTACGGTGTGCATAGAAACTGTGCAACGCACGCCCGTAATGTAGTCATTTTTTTGAATTTTTGCACAAAATTTTCAACATGGGCTTTTTGGAACCTCCCATCATGAATAGTAGTACTGAGATTTTGTTACTACACCCAGCAAGTTGATTTCACACAGCGACTGCGCCAGTCTGCGCAACTGATGTGAAAACACATTTCAGGCAGGATGTGAAAAATGACAGCTGTACTGTTCATAAGGAGGAGTGAAAAAATTTCAACGTTGAAAATCTGGAGTGAAAATATTAAAAACTGGTGAATTTACAAGCGTGTGTAGCAACTGCTCAACGTACACTCGTAGCACAGTAATTTTTTGGAATTTTTTCACCAAATTTGCAACATGAGCTTTTTGGGGTCCCAACTCATGAACAGTGGCACTGTCATTTTGTTACTCAGTCCCAAATAGTGATTCCGTACAGCGACCGAGAAATCACCTTTTGGCACCGAGGAATGAAATGACAGTGACATGTCCATGAGGTGGGGTCCCAACAACCCCATGTTGAAAATTTGGGGCCAAAATTCCTGACAATGTCTGAAATATCAACATAAGTTGAAACCCTCATTGACTCCCATTATACGGCTTACTTTTCACTCTTTCAGTTTGCCGGTCGGCTTTGAAGAGTGCAGACATGTCCCGCTCTGCAGAAGATCGCATACGCCAACCTCGGAGGGTAAGTATGGGGTAAGGGGGTGTATGGGGAGGTGGGTGTGTAGAGAAAGGATTGGGATGGGGGGGGGAAGGGGACATAACGACGGACGGTTTTCATTTTTACAGGTGAAAAAAAAAAAGGCAATGAGGTAAGTTTTTCTTCACTTATGGGTAAAAAAAATAAATGCAAATTTAGGTACACTGGGGTGGGCTCCAGTGTGCCACAATAGTGGTAGTGAGGAGGGAATGCCGACACGGAGATTGGGCATCCCAATGTCAGCTAGGGATAGAGACAGGTTGGGAGCGTATCTGACACCATGAGTGGGTATCCCAGTGTCAGAAAGGGAAAGGAGAAATTGTTTAATCAGGAAAGACACTCTAAGTGGCAGCAGAGAAAGGGGACATTGTTTAACAAGGAAAGACACACTAAGCCGCAGCTGAATGGCTCGCATTTCAAAGGACAGAGCATCAGTTCTGTCCTTTGAAATGTTTGCCAAGATGAGCCCCCTCAGTAAACCAGTGTCATCAGAACACTGCTGCTGATTTGCCAGCCACAGACCAGCTCCTGCAGCACTGCTGGCCACTGGGCTGGCACCCCTCACACCTCTGTCTAGCAACTTTTATATTAACATGTTTGTCTGCACTTGTGCGCTCGATGAACATAAAAAGGAAAGAGTTAGGCACTCCAGGGTTGGGTAACAGAAATAACTGCACAGTTTGATCAGCTGAAATAATGTCTACAAACCTCAAGGCATGTAAAATGCTTAAAGTTTATTGCTTATAGCATCCAAAGTCCATTTTGAAGTTGCATCTCATTCATTGGTGCAACAATATTTTCCCACAAATTAGGGAGAAAGATCAAGTGGTTATAATGAAATTGATAAGAAATGTTACCTTGACCCAAAAGGCAAGTGCCGTCCACACCCCAGAGCTTAAATCTAAGGAGCTTTGTGAAGGGGACCATGTACTGGATATATGGATCAAAATGTTTCATTTCACTGGAGCCCCAAAGCTATGGCTTCAGATTATGTTGCTCTCACTTTCTCTCTTCCAGAACCATACCTTACATTCTCTAGTGTTTTATGCCCAGTCTCCTGTTCAGCACTGTGCTCCCCTCACCTAACAGAAGCCATAGTCTGGCTACACCTGTTCCCACTCCTCACCTTCAGTGGCATCTTCTGTGTGTGGTCTGGTCAGGAATATGGATCTTGGGAATGATGGTGGTGGGGGGGGGGGAGGCTGACATTTCAACTCCAGAGTCCAGATTTTTGTCCTGTTAATGTTCCAGGCTCACCCTCTCTAAACTTCAGAAGTGCGTTCTCAACTCTGTGGATGAGCGAAGGCAGATCTGAAGGTCTTTTTCACTCCTTGCTAGCTGTTACCAGTAGGCATGCAGCACAGTACACTGAACTCTGCCTCAGAGACTGAGAGAGGCTGTGATACTCCCAGTCCCAGCTAGCTTGAGGAGCAAAAATTTTAAAATACTTTCCAAGTCTGGGTGTATGCATGGAGGCACTGAGGACAATAGGTCAGACTTGGGACAACCTAGAGGACCCTAATTCTAAAATAAACATTTAGAGTTCTATTACAAAACAAGAAACAATGCAAGAAGGAACATGAAACACCTGTTTATCTTTTTGTGTTCCTTCTACAGAAGTTATCATTTAGTCAAGAACAGCACTGTAACACAGCAATGGACATGACCAACATGGCCACCTGCCCAGGACACAGTGCCTGAGCATGGTCCATTATTTTATCTACTCTCATGCCACTGTGTCAAGCTGCTCATGTGAGCATGCCAATATGCTATACCACTTAAGCTGCCAATTTGACACACCTAGCATGCATCCAGTGACTTGCTCCTATTGACACCCAGCTTACTTCTCTCTCCTTTAGTCAAAGGGCTAAAGCTGCTGCCTCTGAGACAAGGGTATCAGGTTTATAGATATGGAAGAAGTTGGTTAAATTCACTCTGAGAATTAATCTGCAAAATAGACACAGTCCGTGAAGTACAGATTGATCCGCAAAGTGTGAAATGTTGCCACGAATGGCAACGTTTTGCCTACAAAGTGCAGGATTTCACCTGCAAATAGTGGAATTTCATACTTTTATATTGAAATCTTCACAATTTTGGGTGTAGTCAAAGTTGCTGAGGGCAGGGAAAACTTCGCGAAACTCTGCGGATGCGAATTTCAGCCACTTCTTGGCAACTTCACCAGAGAAGTAAAACTTCACTGCAGCTCTACTGGTTTAATTCCAGGGTCCAGCACTTATTCTTTAAGGCCTGTAATTCAGTTTACAGAAGCTGCCCCCCCCCCAGGACTGGCAACCAGTCAGTGAGCACACTCATGATGGGACAATACCAGACCTGGTACTCACTAACAGGGACAATTGCAGATGTCAAGGTGGGAGTCCACTTGGTGACCAGTGATCACTGTACAGTGTAGTTCAATATAAGGATGGCTGTGGAATTGAACCACACAAGGGTGAGAGTCCTGGAAGGTCCTGGACTTCAGGATGGTAGATTTTCAAAAGACGGGTGAATGCCTCAGGGATGACCAGCGGGGGGTGGGGGATGGCCTAGGTGGGGTGGAGATCTGTGAATAAAGATAAAAGGGGAGCATAATAAAGGCAACAAACCCCAACACTACTCACCCTTACCCTTGCCTTGCTATACTTCCTTGTGAATTTTCAGTGTTGTTGTTTTCCATTTTAACCAATATTTCTTTGCTGCTGAATTATCTTATACTGTTTTATTTCTCCTAGACTGTGCAGGTAATTTTACCCTGATGCCATATGCAATTTGTTAGAGTATTATGTTTCTTGGCTGTATATATTTCAGTACTGACTGCTTTGACTGTTTTGACCAACACTATATGTACTCTTCCTGTACCAATGTTATTGTACTTGTCTTTGATTGTTGTACTCTCCCAGGTCATGCCTGAAAATAGTCATTTCATGGCTAGCACACCTATCCCGTTAACAAAAATTAACTAAATAAATAAAAACTTCTGTGACAAACAAGTAAACAAAAGCATGAGGAAACAGAGACCGCTATGGTTCTCTAAAAGAGGTATCTGAAAAGATAATGGTTAAAAGGGTAGCATTCAGAAGGCATAAGGAGACACAGAGGAAGAAAGATAGTGAGGTATATCAGGGGAAACAGGGAAGCAGGAAAAGCAGTACAGCACAAAGGTGCAAACTGAAGAGAGAATAGCCCAGCCAGCCCGATGGCACTGAGGATTGAAGCGCTGGATACACACCTCGTGACGCGTTGGTGACCGGATTAGGAGCGAACTCAGGTCATCGGGGGTCAGAAGGAGGAGGGGATTAAGCATCTAGAAGACTGCTCTCCCCTCCTGGGGTAGGTACTGGGGCTCGCACCACTCACTAGTGGCCCCCGATGGAGATCAGGAGACCTGCATGAGCGGTGCTGACAGTAGGTGGGCGGAGTGGTGGTGGACATCAGCATGTAGTGCTCAGACATCATTGCATGGCTGCGCTCTGAGGGAGTAACAACAAAGAAAACCCTGGTGGACCAGTGAGGTGAAGGAGACCCCAGGGGCTGATGCCCACATCTCACTGCTGGACCAGCCCTTCCCTGGATCTCTCAGCCCCCCACCCAGCACATGACTTGTCCCTCTAATTTCCAGAAAGGCTGCCAAGTAGGTCCCATGGGGGTGATCCAGGGGTCTGGATGAGTCTGTGGGTCTGGGAGGGAGACCAGCAGGAAGGAGGTTTCAAGCTGGGAGTAGAGGTAGAGGTTGCATGGGTACTCCAAAGAGATGCCCTGGCTCCACTGAAGCATAAAAGAGAAGTGGAAAAAAAAAAAGAGAGAGAGAGAATAGCCCAGGAGGTAATGGAAGGGGACAAGACATTCTTTTTGGTATGTGAGTGAAAAGAGGAAGACCAGGGTGGGATTGTAAGGTTAAAATGTGGTGTGGAGGCAGGGTACTGTGCAGAAGGGAACCAGGAAAAGGCAGATATCCTGAAGAAATGCTTTTGTTCAGTGTTCACATAGGAAGGAGAAGGAGAGTGGGCCACAAAAAAAGTAAACAAAGCTTTGGACAGAGGGAGATGGATAATAGCCCTTTTTTGGAGGTTAGAGTCCTGAAAGAACTTGCTCATCTGAAGATGGACAAAGCAATGAGGTGAGATGGGGTGCATCTAAGGTCAGAAAGCTCAGGGAAATACTGGTTGTGCCTCTGGCAGTTCTGTTTAACAGCTCACTGGAAACAGGAGTGGTTCTGGAGGACTGAAGGAGGGTGGATGCAGATCCACAACACAAAGTGATATCAAGGAGGAGGCTGGCAGTTATAGGCCAGTCAGCCTGTCACTGGTGGTGGGAAAGTTAATGGAATCACTGCTGAAAGAAGGAATTGTAGAATATCTTGAATCTAGTGGGTTACAAGACCTGAGACAGCATGGTTTTATTGGGGAGAGTTCATGTCAAACAAAACTGATAGATTTATTTGATTGGGTGACAGGAACTAGATCAGGATAGAGCTGCCTACATAGATTTCAGTAAAGCATTCAATACCATTCCACGTAGGAGACTCATAAGCAAACTAGGTAGCTTAGGAGTGGGTCCAAAGGTAGTAAACTGGATAAGAACTTGGTTAGGGGATAAGTGACAGAGGGTGGTGGTATGGCTGGAGTTGTACTGATGACCACAAAGCTTGAAAGAGATCTGGGGGTAATCATATTGGATGACCTAAAGGTGGCCAGGCAGTGTGTCAAGGCAGTAGGGAGGGCGAGTGTGATGCTGGGGTGTGAAGGGTTAGCATCAGCAGAAAGAGAGAGGCGGTGTTGCCTCTGTATAGCTCACTGGTAAGACCCCACCTACAGTACTGTGTCCAGTTCTGGTGACCAAATCTCCTGAAGGACATTGACAGATTGGAGGCTGTCCAGAGGAGGACAACTAAAATAGTGCAGGGTCTGCATCAAAAGCCCTATGAGGAGAGACTAAAGGACCTCAATATGTACACCCTGGAACAGAGAAGGGAGAGTGGGGATATGACAGAGACCTTTAAATACCTCACAGTGGTAAATAAGGTACAGGAGAGGAGTACTGTAGTTTTCAGAAGAAAAGGTGCTCAAGAACAAGGGGACATGCTATGAAACTGCATGTGGTAGATTCAGGAGAGATGTGAGGAAGTACTTCTTCACAGAAAGAGTGGTAGATTCCTGGAATGGCCTTCCAGCAGAGGTGGTGGGGGTGAAAACAGTGGTGGGGTTCAAGAATGCATGGGATAAACACGAGGAGATCATAGTGGAAAGGAAGGGGGGAAGGGAGAAAGAGCTGTAAACTGGGCATAGTCTGCAGTAACAGTGTACAGAAGGTAAGGAGAAATGGGCAGACTGGATTGGCCAGGCAGCCTTTATCTGCTGTCAGATTCTAGTTCTCTATATAACAGCTATAGATGTTAACATTATCACTATGGGCTCATGCCCTGATTCTTGGGTGCCCCTGTGAATGCTTCCTTCCCCCAGTATGTTACAAGAGGAGGGAAACAGCTCTCTGCTTCCATCTTAGGATCCCATGCCCTACTACAGTATCACTGTAGATTGGTGGGGATGGTAAGGAATGGGAACAACATAATTAATTTAGTTTTTTTTTTTTTTTTCAGTCTATCACCAATAACATTAATGGCTATGCTCAATTAGTAATCATAAACCTTCCTCTGAGCTTTTTTTTGAACTGGTTATTTAGCTCTTGAAATACTTAGAGGACTTTACTGAATATTTCAACAGCAGAGTTAATTTTTTTTTTTTTTTTACAAATGTAAAACTGCTAATCTAATGCCAGTTTGGTTGCATCCATTAACAAAGGCTTAGCTGATAATATACCTAGAAAGCTCAAGGTTTCCCATCACATGTGAGGTCAGATGGCCCTATCAGGTGGAAATCCCCCTGTTAATCAAGGTTTCTTCAAAATTGCGTGTGTATGCCGGCCCGTTGGTGCAACAGTTGGACCCGAGTTGCTGGAGGACCAGCTGGGGGAGAAGGATGGTGCTTCCAGGGACAGCTCTCCTTTTCCGGGGGGAAGGTGGGGATGCACTCCAGTGCATGCTGACCCCTAGCAGAGGGTGGAGATGCAGCAGGATGTTGGACATGGGGCAGGATTCTTAAAGTTCCTGAAATACCCATAGCTGCGGGTAAACTGTAAACGGCGGCGCAAGTGAGTTGCCACTTGCGGATCACAGATTACCCACAGAAGTGAGTATTCACAAGAGTGAACCAGATCACGACCAACTCCCGATTTACGGCTGCTTGCGGGAGGTGTTGCCTGGGAGATCTCCGCAGCTGCGGCAAGATGCTACGGCTGGTGGGAACAGCCGTAACATCCTCCGCAACGGCTGGCTGAGAATCTCAACCAGTGCAGCTGCGAGCGATTTCAGCCTGCAACTGTAGTTGTGGAGTGGGACTTTAGTCCCGAAAGTTTTGAGAATCCTACCCTTAGTATGCAATGGGGAAGGGCGGACATCGACGTTTGCCTTGACATCACTACGCCACCCCAGGGGAGAAAGCAAGGAAAAAAAAACAGCTCAGTGCCCACTGGATGATGGCTGCCAGGTCTCTGGTGCCGCCGAAGCCCTCCAGTGAGCCATCCCCCTCACCTCAGCAGCATCCCAGGGCCTAAATGAATGGTGCCAGGTAGCCCCACACTGGTGCCTTCCCTCTCGGAGGAGGGGGACCCGCCCAGTGACAGGATAGTCAGAATACCCTGGGAGCGGCTGCAAATATGAGCACAAAGGAAGGAGGGACTCGAGCAAGGACAGTAGGGGTTAGCCGGAGACCCAGACAGACCTGAAGGAGTGGGGGGCACTGGAGCAGTAGGAGGAAAAACAGATAAAAAAAAAAAATCACATGATTGCAGCGGTGGTTTTCTTTGAGCTGAAGACCACTGCTGTCATACACAGCTCCCGCATCCATTGGTGCAGGACGGCCGCGCCTGCTGAATGGAGCACTGCATTGCACAGGAAAGTCACACCTCCAAAAAGTCCTAGTCTCCCAAGACATTCCTTGTGCATGCACGCAAGTGAACATAAAAAATGACAGTACAAGTGGACTGACAGAATGATATTACTTAAGCCAGGAGTCAAAGCTTTGATCCTGTATGACTATGCAAACAATGTAAGTATTGCAGTCAATACCAATGCTCCTAGAGAGACTTTGAAAACAAAAAAGCTACATTACCGTGTAGCCAAAAAAAAAGCTACATTATCATGCATCAAGGCATTGGTAATAAACAATGCATTAACTATTTACTATAAACAGCTTTTCCTTACTCATCAAAGCTAAGACGGGGCTAAGCCTCCAGAGACTGCTAAGTGCAGAGGGATGCCTCTCAGCTGTCACTCTGACACAGGGACACAGCCTGCTGTACCTACCCCAGCCTCTCCATGCTGTCTTCGGGGGTTAACTGATCGAACGTCCTGGCTTCCTCCTTTCCCAAAAGGGCCTCATGGTCATACTGGAATTTCTGGTTATCTTCCTGCCTCTGAGCGCTCAGTTCGGGCTCCTGGTACACTCTCTCTTTCCAGAACGTCGGCTTACTGCACACATCCCTGGCATGGACCAGCAGTAGTAGGCACGCTACACTAAAGAGTTCCATGCCACCGAGCCAAGTGACCACAATGTCCCCTCTGATACCCTGCAAAAATACAAGAGAAAAGCATACAATGGGAACTTGGTTCTGAGTCTCTCAGACTTCGATCTGTCTTCTGCTCGGTTGCTACAACGAGCTCAGAGTCTGTAGGTGCGCCACTATAGTATTCCCCTAAAGTAAACCAGAGACCGGTATATTGAAAGCATAACCCCAGGTACAGCTGGGCAGAAAATTGCCAGGTATTGCCTAGATTTAGTTCAAACCTACCGGTTAATCACAGCCGATTACAGTAGGAACATAAGCTACCCTTTGTTTACCTCTGATCTTAGCCACAGCCAATAAAAAGGTGCGTTATGAATGGTGCTCCCAGCTCCTCGGATGGCACACCGCTTTCCTTTGGTGAGAGGTGTGTCTGAGGGCCAAGAGGGGTGGGGACACCACATTGCAGGCCGTCTTTACAAGCTGCTGTAATGTAACCTACTGTAAAAGTACAACTTCTCTGCCACACTGGCACGCCTCACCTCAGTTGTCTTTTTTTCTGACAGAGGCATCATTATGCTAAACACACACGTTACCACCACTGATTGCAGCGGTGGTTTTCTTTGAACTGAAGACCACTGCTGTCATACACAGCTCCCGCATCCATTGCTGCAGGATGGCCGCGCCTGCTGAACGGAGCACTGCATTGCACAGGAAAGTCACACCTTCAAAAAGTCCTATTCTCCCAAGACGTCCTTGCGCATGCGCATAAGCGAACATAAACATAGCACAGCTGACAATAACACTCTGATGTCTTCTGTGTCAAGACTTGCATGTCTCTGACATTTTGACCATTATCAAAGTCTGCCTCACTGGAAACTATAAAGTATATGTGCCAAATATAAATATAGTTCTCTGTTTCAGCCAGCAGGTTGGGTGAGAGGTTGGAAACAGGTAGGAAAGAATTGTTGTACTTTTTGTCAAGACTACCATATAATGTTGTGACTGCAGTGGTACTAAATATAAAACGTTTTACCCCCTGGCATCCAAAATAAGAACAGCCCAGAGGAGCCAACGCTCTTATTAAGGGGGAAAAAAGTGACCCTACATCACAAATTTCAGGTGGAAAAAAACATAGTTGTTATACAGCTACAGCCTCAAGATTGAACAATACCAGCACTCATTTTTGTTGTTGTTAATAATTGCAATAAATCATGCCAGGGATTAAATTATGAGTCAAATAAATGCCCCTAGTGACATGTAGCACTCGGCTATGCCTTGTGCCACAGTACAACTCTAGGGTGATTAATGTGCTGTTAATCGAATGCATAGTTATGTCATATTAGTTAATTGTTCAACATTATTAAAGGCTAAATGTTCTCATTTGGGTAGGTTCGATTTGCTGCAGAAAATGTTCCAATAAGATGATACAAAAAAGTTACTGTAATTGTCAGTGATGTGCACGTCCTCCCTCCAACACCCACCTAGGCATACATACACACACGCACACATCAGTGCTTCTGCTTATATGTTTGCATGTCGATGATGTCAGTTAATGGTGGTGCATGAATTTTAAACTGTGGTTGATTTTATTGTTCCATCAGTCCAAATGTGAGCCCCCGAGCAGTGTGAGGAGAATAGGCAGCAGTGCCAGGGTGACAGGCCCTATGCTGCTGCTATGTAGAGTGAGGAATGCTGGACGCCAACACCATGTCACTTCTCAAGGGCACTTTGCCAAGAGGAAGCCAAGCATTACCAATAGGTTACAGACTGTCATTGTCCCTTGGACACTTTAATAATCCACACCTACAATATTCAGCCCTGGGTCACTAAGCCTGTCAAGCAGGACTGCGGGTCGAGCAACCCTGGAGAGACCGGCAGTCAGAGGCGCCATGGCCCACAGTAGCTCACGATTGATGCAAAATGGTGGCTGGGGCGTGTGCGCCTGCCCCACCCCCTCATAGACCGCCCAGCTGACATTGCAAAGATGCCACCATAGACCACCACTAAAGTGAAATTTGCCTTCAGGCAGCCGAGGAGGAGAGATTAAAGCACTGCACTGCCCTGACAGGGTGGGAAGCAGCAGCACCCTTGACCCTTCCAGTGCAGTGCTGCCTCCAAAGCAACCTTGAGGGCAGAAAATCTCCTTTACCCTGCTAGTTCTGCATCCTGTTGTGCCTCACTCCCACCTGGGATTGTAGTAGGGAGAGACAGAAGAAGTCAAAAACGAGAGGAAACAAAATAGCCCCCGTTTATCACTGCAGCAGAACGGAACACGGAACACATAGTCCTCACTCTCCCTGCTGCATGTCATTCCCCAGGACTAAGTGCTGAGTACCCGAGCTCGACCAACTCCTTAGTTCAGATCACTTTAAAGAGCTGGCAGTATTTTATTTGATTTCACTCATAGGCCATTGTAGGGAAGAACTGGGTTCTGTGCGCGCTGCATGCTGCCTTTTAATACCATAATGTAAACTGGTTAGTTGCTATACAAAAAATGGGAGGCAGCGGCAGCGGACATTCAGGCTGGTAGCACTGCAGATACTGGTCTCAAGAACAATGGGAATGGACGCACATAATAAATATACTACGGCAGACAGTGCCGTTTTCCGCTAAGATACAGACAAATAAATTTAAAATATAAATCCGTTCAATGTGTGTGTGTGTGTGTGGGGGGGGGGTTAGATAAGTTTGTTATGGAATGTACACAATAGATACTACATTATGCAGAAAAGAAGGTGAGAACAAATACCGAAGTGCTTCCTGTCTCGATTATTTATGAAAGTTGTTAGAATACATAAGACCACATCACGTAAAATGCATCACTGGGTTATCAAATGATGTTGCATGATACTCTTATATTTAATCAGACTTCTGCACTTCAGTCATCTGATCCTGATTTTTGCATAATTCATTTCTCTGATTTCTGGCATAAGTGAAAAAAAAAAAAAACAATAACCAAGCATGTCAAAAGGCAAACACAATAGAAGTGTGGACACTAGATCATTGGCATGTGCCAAGGACAGTCTTTGCAGATAAGCCTCTATCAGGTCTTAAACAGTTCTGACTCAGTTTTTCATGAAGGTACATACATTACCAATATCACTGCTCTCTTGCATTTTGAAAACATTTCACTTTTCTTGATGCTCTGATTATAGTAATAATGGAAATCAGGCCAAGGGACAAAAAAAGGATTCACAAAATTCAAATTCCACTTTCTTAGGGGTAAACCCCGGCTGCAATAGGGAGTCCTGTTGCTTACCTGCTCAGCTGATACTGCAAATCAAACAATGCCTAAAAGCTGTGTACAGTCAGCCATCTGGTTCCTTCCCTTCGCTCTCCAACTTTTCCCCAGACAGCGCAATGGGGAGGACAGCAACAGGAGAAGGAAGCTGGAGGGATTTTGTTTCGGCAGGTCATACAGAGGCGTTATTATGCTAAACACACACGTTACCACCACTGATTGCAGCGGTGGTTTTCTTTGAACTGAAGACCACTGCTGTCATACACAGCTCCCGCATCCACTGGTGCAGGATGGCCGCGCCTGCTGAATGGAGCACTGCATTGCACAGGAAAGTCACACCTCCAAAAAGTCCTATTCTCCCAAGACGTTCCTTGTGCATGCGTGCAAGATAACGTAATGAATAAAGAATGGTTCACAAATTGCAGCTGTAGTAAAAGTGTAGAGGAAACAGTTATCTGGAACCTTATAAACTAAGCCCGAAAGTAAAGTATTTCCGAATCACATTTTATAAGATCATTCTGGTTTTGTCACAAGTATTTATTCACTTTATTTTTTGCGTTTTTTACTGTATCGCTCTTACTAAGGAGACATTACTATTACTCAATTAATTTCGTACTTGGTAAAAGTCTTAAAAAGTAAACATATGCCTGGTGCACTGGACAGCAAGCCTATACAATGCTCTCACAGTGCAGGTCTGGGCAATGGTGCTGCCTAATTGCAGTCCCGTCACTAATGAATGCATCCAGGCAGTAATTAAAGTCAGCATTGGAAATGAGTTACGGTACTTGCTTTTTTGTCTGTGAGTGCAGCTGGAACAGAATACATAAATTTTTTTTCCCCACATACACTGAAATTGAAGTTCTTGAAGCTATGAAGTAATTGTTTGTACCTGTGACTAAATCGGACAGTTTCATAGCGAAACGTGGCTTTTGTACATCTGGCTCTGTTTTTTTTTGTATCTCTACTTAGAGTCAGTGGTTATACCTGTTGATGGGATGTGTCATGCGTGAACGAGTTACACTTCATATCAGAGTATACCTCTCAACAGTCCCACATTACCTAAGTCCTCATTTCTCAAAATTACTCTGTCCCACAAGTAAAGTGCACTACCCACACAGAGAAGTCGTGGTAATCTCTTAGTGCAGAAATTCATGAAATCTTCTGATAAATAAACATTAAACTTTGCACAAAGGCACCAGTTTCCCCGAGGTACTTGGCTTTTGTCTTCAGGTTTTATGGTGTGTGCACTGCAGTGTTCTATACCCTGGTAGTGCCTTCACCCCCCGTGTTCCCACTTTTTGAGTGCCACACACTTCCGTGACAAAAGGCTGAGCGGCACCATGCAAGGTCTGCACTCTGCCCTTCATGTTGGTTATAACTGGAAGTCCTCTTCTGCTTGGCCCTGCTATGAGTCACAGTGCAGGCTTGGGTGTTCCCTGCCAGGTTGGAACCCCAAAGTGTTTGCCTGGCAATGGCAAGCTCGGGGTGGTAACCAGGGCCATGCTATGTGGGACAATGTCTGGGAAATCTCCCCATCTTTAACAACATCTATGTGCTGCTCACCCTTATAGTTTGCAACTTATTTAAATATCTTCGGCCACATACTTTTTAATAATGTTCTCTGCCACCCGCTCTACTGCCTTCATCTATATTAAACATTATATACACATTACTGTGTTGGAATTACATGGGGGAGGGGCGCATGCCAGGGCTTGGCCCTGGTAGATCTGAAATGAGCCCCGATAGCTCAACCATCACTGCCAGTGACTTATGATGGGAAGGGAAGATAGCATCCTTGTGTGCTTCCAACGCTCATAAAGTGTAATTACAACACTATAACCAAAATACACACAGCCGTTTCCTGCTACTTTCTTGTCTGCATTGGTTCATCTCTGGGCTAAACAAAACACTGGGCACAAAAACGTAGCCCCACCCCTCCGTCTCCCGCATCCCACCAGGGGATGGCTGGGCTGTCCCTTCTATAATTAGCGGGCGGGATTAGGACGTCACATTTACGAGCATTCTGCTCTTACACACCAGGGAGTCCTCTATAAAAGAGGAGAGTGTAATGTGGAGTACCAGAGAACAAGCGGCATTAGTGTCACAGGGGGACTTGCTGTGAGAACCTAAGAATCGAACCCCGGCACTCGCTGTATTTTCAGTGCCAGATTAAGGTTCCATGGGGCCCTAGGCCTGAGGGAAATCTGGGTCTCTGAGGCCCCATTTTTGTAGGTCACGCCCCCTGTTTAGCAAGCCCTGCCCATTATGCCAAGCCCCGTCCCTTTCCATTTTTTTGGTTCATAAATTAAATTGCCCGTATAGCAGTCCAAGGAAACAAGCACTGTAGTTATAATTTTGATATGCCAGACTCTTACAACTCAGGTCGGGAGTCAAGCTCCAGGATAGAACCCTGGTCTCACATATACCAGCACCATGAACCATCCCTTGCACCACTGAACTGGGCTGAACCACAGATTCTAGTTTGTAATTTATTTCCCATGATAACCCATTGGAAATACAAAGAAGCTTCATTTTGCTTTGATTACACAAATTAATGAAGTTTCAGACTCCATATAGATGTGGTAATGCAAAACACAGCGGCCAGTTCAGGTACATTGGAATACCCCCACCACCACCATCACCACCACACACACACGCCACATGTATGCAACCCCTGGACTAGATGTACTTAGGTCCTGCAGCCCACTCAGCAGCTGCTGTCAAATCTCTCAGCTGAGGCTAGCGCCATCTGATAACCCTTTCTTGGTGTCAGTAGTGGCCAACTTAGACCAGGGAAACCTGTTGTTGTCTAGGGGTAAGGTGGTACTGCTTGCTAGAGAGTCACGCACAATATTGAAGCATACTTTAGTGAAGTCTGTTCTCCCAAGCCATGGAGTGCACTCAGTTTAAACCATTTGTCTGGACAGAAATAATACCATACTGCAAGATGTTTAAACAGTTGCCACTCTTTAATGCTGCACTTTCACTGTAGCACAGTTTGCACACACATGGGAACCCTAGTCCCCACATGCTGTCTATACTGACACTGTACAAAGAGGTTCGATTCCGACTCTGGACTGGAGTCAAAACCTAAGGGACCCCTTGTTTAAGTTGTATCCTCCTCATCACTCTTGGACTACTAAACCCCTCTTATTTCTCGCAGTCTGTGAGGTTATACCTTGGGTCAGACCCAATTCTACTCTAAAACCCCTGGAGTCACCACAGCTGTCTTAGTGCCCATCCCTGGAGGCTATGAGGCAACTGGACAGTGAGTTCTGTTTCTCTGTTACAGTGGATCCTTAGACAGCTCCTGCTATGAGGGACCATTGCTTACTCAGGTGGCCTGTCACTCTGCCATCAACTGACATGCTAAGCTCCACCCACTGAGGCTCTACCTATCAGTAGGCTCTGTGGCCTGGCATTCTGGTGACCCCCCGTAGGCAGGAGGGGGTATACATTACTCGAAAAGAACATTGGCTGTGCTCTACAGAGCAATGGCGGTGGCCTGGCAGTGGAAGCCTGAGCTGAGGCTGCCCTTCTTGTACCATTCATGTGGACCAGTTGAGGAGTTTGATCTCTAGCACTGACAATTTGGCTCAGTTCAAAAGGGCAGACACCCACAAGAAAATATTTAACATGGAATGCTCCTTTAGGAGTGAATCGCTCCTTCTCCACCCATTCTATCTTTTCCCCATGTGCTGCAAGCCTGCACTTTTCCACTGCCCAGTGTACACCTCTCTCCACTCTACCGATGTGCATGCCCCTCCCCAACCACTGTCCCATGCCCACTGTACCCCTTCCCATACAGTACCTCTTCGCTGCCCATTGTACCTCTCCCGATCAACTATCCAATCTCCTCCAACTGCTGTACCTTATTGTACTTACTGTGTTGCTCCCTTGCCCACTGTACCCTCCCCATCTGCTGTAGCCCTAATCCACCCACTGTACCCCTTCCCATCTGCTGTCTCCCCACTCCATCCACTCTACCCTTCCTCCAAGTGCTGCTCCCACTACTTGGGGTTGGTGAACTGAAATGTAGTGGCAGTGTTTGGAGACGTTTGCAAGCAGAGAATAGGACTGTTAAAAAAGGAAGTCAGACATCCCCCCCACAAAAAAAATTAAATAAAGTGGAGAATATCACCGCACTTGGATGTCTCTAATGTGCTAAAGCATAGCATTGAAACTGGGCTGAAACCAGATACGAGTGCAAAATGATAAAAAAAAAAAACAAAAAAACAAAAAAACACAGGAACAGCTATAAACAGGTCAAGATAATTGCTCCTCACCCACCATTGTACCTCTCCCCACCTGCTGTACAACTACCCCTGCCCCAACATCTGCTGTACCTGCTCCTTCACACTTCACTGTACCTACCTTCACACTCGCTATACCCGTCCCTCCCCTCCTGCTCTACTTACTCTACCCTGGGGCCCTGCTCATGATTTCACTCACTGACTGTACCTATCACTCGTTGTGCTGTGCAGGCTGCAGTTTCATTAATTTTTATGCTCACCCACCACTGTGCCTCTCCCCATTTGCTGTACCAGTACCCCTACCCCAGCCCCCATCATCTGCCTGTACCTCCTCCTTCACTTCACCGACTGTACCCATCTTCACTCGCTGTACCCCTCCCTCCCCACCTGCTGAGCCCAGAGATCTGTATTTATGCACTGTCTGTTTTTTAAAGACCCCTTTTTTCAACCTATACATACTAAAAAACCAGGTGTATACAAGACAGACTGGAATCCTCAACAGTTACAGGCAGAAGACACAGCATTATCTAACTAGTGCAGAGCAAATTATTCTCCCAAATAACAGAGGTGGTTGCTGTACTGTAAAGAGTCCCCATAAGTCTCAACCTTTTGTAACTGAAATGAGGGACAGAGACACTCAAAATGAGGGACAGCGAGGGACACTGACCCACATAATGAGGGACACAGCCTCAAACATGGAGATACAAGCTCAGAACTTTGTGAAAGCCATTGTGTTAGCATCTTAAAATATTATAAGCTTTTGCTTTAACACATTCTCTGGGTGAACAGCACTTTTTCCAGTGGAATGGATGAGGTATGGAGCAATTCTGAGAGTGAAAATTCAGTGTTGGAATTACAGGGGGGAATGCCAGGGCTTGCCCCCCCGGCTGTGAAGTGAGCCCCAGTAGCTCATGTATCACTGTCATTGACTTACAATGGGAAAGGGGGCTCACAGTTTAAAGATAGCACCTTTATGGGGCCCCCTTGCTCCCAAAGCTCATCAACTGTAATTCCATCACTGGGTAAGATCAGGGACCTCCCTCATAATCAGGGACAGAGGCTGAGAGAGTTCCCCACCCTGCCACCCCCAGCTCAATCTCTGAGCTGGCAGGAAAGTTCGCTGCCTACTACAGTACATCTTCCTCACACTTTTCTTGGTGACTCTGAGTTTCTCTCCTCTGTCCCCCCGCCCCATTTTGAACTATGCATTTTGTTAAACAAAAGGCGATAAAACAAAAAGGGATTAGTGAAGGCTTCCATCTTGTCAGACTGCTAACGCAACAATCTGTAAAGCAGTAAGCTCTGGTCCACAGTACCATCACTTCACTCGTGCTGTTGAGGCAGTGCTGTGCCTGCAGCAGCAGCTTAATTAATTTTTATTATGTTGTTGTCTGAGTCTGACTTTCGTTTCACCTCTCTGCCTTACCTGCTGCTGCCGGTTCTTTTCTGTCGTCGACTCACGTGTCCTGTCCTCAGTTTTCCTGTCAGACTCAGACGGACCTTCCTTCTCTTCTGTGTCTGGATGGACAGCCGTGAACGAGACACTTTGCTGGGCAGGGCAGTGGGAAGGCAGGCCCGGGCCAGCGACACGTGAGGTGGCAGACAGGGCAGGCAGCAGGCCACACTGGAGATGGGATGGGGGAACCGAGCGCGGGTCAGATTTTTGCTGGTGGCGGCAGGCTGATGAGGCAGTTGGGAGAGAGCTCTTGAGCTGAGTGACAAAAACAAAGAAATTTACAGTTGATCGGTTCACTCACTCAGCCGAGTCGGGGGTGATGATAAGAAACTGTCTGTCACAAAGAAAGGAAAGGCCCCAAAATTGCTGCAAAATGGGTTATCTTTGCAAATGTAACTGAGCTGGGTGGATAGATTGTGTCCAGCACAAACGAGGAGAGGAAAACTACAGGACTCTAGCGGGAAGGCAAACAGCTAGCCACATAACCTCCAATCCGAATCTCCACAGAGCACCACATGACTCAATGCGGCGGCAGCAAATAGATTTACATGTGTGTCTATATCTAGACTGTAAGGCTGGGCTAGCTAGCTTGCCTCATGCGCAGTGTGCTGCGCTCGTGAATTTAATTTATTTGTGTAGTCGGTGATTGAAGTCTAGCAGCGCTGCACCCCACCCCCGCCCAAAAATGCATTTTCAATGGCTTTGCTTTTCTGGACTATAGTACTGTGGAAACAAAAACAAATCAAACGTGAATAAAGGGGAATGAATGAAGGGGCCCCCCTAGCAGATGAGGCCCTAGGCCCAGGCCTATTGTGCCTATGCTTTAATCCGGCCCTGAGCGGTGGTTTTCTTTGAACTGAAGACCACTGCTGTCATACACAGCTCCTGCATCCATTGGTGCAAGATGGCCGCGCCTGCTGAATGGAGCACTGCATTGCACAGGAAAGTCACACCTCCAAAAAGTCCTATTCTCCCAAGACGTTCCTTGCGTTCCATGCGCATGCGAGCATAGCTTAACGTAAAAGGAAGACAAAACTTTATAAATCACCAAACTAAACTCAAGTGATTTATAATAAGATAATAATGCCCCCAAGGGACACCTTTTATGGTATAAGAGACTCCTTTCCTAAAGTTTGGGCAGACAGATCTGCTCAGCTTCCCATTTGTAGTCCTCTCTCCCAGCCCTCAGGCTTGGAGTCTCTTATACTACAAGAGACATCCCTCAGAGGCTCTATTAACTTGTTTGTTTCCAGACAGCACATATGAACAAATAATAATGTCTTTATTAGTGGTAGTGGGGACAAGGTTTAGGAAAGAAAAAGTTCAGGTAATAACAGTAGTGATGGTTACTACCAGGCTGTACTTCCAATACTCTTATCTAGCAATAGCCAACATATAAAGCAAACTGCTTACTTCATTTATTTATTTTTATTTATTTATTTGTGTTTTTGGTAACCAGGTGAGCAAACTGATCCAAAGGACCATTTTTAGTTGCGAACCGGGCTGTACAGTGGCACAGACAATAGGTACAAGTTATAATACAGTAAGTACATATAATTCAGTGAGTACAGTGGATTAGAAAATGTGATACATAAACACCATATCTTGAAATAGGGGTTAAGGACATAAAAGACAAGATCATGACATATAACTTGACAGTTCTCTGCTTGCAGAGAACTAGAACATACACTTACAGCAAATCAAGACATTATTCAGCCAGTTCAAAGTTTATAATACAGTGCATAAGGGATTACACTATAGCAATCAACATTTTCACAATGAAGTCAAAAACATGTCAGTTGTTTATGTTGTATCCAGCACTTGGGAAGTAAGGCAAATGGTACACTGGACACCTAAGGCAGATTTCTGGTGAGGGTGTTTCCAAGGGAGCAGGCACAGGTGGCCTGAGACATGAGCCAATCTCTTAGTTTCAATGTGAAGGACTGAATGAGAAGGTAACATACGGATAGCAGGTGGTATTCTGTTCCAGAGGTAGGTGCAGAGACAGAGAAAGCCTTGCTCCCCATAACAGCAGATACATGGGGGACTGCTGGGGGGGGGGGATGGAAGAGACCCTGAGACACCGAGTTACCACCCTGTCGATGAGAAGCGAGGAGAACAGGGACTTATGTGAGTTCCTGAGAAAGGTGTCAACTAGACAGACCATAGCATATTCAAAACGGCCCTGCAGAGACAGCCAGCCTAAGGACTGATATAGAGAGCAGTGATGAGTGGAGAAAAGGACCTGAAAGGCAAAGCAACAGATAGAGTTGTATGTGATATTTAGATGAGAAAGAAGTGAGGAGGACACGGAGGAGAACACTGGGGAGCAACAGTCTAGTAGGGTCAGTAGATTTCCTTGGGAAATTGCAAGACAAGTCTCTGGGATCAGGAGGTGGTTAACACGGTAGGCTGCCCCCAGCTTCTGGTGGACTCTCTTCATAGTGTTAGAGATGTGGTCATTGTAGGTAAGGGAGGGATCAAGAGTCACTCCTAGGTATTTGAAGGAGGGAACCAGTGTCAAGAGGAGGGCCTGCAGGGGTGACTGTGTAAAGAGGTTTTTGATTTGGTGGCCTTTGCAAGGTACGGCTTTGAGCCAAAGAGCATGGCCTTTGTTTTTTTCTCATTTACAAGAAGTTTTTTGGAGAGGAACCAATGTTGAGCTGATCCATAGTTTGTAGTGGGTGTAGAAGATATACCTGTAGAATCGAAGGACTTGGCCCTATGGTAGATGATGAGGTCATCAGCATAGAGGAGCACATTACAGTTTATGCTTTCTGCGGGAAGATAATTTATGAACAGTGAGAATAATAGAGGCCCCAGTATGGAGCCCTGGGAGACACCAGTATGGAAGAGTAATGCAGCAAAGGTAACTTTGCCTATCAGAACAGACTGGGATCTGTTAGCAAGGTAGCTGCTAAACCAAGTGGTCGCGTCCGGGGAGCAGCCTAGGTTTAGCAGGGTGGATTGGAGAAGGTGGTGGTCAACAAGGTCAAAGGCCTTTGTTAGGTCCACAAATACTGATAGGTTCACAATTTGCAGTAGCCCACCCCCCCATCATACACATAATCCCCACATGCCGGACTGTACTGTCCAGACCCCACTACCCTCACTGGTACTGGCTATGCAATCCCTTGGCACTAGGGAGCTAAAACACTCAATCCTATAGTGCATATATGAGTCGAAATGTTCTACGTTTAACCTTATTCAGAATGGCCACCGCAGGTTGATACTGCTGGGTACCCACCATGGAATTGGTGCAAGCCCAACATCTGTTTTTGCCAGGGATCTTGCAATGGTGTACTTAAAGATTTAACACTATTTCATTGCAAACAAATACAAAATTAACCTCATCTGGGTATTTGTATTCCTGGACAGATACCCTAGTCCACCAAATGACTCCCAAATTAACTATGCAATAACTGGGTGGGCTGCAGGAACAAGGCCCTGAATTGACCATGGTTCTCAGTTCAATCGGATCTCCCTCTAAGGCAGACTATAGTGAAATAGCAGAGATGGATCCTTCCTCTGGCTGGTTTTGCTTCTTTCTCGTTGCAGGCCTCTGTGGTGACATGCAAAATGGCTTTCCACTGGCTCAGTCAGGCCTCTTCCCCTCTCTGCAAGTAGCAGATGATTTCCCTTTCAGAATTCACAGGTACAGCCTCAGTCTATGAAGCCAGGCCATGTCAGACCAGTACACTACATCATGGTATACAGACCCTGTGTGTACTGCAACAACCAGTTCCTGGCAGTGGTGCTGGCTGACTGGGTGGCTCCCCATGCACAGACTTGCTCCCCGATACTGAATCAATACTATGATGCAGTAACTGTCTCCAATTGCTGAAAGAGTGATCATAGGGTAGCTTAAATTTGCAAATACCGCTCCTGTGTTTTTGCTTTAAATCTCTCAAGTCTGCACAGTGCAAGCATGCTAGTACCTCCACTATTTCTGTGGAGGAATTCTGCTCATCTCTGGCAGTCATGTGGTTCATCTCCTTCAGCTATAAGCTGCATTTCACTCCAGTCTCACTCCTTCAACAGCCACATGCAGACTGACTGAGTTCTGGAACAACCCCTGGTGCTCACTGAGGAAATCCAGCTCTCAAATGGTTCATGCATGGAGCTGTCAATCACTCAAAGCAAGGCTGGTTTGTTACTAAATTACAGACTGGCTGTGCAACTTGAATCTGAATTAATGAAGACTTTCTGTTTCCCATGAGCTTTTCTGGTTCCGTCTGCAGGGTATGAAGCTTGATTGGCTGTGTTGAGACCCCTGACTCCAATTGCTGTGATGGTGGATGATCAGGGGTGAGAAAGATGGTAGGCTCTTTCTGTTGTGGGGCATGTGCTCCCAAAGGCTTTATTTTCCAACAGGCCTCTGCCCTTAACCAATTCTCATGCCACCAGCTATTGTTGTATGTAGAAGCGTCCAGTTTGGTCAGTGGGGAATACCCACTTTCACCGAGAGTGCAGATTACTTTCTCCGTTGTCAGCAGCGGAGCCACCTTTGATGTGCGGCATGGGGCTGTGGTCTCAAGATGCAGGATGCACCAGTGCTGCTGCTCCTCCTCTTCACTCCTAATCCTCATCAGCAATCCTTGGAAATGGAGAATGGCTCTGCCAGCAGATGGTGTGGGGTGGGCTCCATGGAGCCATAAAGGTAAGCTCCACATGGAGGGGGTTACACTGTTAATTGAGAACACTCTGATGTTTTCCCAATGTCCCAGTACTTAATAATAATTCCAGTCCATAAGACTGCTACACAGCTTCAAGGAAAACATGGAGCGGCCATCAGAAGTGCATTTAGGTCACCAATAAGTTTCCAATCAGTATCCACAGATGTTCCTTAAAATTTGAACGCCCGCTGTATGTTGTTAACTTTTATTCCAAAATGTGATGACTGAAGTATGTAGCACATTACTAAAAGACAAAGCACAGTTTCCTATTCATAACCAACTTACTAAGAAGAAGGAAGAACAAAACTTAAAGCAACCTCCTTGTACACCCATTTTTTGAGGAAGGTAATAAAGATTTAATGACAAGATTGGGTCAGAAATATTGTAATGTTGTACTAAGCAGAGAGCAAGTCAGTCAGCAATGCCTCCTGCAATGCCTGCGGCACATCAGGAATTAAGACAAACGAACAGTTTTGCTCGCCTAGGGCATACACTAGTCTAGACTGTCATGGGTGACTGTGACTTACCTCCAAGTTGTTTGATGTGACACAGTAAAGTTTTTCTATGCACAAGAAACAGAGTATGGACCATGGTTCCCAAGAGGCAGTTGTACGTTGCTGAAGTCCCACCCCCCAAAAAAGTTCTCATTGTAACCATGGACAAGTGCAATTATCAGTGTAACAGCAACATTTTGATCTTACTTTCTCTGCTGCCCAGTTGAAAAAAAGCTAAGTGTTACTGTTGCATGTAATGATAAGACAACCTCTCACAAGGATCACTACACAAGTGTTGGATTGGAAGCTAGGTGGTTGCAGAAGGGCAAGGCAATGCCTACCTTAGAGAACAAAGTCTCAGAGGGATGCAGATCTGATGAGTATCTGGAGCTGAACCGCAGGTCCAGTGGAGAACAGGGAGGCATGATGTGAGTGGGTTTTTTTTCTTTTTTTTTCTATATGTAATTTACTCCCCCACTGACTCAACGGGGGGGTACATCCTCTGGCCATAATCCCCAGCTCGTCCACCCCCCAGGGTTCCCCCACAGATTCCCTCCTCAAAAAGGGCCAGGGTGGGAGGTTCTGGTACCCCCCCGGTATGTCATATCTGGTGACGGGGGGTGGACTCACCGGTGCGATCGGCCCATCACGGGTCCTGTCGAACCCTGGCATTTTCCTAAGTTTTTTGCCCACACCCACATCTGTGCAATGGGTGGGCAGGCAGTCTCCACCTCTGCAGAAACAGCCAATCACCCTGGATGTGGGCTGCCCTTGCATGGTTGGGCGTCAGCTTCTGTGCTGACACCCAGCAACAGCTAAGTGTCGGACGGCCAGCATGCAGCACAAATCCCTCCCCGAGGAAGGAGAGCAGTCCTCTGGATGCTCCATCCTAACTCCCCTGGCCAGCCGCCGAGTGACTCGAGTCCATTCCTGAACTTGGGTCCCTGATGTAGCGTGAGGTAAGGCGTCCAGTGCCTCAACCCTCAGTGCCACTAGGCTGGCAGTTTTTTCAAAGATGCCAAATGATTTTCCTCTTGCTCATGCTCGTACTTACACAAAGACATACAAATCTACAATCTAGCTCATACGGCACGTGTCATTGTCACATTCAAGTTAAATACAGAGTCACAGTTGTACAGTCAATGCCACACTTGCTAGGGGATAAGTGATATATAGTCACTTTACTGTCATTTATTTTACCTGAAAGACTGTTAATCTAGCCCAAACTAAATAGCAAGAAATCACACCCTAAACAAACAAAAAAACAAAAGCACTCTAATAACATTTGAATAAATGTATTTTATAATAGTACCTACATCTGTATATTCAAACACATTCTTCTTTGGTTAAATGTTATTTCAGTAATTCACACTTTTTGGCCAAATACTTGCGACTCTGTTTTGCTTTTTTTTGTTTGACCCACAGGAAAACTGTAAGGTCCAAGCTGTCATTATCGCCCTCTTTTCCTTTTTAAGACACTAAAGTACAGAGTGCCCATGGGGTAGTTACGCTTTGTTTATACTTTAGAAAAATATTAAAACCAGAGGCTGCTGCAGCTGCAGATGTAGAATCATTGGGGAGCTGCATGGGCCAAGTAGTCATGACACTGTTTTGTCACTAGTTCAGACCTCTTGGTCACAAGTGAAATAAATTTGGTAGTCTCTGTTCAGCTTCTTAAGGATGGGGTACAGATCTGAAAAAATATAACCTTCCATCATTTGGCCCACTTGCCAGTTGTTGCTCATGCTCTGGATGGTTTTGGAGACCGAATCATCTCATTTTGAAAGGTGATCCCTCCGTCTCAGCAACGAGGTGCAGTGGGGGAGTTTGGGAAGGTCCAGATTATGTCTGGCTGATCTGATGGACACACTCACTGCGAGACCTTAAAGGGAATCAAACCACATAGCCCATATCCTGAAGGCAGTAGCTCTAACCATTCAGCTAAAAAGTGAAAATGTCATGAGCAAGGGTTACTACTCTTTCTTTGACTTTTTTTGACTTCTGAACAGCTGAGACAGCAGAAGGCATAAGCCCATGTATGCTGTCCCTTTTAGTTGCAGTAATAATCTTCTAAACCCCTCCTTGCTAAGTATTTATCTAAATTATTCTTGTAGGTGTTGCAATCACTGCTGCACACTACCTCTGATGGCAGTACATTCCATATGCCAGCCACCCTTTCTGTGAAATATTTCTTCCACTTCTCTGTTTTGAAAATTTTTGGCTGTATTTTTTTATCATGCCCTCTTTCATTACACCTTATTCTATGCTTTAGATTCAATCCTTCCATTAAATTTTGGAAGATTTAATACAACATAAGTAAACCTCCTCTGATTTGTCTGTTTTGCAAAGTGTTTAATCTGAGGTGATTCCATCAGCGATAATCTGAGTGATTTCCATCACTCTAGCCCCCTCCCATATAGAAGGCACTCCTGTTTTAAGGTCTCAATAAAATTTTACTTCCATTAGAGCTGCCCCCCCCCCGATGATATTCCTCACAGACAACATTTTAGGTATACAAGTGCTGGCCCATCTATGCTGTTCCTTGCTGCACAGAGTTCATTAATTCCTCGGCTTTCAGTAGCACTAGACTTCATACATTTATGAAGTAAAAGAATGAGGAATATGTACCATTTGTATGAAGCAAGGTTGCAGCTGCAATAGTTTGAACTCTGATTCTCTGTGGGTCCGGTTCTACCATAGTACTGTGCTACAGTAAATTAGGTCACAAGGGACTCTAAGTCTGTTCTGTTGTGTGTCATGAAATAAATCCAGTAAGCACACAAAAAAAAGGTGATGTAACTGAATTGCCTTTATTTTTCAGTTTAGCTCCCCACAGGTCAAAACCCAAGTGCTCCTCCTCTCCTTAGGGACCATCCACAATTTCTAACTTCAACAGAGTGTGAAAAACGTGAATTTTTATTTTATTTTTTTATTTTATTTGAAATCTTATGAATACTTAACTTACACATTTTAAACGGCATACATAACCTCACATATTTCCTGCTTAAAAGAGGTTCAGTTGCCACAGTTGCCACATTTTAAGGCAGAATGTGGTTCCTGTTCAGATCACATCACCTGATACACACTGACACACAACTGTTTAACATGAGTGCCTGATGCCATTTCCTGCCAATATTGATATGATGTAATGTTGGAGTTGGAATTGCAATTGTTAAATATTCTTGCACTATGTTATATATTATACAGTAGGTATTGTGTAACCTTTATAAGTATTTTACAAGTACTGTGAAACTTTTTTAACTAAACAACTGATTCTCATGAAGGACACCCTTGAAAATGAGCCTCGACTCAATGGTTTTCGTTCTTTGATTTTACTGTAAACAAAACTGATAGAAACATAGAAACATAGAAGTTGATGGCAGATACAAATGTCAAGGCCCATCCAATCTGCCCATTTCTTTTTCTACCTTATAAATGTGCCATCGGCCTTTGCTCTGTCAATAGCCTATCTGTTCATACTCATCTGTATTGCTCCCTTATGCCTATCCCATGCCTGTTTGAAGCCCTACACTGTATTCATATGAGGTAGGCTGTTCCATGCATCCACCACCCTTTCTGTGAAAAAGAACTTCCTCACGTTACCCCTTAATCGGCCTCCCTCTAATCCCATGCTGTGTCCTCTTGTCCTGCTATTTTTCTTATATTGAAACAAGTTAGACTCTTTCACCTTGTTAATGCCCTTATGCCAAGGTGTTTGAATGTTTCAATCATATAGAAACATAGAAACATAGAAGTTGACGGCAGATAAGGACCGCAAGGCCCATCCAGTCTGCCCATTTCTTTTTCTACCTTATAAATGTGCCATCGTCCTTTGCTCTGTCAGTGGTCTATCTATTCATAGTCATTTGTATTGCTCCCTTATGCCTATCCCATGCCTGTTTGAAGCCCTGCACTGTATTCATAGCCACCACTTCTTGTGGTAAGCCATTCCATGCATCCACCACCCTTTCTGTGAAAAAGAATTTCCTCACATTCCCCCTTAATCGGCCTCCCTCTAATCTCATGCTGTGTCCTCTTGTCCTGCTATTTTTCTTATATTTAAACATGTTAGACTCTTTCACCTTGTTTATGCCCTTAAGGTGTTTGAATGCCTCGATCATATCACCTCTCTCCCTCCTTTGCTCAAGGGTATACATATTGAGCTCTGTTAATCTGTCCTCATATGTCTTCTGATGCAGTCCCTGCACCATTTTGGTTGCCCTTCTCCGGACTGCCTCAATTTGGTTAATGTCCTTGTGAAGGTGTGACCTCCAGTACTGCACGCAGTACTCCAGATGGGGCCTAACCAGTGTCTTGTACAGAGGGATTAATACCTAACATAGAAACATAGAAACATAGAAACATAGAAGTTGACTGCAGATAAGGACCGTAAGGCCCATCCAGTCTGCCCATTTCTTTTTCTACCTCATAAATGTGCCATCGGCCTTTGCTCTGTCAGTGACCTATCTATTCATAGTCATTTGTATTGCTCCCTTATGCCTATCCCATGCCTGTTTGAAACCCTGCACTGTATTCATAGCCACCACTTCTTGTGGTAAGCCATTCCATGCATCCACCACCCTTTCTGTGAAAAAGAATTTCCTCATATTCCCTTAATCGGCCTCCCTCTAATCTCATGCTGTGTCCTCTTGTCCTGCTATTTTTCTTATATTTAAACATGTTAGACTCTTTCACCTTGTTTATGCCCTTAAGGTGTTTAAATGTCTCGATCATATCACCTCTCTCCCTCCTTTGCTCAAGGGTAGTGCTTATTGAGGCTCCGTTAGTCTGTCCTCATATGTCTCTGGATGCAGTCCCTGCACCATTTTGGTTGCCCTTCTCTGGACTGCCTATTTGGTTAATGTCCTTGTGAAGGTGTGGCCTCAATACTGCACGCAGTACTCCAGATGGGCCTAACCAATGTCTTGTACAGAGGATTATTACCTCCTCTTACGACTTGTGATACCCCTACTAATACACCCTAACACCCTCCCTAGCCTTACCTACTGCTTTAGAGGTCTGCTTTGATGATTTTAGGTCATCAGTGATGATGATGCCCAAGTCTCTTTCTTCCTTTGTGACTGCTAGCAACTCCTCCCAGCCTATAAGTGGCTTCAGGGTTTCTCTTCCCTATGTGCATGATTTTGCACTTCTTTGCATTAAATCCCAGTTGCCACTCTTCTGACCATTCTGCTAGTTTATCCAGATCTCTTCTCATTCTGCCCACCCCATCTGGATCATCTACTCTGTTGCAGATCTTGGTGTCATCTGCAAACAGACAAGCCTTACCCTCTAGTCCATCTAGGGTCACTAATGAAGATGTTGAATAGGACTGGCCCCAGGACTGATCCCTGAGGTACCCCACTTGTGACTTGCATCTCTTCTGACTGTATACCATTTACCACCACTCTCTGTTTTCTGCCAGTCAACCAGTTTGCCACACCAGTTGACCAACTTCTGACCCACCCGAGCCTACCTAGCTTATTTATCAATCTTCTATGTGGAACAGTGTCAAAAGCTTTGTGAAGTCAAGGTAGGCTACATCAACTGCTCCCCTTGGTCACCACTCTGGTTACCCAGTCAAAGAAATCTATGAGATTAGCTTGACAGGACCTTCCTTTGTAAACCCATGCTGTCTTGGATCCTGTGCCCTATGGATTCCAGGTGTTGCACTATCCTTTCCTTAAGGAGTGCCTCCATAATCTTGCCCACTACTGAGGTAAGACTGACCGGTCTGTAGTTCCCCGCCTCCCTGCTACCACTCTTGTGGAGTGGGATCACATGAGCCCTTCTCCAGTCTTCTGGGACCTCTCCTGTGCTCAGAGACTCACTAAACAATTCTGCTAATGGCTCTGCTAGTTCCTCCTTTAGCTTCTTAAGTACCCTGGGATGTATGCCATCAGGTCCCATTGCCTTATCCACCCTGAGCTTAGCAAGCTCTTTGAGGACCCTTTCTTTTTGTGAGGGAGTAGTGCTCACCTCCCTCCCCTGTGTCCATGATGCTGAGCTGTGGGCCCTGCCCTACCTACCTCCCTCTTACGACTTGTGATACCCCTACTAATACACCCTAACATCCCCCTAGCCTTACCTACTGCTTTACTGGTCTGCTTGGATGATTTCAGGTCATCAGTGATGATGATGCCCAAGTCTCCTTCTTCTCTTGCGACTGCCAGCAACTCCCCTCCCAGCCTATAGGTGGCTCCAGGGTTTCTCTTCCCTATGTGCATGATTTTGCACTTCTTTGCATTAAACCCCAGTTGCCACTCTTCCAACCATTTTGCTAGTTTATCTAGATCTCTTCTCATTCTGCCTACCCCATCTGGATCATCTACTGTGTTGCAGAGCTTGGTGTCATCTGCAAACAGACAAACCTTACCCTCCAGTCCATCTGCAATGTCACTGATGAAGATATTAAAGAGGATTGGCCCCAGGACTGATCCCTAGGTACCCCACTTGTGACTTGCTTCTCTTCTGACTGTATACCGTTTACCACCACTCTCTGTTTTCTGCCCATCAACCAGTTTGCCACCCAGCTGACCAACTTCTGACCCACCCTGAGCCTACCCAGCTTATTAATAAATCTTCTATGTGGAACAGTATTGAAAGCTTTGCTGAAGTCAAGGTAGGCAACATCAACTGCTCCCCCTTGGTCCACCACTCTGGTTACCCAGTCAAAGAAATCTATGAGATTAGTTTGACAGGACCTTCCTTTTGTAAACCCATGGTGTCTTGGATCCTGTGCTCCTATGGATTCCAGGTGTTGCACTATTCTTTTCTTAAGGAGTGCCTCCATAATCTTGCCCACTACTGAGGTAAGACCGACTGGTCTGTAGTTCTCTGCCTCCTTTCTGCTACCACTCTTGTGGAGCGGGATCACATGAGCCCTTCTCCAGTCTTCTGGGACCTCTGCTGTGCTCAGAGACTCACTAAATAGTTCTGATAATGGATCTGCTAATTCCACCCTTAGCTCCTTTAGTACTCTGGGATGTATGCCATCAGGTTCCATTGCCTTGTCCACCCTGAGCTTATCGAGCTTTTGTAGGACCCTTTCTTTTGTGAAGGGACTAGTGCTCACCTCCCTCCCCCCCGTATCCATGGTGCTGAGCTGTGGGCCCTGCCCTGCCTTCTCTTCAGTAAATACTGAGCAGAAGTATCTATTTAGGATAGATGCTTTTACATGGTCCTCCTTCTCTCACACGCCACCTTATCTCCTTTGATCTTAGCAATAACCCCTCTGGACTTTCTCCTTTCACTAATGTATCTATAGAAAGTTGTGTCACTTTCTTTTACTGTTTGTGCTAGTGTTTCCTCAGTTTGGGCCTTTGCCTGCCTTACTGCCTTCCCTGCTTCCCTTAGGGAAGTTTGGTATGCCTCCTTATCTTCATCCCGCTGTGTTCCCTTATATTTCCTGAAGGCCAGCCTTTTCATTCTGACCTTTTCTGCTACTGTTTTTGAGAACCAAAATGGTTTTCTTATTCTTTTGTGCTTCCTTTTCTCTATAACACAATGGGATGTTGCTTCAAGTATTGCATCCTTAATGCTTGCCCACTTTACCTCTACCCCTTCACCTGTATTTCTTTTTGTCAGGGCTAGCTTAACTCTGTTGGCCATCTTATCAAAGTCAGCTCCTCTGAAGTCCCATATTTTTGCCTTGGAATGGGATGATTTAGTTGTAGTGGCCAAATTGAACCATACCATGTGATGGTCAAGGGCCCCCAGATGACCTTCTACTTGGAGATCTGTGATCCTTTCCCTGTTAGTCAGTACTAGATCTAGGATAGCCCTGTCTCTTGTGGGTTGTTGTACCAGTTGTTTGAGGCCCTCCCCCTGCAGGGAATCCACCATTTGTCTAGTTCTGGCAGATGTTCCTGCTGGTATTGACCAATCTGTATCTGGCATGTTGAAATCTCCCATTATCAGAACCTCCCCTTTAGCTGTCATGTTTTGTATATCTTCTAACAGTAATGTGTCTATGTCCTCCCTCTGGTCTGGGGGCCTGTAGACAACCCCACTTCTTATGGCTGTCCCATTTCCTGGGTGATACATAGTTCTTCTGGCTCCTTATGTGTATTCTGAATTTCTGTAGCTTTGATATTTTCATTGACAGACAGGGCCACTCCACCCCCCCGCCTTTTTGCACCTCGTTCTCTTCTGAAAAGTACATAGCCAGGTACTGAAGTCTCCCAAGTGTGGTTACTGGTAAACCATGTCTCGTTAATTGCTACTATGTCCAGTTTAGACTCTGTCATTATTGCCTGCAGGTATGGGATCTTGTTTCCCAGATTGCGAGCATTTGTGTACATGATTTTCCTTTGCCAGATTTCGGTGTGTTAGTTGTTGGGTGAGGTCTGGTGTTTCCCTTGTGTGTTGTATGGGGAGTTGGACGTCTTTCCTTACCTTATGATGCAAATGAACTGCAAACATGCTGAACTCCTGTTTGACCACTAGCTGAGGGGGGAAGGGATGATGAACATTAGAGATGAATGTGAGTAGACACACTTCAGCTACTGAATAACTAACTACTAGGGAGAGGTTGCTAGCACACCACCAGAAACATGAGACTTTACCACTCATGTTCCTAGTTGACTGAAAACAAGAAAAAAATTTAAGAGGTCTCTATCAGCCATTCAGGTTGCTTAATATGTCTGCTAGGTCTTGAAGCTGGCATTTGATCTTTGGACCCTGGCTGAGAATCAGGTGAAGATCTGGGAGCAACTGATGCTTCTGAACAATTGAAACTAACCCTATCAGTATCATCAGTCAGGTTTGGCAATGACCTCTCCAGGATGGGTGGGGGACTGTTTCTGTTAGTCTTTGATCTACAAGATTCCTATGACCTGCCAAACCTTGGGGTACCTGCACATCATATGAATGAGGGGCTACTAAGGCAGTAATTGTACCTTCCTGGTCTGACAAGTTCTTCTCGTAGTTTTGAAGTCTCACTTTCAGTAAGCACAGCTGTACACCAAAAAGGAGGCTTAACTTGAGAACTTTTATTTTTCAGCTTAGCTTCCCACAGGCCAGCACCGAAGTGTCCTTCCTATTCTAAGGAATTGTCCACAATCACAAACATCGTGTGAATGTGAACAAAATTCTGAACTTACACATGTTAAACAAGAGGGTTGCTCGGAATCTGCCAAGTGGAATCGGATTTGTTGGATTCTGACCCGTTTCAGATTTAGGATTTTCTGATTAGCAGTCTGAAAATCCGAAATCCTAAACTGAATCCAAAAATCTACATTTGCATAGGCATTTAGGGTTTAGGATTTTAAATTCAAATCTGATTTTTAAGTCCTTTTAGAATTTGAAACTGAATTAGAAGTTCCTAAAATCCTAAATCCGAAAATCAGAATGGAATCAGATGATTCTGAACATCCCTATTAAACAGCATACCATTACAAAATCCATTATGACTCTCCCCCACTTCATAGGCAGAGATGAATAAGCATGCTGTGCAAAAAGTATTAATTCAAAGCCATTCCCTATCCACTGTATTACCCAGAGTGCCCTGTAATTTTGTTGATAAGCAGAAATTGGTTCAGGCTTACCTTGAAGGCCCATAGTGTATTGACTCTATGTCCACTGTCTCTGTTAGTAGACTGTTCCATATTGTATGTTCCCCAATCTCTGGGAGTCAAGTACCTCCAATCATTACCCTTGAATTCAGTGTAACCCTTAGGTGGTGCTATCCCAAGGAATACTACCCCTGCCTGCGTGACCAGATGCAGGTTGAGGGGCCTGGGTACTAGAAACGGGTGCCTCCACCCGGAGGTCAGGGTTTGTGGTAGCATAGCTACCCTGGGTACAGCCCTCTGGGACACTGTTACCCTCTCTTTTCCCTCTAGTGGCCTAAGTAACTCACAGATTACACAATTGCAATTTGCCCCTGACAACAGTTTTAACCCCACACTTGTTGCACTTACCACCAGGGCTGGTTCAGCTGGCTTGGCCCTGGAGACCCCTGTAAAATAAGACCTGTAACAGTAAACAGCAATTCCACAGTATTTAAAATACAGAAGCACACCACAACCAGTTTGAATGCAAAAAGGATTTAGATCTGATTTATTCAAGGGGGCAATAACAAGGAAGGGGCAGAATCTGGTGGTTGATTAAAGATCTCAAAGATTCAGGTTAATTGGCATGCACTTTACAGTCCCACACACTCTGAGTACTCAGTTGCTGGCAGAGGCTAGCCTGAAGCATTGCCTGTGGTAGGCCGGCATTGCAGCTGGTCGGGGCCTAATGATGGAAAGAAATAATCATGTACAGTAACCCACAATTTGTAATCCAGAGCCAGGTGGCTCAGTTCATGATTATTAGGCAAAACAATTCAATCAGATGACACACTTTGATTGAGCTGTTGTTGCAGGGAGCTACCCTTGTGTTTACTCATGCTACCCAGTACAGGACACGGGATTGATGAAATGGAAACCTCTGGATGAAGAGCTGGATGTCCAGGAGAAGCAAGGCCCACACGATTCAGCGTGGTGTCGTTCCTGTTAGTGATATTGAACAGGGGGCTGATCCCTGGGCCGATCTATCATCGATGTTTTTCTATGTGGTGTGAGCAGCTGTCTGGGCCAAGGTGGCAGGGCCCAGACTGGGTGAACAATTTGGATAACAGTCTGGTAGTTGCTGGATGCAGCTTCCAGCAAATGTGACCCACTCAGGCAGTGTGGAACCAAATCACGACCCACTATTAGCATTCAGCTCACTTACAGTAAAAGCAAGGAAAATACCACAGTTTGGATAGCAGTCCGGTTGCAACTCACAGTGTCTCTGCGCAAACCATATGCTCTGCGGCAGTCTCAGGTCCTAACAGGCTGATCGCACTGAGGCAAATCTTCAGTCCACTTCAGGAAAATCCAATTTGTCACAAATCAGGTTCGGATAGCAAAGCTGCAATTTTCAGATAAAATCCGGTCTTGAGAATAGGCGTCTTCACTTATGAAGATGGTGGCAGGCACAACACAGGCTTCCCTCCGATTTCCTCTGCATACTACACAAGAGCAGCTGCTTGAATCACTGAAGCTGATCACTCTTTCAACTCCAAACTCAGACTGACTTCTGCTGCAGGCAGCACCAGGACTTCCTCAAAGATCCAAAAGGTTCAGTTGGCTGATCCATCTGCCTGTCACAGTTAGAGCTCCTCCTCCAGGTCCATTTAGGTGCCAAAGTGTAAAAACTACAATTCATACAGAAATTCACTCCCACAAGATCCCTGGGGACAGACTCCATTTTAGGGTCACCAAAGGTACTGATTGGTCCAAACTAGCAGTCCAGAACCAAGATGGTGGTGATTAACAGGAATGTTCATACTGCAGAGGAAGGCAGGTTAGACAAACTACAGTATCTTTACTATTAAAGCAGATAATCAGCTACCAGTCACAGACACTAGTAGGGCTCCCTCTGTGCAAATAGCGATGGCAGAATGGAGCAATAACACTGCAGCCCGGGTGGACTCGAGCCTGAAACTACTCGGCCCCTACCCAGATCAGTTATACAACACAAAATAGGCAGCTCTTAAAGAGACAGGCATGGAGGCTAACAGGGCACTTACATGCAAACACTTAAATTATTGGGACACAGAACGCCAGCCTGGCAGTCGGCATTTAGGCAAGTCCAAGGAAGACTTTTTGGAACACCCATTTGTAGGGGGGTTACACTCTTCCCCGCCTGGAAAGAACTTGGCGTTCACGTCAAGTCTATACCACAATAGCATGGAAAAAGTCAATATACTATATGTTATATACATGACATTACTATACAAGACAAGATAATGACTGATGCATCAGTTAAACGTAAACTTATTACATTACTATACTCATTCAGTATTCTCTACACATATACTGTATTCATTATGACAACAGCTTTGTATTTTTCATACATTCAGTACTGATTCTACTATGAACTACACAATAACATTACTATACCTATTCACGTAATAGTTTCTTGCACTTTGAATAACATAGATGGGGCCCATCCCTTTCAGCTAACTTAGGGCTAGATGGGGCAGGGCACCATGTTCTGAGGGAAGAACAATTAACTTAGAAGTGGCAGACAGGCTCAGTTTGGGCAGTGAGCTCTTAGGAATGTAAACACCCTTGTGAACAACATTGAGAGGCAGATCCATAGGCCTCTCAGGGGAGTCATAGCTAAGGCACATCACTGGCTTAACAGCTCATCCAGATTTTCTGGGGGGAACAGACACAGGTTCTGGGTGGTCAATACTGGCATTAGTTTCTTCTCCTGTAGTGAGGGATGCCTCTGCACTGGTTGAAGTGTCCAGATGGGGAGCACTGTCAGCTCCTTGTGTAACCCCCAGGGGGCACTATCCTAAGGGCTACTACCCCTGCCTGCCCTAACTGTGACAGGGAGAGGGGCCCAGATCCGTTGGCGGGTGCCTCCACCCAGAGGTCGGGGTTAGAACAGTCGAGATTGACTCGGTCACAGCCCTCTGGGATGCCGCAACCCCCCTTTCTTCCCACTAGTGGCCTATACAGTTCAATTTCAGTGTCCTTACCATATACACTTACCCCCCAGCTTGAACCAATCAGCTCACTCTGGGGATCCCCTGAAAAGCAAGGTACAGTTACACCACATTCACTGTGCAGTATTTCCCCATTAATACACAAGCTAGCCAGTGTACTTTTGCAAAACAAGCAACCTGATTTATTCAAGGGGAGACAACAAGGACCGGGAGGAATCAGATTGATTAGCTTACCACTACAATATAAGAATGTTCACCTAGGGCTCTGTACACAGGCCTAACCTATAAGTTACTGTCCATGGGTACCCAAGCCCTAAAGGCTAGTTCCTCGATGCAGCTGGTTGGGGCCCTGACACAGATAAGCATTTAATTCCTATGGCGATTTGATGGAGCCAGCCGGCTCAGCTAATGTAGTCAGCAAAGTAACCCGAAAATCTTGCCCTGGATAGCCACGTTTAACAGGGAGCTACCCTGATTTAGTACTCACAACTCCAGAAGGAAAAGCGCTCTCACACCACTCGCAGGGCTGAGCCTGCACTCCAGATACTTCTCCACACATTTATATGAAAGACAACAGAGGAGTACCTTACCAGGCAGCTGCTCCTATGGCCCGACCAAACTCGCAGCTATCGGGAGTCTCACTGCAGCTTCAACTTTCCTGACAGACTGAGCGTGATTCAAGCTGAGGGTACGGTCAATGCTGAGGTGTCCCATGTGGTTGTGCAAGGACCTCAGTACTAGCTGCTTGAAAGCCGTGGGTAGCACCATTTGCTGCTTGTCAAACTGATCACTCCAATCTACTGTCTCTCTATAGAGTAACTGATCTCGAAACTTTAGTCGGGGGCCTTTCTTGAATAACAAGGCAGTTCGTAAGTCGGTAGAACATAGCTTAGGCACATCTTTCCCCGCACGAAGGGCATCGAGTGCGGGCTAAATCATGAGATCTTGGGATTGAGCCCACTGAATACTGTCATTACCAAACTGGGGCAGGGCACTGATGTCCAATGCAGAAAAATGACAATAGGCTGCAGATATGCAAGTATCGGGGGAACCCCAAACAGTCCACCAGACAGTCCACTGTATCTGCAGATGGCTGCTCGTCATTGTCAAATTTTTGGCACAATGCTTTAATAGAGTGTTCTGACAGCCTCACCCAGTTGTCTTGGGGGCTTGGCCACTGTGAAAGAACGTCAGCATCAATATGGTTCAGTCCAGGGTGGTATTCAACTGCATAATCGTTAGCCGACAGAGCAGAAAGCCACCGGTGGTCAGTGGCATTCAACTTTGCTGAGGTCTGCACATACGTTAGGGGGTTGTTATCAGTTTTTACCAATATTTTGGCCCCATAGAGGTACTCGTAAAATTGGTCGACTATGGCCTACTTTAGAGTGAGAAACTCCAACTTATAAACAGGATAATTTCGTTCAGATGGTGTCAAGCTTCTACAGGCGAAGGCCACAGGTCTCAGACCATCTTCATAATCTTGATACAACATGGCTCTGAGTCCCTTCAGGCTGGCATCCATATGCAGGACATATGGCTTGGCAGGGTCAGCATAGGCAAGTACTGGGGCATGAGTAAGCTGATAGATGATCTCAAAGAATGCTGCCTCGCACTCAGGGGTCCAACGGGCTCCAAATGGTTCACCTGTTCAGAAATATACATTTTATTCTTCCTTGAAGGATCCCTTCTTGTACCTGCGGTTGGTAGGATAACTTTGAGTGAGACTGAGAAGTGGCCGGATTACCTTTGAATAGTTTTTAGTGAACCACCAATAATAGCCACAGAACCCCAAGAAACGCTGCAGATCTTTTAAGTTAGTTGGTTGGGGCCAGGTAGTCAGAGACTCTACTTTACTGGGGTCTGTCTGCATCCCCTCGACTGACACTATATGTCCCACATATTTTACAGATGTTTGGAAAAGCTGACACTTGTCTATAGATAATTTGAGGCCGAATTCTTCCAGATGATCAAGAACTTTGAATAACCTGATCTTATGTTCTTCTAGGGTGCATCCAAAGATGATGACATCATCCAGGTATACTAGACATTCTAACAGGTTCATGTCTCCTACTTCACGTTCTATCAACCTCTGGAAAGTAGCGGGGGCACCCAAAATCCACTGAGGCATCCTCAGAAATTCATAGAACCCCATTGGACAGATGAAGGCTATTTTCTCACGGTCCTCTGGAGCCATCGGGATTTGATAATACCTGCCTCATAGATCAAGTACTGAAAACCACTGACTCCCATTCAGGCAGTCCAGGGCATCCTGTATGCGGGGCATGGTGTATTGATCTGGTACAGTCCATCAGTTTAGGGTCCGATAATCTACACACATCCTCATGGACACATTCTTCTTGCACACGACTATGACGGGAAACACATAGGGGCTTCTTGACTCTTGAATAATGCCAGCAGCTAGCATCTCCTGTAGGTGCCTCCGAACATTGTTGATGTTAGCTGGGGCAAGGCTGGAGGACCACTTCCTGAAGGGCCTGTCATCGTGAAGTCTGACAGTATGTTCAGGACCATGGATGCACCCCACATCCCATTCCTTCAAGGAAAATACTTGGTCCCTCTGGGCAAGCTTCCGACTGACTCGGTCCTTCCATTCAGCAGACAGTGGGGAATCACCAAAGTTGGATAGGTCTGGGGTCACCTCCTCCTTTTTACTGGAATATTTGTTGCTGGGCAGCACTGCAGTGTCTGCACAGTGTACCATAGTTAACATGCACCCCCTGTTCACTCAAATTTCTCGATCAGACACAATCCGGATTTGGACCATCACTGGCTATGCATAGGCATGGGCATGGGCAGGTAAAATACTAGGTGTAACCAATAACCCTTCTGGCAATTTCCCTTCACCAGAGGCATCTAGCATCAGTGTTTTATTTTTCACTTCCTTTCTAAGGCGAACTTCTCCATGACTGGTGCACTGAGCGTTGGGCGGTAGTACCAGGGAATCAGGATCTTTCTTCCACACTATCTCCACACTATCTCTACCAGCTCATCTCTGTTCACTTCGGTAGTCTGTTTCTGCAGGTGATAGGCTCTCTTTATCAAGGCTGGAATTCTCAGGGCCCACCCAGTCCATTGCCCTTGTTTCTCTTAGCACAACTGAGCTAGTCTTCCAAACATGTGGGCGTTGGTTCCAATGAGCAAAGGAACCTCTCATACAATCCCGTAGGAAGGCACACCAGAGCTAGCATCTCTACTTGTTCATCTACTCTGGCCACCACAGTAGGGAAAGACAGCCATATCTGAATATATTCCAAGTATGGGTAGGACTTTTCACTTAATCCCCACTCATACAGACCCTCCAGAGGCTGCAGAGGCACATCAGACAGGTGTTTCTGTACCAATCTTGAAACACTATGGTCACTTGTGATCCACTGTTGAGGATGGACCTTGCAGTTACGCCATTCACTGTCACGGTGATGTCCATTGACGGGCCTACCAACTCGGACCAATCAGGTAAAGAAGACTTAGTCATCTGTTTTATGGCAGTCTTAGAGGAAAAGTCTTTCTCGCAAGCTCAGTCTGAGGCCTTATATTCCTTTGCCGTACTAAAGCCAGTAGCCTTGTAGTAACCTTTCTCAGATTCTCGGGCAAGCTACAGTTGGGCCTGGTATGCCCATCTTCCCCACAGTGGTAACAAAAGATGGGTTCTTTAAAGTCTCTTGGGGAAGGGGGACCACTCCCCTGTTTAGGCATGGTAGGCAAGTCCCAGGGTCCCTCTCTGATCTGGGGTTCGCTTTCCCTGCTTTCTGAGCGTCTCCAGGAGTCAGCTACTTGAGTGGCCCTAATGAGGTCTCCTACCAGGGCTCTCAACTCTCATATTTCTTCCATCAGATTACTCTCCATCCGGGTCTCAGAGGAAATGACATGCACCGCCCCCCCCCCCCCAGGCGAGATCTCACTCTTTTGTTTGAGAGGCACTTGACAAGAATTTGCAACTTTTGCTACCTCGGCAGCTTGTTGACTGGCTCTCATCTCCATCAGTTCTTTAATCAGTTCTCTCATCTGTTGTAGTTCAGACTCATCACTTTAATCAGAGGTCTGACTGGTATGGGCAACCCCAGCATAGGGCTCCCACCCTTCTTCATCACTCTCCATTTCACGAATTTCTTTCATAAGGTAGCAATATTCAGGAGGGTTTGCCCTCATATCTTGTAACTTCAGCTTCAATATCATCACACTAGAGTCCCTGGCAGACTTCAAAATATGCTCTAATCAAACTCGATTCAGTTCACAGGCAGGTACTCCCCGGTTTCTATGGGCCCTTTGCAGAGCCCGCTCAATTCTGGTAACAAACATGGATAACTTCTCGTTCTTCCATTGTTTAGCAGACTTGAATTTCCACATCAGATCATCACCCGACTCAGTGCTACTGAAGACCACCTCCAGAGCAGAGAGGTACTCAGCAGCAGAGTCCTCTGGGCTGGGGGAATGAAGAAAGCGGACGGCCTCCAGTGCAGGGCCCCTCAAGCTCTCCATTAGTCTTTTCCTTTTCTCTCCATCAGAGCACTGCCACTCCTGGACTGGGGGGGGTGGCATAGTCCATCCATGTTTCCTGGTTGTCCTCCCCCATGGACACCGGGAACATGCCAGAGAAGAGTCTCAGTCTGCAGTAGGAGTCCAGATGTACTGAGGGTATCACAATAGGGGAGGTTACCACAGGGGAAGCTCTAGGGTTGGCAGGAGATGCTATAGGGGACTGCAAGGGAGTGGTGTCTTCAGAAAGATCTAACATCTTTACAAACTCTTTGGCAGGTCTCCCTCAGTAGCTAGCAGTCTAAGCAATTTGTCTTTAAACCCCTCTACACTTGGAGATCCCCCAGAAGCAGCCAGGTCACTATGCAAATGAATGACCCACCACCCTCCCTGGGAACCTTCAGGCAAAATAACAGTGGGCACTCTCTCAAGATCTGTAGGGAGGCTACAGGAGAGGAGGGCCACCATGGTTTGATCAAACAGATCCGAGTCCCTCCCTTTCATCGCAACCTTCCCCTAACACTTAACTTGTTCAACAGTCTCTGTAATAGTTGCATTAGTGGTCCCTAATGGGATGTCCTTTAACAAAATGGCCAGTTGGGGGTCTATCCCACTCAGCCTCACTCCACCCCATCATACGGTGCACTAACAGCTTATGAGGGGGCAATCACAAATGTAGGCGTAGCAAGCACCTCCATTTTATTACAATTTTTAAGCGTGGAGTTTTAGTACCCACTTCTGACCACTAGAAGGCAGAAATCCCAGAGGTGCCTCCAAGATGTAACCCCTAGGTGGCGCAATCCCAAGGGATACTACCCCTGCCTGCATGACCAGATGCAGGTTGAGGGGCCTAGGTACTAGAAACGGGTGCCTCCACTCGGAGGACAGGGTTTGTGGTAATGTAGCTACCCTAGGTACAGCCCTCCGGGACACTGTTACCCCCCTCTTTTCCCTCTAGAGGCCTAAGTAACTCACAGATTACACAATTGCAATTTGCTCCTGACAACAGTTTTAACCCCACACTTGTTGCACTTACCACCAGGGCTGGTTCAGCTGGCTCGGCCCTGGAGACCCTCCTGTAAAATAACACCTGTAACAATAAACAGCAATACCACAGTATTTGAAATACAGAGGCACACCATAACCAGTTTGAATGCAAAAGGATTTAGATCTGATTTATTCAAGAGGACAGTAACAGGGAAGGGGCAGAATCTGGTGGTTGATCTAAGATCTGAAAGATTCAGGTTAATTGGCATGCACTTTGGAGTCCCACAACACAGTCACACACACTCTCGGTACACAGTTGTTGGTAGAGGCTAGCCTGAAGCATTGCCAGGGGTAGGCCGGCATTGCAGCTGGTTGGGACCCTAATGATGGAAAGAAATAGTCATGCACAGTGACCTACAGTTTGTAATCCAGAGCCAGATGGCTCAGTTCATGATAATTAGGCAAAACAATTAAATCAGATGACACACTTTGATTGAGCTGCTGTCACAGGGAGCTACCCTGGTGTTCACTCATGCAACCCAGTACAGGACACAGGACTGATGAAATGGAGACCTCTGGATGAAGAGCTGGATGGCCAGGAGAAGCAGGGCCCACCAGATTCACCATGGTGTCGTTCCTGTTCATGATGTTGAGCAGGGGGCTGATCCCTGGGCTGGTCTCTCATCGATGATTTTCTCTGTGGCACAAGCAGCTGTCTTGGCCAAGGTGGCAGGGCCCAGCCCGGGTGACCAATTCAGATAACAGTCCGGTAGTTGCTGGATGCAGCTTCCAGCAAGTGTGACCCACTCAAGCAGTGGGGAACCAAATCGTGACCCACTATCAGCATTCAGCACACTTATAGTAAAAGCAAGACAAATACCACAGTTTGGATAGCAGTCCGGTTGCAACTCGCAGTGTCTCTACACAAACTGTACGTTCTGCGGCGGTCTCAGGTCCTGACAGGCTGATCGCACTGAGGCAAATCTTTTGTCTACTTCAGGAAAATCCAATTTGTCACAAATCAGGTTCTGATCTCAAAGCTGCAGTTTTTGGATGAAATCTAGTCTCAGGAATAGGCCTCTTCACTTAGGAAGATGGTGGCAGGCACAACACAGCCTTCCCGCCAATTTCCCCTGCACACTACGCAGGAGCAACTGCTCGAATCACTTGAGCTGTTCACTCTTTCAACTCCAAACTCAGACTGACTTCTGCTGCAGGCAGCACCAGGACTTCCTCAAAGATCCAAAAGGTTCGGTTGGCTGATCCATCTGCCTGTCACAGCTAGAGCGCCTCCTCCAGGTCCATTTAGGCGGCAAAGGGTAAAAACTACAATTCCTACAGAAATTCACTCCCACAAGACCCCTGGGGACAGACTCCATTTTAGGGTCCCCCAGAGGTACTGATTGGTCCAGACTAGCAGTCCAGAACCAAGATGGTGGTGATTAACAGGAATGTCCATGCTGCAAAGGAAGACGGGTTAGACAAACTGCAATGTCTTTACTATTAAAACAGATAATCGGCTAACGGTCACAGATTCTAGTCGGGCTCCCTCTGTGCAAATAGCGATGGCAGAATGGAGCAATAACACTGCAGCCCAAGTGAGACTCATGCCTGAAACTACTCGGCCACTACCCAGATCAATTATATACCACAAAATAGGCAGCTCTTAAAGAGACAGGCACAGAACCTAACAGGGTACTCACATGCAAACACTTTTAAATTATTGGGACACAGAATGTCAGCCTGGCAGTAGGCATTTAGGCAAGCCCAAGGAAGATTTTTAGGAACTCCCATTTGTAGGTGGGTTACATCAGCATCTCTGAGCTTCTGGGCATGTTCCTGCTTCCTGCAGGTGGACATCTCTCTCTGTTTGACCCTGTCCATATCCTTGAGTGTACAGAATACTTAGATCATGTCCTCAGTTAGACTCCTTTCCTTTTCTCCCAGGGTAAACACGTTATAGGCCAGCAGCCTCTCCCCATTACTTTTGTCCCCGATACCCCTGATCATCTTGTGGCCCTGTGTTGCACCCTGTTCACTGCTATAATGCCCCTTTTGCATTGAGGATCCCTGAACTGCACAAAGCACTTAAGGTGGAGCTTGATTATAGGGCCTGGTAAAGTGGTAGGATCCTTGCTCTGCTGGTCACTCCATTGTTTGAAGCACCCCAGCTTTCTACCATCCCTTTTAAATTGTGGTCTCACTGCTTGTCCTGCTTCAGCCCCCTGTCTATTATGCCATCCAGGGTCTTTTCCCAACTCCCCTGCATTAAGAGGATCCGCACAATGTGTAGGCCCTATCTTTGTTTTTCCTCCCCAACTGAAGCACTTGCATTTGACTGCATTAAATCTGACACTACAGGAAGCTTCGCGCTTTGTTCTGTTTACATTACATTGTCAGCAACATAAATGTGGTCATTACAGCTGACTGAGTGTACTCCGTTATTGTGATAGTGTTCAAAGATGCTGACATGACATTTGTATATATAAAAAAAAAGCATTAAAGTGATGATTGGTGCTCATATAACTAAGTACATCAGCAAGGCACACTCAGGTACATTTCAGAAGGCTTTTACTTTTCTCACTGCCTCTGTCATCAGTATATCATGCAGGAATCAATAGCCATCTCCTCCAGGAGGTCACACCATAGTGTTGCAGAGGTCAATGCAACCTTCCACCTGAGTGATCTTGCTTTTCTTCAGGGCAGGATCTCATACAAACGGAAATTCTGTCCCAACCAGACTGACACGAAATGATCGAAAAGCAACCCTGTTCACTGTTTTACCTACAGGGCTGACCTTAGAAGGGCAGTAGGGACAGCTGCCCTGGGCCCTGCGCTTGTGGGGGGGGGGGGCTGCACTTTGACACAAAACCACCCAGCTGGGGCATCAGATGTTTCACTTATTAAAAACCAACTGAGAGCAGCCCTGCAGGCAGCTAAGGTAAGTCACTTGATCATGTGGTTATCATTGGAGCACCGAGCAAGGTCACATGATCAGGAGTCGCACACGCACACACACACTTTCCCTTTACTGCACCAGACCAAGAGACCAAATCCCACAGTAGGCACTTTCCCTCATGCTCAGCTGGGCCCGGGGCCATCGGCCTTTCATCCCAGACTGAACTGTGTGTCTCACTGGCTCATAGTAGTCACTCTAAGAGGTGCCAGCACTGTATGATCCCTTGTCTCTAAATTTGCACCCGGCAACCAGCATTTGGCATACAAAAAAAAAAAATTATTGACCCAGCACTGTGGCTTCCCCTCTCCTTCTCGGACCCTCAGCTGGGATCTGTGATGGTGAGTCTTGAATGTGTTGGTCTTTCTCTCTCTTTTGGTATGGGGTAGGTGAGTGTGTTACGAGTGTTGGTGTTGGTAGTAGAGGTTGAGACTTTGAGTGGGTCTTTCCGGGAAATTCAGAACAAAGATCAGGTGCTCAGTGGCCTCAGCCACTTCAAGTCCAGATGCTGTCTCGGAACAAATGGGCAAGCCAAATCCAGCCTATGGAGTGAGGCAGGAGGCAGTGTGTAATCTCTTCAGAAGAATCACAGGGGTTGCAGAGACGAGACTCACTACAGTAAAATTACAAACTACCATGGCCTGCAAAAGTTTATATATGTCCTGGAAGCTATTTGGATCTAATGACTGACATGGTTACAAGTCAGCTACAAACATGGGCATTGCAATGACCTATATATCTCCACAGCCCTAGAGGACGTTTTGCTTTGAGTTGCAGCAGGTCTTTATAGCCCAAAAGGGTATTTTGTTTCTGTCGGCTGCTTTCTATGGTGGCTCTTCACAGCTACAGCTTTTTTCTTTCAGCTGCTCTCAGTAGTGGGTCTCCACAGCCCTAAAGGGATTTTTTCTTTCAGCTGCTCACTGGCACTGTGGTCTTCTGCCCACCCTCAAATACATGCAGCACAGGTTCTTTTAATTCCCGCTCGGCAGCGTTGACGTCTTCTACCTTCCCCCAATACTTGCAGCGTGGTTCTTTTATTTATCTTTCAGTGGTACTGAGGTCTCCTGCCCAACTCCAAAAAATACTGGCAGTACCAATTCTGCTGTGAATACAACAGTAAGTGAATACCGGACTGCCGTTTGCCGGCCCCATGTTTTATCTCTGCCCCATGCTCCGCAAAGTCTAAGGCTGGCTCTGTTTACTTATTATACAACAATAATATATAACATTACATAGACCTTGGCCAGTCAGGATTGTTTATTTCTAAGCATTCCAAGTATTCTTTTGCTATTCTACAAGAGGTTGTCACATGCAAACAGCTGCAAAATTCTATAGTTCTAAGTTCAGTTAGCATAGTTAAATTCATCACACAGGGGTTTCACTCATTTTCTACAAAGTCAAAAAGTTTTATTTTTAAATTTAAGATGCATTTTTTAAGAGAAGTTTTCATCATGATTTAAAGTATGTTTCTATGTTCTGTTCCTGTGTCTCTTATGGTTAGAAGAGTTTCTTCTCAAGTCCTTTGTGTGCCAGGATTGTGCAGCTTCATGTCACAGCTCCATCACCCAAAAAACTCAAGAATGCACTCTTATAACCACAAGAGACACAGTAACTGTATATATAAACATATAAGGTTCAATTCTCATATGCCTAAGGTTGACACAAGGGGCCTGCATCACACAGAATTGATGCAAGAGGCAGATTGCATTCATGCTTGTGGAGTCCCCATTTCACAGATGGCGGCTGTGGCAAGGAGGGGACCCCTTGTGCCAGACCAGCCATGTGCAAGGCCTGTGCAAAGGACAGGAGTGCACCAGGGTGTTAGGGGACTTGCTGCACTGTCCCCATATTCAGGATTCCAGAAGCCAGCTGGATCTGCCAGGGCTTACACCAGCCATGAGCTGGTCTAACAGACCTTGTGCCACTCCCGCAGATGGTGCTGGTTGGGAGCATGGGCTTGCCCAGTGCCTGGACAAGCAGGCAAAGGCAGCACAAGTCTACTGGGATAACGGAATATGTAAAGACCATGGGAACAGGTCACAAATGGGTACACATACATCACCTTAGAGGCTGCATGCTTTGTCCCAACAGACGTGCTAGCACCATTCTATTGCCCTGGGTGTGACTTACTGCGGAACGCTGCCACACACAATCCTCTAAAGTGTCATCACTCCTGTGCAGTCGTGTAGTCTGGGAACTTTGTTGTGCAGGCTCCAGGCAGTACACTTGCTCCATGGTTGCTGCTGCCTACATGCAGCACCCTCTGCCAAACACCTCCCATGTACCATTTATGTGGTACACAAGACCCTGCCTGATAATGAATCAGGTGCAGAGTTCCTGGCACATTGGGCATCAACACAAGCTGCTGTTTGCCCCAGCTTGCATCGATCCATGGGCCTCTTTCAGAATTTGGCCCATAGTGTATGGCTAGCCTTTGTTCTATATGAAACCCGTCTGCTCAAAATCCTTGTTGTGCACTTTCTAAACCATTGTGCATATTCCAAAGTGTTGTTGTGCACATTCTGAATAGTTGTGCAGCACAGTTCAACGGTGATAACATTTTAAATTACTCACTCACTCACTCACCTCACACCTAGCTGCTTACTAACCACCCAGTGCCCAAAGTTATACCTTTAAGTTTTTAAAAGTCTGTAAACTTAATTTCAATCATAGAACAGAATAAAGAAATGGCATTTCTTGGTTTTGTTTTGTTTTTACTTTGGGGGAGGGATGCTTATGAGACTCCAGGGTAGAAAAAACATGTACTATATAAAATAAAATATGGGCAACTGTACACAGTAAGCCTGTGTTTCTTTTAAGGGGTTGAGATGACAGCATATGAAACTTGAGCACGAAGATCTCCACAAAGGGAGAGGAAAAATGATGCAGTTAGTATATCCCACTTACATTCTGTAGTAGGAGCACCTCTACAGTATTTCTTTCCATAAGTGAAGGATTTATTAGAAATGGCATGCTCTTAACAGTAGCACCCATACATCTCAACAATCCCACATTACAAGGAACGTTCCTCATTTGACACAATAGAATTCTCCATCCCTCATCCATTTCCACACAGTAAAGGTAATGCCCACACAGATAAAGTGCTGTAAATTCAGGCTTTAAAGAGGAAATCTATAATATTTCATGATGTTAAATCAAAATTAAACTGTGCACAAACAAATACGCAAGTTTCCACACAGTTTTGAGTTTGTATTTTCATGTCTGATGATGTGGCCGATTTGTCCAATTCAGGAAAGACATAGATTGGGTGGAGGCAGTACAGAGAAGGGTAACCAAAATGGTGGATGGCCTGCATCAGAAGTTCTATGAGGAAAGACTCAGGAAGTTAAATATGTACTCACTGGAGGAAAGGGGAGACACAACAGAAACTTTCAAATACCTCAAAGGTATCAGTAAGCTACAGGAGGGTAGCATTTTGCACAGAAAGAGATGCTCAAGGACAAGGGGGCATGTTATGAAGCTGGAAGGGGGGAGATTTAGAGGGAATGTGAGGAAATATTTCTTTACAGAAAGGGTGATGGATGTCTGGAACAGACTCCCAGAAGAGGTGCTGGGTACCGAAATGGTAACAGGTTTCAAACATGCATTGGATAGACACAGGGGGACCTTAGTAACAGGCTGGGGGGGACGGCTGGAGATCAATTAAGGTCTATGGTAGCACAATAGGTAGGGAGGGAGCTTGGGGCAGACTAGGCGGGCCAGGAGGTCTGCCGACAGCGTCTGTTTCTATGTGGCCCACATTTTGAGGATCAGTGGCCTATACTGTCATACATTTTGAGTGTCTGCATCCCACACTTCAGTGAAAAAGAGGTTGCGAGGTATGGTAGCATAGGTCACCGACAAAAGAAATTACAGTTGCCATCTGCAGACTTTGATTACAAAACCTTCCTGACATTTTTTAACTCAGAGCCCTTCTTTTCTATCTAAATGAAAAGTATATTGTGGCATTTCTGTTTTGGTCTGCCAGTAAGACCCTTGCCTTCTCTTCAGGTCTGCCATGCCCATCTCTCATATACCAGCAGACACCATCTTGCTGGAGCTGGTCGAATAACTTAAGGTGGACACATAAAAGTAGAAAATGTCTTTGTTCAGTACAGGGGACTAGAGATGTAGCAAAGTTAAACATTGTTGGCAAAGTTGCTGTGAAGTTGTGAAACTTCAGCTTCACAAAGTACCTATTGGCATCATGAAATGTGACTCTGCTGACTTCACAACATTTTTTTCAGGAAAAGTGGCACTTTTTTATGTGAAGCGGCAACTTTGCAAGTGACATTTGGTCACTTTGCAGGAAAAAAGTGCCAATTTGAGATACAGTACTCCATTTCTTTCTTTCTTTACATTTGTTGGGAGCAGGAGCAGAAAGGGAGAGGGAGGTAAATTACCTGAGAGATGCTTTGACTTGGAGGAATGAAGAGTGGATCCAGAGGATGGTTAAGATAGCAGGAAATGGGTGGGAGCTAGATATCATTATCCATCTAGGGACAAATGACCTGGCAAGGGATGGGAAGAGGTAGTGCAGGCAAATTTCAGGTTGCTGAGGAGGGGCCTCAAGCAGGTGGCACACACGGTGACTTCTGCTGATGTGTTTCCTGTATACAGCCTAGAAAAGAATAGGCCATTCTGCACAAAGGCTTTTAACAATTGGTTGAAGGCATAGTGCATGGAGGAGGGCTTCGACTATGTTGGAAACTGGGGGCCAACCTGGGATGGTAAGGGCCTCTGTGGGACAGGCAGCTTGCATCTTTCCAGGAGGGGAACCGCAATCCTTAGTGGGAGGTTTAAATTCTATTTGGATAAGCATTTAAACTAGCCAGGGGTGAGGCTCTAAAAATCAAGGGAAACAACCCCCACCCCCATTCAGATGATGAAGCAGCAGGGAAGGAATGCCTTAGGATAGTAAGTTCCCCAGGGCAAGGGCAGAAGAAAACTGGGGAGGGGACAAGCAGAGGACAGGGGGAGCATGTATCAGGAAAGCAAGAAGAAAGGAATAAAGGAGACAGGAAATGAAGACGGTAATGAGGTAAGAGAGGGGTCAGGGGGAGCTTCATGGAACGGCACAGGTGGGAAAGGAAACAGGGAAGTAAGCAGGGAGGGAGTAAGGAATGAAGAGCCATGTGTGCCAATGCGAGGAATCTGGGAAATAAAATGTCGGAGCTGGAGGCTGTCATGGCAAAGGCTAGTTTGGATGTGGTGGCCATAACAGAGTCATGGTGCACTGACAGCATCGACGGTAACATGGTCATACTGGGCTACTCTCTCTCTTCAGGGTAGACAGGGTTTGCATCTTATGGTGTACCTGTAATTTGTTGTATGTGGGGAAGCTCTTAAGGAACCTTAAAACAAGAATTCAAGAATATGTGAGGTCCACTATAAATGGCAAAAGGGACACACCAGTTGGCAATGACTTCTTTAAAGCATATGGTTCAAATCCAGTCTGTCTTAATTTTATGGGGCTGAAATGGATTAGACAGACGAAAAGGGGTGGTGATAGACCCAAATTCCCTTTAAAGAAGGAAAGCTTTTGGATTTTTAAATTGAACACTGGGGGGATTAACTGAACAATGAGCCATAAAACCATTTTTGTAAATTCTGATATGCTGGCAATAATAAGCTGATTTGTTGGTGTTTGAAACTTAGAATAAATCTAACACATCATCTCTCTCTCTCTCTCTCTCGATCACCTCTAGGTAATCACTGTGACTGTTTCTATCTTCATCCCTGCTTCTGCTTCTCACCTGATGTCTGGCTTTGTGTAGATACCCCTAGGACATTCATTACTGAATGAAATGGGACCTCATCAAGCTTGGGGTGATCGCCTTCCACATACCAAGCAGTTTCTATCTATTATATATAGGTTATGTCAGTATTTTCAGTTGTCTCCACATTACTTGCTTTGAATGGACACTTCAAACCATAGTTTCTATGATTGTACTATTATATAATTGATTTAGAAATATAGAAACATAGACAATGATGTCAGCAAAAGACCAGTGGTCCATCCAGTCTGCCCATGGTTCCCTATCCAACCCCAGGACCTATTATCCATACAAGGTTCTAGCCCACCCTCTCCACCCTCCCATTCCCCTCCCTGTTGCTGTTGCTCTGAGTAACCACTATACCCTTAACTCTGTCCTAACTGTGCTTGAAGCCATTAATGGTTTTTGTGCCCACCACCTCGGCTGGTAGACTGTTCTGTACTTTTGAACTGGTTTTGAATGGTTTTGACTCTGGCGCTACTCTGTGTAGCTCTTACCATTTGACTGCATTTAAACTTGCACTTACACTTTTGAGCAGCTGCTTACTTAATTGCGGCACAGGAGCCCTGCTAAAAACTGCAGGTACAGGAGATGAGCGAAGCATAGTGCTGATCTGCTCAATTGGACTCAAGGGGTAGGGCAACAATTTGTGGCATACATTGTCCAGGAACTCAGTGTGCCAGGTCCTTGAATGAAAGGACTTCACCCTGCCTTGTAGTACCTGCAAATATTTTAAATTAGCTTCAATTTTGCTGTGCACCTGATGCCTCTGGGGCTGACCCCCTGTCTTCACTTCCAGGTGACTCCCGGTTATTTTAACAAGGTCCTGCTGTGAGCAGGGCAATTTTGAATACTCAAACATTTGGGCTGAGACAGCTGACTCTAGCAGTACTCTGTGTAGCTCTTACTGTTTGACTGCATTTAAACTTGCACTTACATTTTCGAACAGCCATTTACAGGAGCCCTGCTGAAAACTGCTGGTACAGGAGACGAGTGAAGCACAATAAATGAGGTTAACACATTCAGTATTAGACTTAGGGCCTTGGAAGAAAGCCAGAAACAAATGTTGAATAGATTTAAGGCTGGTTTGGAATTCACTCCGAAAAATTCAAATGTTATGGTGGCACCAAACACCTCATCTTTAAAACAAGTTCAAGAAAGGTAAGAAAAAGGAAAAGTTAACAAAGCAAGTTAAAAATGCTTATGTTTTAAATATACCTAAGGAAAAAGCTAGCGAGGATACTGATGACACACTATCTGGTTCCACAACTTGTATCTCAAACAAAACTAATAAAAGAAATAGGGAAGTTGAAACTAATAGTGACGATGAGTGGTATGAAGTTCAGCATGGTAAGGCCCCAAAGAGAAGTGGAAGGGCAGATCAGTTCTCTATACCATTACTTAATCAATTTGACCCCCTCCTCCCACTTCACAATGCTCAAGGCCAATCTATGGCTGAGACCAAACTGATAACTAACAAACTTAGTACATCTAACAACTTCACAGTACAACAAAGGTCCCCTGTAACTGATGACTTGACATCTTTAATTCAGTTTGGTATCTCCTGTAGTATCTGGTCTCACCCAGACTCAGCTAACAAATCAATGCCTGAAATTTTTGTGCTGGGTGACTCAATGGTAAAAAACTTAGAAAAGGATCATTTGTAACCCAGACAAAGAGCACAGAAGTTGAATGCACCTATCATAATTACAGTACACTCTCGATTATCTGACCTCCATTCATCTGAACTCCCTATCTTATGGATAGTCGGATTGTCCCCCACACACTATGAATCTGGTATAGGTGTCTCTCATTTATCCGACCTCCCAGTTATTCGACCATTTTGAATGTCTCCGAAAGAGGTCAGATAAATGAGAGTGTACTGTATTCATGTTGGCACTAACAACATCTCCTGTAACTCAGAACAAAGCATCAAAGAGCACTTTGTTTCTCTTACTAATACAATAATTCAGTTAGGTTGCATTCCCATTATATCTGAAATCCTTCCTACACATAGGGCCAATCATATGCAAACTTTTAAACAAAGAAATGTGAACAACTGGCTAAGGGGCTGGTGTGTCAAACAGGACATTACTATTATAAAACACTGAGAAGACTTTATAAACAGACCGGATCTTTACGCCTGGGATGGTTTGCACCTGAACTCCAGAGGAAACAAACTACTTGGGGAACACCTAACTACAACCATCAATAAACATTTAAACTTATAGGCAGGGGGGAAGGGTTAAACTGTAACAATGAACTCAGAATAGAACTATCAAAAACCACAGGAGATACTAACCCTACTGTCAAGAATAACAACCCTGGTAAATCCCAAAGAATATTGTCACTCAAAGCTAGAAGTCTGAAGAATAAGAAGGATGAATTACACAAGTTGTTAGTATCCAAAGACATACATATTTGTGGGGTAACCGAAGCATGGTTCAAGGATGGGGACTGGAATACCAATATACCAGGCTATTTAAAATTTTGCAAAAACAGAGTAACAAATAAAGGTGGTGGTGTCGCCCTCTATATACAGGATTCCCTCACAGCTTATGAATTTTATCAAAATCAACTTAACAATGAGTACATATGGGTCAAAATCAAGACCCACCAGTCCATTCTTAATATTGGTCTTATATACCCAGGCCCCCAATACAGTCCAGGAGCAGAACAATAATCTGATTACTGAGATAACTAATATCATCACTAAAGAAAATATGATACTTATGGGAGACTTTAACTTCCCTCACATAGATTGGAATAAAATGTCTGGCAGTAACAATACTGAAAACCAATTCATTGATGCCACAGTACTACAGAATTTAGAACAAATTGTTACTCATCCTACAAGAGGGAATAATATCTTGGATCTGGTGTTCTCTAATAACCCTGAATCTATAGAAAACATCGAGGTTATGACTCCCTTGACCAATAGTGATCATAACCCTATCCTTCTGGAATACAAAGTCAAACATTCTACAAATAATGGTAAAACTACAATATTGGATTACAATAAGACAAAATTCCCAAAAGATAATTAATCACCTGAATAATATAAACTGGGAATATGAATTAAGGGAAAAATGCCTTAATGAAACTTGGACAATAGTATACAACCATATTAAATTCTCTATTACTAATTGGGTTCCTACCAGATACAAATACACCAACTACAGGAGAGTCCCCACTTGGTGGTCTCACAAGTTAAATAAATTAATAAGGAAAAAAAAGGTATTATAAAGCCTACAAAAAGAACAAGACCCCAGACAAATGGCTTAAATTTAAAACAGTAGCTAAAAACATAAACCTTATTAAGAAAGCTGAGAAAGACACCGAAGTTAAGCACGTGAACAAATTAAAGGATAACAACAAGAAATTCTTCAGCTATATAGGTAGCCTCAAGGGCAAACAACCAACTATAGGCCCTTTAAAAACTGGAGAGAAGATCATAATTGACGAAACTGAAATGGCAACTGTATTTAATTCATTTTTTTCTAAGTATACACAACCCAACCGCTTACATTCCTCAGCATTTTGAATTTAATAGTAAAAAATAGAATTTCAGCCAACAGACATCATCACTGCAATTAATGGTCTTAAAACTAATGGTTCTCCAGGACTTGATGGCATTACACCTAGCTTCTTGAAAAAATTAGTCTTCCAACTGGCGGAGCCTCTCACAGTCCTTTTTAACAGATCCATCCTAGAGGGTAAGTTGCTTGAGGAATGGAAAATGGCCGAGGTAATCCTTATTTTCAAGGGGGGGGTTGAAGAACAGAAGTGGGAAATTATTGTCCCATTAGTCTGACCTCAGTAATTGGAAAACTAATGGAAAAATTAATACACAAACATATCTCTTCTCATTTAAAAGACAATGGGCTGGTTGACCCATCTCAATATGGTTTTACCCCTGGAAGATCTTGTTTAACGAACTTAATAAGTTTCTTTGAACTAGTAAGTGCCGCTCTTGATAAAAATGTCTCAGTTGATGTCTACTAGACTACTCTAAAGCCTTTAATAAAGTCTCTCATAAAGTTTTAATAAACCAACTTATTAATATAGGGTTAAACAATTATTTAATCAGTTGGATTTCTTCTTGGTTAAATAATAGAATTCAACATGTAACTATTAAAGAGTACTCATCTGATTGGGGGTGTGTTACTAGCGGTGTTCCTCAAGGCTCTGTTCTCAGCCCAGTATTATTCAAATCAAATCAAACTTTATTTATAAAAGGTGCCTTTCCAAAACCAAGGTGCCTGTACATAAAATAATAAAATCAATAAATAATTAAAACGATGTTAAATTAATCTAAGGCAGCAGCAGTATTTAAAAATCATTATATGCAAGGCTAAAAAGATGTTTTTTTTTAATATTTTAATATCATCTCTCCCACACTCAAGCAGAGTATGGGTAGGAAAAGATGCTGATGATTGCAAACTAGGTTGTCTGATAAATAATCAAGAGGATGCTACTATCTTACTATCTACTTTGAATTTAATAGCTAACTGGGCATCTGTGAATGAAATGCACCTTAATCTAGACAAGTGCAAAGTGATGCACATGGGGAAAAATAACCCCATGTACACATACAAAATCAATGGCACCCTCTTGTCTACAGTCAAAGAAGAAAAAGGCCTGGGTGTATTAGTAACGGATAACTTAAAATTTGATACCCACGCATTAGTCACAGCTAAAAAATGTCAACAACTGTTAGGATGTATACTAGGGAATATCAAAAGTAGGGAGACAGAGGTGTAGGTTCCACCGTATGGAGCATTGGTGAGACCCCATATGGAATACTGTTCCCAATTTTGTGCCCCAACCTCTAGAACAGGGGTTCTCAAATGGTGAGGCCAGCCTCCCTGGGGAGGCCCCAGCCTGTTCCAGGGGAGGCTCAAGCAAGTCTGAAAAAGTACTGTATTTAAATTTTGAGTTTTATATATTTTGTGTGAAGAGATTAAGCAAACTGAAAGACGATAGTAGGAGGTGAATTTTATGTATTTATTTACTAATAGGTGACAAGGGAAAGGTTTCATGTCAGTATAGGACAAAGAACTGAATGTGAGCCAAGTACTCATAGGGGTTTCAGTTTATTCATGCTGTACTACACAAAGTACAGTATGTTATTTTACTTTGGGGAGGCCCAAGATTATCTAAGTTTTTGGGGGAGGCTCAAAATCTTTTCCATGGATTTGGGGAGGCTCACTGTGTCACAGTCTGAGAACTATTGCTCTAGAAGGACTCAGTTATTACATGAAAACATACAAAGGAAAATTACTAGAAACATAAAATCTACCAAAAATCTGAGCTATGGAAACAGGCTCCTCAAATTAAATCTTTATTCAATTAAATACAGGCAAGAAAGAGAAGACCTCTGCCTAATTTATAAAGTATTACAGGATGATTACATAATAGAAACTCTTGGGCTTAGGAGGAATCCAGGTATCAATGGTACTAGAGCTCACAAACAGAAATTGAGGGGTGAAACTAATAATATGGTTAAGAGAAGTAACTATTACACCCAACGTGTGATAGCTAAATGGCATAAGCTCCCAGGCTCTGTTGTTGATAGCCCTAACATAAGTACCTTCAAGACAAACTTGGATAACTATATGAAAGGTAGTACATTTTTATTCCACCAATGAATTGGTGGTGAGTTCACTAAAGGGTTATATGCTCACTGAACTTGTAACTCACTATGAAACTATGAGTGGTTTGGGTTGAGTATTGAATCACATTTTCAGTCTTCTCTAAACAACTGCACAATTATAATTAATTGCCATGCCATCAGTCTGCTCAGTATTTAAGAGCAGTCCCTCCCATGTAGCCCTATCCCCTGATGAAGACCAGGTAGTGGTCGAAGTGCACGGTCATACGTGTTGGTTTCTGACTGTTGGTTGGGCTAGATTTATGAGTTCAAAACATTGTAAATTGCATTTAACCTGTGTTCTGTTAATCTTTGGCCATACACTGGCTTTTGGGTATAAAGTAAACTGTAACACACAGTACTGGAGTCCGACTGTTTATTTGGAGTGCAAGCATCCTGTGTTAACTTTTTCAAGTTTAGGGTTGGCTGCCCTCTGCCTGACCTAACCCTGCACCATTGTGGTTCACAGTTCCCATATCATAGACTGTTGGAAAATAAGATTCCAGTCCTGGAGGCCATCATGGTGGAGGCTAGCCTGGATTTGGTGGCCATAGATGAATCATGGCTCACTGACAGCCATGGCTGGGACATGGCACACCAGACTACTCTCTGTTCAGGACAGACAGGAAAAGGAAATGGGAAGCGAGGTTGTACTTTATGTAAAAGAGCGATTCAAGATGGCAGAACTACAGGAGCACCCAGTGGATAGAGAAGGTCTGAAGGTGTTGGTCATTCTGGGATAGGTATTTGGGCAGCTATATAAACCTAGTAACATTGATTTAGTCAGCAGAAAAGGACCTTTAAGCCCACCCAGGCTGCCCCTTGTCCCTGTCTGTTCAGTCACCATTGACCCTAGTTGGTCACAGGTGTCAATTCCTCCCTCATTCTAACTAATATGCCCTCGTACATATCCTATGCATGCTTGAAGCTCTCCATAGTCTGTGGTATGTGCCCCCATTACCTCCTCTGGTAGGCTGTGTCATCCATCACCCCTTCTATGAAGAAGTATTTCTGCACATTTGTCCTGAACATCCCCCTCTTAGCTTCATTGCATGCCCCCTTCATTGTTCTAGTGCCTTCTTTTCTTAGAAACAGACCCTCCACTTGCTCCTTGTTCAATCCTGTAAGGTACTTGTAGATTTCAATCATGTCGCCTCTTGCACTCCTCTCTTCCAGGGAATACTTGTTGAGTTCATGTAGCCATTTCCTTATATGTCTTTTCATGCAACCCTCTCACCAGTTTGGTTTCCCTCCTCTGTACCGCTTTCACCCTTTCAATGTCCTTGGAGAGGTGCAGCCTCCAGAACTGGACACAGTGTTCCAGGTGACGCCTCACCAGTGAACGATAAAATGGCAACACCACATCCCTCCTCCTGCTAGACATCCCTTTTCTAATGCAACCCAGCATCCTGATATCCTTTCCCACTGCTTTGTCATACTGTCCAGCTACCTTGGGGTTATCACCTATGATGACCTCTAGGTCTCTTTCTTGCTTGGTGACTATAAGCATCACTCCCCCACTTTATACAAAGCCCTGGGCTCTACAGCCCTAAGTGTATAACTTTGCACATTTTGGCATTGAAACCCAGCTGCCGCCCCATGTCCATTCTTATAGTTTCCTCAGATCCCATTGCATTCTCTCCAACCCTTCCTGTCAGCCCTCTTGCAGATTTTTGTATCACCTGCAAAGAGACAGCCCTTACCCTCAAGCTCCTCTGTAATGTCACTTATGAAGATAATGAAGAGGACCGGTCCCAGAAACAAACCCTGTGACACCCCACTAGTCACTCTCCTATCACCTGAGGAGCTACCATTTACCACCACCCTTTGCTTTGTATCCATCAACCAGTTTGATACCCAGCTTTTCACTTTTTCACCCACCCCCAGGCTGCTTTGCTTCTTAACTAGCATGCTGTGCAGCACAGTGTCAAAAGCCTTTTGAAGCCAGATAGGCCATGTCCACTTCTCTGTCTTGATCCACCTCCCTGGCAACCCAGACAAAGAAATCTATGAGATTAGTTTGACATGACCTACCCCATGTGAAACCATGATCTCAGTGGTCCTGCATCCCTTTTGCCTCCAGGTGCTCCACAAGCCTCTCCTTCAGTAGTGTCTCCATTGATTTATTTTTTTTTATTTCTCCACCACTGATGTGAGGCTGATTGGTCTGTAATTGCTAGCATCCTCCCTTCTGCTGCTTTTGTGCAGAGAGACTACATCAGCTCTCCTCCAGTCCTCTGAAACTCCCCCATCTCCACTAAGGTGCTAAAAAGTACTGCTAGAGCACTGTGCTCTGTTCCTTTAGGACCAGTGGAGCAAGTGGTAGACAAGAAGTACAGGAACTCAGACACTGGCAAATATGAAATGCAGAATGAAGATCCTCAATCTGAAGGATAACTGCGTCAAGACACATCTATCTGTTTAGACACGTGTAGATTCAGTTAGAAGAAATATTGATGAATTTCTAGGAAAGTAGAATTGTTGTTCAAGTCAAATGTTGTTATGGAAATCCTGATTTTAAATCACAGGCCGAGAAACTGTAATTATGTTGCTGATTTAAGAATTCCAGTTCTAGTATCACTGGGAAGAAGTACAGGAGCTCTGTTCCTGCTGCAAAAAAGGTACAGGAACTGAGTTCCTGTGCGTTCCTGTTCACTTTCATCACGGACCCTTGAATGAATCCCATCCAGCATCATCACCTTATTCTTCTTTAAGGTTTCCAGACCCTCTTCAACAAAAGTGTACTGTGCCCAATCCCCCTTTTTCTTGTGCTTACTGCAGCATGCTGATCTGTCCCCCACCTCTTCCCACTGTGAAGACCTAGCAGAAGTAATCGTTTAGCATTTCTGCTTTCTCTTGATCTTCATTTGTGCAGCATCCCACCCTCCTGATTGTCACTATCCCTTCCCTTGTCTTCCTGTCTTCTCCACACACACCGGAAGAAGGTTTCTCCGCTTTTTATGTTGGCTCATGCATGCGCGCCAGCCAACATATTGCAGTAGTAGCAGATTTGGAGGTGCGGTCACTGTGGGCGAATGCAGGGCACACATCAGTAGGTGCATCCCTCATTCCCCAATAAGGCAGCTGCAGGCGCTGACACCAGCAACATGTAAAGTGGCCATCAGATCTAAGAAAAGGTCTGCTGCAATGAGAGCCAAGCTCGTCATGCAGCGGCACCTCCCGAAGTGCCTTTCCTGGTGAAGCATTCTAGTAAATATGGTGGCAGTGACTGCTGCCGCCACCTACCACAATGCCGACTTTGGGGATGCCCAATCCCCCAGTTGGTGTGCCCTGACCCAGTTCATGTGCCGACAGGGGAGCCCACTCCCCGTCGGCATAATGCCCCCGCATTTGTTGTGTGCCAAGGGTGGGTGCCCAATCCCCTGCGGCTCTTGCCCTCCCTTCGGTATGTGCTGATGGGGGTGTCCAATCCCCCATCAGCTAGCCCCCCAAACACTCAGATGGCATGCTGGGAGCCCACCCCAGCATGCCAAATGCCCCTATAAAAAAAAACAAGCATCCTGCGATGTTTTTTTTTAACCTGTAAAAGAAGAAAACGGTCCCTCGCGTCCGTCTTTCTCTCTCCCCAACCTGCACCCACCCTCTGCGCACCCTACCTCCCCACACCCCCCCTCAACTCATACTTACCTCTGAAGTCTGGCTCGATGATCTTCAGTGGACCGGGAACACATCTGCACTCTTCAAAGCCGACCGCGAACTGAAGAAATGCTGGTAAGCTGTATAATGGCACAAATAGGGTTTTTTCAACTTGGTGCATATCTTAGGCATTTTGGGGAATTTGGACACCAAATTTTCAGCATGGGGTTATTGGAGTCTCTCCTCATGAATTCAGTCACTGTCATGGTGTTATTTGGTCCTGAAAGGTGATTTCATGGTCACTGCGTGGAATCACCTTTTGGGACAGATTAACGAAATAACAGTGCCACTATTCATGAGGTGGGCTCTCAAAAAGCCTATGTTGCAAATTTGGTGACAAAAATAAAAAAAAAAAATGACTGTTTTACAAGCGTGGTCGCTGTGGAAAATCAGTTTTCGGGACAGTTTGAGAAAATGACAGTGACACTGTTCATGAGCAGAGGTCCTAAAATGTGTATGCTGACAATTTGGTAATGAAAGTCCATAAAATTACAGTGTTACAAGCATGCATTGCGCAGTTTCCAGGCACCCTTGTGACTTTGCACAATTTGCAATATTTTCATGCCAGATTTTCAGCACTGGCATTTTTTCACACCTCCTTATGAACAGTACAGCTGTCATTTTTCACATCCTGCCCAAAATGTGTTTTCGCACCTGTGGCGCACAATGGCATGGCCGCTGTGGGAAATCAACTTTTGCAACAGATTAACAAAATCATACACTGTTCATGAGAGGAGGTCCCAAAATGCATATGTTGAAAATGTGTCTCCTCAGGGTGGGGGTGAGGTTGGCGTCAGTTCAATACTTCACTGCCATTCCTATTATGCATCTCTAACTCCTGCACTACCAATGCTAATGCCAGCAAGACAACATTTGGCATTGACAAATGTTTGTTTGACCTTCTTACCTCTCCTCTGTTAGTGCTTTAGCTGCCCTCACCCTCTTTCCTGCCTCCCTTTGTTTTGCCAGATATGCCTCCCAGTCTTCATCCTCCTGGGTCTCCTTGTATTTTCCAAATGCTGTTTTATTCTCCTTCATTGCCTTTGTCACCTCCTCAGAGAACCAAAGTAGCCTCTTTCTCCTCTGTCCATACAGGGATGTTTACAGACCTCCAGCACAAGGAGAGGAGTTGGATAGGGCACTTAGGGAAGCCATCATCAGGATAGCAAGTAAGCGAAGGTTCTGCTAGTTGCGGACTTCGGTCTGTCAGATGGTGATTACATTCTTCTAACTGCAACTTCAGCAAGCAGCAGTGCCATCCATGACCCCCCCCCAACATGTGACTTTTCTCAGGCATCTAGACAAGGAACCCACTAGGGATGGAGCAATGCTGGACCTGGTGCTTACAAATAGGGATGGCATTGCAGACATCACAGTAGGCAATCTCCTAGGTAAGAGTGATCAATGTACAGTGTACTTTAACATTAATATGGGAACAGAGGCAAACTACGTGAGGATGACTGTTCTGGACTTTAGGAAGGTAGATTTTAAAGAAATGGGAGACTGCCTCAGAAACTGCCTCCTGGGGGGATTGAAAACATTACATGGGAAACAAAAAAGTAACCCATGCTGATCTGCTACATGGTATCTGGTTGTCCCAGGATGCACGTATGCTTCTGGCCTGTCCTTCGGCAAGATTTTGCTGCTACGGATGCACCTTGTTGGTGCCGGCATGATGTTTATTTGCTCTTGTTTTTAATGTTGGCATTCAGCAGGTATAAGGAAACACAGAAGGAGGAAGACAGGGAGGTATACCAAGTAAAACAGAGGGAAACAGGAAAGGCAGTGAGGGGAGCAAAGGCACAGACAGAGGAAATGATACCAAAGGAGTGGTTTGGGGCTGGCAGTATACCCTACAGGTTAGAGTAACAAGTTGTGAATGAGCTTGGTACATTCAGCAGACAGACCTGGGTTTGATTCCCACCTCCACTTGTATACTGTGTGACTCTGAGCAAGTCACTTAACCTCTGCAGTGCTCCTGGGTTACTCCTGAAAACAGACACCTGTGCCTAGCAGGCCTTAACTGGTTACCAAAGAATAAATCAATAAATAAATAAAGGTGATAAGACTTTCTTCAGGCACATAAGTGAGAGGAGAGGAGTGGACAGGAGAGGAGAGGAGAAAACCAAGGGAAGGGACAGTGAGGAAAAGGAGGTCAGCAGGGGGACACTACACAGAAAAGGATGAAGAAAAAACAGACATCCTGAACAGGTACTTCTGTTCAGTCCTCACAATAAAGGGAGGGAGAAAGGACTACAGGGAGCAGCAGGAACAAAGTGGGAGACTACAGGACAGACTGCACTTGAGCGAAGAGGGAAAGAAAGTGTTGAAACAGAGGATGGAGAAGTACATAGAAGAAGTTGGGAATTTAAACTAGGAGTGGGGGGTGGCAAGTGGGCAAGAGACATGCAGAGACCACAGGTTGGGAAACCATATAAGCTTACCCCCATAACAGTGACAAAGGACAAATGGCAAGTACTATTGGTGATGCTAGGAATGGAGGGCAGGATGGGAGGCGTGGGAAAGGGTGGAAGGTGGTTACCCTTAATGATAGGAGCCTTGGGAGGAAAACTGCAGAGATACAGGTGCTCATGGCAGAGGGAGAGGTGGACATTGCAGCCATCACAGAAACATGGGTCACCCAATACAATGACTAGAACCTGTCTGTTCCAGGGTACATGTTATCTCGTAGGGACAGGGTGATTGAGAAAGTGGGGGGGTGGCACTATATGTGAAGGAAGGACTGAAGTGTGAGATGCAAATCCAGGATTCCAAGAATAGGATTCTCAGAATGGGTGTACAGGCCACCATCTCAGACAGAGGAGTTAGACAGGGAACTAGGGGGACAGATCAGGAGGACCTGTGAGAAGGGTAGTGTGGTGATTGTGGGGGACTTCAGCATGCCAGGAGTAGACTGGAGTACCCCAACAACCAGGAACAAAAGGGAGCAGGTACTGCTGGATGCATTCCAGGACAGTTTCCTGCTACAAATGGTCAGTGAACCAACCAGGTGAGGGAACACCCTTGACATTGTGCTGGCAAATGGGGACTTTGTGAGAGAAGTTATGGTGGAATAACCACTATCAGGGAGTGACCACTACTCAGTATGGCTCACATTGGATATAAGCAAGGAAGGAGTGGAATCTGGCACAAGAATGCTGGACTTCAGAAGGGCGGACTTTGGAAGGATGGGGAAGTGGTAAAAGAGTACCTGGCCAAATTCAACTTAGTATGGATACTAACCAGAGGTGGGAGCTTATAAAGCCAGAGATAGTGGAGGCATCCAAAACCTGCTGCAAGGCCCAGAGCAAGAAGGCTAGAGCTAAGAAACAGAGCTGGTTGAGCAAGGAGGTCATGGTAAAGGTAAGGAGGAAAAGAGCTGCCTTTAGAAGGTACAAGAAAATAGGGAAGGGGAAAGACAGGGTGGAGTACTTGATGGAATTGAAGGAGGTGACTCGGGCAGTAAGGGGAGCCAAGGCATCTACAGAGCTCAGGCTGGCACAAGGCATTAAGAAGGGGGAGAAGGACTTCTTTAGGTACATCAGGGAGAAAAGGAGCTGCAAGGACCACATAGTAAGGATTAGGAAGGAGGGAGTTGGGTGGAAGCAAGTGCGATAAGGCAGAAGCACTAAATGATTACTTCTGCTCAGTATTTACTAAGGAGAAGAGGGAGGTGACACCCGGGGGGGGGGGAGGAAAGGCAGAAATGGGGCAGAGGGGGTGACAGATGGGGAAATCATGGAGGGCAGAGTTTGAGAGGGTTTGAAGGCACTGAGGGTGGACAAGGTGCCAGACCCAGATGGCATCCATCCCAGAGAACTGAAGGAGCTGGCAGAGGTCCTTGTGGGACCTTTGGCAGACCTATTTAATGCCTCACTACACTCGGGATGTACACCTCAGCACTGGAGGTTGGCTCATGTGGTGCCCCTCCACAAGAGTGGGCCCAAGGATGAACTGGAGAATTACAGATAGGTGAGCCTCACATCCATTGTGGGTAAGCTAATGGAGACTATCCTAAAGGAGAGGCTGGTGGCCCTCCTAGAGGCCAAAGGACTACAGGACAGCAGACAGCATGGCTTCATACATGGCAGATTCTGCCAAACCAACCTGGTGGAGTTCTATGACTGGGTAACTAGGCAACTGGGCAGAGGTCATGCAGTGGATGTCCTGTATCTGGACTTCAGTAAGGCATCCGACTCGGTGCCGCATGGAAGGCTGGGAAATAAGTTAGAAGGTACTAAGGCAGGTGCAAAGCTAGTGAGATGGGTAGGAAACTGGCTTCAGGGAAGGCAACAGATGGTGGTGGTGGGTGGGGAGCGCTCACACCCGAGGGTAGTGACGAGCGGTGTTCTACAGTTCTCAGTGTTGGGACCAGTGTTGTTTGGGATATTCATTGCAGACATGTCATTGGACATCAATAGCAAGATCAGTCTGTTTGCTGATGATACCAAGGTAGGAGCGGTGGTGGACAACCTAGGGGGATAGCAGTGGTTGCAGGGTGATCTGGCAAAGCTTGAAACCTGGTCAGACACCTGGCAACAGGGGTTTTAATGCAAAAAAGTGCAAGGTGCTGCATTTTGGGATGAAGAACCCAAGGAGGAGTTACCGGCTGGGGGAAGTGCAGCTAGCCCAGACAGAGGAGGAGAGAGATCTGGGGGTGCTAATTACAGGGTCAATGAACAACTCAGCACAATGTAGGAAGGTGGCTGCATAAGCCAACAAAATGCTGGATTGCATTGCAAGGGGTGTATCCTCGAGGAGGGAGGAGGTGATTCTGCCACTGTATAGGTCATTGGTTAGACCGCACCTGGAGTACTACATACAGTACTGGTGCCCGTATCTGAAGAGGGACATTAAGTTACTGGAAGGGGTGTAGTTCAGGATGACAAAGATGATCAAGGGGCTGGGGGACTTATCATATGAGAGGAGGCTGAGGGAATTGAACATGTACTCGCTGGAGGAGAGGAGGGACAGGGGGACATGATTGAAACCTTTAAGTACATGAAAGGAATAAACAAGACGGGTACAAAGGGGCTGTTCAAAGTAAGGGAGGGGAGGGACACCAGAGGCCATGATATGAGACTGGAGGGAGGAAGGTTCAGGAGGGAGATGAGGAGACACTTTTTTACAGAGAGGGTAGTAGCTGGGTGGAATGCGTTACTTGCAGAAGTGGTATCCAGTAGAACAGTGGACTGCTTCAAAAGGGGATGGGACAGAACAAGAGGGAGGGTCAATGTAGGGGAAGGGTGGAAGGGAAGGGCAGCTGCAGAATAAGGGGTGCTAGCTGCACATTCAAGCAGACTTAATAGACCTCTAGGCCTTTATCTGCTGGCAAATTTCGTATGTTTGTATGTTCGGGAGGTGGACACAAGTCCATTTTCAGAGGAAAGAGTCCTGAAGGGATTCATATTTCAAAGTGGACAAAGCTATGGTACCAGACAGGATGCACCCAATGGTACTAAAACAACTAAGGGAGGTGCTGGCTGTCCGATTGATGGCCTTATTCAACGCCTCACTGGAAACAGATATGGTTCTAGAAGACTGGAAGAGAACACACATGGTCCCTCTCCATAACAGCAGCAGCAGGGAGGAGGGTAGCTAGCAACTGCAGGCTAGTTTGTCTCAGTGTATGTGCATGTGTGTATGTGTGTGGGGGGTAATTAATGGAAACCCTGTTAAAGGAATGGTTGGTACAGTATCCTGAATCCCATGGCCTACAAGGGCAAAGGCATCATGGATTTGGGGGGGGGGCATTCCAGATGAATCAGATTGATTTCTTTGGCTGGGTAACCAGGGAAATAGTTTAGGGGAGGGCAGTGGATGTGGTCTATCTGGCATTAGCAAGGCCTTCAACATTGTACCACACAGGAGACTGATAAAGAAACTGAGCACCCTGGGGGTGGGATCCAAAGTGATGAACTGGATAAGGAACTGGTTAATGGATAGGTGACAGAGGGTAGTGATTAATGGCACTCACTCTAGTGAGGGGAGAGTGACCAGTGGGGTGCTGCAGAGCTCAGTAGTGGGACTGGTCCTCTTTGATGTCATCATAAGTGACATTGCAAAAGAACTGGAAGGGAAAGGTATGCCTTTTTGCAGATGACACCAAAATGTGTAATAGGATAGACACACTCAGGAGAGGGTGGAAAGAAAGGAGAGGGACCTTGGGAAACTTGAGGTGTGGTCAAGAGCATGCTTGTTGAGGTTCAATGCCAAAAAGTGCAAAATCATGCATCTTGGGCAAAGGAACCCAGGAGCTGAATATAGGGTAGGGTGGAGATACTGACATTGACTAAGCAGGAAAGTAGCATTGGGATTACTATATCTAATGACTTCAAAGTGGCAGGGCAGTGTGAAAAAGCAGTGGGTAGGGCCAGTGGGATGCTGGGATAGATAGAGGTATATCCAGCAGGAGGAGGGAGGTGGTGTTGCCACTGTATCGCTCGCTTGCAAGACCACACTTAGGGTATTGTGTTCAGTTCTGGTGGCCACATCTTAGAAAGGACACAGACAGTATGGAAGCAATCCAGAGGATGGCAACTGAAATGGTGCAGGGGTTGCATTAAAAGTCTTAAGGGCAGAGACTGAGGGATCTTAACATGTACAACATGAAAGAGAGAAGAGCGAGAGGGAACATGGTAGAGACTTACAAGTGTAACCCAGGGTTTTATTTAACTCTAAAAATTGATTAGCATTTTGCTCATAAAAGTGCTAAAACATTGTGAGAATGCATAGCACCTGCCTCACTGTGTTTAACAAACATAACACTTCTAGAAAACCTATATAAATACTTTCTAAATAGTTAGTATTGTCCCAAGAAAAAAACTGCTAATCAATTATTTAAAACCCTGTAACCCCCTACAAATGGAGCGATAATGATAATGTAGTTTGTCTAACCTGCCTTCTTTGCAGCAAGGACTGTTTTATCTCCACTATCTTGGTCCTGGATTGCTGAATTGGACCAATCAGTACTGGTGGGACCTAAAATGGAGCCGGACTACAGGAGCTGTATGGATCAAAATCTGTAGGAATTGTAGTTTGGAGCTTTTGTCGCCTTTTTGCACCTGAAGGGGGAGCCTTTGTTGTGACTGACAGATCAGACAACCAAACCTTTTGGATTCTGTTGAAATTCCCAGGCTTGCTGGCAGTTGAGTCAGATCTAAGTTGGGAGCTGAAGAAGCAACAGCTTGTGGCAGTCAAGCAGCTGTCTGAGTAGTTTCATGCAGGAGAACTGTGGAAAGGCCTGAGTTGTGGCCTGCACGTCTGCCTGCTGCCCCTGAGAGGGAGATAAGAGAAGAGAATTATTTCGGACTAAATCCAAGTTTGTGAGAATGAAATAAGCCACTGATTTTTTACCAGGCTCATACCTGAAGAAGACCGAAGAATTTGCTGAATGTGATTGGCCTGTCAGGATTTCCAGCTGCATTTGAACCCCCAGTTTGTGCAGAGACTTTGTGATCATGACCAGAGAGTGGTTTGCCTGGTACAGTAGAATTTCCTTACATGTAAATGTGCTGTGAGTTGTTAGTGGGTCGTGATTTGGTTCCCCACTGTGTGAGCTGTGTTCTGCTCACTGAAAGCTGTATCCAGCCCAAAACGGAATGTATCCGAATTTGTCTCTGTTTGGCTGGGGCCTTGCCACATTGGCCCAGCCAAACTACCCGCTGCACAGAGAAAGTCATCGGCAAGAGACCAGCCTGGGGATGAGCCCCCTGCTCCATGCTTGAACAGGAATGACCGGGCGATCTAGTGGCCCTACTTCTCCTGACACTCCAGATTAACCACCTGCTGTCTCGATTTTCATACAGTCTGTGTCCAGTCTTGGGTATCATGAGTAATCATTGGGGTAGCTCCCTGCAACAACAGCCTAATCTAAAAGTGTGTCATCTGATTGTATTGTTGTTTTCTTTTCACGAACTGAGCCCTCCGGCTCCGGATTACAAATAGTGTGTGTTGTGCATATTGTTTTCTTCCATCACAGGACCCCAACCAGCTGCAACGTTCCTGACTAGCCCACCATTCTCCATCTGGGTACCCAAAGTGTGTGACTGTTTATGGACCCTGAAGTGCATGCATAACTGTTTGACTGATACAGCCTTTAAGCAAATTAACCTGATTATGCCCCTCCCTTGTTCAAGTCATTAAATAAATCAGATCTAACTCTTTTTTGCATTTACCCTGACTGTGGTTCCAGTTTGTGCAAGAGTACTGTACTGCTGTTGTTTGCTGTGTATAACCTTGTTTTACAGGGGGTCCTCAGGGCTGGGCCAGAGGAAAGCCCTGGTGGTAAGTGCAAACAGTGTGGTTACTTGTGTGGTGTATCAGGGGTATTGTGAAAATGATTATTGTGCATTGTTCCAGCCACTAGTAAGGAAAGAGGGTGGTTACAGTGTCCCAGAGGGCTGTGTCCAGGTTAGCTTGACCACTACTAACCCTGACCTCTGGGTGGAGGCACCCATTTCAGAACTCAGGCCCCTTAACCTGCTACTAGCCAAGCAGGCAGGGCTAGTAGTCCTTGGGATAGCGTCACCTAAGGGTTACATTTTGGAGGCTCACCGATGGGATTTTGTGCCTTCTACTGGCCAAAAATTATGAATTATTGTTAAAGATTAATGGCTACCCCAGCAGAAATGGCTGTACACCAGTTGTTGAGGTGTTGTACTGGGCAGGAGATCGATGCCCAAAATGTTCTGCTTATACTGGATATTCCCCTGAGTACCAGTAAGGACACAGTAGAGGGAGTACTCTCCAAAGTTGAATTTTTAAAAGACCCTGTGGTGGTCGGTCAACAGGCTGATCTGATCACCCAAACTTTCATAGCCTTAGTAGTGTAGTGACCTTGTGGATAGCTCTAAAGTGCCACAGACTATTGCCCCAAAAGGGGTTCCAGCTGCCTGGAGATTGATAACAAAAGACAGTAAAGACCCCGGTGAGGATGAGCTCCCACCGTTATCTGAGACTTTTGAGGAGAAATTTGCTAAGTTGTTGCTGGGGAAGGGAAAACCGTAAAGGACTGTAAGAAACTATTCCTGCCACCTGGGGGTGTTCCTTCCCCAACACCCCCTTCCACTCCAGCACCTGTTACTGCCCCGCCTTCTGTGCCCATGCCAATGCTGGCCCCTATATCTGTACCTGCCATCAGTCATGACTCCTACCGAAGGCTGAGAATTTTCTCGGCACCCTCCCCAACCCCTAGGGGAAGGATGACTGGGAGAGCTGGAGAGACTATGTTGCCCCTCTAGTACTTGAATGGCAATGCTCAGAAGCAAAGAAATGAAAGAGGTTGAGTGAGAGCCTCCAAGATCCTGCCCTGTCTACCATCCATGCCAAGCAGGCCAATAACCCTGAAGCAACTGCACAGGACTATCTTGATGCATTGGAGAATGTGTATGGGAGCCCGCATTCAGATGAGGATCTGTGGAGGAGAGTAAGAAATGCTCAGCAGTACCCAGGTGAGCCATTGTCTGTGTATGCACCTCGGCTTGAAAAGCTGCTACAAGAGTGCCTCAGAAAGGGTAGTTTGCCATCAAATGAATTAGATCAAACTAGGCTGGACTGGATCCTTAAGTCTGCTCCATCTTCAGGATTGTTACTGCTTCAGTTTCACCTTGCCACCTGACTGGAATCGCCCCCCCTCCTATAACGAGCTAATGAAAGAAATCTGGGGGGGTTGAGCAAAGACGACCCCATGGGGGAATTGCACCTATATCTGCTGCTGCGCAAGTGACTGAGAGTGATCAGCCAAGTGAGGCTCAGGGGCAAAAGTTGGCACTTAACGAGCACTTTGAGAATGCAAAGGACTTCCCTTCCTGGGCCCAGCATTGGAAGGACGAGCTACTAAAGGAAGTCCAAGAGTTTAAAATGGGTGCCTCTGCAAGGGTTTCCCCCATGGAACAAGATTCTGGTACCTTTCAGGATGCGACTGCCATGGAGGTGGGGGTGCACCCTCAGACATCCGCTACCGAGGGTGACTCCAAGGCTGAGATCACCGGATTGACTGCCACTCTAAAGGAACTGTTAAGACACGTTGCACCACTCTCACCACTGCAAGCAGATACTAGATCCCAGTCTCTTACTACTGCTTCAGTTCCTCATATGATGTTCTCTCCCAAGATGACCCAGGAGTCTATCATTTGTCACAGCTGTGGAAAGGATGGCCATATGCAAAGAGAATGCCAGTCTCAGAAGGACTTAGAAAGAGTAGTAAACAGACTCCAAGGGGAGCTCCAAAAAGCAAATCAATGGCCAAGAGGTGCCCAAAATGACCGCAGTGAGGGTTTGAGAAACCCTAACTCAGATTTCTTTGTGGCTAAATCATCTGTCCAAGCCTCTGCTACTGCCTCTCCAGACTAGTCCAAAATAGTGGGCCCTTCAATGGAGACTACGTTGACTGTGAACAGTATTCATACCCGGGCTGTGCTTGACAGTGGGTTGAAAGTGACCATTGTATTCCAGAACTGGTATGACAAACACTTATCTGATGTGCCTTTGCAATCCCTGGAAGGCCTACATGTGTGAGGCCTGATCGACAAGTCTTATCCCTACCTAGGGTATGTCTGCCTCTGATTGTATTTTCCTGCAACTGTTACTGGTGTAGAGGAGTGAGTAGAGACATTGGCCCTAGTGTGTCCCCCCACCAGACTGTATGATGGAGTCCCCCTGTTAATTGGGACAAACGCCCATGTGTTTGGGAGACTGGCGCAACTCTGTCACGAGAAACAAGGGCGATGGACTGAGAGGGCCCTGAGAATTCCAGCTCTGATCAAGAAGCCTATGACTTGCAACAGAAACCTGAGGAAGTAGACCAGGATGAACCGGTGGGGATTGTGGAGAAGAAGGATCCCGATTCAATGGTATTGGCGCCTAATGCCCAGTGTACCATTCAAGGAGAGGTCTGCCTATGGAAAGATGCCAAGAACAAAATACTGATGTTGGATGCGCCAGGAGATGGAAAATTGCCAGAAAGATTATTGGTCAAGCCCAGCATCTTGCCTGCTCGTGCCATTGCCTATGCATGATGAGTGATGGTCCAGATTCACAATGTGTCAGATCGGGAGATCCAGGTGAACAGAGGGTGCACCCTAGCTATGGTACACTGCACAGGCACTGCAGTATTGCCCAGCAACAAGCACCCTGGTGAGAAGGAGAGAGTGAAACCAGACTTGTTTGACTTTGGTGACTCCCCATTGCCAACTAAATGGAAGGCTAGAATTAGCAAGAGACTTGCCCAGAGAGACCAAGTGTTCTCACTGAAGGAATGGGATGTGAGATGTGTCCAGGGTGTGGAGCATCACATATGACTGCACAATGTGACAGCCATTTCGAGAGAGGTCCCAACGCCTAGCCCCAGCAGACATAAATGATGTGAGACGACACCTGCAGGAAATGCTCGCTGCTGGCATGATACAAGAATCCAGAAGCCCATACACCTCTCCCATTGTGGTTGTGCATGAGAAGAATGGGTCTGTGAGGATGTGTGTTGATTATTGAACCCTGAACCGACGGACCATCCCAGACCAATACACTATGCCTCGTATACAAGATGCACTGGACTGCTTGAATGGGAGCAAATGGTTCTCGGTGTTGGATCTTTGCAGTGGATACTACCAGATCCTGATGGCCCCTGAAGACCATGAGAAAACAGTCTTTGTGGTTCTATAAATTTCTGAGGATGCCACGGGGATATCGGGCACCCCGGCCACCTTTCAGCGGTTAATGGAATGAGCGGTGGGAGATATGAATTTGCTGGAATGCCTGGTGTACTTGGACAATGTCATTGTGTTTGGTCACACCTTAGAGAAGCATGAGAACTGACTGTTTAAAGTCCTAGACCAACTGGAAGACTTCGCCCTCAAGCTGTCTATTGACAAGTGCCAGTTTTTCCAAACCTCCGTGAAGTATGTGGGTCACACAGTATCTACAAAAGGGATATAGTCTGATCCCAGTAAAGTTGAAGCACTGACTACTTGGCCCTAGCCCCATAATCTGAAAGAACTACAACATTTCCTGGGGTTCTGTGGCTACTACCGGAGGTTCATAAAAGACTATTTCAAGGTGATTCACCCTCTCTCGAACCTTACCCAAGGTTACCCTCTTACCAATTGTAAATACAAATGGGTCTGTTAAAGAACAAGAAAAAGTGTACTTCCACCCAGGTGAACTCTTTGGGCCCCGCTAGATGCCCGACTGTGAAGCAGCCTTCCATGAGATCATATACCAGCTCACCCACACCCCCATCCTCACCTATGCTGACCCCACCAAACCCTATGTGCTGCATATGGATGCCATTCTGCAGGGTCTAGGAGCAGTGCTGTATCAAGACCATGAGGATGGCCTGAGACCAGTAGCTTTCGCCAGTAGAAGCTTTACCCCATCCTAACGAAACTACCCTGTGCATAAGTTGGAGTTTCTTACGCTAAAATGGGCCATCGTTGACCAGTTTTATGAATACCGCTATGGGGCAAAGATATTGGTAAAGACTGACAATAACCCATTGACCTATTTACAGACTTCAGCTAAGTTAGACGCCACTAGGCACCAGTGGCTTTCTGCATTATCAATCTCTGATTATGCTGTTGAATACAGACTGGGCCTGAACCATATTGATGCTGATGCCCTATCACGAAGGCCCACTTCCAAGAGTGATTGGGTCAGGCTGTCTGAACCTGACATTTGAGCATTGTGCCAAAAGTTTGATAGAGATGAACAGATGCCTGCGGACACAGTGGACTGTTTAGTAGATTGCAAGGGCCCTTCTGACACCTGCATACCAGCTGCTTATTGCCACTTCTCTGCTCTAAATATTAGTGCACTTCCTCAGGTTGTCAATGACAGCATTCAGTGGGCTCAATCCCAAGATCCTATGATTCAGTCAGCACTTGATGCCCTGTGTGTGGGGAAAGATGTGTCTAAGTTACATTCCACTGACTTGCAAACTGTTTTATTGTTTAAAGGAGGCCCCAGATTGAAGTTGCTCAATCAGTTGTTGTATAGAGAGACAGTAGATCATAGTGGAAAAGTAGACAAGCAACAATTGGTCCTGCCCATGGCCTTTAAAGATTTGGTACTGAGGTCCCGACACAATCACATGGGACGCCTTGATATTGATAGAACCACTGACCTGGTAAGATCTCTCTTCTACTGGCCCAAAATGGGGGCCGATGTTGAGCACCATGTAAAGACTTGCAGTTGCTGCCTGTAAAAAAAAGCCCTGCCTCAGAGTGCTGCCCCCTTGTTAATATTATTACCAGTACCCCCATGGAACTAGTCTTCATAGACTTCTTCTGTTTAGAACCTGATCAGCAGAACATGAACAGAACAGAATTCAATGCAAAGAAGTGCAAGATAATGCATATGGGGCACAAAAACCCTGGCACAATATATCAGTTGGGGTTGAGGATATAGCATGCACCAAGCAGGAAAGGGATCTTGGGGTTGTCATCTCTGATGACCTCAAAGTAGGGAAACAGTGTGACAAGGCAGCAGGTAAAGCAAATAGGATGCTGGGATGTATAGGCAGGGGCATCACCAGCAGGAAAGGGAGGTCATAATTCCGCTATACAAGACACTAGTGAGGCCCCACCTGGAGTACAGTGTACAGTTCTGGAGACCATACCTACGTAAGGACATAGACAAGGTAGAGAAGGTTCAGAGGAGGGCAGCAAAGATGGTGCATGGATTGGATCACAAGTCCTATGAAGACAGGTTGAAGGAACTGAACATGTACTTCCTGGAGAGAGGAGGAGAGAGGGATATGATAGAGACATACAAGTATCTTACAGGGAGGAACAGGGTGCAGGAAAACACTATTTTTAAGCGAAAAAGATGTTCCAGGACAAGAGGACATGGGATGAAGTTGGAGGGAGGACGATTCAGAGGAAACATGAGAAAGAATTTCTTCACAGAACAGGTGGTGGACAAGTGGAACACCCTGCCAGAGGAAGTGGTGGGGGCTGAAACAATCACAGGATTTAACAATGCATGGGATAGACATAAAGGAATTCTGGAGGTCAGGTGTAAGGGGCAACAGACTTCTAGGAAAACAAACTGAACTACAAGCTCAAATGGGCAGACTGGGTGGGCCATAGGCCCTTATCTCTGACACTGTCTATGTATCTATGTATCTATGTAACATTGCAATATGTTAGTGGTTATGGATCATTTCACACAGTATGCACAAGCTTTTCCACCAAAGATCAAAAGGCATCTACCATGGCCAAAGGTGCTAGTGGAAAATTTCTTTGTCCACTATGGTGCCCCCCAGCGGATCCATTCTGACCAGGGCAGAGACTTTGAGAGTCGACTAATCAAAGAAATGCTCTCTCTATGGGGGGTACGAAAGTCAAGAACCACCTCCTATCACCTGCAGGGAGACCCTCAACCAGAATGTTTTAACCGCACCCTTCTAGACATGCTGGGCACCCTCCACCCAAAAGACAGGCATAAATGGAGCCAGCAGATTAGCACCTTGGTACACGGATACAATTGCATGAAAAATTATGCTAATGGGTTCTCCCCCTACTGCCTCATGTTGGGGAGAGAGGCCCGACTGCTAGTTGATGTCTGTTTTGGGGTCTCTCCAGATGGGGTCCGAGCCGAAAACTACTTGCAATATGTACAAAAACTAAAAGATCAATTGAACCATGTCTATCAACTGGCCCAGAATATGGCCACCAAGAGAAATCTAGCCAACAAAGAGAGGCATGATAAAAAAGTAAAGGCTCAAGAGCTTCGACCTGGAGACTGTTTGTTGTTACGCAATTTGGGACTACATGGTAAACACAAAATTGCTGATTGGAGGCACCATCTTCCCCATGTAGTAATGGGAAAGTTGGATGATTTACCTGTGTACAAGGTGCGACCAGAGAACAACTCCAAAGCTGTCAAGACCATGCACTGTAACCACTTGCTACCTATCGGCCAAGTCATGATTGAGGCTGAACCCCCAGAAACTGAGCGCCCTGGGCCGGTGACTCGTGCTGCTGAAAGAAAGAGACAGAGTCAACCTACCCCAGTGGTCACAGATTTAAGGTTTCCTCCGCAGCAGGCCCAGAATGATAGTGACTGTCAGTCCACTTCTGACGAAAGTGAGTGCGACTATGCCTATTACCCCCTTATGAACTGAGTCAGCTGTTTTGAGGTAACTCCCTGATTAATTGTGGGGATGAAACTGGGCCTTCTGGACTGCCTAACCCCCCGGCTTTGTCCTTGGAATCAAGGCTCCATGAAAGTGTAGTGCAAAGTATCATGTCTGAAGATGCTGAGTCTCTGTGTATTGTGGAACTCTATTATTTGCCTGAGGGAGGGGCTGATGGACTAAGTCTTTCTGGTGACATACCAGAATTTGAAGAACACCATGAGAGTGCTGACAACCCCCCCCCCTACAGTGTCTCAAAGTTTGATTGTGCCTGAGCCTGCACAAAATGAATCAAGTGTTGTAGAAACAGAGCCTGCAGAGCAAGGAGCCGACAGTGCCCCAAGTTTGGACATTCCCATCCAGGCTGAGGCACCCCTCACAAATGACGAGAGTCCCCAGACCAGTGCTGAGAGTACAGAGACTGTAGTTTTTCCCCTCAGAAAGACTGGCTGAGCTGTCAAGCCAGTAGTACTCTTCTGTTATGATTCTCCCGGGAGGCCAGTGGATTTGCCTCTCAATGTGGTCCACAAAGGTTTATGTTTCTCAGAGACCACTGCCTAAACTGAGCCTAAGTGCCAATTCCAGGTTGATTGTTCTGCCTTCTAGGTATGGTGCCCCTGCCCCATCTAGTCCCAAGTTAGCTGATAGGGAAGGGGCCCCTCTTTCATTGATCAATGTACAAGAAGTTATTACATGATTCCACATAGTAATGTGTAAATTACCTGTGTGTAATATGCATGATGTATGGTCAGAATGGATATAGTATTATGAAGTGTAGAGACTATGTATAGTAAAGGTATACGTTTACGTTGACTGATGCACCAGATGTCACTTGCATAACATGCTAATGGAAGAAATGTCTCGCATAGTTTGCATTTGCAATATTGTGGTGGTACATACTTGATGAGGATGCCAAGTTTTCTCCAGGCAGGGAAGGGTGTAACCCCCCTACAAATGAGGGTTCCCAAAAAGTCTTCCTTGAGCTTGCCTAAATGCTCACCGCCAGGCTGGTGTCCTGCGTTTTAACAGTTTAAATGTGATTGCCAGAGAGTGCCTGTATAGCCTCTGTGCACTGTCTCTTTAAGAGCTGCATGGATTGCAGTCATAAGTAATCTGAGAGGGAGCTCTGTTGAAAGATGTAACTATTTGCTGAAAATCATTTAGAGTGATAATGATAATGTAGTTTGTCTAACCTGCCTTCTTTGCAGCAAGGACTGTTTTGTTTATCTCCACTATCTTGGTCCTGGACTGCTGAATTGGACCAATCAGTATTGGTGGGACCTAAAATGGAGCCGGACTACAGGTGCTGTCTGGAGTCAAAATCTGTAGGAATTGTAGTTTGGGGCTTTTGGTGTTTTTTTACACTTGAAGGGGGAGCCTTTCTTGTGACTGACAGACAGATCAGACAACCAAACCTTTTGGATTCTGGGGAAATTCCCAGGCTTGCTGGCAGTCAAGCAGCCGTCTGAGTAGTTTTGTGTGGGAGAACTGTGAAAAGGCCTGAGTTGTGGCCTGCATGTCTGCCTGCTGCCCCGAGAGGGAGAGAAGAGAATTATTGCAGACTAAATCCAAGTTTGTGACAATTAAGTAAGCCACTGATTTTTTACCAGGCTCATACCCGAAGAAGACCAGAAATTTTGCTGAGACCAGTTAGGATCTGCTGAGACGGACAAGGCAGGGACCATCTGGGCAGACTGGGTGGGCCATGTGGTCCTTTTCTGCCAAGAAATTCTTTCTGTGTTTTTACGTTTCCACAGAAGTTTTCCCAAGCATCTGAACTAGTGGTGCTCAGATAGTGCTTTTGTGGATTTGACTACCCACCATAGGATGGTGCTAGTATCCACCTTCAAATTTGATCAAAATCAGATTTTGGATCCAGAGATGGATTTTTGTGTCAGATTTTGAATGCATCAGCTCTGTTAGATCCAGTCATGGACTACTGGATCTATCAAATCTAACCGTGGATAGCTGATCTGATAGTCGGATACTTGGATCTGATGGTCATATCCATCAGATCCTGGATGGACCCACAGCTATCATCAGATACTTACAGGAGATGCAAGGAGGTGGGATACTTGGTCGGACGCCTATACCATCTGAGGCCATCCAAAATAGGCCAAAGTGATGGTATCTGATGGTTACCAGCCTGGTAGGCTACAGTTTGAACAACACTACTTCAAATCCAATTCATTGAGGCCACTTCATGGGGGGAAGGGGTGACATTTACGTTTTTTGCTTCCTGTGTGGATTTACTTGGGTACCCTTCCAGAAGTATAGGTCTAGCATAGCCCTAGCAAAAAATTATCTCCTCAGGACCTGGGTTATTGGTCATAATGTATTGCTTTTGTACACCCCACCCTTTTTCTGACCTCTAGAAGAAATGAGTCTGGTATACATTCCCAAAGCTAAGGATGGTACCAAGTTCTGAAGTAGTTTGTGCCCAGTCAAGGGTACCAAGGGGTAGCTAACTGTGTAAAGTAGTGGGGGGGGTGTTTACATACAGTATTCTCAATAATTACTATGCCTACTCTGTTCCCTTCTCTACATATATTTTAATTTTCTGTCTTCCAAGTACTATTGCATTAAATTTTTATTATGCTTGCAGAACTGAGCAAAATTGCTGATTTTGCATCACTGCAATTTTTGGAAGTTTGCCCAGAGATCTAGTGTAGTTTCCCCAGTGCTCTTTTATTCAAACAGTGCAATTTCCTTCAAATTGTGATTATGCAGTTTTAAAAATGTGACTTCTTAAAATGGAAAATCTCACCAAAGATCCTAATTTTTCCCCCAACTGCACTCCTTTAAAAATGTTATTTTTAAAAAAGATGCAATTTCCACCAAATTGTACATTTTAAAAACACTGTTACAGTTTATGAAATTGCGATAAATTGTGTGAAATTATGGGAGATGGGCACAGTTTCACAAAAAGTTATCAAATAGATTTTTCTAATTATGCCTGTCACTACTCCCTGGGGCCAGATTTTCAGACAGCTATGAGACTAAGTCCCATGCCACAAAATCTCCACATCAGCAGCAAGTCTACTGTACTGCATGGCCAGCTGGTGCAGCTACAAGGACTCTGACTAGCTCAAGTCAGGATGTCTGGTGTATCACAGTGGCACTCTGTGTGAAACATATAAGAGTTAGCCATATGGGATGTGCAGGGGTTTCTAACCTGGCTGTGGTGTTATCTGACTATGGGGGTTGCCATCACCCCTGGAATGTGCTTCCATCTTGTAGGGGGTGCTACATCTGGTACCACCAGGTATAGCATTTTGGCACAGCTGTGCCAAAAACTGCCACAAGCTGCCATGAATCATGAAGCTAGTCACAAACATCTCTGTGATGGGAAATATGATGCATGCAAAAAAACCTGGTGGACCCACAAGATTTTTTCTGCATGTGCACTGCAAAGAGAGTGTTTTGAAAATCTGGTCCCTGGTCCTGAAAAACTAGCTCTTTAAGTAGCATCTGCACTGCTTAATCATAAGTGCCACAATCAGTGACATAATCAGCTGTAGTCAGAGACTTCTGATGCTGATATTGTCTCTTGCATGGTACATTAATGAAAATGGAGCAGCTGCTTGATATGCCAAGTTTTTGTTGCAGTAACCTATGCATATAACAATATTGACATCAGGAGCCAGTGACTGATTTAAACCAATTCAGTCAATTGACAGAGCACCTATTGTATAACAGCAAAATAGGGAAGTCACATACAGAGCTGCTTTTAAATACCAGCAAGACTCGAAGAAGAAGAGATTTGTACAAAAAGAGAAGGAAGGCATACAACTCTAACTGGGAATGCTGTAACAGTTCTCACCCCATTTAATGTGTCGCTGGTGATTGCCTCAATTAATAACCAACTAGTTTAGCTCTTCTGCACCGTCGATGGATTATTGCATCCTCTCTGTCTGCAGTCTGGGGGAGTTATTTTGGTAAATAGGGGCTAGGAGTTTGGTCAGTTTTCTTGGAGAGAGTGTCATCCATACTGGTGGGAATCTCTACAAGTGGCATATCATGGGCCAGTGGGGTTAATCATTTGGTGTCAAATGGCCATTTGTGGTCCTGAAATGAGTTTCAGCCTGTATCAGATGAAGATGTACTATACTTAGGGGTACTCTCAGGACTGTGCTCAACCTAATGTTCTGTTCATCTGACCCAGGTCCAACCCATCTCTTGGTGGACTGCCATTTTCTGGGTCCAATTTTTGCCAGGATTGTTCAGTGCTCCCTTGAGGAAGGATGTGTCCCCTCTGCTCTGAAAAGGGCGGTGATGAGACCCTTCCTCAAGAAGCCATCTTTGGAACCTGACATATTGGATAATGCTTGACCTGTCTCAAACCTCACGTTTTTGGGAAGGTGATTGAGAAGGTAGTTGTGCAGCTCGAGATGCACCTCAAGACATACTGTAACATCTATGAACCATTCCAATCTGGTTTCAGGCCCTGCACAAGACAGAGAGCATGCTTGACAGGTGTTTAATGACCTTCTCCTGTTGAGGGATACAGGGGAATGCTCGATGCCTATTTTTCTCGATTTTGTGTTAGCATTTTACATAGAGAAGCATGGAGTTTTGATGGGTCAGCTGTGGTAGTATGGAGGACGCTCTGGGACCACTTATGAAAGGTTTGAGTCCTTCTCATCCAGCAGATCACAGTACTTGCATTAGTTACTTTTTCCCCTTAAGCTGCTGTGACATGCTACAGAGTGCCACTGGGATCAATTCTATCCACATGTAATTTGCCATGTATAGCAGAGTCAGGAAGGATGCAGCATGGTACAGTACCTTGCAGTATTTCTACAGAGTGCAGCAGTATGCTGCAGGGAATAGTGCAAGTCAAAGGCAGTTAATCCCTTTTGTTATGCAGAAATCTGTGAGATGTCTTTTACTACAATACCATCCTGGCTGACCCCACTGCACATGTTGCCATTAGGAGAGGTCATTCAACGGCATAAGCTGGAGTTTTACTGTTATGCAAGTGACACCCAGCTTTACCTGTCATTTATACCAGACAGCTCTAATGTAGTCTTTATGATGGACTGATGCCTCTGTGAAATATCTGCAACGCTGTCTTTCAGATGACTGTGCTTGAATGCAGACAAGACAATGTTTTTACTGGTGGAATCAGGCATGGCAATGAGTAGTCAACCAACTGATGCTCATTATGTTGCTTGCACGCATGTGCAAGAAACATAGTGCCATCATCGGAGATTTCGGAGGTGTGTCACCTCCTACTCCAATTCAGTCAAAGTGCTGGCAGGCGCGGCCCCTGTAAGCCAATGCATTTTGGAGCTGTCTGTAACCGCGCTCCAAATTACAGTAACATACAGTTGAAAAGGAGCTACGCTTCAGTGAACACTGATAAGAGGCTGCTCACACGCGCTCCCCCGCAGGCGCAGCGCACCGCATGCACTGTATAGCAGACGGGTGCCAATCCCGCCGGCTGAGCTGCATCCCTCCCCCAGTAGTAGTTGCCACGCTGGGAGCCCACCCAGCGTGGCAAGCGGTCCTTTGCCGAAGGGGTGCCTAATCCTGTCGGCTGAACGCCCCCTCGTCCTTTGCCACGCTGGGAGCCCACCCCAGTGTGGCAACAAATTCCATGGCCGGCGGGGGTGCCTCAATCCCATCAGCTGAACGCCTCTCGTCTCTTTTGCCACGCTGGGAGCCCCCAGCATGGCAACAAATTCCATGGCCGACGGGGTGCCCAACTCTCGCTGGCTGAACGCCCCCAAAGTCCTTGTGCCACTCTGGGAGCCCACCCCAGCATGGCAAAGGGTCCCACGTCTTTTTTTTTTTTAAATACCTGAAAACGAAACGGTCCGTGGGCGTGTCTCCGACCCCCTCCCACAACCCGCACCCACCCACTGGCGCACCCAGCCTCCCACCCCCCCACCCCATACTTACTCCGGACTCTGGCGCGACGATTTTCGGTGGACTGGGAACACGTCTGCACTCTTCAAAGCCGACCGTGACCTGAGGAAATGCCAGTAAGCTGTATAATGGGCTAGAGAGGGGTTTCAACTTTGTTGCATATCTCAGGCATTTTGGGAATTTTGCACAAATTTTCGACATAGGGTTTTGGGACCCCTTCTCATGAATGATGTCACTGTCATGGCGTTATTCTGGCCCAAAGGGTGACTTCGCGCAGTGACTGTGAAATCACCCTTTGGGTCCAAATACCACCATGACAGTGACATCATTCATGAGAAGGGGTCCCAAAAACCCCATGTTGAAAATTTGGTGCCAAAATTCAAAAAAATGACTGTTTTACGAGCGTGCGTTGCACAGTTCCTATGCAGGCTCGTAAGTTCGCGAAATTTCAATATTTTCACTCCAGATTTTCAACATTGCCATTTTACCACACCTTCTTATGAGCAGTATAGCTGTCATTTTTCACATCTCACCCAAAATGTGTTTCCACCCATGTAGCGCAGAATGGCGCGGTCGTTATCTTGAAATCAATGTACTGGACAAATTAAGAAAATCACAGTGACACTGTTCATGAGCAGAGGTCTTAAAATGCCTGTGTTGAAAATTTGGTGAAAAAATTCCTAAAAATGACTGTTTTACGAGTGTGCATTGCACTGTTCCTACACACGCTCGTAAGTTTGCGAATTTTCAATATTTTCACTCCAGATTTTCAGCATTGCCATTTTACCACACCTCCTCATGAGCAGTACAGCTGTCATTTTTCACATCCTGCCCAAAACATATTTCTGACCATGTAGCGCACAATGGCAGAGTCGGTATGCAAACTCAATTTTTTGGGACACATTAACAAAATCACAGTGACACTGTTGATGAGCAGAGGTCTTAAAATGGCTATGTTGAAAATTTGGTGAAAAAATTCCTAAAAATGACTGTTTTATGAGCGTGCATTGCGCAGTTCCTACACACGCTTGTAAGTTCGCAAATTTTCAATATTTGCACTCCAATGACTTCCAAATACCTAAACAGCACATAGAAGCAAGCAACATTCGGCATTGACAAATGCTTGTTTTTACGTGGTATAGGACTGCAGCCATGGATAAGGTGAAGAATCTAGGCATCATAATGGACTGCAAGACAGCTCATGTTTTTCCAATTAAGGAATACCACCTGGATCTAAACCAGGGTGGTGCAAGAGGTTCTGATGATCTTAGTGCACATTTTATTTATTTATGTATGTGTGTATGTATGTATGTATATATATGTGTGTGTGTGTGTGTGTGTGTGTATATGTATGCATGTATGTATTTTTATTTATTCTGCAGTTTTTGGCTAGGAAAGACTCACGTAATTAAGACTTGTTTCTAAGTGCATCCTGGGAGCACAGGGAGGTTAAGTGACTAGTTCATGGTCACACAGTATACAAGTGGTGGCTGTGGGAGTCACATCCACTTCTCAAGGTTTGCAGCTCAGTGCTATTGTTCACTATGCAGTACTGCCTCCCATTATTTTCATTACATCAAGACTCGACTACTAAACTGCTCTCTACCAAGGACTAGTGGTAAGCTGATGCACCACATGCAGCTGCTCCAGGATACTGTGGCCATGCTGATTGCTAATGTCTGTCTTTCCAAACACGTCATCCCTGCCTCATGTGAACTGCACTGGCTGCCAGTGTGGTGGCACATCACCTTTGAGGTTGCTTTGTTAACTTTCAAAGCCGTGCATGGACTGGGGCCCAAATGCATTAAAGACCTCTTGGCTGTCTATACTCTGGGCTGCCCGCACGACTGCACAAAGGGAGGTTTACTGACCATTCCTAGATCCAAACTTGAATACTCAGAGGAGAGAGCTCTTTTTTGTCTGTTGCATTATTGATTTGGAGTGCCCTCCCATTTGATCCTCAATCTACTCCCTTGGTGGAGGCATTTAAAATGGGGTAAAAAGCTATCACTTTCAGCAGGCTTTTTTGTAATATTGGGGGATTTTAGTTAAAATCTTTTTTATCAGGTGTGATTATACATTGCAAAAATCTACCACTTGTATATGCTTAGCATTCAGCTGTTAGGAAGTAATTTATTACTTATTTTGAAAATGTAGTATATGATTATATTTGAGAAGCATCTGAGCTCTTCTGGGATTGAGCCATATGGAAATAAATTTGCCTTGCCTTAAGTGGAAAAGCGCTGTATCTGTGGCAGCACTAGCAGTACCATATGTGCATTTGTTAGTTTCAGCTGTGCATACACAATGCCTTTGAGGCAGCAGCAGCACCATTTAGGCCTTTAAACAACGGCATTTGTTTTGTATGATACTTTCCATTCCAGAGAGTGTAGAGAGTAAATTAGGCCTCAGGAGGCAACTTTACTGAAGCTAAGAAGAATGGTTTATGTCCACACAGGATGTAAAAACAGTCTGCATCATCGGAAGCATTTGTAACTGTTATAATCTGTCCTCTCACTACTGAATATATGAGAATTGGTTAAAGTATCTTCTCAGAACTTGTGGAGTGTATTACATTGAGTGAATCCCCAAAATAGCATATAATTAATTCAAAAGACAAAGAACCTCTGTGCATAAACACTGAGGCAAGGGTTACCCCAAAGGGCATTTGGCTGGGAAGCCAAGTTTCAAGAAAATACACAATCACACATGCCACCACAATGCAAAGCATCATGGGCTGCATATGCAAATCACCACAGAATGTTATGCTAGTCCAACTTTAAGCAGAATTGCATGGTGCGAAAGGCCTCTCACACAGTTTGCAAGGGTGCTAACAGAAGACATAGACACGTGTTTACGTCCTACCAGGACTCATCAGTATACCTTGTCTGTTTAACACCCCAGTGGAATGGACCAGCTACCCCTAAGGCAGTGTGCCTGGGATATATTGTGGTGAACCCATTAAAATAAAAAACTATTTAAAAGACAAAGAACCTCTGTGCATAAACACTGAGGCAAGGGTTACCCCAAAGGGCATTTGGCTGGGAAGCCAAGTTTCAAGAAAATACACAATCACACATGCCACCACAATGCAAAGCATCATGGGCTGCATATGCAAATCACCACAGAATGTTATGCTGGTCCAACTTTAAGCAGAATTGCATGGTGCGAAGGCCTCTCACACAGTTTGCAAAGGGTGCTAACAGAAGACATAGACACGTGTTTCGTCCTACCAGGACTCATCAGTATGCCTTGTCTGTTTAACACCCCAGTGGAATGGACCAGCTACCCCTAAGGCAGTGTGCCTGGGATATATTGTGGTGAACCCATTAAAATAAAAAACTATTTAAAAGACAAAGAACCTCTGTGCATAAACACTGAGGCAAGGGTTACCCCAAAGGGCATTTGGCTGGGAAGCCAAGTTTCAAGAAAATACACAATCACACATGCCACCACAATGCAAAGCATCATGGGCTGCATATGCAAATCACCACAGAATGTTATGCTGGTCCAACTTTAAGCAGAATTGCATGGTGCCGAAAGGCCTCTCACACAGTTTGCAAAGGGTGCTAACAGAAGACATAGACACGTGTTTCGTCCTACCAGGACTCATCAGTATGCCTTGTCTGTTTAACACCCCAGTGGAATGGACCAGCTACCCCTAAGGCAGTGTGCCTGGGATATATTGTGGTGAACCCATTAAAATAAAAAACTATTTAAAAGACAAAGAACCTCTGTGCATAAACACTGAGGCAAGGGTTACCCCAAAGGGCATTTGGCTGGGAAGCCAAGTTTCAAGAAAATACACAATCACACATGCCACCACAATGCAAAGCATCATGGGCTGCATATGCAAATCACCACAGAATGTTATGCTGGTCCAATATATAATTAATTCAAGGTAACTATACCGCAAATGGACTGCATTGTTTCAGACTAATTCATCAGTATGATTTAGAGTAAACAGACCAGAAAGGTGTATCATGTGTCTGAAAATGAACTGTGTTGTTTGGCATTCATAAAGGATGATTAGAAGCCTTTTTTTTAGGTTTTATATGCCAACATTTGCTGTAGAATTGCTGAAACTTGAAAAGGTGGGAGCTGTTCCCAGGAACTTTGTGCTGTTTTGTACTATAAATGAATTTTCCAGAATGCTGAGAGTTTTTTTTTTATGATCACCCCTGTGCTTGTGCAAAGCAAACATATTGTTGTGAAAGTTGATTATGAGAGGTGTGTCACTGTCAGTTCAATGCAGGGCAGTCTGCAAGGGACTCGACAGTGTCAGATCAATCATCAGCAAGGCTGATCATGACATTCTTCTAGTCTAGTGGGCAGAAACTTCATGTAGGTTAAAGAAAACAGCCGCTCAAATTATACATTGGCTCTTTCCTTTGATCTGCATAATGCCACCCAGCAGACAGACCAACATCATGATCAGCTTGATGTGGTCCTCCCCCAATGTAAAATCAATCCCTTCTTACACCAGGGTGCCCAATCACTAGTGCCAGCTAGTACCCACCACCATCCAGTTTTCACTGTGCAACACCGAGAGCCCACTCCCAGTACTGCCCAACATAACACAGACACTGGGGTGCCCTATCCCCTGTGTCATGAACTGAAATAAAGAAAAGCATCCCTCAATCCCTCCCATCACATCCTTCTTAATTTTCTCATAGCAGGGTGCCCAGTCCCTGGTGCTGGCTACTACTCCCTCACCCCTCCCGTTTTCACTGTGTGACATTGGGGTGCCCACCTTAGGTACCACCAAACATAAGAAAGCCATCCCTCACTCCATCCCACCACTTTCTTGATAATTTTCCAACATCAAAGTTTTTTTTTAATCCAATTGTTTAACCAGGTGAGACACACTAAGCTGAAAGCTTGTTTACAGGTGCAACCTGGGAGCACAGGGAAGGTAAGTGACTAGCTCAGGGTCATACAGAATGCAAGTGGGGGCAGTGGGATTCAAACCCAGGTCTCCAGATTTGCAGCTCAGAGACTTAAACCACTGCACTTTACTACCTCCCAAGTGCCCAATCCCTGCACATACCATATGGCTACTATCCCCACTCTGCCAGTTTTCACTGTATGACACCAGGGAGCCCACCCCCAGTGCTACCAAGCATAACACCAACACTTGGGTGACCAATCCCCAGTGCTGGTACCTGAAATAAAGAAAACCATCCCTCATAGTCTTGTCATATGATGCTGTACACCGCCATTGGTCCTGCTGTGCCCTCCCATGGCTCTAGGCTGATGACCAAGCCTTGTGAATTCCATCAGGTGGATCCTGCTCCCATGAACCCACCCTGGTGAGTAAACTAGGGTTTACCATGTTTGACTTCCATTGGGGGGTGCCGCTCAGTGGTCCACCCTGGGGGGCAAGCCTGGGGCATAGATTGCCACCTAGGTAAGTCCTGGGAGGCCGATTGTGGGATGGGTGATGTAGGGGCTGAGCTCCTTGGTGGGAGAAGAGGGTTCTGGCACCAACAAAGAAAGATGTGAGACATAATAAGTCTGAAGGGAACCCCGAGGACCTTCATCGATCTGAAGATGCATTACCACAGGAGTGGAGAAGCTTCACAGATTAAGGAGGTTAAGGTCTTACAAGACAGAAGTGAGACTGAAGAAGTCCAAGGGAATCCTGAGGACCTTCACTGGAGTCTGAAAATGTAAAACAAGCTAGTAAGGGTGGAGAAGTCCTGCATCAGTACGCCGATGGATTGCACTTCGGGGAAACAAGATCCAGGTGGAAGAATTCAAACCTTTTACTACTTTGATGCAATAGAGAGCGATGTACTCTCTTACAAATTGATGGAGCGGCATTGCCACTGGTGACGTTGAAGAGGAGTTTGATTCCAAGCTGCTAGAAATTATTGCTGGATACTGACCAGGATGAGAATAGCTTATGTAGGGCTGCATGCACTTCATAGCTTGTAGGTTATAGATTCATGGTTCAGGTAGGTTAAGCTGAGTTGTAAACTCACATCAGTTACAGATCAGCCAGAATGAGAAAATGCAAAAATCTTCCAATATGTTGCTGATGGATTGAAAGTTGATGTATTGCTCGATAGTGGTGAAGTTGAGCCCTGGGTGAGTTGAAACATAGCAGATGGCTTGAAGTTGCAAGATTACATATCTGTGGGCAAGTTGAGAAGTAGTGTAAGCTGAATATGGTGCAATTCGATTGAAACTGCAGACTCCCATCTCTGGTGGACAAATCGAAACCTACCTATACTTGTCGACCTCTCGAAGATATGAGTTAGGCAGATGGGGTCTTGCGATGCTGCTGGTGAAGGCTGTGAAAGGACATGAGAGGCAGCAGACTGGCTGCAGGAGTTGCAATAAAGATAGGAGAGAGGAATACAGAGGTTGGAATTGAAAGCTAAGAAGCCAATATCAGGAGTAATGAGCAACAGGAAAAAGAGGAGTGGAAGGCAGGCACTGCAAGGAAAGGAGGAGTTAATGGAGAGATGAAGTAGGAAAGGGAAATATTTTGTTAGAATTCCCTGGGCCCAAATGATATAAGTTTGATTACATGAGGTTCTGTTAGAGGCTTGAAGGAAAGAAGATATGATGGCTGAATACTTGAGTGAGGCTCTATTAAAATCTAAAGCATGGTGCTTCCTTGAGAGACCCCCTAAGGAGTGAATATGCCAGATAGCTGGAGGAGTTCTGAATTTAATGTACTTGATTTTCATTTAGTTTTAACTTCCGCTGCTGCCTGTGGAAGAATGACTGGGGACCCATTAGGATACCGCAGGAGCAAGCGATTTGCTTAGCAAATGAACTTTTGAACGTGTATTGTATGTAATTTCTTTTTGATGTGGCTCCATAACAGACAGTAGGACTAGAGACATGTAAGGAATATATGTGTGCATTCTCTACTATCACCCCAACTCCATATCAACCCTCTGAGAGAAACATGGTAACTATGGAACCAAACAGAACCACATAAGGATTAGCCCACATATTTGATAAATACTGTACATTGCACAGTGAACCTCTTTCAAGAAGAAGTTTGTGAGAAACTCACTCAGATAAAAAAGGAGTTGTGTTGCAAACCTAGTTTCAGTTGAACTGAATGACGGACATTGTGTGCACTCATAAAACATTGTGTCACCCCCCCTGATCATAGGGTGCATGGTGACACTGCAATAGTGTAAAAATGAGTGGGGATTTCTCAGCTCAGCGATTGCACTTCGGAAGTGCTGCAGCAGAACTCTATTGACTGCAGGAACATTTCATTCAGGCAGTTGAATCCTTATTTAAATATTAGGATTTAACCATGAAGTCCCTCTTTTTAAAGCCAATATGCACTTAAAAGGTGTCCAATGGTCTATTAGCATAAAATTCTATTATGAATGGCAGAACTCAGTCACGCTACAAACACCTGCATTTTCTTCCATGAAGGTAATTCAATGTTTGGAGTAAAGGTTGTGCTGCCTTGGTTGGTGCCTCTGCCCCGACTCTGCTAAACATTGTACTGTTTGCTGGTCGACCGGGAGAAGTGTTCGTGAGGCATGGAAACTTAATGCCAGGTGGTGACATCAACACATCATACCCTGGAAGTTGGAGCTGGTACAGAATGAACAGGAACAGAACGCATAGCGGAGGGACCCCCAAAAGAAGAAAAATAATCAGCAAGCAGATAAACGGGACTGATCAAGAAGAGAAGAAAAAAAAGGAAGCCAGGAGGAGAGAGAGGTATGGGGGATGGGGTGGAGGATGCCAACTGAAGCCTGCAGAGGCAGCTGAGACAGTGGGGAGAGGGGGTAACGGGAAGGCGGCAAGACATGAGGTGAGACTGGAGATGAAAAAGGAGGGGCAGACTGAGAACTGTGGTGGGAAAAAAGGTACACAGGAGAAATGGACAGGAGATCAGAAGGGAGAGAAGCTCAGAGGGAGGGGAAGGAGAGCTGGGGGTAACAGTGAAAGCAGCAGAGGGGCAAGGAAAGAAAAAGCAGGCAAAAAGGGAAAACACGGCACAGCCATAAAGACTACACAGCTGCTTAGAAACTCGAAATGTTCTGAGCGAAGATTGCTGGGGAAGGCTTGATTTACACTGATAGTGGGCGTAGTTTATTCCCCCACACTGAACCTCGGGAAAAGCACTCCCATAAAATAAATAATGGGGTAAGTAAGTTACAAGGTGAAAATTTAATCAAGGGGTGTATGGCATATTGTAATCCACAAAGCCAAAAGCCGAGTGGATTGTGATGCTTCATAAACCCCCGAGGAACAATTGTAAGCCCTTCTCCCTCTTGGGGTGGGCTTACTAGCTTTTGGCTGTATCTCCCCCTTCTCTAGTGCCCCCTTGTCTAGGAAGCATTTTGGGTAATTTCTATCTCATTGCCACCAGGGGGTAGTGTTTTGGCTGATATTTAATCCCTGGTACCCCAGGGTGGGAAGAAGAGAAGAGGAGTCAGCGGCTGTGAGTAGGGTCAGTGTTCTGAGGAGGGGGCCACCCCTCAGCCAGAAGTTGGCTAAGGGCAGTGTCAGTGCGATGTGAGATGTTTTGGTCTCTGTAGGGAGGGTTGTGAGAAGCTCTGTGGCCATGTGCTTCTGGGGAGATTTGTTGACACCAGCTGCAGAAGGAGGGGAGGCAAAGAGCGGAAGCAGAAGGACAGAATAGCGCCGAAGTCCCTCTGTGGTGCAGTGGTCTGGGTACCCAAGGCAAGGGGTAGCCTGGCAGTGGGGCTGCTGTAGTGGTGGCAGGGCTGCAGCAGGGTCACTGGAAGTGGCAGCTCTAGTGGACCGTTCCTGCATGGCATGCTGTCAGGGGAAACGTTTGAAGGTGAGGGAGTGCAGCCTGGGATTCCCTATAGGGCCTGCTGTGCCCATGTCTGGGGCAGGCCCTGGAACTTGCCGTGCTCATGTCTGGGGCAGTTCCATCAGACCCATTAAGGGCCATGATTTTTCTTGGGGGACAGGGATGTGTAAGAAATGGAGCTGCCGCTATGCTTTGGGCAGCCTGTTTACTGGACTGGAGAGCAAAGAAAACTGTTGTGGGCACCATTTGTGGCTGTGGATAGCTTTTTGGGTATCTAATTGGGAGCAGCCATGGGAGGCTTAGGCTGCAGTTACCCTGAGGCCATTAACTGGCTCGGCTGGCACTGGGAGGAGTAAGGCACTCCCCCGCTGGAGGTTGTTATGTGAGGAAAAGGAAGGTTTATGAAGGAAAAGCTGTTTCTGGTTAAGCAAGATCTCTGCCCAAGGGAAGACAACATTTTGGAGCCAGATTGGTCTAAGTTCTAGGCCTTGCAATAAAAAGCTAGCTGCTGTGCTGATGTTTGATGCCTGAAAGAGCTGCTTTTTACTCTGTTTTCATTCTCTCATGTCCCATGGAGCTGCTCCTAGTTGATTACTAGAAATATTTCTTTGGACACAATCATTTTTCCAATGCCCAAGAATAAGATGCAATGAATTTAACTTAACTATTCAAAGTATTTATTCCTGTTTTGGAGAAACCAACCCCCCCCCCCCAATGTGGGAGTGTAGCGGAAGTATCACCTTTTCAGAAGATGCCAGCTGACAGTTCTATTGCCACCTGTAGCTGTAAGAAACGGTTTGGGTAGAGGGAGGCCTTGCTAGAAAATAGAAGACATCACCAGGTAAGGCCACCTCATTTTCCATCCTTTGCTGTGAAAATGCTGGGTGCGTTCAGGTCTGTACCCCCCCTCCCCATCATTACATAGTGACCCCTTGACGAATTTGGGGATAAGGGGAAGGCTACACAATTATTACCTTGTAACCCCCCTTTCCATCCCAAACAGAGCCCAGGCCTCTCAACCTTGCTTGTTTCTGCAAGGCAGGGGTAGTAACTGAAAGTTACATGGCAACACGGTTACATCTTGAAGGCACAGCTGGGATTTCCTGTTTACCAGTCAAGCACCATGTGGAAGCTATTGCTCAAGAGGACAGTGTTGTAGCCCCCAGACACTGAACTGTTACTGATATCATGGCTTCTCATCGACTAATTGATTGGTGTGAGGGTGAGGAGCTGGACCCTCAGAAAGTCCTGCTGCTCCTGGGAGTCCACCCCAGGACAGACAGAGAAAATCAAAGAGGCCCTTTCCATAATCAAATGCCTTGGCTCAGCTGCTGTCTGAGGGCAGATATGGACTCTGCCACCAAAACTTTAAGTGTGTTTATTGAGTGAGGAAATGCTGTTGACGCCACTAGAGTGCCTGTTGTGCTAACCCCCGAAGGTTCTAGTGTGGCATGGACTATAATGATGCAAGGCAGAGCAATGCCTAAAAGGGAGGCCTCACCCAAGGCTGAAGGTTTTAATGAAAAGCTTAGCAAATGATTGCAGGCCCAAGGGAAGTCTATGGAGAAGGTTCAGAAATAGTATGATGTTCCAGGGGGTGTCCTGCCTCCGACCCCATTGGGAGGACCCGCCTATGTGCCACCTGTTGTGCAAGATGCTTATCACAAATTATGCATGCTTTCAGGGGTACAGCCCACTCCATCAGGTGTAGATGACCTACAGACCAGGATGGACTATGTGCTGCTCCTTTAGTGCAAGACTGACATTGTTCGGAAACTGAAAAGTGGAAATGCCTGGGAGAAAGTCTCCCAGGGCCAACCCTAGACACTATTCATTCTTTGAGGGCCATAGACCCAGATGCTACCACATAAGAGTATCTGACCACATTAGAAAATGTGTTTGGGAGTACCAAGTCTGGGAAGGACCTTATGTGGAATTATAAGGCAACCAAACAATGGAAGGGAGAACCATTGTCAACTTATCTGACTCATTTGGAGAGGGTGCTACAGAAAGTTTTTAGGAAAGGAGGCATGGCATCTAATGAAATTAACTGAATCAGGCTGGATCAAGTACTCAAGTCTGCATTGTACTCCAGTTTGTTATTGCTCACATTGTGACTAAAAGAGAGAAGGAATAATCCTTCCTCCTACAGTATGCTGATCAAGGAGGTAAGAAAAGCTGAAGATGAAGAGAAGTCTTGGGACCCCTATGCTGGTGCTGCAGTTCTCCAATTTGTGAGAAAGGGCTTGCCAGTGATAGTTGTGAAATCCAAAAACTCCTTGAGGAACTCAGGGAGCTGAAAACCAGCTTGGGTAGTATGCTAGCTTCCAGTAAAAGCAGTGATGCTCACTCCGGCCAGCATGGTGTAACCCCCAAGCAGAACTCATCTGTGATGGGCACTGTTGTTCAAGTACCTAATTCTGTAGCCATTAGTGAACTCCAGAACCAAGTGAGGGAGCTAAAGCCCTTGGTGAATGGGTTGAAGAAAGCAACCCTCAGCAAGTTGTATGCAAGAAGGAGGGAAATGGCGCGCGAGGGTCAATAACCACCAGAGAATCCAGAGAGAACTTTCAAAAAGTCAAAAACACTGAACTGAAATCATCTGATGGGCCTCCTCATCCAGGACCTTTCTGGCCAGGCTTATTCTGTTACCACTGTGGTGAGGACAGCCACACCAAGTGAGAGTGACAATCCCCAGAGGACCTACGTAAGGTAAATGCAAAACTACTCGACAAGATGCAGCAGCAAGGACATTTCAGTGGGTCCCCAGCTAAACTGTAAACTACCCAGTCAGTGGCCAAGTCTTCAGTTATAATGCTCAAGATTGCACCTTTTGATCTGGACAAGCTTGTTGGGCCTTCCACTGAAATGACAGTCACTATTGAAGAAGTGTCTGTTTGAGCTGTTTTGGACAGTGGTTCCCAAGTTACAGTTATTTTCAAAAATTGGTATGACCAACACCTGTCTCATCATAAACTACTGCCATTGGAAGGTTTGAATGTATGGAGACTGAGTCTTACCTGTATTTGGGATACCTCAAGGTATGGACTGCTTTCCCCTCCAAAGTAAGTGGGAGTCCCTGTGGAAACTTTGGCTTTGGTGTGTCTGGAGTCTGGCATGTATGACGGAGTGCCTGTACTTATCGGCACTAATACTCACATGTTTGGTCACCCAGCTCAGCTTTGTCGAAAGAGGGAAGCCAAACAAAACTGAAAAGTCTTGTGTTTACATGCCTTGGTGCAGAAGGCCTACCAGCAACAAACACATACTACAGCCGAAGCTCAAGATGATCCTGTGGGTATAGTTTGTCATCATGACACTGAAGAACTTGTGCTGCCCCCAATGCTGAGTGCAATGTCAATGGTATGGTACACCTGAAAAAAGATGTAAAAAATCAGATACTGATGCTTGATGTTCCAGAAGAACATGGCCTGCCAGAAGGACTATTGTTAAAGCCCAGTGATGTTGCCAATAAGAGTTCATGCTTACACTAAACAAGTTACTGTCCAGATAAAAAAATGTTACAGACAGAGACACTGTCATCAGGAAAGGACACACTTTAGCTTGTGTACTGCAGGGATACAGAAGTCCAGCCTACTCCAACCAGAGATGGTGCCCACGCAGGCACTGACCCAGAACTTTTTGATTTTTGTGACTCTTCCATACCAGAGAAGTAGAAGACCCATGTCAGCCAAAAGCTAACTGAAAGAACAAAAGCATTTTCACTTCACGAACGGGATGTGGGGTGCATAACCAGACAAGAACACCACATCAGACTTTATGATGAACACCCTTTCCATGACAGGTCCCATAGATTGGTACCCACAGACACTGATGATGCCGAGAAGACACTTGCAGGAATTGTTAACTACTGGTATTATCCAAGAATTGAGAGGCCTGTACGCTTTGCCAATTGTGGTAGTGCAAAAGAAAAATGGAGCTGTGCTCATGTGCATAGACTATATAACTCTTAACAAATGGGCATTTCCAGACCAGTATACTATGCCCAGAATTCAAGATGCTTTAGACTGCCTTAATGGAAGCAAATTCTCTGTGAGAAAGGAGCTTAGACTATGTCCAGGAAAAGTTTGGAAGTTGGCCCAAGTCTTCCACAGCCGAATTCTAGAAGTCTTGTCCAATGCATTCTACAAACTGGAAAGCCAGAGTGTATGTTTAAATAGCTGCTTAGTTATTAAAACCCTGAAGTCATCTGAGAGAAGCCCTCAAGTCTGTGAGTAGGGTTGAACTGTGTCCTTGTTACAAGCCTAAAGTGTTGCCCGGGTTTAAACAACCAGAGTCCAGAGACATGTGCAGAAAATTCCCATTGTCTGGGAAATCCAGTTTGAAATATCCAAAGCTGCTTTGTGGTCTGAATCTGCAGTTTGGGAAATGCCTGAGAAATTGTTTGCCACCTCTAGGCCTAGGAGGTGGTCCAGACCTGTTTCTGGAGGTATCCATGTTCTAGCCCACAGAGTGGGAAAAGACTGTGTGATTACTGAGTTCCAGAAGAAGAATCACTGACAGACAAGGACGGTCTCGGGTATCGGCCAGGTAGTGTTGCAGCAAGGCATTACCCATCGTCTCCCCCGTAGGGCTGGATGTGTGAGGTAAGGCACGTGGCACTGGTCCTCAGTACTGGTCTGTTCCAGCACCCATGATGAAGCACCAAGAAGGTAACAAGCTGCCAGAGTCTGCCACACTGCAGAGAGGTGACCAGCTGAAAGAATCCTGCTAGAGCCAAGTATGCTGAGAATCTGCCAGTACTGGTTGAGGTCCCAGCTCAACTGACTGAATCTGTTGCTGTTGCCCAGACCCTGTGTGAACTGTGCTTCAGAACTGTGAGTAAATGAGGAGCCTGTCCTGCATCTGGGGATTTTATAAAGTTTTTTCAAAAATATTGTGTATTCTAAAGAGTGCACCAACACCAGCTACACCGTTCAGGCCTGCACCATACACCACCTGGATACCCAGACTGACTTTGGGGGACACTGGTACCAGTGGGAAGGTGTTTTTTTGTACTGCTATTTTGTTGCTGGGGGTGGACTCTGCTTATGTTTATGGTTGCTTATGTGCTTTATCTGCCTTATCAAATATTTCAACTGCTATTTATTTTTGCATCCCCTTCCCTTTCCCTATTTAATGAATCATTCATTGTTGTTGTTTAACGCTGTCTGTGAGCATATTTCTAGAGATCGCTAATAATTGCATGTATTGTGAAATACTGCAACAAAGATTGTATTCCTGCATAGGGGTGACTTTGAGGGGAGATAGGTAGGTACAGCATCCCTGGGGGTTGTACCAGGCAGGCAGCTGGCCCACTTTATTTTAACTCTGGGTGAAGACACTGTGCAAACTAATTTTATTTGGGAAAGAACCCCCCTTTCCATCCCAGACAGAGCCCAGGTCCCTCAACCTTGCTTTACTCCACAAGGCAGTGATAGTAACTGAAAGTTACATGGAGACCTGGTTACACTCACACTTCCCCATCATTTTATTTTTTATATTACAGGGATGGTCCCACGGTTAAGAAAGTGGCATAGTACTTGTGGTGAGCTAGCCAACTGCCAGTAATTATTTGCAGATATAATTCTGTTATATATATATATATATATATATATATATATATATATATGATGTGATTCTGTGTATATGCACATGCCACAAGAATGCTAGTGTTAATGCAAAGGATCACATAGAAAGACTGGGTTTCTTTTAAAAATGTTTGACCTTCCTCTGACCTGAGAGACAACTGCGTGCAGGGAAGCTAAGGTTGCATTTTCAGGTCCCGTAACAGAGATATGCCGGAATCCATTTACCTGTCACAAACCATGCACTTCAGAGCCCAGAATGTGTTAAACAGGATTTGGGGAAATAGCCATTCTTGACAGGACACTGTGAATTAGCTGACAGGGTGTTATACTAAGACACCAAAGTTTTAACCCTGAAGTCATGTTAATGATTATTATATGTGCCAGGAAGTTGTGATGTCAGAACCTCAGTAAGACAGTTTTGGGAAAGTGCAAGAGTGACGTCTACTGGCCTAAGAGAGAAGGCCACCCTTTTAGGACAAGACAGCAGTTTTGCAGGGTGCCTCTTGCTATATAAGGAATTGAACAAGGTTCATTCGCTCTCATTTTTGCTGAGCATCTACAAGGGATACTCTTCTCCTGACAACACAAGAAGCAAAACTGCCAGTACAAAGGAAACTGAATCTTTCATTTACTCTCTTTGGACTTCAGTTCACTACAGATGTAAGGTAGACTTTAGATAACAGTTATAGTGTGTTTTTCATGTATATTTTCCACTTTTAAGTCTGTTATTCTGTGACCAAATTAGTGCATCTTTTAGTTGTAACTGTATAATTATTATTTAAGCATTTTAGTATAAAACATTTGTTTTTAAGAAAACTGCCTGAACGAGATTTCTAAATTTTGTGTGAATTGTGGGACAGTTATAAATAATCTGTGACAAACTGTTATTACTAAGGGGTGCCTCCATAAGCAACCAATTGAGCAAGAGTCTGTAAGGGACATCTGGGTAGAGATAGGGAGAATACCAAAGTCTCAAGGAAAAGTCTTTAGGGATTTTGAACCAGGTTGTTGCATGTCCTGTTGGAGAAGACAAAATCAGGAGCACACTGCTACTCCAAAGACAGTGTGATGCCTGGATCTTCCCCATTTGTGTAACAACCAAGAAGGGTTCATATTTAGCTACAAGATCTGCGACTGGTATTGAGCCCTTGTCCAGAGTTTAGAGGGATGCCCTGGGTCCACCTGGCAGGGGTTCAGTCATGACCTCAGCGAGCATTCTAAAAGGGCTCGAGGAGGGTATCCCTGCCACCCCCCATCACATATTACACTTGGGGTGGGCACTATGAACTCAGTGGACCTAACCCTCAGGAGTGGGTTCATGACAGTACTTAATGATTTTGTGCAGTTTTCTGTTGTCCTTGTCGCGCCACACACATCTTTAAGTGTTTCACTGGAAGACCTGAGATTTTTGTATTATACTTGTTTCTACATGTTTTAGGGATTCTTTGCATTCTGCCTTTGAACAGTTGGAGGACAGAAGAGAAAGGCAGTGCTGAAAGCCACAATGCTGGCAGGAAACCAGGAACACAACTAAGGTCGGAGTTTTAGTTGTGGCGAAGAGGCCATTAGTATGGCTTTGTTTTTACATCTTGAATTTGAGATTTGGGAGGAAAAGATGAGCCGACAAGACAGGAACTGGGAGCACAACAGAATGATGGTTTTTGTTGTTTGGTATATATGTGTGTGTGTGTATGTGGGGGGGGTGATTTGGGAGCTCAGCGTGAGCGCTAAAAGGGCTGTTTATTTTATGGCAAGCAAATGAATGAGTACTTTATTTTCATTTGGAATGAAGCACAATGCCATTTTTATGGTGATTGTGTGTATGTACAAGAAACATGTTGTGGCAGCTTGCTGCAGAAGCAGGTTGTGGAGGTGCGGCACTGTTGTGGCCAATTCCCCCACTGCCCCAATGGGGTGGCATGCTGCTGCTGACACTAGTTCAGCCAAGCATGCCACCACCTGATTATTTAGCCGCTGCAATGAGGGCGACCCATCATTGCAGGGCTCTACATTCGAACAGTTTGTTGTGGGGAAGCCCAGTCCCGTCGGTTTGTGTTGTTTGCTGAGGGGTGCCCCGTCCCCCTCGGCAGCATGTCCCTTCCCTGGTTCTTTATCGGCCAGGGGTGCCCAGTCCCCATCGCATGCTCCCCCAGTTCTTGTGTGCGAGGGGTTGCCTATTCCCCTCGGCTCATGAGACCCCCACACCAGTATGTGCTGGCGGGGTGAACAAACCCCATCTGCTCCAGTCCCCCACCACGAAACACACAGATGGCATGCTGGGAGCCCCCAGCATGCAAAACCTACAAAAAGAAAAAAATGCATGGCATCTTTTTCCCCTATGTAGAAAAGAAAGGAAAGCAGTCTCGCTGTGCCCCTCCCAACCTGTCCCTCCCTCTAGCACCCCACCTCCCCACACCCCTCACCACATACTTACCTCCGGAGCTCGGCATGATGATCTTTGGAGGACCGGGAACACGTCTCTACTCTTCAAAGCTGACTGCGAACTTAAGAAATGCCGGTAAGCTGTATCATGACATACTGTAAATAGATTTTTTTCAACTTTGGTGCATATCTCAGGCATTTTTTGGAATTTTGGCACCAAATTTTCAACATGGAGTTTTTGGGACCCCTCCTCACTGTCAATGCATTATTCGGCCCTGAAAAGTGATTTCGCAGTCACTGTTCAGAATCACCTTTTGGGACTGATTAACAAAACGACAGTGCCAGTGTTCATGAGGGGGGCTCTCAAAAAGCCTATACTTGCAAATTTGGTGGAAAAAATCAAAAAATTACTGTTTTATGAGCATGCATTGAGCAGTTGCTACGCACGCTCATAACTTTGCGAATTTGCAGTATTTTCTTGCCAGATTTTCAGCATTGCCATTTTTTCACACCTCGTTATGAACAGTACAGCTGTCATTTTCCCCATCCTGGCCGAAATCTGTTTTCACACTTCCGGTGCAGAATAGCACGGTTGCTGTGGGAAATCAGTGTTTGGGACAGATTAAGAAAATGTCAGTGACACTGTTCATGAGCAGAGGTCCTAAAATGCTTATGTTGAAAATTTTGTGACAATAGCCCATCACATGACTGTGTTACAAGTGTGCACTGCACAGTTTCTACGCACCCTTGCAACTTCGCAGATATGTAATATTGTCACCCCAGATTTTCAAAATTGGCATTTTTTTCACACCTCCTTATGAACAGTACAGCTGTCATTTATCACATCCTGATTGAAATGTGTTTTTGCACTTCTGCCACAGAATAGCACGGTCGCTGTGGGAAATCAGTGTTCGGGACAGAGTGAAAAATGACAGTGACACTGTTCATGAACAGAGGTCCTAAAATCCCTATGTTGAAAATTTGGTGATGAAAGTCCATAAAATGATTGTGTTACAGCGTGCGTTGAACTGTTTCCATGCACCCTTGTAACTTTGCAAATTTGTAATATTTTCACACCACATTTTCAACACTGGCATTTTTTCACACCTCCTTATGAACAGCTGTCGTATTTCACATCCTGGCCAAAATATGTTTTTGCACTCCTGCCGCAGAATAGCACGGCTACTGTGGAAAATCAGTGTTTGGGACAGATTAAGATCCAGTGTGGGGGGGTGACTGAGCTCAACTGAACTCTGTTGGGACTGCTGTGGATTTCTTTGAGGGCAGAAAAAGGCCACAACACAGGATCCCAGTACAAAAGGGCAGCCTGCAGCACCGAGAGAAACAGAACGAGAGAGCGAGTGAGGGAGGGGGAGTGAGCGAACTCAACGGAGCTCTGTCGGGACTTCTGAGGATTTCTTTGTGGGCAGGAAAAGGCATCAATGCAGGCAGGAGTCCAGTTCAAAAGGGCAGCCTGCAGCGGTGGGAGAAACAGTATGAGCGAGTGAGAAAGGGGGACTGAGTGAGCTCAACGGAGCTCTATCAGGACTGCTGCGGATTTCTTCGTGGGCAGAAAAAGGCGCCAATGCAGGCAGGTGCCCAGTACAAAAGGGCAGCCTGCAGCACTGGGAGAAACTGAATGAGCGAGTGAGAGAAGGGAACTGAGCAAGCTCAGTGGAGCTCTATCAGGACTGCTGCAGATTTCTTTGTGGGCAGAAAAAGGCACCAATGGAGGCAGAAGCCCAGTACAAAAGGCAGCCTTCAGTGCAAGGAGAAACAGAATGAGCGAGTGAGAGACGGGGAGTGAACAACCTCAACAGAGCTCTGTTGGGACAGCTGTGAACTTCTTTGTGGGCAGAAAAAGGCACCAATACAGGCAGGAGCCCAGTACAAAAGGGCAGCCTGCAGCGTGGGGAGAAACAGATTCAGCGAGTGAGAGAGGGGGAGTGAGTCAGTTCAAGAGAGCTGTGTCGGGACTGCTGCTGATTTCTTTGTGGGCAGAAAAAGGCGCCAACGCTAGCAGGAGCCCAATACAAAAGGGCAGCCTGCAGCGTCTAGAGAAATAGAATGAGCGAGTGAGAGAGAGGGAGTTAGTGTGCTCAATGGAGCTGTGCTGGAACTTTAGAGTTGTCCACCCTCCCGCCCAGGGTCCTCTGTGGTCCTATATTACAGCAGGGTCTCTGGAGTGGAGACAAAGCAATGTATGGATACTTTTAGGATTGCTCTAATAATACAGATTAAGTTGTTCTGTTTATTTCTCAACTGAGCTGAAGTAATAAGTTTGGTAGAAAAATGCAAAAAATATTTTACGAGTGTGCGTTCTTGATTTTCACATGCGTAACTTCTAAATTGCAATATTTTCCTCCAGATTTTCAACATTGGCATTTTCCACACCTCCTTATGAACAGTACAACTGTCATTTTCACTTCCTGTCGAAATGTGTTTTCACACTTCCAGCGCAATATAGTGTGGTCCCTGTGGCAAATCAGTGTTTGGAACACATTAAGAAAACCACAGTGATACTGTTCACGAGCAGAGGTCCTAAAATGCCTGTGTTGAAAATTTTGTGATGAAAGTCCTTAAAATGACTGTGTTACGAGCGTGCATTGTGCAGTTTCCACACACTCTTGTAACTTCGCAAATCAGTAATATTTTCACGCTAGATTTTCAACACTGGCATTTTTAACACCTCCTTACGAATAGTACAGCTATCATTTTTTACATCCTGGCCGAAATGTGTTTTCACGCTTCCAGTGCAGAATACCGCAGTTGCTTTGGGAAATCAGTGTTTGGGACAGATTAGGATCAAGCGAGTGAGAGAGTGAGGGGGAGTGACTGAGCTCAACTGAGCTCTGTCGGGAGTGGTGCGGATTTGTTTGTGGGCAGAAAGAGGTGCCAATGCAGGCAGGAGCCCAGTACAAGGGCAGCCTGCAGTGCTCGGGAGAAGCGGAATGGCCGAGTGAGGAGGGACTGAGTGAGGTCAGCGGGCTCTGTTGGGACTGCTGCAGATTTCTTTGTGGGCAGAAAAAGGCATCAATGCAGGCAGGGGCCCAGTACAAAAGGGCAGCCTGCAGCAGCAGGAGAAATAGAATGAGCAAGTGAGAGAGGGGGAGTGAGCGAGCTCTATGGAGCTCTGTTGAGACTGCTGCAGATTTCTTTGTAGGCAGAAAAAGGTGCCAATGCAGGCAGGAGTTCAGTACAAAAGGGCAGCCTACAGCATCGGGAGAAACAGAATGAGCAAGTGAGACAGGGGGACTGAGCGAGCTGAATGGAGCTATGTCGGGACTGCTGCAGATTTCTTTGTGGGCAGAAAAAGGCACCAATGCAAGCAGGAGTCCAGTACAAAAGGGCAGCCTGCAGTGTCGGGAGAAATGGAATGAGCAAGTGAGAGAGGGGGAGTGAAAAAGCTCAGTGGAGTTCTGCCGGGACTTTACACTTGTCCACCCTCCCGCCCAGTGTCCTCTGTGGTCCTCTATTACAGCAGGGTCTCTGGAGTGGAGACAAAGCAATGATTGGATGCTTTAGGATTGCTGTAATAATACAGATTTACTTCTTCTGTTTCTTTCTCTAACTGAGCTAAGTACTGAGCTATACTGTTATGATTGCTGTAATAATACATATTTATTTGTTCTGTTTATTTAACTGAACTGAGTAATACTTGGAGTGCAATAGGATTTCTAACTGGCCTAAGTGAAACTATATGAGAACCGAGAACAAAAAGTATGGTAGCTGAGAGGTGAAAACCAGACAAGGAGGCTTTAGGATTGCTACAGTAACACAGTGTCTAATGCATGACATTTGAGCCTGAATTACCCCCATCAGCAAGGGGTCAGTAGGGGACTAGTGTGTGGGGGGGATCAGCAATTTGAGTAAATAGGGGCCTAATAGTTGTAGTAGGCTACAGAACCTGGGAGGAAGAGCGCCTAGCATAAGATGGGGGCCACAATGGGGCAGGTGCCACATGTCACTAGGGCGGGCATCTTTGCAAGGGTGGAGGGTTGTACAGGGTGTGGGTGTGCCATGATCCTGGACTGGGCTTGGAGAATGGGGGGCGTATGGTCTGTAGATGACTGGCTAGTTTCAGGGAGGAACTGTGGAGGTTAGGGAGGAGTGTAAGTGGCAGGGCAGATGGGTATGGTAGGCATCCTGAGGGGGGGAATGGGGATGGCAAAGGGGGACAGAGGAAGAATAACTAGGGACTGAAACTGACCCCAGTATCAGAGGCACTAGCAGGAAGGAGAGGAGAAGGGAAGGGGTGCCTGAGGCGAGGCCGGTGCTGCCTCCTGATGGGGGAGGAAGACACCACGAGGAGTACCGGGGAGAGAGCAGATGGCTGAGGGTAGGGAGGCACCAGGGATGGCAGGGAGGGGAACAAGTAGGAGGAGGGAACCAACAGGGGGAAGAGATGTAGGACAGGTATTGATTACGAATAGATTCAAACCTCTGCTATGGGACAGAGTGGGGGAGCAGGAACATACTGAAGGGGGACAAGAGGGGCATGAGAGGGATGGCAACAGGTAGGGGAAGAGATAGTGAGGACAAAAGGGTAGAAGGGGCTAGTAAGAAAGGAGGGGATGGTGACTGAAGGAGAGAAGGCTATGGGAAGGGGGAAGGATGGGAGGGGCATCACTATTGGGGTGGAAGGGAATGGGGGCTCTAAATCAACAACAGCGGGCATAGGAGAGGGGTTGGAAATTAGCAGGGGAGGTTGACATGGGAAGCCCAGTAGGAAGTAGTCAGGCTGAGAAGGGGTTCAAGGGGGATGGGAGGAATAAGGCAGAGAAAAGGGGTGAGGCAGAAGTAGGGGGTACAGATATAGAAGTCACTGAGGGTGCAGTTGGTGGGGGTAAGGGACAAGGAAGAATGAATACTGGGGTGGTGGAATGGGCATTAGAAGGAAAAGGGGTAGGAGGAAGGTCTCACCCTGGGGGATTCTATTCTGAAATGGGTGAGATAGGGTGGAAAGGGGGAAAGGCAAACCCATATTTGGATTGAAGCTGTCCCCAGTTTGAGTGCAGGAAGTGCAGGGCAGGCACTGCTCAAGCATGCAGCGAGGGGGAGGAAAAAACCTCATTTACTGTTGCATGTGGCTACAAACCACTTGGGGGACACTGTGGAAGTGGTAGGGGGGAGGTTTGAGTACCTGCGCAGGCAGTGTGAGGGGGTGGGGAAGTCGGTGGCATTCTTGGAGGTATTGCCAGTACCACAGCCCCCCCCAAACACACACATACACACTCCCCGAAAAGCTGCTTAAAAGCCTGAAATTCATTCAAATCAGTTCCATTTTCTTACTTACTTGGGATTCAATGCCTACTAGTGTAAAATCAGGTACCTAGGGCACAGGAACACCGATGCTGCGTATAGGATGGGGGGGAGGTACTGATGCTCACTAGACATGAAAGGGTCCTTGAGGTTGTTATATCAGAGGACCTCAAGATGGCAGTACAGTGTGACAAGGCTATGGGCAGGGCAAATTTAATTCTGGGGTGCATAAGGACTGGCATCTCCGGTAGGAGGACAAGGCATGTTGTGCTGCCATTGTATCACTCTCTGGTATACCCCCAGCCGGAGTGCTGTGTCCAGTTTTACAATCCACACTTCAGAAAGGACATAAGGTGAAGGTTTTTCACAGGAGGGCAACTAAAATGGTTCAAAATTTTCACAGGAATCCCTACGAGGAAAGGCTGAAGAATCTCAACATGTACGCTCTGGAAGAGAGGAGGACGAGAGGTGACATGATCAAGACCTACAAAGTACCTCATAGGGGTAAAGATGGTACATTTGGGACATTTCCTTCAAATGAGGATGAGCACCCAAACCAAGGGACATACAATGAAGCTGGGGGGGCATTCAGGATAGATGTAAAGAAATATTTCTTGAGCCGGCCCGGTGGCGCTGAGGGTTGAGGCGCTGGACGCCACACCTCGCTGCGCTGGCGACCCGGGTTCAGGGCAGTTCGGGTGGCGAGAGGTCGGTGGGGAGGGAGGATCAAGCGTCCCAATGGATGCTCTCCTCCCTCGAGGCGGAGTTACCAAGAGGCGCTCTGCGCTCTGCATCCCTTCTATAGCCAGTGGAAGCACCAGCATTGGGAAGGATGGAGGCGCTTTCGCTCGTCGGGCTGGGGAGGAGGGCGTCTGGCGTGAGGGTTGGCCTGCGTTAGCACGTCGCCACTCGGGACGTCTGACCCCAAGCACAGGCGTCCCAGGGGAGTGGGATCGAGGGAGAAAAACGGAAAAACCCCTCCGGCAGCCTAGATGAAGGCCACTCCAGTACCTCCCAGGGGCCACCTACAGGACAGACCCCACTGTGCGAGGAGAGGAGGAGGATGCACTCTGGGGCAGATCACTAAAGGTAGGTGACCCTGGGGGACATGAGCAGATGGAAGGAAAGGGCTCCGGAGGTAGGAAGGAGGATAAAAAAGAAATTAAAAAAAAAGAAATATTTCTTTACTGAAAGGGTGGTAGATGCTTTGAACAGACTGCCAGAAGATGTGGTGGAAGCTAAAATGGTAGGGGGCATTAAACATGCATGGGATAAACATAGGGGTATATTACAGAAAGGAGAAGGACGGGGTCAACGGAGATCAATAGGCTATGGACGTGGAGTAGGTTCAAGTTCATTGCAGGAAAAATCCATTAAGCAAGCTCATTCACAAGGAGGTCCTGATGGACGCAGGCAGAATAAGACATGCACTAACATATACAGGCAGGAGTCACATGTAGGTAGAGAACACTTGGCCAGACTGGGTGGGCTCAGTGGTCCTTTTCTGCTGACGAATTCTATGTTTCTATCGCATCACGTGTTAATTCAGGTGCAGTGTTTATTTAAAGTTTGGCCTACCATACAGCCACATGTAAGCTACAGTAAATTACTGAATTAGATGCAGCCCACTTACACTGCAATAAACAGAACCCCAGTGCTTCAAGAAGCCTTTACTCTTCATAAGGCTGCTTAAAGAGCTGGGGTTCTATTTGCAGTGTCCACACCAGTATGCTGATCTTAAAATCGACATTGCATCTGAATGAGTACTTGATTCTTGCTCACTCCATTTCTTCCTCACTTTGAAACCTGCTTTACTGAAACCTGAGTTACTTTTGGGCTGGAAGTGCCTTGCCTGTGTTGGAAGATGACCAATAAGCAGCACTGAAACATGTCAGACTTCACAGACTGTGAAGGTGGCTGCTCACGGACAGATATAAGGCAACTCTACCTGGGGGGTAGGAGGAAGTAAGATGTTGATTAACTAGAATCTGCAGCTTATCCATCAGGTAGGGAACTGGGCACACTAGGTGGCCCAAGCGGTCCTTATGTGCCGGCAACTTGTATGTTTCTATGTTTCTCATCCACCATCTTGGCAAGAAGAAGGCTGCAGCTGTGGCCACTGATGACTGTTGGGATGTGGGGATGGGGGGACCAAAGGGGACAGACATGAGATACAATCATAATAAAAATTGTGAGACCTTCACCAGCTTTCCAAAATGCTTACAAGTAAAGGAACACTCTGAAGTTTTTCAAATGGCAGCACAATCTGGCGAGCCCTCTGTCTTCCATCTGACACCAGGCATCATCCAGCATAAAATTGCCTAAGGAAGGCAGTGTGGTCATGTGGTTACTGAAATACTGGAGATTATAGATTTGTAAGAACAAAAGAAAATCACACAGAAGCTGGCACATATCCCTATAGCAGCTGTCTCCTGCTTCTCAGTACTTCTATTTATAAGGTACTTGAATGTTTCTATCATATCCCCTCTTTCCCTCCTCTCTTCCAATGAGTACATATTGAGGTCCTTTAATTTCTCCTCATAAGTCTTGTGTTGCAAGCTCTCTACCATCTCATTCACCCTTCTCTGGACCATCTCCAGTCTGTTAATATCCTTATGAAGGTGTGACCTCCAGAACTGCACACAGTACTCCATATGAAGCCTGACCATGGGTTTATATCATGGCATCACTACCTCCCTCCTTATGCTGGTGATACCCCTGCCTATGCACCCCAGCATGTCACTGGCCCTCCCAGATGCCTTACCACTTTAACATTTTCAGGTCATCTGAGATAAGAACCCCCAGGTTCCTTTCCTTCTTTGTCACTGTCACCAACTCCCCCCCCCCCGTACCTATTCCCAGGGTTTCTGTGTCCCAGGTTCATACTTTTGCACTTTTTTGAAGTACAGTTCACTTGACAGTCCTCAGACTTTTCTCAACTTTCCCCAGGTCCCTCCTCATTTTCTCCACCCCCTCTGGGGTATCCACTGTGTTACACATCTTGGTGTCATCTGCAAACAGGCAGACCTTTCCCTTCACCCCTTCTGCAATGTCACTAATGAAGACATTGAACAGGACTGGCTCCAGGACCAATCCCTGTGTCACCCCACTGGTCACCCCTCTCCCCTGACTGCGCCCCCATTTCCCACCACTCTCATCCTCCTGTCTCTTATCCAGTTTCTAACCCACTTTACCACCCTTTCCCCCATGCCCCCCTTGCTCAGCTACTTTATCAGCCTCCTATGTGGGACGCTGTCACATGCTTTGCTTACATCAAGATAGGCATTGTCCACTGCCCCACCCTGATTTACTTCCTTTGTCACCCAAAGAGATCAACCAGATCTGTCTGAAATGACCTCCCCACTGTAAATCCATGTTGCCTATGGCCCTGGTCTCCGATGGCTTCTACATGCCCCACTATCCTTTCTTTAACCAATGTCTCCATGATCTTCCCCATTACTGAAGTGAGGCTGACCGGCCTATAGTTCCCTGCCTCCTCCTCCTTACTGCTGGATTTCTATAGAGGGACCACATGTGCCCTCCTCCAATTCTCTGGTACCACTCCTCTGTTGAATGACTCGGTGAACATGGCTGCCACAGGTACTGCTATTTCCCTTCACAGTTGTTTTCATATCCTTGTGTGTATGCCATCTGGTCCCATCACTTTGTCCACCTTCCCTTTACTCACCTTCTGCAGGATTCTTCTGCCTGTGAATGGACTATTGTTCACCTCTTCATGCCTTTGCAACTGCTGTACTGCTGTGGTCCTTCCTCCTCCCCCTCTTCTGTGAATACTGAACAGAAAGACACAGTGGATGTCTTGGGGAGGAGGGGCACATGACAGTTCTTAGGCATTGTACTTTCACTTCCAAATACCTAAGCAGCACATATAAGCAATCAACATTCGGCATTAACAGATGCTTGTTAAGTAAGTGAGAGCGACAGTGACCAAAGTGGGACAGAGAGTGTAAGTTACAGGTTGTGCTTAGAGGTGGGTGAAAGTTGTGAATTCCACTTTCAAATAACTTTTGTGAAAATTCTGAAATTTTGTGTAATTTTCCGAACATCACCATTGGCAAGATCAGAATCTTTCAAATGTGTTTGGCAGACTTCCGCCCCGCTCAGCAGAATTTTTTGGCTGAACTGCAGAATAATACACATGAACTGCAGAATAACAGTTCTGAGGAAATTTTATTCCACAATTTAATTAATTATTCCGCAATACATGTAATTATTTTGTAGTTCAGTGATCAGTTCTGCAGAATTTTTCTCTGCAGTTTAATAGAATAATCTGCAATTTATATATTTATTCCTCCATCCTAAGTCAGAAGTCTTGCTAAAGTTGCTAATTTGATTTCTGTACTTTCGCAGAAATTCCACCAGCAGAAGTTGTTTTTCACACACCTCTACTTGTGCTAAAATCTCCATTCGATGGTGCGAATGCAATTTTCTCACAGTTTATGATAATCCATTGTTGGTCATTGACAGGTAATGATAATCCATGCCTGGAAATGGATTATCACTATCTGTCAATCACAACCCGTGGACTATCACGTTTAGAAAAGTGTTGCTGAATGTGGGTATTGGCCTTAGTCATATAATATATTCTTATTGTTACTGGCTGTAGCTGCTGTCCATAGTTGGTTTTCAGACATGGGCATGGCAAACCAAGAAATGAAATTGCTCATATGTGATCACATGATCATGCATTTTCCCAGCACAGCAAGATGGATCTGAAACATTTAACTTTTATAGCCTCATTACTCAATTTCAAAATAAAAAAATCAGGAGTGCTATTTTATAATTGTAGTAAGGCATACCAGGTTGTGTATAACTGGGGGATAAAGCCCTTTTTGGGGTGTGCCCTGCCAGTATGCCAAAGAAATACACACATCATGCCTTATTGCTTAATAAGTCTAGTTTTGCCAAAGCTATTGTATATCGTGTAAATCCTTGCATCTAATGCACTGCTGGCAACAGAATGACCCTTAGTATTCAAACATGTATCATGTCTTGTTTTATTTTATTTTATTTAGCTTTTGTTAACCAGGTAAGTGCACTAGCCATAAAATGACTATTTTGAGGCACTACCCGAGAGAGTAGACATGCAGAAACTTAACAGAATAACAATTTATAAGTGCTTTACATACAGTGAGTTAAAGAGGATACAATATATCGGAACATACAAAGTAAAGCGCTTTAAATACAATGAGTTAAAGTGGATAAATTGTCACTAGGAATGGTAATAGTTACTATATTACCATTGTTCTTGCTGCTTAGTTGTTTTTTTCCTGAGAATTCCATTTGCTTGTTCCTCTGATTGCTTAACTTGATATGCATGAATTCTCTAGCTGGCCTTGCTAAAGTCGGATTTCTGCTTTGCTGAGAAATACCAAACATCTGTTTAAACTTGGCACAATCTACAGGAACAAGGTTTGTATCCCCCTCCCCAACCAGCTGATCATTATGAAAATGATTCTGCCTGTTTTTGACTCTGGGGACATGGCATATGGTGCCACTTTTAAATTTAACCTGACCCTAACCAAACTGGACATTAATTTCCACTCCTGTCATTTTACTCATTTGCCCACTCTGTATCCATCACTGCTCCCTCTATTCCTCTCTCACGTTCCCTTCTGTTGAGGGAAAGAGCCTCTACCATTCTGTCTCCATCACCTCCAACTACTAGCTCCCTCATCTGTCATTCCAGTTCCTTCCTTTCTTCCATTTCACTGACTCCCACCCTTTCTCCTTGCCCCACACTACTGTACGTCTACTGCAGGACAATCTGCCTTCTCTTTGCAGCTCCCCTGGCTTTGGTCTCGTCTCCCTCCTTCCCTCCATCCACTCAGCCTTCTCTCCCGCTGCCCTAGAAACCCTCCTCTATAACCACACCTCTCATGCCTGCTCCTGCATCTAATAACTCCTTTCTCTTTTTCCCAGTTTGTGTGCTGCATTTACTGTTCTTCCACCTTGTGCTACAGTATTTTTATGGCACTGTACACAGTACTACATATGCTTTTGTATTTTAATTTTTACTGCTTTGAACCGTATTTGCACTGCTGATGCATTCCAGTTATTGTCTGTATAAATTAATTCACCTCTGTATCGTTTCCCCAGAATGCCTTTGAAAATAAGATGCCCTGTGCTTAGTAGGCCTTTCTTGGTGAAACTTTTATAAAGGAAAAAAAAATAGATGGGACACAGAAACATGCACTCTAAGAGACTTATGCTCTTGAAATTTGCCTTGCCTAGAAATAAAAGAACCAATTTAATGTTTTGTGCCATGCACTGAGATTTAAATGATCCAGTAAGAGTGATCCGTGGAAAGCCAGCTTGGTGGTGGCATTTTGCTTGCATGTGATTAGATACTGATGTGTAACTATTAACTGAACAGTGATGTCAAAACAATACTCTGCCTCCTAACGTGTGGAGCTCACAGATGGCTACTACCTTTACCACCATGCAGTGGATTAATGTGTGCGTGTGTGGGGGGGGGGGTTAATGAAGATTGGGGGCATTTTTTTCAAACTGCATTCAGGACAGATATGGCTGGCAGGTTCTGCAGAGTTCAGACTGAGAATGGATACTAACCAGGTATTGTGAACTGAAGCTATGTTCCCACTACCTCCAGGAGACACAAAGATGGGGTACCTTTTGGTGTGTCCTAGGCATGGGTGAAAAAAAACTTCCATGGGCGGAATTCAGACCGAAGTCTGACTTTCGCTTTTGCAGAAGTTCAGAAATTGAGTTCCAAACTTCTGCGGAAATTCTGCCTGTAATCGCAGCCCAAGTTCCACCCAGTTTCCCCAAAATCTCTGGTGACTAATGGTCCCTCCCCACCCACCCCACATGTAAATAAAAATATCCCTGATGGCTAGTGGTCCCTCCCTCCACCCAGTAACCTGCCCACCCCAAAAGTGTACAGTAACCACCCCTCATCCCTATCTTCAGTATTACCGCTTAAACAAATTCCCTGCTGGTCTTGTTTTTTATTTATTTTTTTATTTTACCTCATCCCCCATCCCTATCCCCAGTCCAAAATCCCCGGTGGCCTAGTGTCTCCCCACCCAGCAGATGTCCCACCACCTGCCTCACCCCCATCGTAAACCCCGGCACGGGTGGACTCGAAAGCCTCCTCTCTCCTCCATTGCTTCTATCCTCCCACTGAGTTGTCAATGAATGAGCACGCTATACCTCATTCATTGACAGCTCCAGTGGGTGGGTCGACCTTGGAGGAGAGAGGAGGGCTGCACTGGTCTGCCTATTGCTGGGGTTTACATGGGGGTGCAGGTGGTGGGACACCTGCTGGGGAGGGGAGGAGTGCACTAGACCATCAGGGATTTTGGACTGAGGATCAAGATGGGGAGGGGGTTAAAGTAAAAAAATTAGACCACCAGGATTTTTCAAAAACAGTATATGAGATAGAGATGGGGGGTTACTGTACATGGGGTGGGTGAGTACCGGGTGGAGGAGAGAGATCACTAGCTGACAGAGATATTTTTTTTACATGTGGGTTGGGTGGGGGAGGGACTACTGGCCACCAGGACTTATTTTATTAATATCAGGCGAAATGCCACCTGGTAACTTTCATGGAGGTTTTCTGCTCCATCACAGGTGGGATTTCAGGAACCTCTGTGAAAGCTCCCTGATTTCCACGGAAGTTCCACGGGGGCAGAAAACGGCAGTTTCGCCCACTCCTAGTGTGTTCCAAAAGATGTCTTTTATTTCAGGTAAAGAGAGCAGTAGAGGAGGTAAGAGACAGGTGAGAGACTGATTTGCATGGAATGAGTGTTTAGACTTTTGGAACTTTGCCATCACCGCTTTAAAAAATGTTCATGAAAATTATATTTTGCAAATTTGGACACAGGCAAAGTTTTGAGGCCTCAATCAGTACAAATGCAGAGTAGAAGTCAGAGTTTTGAGAGCAGCTGGAAGTGGCATGTACTGTGGCTGGGGAGGGGTCTCAGTGTGCTCAGTGGCTTTCATTGAGGTGCAGCCTGTCTATGACAGGGGGGAGGAGGAGAGGGATCTTCACACCAAGACCTTCAACTCATGTTTGAAGGAATGGTGCAGAGAAGAGGGGTCTGGCTCCATTGGGGACTGGGGATTCACCTGGAAAGATAAGGGCCTTTACAGAAGTGATGGCCTGCATCTATCCAAGTGGGGAACCACAGTCCTCAGTGGTAGGTTTAAATGTTACTTTAATGGACATTTAAACTAGCCAAGGGGAGTGGTGGAAGAAATAGGGGAGGCAGTAACTACCCCCTCCACGCACAAGATGAAGTAGAAAGTAGAGAGAACCTGAGGGGAATAGAAACCCCCAGGGTGGAAATTAAGAAAGAAAGCAGGGTGGTAAAAATGAAGGGGGTTGGGTATAGAAGCATTAAAAAGAAAGGAGGGAAGGAGAGAGGGTAATAAAGACTGAAAGGGGATAACAAGCAGAATGATAAGAAAATCTGGAAGGCCATGTATGCAAATGCTAGAAGTCTAGAAAATAAGATTCTGGACCTAGAAGCCATAATGGTGGAGGTCAATCTGGATGTTATGACCATTACCAAATCCTGGTACATTGAAAACCATGCCTGGGACATGTCCATACCAGGTTATACTCTGTTCAGGTAGGACAGGATGGGAAGGAAAGGAAAAGAGGAAGTGGGGTGCTTTATGTAAGGGAAGCCATAAAAGCAATGGAGATACAGGGAATACAGGGGAGCAGACAGAGGTACTGTGGGTCACCTTAGAGATGTGGAATGGAGACTCTATTCACACTGGCATGATCTAGAGACCTCCAGCACAGGGGAAGGAATTGGATAAAGTACTGGTGGAAGCTACTGGCAAGATGACAGAAAAGGGGGAAGTGCTGCTGCTGTGGGACTTCAGTCTGCCAGATGTAGATTGGAACCTCAAAATTGTAATTTCATCTAGAAGCAGGGGCATCCTGGACTCCATGTAAGGGGCATTCCTCATATAACTAGTCAGTGAGCCCACTTATGATGAGGTAATACTGGACCTGGTACTTACTAAAAGGGACAGTGCTGCAGACGTCAAGGTACTGTAGGATGCCACCTGGTGAACACTAATCACCATACAGTGTGGTTTAATATAAGAATGACTGCAGAATCAAACCACATAAGGGTGAGAATCCTGGACTTTCAGAGGACAGATTTTAAAAAGGCGGGCAAATGCCTCTGGGTGACCTGGTAGGAGGTAGATGACCTGGGTGGGGTGGAGGAACAGTGAGTGAAGCTAAAAAAATGGCCACATGAAAAGGAACAAACCTCTACATCAAGCCAGTGAGAAAAAGCAAGTGGAAAAAGAGACTGCTATGCTTCTTAAAAGAGGTGGAGAAAAATGCAAGGCTAAAAGGGCAGCATTCAGAAGGTATAAGAATGATGCAGAAGGAGGAGTATAAGGAGGTGTATCAGATGGAAATGGGTAGAGCAGCATAGAGTGTGAAGGTGCAAACCAAAGAGAGAAAAGTCCAGATGGTGACAAAGGAGGACATGACATTTTTTAGGTATATAAACAAAGTGAGGAAGACCAGGGGTGGGATCGTAAGATTAAAAAGGGAAGGGGAGGGGCTCCACAGAGGGGGAACAGAAAAAAAGAGAAATCCTGAACAAATACTTTTGTTCAGTGTTCACAGAGGAAAGAGAAGGGGAGGGGCCACAGAAAAAAAGCAATAGGTGCACTGGATAGAGGGAGGTGGACACTAGTCCAAGGAACTTACTAATTTGAAAGTGGACAAAGCAATGGGGCCATACGGGGTGCATCCAAGGATATTGAGGAAATTAAGGGAGGTGCTGGCTATACCTCTGACAGTCCTATTTAAAACTTTATTGGAAACAGGAGTGGGTCTGGAGTACTGGAGGAGGGAGGGTGATGTAGTCCCACTGCACAAAAGTGGTAGTAGGGAAGAGGCTGGCAGTTATAGGCCAGTCAGCCTGACTTTGGTGTTGGGAAAGTGTATAGAGTCACTGTTGAAGGAAAGGATTGTGGAATATCTTGAATACAATGGGTTACATGACCCCAGGCAGCATGGATTTATGTGGGGGGGGGGGCTAGGTCATGTCAAACAAATCTTATAGATTTCTTTGACTAGGTGACAAAGGAACTAGATCACAGTGAAGCAGTGGATGTGGCCTGCCTAGATTTCAGTAAAACTTTCAGCACCATTCCACACAGGAGGCTAGTAAGCAAGCTGAGTAGCATAGGAGTGGGTGCAAAGGTGGTAAACTGAGTAAGAAATTAAGGGGATAGGCAAACAAGGATGGTGGTAAATGGAGTTTACTCTGAGGAAGGGAAGGTGGCCAGCAGGGTGCGTCAGGGATCAGTGCTGGAACCGGTCCTCTTTAATGTCTTTGTAAGTGACATTGCAGAGAAGCTGGAGGGTAAGGTCTGCCTCTTTGTGAATGGCATCAAAATCTGCAATAGGCTTGACATTCCAGGATGGATGGAAAGGATGAGCAGAGACCTGAGAAAACTTGAGGTGTGGTCAAGGGTATGGCAGCTGGGTTTCAATAAAAAAAGTGCAAAATAATGCATTTGGGGCACAGAAACCCAGGAGCAGAATACAAAATGGGAGGAGTGGTACTGACTACCACCAAGCAGGAAACAGACCTGGGGGTGATCATATCAAATTACATAAAGGTGGCCAGGCAGTGTGACAAGACAGTTGGGAGGGCAAGTGGGACATAATGGGGTGCATAGGGAGGGGTATCACCAGCAGAAAGAAGGAGGTGGTATTGCATCTATATAGATTGCTTGTAAGATCCCACCTAGAGTACTGTGTCCAGTTCAGGAGGCCATATCTCTGAAAAGACATCAACAGAGTGAAGGCGGTCCAGAGGAGGGTAACTAAAATGGTGCAGACTCTGCTTAGGACCTAAATATATATATACCCTGGAAGAGAGAAGAGAGATAGGGATACGATAGAGACCTTCAGATACCTCACAGGGGCAAAGAAAGTACAGAAGGGAAGAATTTTTTCAGAAAAAAAAGATGCTCAGGAACAAGAAGGCACAATAAGCAAGTTGGGGGAGGGGCTAGATTCAGAATAGATGTGAGGAGTACTTATGCAAAGAAAGAGTGATGAACTCCTGGAACAGTCTTGCAGCAGAGGTGGTAGGGGCAAAAACAGTGGTGGGGTTCAAGAATGCATGGGACAGGTATAAGGGAATGTTAGGGAAAGTGAAGAGGGGGTGGTGGATGTATGGGCTGGAGATCAAGGAGGATCTGCAGTGATATTATGGGCAGGGAAAAATAGGTAGACCTAGATGTATGTATCTTTAGTTACAGAGTATTATGCATGGTTCAGTTATGTTGATGAGTATAGACATAAGTATGGAGCAAAACACTGTCTGCCCAGTCTTCACTTTCTCCACCAGATGGGACTCTGCATCTGGTTACTGATTCTGTATACATTACATCACTTTCTCTTGTTTTTCACCACCAGATGGCACTCTGCATGTGATCGCAATGTGGGGATCCTGTTGTCACCAATGTTATGTCTTTATTCTGTAGACATAACATTCACAAGTATTCTGCTCCATGCTTACATCTTTATTCATCAACATGTTTGAACCACCCATAATATTCTGCGACTAAGGATGAAGATCTCCACATTATCTACCAAGGTTGCCATGACCTTTATGCTCTCACATATGCTACAGATTCATTGTAAGAGATTGTTTTAGGAGTCAAAGAAGACAGAAAAAACCTCTGAAACCTTAGTGCTTGCCTAAATCTGAGCTGGAGGAGCATGCTTTCTGTAAATGAAAAAGGGATGCAGATTCCAATTACAAACATGTAAAATGGGAAATAAATGCAAAAGTCTTTAAAGAATGTTATCCTTTAACAATGTTTAATAACCTACAGAAAATAGGCACTCATCCAAACCACTTGGGCCTTCTCTAGTTAATGCTGAGTATTAAAAGCAACTGTTAAACATAGAACGAATGTTACCAAAACAACAGGGGACACCCTTGCAATGTCAGATATGGTTGTGCAAACCATATCTGGACTGGTACAGTTTAAATAGTACCTAATGCTGTCATTGAGGTAGTGATCAAGATGCTGAAGCTTTCTGTGACTTGGGGATAGAAAATTGTGTTATCCACCGCGAGGAGGGGCAGGCAAATATAAACGCACCTTCTCCAGTGCCACTTTTCTCATATAAAGGAACCTTAAATGTTGCATTACTTAACCAACACAGACCACCATAGTGGGCATTTATTAGAATAAGGACATGTTGGGAGAGTTTTTGCCTAGGTAGCAATAGTCCCTACGACTTCTTGAAGGAGAAAGAGTTGAAGATCAAATAGGATCTATAGTGATAATGTAGGTGGGAAACATGGACAGACTTGGTGGATCAAGTTGTCCTAATGTTATGTCTGTGTTTCATTTTCTAATAAAGGACCAATACATAAGTTCTTATTGCTATTATAAACCTCTTAAATTAAAAACAAAAAGAGCATTAGTTTAACTTAAAAACTCTGGAACAGCTGAGCACACAGAACAGGTTCTGACATTCTTTTTACACTAGTGGTCCATCAGTGGGATGAGTACTGCTAGTAAACCAATCAGAATGAAGGATTATGTGCTTAATGTGCAGTGAGGTTTACAGATATGCAAACTTGTACCTGCTTGACATAGATGCTTTCCCAAATCAGGCAGAAGGAGAACCTATGTCCAAGAACACAGTATTATTATAAAAAAAATTCTGCAGTTAGAAACAGAAACATAGAATTTGATGGCACATAAGAACCGCTTGGTCCATCCAATCTGCTCATTTCTCCCTACCTATATTAATACTGCAGACTGTGCCCAATCTACAGCTCTTTCTCCCTCCCCACCTTCCTTTCCACTATGGCCACTTGTGCTTATTCCATGCATTTTGAACCTCACCACTGTTTTCACCCACCACCACCTCCACTGGAAGTCTGTTCCAGGAATCCACCACTCTTTCTGTGAAGAAGTACTTCTTCACATTTCTCCTGATTCTACCCCTCCAGTTTCATAACATGTCCCCTTGATCTTCAGTGCCTTTTCTTCTGAAAAAATACTCCCTTCTGTACCTTATTTACCCCCATGAAGTATTTACAGGTCTCTGTCATATCCCCCCTCTCTCCTCTCTTCCAGGGTGTCATATTGAGGTCTTTTAGTCTCTCCTCAGATGGCTTTTGATGCAGACCCTGCACCATTTTAGTTGCAATCCTCTGGACTGCCTCCACTCTGTCTATGTCCTTTTGGAGATGTGGTCTTCTGAACAGGAGACAGTACTCTAGGTGGGATCTTACCAGTGATCTATACAGAGGCAACACCACTTCCCTCTTTCTGCTGGTGATACCCTTCCCATGCATCCCAGCATCACACTAGCCCCTCCCTACTGCCTTCTCACACTGCTTGGCAAAATTTTGACCATCTGATGTGATTAACCCCAGGGCTCATTTCTGCTTGGTGGTCATCAATACCACTCCACCCAAACAAGGTACAAGAGGGATGTATTTTTTAGGAATGGACTACCTGACAGGTAACTGGATCAAGTAGGTCAGGTATCGGTAAGTTTTTGCTGGGTAGGGTAGTTTGAGTAATTTACTACCCTACCCGACATAACAGTGTACTTCGCTGGTCAGGTAGTTTTGACACAGGTAATGGTAACAGGTTGGATAACAGGTCATTTTTTTAAAAAACAGGTATTACAGGTAGCCTGTGGTGTCTGGGGACTCTTCCGCAGTTATAAACAGGCATGAAAGGGCAGCCTGTGGGGTTCTCACAGCAGAAAGTAGCAGATGACACTGGGCTGACAATCTGATTGGTCAATGCCGGTGTCTGTGCTCTATATTTGCTGTGAGTGTGCAGATAGCAGCGGAGTGCAGAAGGAGAGGGAGGAATCAGTGCTCATTCTGCATTTATCATGGCAAACTAAAAAAAAAGTTTACATAAAACAAAAAGTCCACAATGGAGCAAGGGGTTGGAGACTGAAGGAGGAATCTTGAGATCATCCAGTGTGGCGCTCGGGAGAGAAGGGGGGGGGATCAAAAGGCACTCATCACTGACAGCAGCTGCTTTCTCTGCAGTTCAATGAAAGCCATTTAGGCAGTATTACATACTGTCTGTTAGGTGTCCCAAGCCCTGTCTGTGACATAGCTACTAATTGTCTTTCTGCAGCATAGTGAAAGCCATTTAGGCTATATTAAACACTGTCTGTTAGGTGCTTTGAGCCCTGTCTGTAACATAGCTACTCTGTATCTTCGCAGTTTAGTGAAAGCCATTTAGGCTGTATTACATTGTCTGTTAGGTGCCCCTAGCCCTGTCTGTGTGACATTAGCTACACTGTGTGCGTGCGTGTGTGTGTGTGTGTGTGTGTGTGTCTGCAGCATAGTGAAAGCCAAATAGCCTGTATTATACACTGTCTGTTGTTAGGTGCCCTGAGCCCTGTCTGTGGCATAGCTACTCTGTGTCTCTGCAGTATAGTGAAAGCCATTTAGGCTGTATTAGGCACTGTCTGTTAGGTTTCTTGAGCCCTGACTGTGACATAACTGGGTAAGTTCATGAAAAGGGGTTACCAAAGATTGATACGAGGATCAATTTTTCAAATCCACAATAGATCAATTTTAATACACTTGTCAAGACACTGTGACTGAAAAGTCAAAAAGGAACCAGATTATGAGATAAGTCCCTAGCAGGGATTTGAGAAAAATCACCTTCAGTGTTGTGCATGCAACGGGGACACCAAATGGACACAATAGGTGTTTAACTTGGAAAAAATATTATTTTTCCTTTTACTTTATTTTACTAAGAATTTCAAGACACTATGACTCAAGAGTGAAAAAGGGACTATGTTGTTGGACAACTCCATATCAGATGTGAGAGAAAAGCAGCTTCAGTGTTGCGTGCAACAGGGACACCAAATGTTGCATGTGCAACAGTGAATAACACAACTGTTTAAGTTAAAAAAGCATTGCCTGCACCCCCCCTCTCATCAACGTCCTGCAGTACTTTTAAGACCCCATCCCAAAAGAAAATCACCCAGTCAAAAAAAACGGGATGCTTTTGCTGAAAATTTGCAAACATGTAAAAGATAAAATTTGCTTGGACACCACAGTTGCACGCGCCATGCAAAACTTTGAGTGAACCAGAAATTGTATATGCATTGAAAAACTAGGGTGAAAATGTTTTCATTAAAGGAGAACTAAAGTCAACATTTACAAAACAAAATATGTTGTGTAGAATGTTTTGATTTGCAGGTGTACTCCTAGTAAGTCTTTACCTTTACTTGTTGAAGGATTTTTTTTCTAAATTTGCTTGATTTTATGACCCCTGGGGAGCTCCATATTAGCATTTCTAGTTGCCTTTCTTGTTCCTACAGTGTCTCATGTCCCATGTGACAGTGATGTGTCCTGGACCATTAACTCGACAACAGCTGTTTTTTTTTTTCAAGTTTAAAATAGTAGAATTGTTATGTTAATTAACTCTCCTTGACTGACCAGGGAACTCGAATGATGGTTACATTCACACATGGCAACCCCTTGAGGGATAATTGAGTGGGCTGTTCTGTAAGGAAACAATTAGATTCTTCACTAATTATAGCATTTGTGATCTTGGGTGATTTGTGTGCTTTCTTACTGGTTGTGTGTAGTTTCATAAAATGAAAGGCTTTAAAAACAAAACATTCACTTCTGCTGACTAGCCCTAGACACATACCTAGAAAACAGAAAGTATGAATTAGAGTTATTTAGTTGAAGCCAGAATATCATCCCCAAACAGTAGATGGTGCAGCATCAGCTATTGCTCTCTGAATCAATGGTCCTTGATGCATCACAGTCACATGGGACAGGAGGCATTGTAGGGACAAAAAAGACCACTAGAAATGCTAATATGGAGATCCCCAGGGGCCATAAAACTATTAAGCAAATTTAGAAGAAAACTCCTTTCAGCAAATAAAAGGAATGCCTTACTAGGCAGACACCTACAAAACAAAACACTCTGCACAACATATTTTATTTGCAAATTTTTACTTTAGTTCTCCTTTAACAAAAGACAACACCCACGGTAGTTTCAACATAAGTTTACTGAAGTGCAACTAAAGTAAAGTCTACATAGAAGCAATGAAATATACTGTGGTTTTGCATGTCACATTTTGCTAGGGAAAATTTGTGACATTTTGGAGTTGGAGTTGGAATTAAAATAAAATGGCTGCACCTAGGGTTTCTCAAACTGTGAAATGCATCTGTACTTGTGGCTACCTTTTAAATTTACTTATCATGACTGCAGTGGCTGTTGTTATTTTTTTTTTAAATCAACATACAAAGTATTGGGCACATTGGTACCACTATTTCATGAACTTACCCAGCTACTCTGTGTCTCTTTCTGCAGTATAGTGAAAGCCATTTAGTCTGTATTACATTGTCTATTAGTCTGTTAGGTCCCCTGAGGCCTGTTATAGCTACACTCTGTGTGATGTCTCTCTGCAGCATAACAAAAGCCTTGGCTGTGTTTACTATGTCTCGTCTTTCCCAGACTAAGTCTACTAAAATGAAACACAGTGCTGGTGCATGTGCAACTGAAAATGATGAGGACAATATGAATCCTAGCACTAATGAAAAATATAGCCACAATAATAACAATAACCTCACCAGGACTGGCACTAAATGTGTTCCTTTACCAAAAAAGCATGTTAGCAATAAAACGATAGTAGAGTTTTGGAAAGAACTGACTGGAGTTACTCGTAGAGGTACTGAACATTTTGTCACATGTGCCAGGATACTTCCACCTGCTGAAGCAGCATGCAAGGACAAGGAGGCATCCTCCTCAAGTATAGGCTCAGATGCTGAGGCAGCGAATGCTGATAAAGGTGGTGGTGATATTGGGGACTAGGAATGGGATAGCCCAGGCTATGTCCCACCTGATGATAATGGCACTTCCAGTTCTTCCGAGTCTTGTGGCGGTAAGGTCTGTAGTTTCGATGAGGGGGTAGGAGAGGATACTGCTGCAAGGCATGAGAGGCAAGTGCAGAAAAAAATGATATGCTAAACATAAGAATAAGATGAGCATGAATGAGAACAATTCATGTCAACATGGAAATGGCAGTGTAGGGTTTCCTCCAGGTCCCTTGACTGTACAAAAAATACTGCCAGGCACCATAGTGCAAAGCACAAAAGGTAAATCTTTAGTGTGGAATTTATTTTATATCGACCCTGCAGACAACTCTTGCAGCTGTATGCAGTCTGTGCAAAAAGAGCATCAGTCATTGTGGCAAAACGGTGATACTTTGGAACATCAGTAATGATACGACATGCAATGGCAAATCATCCAGTTGAGTAGGGTAGGGCAAGGGACAGTGTGGTTGGTATGGGCGGTAGTGGAGGTGGTGGTGGCGGTGACCATAGTGACAATGAACTGAAAGTAAGAACTGACTTTGGAGGTTTTCAAGGCCCGACTTAAGGCCCTCCTATTCACCAAGGCATTTTTAGACTAAATTGATGATTGGTTGAACATTTTTAGACTAAATTGATGATTGGTTGAACTCAGGTTTTAATTAGAGTATAGCCGATTATTTGCTGTAATTTAATATTTTTAAATTATATGTATAACTATATTACATTATTTTTGTTGATGCTTCTGATTATATGTTAATTTATTGCACAGTGCCCAGAGCCTCCGGGAATGGGCATCTTTAAATAAAAATGTTACTTACTTACTTACATTGAATCACTTGATGTGTCCTTGTAGTCTTCCCAGACAAGCATAAATTGTTTTCTTCTGACACCATCAACTACTGCAAAATCCCAATGTAGTACTCCATGTGAAAAAGGCATGAAAAATACAATCCCCCCAAAATTAAAAATATCTAGTCATTCTCATCAACTAACATTAAAAGAAAGTGTTGCAAGGACATCAAAATGTACCCACAAGCATCCAACATGTCAGCTGTTCAGTACAGCCATTGCAGAGCTGCTGGCTGATTGTCAACACCCTTTTACTTTTGTTGCCCAAAAAGGTTTCCTCAAGTTCATGAACTGGACTGAACCATGGTACACCATTCCATGTCGAACATATTTCTCAAAAAAGTCTGTTCTACAGTTGTATGACTTGGTGTGTAGTGCAGTCACTAAGCAATTGAAAGTCTTTGAGGTGCAGCATCTTCACATAACCACAGATATATGGACCAGCAACCAAACAATTGACTACATGACTGTTACAGCTCATTGGGCAAGTCTTCAGTCAGAAAGTAGTACCATACTACCATAAGTAGTAGGAAGCAGGCTGTATTATGTGTCACCACGTTTGAGAAAAACTACAATTCTCTGAATATATTTTGCAGGAGCTGCCAAATTAATGCCAGAAATGGCTTGCTCCATATTCCTTCTCTCCAGGGTTCATAGTGTCAGATAATGGTGCCAACATAGTCAAAGCTGTTAGAGGTGGCAACTACTAAAACATACCTTGTTTTGCACATTGTTTAAACCTTATCATCCATCATTTCTTAAATGGAAACAGCCATGTTGAAAACCTGTTAGGTCTTGCTAGGAAACTATGACGGCATTTCAGCCACTCTGTGCACAAAAATCCTGAAGGGCTGCAGAGGTCAAACAACATATCACTGCATACATTAAAGCATGAAGTTCCAGCCCACTTGAATTCAACTTTTTGCATGTTGTAAAGGCTTCTTGAACACAGAAAAGCTGCACTTGACTACACCATGCTGAATCAAATACTGTAGGTAAAGTAGACATCATGCTCAGTTAAAGCAGTTGGATTCTACTTGAATGTTTGGTCACATTATTGGAGCCATTTGAGGCTGCCACACATGATGTCAGTGTGGACAGTGCAACACATTTTCCTTCATGATATGAAGAAATATTTTCAGTCAAAAGAAGGCATCACAACTGTTATGCTGGCAGATGACTTCGGTCTCAGACTGTTGACTGATCAGAGAATAAATGCCATGTTTAAGAAAGATACCAATGTGTTGGCTACGTTGCTAGATCCCCACTTTAAGTGGAACATTGAAGCCATCCTTCCTGTAAGGGAAAACACTGAGTATTGGAGAGATCTTCTGCTAACCAAAGGTGACGTTGCCCTACCAACACCATTAAGTGACGTACAGCAGTCAAACCTGCCAAACCATCAGCGTGCACTTCTGGTGCAGACAAGAACACATCTATCAATTTTTCACAATCACCAGTGTCATCAGCAAGATAAAGGACATCTACAGCTACTTCTCAGGCATCCTATAGTACATTCAGGTTCAGAAAGGCAAATCACTTCTGAGTCACCAGCAACAACATGAACTAGTATCCTGTAAGGAAAGTGCCGCTGGTTCATCTACCAAACTGATAACTGTCTCACGCAGCACAATGAGCCTGGAGTATTTTGCAGATCATACTGCGATTGGTCTCGAGGAAGATCCATTACTGTGCTGGAAACAAAAGAGAACAAAATGGCAAGATCTACCAAATCTTACAATAATGTATCTCAGTTGTCCACCTTCAAATGTATATTCCCTGTTTGATCCCAGCCTGTGAGTCAGCCTAAAAAGCTGAGGGACAGGAGGATCGAGCATTGAGTAACTCGTGGCTAAACTTCTAACCTGTACCAGTCATCTTTGTTTCAAGGTAACAGCTAAAGGTGTAGAGGTAGAGACTGGACAGGAAACTGTGTGGGGCTTGTAGTTTTTGTACCAGCAGCTAAGAACTACAGCTTGGGGGAATGCCTCACAGAGGGTAGTTTTTAATCTAACTCTGTAACTTGGGCACAGTAGGCTGCAGAATTACTATCAGTGTCCTTGGTGGACTATTTATATTTAAAATTTCTGAGGTTATTGTCCCTGTATAGCTCACGATCCTGAGAGTGCTTCCAGGCACACAAATACAGATGTCAGAGCGAGCTCTGTGAGCTCAAGCACGTGTTGTTGCACGCTCAGATGCATGCTGAGACACCCGTGTCTAGCATGTGTTTTAGCATGGTAGCAGGGAGGAGGATAAAGCAAACAGATAAAAGAACTAATTAATAACCAAAATATGAGTACGGATATGGATAGCTTGTTTGTAACTCTGAAAACGGATGACTTGAAACACAAACTATGAAACTATCAGAACGCTTATTTAGTGCAGCTGGAGAAATAGTCATTGACCACAGAACACTGCTATGTCCTGCAAATGTGGAACGGCCTATATTTCTCAAAATAAATGCTGACAAATTCCCAATTGTCCCACACATGGAATTATGTGAGTCTGACCCTGAACATGAACAACAGCCTGCAAACAGTGATACTGAATATGATGACTAGGTTGTGTGTGAAGCGAACAGAACCATCATCACTGCCACCGTGCCAGCCACATGTGCCACATTACTCTTAGTTTTCTTTTGTCAGTCATCAGTTTTATTTTATGTAAGTTTGATCAATACCCACCATGGGTATTATTTCAGGAAATAGTAGCAGCCTTACACAAAGCAGCTGCACCTCTCATACCTACTTCATCAATGACCACCATGGGTATAAGTTTTGAAAACAGCAGCAGGCTCAGTCAGAGCAACTGTGCCTCTCATACCTGACTCAACAATGCCCGGCATGGGTATCATTTTTTGCAGCTTAGATTCAACACAAAGAAGTGCAAAGTAATGCACCTGGGAAACAAAAACCCAGGGCAAGAGTACACAATGGGGGGGGGGGTGAGATACTGACAACAGCATCAAGCATTTGTCAATGCTGAATGTTTGATTGCTGGCATTGGCATTGGTAGTATAGGAGTTACAGATTTGCATAATAGGAATGGCAGTGAAGTATTGAACTGAAGCCAACCCCACCACCACCCTGCAGATACTGACAGGCATTGGGGTGTGCCTTTGGGTCGTCAGGCATAACAGTCACATCATTTCACCACACCCTACCCTGCAGACACTGACAAGCATCATGGTGTGCCTTGGGGTCTTTGGCCCTTATGTTCACCCCATTCCATCAGGAAATATGGTGAGATGGGTGCTGTATAGGAGAATGGGGTGAACTTTGCAGCTGAAGAGTCCAAGGTACACCTCGATGCCTCTCACTGGCTGCAGGGTGTGGGTGGGAGTGGAATGGAATGAGCATTACAGGCGACAATCCCAAGTCACACCCCTAATGCCTGTCAGTCCTTACAGGGTGGGGCGTTATGGTCAGAAACCCTAATGCCTCAGGCGTCCGTTGGTATTTTCACTCCAAATTTTCAACATTTTCTTTGTGATCCCCACCTCATGAACAGTAGCAATATCAGTTTGTTAGCCGGAAGCTGACTGTGCACAGTGACTACGCCATTTGGCACCACAGGTGCAAAAACACATTTTGAACAAGATGTGAAAAATGACAGCTGTACTGTTCATGGGGAGGTGTAATAAACGGTAATGTTGAAAATCTGCAGTGAAAATATTAAAAAAACTGTTGAAGTCACAAGCGTGCATAGAAACGGTGCAACGCACATTCGTAATGTAATTAGTTTGGGGATTTTTACAGCAGATTGTCAACACAGGCATTTTGGGACCTCCGCTCATGAACCGTGTCACTGTGATTTTCTTAATCTGTCCCGAACAGTGATTTCCCACAGCAACTACGCATTTCTAAGCTGGAAGTGCAAAAAAAATTTCGGTAATGGTGTGAAGAACGACAGCTGTACTGTTCGTAAGGAAGATTGGAAAAATGCCAGTGGTGAAAATCTGGACTGAAAATATTACAAATTCATGAACTTACGAAGGTGAGTGGAAACTGCACAATGCTCGCTCGTAACACAGTAATTTTATGGACTTTTGTCACCAAATTTTTAACATAGCCATTTTAACACCTCTGTTAATGAACAGTGTTGCTGTGATTTTCTTAATCTGTCCCGAATATTGATTTCGCACACTGACTGCGCCATTGTGCGCTACATGCTCGGAAACACATTTTGGGTGAGATGTGAAAAATGACAGCTATACTGCTCATAAGGAGGTGTGGTAAAATGTCAATATTAAAAATCTGGAGTGGAAATATTAAAAATTTGCGAACTTACGAGCATGCATAGGAACTGCGCAACACAGGCTTATAAATCAGTCATTTTGGGGAATTTTTCACCAAATTTTCAAAATAGGGTTTTTGGGGGCCTACCTCATAAACTGTGACACTGTTGTTTCATAAATCGGTCCCGAAAGGTGGTTCTGCGCAGTGACCGTGAAATCACCTTTTGGGGCCGATTACCGCCATGACAGTGCCAGAATTCATAAGGAGGGGTCGCAAAAACCCCATGTTGAAAATGTGGTGCCAAAATTCAAAAAAATGCCTGAGATATGCATCAAAGTTGAAAAAATCCAATTTATTTCATTATACAGCTTACCGGCATTTCTTCAGTTTGCGGTCGGCTTTGAAGAGTGTAGACCTGTTCCCGGTCCACCGAAGATCGTCTCACTGACCTCCAGAGGTAAGTATGGAGTGAGGTGGGGGTGTGGGGAGGTGGATGCGCAGAGGGTGGGAGTGGGTTAGGGGGCAAGACAATCAATGAGGGACCTTTTTTTCTTTTCAGGTGTTTGTTTTCTTTTTAGGAACACAATGTGGGACTTGTGCCACGCTGGGGTGGGCTCCCAGCGTGGCAGCTGGAAGATTTTTTTTTTGGGGGGTGGTCAGTGGAGCCGATGGGGGATTGGGCACCCCCGTCAGCCATGCAGATGTGTGCCACGCTGAGGTGGGCTCCCAGCGTGGCAACTGGAAGTCATAGAAACATAGAAACATAGAATTTGACGGCAGATAAGGACCGCTTGGCCCACCCAGTATGCCCATTTCCCTACCTGATGGATAAGTTGCAGATCCTAGTTAACCAGCAGCCTAATTCTTTCTACCCCCACCCCCTAGAATTGCCTTATAACTGTCCCATGCATGCTTGAATTCCTCCACTGTTTTTGACTCCACACCCTCCTCCGGAAGGCCGTTTCATGCATCCACAACCCTCTCTGTGAAAAAATACTTCCTTAAATTACCTCTGAGCCCCCCTTCTATCTTCAAATTGTGCCCCCTTGTTCTTGCACACCTCTTTTTTTGAAAGATGCTACCCTCTTGGACTTTGTTGATTCCCTTGAGGTACTTGAAAGTTTCTATCATGTCCCCCTCTCCCTCCTTTCCTCAAGGCTATACATATTAAGCTCCTTAAGTCTCTCTTCATATGTCTTCCGGTGCAGACCCTGCACCATTTTAGTTGCCCTCCTCTGGACAGCTTCCATCCTGTCTATGTCTTTGAGGAGATTGGGTCTCCAGAACTGCACGCAGTACTCCAGATGTGGTCTCACCAGCTGTCTGTACAGAGGGATAATAACTTCTTGTTTTCTACTGGTGATGCCTCTCCCTATGCATCCCAGTATTTCCCCAGCCCTCCTTGCTGCCCTCTCACATTGCTTGCCCACCTTTAGGTCATCTGATATGACTACCCCCAGGTCCCTTTCCATTTTTGTTGTTGTTAGTATCTCACCCCCCATTGTGTACTCTTCCCCTGGGTTTTTGTTTCCCAGGTGCATTACCTTGCACTTCTTAGCATTGAATCTAAGCTGCCATACATTTGACCATTCCTCTAACCTTGCCAAGTCCCTTCTCATCCTTTCCACCCACGTTGTGCATCAACTCTGTTGCAGATCTTTGTGTCATCTGCAAAGAGACATACTTTCCTTCCAGTCCCTCTGCAATGTCGCTTATAAAGACATTGAAGAGGACGATCTAATACTGAACCCTGCGGTACCCCACTACTAACCCCCTTTTTTCAAGTGGACTCCATTTAATATTACTCTCTGTGTCCTATTCTCCAGCCAATTCTTTACCCAGGCAGTCATCTTGGGACCCACTCCCAGGCTGGCTAACTTGTATATTAATCTTTGTGTGGGACTGTGTCAAATGCCTTGCATAAAGTCTAGGTAGGCCATGTCCACAGCCCCTCCTGATCAACTACTTTGGTCACCCAGTCAAAGAAATCTATCAGATTTGTCTGGCATGACCTTCCACTGTGAATCCATGCTGCCTTGGGTCCTGTGCCCCTCTGGCCTCTAGATACTCAACAATTCTTTCCTTCAGAAGTGATTCCATCATTTTCCCTACCACTGAGGTTAAACTAACAGGTCTGTAGTTTCCTGCTTCTGCCTTGCTCCCACTTTTGTGAAGGGGAATCACATCTGCCCTCCTCCAGTCTTCAGGTACCACCCCATCCTCCCATGATTTGTTAAAGAGGGTAGTCAGTGGTGTCACTAGTTCTACCCTTAGTTCTTTTAGAATTCTGGGATGAATCCCATCAGGCCCCATTGCTTTGTCCACCTTCAGTTTTAAGAGCTCTTTCAGAACCCTTTCTTCTGTAAATGGGCTGGTATCAGCTTCTGTATCCAGAGTGTTTCTGTTTGTTTTAGGTACCTCCTCTTCCTTTGTAAATACTGAGCAAAAATATTTGTTTAGTATCTCTGCCTTTTCACAGTCACCCTCTGCCCACCCTCCCTCCCTTTATTAAGCCTCACTATCCCTCCTTGGTCTTCCTTCGCCCCTGATGTACCTATAAAAGGTTTTATCCCCTTCTTAACTGATTTGGCTATCTTTTCCTCGGTTTGGGCCTTTGCTGTTCTGACTGCTTTTCCAGCTTCCTTTTGCTTTAACTGATACAGTTCTCTGTCCTGTTCCTTCTGTGATTCCTTGTACTTCCTGAATGCTTTCTTTTTCTCTTGAACCTTCACTGCCACTTCCTTTAAGAACCATAGTGGTTTCTTACCTCGTTTCATTTTCATTTCAGTCTGTTTCTTTTGGGGGGTTTAATTGAGCTGACGGGGGATTGGGCACACCCGTCGCCATTCTCACTTATGCCATGCTGGGATGGGCTCCCAGTGTGGCACCTAGAATTCTGGGGGAAGGGGTGCGGAGCCAACAGGGGATTGGGCACCCCCATCAGCCATACTGTGTGTGGTGGGTTGGGGGGGAGTGCTATTCAGAGACACTCAGAGGATTGGTGAATATTATTACTATACTGATCAGGTGTGCCAACAGACGACAACTGTGTCTACTTTTTCAGTCTCTTTGGGGTTCTGTTTTCCTGCTTTTGTCAATGCCGCTCCTACCCTGAACTCTGACTCAACATTCCAAGGATGGCAATTAGATCTTTTTTTGGAAACATTCCAAGGATGCCATTTTAGTCACTTGCCTCCTCCTGGAAAGATAGTCCTAGGAAAAGTTCACTTCAAACTGAATTTATGTTCCAGGAAGAGAAAGCAGAGATGTATACAAGCAGGATTGCTGGCAATATGCTAATCAGCACTATTTTATCGCTGCTCACTGAAGTGGTCTCTCCCTTTCAACTGTACACCACTGCATTTTCAACTGCTGTCATAGATAGCTGCAGCATTCATTGGTGAACTGTGTCCGCGCCGGTGAACTGTGGCCGTGCCTGCAAACACACTGACTGAATTAGAAGCCAGGGTGCCGCACCTACAAAAACTCGGATGATGGCACTATGTTTCTTGCACATGCATGCAAACAAACATAAAAATGGAAAGGGACCAGAGGGTAGTCATATCAGATGACCTAAAGGTGGGCCAGCAATGTGAGAAGGCAGTAAGGAGGGCTGGGGATACTGGGATGCATAGGGAGAGGCATCGCCAGTAGAAAACAGGAAGTTGTTGGCCCTCGGTACAGACAGTTGGTAAGACCACATCTGGGGTACTGTGTACAGTTCTGGAGACCTCATCTCAGCAAAGACATAGACAAGGGTGGAGACTGTCCAGAGGAGGGCAACCAAAATGGTGCAGTGTCTGCACCAGAAGACATATGAAGAAAGACTAAAAGAGCTTAAGATGTATAGCCTTGAGGAAAGGAGGGAGAGGGGGGACATGATAGAAACTTTCAAATATCTCAAGGGAATCAACAAAGTCCAAGAGGGTAGCATCTTTCAGAAAAAGAGATATGCAAGAACAAGGGGGCACAATTTGAAGATAGAGGGGGGATGGCTCAGAGGTAATGTGAGGAAGTATTTCTTCACAGAGAGGGTTGTAGATGCATGTAACAGCTTTCCTGAGGAGGTCATAGAGTCAAAAACAGTGGGGGAATTCAAGAATGCATGGGGCAGGCATAAGGCAATTCTAGTGGGTGGTAGGAGGAAGTAGGCTGTTGGTTAACTAGGATCTGCAGCTTAGGGAAATGGGCAGACTAGGTGGGCCAAGCGGTCCTTATGTGCCATCAAATTCTATATTTCTATGTTCTATGTTTCTGTTTCTATGAAACAGCAGCTGGCTCACTCACAGCAGTTGCACCTCTTGTACCTGCCTGAGCAATGCTCAACATGGGTATAATTTTTGAAAACTGCAGCAGGCTTGCTAAGAGCTGCTGTGCCTCTCATACCTACATCAGCAAAGCCTGCCATAGGTATAATTTTTAGAAACAGCAGCAGGATTGCTAAGAGCAGCTGCGCATCTCGTACCTGCCTCAGCAATGCCCACGACGGGTATAATTTTTGGAAACATCAACAGACTCGTTAAGAGCAACTGCACCTCTCGTACCTGCCTCAGCAATGACTGCCATGGGTATAATTTTTGGAAATAGCAGCAGGCTCAATCAGAGCAGCTGCATCTCTCGTACCTACCTCAGAAATGCCCACCATGGGTATAATTTTTGGAAACAGCAAGCAGGCTCAGTTAGAGCAGCTGCAAACCTGCACCTCTCATACCTGCCTCAGAAATGCCCACCATGGGTATAATTTTTGGAAACAGCAAGCAGGCTCAGTTAGAGCAGCTGCAAACCTGCACCTCTCATACCTGCCTCAGAAGTGCCCACCATGGGTATAATTTTTGGACACAGCAGCAGGCTGGCTAAGAGCAGCTGCACATCTCATACCTGCCTGAGCAATGACTACCATGGGTATAACAGCTCACGGCACCTAACAAACAGTGCAATAGTCCAGAAAAACTGTCTTTCAAATGACTTTTGTTATGGTCAGGGTTGGGTAATCAGGTAGTAGAACATCTTGGGTAGTAACTACCCAGCCTGACAACTCAGTTTTCATCCGGGTATTTTTAGGGTACTTTTGAGGTACCCACAGGTAGTCTTGGGGGTTGGGTATTTTAGTACCCGGCCATCCCTCATATTTTTCAGAATAAAAGGTACTCAAGGACCATGGGGCATGATAAGAAGCTGGACGGAGGTAGATTCAGGAGAGATGTGAGGAAGTACTTCTTCACAGAAAGAGTGGTGGATTCCTGTAACAGTCTTTCAGTAGAGGTGATGGGGTGAAAACAGTGGTGGGTTCAAGAATACATGGGATAGGAATAAAGGAATCTTAGGGAAAGGGAAGAGGGGGGAATGAGCCAGAGATCAAGTAGGATCTGCAGTGATACAATAGGCAGGGAAACATGAGCAGACTAGGTGGGCCAAGCAGTCCTTATCTGGTAGCAAATTCTGTGATTCTGTGTTTCTATGGCTGGGACTGCCTTATCTCCTTCCCAAAGAGTGTTTTTTTTAAAAACAAGTAATTGCAATCAACCAAGGGGCTCCACAACTTTCAAGTCCAGTAGGGGGAGGCTAGAGATGTCCAACGGCTACCTGTTGTGGCTAAACAGGCCCAAGATGAGACTATGCCACGGGCCATGAAGCACTTATGGCTGCTTTTCCTAGGTGCAGTTGTTGCACCTTAGTTTGTACACAAAGCAGCATGTATACCACTTGGTGCGTAGGTGTACCAGGGTACCAGAAGAGGCCACACCACTGTCCTGCCCACCCCTGACCAGACATGCAGCTGCATGGAATCACCAATGGTCAAGGATGCACAGGTAGACCCACGTGCACATCTGTATTTATGCATCTTACGCCATGTATCATGGCAGGTAGGGCCAAAAAACTTTTGTGCATAAGGCTCATAGTGAGCTAATGCCTTTTTTTTTTCTCCCCTTCCTAATCAGCTGTCCTACCAACAAGCACTCCAGCCTCGTCACCTTGACATCTCCCATGACTTACCTGCCGGCTGTCTTCCTCCAGGGCTTGCAACCCCAGCAGTGTTCCTCAAGCCCTGCCTCAGAATGGATCCAGTTTGGGCCAGCATGCCCAGCTGGTTGGATGTGGGGACTGTGGGCATGTATCATCATCCTGCCACCGGATTTATTTTCCTCTGGTTTTCAGCCCCCAGGAGACGTGATGCACAATAACATCATGGTGCAGGCCACATGCTCCCATGCAAGGTGCACCAACACGTTCCACATCTCTCAATCTTGTTGGCCTGGGCTGCCTTTCCCCCAGTATCTGCCAGGGACCAGGCAGGCTTTGGGCTCTGCTTCTCCCCCTCAGGAGGAGGAGAGCAGTCTTTTGGACACTTGATCCTCCTCCTCCAGCCAGCCCTCCAACAGCCCTGATTCGCTTCCAAACCCGGGACATCAGCGGCATAAGTGGTAGGGCTACTGCTGTGCTGGTGAGCTGGCTGAGTTCATGTGTTTGATGGGATTTAAACTTGGAATCACCTAGTTCACAGTTCTTTACTCTATACAATGGACTGCACTACCCCCACTCGGTGATACTCTAGTATAGGTTTGAGGGTTGTATGTGTTTGTATCTCTGCTAAGACTCTTGGCTGCCGTCATTTGGTCTTAAAAACCAATCTAATCTAAATATTATTTAATTTAAATTAATTAGTACTTGTCTGAACAACATACTTGTTGGCCCCTGCTTGTGAACAAGGGATGGGGTGGACTTCACAAACCTAGAATACGTTCTGCCTCGATTGCTATATTGCCACATTATGTAATTATCACCTGACCTGCTGGAGAGGGATGTGAATTCAGGTCTGAAAGTGCTCAACTTAGAGGACTTAAAGAGAAGCTGCCCTAGCTTTGTTAGGTCTTTAAGACAGGATTATCATACTCAGTCAGGATCAATACAGATATGCAAAAGTCCCTAGAATAGATATAACCCCCCAACCCATGATTACTCATACCATGTGCAGGACCTCCCGTTGTTTCTGTGTTCCCTGTTTCTGCAGATTTACTGTTGTTTTGTACATGTGCTTTATCAATTGCTTCATAGCGACAACTGTTTTACTGCTGAGTATTTGTACTTACTGGCATTTATTGTTGTAGTTATCTCTTATCTACCCCACCCACAGGGACGCACCCAGAACACACTGTTTATAGTGCAGTGCGCCATTCCTGGTCAAAATGTTTAAATACATTGGTAAAGAATGCTCAGTGCAGGATTTAGCTGCCTTTGTAAAGTCCCAACAGCACTAGCAAAGAATGTCATAGGGGCGGAGGGAAGCAAGGGCTTTGAACATTCAGGAACAATTTACCAAAAGCCATTAATTGTAGCAAATTGAAGTGAATCTGGAAAGAATTCAGCCTTTCTTCTATAAATACTGGCTGATTTCCAGGATGGAGGCAGATTTAAGGTAAATTTTTCTGCTTTCAATCTCCTTTCCTCAGTCCATTCCCTTTTAAATCAGCCAGAGAGGTCTTTTTTCTTTTGTTTCGCCCATTCCAAGTTTCTGCTAATGAAACTGTATGCATAGCTGCCCAAGCAGTACAGGTATGTGCAGCACGCAGTAGAGATCAAAGTCATCGAGCAGTGTACATCTTGTAAAACAAGAACAGAGCAGTCAACATGAAACGTTTTCTGAGCCTGCTAGCAAAAGGCCTCCATGGCTGGCTGCGTCCGGTTCCTAGCCCACAGGTAGATGCATCATAAATCTGAGTTGAATTGGCAGTTTGAGGTTGGTTTCAGGGTTGAGAGTATGAGGAATGGAACTAACTCCAAAAGAATGCTCCCAACTCTCATCATGCTATGCCAAGGTCCCTCAGTAAAACAGATGTAAGAGCTAGGCCACCCTCCTCTGTCTAGGGGTATATGATGCCATCTCATCTGGGAGAGTGCCCACCTTACACTGTGACTAACAGTACTGCACCAGCAGTAGTCACATTGCCATCATGGGTCAGGGGCGATGGGGATTAGAGTTACTTTAAAACCATACTCTGGGACACCATTAACAAGAGACCATACAAAAACTACAATGTCCATACTGAAGCTAGAATCAAGCCTAGTGGTATTTATTAAGTAGCTGCCAGATGGGACACAGCTTCCCAAGCATTTCCCTGGGCACATCATTTCTTTCTCACAATGGTACTTGTACACACTGTGTTATATTCTTCACCTGGCCATGCCCTGCACATACATTACTTCACATAATTCTGGAGCGTTCACATATCTCTCCCCAGTCCCCGCCACTAGTGGGCATCCAATTCTACTGCTGCTGCTATACACTGGACAGATTACACCTAGCTGCTTGTCAGGCCTGTTTGCCCATTCCATGACTACATTTGTTCCACATCTACCCCCCTGAACTAAAGCGGCATATTTATATTCAGTATTATGTTTGAGTCTCTTTCAACCCTACAAAACCCAAACCTCCCTTGTTTTGACATCAGCAGGCATACGCAGTGCACTCTAATGCACACAGAAATTCTAACTTGAGGGTAGCGTATGATCATATAGCCATTTCCCCTGCTCCTGTGGTTTGGCTGTGTAATTTGAATCCTAAAGCCACTGACCAGAAATGCAGCTCTGTGTCATTGTCACAACCTTAATCCATGGTTCCTGGTGGTGGATGTGATGCGGGATTAAGCCAGAGCTGAAAGGGGACAGGGTTGCTGAAACTGCAAGAAAGGAATCGGATACGTAGCCAAAGGGTGTATTCATATGCTTTTTGAGCCTACTGCTTACACTGAATAAATACAAGGTATTCAATGGCATAAGGTTCTGGTTTGGCTTAGACTCAGCGGTATCCTTGGTTCCATTACAAACACAGCAGTTGATCACTCATTGGAATATTTCTGGAGCAGAGCTAGAGTCTGCAAGAGGAGAAACCCTACTTTGCAGATGCCTAGATGGGACTCTACGCTGCTTGTGGATGGGTTGTGAGCAGCTGAGTGGAGATGCAGCTGCAGCAGCATACTGTAGTTAGAAGCAGTCGTGGGGAAATGGTGATTTGTGGTGTGCCTAGGAATTTGCATATTTGCTAGTTTCTGCTGTTAAGGTAAAGTTTTTGTCTGGCTGAGGTCCAGCTCCTGGAGTTGTACTTGGTGCTATGATGGCTGCTGGTGGAGTGACTGCCGGAGTGGGAACTAACAGGAGACTGGGCCTGGGGCCACAGTCACTGACTAATACTGTACTGAAAATTAGCCTTGAGATCTCCACTGGCTAATCTAACTTGACTTGTTTGCTCTCTCTACTGGACCAACCAACTCATTTTCTCTTAACTAAATTATTTCAGAAATGTCAACTCTGCCCAGATCAGAAACATAACAATGGGGTTATCAATCATGCTATAAGAAAAGATATCTGGTTAAATACCGATTTCCTTACTTGCGAAGGGATTAACTATTTTTTTTAAACTGACTATGAACCTCAGTGGCCCAATATTCAAAGCTTTGCCTGGTGGGCAAAGTGATTGCATGCCGTTTGTCTGGGGTTTGTGTCCATGTGCAGTATTGAAAGGGGCAGGATCATGCATGAAACGGGATAGTGCACACAGAAGGAGATAATATAGTCAATGCACAAAAGATGGGGCAGTGACATGAATGTGGGTGCAGCACAATATTCAGTGCATTAGCATTGCACAAAAAGGAATAGTGTTGGCCACTTTGCACAGTGCAAGTATCACTGAGAAAAAGGTTGACTTACTCCAGGCAGCCCTAGCAGCTGACGGAGACACTGTGGCCAACAACCAAGTTGGCAGTCGATGGGGTACACCTGCTCCCTTGTGTCTAGTTGCTCCTGAAAAAGGGACCGTTACTGGGCTCAGTGGGCCTACCCAGTTAACAAAATAGAAATAAAAATAAATAGTGACAACCCCACCCTCCAAACCCCATCCCCATAAAAGCACAATCATTCACTGGTGTACAGTGGCACCCCCCACCCCTGAATGCCATCCCCGCACAAAAATAGTAATTCTGGTATGGCCAGTCGGAACAGTGGTAGTACTACCACTTGCAACGCCAGCGACCTGAGCTTAGAAATGACCTCGGGTTATTGGGGGCCAGTCGGGGGGGATTGAGCACCTCAAAGGGGAACATATATGAAAAGTGCCCGTCATAGTTTGAAAACTATAGACAGCTGTGTAGGTGTCCAGTTTCCAGATATTTTGAAGTGCTTACTGCTACGGTTAAGTCTAGTACCTCATTTAAAATAGTTTTTCATGGTCTTTCAAACTATGATCACTGTATGGCAACTAGGGTTCAATGCAAAAAAGTGTCAAATGATGCACATGGGGTACAGGAACCTGGGGCAACGTATCAGTTGGGAGAGGAGGAACTGTTAGCAATAAAACAGGAAAAGGACCTGGGGGGGTCATCATATCTGGTGATCTGAAGGTAGCAAAGCAGTGTGATAAGGTAGTAGGTAGGGCTAGCAAAATGCTGGGGTGTATATGGAGGGGTACCACGAGTAGAAGGAGACAGGTAGTGGTACCCCTGTATAGATCAATGGTGAGCCCACACCTGGAGTACTGTGTCCAGTTCTGGGGGCCCCTGCTCAGGAAAGACATAGAGCAGAGGCGGTACACAGAAGGACAACCAAAATGGTCCCAAGACTGCACAGGAAACCCTACGAGAAAAGACTAAAGAATTCAAACATGTACTTGCTAGAGATTAGAAGAGAAAGGGGACACATGATAGAAACATTCAGATACCTCAAGGGTATTAATAAGGCACAAGAGAATAGCATTTTACAGAGAAAGAGATGCTCATGGACAAGGGGCCATGATTTGAAGTTGGGAGGGGAGTTCAGAAAGGATGTAATGAAATCCCTTCTTCATGAAAAGGGTGGTGGATGTCTGGAAAAAGCTCTCAGGAGAGAGGCTGGGTACCAAAATGGTAGCAGGATTCAAACATGCATGGGATAGACACACGGGAACATAAATAACAGGACAAGGGGGGAGTAAGGCCAGAGGTTGCAGGATTTGTAGTAATACAGCAGGCAGAGAATTTTAGGGCAGACTAGATGGACAAAGGTGTCCTTCTCTGCCAACATTTTCTGTGTTTCTATGTTGTTTCTATGCGCTTCTCCAAGGAGGAGGGAGGGCTCCATGCTCCACTGTGATACTGCCACCTGGAGTTCACAGGTGGCAGTGCAGTTGGAAAAGGAGACAGGAAGGGAGGGATATTGTGAACGCTGCATGTGGACGTGCACATAGTGTGCATGGACATGCTTTGACATCAACACACACAATGTCTTTGACGGAGGGAGTACAGGGAAGAAAACTACTGTGGCCCCAGCACCTCTGTGATAATGACAGCCCCCAGTATACTGGGGTCCCCCTGCCTCCCACAGCACCAAGAAAGCACTGCCTGCCACAACAAGATGTCTGGGGGGACCCTCACCCCAACCCTGCCTGGGGGTGAAGCCAAGGCTACATCAAGGTAGGTGCCAAGGGCTGGAGGCAGGAGGGGATTGGGAGGTGCCTGGGAGCCCAGGGGGACAACAGAGGAGCTGGAAGGTTGAGGGGGAAAGTAACAATAAAAAAAAAAAACAGTAATTCCTTAGTGTGTAGTGGCATTCCCTGCCCTCCGATCCCCATCCCTGTGATTAATAGGTACTCCCTGGTGTCTAGTGGCACCTCCCTCTGATCCCCATCCTTGTAGCAGTAATTGTAGTCCATGGTGTCCAGTGGCAACCCCCACCCTCCAATCCCTGTTTCCGTAGTGTTAGTCCCCTATATCCAGTGGCATCCCTCCAACCTCCGATCGCCATCCTCATAGTGATAACTGTAGTCCCTGGTGTCAAGTGCCACCTCCCACCCTCCGATCCCCATTCCTCTGCATAATTAGTAATTCCCTGGTGTCTAGTGGCACTGCTAACCCACCGATCACCGCCCCCGGTAATGAATAGTCATGCCCTGGTGTCTAGTGAACCCCCTTGCACCTCTTGTACTGAGCAAACCACCCTGTCACTCCCCTCATACCTCCATTTCTGTCAGGGCTGTGCAGATCTGATACAGCAACTGGCACAGAGCTCCTCTCACCACCATGACGGGCCACTGTATGGACTGATAGGGAGCGCACATCCTCTGTCCTGTAAAAGGAGCATGCACTACCTCCAAAAATCATAACCCATAAAGCAGCCTTAGCTGCCTAAAATGCATACGCATTGCAAGTGCATGCCTGTCACAAGTAACTTTTCCTAATGTATCCTATTTTGTGCCCTGCCCTGACTACCGGATGTTACCGTGCCACCAGCCACTGTACATTACTGTTTATTTATGGGGATGGGGTCAGAGAGTAGGGGGTGCCACTGGACACCAGGGACTACAGAGGTGCAGCCGGTACCTCTGTGAGTTCCCTCAACACCCTTGAATGCACCCTGTCTGGCCCTGTCTGGCCCCATTGCTTTGCTTACTTTCAAATTAGTAAGTCCTTTCAGTACTCTCTCCTCCAAGTATGGACTAGTGTCCACCTCCCTCCCTCCCAATGCTCCTATTAATTTTTTGTGGTGCCTCCCCTACTAGTTCCTCTGAGAATGTGAAACAAAACTATTTGTTCATGGTGTCTCCCTTTTCCTGGTCCCTCCCCCTCTGCACAGTCCCTCTCTTTCTTTTTTAATCTAACAATCCCTGCCCTGGACTTCTTCTTTCAGCTTTCATATCTAAAAAAATGTGTTTTGTTACCACCTGGGATGTTCTCTCTTCCATTTGTTCCTTTGTGCTCCTTACTGCTGTCCCTGTGTCCCCCTTCCTGGTACACTTCCCTATCCTCCTCCCTTTTTATGTTGATTGTGTGCATGTGCAAAAAACATGCTGTGGCAGTTTGCTGCAGAAGCAGGCTGTGGAAGCGCGGCACTGTTGTGGCCAATACCCCCACTGCCTTTGGAGGCTTGGCCTGCTTTCCCCAATGGGGTGGCACGCTGCGGCTGACACTAGTTCAGCCAGCATGCCACCACCTTGAAACATTTTAGCCGCTGCAATCAGGGGCCGCCTCATCATTGCAGCATCATTCGCTGCAATAAGGGAGTGAACCCTCATTGCTGGGCTTGCCAATGGGGTGCCCAATCCCCATCGGCTTCAGTCTCCCCTTCCCCATGCTGACGGGGAAGCCCATTCCCCATGAGCATAAGTCCCCTCCCCCCCTCAATTCCATTCTGTGCTGAGGAGGGTGCCCAATCCCCCTCGGCTCTTGTGCCTCCCCCTTCTGTATGTGCCGATGGGTGTGCCCAATCCCCCGTCGGCTACAGATGCCCCCCAAACACTCAGGTGGCATGCTGGAAGCTCACCTCAGCATGCTAAATGCCCTGAAAAAGGAAAAAACATCCTGCAATGTTTGTTTTTTTTTTAACCTGTGAAAAAAGAAAGCAGTCCCTCGCGGTTTACCTCCCAACCCGTGCCCACCCTCTGCATGCCCTGTCTCTCCACACCCCCCTCACCCCATATTTACCTCCAGAGCCTGGTGTGACAATCTTCAGTGGACCGGGAACATGTCTGCACTCTTCAAAGCCGACCGCTGACTGAGGAAATGCCAGTAAGCTGTATAATGGCATAAAAAGTTTTTTTTTCAACTTTGGTGCATATCTCAGGTATTTTTGGGAATTTAGGCACCACATTTTCAACATGTGGTTATTGGGACCCCTCCTCATGAATTCAGCCACTGTCATTGCGTTATTCGATCCTGAAAGGTGATTTAATGGTCACTACGAGGAATTACCTTTCGAGACTGATTAACAAAATGACAGTGCCAGTGTTTATGAGGCAGGCACTCAAGAAGCCTATGTTGCAAATTTGGTGGAAAAAATCCAGAAATGGCTGTTTTACGAGCGTGCATTGCACAGTTACTATCCGCGCTCATAATTTCACTAATTTGCAATATTTTAACTCCAGATTTTCAACATTGGCATTTTTCCACACCTTCTTATGAACAGTACAGCTGTCATTTTTCACATCCTAGCCGAAATGTGTTTGCTTACTGCGCTAGAATAATCTGCAGCCGCTGTGAGAAATCACTGTTCGGACACATTAAAAATTACAGTGACACTGTTCGTGAGCAGAGGTCCTAAAATGCCTATGCTGAAAATTTGGTGATGTCATTCAAATGACTGTGTTACAAGTGTGCATTGCACAGTTTCCACGCACCCTTGTAACTTCGCAGATTTGTAATATTGTCATGCCAGATGTTCAACACTGGAATTGTTTCACACCTGTTTATGAACAGTACAGCTGCCATTTTTCACATTCTGACCGGAATGTGTTTTCACACTTCCAGCGGAGAATAGCATGTTCACTGTGGGAAATCAGTGTTCAGGACAGATTAAGAAAATGACAGTTACACTGTTCATGAGCAGAGGTCTTAAAATCCCTATGTTGAAAATTTGGTGACGAAAGACCATAAGATGACTGTGTTATAAGCATACATTGAACTGTTTCCACTCACCCTTGTAACTTCGCAAATTTGTAATATTTTCACTCCACATTTTCAACACTGGCATTTTTTCACATCTCCTTATGAACAGTACAGCTGTCATTTATCACGTCCTGGCCTAAATATGTTTTTGCACTTCTGGCGCAGAATAGCACGGTCGCTGTGGGAAATCAGTGTTTGGGACAGATTAAGATCGAGCGAGTGAGGTGGGAGAGTGACCAAGTTCAACTGAGCTCTGTTGGGACTGCTGTGGATTTCTTTGTGGGCAGAAAAAGGCTCCAACACAGGCAGGAGCCCAGCACAAAAGGGCAGCCTGCAGCACCAGGAGAAACAGAACAAGCAAGTGAGGGAGGGGGAGTGAGCGAGCTCAATGGAGCTCTGTCGGGACTGCTGTGGATTTCTTTGTGGGCAGAAAAAGGTGTCAATGCAGGCAGGGGCCCAGTACAAATGGGCAGCCTGCAGTGGTGGGAGAAACAGAATGAGCGAGTGAGAGAGTTGGAGTGAGCAAGCTCAATGGAGCTCTATCAGGACTGCTAAGGATTTCTTTGTGGGCAGAAAAAGGCACCAATGCAGGCAGGAGCGCAATATAAAAGGGCAGCCTGCAGTGCTAGGAGAAACGGAATGAGCGAGTGAGAGAGGGGGAGTGAGCGAGCTCAACGGAGCTCTGTCGGGACAGCTGTGAACTTCTTTGTGGGCAGAAAAAGGCGCCAACACAGGCAGGAGCTCAGCACAAAAGGGCAGCCTGCAGTGCTGGGAGAAACAAAATGAGCGAGTGAGAGAGGGGGGGAGTGAGCAAGCTCAACGGAGCTGTGTCGGGACTGCTGCAGATTTCTCTGTGGACAGAGAAAGGCACCAATGCAAGCAGAAGCCAAGTACAAAAGGGCAGCCTGCAGCGCCAGGAGAAACAGAATGAGTGAGTGAGAGAGGGGAGTGAGCTGAGCTCAATGGAGCTCTGCTGGGACTTTAGAGTTGCCCACCCTCCACGTAGGGTCTTCTGTGGTCCTATGTTACAGCAGGGTCTCTGGAGTGGAGACAAAGCAATGACTGGATATTTTTAGGATTGCTGTAATAACACAGATTATGTTGTTCTGTTTATTTCTCTAACTGAGCTAAGTAGTGAGCTATACTGTTATGATTGATGTAATAATACATATTTATTTGTTCTTCTTATTTCTCTAACTGAGCTGAGTAATAAATTTGGTAGAAAAAAATTCAAAAATGACTGTTTCACGAGCATGCGTTGCACAGTTGCTACACAAGTTCGTAACTCCGTGAATTTTCAATATTTTCACTCTAGATTTTCAACATTCGCATTTTCCAACACCTCCTTATGAACAGTACAGCTATTTTTCACATTCTGGTTGAAATGTGTTTTCACACTTCCGGCGCAGAATAGCGTGGTCACTGTGGGAAATCAGTGTTCGGGACACATTAAGAAAACCACAGTGACACCGTTCATTAGTGGAAGTACTAAAATGTCTATGTTGAAAATTTTGTGATGAAAATCCTTAAAATGACTGTGTTACGAGCGTGCATTGTGCAGTTTCCACACATCCTTGTAACTTCACAAATTAGTAATATTTTCACGCCAGATTTTCAACACTGGCATTTTTTCACACCTCCTTATGAAGAGTACAGCTTTCATTTTCCACATCCTGGCCAAAATGTGTTTTCGTGGTTCCAGCTCAGAATAGCGCAGTCGCTTTGAAAAATCAGTGTTTGGGACAGATTAAGATCGAGCAAGTGAGAGAGGGAGAGTGACCGAGCTCAAGTGAGCTCTGTTGGGACTGCTGCAGATTTTTCTGTGGGCAGAAAAAGGCACCGATGCAGGCAGGGGCCCAGTACAAAAGGGCAGCCTGCAGCGGCGGGAGAAACAGAATGAGCGAGTGAGAGAGGGGGAGTGAGCAAGCTCAACGGAGCTCTATCGGGACTGCTGCAGATTTCTTTGTGGGCAGAAAAAGGAGCCAACACAGGCAGGAGCCCAGTACAAAAAGGCAGCCTGCAGCATGGGGAGAAACAGAATAAGTAAGTGAGAGAGGGGAAGTGAGCAAGCTCAAAGGAGCTGTGTCGGGACTGCTGCGGACTTCTTTGTGGGCAAGAAAAGGCACCAATGCAAGCAGGAGCCCAGTACAAAAGGGCAGCCTGCAGTGTCAGGAGAAATAGAATGAGTGAGCAAGAGAGGGGGAGTAAGCAAGCTCAATGTAGCTCTGCCAGGACTTTACAGTTGCCCACCGTCCCACTCAGGGTGCTCTGTGGTCCTATATTACAACAGGATCTCTGGAGTGGAGACAAATCAATGATTGGATACTTTAAGATTGCTATAATAGTACAGATTTAGTTGTTCTGTTTCTTTCTCTAACTGAGCTAAGTACTGAGTTATACTGTTATGTTTGCTGTAATAATACATATTTATTTATTTCTCTAACTGAGCTGAGTAATACTTGGAGTGCAATAGGATTCCTAACTGGGCTAAGTGAAACTATATGAGAGCCGAGAACAAAAACTATTGTAGCTGAGGGATGAAAAATGGACAAGGAGGCTTTAGGATTGCTACAGTAATACAGTATCTAACGGATGAGATTTGAGACTGAATTTCTCCGGTCGGCAAGGGGGGTCAGTAGGGGGACTAGTGTGGAGGGGAAGGAATTTGAGTAAGTAGGGGCCTAACAGTTGTAGTAGGGTACAGAACCTGGGAGTAAGAGCCCATACCATAAGATGGGGGCCAAAGTGGGTCAGGTGCCACATGTCAATAGGGTGGGCATCTTTGGAAGGGTGGAGGGGTGTACAGGGTGTGGGTCTGCCATGATCCTGGACTGGGCTTGGAGGATTGGGGAGGGGTGTATTGTCTGTAGATGACTGGCTAGCTTGATAGAGGAACTGCGAGGTTAGGAAGGAGTGTAAGTGGCAGGACAAATGAGTATGGTATGCTTCCTGGGGGGAGCAGGGATAGGGGATGGCAAAGGGGGACGGAGGAAGAATAACTAGGGACTGAAACTGACCCAAGTATCAGAGACAGTAGCAAAAGAGAAGAAGGGAGAAGGTGCCCAAGGTGAGGGTGGGGGGCCTCTTGATGTGGGAGGAAGACACCACGAGGAGTACCAGGGGAGAGAGCAGATGGCTGCAGGTAGGGAGGGATCAGGGGTGCCACGGAGGGGAACAAGTAGCAGGGGGGGCCGATAGGGGTAAGAAATGTAGGACAGGTATCAACTATGAATAGATTTGAACCTCTCCTATGGGACAAAGAGGGGGACCAGGAACATACTGAAGGGGGAGGACAAGCTGGGCAAGAGAGAGAGAGATAGCAACAGGTAGGGGAAGAATAGCGAGGACAATAGGGTAGTAGAGGGCTAGTAAGAAAGGGGGGGTGACTGAAGAAGAGAAGGCTACAGGAAGGGGGAAGGATGGGAGGGGCATCACTGCTGGGGTAGAAGGGAATGGGAAGTCTAAATTGACAACAGCGGGGATAGGAGAGGGGTTGGAAATCAGCAGGGGAGGAGGGGAGGTTGACATGGGAAGCCCAGTAGGAAGTAGTCAGGCTGGGAAAGGGTTTAAGGGGGATTTGAGGAATAAGGCAGAGAAAAGGGCTGAGGTGGAAGTATGGGGTACAGATACAGGAGTCACAGAGGGTGCAGTTGGTGGGGGTTAGGGACAGAGAAGAATGAAAACTGGGGTGGTAGAGGGGGCATTAGAAGGGAAAGGGGTTAAGGTGCGTGAGGGTACTCATCCTGGGGGATTCTATGCTGAAATGGGTGAGATTGGGCAGAAAGGGGGAAGGCACAGCCATATTTGGGTTGAAGCTGTCCCCAGGTTGACTGCAGGAGGGGCAGGGCAGGCACTGCTCAAGTGTACAGCGAAGGGGAGGAAGAAACCTCATTTATTGTTGCATGTGGGTACAAACGACTTGGTGGAGGACACTGTGGAAGTAGTGAGGGGAGGTTTGAATACTTGGTCAGGCAGTGTGAGGGCGTGGGGAAGTCGGTTGCATTCTTGGAGGGACTGCCGGTACCATGTGCCAGCATGGCAAGGAAGGGTAGACTTGAGAAGTTTGAGTGGCTGAGGGATTGGTGCTGCATGAAACATTATGGGTTAGTGACTAACTGGGGTAGGGTCTTGGGGGAATAGTGACTTGTACGCGGGGGACAGGATACACTGGAGCAGGAAGGGGAGGGACTATTAAAGGCAGCATTGCTGCCTGGCCACTGGTGCTGAGGGTTGAGGTGCTGTACGCCACACCTCACACTATGCTGGTGACCCGGGTTCGGACACAAGCCCGGGTCACCAGAGGTTTGCAAGGGAGGGATAGGATTGACTGTCCAGAGGACTGCTCTCCTATCCCGGGGTGGGATCCAGGGATCCACCGCTCTGTAGTGACCCCTGGTGACGACTGCAGGTGCTACTACAGTGGTGTAGTAAAGGGTGGCGGAGTGTGGTGGATGTTGGCACGCTATGCCTAAGTGTCATTGCACGCCCGCACTCCGCAAAGGGGAGAAAAGCGGAAAATGGGCTACGGTCAGGCAGCATGAGCTTCTGACCCCCCTTGACCACCCAGAATGGAGCCTCCTCAACTGGATCATGCTCCAGTGGGTCGACCTAGGAAGCTCCTCACCACCCCACCACAGGGGTAATCCGTGGAGGTGAGCAGGTCGGCCTGATGTTGGGGGCAGGGCTATGGGGGTCAGTCAGGGTCAATGAGAAAATATAAAAAAAAAAAAAGCAGGATTAGAAGGGTATATCTCTACTAAGGTGGACTTAAACAAATGGGGGACAAAAGACAGAGGTTGGTAGAAAGGTCTGGACAGGGGAGCCTGATAAGGTCACCGCCCTAGATATAGGTAAAGGCGGAGGTGTAGTAACCCTGGAAGGGGGCAAGCAGAGTGGTCTGAGTGTAATACAGAAGGCACCACCACCCGGTAAGAATAAGAAGGAGAAATGGTGCAGACTACCGGGAGGAGGGACACAGGCCAAGGAGGAGAAGAGTGAGGAGAAGCAGGGGTATGGGTGGAAGGTGGTCTGACTAAATGGATAGAGAACTGGTTATGGGGGGGTGCAGATGGTGGTGGTGGTGGGGTAGCTCTCAGCACCCAGAGCAGTGACAAGTGGGGTGCTGCTGGCTCAATGCTATTTAGGTTCTTTGTCTCCAATATAGCACATGGAGTGGGGAGCAGGGTTAGTCTTTTCGCACATTATACGAAATCAAAAGCAAATAGTTATAGTAGAAGAGCCCCCCCCACTCACACACTTACACACTCCCCGAAAAGCTGCTTAAAAGCCTGCAATTCATTCAAATCAATTCCAGTTTCTTACTTACTTGGGGTTCAATGCCAACAAGTGTAAAATCATGTACCTAGGGCATAGGAACCCCGATGCTGGGTATAGGATGGGGAGAGGTACTGATACTCACTAGACATGAAAGGGTCCTTAAGGTTATTATATCAGAGGACCTCAAGATGGCAGTACAGAGTGACAAGGCTATGGGAAGGGCAAATTTGATTCTGGGGTGCATAAGGACTGGCATCTCCAGTAGAGGAGGGATGTTGTGCTGCCATTGTATCACTCCCTGCTATACCCCCAGCTAGAGTACTGTGTCCAGTTTCAGAGTCCACACTTCAGAAAGGACATAAGGAGGAGGTTTTCCAGAGGAGGGCAACTAAAATGGTTCAGAATTTTCACAGGAATCCCTACAAGGAAAGGCTGAAGAATCTTAACATGTGCACTCTGGAAGAGAGGAGGGCAAGAGGTGACATGATCAAGACCTACAAAGTACCTCACAGAGGTAAAGAGGGCACAGTTGAGGAGTTTCCTTCAAATGAGGATGAGCACCCAAACCAAGGGAAATACAATGAAGCGGGGGGCCATTCAGGATAGATGTGAAGAAATATTTATTTACTGAAAGGGTGGCAGATGCCTTGAACAGACTGCCAGAAGAAGTGGTGGAAGCTAAAATGGTAGGGGCATAAAGCATGCATGGGATAAATATAGGGGTATATTAGAAAAAGGGGAAGGAGGGGGTCAATGGAGATCAATAGGGTTATGGAAGTGGAGTAGGTTCAAGTTTATTGCAGGAAAAATCCATTAAGCAAGGTCATTCCCAAGGAGGTCCTGATGGACGCAAGCAGAGTAAGACATGCAGTAACATATATAGGAAGGAGTTACAAGAAAGTAGAGAACACTTGGGCAGACTGGGTGGGCTAAGTGGTCCTTTTCTGCTGACAAATTCTATATTTCTATGGCACCATGTGTTAATTCAGGTGCAGTGTTTATTTAAAGTTGGCCCTATCATACATCCAGATGTAACGTACAGTTGTGGCCAAAAATATTGGCACCCTTGCACTTTTTCAAATAACTCACAATTCCTCTAAACATAAGTTAAAATTAATAACAGTACAGTATTTGGTCTCCACAATTCTATATTTCTCTGTTAATATTACAGAACCTTTGTTTTTGATTCAGAATTTAATATATCCTTTTAAATCAGAAAATGGAAAGAAATGGCATTGACAAAATTATTGACACCCTAGACTTAATATTTGGTAGCACAGCCTTTGGTCAAAATAACTGCAATCAACCGCTTCCTATAGCCATGGATGAGCTTCCTGCACCTCTCTACTGGCAGTTTGGCCCTCTTCTTGTGCAAACTGCTCCAGTTCTCCCAGATTTGACGGTGCCTTCTCCCAACTGCTGTTTCAGATCTCTCACAGCTTTTCAATGGATTTAGATCTGGACTCATTTCTGGCCACTTCAGAACAGTACAGTGTCTTGTCTTGAACCATTTCTAGGTGCTTTTGAAGTGTGTTGCAGTCATTGTCCTGCTGGAAGACCCATGACCTTCGACGAGACCCAGCTTTCTGACACTGGGTTCAACATTGCACTCCAAAATGGCCTGGTAATCTCCAGATTTCATGATGCCATGCACACGTTCAAGGCACCCAGTGCCAGAGGCAGCACAACAACCCCAAAACATCACTGAACCTCTTCCAGGTTTGACTGTAGGGAAGGTGTTCTTTTCTTTGAAGGCTTCATTTTGCTTTCTGTAAACATAGAGATGATGTGCTTTACCAAAAAGCTCTAATCTGGTCTCATCTGTCCACAGGACATTCTCCCAGAAGGATTTTGTCTTGCTCAGGTGTGTTTTGGCAAACCCCAGTCGGGCTTTCTTATGTCTCTCTCTCAGCAGTGGGGTCCTCCTGGTCCTCCTACCATATAACCCCCTTTCATTGAGTTGATGACGGATGGTGCGAGTTGAAACTGTTGTACCTTGTGTCTGAAGGTCAGCTTGAATCTGTTTGGCAGTTGATTGAGGTGCTTTCTCCACCATTCAAACAATTCTGCGCTGCAATCTTTGATCAAGTTTTCTCTTGCGGCCACGTCCAGAGAGGCTGGCTACAGTGCCATGGGCCTTAAACATTCTGATAACATTACGTACGGTGGAAACAGGAACATCAAGGTCTTTGGAGATTGATTTGTAGCCTTGAGATTGTCTATGCTTGGCTACAATCTTCTGTCTGACCTCCTCAGACAATTCTCTGTCTGTCTTTCTTTTCTCCATGCTCATTGCGGTACACAGTGACACAAAACAGGAGAAAGAATCCTTTTCTCTATTCAAACTGGTTGAATGAGTGATTTTTATATTGCAGGCACCTGCAGCTTGACACAGGTAAGTTCCATTCCAAAGTGAAGGAGAATCACCTGCTTGAAATCTAACTATTTGTAACTATTTCTAAAAGGTGCCAATAATTTTGTCCGGGCAATTTAAAGATTTCTGTGTGGAATAAGCTAAGACAGTAAATTTTTCTGCTTTTTGTGTTTTATTCCACTGCAAACCAAAGAAATACATATGTGGATACCAAAATATTTTTTAATTTCAACAATAATGGTGCATTATTAGAAAAAACTGCAAGAGCGCCAATATTTTTGGCCACGACTGTAAAGTAAATTACCGAATTAGATGCAGCCTACTTACCGTACAATAAACAGAATCCCAGATCTTCCTATAGACACTTCTATGTATGTAAATACCGTGTGATCTGTACAATATCTGTATAGTTCTATGTACATATGAACTTCTTTTTCTTCCTTTCTGTAAAGAGTATTATCTGTATTGCCTTGTAAATACCTGTGTTGACCTGTATATACAATTGCTCATGCTCCACCCAGGTCCATCTTGCAAATGAGCTTCTGCTCAACGATGAACGCCTGGTTAAATAAAGACTTGATTGATTGATTGATTGATTGAGTGCTTCGAGAAGCCTTTACTCTTCATAAGGCTGCTTAAAGAGCTGGGATTCTATTTGCAGTGTCCACACCAGTATGCTGATCTTAAAATCGACACCTCATGTGAATGAGTACTTGATTCTTGCTCACTCCATTACTTCCCCACTTTGAAACCTGCTTGTCCTCAATTAGTTTTGGGCTGGTAATGCCTTGCCTGTGTTGGAAGATGACCAATAAGCAGCACTGAAAGACATCAGACTTCACAGACTGTGAAGGCAGCTGCTCACAGACAGACATAAGGCAATTCTGCTGGGGGGGTAGGAGGAAGTAAGACGTTGATTAACTAGAATTTGCAGCTTATCCATCAAGTAGGGAAATGGGCAGACTAGGTGGGCCAAGTGGTCCTTATCTGCTGTCAAATTCTGTGTTACTGTGTTTCTCACCCACCATCTTGCCAAGAAGAAGGCTACAGCTGTGGCCACTGATGATTGTTGGGGTGTGGGGATGGGGGGACCAAAGGGGACAGACATAAGGAGATAAAATCATAATAAAAATTGTGAGACTTTCACCGCCTTTCTAAAATACTTTCCAGTAAAAGAACACTATGAAGTTTTTCAAATGGCAACACAATCTGGTGAGCCCTCTGTCTGCCATCTGACACCAGGCATCAACCAGCATAAAATTGCCTAAAGAAGGCAGTGTGGTCATGTGGTTACTGAAATACTGGAGATTACAGATTTATAAGAATAAAAGAATATCACACAGAAGCTGGCACATATCCCTATAGTAGCTATCTCCTGCTTCTCAGTACTTCTATTTATACCCTTGAGGTACTTGAATGTTTTTATCATATCCCCTCTTTCCCTCCTCTCTTCCAGTGAGTACATATTGAGGTCCCTTAATTTCTCCTCATAAGTCTTGTGTTGCCAGCTCTGTACCATCTCATTCGCCCTACTCTGGACCATCGCCAGCCTGTTAATATCCTTTACGAAGGTGCGACCTCCAGAACTGCACACAGTACTCCATGTGAAGCCTGACCATGGTTTTATATAATGGCATCACTATCTCCCTCCTTATGCTGGTGATACCACTGCCTATGCACCCCTGCATGTCACTGGCCCTCCCAGATGCCTTACCACTTTGACATATTCAGGTCATCTAAAATAAGAACCCCCAGGTTCCCTTTCCTTCTTTGTGACTGTCAGCAACTCCGCCCCCCCCCCCATCCTGTATCTTTCCCCAGGGTTTCTGTGTCCCAGGCGTATAATTTTTTACTTTTTTGAACTGATCTTCAGTTGCCAGTCCTCAGACCATTTCTCAAGCTTCCCAAGGTCCCTCCTCATTTTCTCCACCCCCTCTGGGGTATCCACTGTGTTACACATCTTGGTGTCATCTGCAAACAGGCAGACCTTTCCCTTCAGCCCTTCTGCAATGTCACTAATGAAGACATTGAACAGGACTGGCCCCAGGACCACTCTCTGCAGTACCCCACTGGTCACCCCCTCTCCGCAGACTGCGTCCCATTTACCACCACTCTCTACCTCCTGTCTGTTACCCAGTTTCTAATCCAGTTTACCAACCTTTCCTCCATGCCCTGCCTACTCATCTACTTTATCAGCCTCCAATGTGGGACGGTGTCAAAGGCTTTGCTTACATCAAGGTAAGCGTTGTCCACTGCCCCATCCTGATTTACTTCCTTTGTCACCCAGTCAAAGAGATCAACCAGATTTGTCTGACATGACCTCCCCACTGTGAATCCATGTTGCCTATGGTCCTGGCCTCTGATGGCTTCTAGATACCCTACTATGCTTTCTTTAACCAATATCTCCATGATCTTCCCCCCCTACTGAAATGAAGCTGACCGGCCTATAGTTCCCCACCTCCTCCCTACTGCTGGATTTGTATAGAGGGACCACATGTGCCTTCCTCCAATTCTCTGGTACCATCCCTGTGTTGAATGACTCAGTCAACATGGCTGCCAGAGGTACTGCTATTTCCCTACACAGTTCTTTTAATATCCTTGGGTGTATGCCATCTGATCCCATTGCTTTGTCCACCTTCAATTTACTCTCCTTCTGCAGGATTCTTCTGCCTGTGAATGGACTATTGTCCACCTCTTCACCTCTTTGCAATGGCTGTGGCCCTTTCCCCTTCCCCTCTTCTGTGAATACTGAACAGAAAGACACAGTAGATGTCTTGGGGGGGGTCACATAACAGTTCTTAGCCATGGTACTTTCACTTCCAAATACCTAAACAGCACATATATAGTAAGCAATCAACATTCGGCATTGACAAATGCTTGTTTGTCTCCTTATAGCTTCTGAATGCTACTCTGTTGGCTTTTACCTTTTTCGCCACCTCTTTCAAGAACCATAGCAGTTTATTTTTCCTTTTCCTTTTGCTTACTTGCTTGATACGATGTTTGTTGCCCTCACTATGGCACTTTTTATCTTCACTCTCTGTTCTTTCACCTACTAGGTCATCCCTGAAGCATTCATCAATCTTTATAAAATCTGTCCTCCTGAAGTCCAGGACTCTTGTACTTGTGTGGTTCAATTCTGCAGCCATCCTTATATTGAATTATACTGTATGGTGATCGCTGGTTCCCAGGTTGCCTCCCAGTTTGACATCTGCTACACTGTCCCTGCTAATGAGTACCAGGTCCAGTATTGCCCTATCATGATGGGTTCCCTGACTAGTTGCCTGAGGAATGCCACCTGCAGGGAGTCCAGGATGCCCTTGCTCCTAGCTGAAGCCACATCTAGGAGGCTCCAATCTACATCTGGCAGGTTGAAGTCCCCCACCTGCAGCATCTCAGCATCTCCCCCTTTTCTGCCATCTTGCCAATGGCTTCCAGCAGCACCTTATCTAGCTCCTCCCGCTGTGCTTGAGGTCTGTAGGTCATGCCAGTGTGAATAGCGACATTGTTCCCTATCTCCAGGGTGACCCACAGTACCTCTGCCCCCCATATTCCCTGTGTCATTGTTGCTTTTATGCTTTTCCTCACATAAAGCACAACACCCTCTCCTTTCCTTCCCACCCTGTATTTCCTAAACGGAGTATAGCCTTGTATGGCCATGTCTCAGTCATGGTTTTCAGTGCACCATGACTCGGTAATGGCTACAATATCCAGGTCGGCCTCTGCCATAATGGCCTCTAGGTGGGGGATCTTATTTCCTATACTTCTAGTATTCGCTCACATGGTCTTCCAGATTTTGTTTGTACTCCACTTGTTACCCCCATTTTTGCTTTTTGCCCCCCTCTCTTTTTAATACTCCTGTTCCCATCCCCCCTTGTCTTGTGACAGACTTGGTAGCCTGCTTACTGTAAAACCTGTTGTCACTTGGACCAAAAATGCAAGTCGAAATTAATTACTTTTTTAAATTTCTCTTTACTTGTGTTTTTTTTTATTATATAAATATCATACAACATATAATTGATATGCAGTGAACAATGTGCTCCAAAAGAGAAACAATTAACTAAGGAAGACAGTCAGCTGTAAAAATAAAAAGACAAACCATAGCATTATCCCAAGGTTTCAAGCCCCAGTTCAAGGCACAAAGTATGTTCTTTGGTCCAATATATATTGGACCCAACCTGCGCAAACATACTCAAATTTAGTTACCTGATGATTCAGTTTCATAGTCAGTTTCTTCAAGTCATATATCAATAACATAATAATTTGCCATTGATGGATATTAGGAGGTTGAGATGAAAGCCACAGTTTAATAATGGTCTTTTTGCAGGTTGCAAGACAAACATACAAGAGCTTCCTCATATTAGGGCCACAGAACCCCCTGGGGGTCCAGAAAGAGAATGACTCAGTCTGTGAACTGAAAAACATCTTTAGAAATGTTCTGTAGAACCCCAGTGAACTGAGCCCAAAAAGGCTGAGGTACTAGCACTGCCATTAAATATGCCCATGTGCCACTGCAGTAAACTCACAGCTTCTCAAGCGCCTTGCAGTTCAGATTTAAATGTGGCCATGATATGCATGGTTCTAAAAAAATCTAATAAAAATACACTGTAGAACCCCAGTGAAGTGAGCCCAAAAAGGCTGAAGTATGGTAAATGCCAGAAAAGATGCCTATGTGCAGCAGGAGTAAAGTCACAGCTTCTCTAACACCTCTCAATCAGTTCAGGTTTAAATTTGGCAACAAAGTGCGGGGTTCTAAAAAAATGTAATATAAGTTTTCCAGGAGAATGCTCTCCATGCGTAAGAAGAAGTCACTCTACATATATCTAGCAAAGTACCTATCCCATTCCTGTGGTGCAGTTTGAATTTGTAAATTCTCCTCCGACTTCAGCCATAACTTGTCCAAATTACCACCTGTTAGCCGCATCAGGGACTGATATTGTTGAGAGATGCATGAGCTGAACTCACCCCTATATAGTCTGATAAGTATTTGATGAAAAAGTGGGATATCGTGGCCTGGTGGACAAGACCTCAGAGAGAGAAAGAGTTTCAAGAAATGTGTTACCTGAAGATAATGAAAGTAGTCAGCTTTCTGGAGGATAAATTGAGCTTGGCATTCAGTGAATGGGATAATATCCCATTCACAGAGGAACTGAAGGGTCTTATCAAACCCAAATTCTTCCATCTGCAGTAGAAATGGTCCAGGAGTGCTGGAGAAAAGGAGGAATTGTGAGTCAAAGGTGTACCAAGAAACCTGGTGTGCTGCAAGAGCTTCAAAGAGTTGCAATGATTCCACAAAAGTAGGGTGGCAGTGGTGTAGGGATTGCGGATGACCGTGTCCAGAGTGGGAGGTGGGCAAGCAAGGAGAACAATCATAGGAGAGAGGATATCTTCCTCCAGCAGCTCCAGGGTTTTCCATTGAGCTGTGTAACCCAGCATAAGCCAATATGCTACCATGCAGAGTTGTGCTACTGTACGGCATTGTGCAAAATTTGGAAGTACCAGACCCCCTCGGGACTTAGCCAATTGTAAAGCAGAAATTTTAATTCTAGGGTAAGCCTCATTCCAGATATACATAGAAATTAGTCTGTCCTATTTTGTAATGGTGGGGGTAGGGCAACTGGCAGGGTCTAAGCAAGATATAAAAGTCTAGGGAGCAAACCACATGGACACTGTCTACACATTGTAAAAGGGATAGAGGAATGGTTGTCCGAGTTTCAAGGACCTTCACAAATTGCTGAGTTAAGCATGGACATAATTTATGGACTGTAGCTGGGCACTTTGAGATGTGATCAGGACTCCCAAATACTTTAACAATAAGAGATTACATTAAAACTTAAAGGTATGCTGTGTGTGGGTGCTAAGAGTACAGTGAATGTGAAACACCTTTGTTTTACTTGTATTAAATTTTTAGCCAACGTGCATTCCAAATTCAGTGGGGGTCTCCCAGAGAGGGGTAAGGGAATTCTCAGGGTCCTTCATGTAAATACATAACTCATCACTGTATAATACCAGGTTTTGCTTCCTATGGGCTAGGATGGGGGCCTGGATGACTGGGCGGTGGCAGAAGGCTTGTGCTAGGGGTTCCAAATAGAGAGCAGATAACAAGGGGGACAGCGGACATCCCTGGGGCATCCCTCAGTGCAAAGGAAAAAGGGAGGAAATGTACCCATTAACCTTTACATATGCCTGAGGAGAAGCATAAATGGCTTTAGTACATCTATGAATGAGGATGAAAAACCCATACAGTCCATAGCTGCAGAGAATAAGTTATATGCCACCTGGCTGAATGTTTTTTTGGCATGAAAACTAAGTAATACATTGGGGGAGTTCAACCAGATGGCATGGTGGAAAATGTGCAGCATATAATTAATGTTGTCTTGGGTTTGTCTACTTCTGCAAAACCAGTTTGGTCTTCATCACTTAATATAGATAGGAGCTTGTCCAAATGTTTGGCCAGAATAGACATAAACATTTTATAGTCTATATTCAGCACTGAAACAGGGTGATAAAAAGTACAAAGGGTTTTATCTTTATTGGGTTTGAGGATAGCCAAAGTGGTGGCATGGTTCCAAGAGGGTGGTATGGAGGAGCCTTTACAGACCTCCATGCAGACTTTCAGCAAGGGGGGAAGAAGTAATTATCTAAACTGTTTGGAAAAGTCCCTGGTGTGCCGTCAGTGCCTGGGCTCTTTCTGTTTTTTAAAGTGCAGATAACTATATCCAATTTTTCAGATATAATTGGGGAAGAAAAAGTTTAGAGACATACAGGGGATGTTTGGGGAGATTTAGGGAGTGGAAGTACTGATACAAAACTGGGGCTGAGGGAACATTTTCTGGAGTACAGAGATTCAAATTAAAATGTCTAAAGGTCTCCAAAATCTGTTTCTGGTTGGTGAGAATGTAGTTAGTCTTGAGGATCCCTAATATGAGTCACCGCTCCCTGGAGGGTTTGTTTACACAGTCTAAAGGTCAAGAGTTTGGAGGCCCTGGAACCCCTTAACAAAACCTTTGTTTCAAATAGCGGAGTGCAATTTCTGTTTTCGTATTTAAAATATCTTGCAGCTCCCTTTGCAGTTTTACAATTTGGGGGCCCAAAGATAAGTCTCCTGTCTCATGAAGTTGTTAGGTAGGAGCCAACTGAGTCTACATTAAGTACAACTTTTCTCTCACTGTCTTTTTACCTGAGAGGCATGACTAGTAAGTTCCCATCGGAGGATGGATTTCAGCATGAATCAAAGAATTGCAACCGAAACGTCAGTAGAAGTACTGTATAATTACTAAGTATTGAGGTTGTTTCATTTTGCTCTGTGGCTTCCCCCTCTCAATTAGCAGGAATTAAAGTTAGCAGTTACCATCATCTGACTTTTGACACTCCCTCACCTGATGTACGTCAGGTGATATAAGGAGGGGTTTACTGACTTGTTGTTACCTTTTGTTTGTTTGACTGTGCCTTTGCCTTTGTCTTAGCCATCTTCTTGTTGGTTAGCTGGCTAAAATGCAAGTCTGTGAAGTGGGACTACTTGCAGCAGGATGATCCAACGCTACTTGCTGAGACTGCTGATGTCCCACTTCAAGTGGCCAAAAATGTAGTGAGTGAACTACAGTGCACCTTACCTCCACCTGCTAAAAAAAGGCACTCTGAATATTCCACCTATTGCCCCGCTGTCTGATACCAGACTGGGAAGCATGCCCCAGAGAGCGGTGTCATGAGTGCAGTCAGACTGTATAAGGCAAAGCATGATGAGGAAATGAATGAGTCCACCATATGCAACTTTAAGAAGGTCTACCTGGAGAAGCTCTGGGAACCCCCCGACCCCAGTAAACTTCCCCAAAGCCTGCCTGCCAAACCCCAGGCGAGGCCAACACTTCTGCTGTCAGAGGTGGAAAATAAACTAAAAAAAAATCATCCATAACCTCAGAGCAGAAGGCACAGTAGTAAACGCCAGAGTGGTGATGATGGCCATAGCCCAAGGTGTGGTTAAAACACACAACTGCATGGCTCTGTCAGAATGTGGTGGTAACCTCTCTTTCTCAAGGCAATGGTCATGGCTTTTCTTACACAGAATGGGGTTTGCCAAGAGAAAGGGGATGAAAGCAGGTAGGAAGACTCCTGAGAATTCTGAAGCTTTGTGCTCTGACTTTCTTAAGCAAATCTCGACTGTTGCTGCTCAGGAGCTCATTCCTCCCAAATTAGTGATAAATATGGACAAGACTGGGGATCAACTCGTTCCATGCTCTTAGTGGATGATGGCTCAGAATGGGTCCAAACAGGTAGAAGTTACGAGGTTGGGTGACAAGTGTCAGGTTTCCCTTGGCCTGGAATGCACACTAGCAGGAGAAATGCTACCCTTCCCTGACCATACATGAGGGCAAAACACACAACTGTTTGCCAGCTTTTCAGTTCCCTGAAAAGTGGTGTGTGACAGTCTGAAAACCACTGGGCAAATAGTGATATGATGGCTGACTACATTGACACTATTCTAGTATGAATAAAGAATATTTGACCGTTCATTATGTTTCACTGTATGTTGTTCTTCACGGTCGGTTCACTGACTGGAACATAATGAATGATTATTGGCAGTGAAAATTGGTCGTTCTACAGTATTCTCCTGGAGGATTTGTTTTATCAGTGGTGTGCTCTATACACACTTGAAAACTGAACAAAGAATTATTGGGACACCATAGTGTGTGGTGCCCCAAGTAAAGCCTAAATACAGTGTAAGAAAGAGCGGGGCATAGTCAAAAAGATAGATGGATAGATAGGTTTAATATCACACTGTTGGACTAAATGAAGGAGTTCTGTGGGGATATGGAGGTCAATATGGGTACTGTATATACTTGGTGTGGGCAGAAGAAATGAGTATACTGATGTTTCAAGGGGTGAAGGTGGCACCAGACATTGGTCCAGTCATACTCCTTTAAAATAGACAGGCCCCTTTTTTATGCCTTTGTCTCTGTGGGAGGTGAAGGATTAGTGGTAGCTTTCTTATCAAAAACAAGATTATAGTCAAATCTCTTTCTGATACTGTAGGACAGTATTAAGTAGGGACTGAAGTACTGGAGTATCCACCCCGATGGAGCAAAGATACTGACTAACAAAATTTCCTTCCCCCAGTATGCACACTTACTATGGCCAGTTGGTCTTGGTTTGGCAACTGCCGTAAGGGCAAGTGTACATTGGCGAAAATAAAAATGATGATGTGCACTAACGGCGAAAACAATGGCGGTGACACAGATCTAGGGGCTTCACCCCTGCACCCCCCTAACTAAAGATTCTCAACTCCGAGGGGGTACATGTCGGGGGTGGGGGACTTGTAAAAAAAATAAATAAAAAATGCAGCAGCCTGAAAAACACTAGTGCCACCCCAGACCCTCCCATACGTAGCTAGCCACCCTCACCACCATACCACATGGCCAGCTCAGCAGCCTTCTGATGCATTGCCTCCCACATACCTTCCCTCCTCTTCTGTTCCCAATGGTGTGGTTCCGGCCACCCTCATCAGCTTCCTTTTTGCCTGTCGCTACCCATTCAGGGTAGCCCACAACACAGGCGATGAGACTGAGTCTCTCATATTTGAGTCGCTCAATCTCAATCACCCTTTTAACAGGATACCATTGGCCTTGGGGGTCAGTATAGGGGTATGTGCAGTGAAATGGGGTTTGCTTAGGGATTAATATCATTGTCACCCTTCTTTTCCTCTGCTGATATAAGGAGGCAATCACCAGTGAAAAAACAAATTTAGTTAACTTTCGGTGCTCCTCATAGGAGAGATGTGTCTCCTGCAGTGGGACAAAGGTAGAATGGAGTTTCTTAATAGCCAAAATCATCTTACAGCTTTTGACTCTGCCATTAAGATCTTTCACATTTCGTAAATAGAATGTGGTACCAATCTTTATTTATTTATTGAAATGTTTCACCAGGAGGGCACACTAAACAACAAGTTGCTCGTCTCACGGTGTGACCTGGGGGAAGGGTTACATAGGGTTGTGAAGAACGAATCAGTTACAATAGTATGTGAGTAGTACAAACAATACAACATTGTAAGATTGTGCAACAGTTGGAACACAAAGTATTGTATAATAAACAGTAGTTGAAAATTGGGTAAATTACAATACATGTCCAAAATCATACAAAAGAACATATGAATGTACAAAACACTAATAATGCTATAGAACCATTTATAGTATGAAAGACGATCCAAGATCCAAATCAATAACCTGAAAGAGAAACAATGATCTGGCATCTAACTCCTAGGGTATAGCAGCAGGCTAGATACTGTACAAACGGCAGTAAACAAAGCCCTCTCAGAAAACACTGCATGTAAAACCATTGAGAAAGTTGATAGTAAGCTGCTGTACAGTGCAATAAGAAAAAATATTGATTGATGTCCAAATTTTGATATGCCCATCAAGATAAAGGTACTAAATTACACAACCAACAAACAGCAAACACTGAGAACAGATGAACAAAGACAAAGAGTGCTTACAGGGTAAGAGCTCTCTATATAGTTCTCTATAATCCTGCATCAATAGCCCTCTAGGCAGGGCTATCACAGCAGGGTGGTGCAGAAGTGAGCACCGAGGACACTGCAGGCCTCCACTATGCCCACCGGTATGGTGGCACTGGGAATGAACAAGGGGGAAGATGTGGGAGCAAGGGATGGCAGCCCACAAGGAAGCGAGACAGCATATCCAAGGTAGGAACTGCATTAGTAGTGTGTTTAGCTGTACACCACCTCTGTTCCCTAGGATAAGGTATTATCATGGCCTAAAGGGAGGTAATACAGTGAAAGCGTATGGAAGTCAGTGAGACAGGGCTCTGAGTGAGCTGCTAATCATACTCCTATATATAATGAATGCAGGTCGTGGAGCGGGAAGAACTGGGGAGGCACAGATGGCATGACAAGGCTAAGAGGTGAAGAGGCTGTCACAGGGAAAAGGTCTTGAGTGCTATTGAGTTTGCAAGGAGCTGGGGGTGAAGTGGAAATACAGCCACCAGATGGTGAATCCAGGAAGTCTATGGTAGATAATGGATGCATCTGGCAGGTGCATGGCAAACACCAGAATTGGGAGCATCCTCCCCAGGTCCTGAAAAGAACATCTGTCCTGTAAAGCCCCCACCCCCCAGAACTAGCATGTCCCCGTAGCCTCCTTAAGTGTGTTGCTGATAATTATCAATCAACTGTAGGACAACTCCCCAGCCTCAGAATAGTCTAGTTAGCTGTGAGAGACCTGTGTCACTGGAAATGGAAGGTGGACATCTGCCCTGTTCACCATCACAATATTGGCCACCCAATTATACTTCCTCCCTGGAATCCACCCCACCCAATGAGTCAAAAAATGTTTCCTACACTAAGCAGGGACCATGCAACAAAACACAGTCAGCAAACTTCTAAAAGGATATGACGAGAAAGTCTGCTTGATAAGCCTCCTCCACTAGTCCCCGAATGTTGAAGCAAACAGAGAAGCAACCAAATCAACAAGGTGTAGTCAGTGAGCCAAGCATGTCCAGAGGTAAGGTGTTGTAGCTATATTCAGTCAGGTTTTGCCTGGGTCCAGTACCTTCTAGAAAGAATGCAGTAATGTTTGAATGTCCTTAAGGGTGGTTGCAGATTGTGCCTTTTGCCTCAGCATTGTGGTATCCTTGTCTGCTGAAATTTTAGGGGTCCAGGAGGAACATAGAGGGGCACCTGTGGTTTTGCAGCAGGGATTCCTCTTGTCTGCAGGTTGGTGATCACTTCAGGAATATGTCCATAAAAGATTGGCCCTTTTAGGAAGAAGACTCAGAGTTTGGCTGGAACTGCAGCTTTTTAGCTCATAGTGGTGGCAGGACCAGACTATACTTCTTACGTAGGATGATTACATGGGAAGAGTAATAATAGACTTGAGTCCCCTTATAAAACACCTCTTTCAGTTGCCACAGACTCATTAAGAGTTTTGTTCTGTGGCATAGTTGTGCAATTGGAGGATAATCAAGCATGAATGCTGTTGGTTATTGTCAAGAGGAGGATCGAGTGCTTGGTGAGCCCACTTGATCCCAAAAGAAAAGTCTGGGGTGGAGGGCAAGTTTAGATCTGGAGAAGGTTTCCAAGAATTTAGTTATCACAGTACCCTCAACTTTTTCCCAAAAGCCATAAAGTCTCATGTTCTTGCATTGTAATGAGCACCCAGGTCATCGCATTTTGCTTCCAGTGCTTTGATTTTAGTAAGAGCTTCCAGCATCAGTTGGTCCATGTGATTGGCTTTGCTATCCAACTCAGTAATGGCAGTCTGCTGTTCCACTGTAGTTTGCTTTCATTCTACCAATTCAGCCCAGACCTCATAAAATTCGTTCTTGGTTTCTGTACAGAAAGCCTTTACCTCTGCCAGAATACATTCCATTTTTTTTTCTTTATCAGTAGGGCATCAGATATCGTAACAGCTGTTTTCTTGTAGGTCACCATATCTTGGAAGTTACAGGTCTTGCTGCTGGATCTGTCTGTTTCCCATCCACTGGCATCTGCAGGTTGGTCAGCAGAAACATTGGCAGGTCACTTCCTCATATACTAGTTCAGTGCCTTGTCTAGAGAGTAGCACAAAGATTTCTATAAATTGAAGAATTTGGGTACTTTAGCTGGAGGTAGAGAACAGAGCTCGAGTTCATGTCTCCATTCCTTGCGCTGATGTCACCAGTTGAAATTAATTACATGTGGATGTTAATTTCCATCCTACAAGATGCCCTGCAATATGTCTCACTGGTTTTGCCTTTCTTTGTCTTGACAGGATAGAATCCACACAGAAGAGAAAACAACTGTTTGGTACTCAGCAGAGGAAATCAGAATGTGCCAGGCAAGAGGAGACAGCACAGCTGTCAAAGGTTATGGCTTCTTTTCAGACTTGGTAAGTGAAACATCATTTACCAGCATTGTGCTGTATACAGTATGACAAGCTTTATGTCTACAGAATTTTTATTTATTCAAATACAACTATATTGAATTATAACAAGTACATCTTTGTAACTGTCTATTGTAGGCATTATGTTGCCCTATTTACTGTACAAAATTATCCTTTTTTTTTCTTTTAATGGTCAAGTTGTGCTGTGTGTAATTTGCTATAATTTTTGGGAAAATTGATGGCCTTAAACCAGTAAGAGCTAAATTTACAGATAAATTAATGATACATTATATTTTATTGGGTTTATATGTACACTTGTGATGCAGTTTATATTGGGAGGGTCAAAGCCCGAGGTTCAGTGGGGGGGGGGATAGCTCCTCCCACATACCATACATAAACCAGCTTCTCCCAGCAGCTCATGCTTAGTATGCTTTGAAGTGCTGCTGTGTCTTGGTGCTCTGGGCTCCTCCGTGACTTGTGTAGCTGAGCTTCCTTTGCTTCCCTGCCTTCCTCCAGTTTCTTTTGCCTTGCTGTTTCTGTTTGTTCTCCCTGTTGCTGCCTGGCTGTCTTCCATGTCCCATGCTCTGTTTCTCATTCGTTTGCTCCCCCCCCCCACCTTTTCTTGCTCACTTTGCTCTCATTTTCTTTTCCAATTCATTGTTGTTGTGCCCCCCCCCAATCCTACCCATTCCTGTTTTCCTTTTGGGGTTTTCTCACTTCTCCCAGAGTCGCCACTTCATTTGCATCAGTGCTCCCCGGTTGTGTGTGTTCCCATAGTGCTAATGCACATGACCTGAATCAGAGCTTTCTCTCTGTACAGCTCTGTTTTGCCATCTCATTCCTCATTTGTCTCTATGAATTGCAAAATTCTCCTCAGCACACTACCTCAGATCTCTACCTGCATGTTGTTTGTCCAGTCATCCACACCCTGGAATTTTAGCATTGCTCATCTCCTCTCCCTCAGCTTGCACCTGTTTTGATTAACTCCTGTACTTCCAGGTGGCTGTCTCACTTTACTCTGTACCTGCCTACGTTCCTCAAGTGGATAAATTGCTATTTATATTAGTCATTGGTCTCCACTGCCTCATACACTGAAACTGTTATATTTATACCTTCGATGCTATATCATTGCTGCCCAGTTCCACCTCGGGTTTACTAGATTACCTAATGTTCTCCATGCTGCACATTGCGATTCCTGTTTCTCATAGTCCTGACTTAATTGGTACTGTTTTGTAATGTGATTACTTGTTTGTTGGTCCTACTGCTTTTCAGCTCCATGTTTGCTAACTTGAGAATAACCAGGATCTGTTGCTTTCTACTTGTCTCCTCCCCTTGCTCAGCTTACAGCTGTACACACATCACTACTTGTCCTCCTTGTGCTCTGTATCGTATGTCTCTAGTTCTCTCATGTCTCCTCCCATTGTTCTGAATTAATTGGTACTCACATACATTACAATTTTGTCAGTACAGTTCCTTCTAATGTTTTATTATTGGTGCTTGTTTGATAACTCAGGCACAACCATGACCTAGTATTGTGTTTTTCTCTCCTCTTTTCAGTTTACAGCTGTACCCACCCTACTATATGTACTGTATACTGGTGCTTTTGTGTTGTCTGCCAGTGTTTTTGTGTTGTCAGTGCATTTCATTTTGCCTCTCTTTCAATTATGTATGTTCTGTCCTCCTCCTGCTGTTCCCACTCTTCTCTTCCTTGCCAATGTTCCCTTCCTCCTGCTACTTGTTTCTGATTAGCTCCTATTTTCTACTGCAGCACTCAGCTGCCCTTTCCTTGCTCAGCCCATACCAGCAGTCTCACGGCTTCCATCCCTAACTCTACCTAGTGGGGTATCGAGTGAAGGTGGGCTTGCCCTGTCTACTGGAGATGGGAGCCCTGTTTCAGCCTCTTCCATCAAGCTGACAGTCTCTGTCCTTAATTCTGCCCAGTGAGGTATTGAGTGAAGATGGGCTGCCCTGTCTACTGAGGATGGGGGTGCTGTTCCTCATTTTCAGTTTCTACCATCAATCCATCCTATACCATCACCTGACAGTCTCCATCCCTAGCTTTGCCTAAAAGGATATTGACCGAAGGTGGGCTTGCCCTTCCTGTTAGGGATGGGAGCCTATTCCTCATTTCCAGATTCTACTATAAATCCATCCTTTATCATCATTCTGACAGTCTCTGTTGCTAACTCTGCCTTCTAAGAAGGATTTGTACAAAAGGGGCTTGCCTGCCCACTGGGGCTGGGTGTCCATATCATTCAACTGCATTTTCTACCTCATACATTATCTATCAGCAACGTTCATTACCTTCTGCTCCAGCTGAGTTCTGTAGATCCTTCGGCATGTACTTCAGGTCTACTATCTTCATTTGCACCTGGGTGCCGAGCACCCATCAACCTTCCATCTCCATACCTGGGCCTCATCTCTAATTATATGTCTGCATTATTCACAGACTGTTCCTGTATGGTGTCCCTGGCCTTCTTTCTTGGCCTCTTTACTCAATCTGTGGGCCTCAGACTTAACTACTCCATTGTGGCTTGGACTGTTATCTCCTCATGGCTGCACTTCAATTGCCAGACAATCCATTACTCAACTCCTCAGCTCCTACTTGCACCTTGGATTTGTGCCCTTGCCTCTCAGCCTCATCTTTTTCTGGATCCTGCACCCTGCCTGCTTATTCATCCATGGACATTATGCTGGTCTCCAGAACTCAGGGCTCCATGCCTCTGCTTGTCTGTTCAATTTCCATCCTGCACTCTTCTGTATTGCTCATGCCATTGGCCTTCATCTGTTGTGCAGCATCTCTGTTGGATTGCCTTGATTTATTTTGCTTGTCCTGGACCCGGTACTGGGTTTGACAACTGGGTCTGGGGGTTTCCTTCCAAGAATGACCAGAATTCATTCCAAACACTGACTTCCAATGTGTCATGATATTGGGACAATGGCTGTGGTACTCCTGTTTCCCTGGGCACTTAGGTTTTGTTCCCGTCTGTAGTTGCCCTATGTCATTTCCATGACTTTGGCTTTTCCCATGGGTGGCTTCTGTAACTCCCTTTTGTGATGAAGATTTTACTGTACTTGGGATAACCCATTGCCGTTTGGACCACCTGACATGTTGGTGCTCACCTCCTGTGCCTTCCGCTGTTGGCCTCTTTAGTCTGCAGTGATGGATTCTCCACAGAGGTGGACAAAAGTTGTGATTTCCACCTTAGTGGAACTTCTGCAAAATATCACAACTTTCACCTGAAGTTTCTGAACTTCTGCCTGTGGAGGACTGGAAATCTTCCAACTGTGTTTGGATTAATTTTTGTTCTGTCCTGCTTGGAGATACTTTCCCAATACAATTCCCTGAGGTGTCTAGTGCTCTTTCCCCCCTCCGCCAATTGCTGATTGCCGATTGCTGCCTGATGTATAATAAATTAATTCCCTAGTGGCTAGCAGTCCCTCCCCCACCTGATCACTTATTCAACCAAGGCATCATGCCCTGGTGTCCAGTGTAACCCCTTATCATTCCCCGCTTTCTCTTCCCCCATCCACTGCCAGTCTCCAAGCTATTATACTTTTACTACTAAATGTTTCAACCCCCACACTCTTCCTCTTTCCTTTTTCCCCTCCTTTTCCCTCCACCTCCTTCCACTACCTTCTTCCCTTCAACCCCTTTCCTCCCTATCTCCCCCTCCTCCTCACTACTACCTCCAATCTATTCACACTCTCTTTCATCCTGTCCCTCCTCCCCGCTCCCTAACCTTCCTTTTTTTCTCCTCATTACCTATCTGTCTTTCTTGTTTAGCAATTTGCCATTTACGTTACTGTATATACTGTACATAGCTGTGCCTTTTGCACATCAGGTTACTGCTCTGTGCTGATACTATGTATTTATTCCCACACCCATTCCCCAGGACACATCTGGAAATGAGCTTTATGGCTCAGTATGTATTTCCTGGTAAATCTCTTTCAATAAATAATAAATGTTTGGCTGACAGTATAGCCTAGAGCTTTGAATAAAAAGCTATAAATGAGGTTGGTATATCCAGCAGAACTGGGATTGATTCCTACAACCTCCATTTGCATACTGTGTAACTCTGAGCAAGTCACTTATCCTCCACAGTGCTCCCAGATCACCCATGAAAACAGATACTTGTGCCTAGTAGGCCTTACCTGGATACCAAAGAATACAAAAAAAAATCAGTGATTCTGACGGAGAAGCAGTTCCTCTAACTGGAACCTCATCCTTGTGTGAAGAACCTGCAACTCCAAAGAGCAGACACGACTCTAACTGCAGTGCCATCATTGTGTGAAGATCCTGCAACTCCACACAGCTGCAGTATGGACAATGAATCTACAAGGGGAAGATTTGCATGTAGAGGGTGAGAGTGACATTGGGCTGTACAACCTCCAGACATTGACAGAAGTCCAAAAGAAGACATATTAATAAGCCAATGGCAACCACCTTTAAACTTATAGTTTCTTCCAAGACAAAATATGAAATCAGGCAGTAGCCAGCAATATCGACGTTTTAGTCCTAAAGTTCTTTAGGAGTACAATTTTGCCCAATACTCCAAGCATCTGGATACGGTCTTCTGTGGGGCATACATTGTTTTCAACACCTGCAAGGAAGCACTTTTAGTATTAACACTGACGATGGACTGGTCAAATGGGAAAAAGATTCTTGAGAGGTACATCAAGTTGAAAGAACACGGGAATGCCGCTGCAAGGGCAGATACATTTATCAGTATGTGACAGAAGACAGACAATAGCCTAGCAGTCTTTTGTGAAGCAGGATCAGAAAATGACTGAACGAACAATGCATGCTCTGTGGCAGATTGTAAAAATCATTCTCCTCTGTGAAAGGTGGAATATAACACTGAAAGAAAGGCTCCAGAACACTGGAAATCTCAATACATTTTGGCACTACACTGCTGAGTTGGACTCGGTGTTTTAAGCTACCTAGATTTCGCACTTCAAAATGCACAGTATATATATCTGAACAAATTCAAAAGGAGCTGATACAGTTGATGGGTCTAAAAATTCAAATGAAAATTCTAGGACAGGTAAAAGTAGTAAGATACTTCAGCTGGATTGCAGATGGTACCACTGGCATTTCCATGAAAGAACAGATAACACTGGCTGCATTATATATTCATTGAAATGAAAATAGGACCGTAGAACTGGGTGAAAATTTTATTGAATTTGTGGAACTTTGGAGACAACAAGGAAAGTACTTGCAGATCTTTTCTTGCAAAGATTAACCGCTTGCTGTATTGAAAAGGAATACATGAGGGGCCAAGGCTATGATAGAGGCAGCAATGTGAATGGGTGATTCAGTGGCGCACAAGCCAGAATCTATGCAGTCCTTCCACTACACTGCCTGCAAAGCTCATGATCTGAACACAACAATTGTTCATGCCTGTGCAACATGACATACTGCAAACACGTTTCACACTTGCAGGAAGGTAGTAACAGCACTGAAATCCTCTACCAAGTGCAACAATGTGTATGTGACAGAACTGAAGGACTTCATGAATTTGCCATGTGGCTGGGAAGATGAAGAAGAAGATCAAAGTACAGCCTTGTGTAAACCAAGGAACACATGATGGATGAACCAGGCAGATTCACTTTGATTCTTTAAAGTCAATATATTGTGATGATCAGTACCTTGGTGAAAATTGTTGACTTTGGTAATGGTGCCAAAAGATTTCCTCATTAGTTAGTGTGCACAGAGCCCATTCTTGGATTCACAAAACCTCTGCATTTGTACCTGCAGTGTGAGGACATTGACTTGATTAAAGCATCTGAAGAAGCAATTGTTGCAGTTCAGGCACCAAGAAGCAAGAGAGAGAGAATGTCGATGCCATATTTTCTGCACTGCATGCTGAGGTGAAATGTCTAGCAAATTGTGCATTTGTTGAGTAATCTGTACCACTGATGTGTGGATGACAGAATAACAATGTTAGTACATCAGATCCACGAGAATATTACACAAAAATATCTCCATTCTTTTTTTTGCCTTGTCATTTCGGAGCTGACGGAACAACTGATTGAATGTCACTCACGTTTTGTCTCAGTATTTGGTACCAAATAAACTGCATGTTGTGCACCCTGAGGATATGGTGAGAGCTGCATATGATGCTTACAAGAGAGACCTCTCCAGTCTGGAGAGTTTTCAAGCACAACTGCAGAGGTGGATAGTGAAGTGGATGTCTGTCCCAGAAGAAGAATGGACAAACAGCATCCTCACTACATTACTGCAGGTAAATCCTGCATGCTACCCAGATATTAACAATTCTCTGTGTTTTGGCCACAGTGCCAGTCAGTGTTGCAAAGGCACAGAAATCATTTAGCATACTGTGAAGAATAAAGACCGAGCTGCAGAATTGTATGGGTGTCTCCTTCCCAATCTCTCCCAGCTGCATTCACAATAATTTCTCAGTTTGGCTCTCTCTCTAATTATAAACTGAATCTGTAGACAACAGAAGTCTTTCCCCTTAATAAATATTCACAGAAGGTAGAGGTTGTAAACCTGGGTTTACAATGGAGAACGGATAAACTTAAATACTTGGGAATTAACCTCCACTCTTCTCCCCAAGTGATGAAAAGATTCAATCTTGATAGCCTTGTTAATACTTTAAAGGAAGATATCAAACGTTGGTCCTGATTACCCTTGTCCCTGTGGGGTAGAATGAGTATAATAAAAATGAATATTCTACCTCGCATATTATACCCATTACAAATGTACAGTTGGGCCTTGCCGAATTCTTGGTTTTTGCAATTACAGAAAATATTTAACTCCTTTTTATGGGCAGGTAAAAAGTCTAGACGTAGTTATATTAAGCTTACACATCAAAAAATGGATGGTGACTTACAGGCCCCAAATTTGTATCTATATTATTTAGCGATACACCTAACAAGGATGAGGTATTGGTTAATTTCCCCTAGTTCCTTTCCCGCCTCTCATTATCGTCCCCTCTGGTTAGATATAGAGCATGTCTTATGCTTAGAACAAGAGGTAAATCCCAGGGCCTTCCCTTTCCTCACTAAAAAGAACCTTCCCAATAAACTAAAAGACTCCCCACTGGGCTCCATGTTCGAAATACAACGGCAACTTAATGCTCTTCTTAAGACAGTTGGCCATAAGGACTTAACACAACCCCTTTTTAATAACCCTAACTTTTTAATCTCGGGTAAACTTCTTAAGGCTACTTCATTTTGGCCTGACATGGGAGTTGAGAAGATTGGGGACTTGGTTATCAATCATAAGCTGATGCTGTTCCAGGAGGCCAGCACTCTATATAAGTGGTCCCTGGTATATGTATTTAAATACCTGCAGATCTCCCATATGCTAATGAAGTACTTTGGTACCAGGCTTTGGTCTAACACTCTGTCATCTATGCTAGTTCCATACATTAAATCTCTCCCAACCTCCCATTTAATAACATATGTATATACCTTTTTGCAGACCACCCTGGCTCAGTTAGAAATTCATAGATGTTATTGGTGGGACCAATCATTGCCAACATCCATGTATTCTAGATGTTGGCCGAGAATCTGGAAACATCTATATAGATACACTAAATGGGGTAGATATAGATTTATGCAGTTTCATATCAATCATAATCTATTCTATACCCCGGCTAAACTTCACCGGATAGGTGCCCTGACTTCTGATCTCCGTACCAGGTGCTTAATGCTTCCGGGTGACTTGCTGCATATGTTGTGGACATGTGAGAGAGTTTCTCTGTTCTGGAACAGCATCAAATCCCGTTTGGACTCATTACTATCTCTCTCAGATAAGTTTATTCCGGTGATTTGTATCCTAGGAGATCATACAAAATCACACATGCCCACACAATGCAAAGCATCATGGGCTGCATATGCAAATCAACACAGAATATTATGCTGGTTCAGCTTTAAGCAGAATTGCATGATGCCGAAAGGCCTCTAACACAGTTTGCAAAGGGTGCTAACAGATGACATAGACATGTGTTTCATCCTACCAGGACTCATCAGTATGCCTCATCTGTTTGACACCCCAGTGGAATGAACCAGCTACCCTAAGATGGTCTGTCAGGGTTATGTTGTGGTGAACCCCATTAAAACAAAAAACTATTTAAAAGACAAAGAACCTCTGTGTGCAAACACTGAGGCAATGGTTACCCCAAAGGCCATTTGGCTGGGAAGCCACATTTCAAGAAAATACAAAATCACACATGCCCACACAATGCAAAGCATCATAGGCTACATATGCAAATCACCACAGAATATAGTATTGCATCAGAATATGTCAATTAGTAAACTGTTGCCAATCAATAATCATATGGAACACATGGCAGATTTTCATGGTGTAATAACCAGAGATATTCAATTTGCCTGTGACTTTGAGCTGATTGTATGTTTACCTAGCCTTTCTATTAGAAATGATAAGGGATCTAAGAGCATTGGCTATGAATTCATCAAAGGAAATTTAGACTGGAGACTTGTTTATGGAGAAAAAAACATCCTTCTGGTATTTTACAGTACACAGAGTGTAAGTAGTCTCTCCATACATCAGTGTATAGCACCAGCCTGTTTTGATTAGTGTACATCACTCTTTCATAGCTATTTTACCCAGTTCTAGCAGACATTCTTGAATATGGGGGGGCTTCTCTTTCCAGTGTCTAAGAAGGATTCTCTTTGTAGAAACTCAGATTCATAGTAACCATTTCAACTCTTTAGCATAGGCGATAACCTCTTTGCTAGGTGTTTGTGTGAAACACAGTATTGCCATATGGGGTGTTAGAGTGATATTACATGACATAATGTCACCACATATATGCTGAACATCTCTCCAGAAATCTTGCAGGACTGGACAAGCCCAAAGTATGTGAGTAATAGAGCCCTCTTGTGCATCACATGTCCAGCAGGCACTTGATGAGAGGAGGTCTCACTCATGCAGATTAAGAAATGTTGAATGCCACCTGTATATTATCTTAAATTGTGTAAATTTGTTTTTACTATCCTTAATGTCACTCTGTGCATTGAATTAACAGGTGTTCCACATCTGTGGCGTGATTTCAATGCCTAATTCCTCTGCCCACCTTTGCTTTACCTTTAGGGTAGGATCTGGAAGGAGGCTAAAGAGGTGTTGATATCTGTCTTTGCTTCTCACTTTATCTTTTTTTTTTGGAAGGCCATAAAATGTTATCTAAAGGATTAAAGTCTAAGCATTTACAATTAGGCCCTAGAATAGACCCAAATGCATGTCTTAGCTGAAGATACTTCCAGTGATGCTGTTTAGGGAGTCTGAAGTCTTGCTGCAGCTGAGCAAAAGATTTAAGGGTTTGGAGGACAGGGTGTAGAATATCTGACATGTGACAGATGCCAGCCTAGGACCATTCCTTGTCCCATGTCGGTTTACCTTGTATGCACAACCATGTATTCTCCCACAAGAGAAAGTGCCTTGTCTTTGCCAGAGTCCACCCACTTACTTTTAGATATTTCTTCTATTCCCCCGAGATATGCAAGATGGTGAGATGTGTGGAGACCTTTTAAAGAGTGGGTCCAAACTGGATTACTTTTGCCTGTGGACCTCCCAGGATTGAAGTTTCACAATCCCCTTATCCAGGTAAATAGATCGACGAGTTCCAGGGTGCCATCTATGCCAGCTGAAGTAGTGAATGGGCCATAATTCTGAGCTGAAAGTCGGGAAGTCTAAGTCCTCCAAACTTAAAATCCAACTTCAACTTAGGCCAGCTGATGCACCATGGACCCTTAGATCAGAAGAAACTCTGCATCATAGAATGAAGTGTACAAATGAATTTGGAGTCCACTAGGATGGGAAGATTATCTAGGACATATTGAATTTTTAGGGCTGAAATCATTTTGGAGGCTTGTGTCTTGCCACAATGGGAGATGTGTAACTGCTCTCACCTCCATGGATCTTTGTTCAAGTCCTGTAGCAACGGAACCATATTATCTCACCACAGGTAACAGAGATTCCAATGGAACTGAATGCCTAAGTATTCCACATTGGACTGTGCATGAAGCAGGGCCCAGGGATACTGTGGAAGTTGCAATATCTGTGGGGATGATGATGATAAGAACTGTGACTTAGATACATTTAATTTGTACCCAGATAGTCTGCTTTACTGGCGAATTAAGTTCAGGAGGTTGGGTATTGACTGACTTGGATCTGTTAAAGTCAACATGATGTCATCCACATATGCTAATATCTTCTGATCCCCACTCATTTCCACCCCCTTGATCTCTGCATTCTGTCAAATAGCCTGCAGCAGAGGTTCAAGAACCAAGATGAACAATAAGGGTGACAGTGGGCAGTCCTGCCTGGTGCTCCTGTTTAGCTGAAAAGGGTGGGTGGGGAGATTGTGTCATTAGTGATGGCCTTCTCGGATGCTCCATTGTATAAGAATGACACCTGTTACTTAAAATTTGGACCAATATTGAATTTTGTGAGAGTCTTGAACAGGTATCGCCATTCTACCCTGTCAAAGGCCTTTTCGGCATCTAGGGAGAGCAGGATAGTCAGAGGATGGGTGGGCCTGATTTTCCAGAGCAGATTGAGGAGGCGATTAGTGTTGTCAGTGCCCCTTCATCCCAGAACAAATTCCATTTGGTCTCTGTCTACTAACTGGGGATTGTCTCCCTAATCCTGTTGGCCATGATCTTAGCAAAGGCTTTGCAATCTGTGGCAATAAGCGAGATTGGTCTATAGCTGCAACAAAGTGTTAGATCCTTACCAGGTTTAGGCAGTAGGGAGATCTGCGCTGTTCTCATAGAGGCAGGTAGTGTACCTCTAGTAGAGGCTTCTGACAAAGCTGACATGAGCAGACCTGAGAGGACATCTAGGAAAGCCTTCAGAAATTCAGTGGGAAATCCATCCCCACCTGGGGCTTTGCCTGATGACATGGAGTTTAGGTTCATTTCAAGTTCTGATTGCTCAAGGGGCCTATCCATTTGAGCTTGCATGTCTGAGTCGAGTTCAGGTAACTGCAAATATCCAAGTAAATCCTCTATGTTTTCTTTGGAAGCCCGAACTTCACTGGCATAGAGGGAACTGTAAAAGTCATGCAATTCTTTGCCAATATTAGCCTCATCGCTAGACAGAGCTCCATCTCTCTTTCTGATGGTAGCTATTCTAGAATGTTCTTGCTTATTTTTTAGCTGGTAGGCAAGGAGGTGCCCCAGCTTCTCCCCTGACTCCCAGAATGTCTGCTGAAGATGAAATAAAGTGTATTCTGTTTTTTGGTGCAGCTATGTATTGATTTTATACCTGATGCCTATGATTTCTGCAAGAATAGGGCTAGTGGTAGACAGATTATCCCGGGACCTCTGCTCAAGGTCCTTCAGCCATTTTTGATGCTCAGCTAGGTCCTGCATTTTGGCTGTTTTCAAATATGAGGTGTGGCTTATGCATCTACCCTGATGTTAGCTTTTAAGGCATCCCATCATGTACCTGCCAAGGTATCCTTCAGCTTGTTTGTAATAAGAAAGTCTTTGTTATTCTGCCTGAGGTTAGCATAGAACTTTGTGTCTTTAAGGGTTGAAGTATTAAAGTACCATCTGCCCATTGCTTTCTTATTTTATTTATTTTATTTAGTTTTTGTTGACCGGGTAAGTGCACTAGACAAATTCTCCCTATTTTCAGGGATGACCCAGGGGGAGGGTGATACAGATGAATGCCATCTGACCTTGAACCAGATTAAGCTGTTGATAGTATTTTTTTAGTGAATGGGGGAAATTTGGCCAGAGCACAGGGGAATTTCCCCTTCCCCAGCTCTTTTCGAGAAGTGCCATGGGATCTTTAACATCCACCTGAACTAACACCAGGACAGGCAGACGAGCTCTTGATTTAATGTCTCAGCCAAAAGACAGTACCTCAGGAGTGCAACACCCCCTTCATGCTGCACTACAATGTTAGTATTGGGATTTAACCCAAGTGCCTGGTATAGGGATAGAACCCACAGCCTTCTGATCTCCCAGCCTCAGAGGTGAGTGTGCTAGCTGCTGAGCCACTGACATTGACAAGTGGAGGGAGGGACCCCTATAAAGGAGACCAGGGCATGGTACAAAATAACCATGGCACCTATTTGAGCATCTATTATGTTAGCAGTCCAAGCCATTGGAGTGAGCCAAAGATCTAACTGAGAAAAGGACTGGTGAGGGATAGAGAAAAAGAAATAGCCTTGCCCAGTAGGGTGGACTGTTCTCCATATGGCCATCAGTCCTAGTTCCTGTGTTAAGTCAGACAAAGCTTCAGAGGAGGGGGTGGAACACCCTACTGTGGCTTTACTCCTGTCCAAGAACTTATCTAGGATGGTGTTCATATCACCCCCATTTAGCAGTTGGCCCTTTTGTTGTTCTAAGAGTGTCTGTGTGATCATTTGATAAAATGATGCATTTGTAGTATTGGGCCCATATATGTTGCACATTGTAACTGATTGGCCTGCCAGGACACCCTGTACTAAAATGTATCAGCCTTCTGGGTCTGTAAGTACCTTTTCAGCTAGAAAAGGTGTGGTTTTATGTATGAGATTTACAACTCTTCTGCTCTTGGTATTACAGGATGCACTGAAAACTTGAGACACCCATTCTATAAGTATGTCAGATTCTGCTTTAGAGAGGTGGGTTTTCTTGCAAAAAGGCGATCCCAGACCCGTCTCTCTTTAAGTGGACTAATATCTTTTGCTGTTTTTTGGGAGTTTGAATACCCTTAACATTCAAGGATATCCATTTTATTTGTTGGTTAGCCATTTTGGGGATTCAGGCACACCGAGAGCTGAGGATGTTGCATGCAAGGGCTAAAAGTAGCCCAAGTAATATAAGTTGAATTGGTATGAACAATTTGGAGTAGGGTGACTAAGAGGTACAGGTGTAACCCACCCCCACCGGCCTCCCTTGCTCGACTAGCAGGGCTGCTCCACTCATACATGGCACAATCGAGAGGGATGGGGGTTGTCACTACAGTTCAGTTTACTAGTACATCTGAGCCTGCCATCCTCAGAGAGGCAAACCAAGTGTGGCAACTACCTGGCTCACATCTAGGGGGACCATTTACCATGGCCATTAACCTGGGTCCCTGGGAGAAAACATTTGCTCACAGTTATGCTAGGTTTGCACTTCTGGTCAGGGGCACCCAAGTAAATCCAGACACAGTGGAAGCAATAACAGTACTGTCCAAATCATTCTGGGATCCTAGAGTGTGGCTTTTATTCACATACACAGAGAATAATCACAAAGTGAAGATGGACCTCACAGGGCTACTCTCACTGGTAATGTTGATTACTGAGGTACACAGCACACACACACACACAGCGAACCCTCAGGTTCTGAATGGAAATTGGCACACACGGCCAGATCTGGTATACTTCCCTTGACTAGGCACCCTCAGCCAGTACTAGGAGACTTTCCCATATTTCATGAGGAATTACTGGTGGCATCCTCGACCACCACTGAACACATACAGGCTCACAGAAAATCCAAACCCATGTCTGGGTAAACTATTTTCTTCAGACACTGGCCAAATGTACTGAGAGAAACACAGGTGACCAAATTAAACCCGGAGAGGTAAACCAGTTGCTCCAGATGGGGTGTCTCCCACCTTTTGCTTCCAAATTTATACTCGGCCATTCATCTTGTTAATTACACCCTCACAGAAAACTTGTAGATGCTATCTTGAAATGTCTTTCACATTTAACATGCTACATTACACACCTCTGAGGTGTCATGAAGTTAAAAGTTTTGTAATTGGCAATGATTTTCACTAGACACCAACTTTAGCAGGCGCTTTTAAATCAGCCACGAACTAAAAGTTGTGTACTTGGCAAGTCTCTCTCTGGACCCCATAGTAGGCAGACACTTTTAAACAGAAAACAGTCTAGGTGACAGTGTCCCTTTGTCAGAGAAAACACCACAGGAATGCAGGTGCCCCAGGGCTTTTCCACACAAAAGTCTTGGGTACTCACAGAGCAGATGAATCTCAGGCAGCTTCAACACAGTCCAGGCATGGACCAGGGGATTGTTCCTGAATCCTGGAGTCCCCCCCATCACCCCAGGGATGAGGCACTGGAAAACCCTCTTGGAATGGTCTCTACCACTTCACTATCTGTCTTCTATGTTCTTCTTCTTCTAGGGTGAGAACAAACTACCCAAACTATAGAGGTAGCTCTCTGTCAGAGCTAAAAACTGAGGAGCTGCCCAGTCAACAACCTCCTCCTGGCACTCCCCTCTATAGACTACTCTACTCTAACTCAGCATTCTATAGCTAACCCCCAGCTAGCATTCCATTGTGGCTTATGCTGCTGTGACAATTCTAAAGTGACATCATCACTCCAGCTCAGCTGAGAATGAAAAACAGAGAGGAACACCACAAAATCCATTTAACTGGCATTTCACAAGCTGCCTCTCCCTGTCTGCCACTGATTCTAAGTAGGATTCTAGTAACCCCTGGGAACAAGGGGCTTAGACAGGTATATTATTACTGGCTGTTTTTGCAAAGTGCAGAAGACTTGAACATCGGGGGTGCCTGGCCACAGTACAGCATAGCCTGATGAGTTTGCATCACATACAAGAATCTGAACGATAGCATACCCTGGTTGGCCTAACTTTCTTCTTTTCTGCATTTAAAGTTTAGATAATTTGGGTATTTTCTGAAGAGGCTGTGTCTGTAATACACAAAAGATAATAACATCAAGTATAAGACTAACAAATAACATCAATGATAAGACATAATTAGGAAAACAACTAGAAGAATTACTCTTTAGAGCTGATAGATGTTGCAGACACAAGGAGTGAGGTCCCCAATTTTGCCACCTAACAGTCTGTGACCATGTGTGATTCATACTTTTTGCTGAGTAGATGTGGAATCCCTCACATCCAGGTGCCCAGTTAAGAGAGGATCATCTGGATTGAACCATTGGCACAGTTAATTAGCCAAAATAAGGTTTAAGTGTGGCCCTAACAGGTCACACTTCAGAGAGGTGTCACATTCTGAAATTGACCATTTGAGGGGGAAAGGGTTGGATGGTCTTGCATCTAAGCATACCCCTCAATCCTTTTCAACTGAAATGAGGGACACGGGCACTTAAAATGAGGGATAGGGTGGCACATAGACCCTCATAATGAGAAACATGTCCCCAAACATGTAAATACAACCTCTGTCTGCTGTGGAGACTATTGCCTTCACCAACACAAAGTTTTATTTGGTTTAACATGTTGAGATATTATGAATTCCTGCTTAAAAGTTCAAAGTCACACCACCTTTCAGTGTGGGCAGCACCCCTTTAATGAGGGATGGATGAGGAACAAAGCAGTCCTGAGGGTCAAAATGAGGGGCATCCATTGGAATCAGGGACAGCTGAGAGGTGTGATCTTGAGTTATGGGGGATCCCTGGAGCCCTGTTTATCCCTTTTTTACCATGAAGCAGTCAATATCTAACATGTAAATGAGCATTAAACACTATGTGTAATGTAGACATCCTTTCCCCCCCATCCTCATTTTCACTGAGGCGCATTCCACCGGGTCAGTCCCTGTCCTGTAGTTAATTTAGTAAAAGGGTGCTTTCCTAATTTGTATGGATGCAGGAAACATTAAATATCTGTGCAAGGCTTTGGCAAAGGAGAGCAAGTACCAAAAGGGTAGAAGGGGGGAGGAGATCAGCATACAGTGACTCTGATCCATCCAACTGTTATTGATGGGGTTTTTTTGCAGCAAAGCAATCCTTTACATCTGTGCTTTTCCAAGTGAAAACAGTGGGTCAGCTTGCGTGTGGTCAGAAGGAGGCAATATTCCAAGACACACATACATCCGAGGAAAGTCCCTCAAATATGCACATTACCAAACTGAGTGATCATGTTAGGCATGACAAAAAAAATAGTTGGCCAGCTGAATCTCATTAGAGGTAAGTATGCCTCTTAGAGATGCACACACCCAAGAAAGGATCATGCGGGTGCATATCCTCAAGCTGCCCAACTCGTGCATCAAACTGCAAGAGCTGTCCCCATGTTCAACAGCTGGCAGTGAGATTCTTATGTAGTAAGTGCTTCAAATTTGGGGAGTAACTAAAAGTTAGGGTAAAAGGGGGTGGCACGGTGAGACCAGTAAACAGCCATAAATCAATACAGTGTCAGAGGGAGGGGCGCATATGCCGAAAAACCTACTGAAGCTGACAAAATGCAAGACCATGGAGACAGCATAACAGGTGCAGTTAGATGAACTCCTCTTACCACCGGCCATAACAGGACATTGTCAATATGAGAAATTAACGAAATAGTAAATTAAAGTAGAAATTATACACCGTACCTGTCACTCTGCCATAAAAGAGTAACTGAGATGCTATTGGGCAGGAAGGGCTAGGTACTAGGTACATAGCAGCTGGGGAACAAATTACTCCTAAAGCACTTACTCCTCACATGAGGTGCATTAGTATGTGAAAAGCCCTTTAAAGGAAAACTACACCCAAAACTTGAAAAAATATATGCTGTGCAGAGTGTTTTAATTTGTATGTGAAGTTCTAGTGTTTCCTTCCTTCTGACTGGTATTAGGAGTTTTTCCTAAATTAGCCTGCTAGCTTTAGGGTAGTTTTACGACCCCTGGAGATCTCCATATCAAATAGCTTTATTGCATTTCTTTGTCCTACAATGCATCTTGTTTCATGTGATGGTGATGTAGCACAGCCCATAAATCCAGCAGAAAGCATTACATTACAATCAGTTCACAACAATAGAGATGGCTATATTTGAAAATCTGTAGAATTCAGCTTGGTGACCACCCTCATCCTAAAGGTTTTACTGTCCTGAAAAACTTTGCTGCTGGTAATTTTTGTGCAGCTTGTAAAGCTTCCAAGATATTTAGTTTGTTTGGCATGTGTGTGCTGAATGTTGGTCTCTTACATCACAGTCACATGAGACAAGATGCACTGTGGGAACAAGAAATACAATTACGCTATCAGGTATGAAGATCCCCAGGGGTTGTAAAACTAGTATAAAGCTAGCAGGCTAATTTGGGAAAAACTCCTAATACCAGTCAGAGGGAAGGAAACACTAGAACTTCACATACAAATTAAAACACTCTGCACAACATATATTTTTTCAAGTTTTGGGTGTAGTTTTCCTTTAAGCAGTACTACAGATGTGGGTGCTATACTAAAATCTTTTCCCGATAAGCGCTACAGGGTATGGCCAGCTGTTGCTTCATCCATTTGGGGGGGGGGGGAACGTGTACTTGGATTGCCACTCTCCTCTGGCAAGTCTACCACAGCTGCCTCAGCCCACGTACCCTGCTGAGTGTGGGAAGGCAGATCAATTTCTGGGTGCTGTTAATCTTCAGTGGCATGCAAGGGAAGGTGGGTGTCTTGTTTCAGTCACTTGGGAGCCGATTCAACTGTATTCTCAAAGCCTGTGCCAGAAGAAGTTGAGTCCCTGCTCCATTTCTGTAGATCAGACCTTGTGCCCCTGTCATCTGTCCTGACTTTTTCTTCTCCCTCTGCTGACATAGTCTGCCAATCCATGTCACCAGTGCTGGGAGTGCTTTGAATGGGAGCAACTTCTTTCCGAAATGTGTTTTGTTGCTGCTGGTCCTTCAAAGTTGTGCCCTTCAGCTGAGTCAAGCAGAGGTTCTTGCAAGGAATATGGTTTGGCCAGTTTCGATAGATATAGTTCAGTGCCTCTTGTGTTTAGAACTCTGTTTCTATTAATCTGCAGACGGACAGGATACATCAGTCTATATGAAATTTGTATGTTTTGAAAGATCTTCCTGACCTCAGTGAATTCTTTCCTTTTTCCCCACAAGCTCCACTGCATAATCACTGAAAATGTAAATTCTGTTTTCTTGCCATGTTAGGGGACCCTTCTCTCTGGCTAAAGTGACGATTCTTTCATTCTTGGGGTACTGGAGAAAATTTGCTAGGATTGGTCTGGGCCTCCCACCTTCCTTTGGTGGTGGTGGTGCCAGTGTGTGATGCATCCTTTCAGTCTCCAAGTAGGGTTTCCATATGTAATTTAACAGTTTGGGGAGCTATTTTTGTAAACACGTAGCTGGGTCCTTCCCCGTGACCTTCTCCGGGAAGCTAATAAACCTTCAGTTGGTTCTGTGGCTCCTGTTCTCTGAATCTTCTGCCTGATGCCACAGGAGCTAGACGAGGCATTCCAGCTCCTGAATCCTGGTTTTATGTTGACTGTTTTTTTCATCAGTGTATGATAAATAAGTTTCTGCATCCTGAGTTTGATGGTGTAAGGCTTTATTTTGTCTGCAAGGGTTGCCATTGAGGTTTTAAAAGTTGGTATCTTCTGTAGAACTTGTTGAAGCATGCATTTTATTTCAGCCATTTCTGTCATGTTAGCAATGGCCATTGGTATCTGTCCTGCCATTCTCCTCAGAGTGCCAGTCAACTACGTTTTTTTGACAAACACTTCAGAACCATTTGTCCTTTCAGTTTGAAACTTGGTAGTTTGTTGACAGGGATTTTTTCACAACAGATTATACAAAAATGTTGCTCTACTCAAGTGTGACTCAGTTTTTGCAGATTTAGAAGGGGATTGCCACAGAGCTTTGGATCAGGCTGCCGTCCTGCTCAGTGGCTCGCACATGTACCTCAGGAAACATTGTTCTTCTGAACCATTTAGCCACCATTTTTTTTCTCTTGGTAAAAACTGAGAGGATATCCCGACCCCCACCTTTAACAGTGCTTTACATCTGTGTAACAGTACCCAAAAAAAAAAAAAAAACAGGAATAAAATGCTGAATTTTCCTTTCCTTCCTGTTTTTTTTAAATTTATGTAACCCACCCCCCTGCCTTCCTCATAAGTCAAAGAGTGCCGATGTTCCCAAGGAAGGCTGGCTACGGCATAGAAAACTCTCTCCAAACATTTATTTTCAACAAACTTTTCATTGCAATAAATAAATGAATTAAATCTTAACTGGCTGTTGTAGGCACTTCTCCACAATGACACTGTAATGGAGAAGTAACTAAATTTACGCTGGAGCTGGAATCTCTTTTGGCTCCTCTGGCCTCGGCTCTCAGGAAGGTTCGGCTGGCTTGAATTACAAGGACCTACAAAGGGCTGGATTAAACTAACACCTTGGATTAGTTTCATTAGTATGTACAATACACTCAATCAAGAAATAAACTATGTTCTTAAAACAAATGAATTTATTCACTTGGGCCCTCAATGATTCTGAGAGAGCCCTGGGGTCCCGTTTGCTTAAAAACATAATAACTCAGCTCCATGGGGCTATCATTTCATCTATTTACAAGCTAAAGAGAAGCTTCTTAAGGGCAGGAATCTTAGACAGGCAGATATAATATGGCTTTTCAACAGGCAAAACAGATATCTGGTTTATAGACCTAAAATATGGTGTTCTAGAAGTGTGAAATTTCCCATTGACATTTGGTATGGGTAAGTATTAAATTTCATAACATTAATTTTTTTTTTTTAGGGGTTTTACCTCATTCTTGTTAGAGTGTTTGGTTTTTCTACGAGTAGTGAGAAGTTTACTGTTTTTGTTTCTAAATTGGGTTTGGTGACATGGATTGTGTCGCTATGTGTTTTAATTGCTACTATTTTTCTAGTATGAGTTTCTGTTGTTCTTGAATGGGTTTGCTTCTACCATTTCGCTCATCCTTGTTTTTTGTTTTTTTCAATAGCTTTAAGTATTTTAGATGGTGTTTTGTTTTTAGTTATGTAGTTATTATATTTTCCTTGAGTTTGGTGATGAGTAACTGTGGGAAATTTAAAGTTTTTGCTTTCATTTGCGGTTTCTAGGTTTGTCTTTCAAATGTTTTAAATAGGAGAAGTTTGCCTCTGCTTTTCACTAGCTTGCCTGAGTGTTTTACTACTTGGGAAAGAGGGAGGATTGTTATTGCCTTTTTCTGTAGGTGGGAGTTTTGCATAGGTTCCTAGTTCTGTACCTCAAGCTGGCAATTTTTCTAGGATTCTATATATGTCTCTGGTTTCAATTTCTATTTTAGTCTTGGTTTATTTGGCTGGGTTTTTCTTTCTACTACTTGGTTCTTTGGGGAGTATGGTTTTCCCATCAAATTGAGGTTATTTACTACCAGAAAGTTTTGATAGGATTTAGTATTGCCATTGTTTGGATATAGTTTTCTTATTGTTTTATTGGGGTTTTATAGTTTTTGCTTGTTTTGTTAGCCAGTGGTGGGGTTAAGGGCTGTTTTAGGTACTTGTCAAATAAAATTAAATGTTGAGGGAAGAGGGAAATGGGGGTTTTGGAGTAGTATAAAGTTTCTCAGGGGGAGTAGTGGGGCTTATTTTTGAGAGTTGTTGTTGGACTTTATTTTGTTGTTGTTTTATTATTTTAATTATTGAAATAACATGCTTGAAGTATATTTATTACTACTTGTAAGTAAATTTTTGTTTACTTGTGTTCTCTAAATTTTACTAATTAAATGAATGAAGTGATTAATTATAAATAATAATAGAAAGAAAGGCAGTGTTAATTGTAGTGTGTATTACTGTGATGAAGCATAGAAATAATTTTATTATGTGTTTTCAGTGTACTTTTATTTTTTTGCTTGATGATATTTAAAACTAGTTTTTCTTACTTCTTTCTTTCTTTCTTGCTATTTTCTCTCATATGGAGAAAGACATTATCGTATTATTAGTTTAATACTTGGTAAGCTATTTTTCAATGTATATATATTTTTTTTTAAAACAAATATGATTCATTGTTGTCGGGGGTGCTAGGGGAACTGCAGAACTACTAATCCAGTAGAAAACTACAACTATAGAATCCATCTAAGGTCAAACAGCCTTTCAGTAAATTTAATCTACACTCAGCAGATGGAAGGACTAGTTTAGGTAAACACAACACATTTATTTAAAGTTTACAGGGTAAAAAATGTATATTGTAAAAATCAAAGCCCAGTTTATAAGCACAATAAAACACTCCAGAGATGTGAATTGTGCTGAGGTAACCACACTTCCAGGGGCTAAAGGCCCTAAGCCTGTAGCCTTGTGCCTCACTACACCCCTGGGTGTGCTGTAATCTCAGCAATTGTGTATTACTGCTTATGCCCTCTCTCCCTTGCCTTTGTTGGTCATCATTCATTCAGTTTCTCTTCGTCACATCTATGGAATAGCTGTCTTATTTGCCTCCATATAGTACTGTGATGAGGTAAGGGACTTAAGGTCATTATTGCCTGCGACTCCAGCCACATGCCAGTGACTAGATCCAATCTGAGTACTGACACACAGCTAGAAGGTTAACCCTGCTATGCATACTGTGTAACCTACCGTGCTATTCTTACTCAGGAATCTGTCTAGTCCTGCTTTGAAAGGCAGAACAATAATAGCTTTCACAACTTCATCAGGCAGGATATTCCACTAGCTAACAACCCTGTGTGTGAAGTAATGCTTTCCAAAGTTTCTCCTTATTCTACCCCCTGTTTGAGTGCTTGCACTCTTGTTCTGCTTGCACTCACCAGATCAAACATCAGTGTATACGCCACATATTCCATCTTCTTTATCTCTACTAGAATTCCAAAAACCATGATCATGTCCCCTTTCAGCTTTTTTCTTTTCAAGGCTATGTAGCACTCTTTCAAAGCGGGCTTACCTTGCTGCTTTACTCTGAAGCCACCAACCCCCCAGCCCTGTAACATCCTAATTTTACTCCCACCCCCAAGGACTGCAGCACAGGGCTGGGGAGCATACCAAATGCCACAGAGACTTCTGTCTCTCTGCCAAATGTAGTAGGGGAGCTGAGGCCACTGGAGTCACACATGAAGTGGGCTATTACACCCTCAATGGAGCAGAATACTGTACTACTCCAAATGCTCCTCCACACTGTCTGGTTGCCCATTCTAGCTAACTGACTTGGGCAACAATGAAAATGTCCAGAAGCCATGGAAAGGGACCAAAAGGTTTAAAAAACAAGCATTTGCCAATGTCGAATGTTTGCTTGCTGGCACTGGCATTGGTAGTGTAGAAGTTACAGAGCTGCATAATAGGAATGGCAGCGAAGTATTGAACTGAAGCCAACCCCACCACCACCCTTCAGAGAGTGACAGGCATTGGGGTGTGCCTTTGGGTCATCAGGCATAACGAACACGCCATTTCACCACACCCCTACCCTGCAGACACTGACAAGTGTCACAGTGTGCCTTGGGGTCTTTGGCCCTTATGCGCACCCCATTCCATCAGGAAATACGGTGAGATGGGTGCGATATAGGAGAATGGGGTGAAGTTTGGGCCCGAAGAGTCCGAGGCACACCTTGATGTCTCTCACTGGCTGCAGGGTGTTGGTGGGGGTGGAATGGTATGAGCATGACAGGCAAGAATCCCAAGTCACACCCCTGATGCCTGTCATTCTCTACAGGGTGGGGTGTTATGTTCGGAAACCTTAACGCCTCAGGCATTCATTGGTATTTTCACTCCAAATTTTCAACATGGTTTTTTTGTGACCCCCACCTCATGAACAGTGGCAATATCAGTTTGTTAGCCGAAAACTGCTTTTGCACAGTGACTATGGCATTTGGCACCACAGGTGCAAAAACACATTTCCAACAGAATGTGAAAAATGATAGCGGTACTGCTCATAGGAGGTGTAAAAAATGGCAATGTTGAAAATCTGCTGTGAAAATCTTAAAAAAAATGGTGAAGTCATGAGCGTGTGTAGAAACTGTGCAACACACACCCGTAATGTAACTAATTTGGGGATTTTTTTACAGCAGATTGTTAACACAGGCATTTTGGGACCTCCAATTATGAACAGTGTCAGTGTGATTTTCTTTTTCTGTCCCCAGCAATGATTTCCCACAGCGACCACGTATTTCTGTGCTGAAAGTGTGAAAGCACATTTCAGCCATGTTGTGGAAAATGACAGCTGTACTGTTCATAAGGAGGTGTGGAAAAATGCCACTGGTGAAAATCTGGACTGAAAATATTATAAATTCATGAACTTACGAGGGTGCGTGGAAACTGCGCAATGCTCACTTGTAACACAGTAATTTTATGGAGTTTTGTCACCAAATTTTCAACATAGCCATTTTAAGACCTCTGCTCATGACTAGTGTCACTGTAATTTTCTTAATCTGTCCCAAACATTGTTTTTGCACATCGACTGTACCATTGTACGCTACATGTGCGGAAACACATTTTGGGCGAGATGTGAAAAATGGTAGCTGTACTGCTCATAAGGAAGTGCGGTAAAATGGCACTGTTGAAAATCTGGTGTGCAAATATTACAAATTCGCAAACTTGCCAGCGTGTGAAGGAACTGCTCAACGTGCGCTCCTAAAACAGTCATTTTTTGGAATTTTTTCACCAAATTTTCAACATTGCCATTTTAACACCTCTGCTCATGACCAGTGTCACCTGTGACTTTCTTAACGTGTCCCATACATTGATTTCGCACACCGACTGCGCCATTGTGCGCTACATGGGCGGAAACACATTTTGGGTGAGATGTGAAAAATGACAGCTGTACTGCTCATAAGAAGGTGTGGTAAAATGGCAATGTTGAAAATCTGGAGTGAAAATATTGAAATTCTTGAAACTTGCATTATGTGTCAGAACTGCGAATGCACGCTTATATAAAACAGGCATTTTGAATTTTTCCACCAAATTTTCAAAATAAGCTTTTTGAAAGCCCACCTTATCAACACTGGCAGTGCCATTTCGTTAATCATTCCGGAAAGGTGATTTCGTGCAGTGGCTGCGAAATCACCCTTCGGGCCTGAGTAATGCCATGACAGTGCAAGAATTCTTGAGGAGGGGTCCCAAAAACCCCATGTTGAAAATTTGGTGCAAAAATTCCAAAAAATGCCTGAGATATGCAACAAAGTTGAAAAAACCCTGTCTATCCCATTACACAGCTTACTGGCATTTCCTCAGTTTGCGGTCGGCTTTGAAGAGTGCAGACGTGTTCCCGGTCCACCGAAGATCATCGCGCCGGACTCCAGAGGTAAGTATGGGGTGGGGGTGTGTGGGGAGGCAGGGTGCGCAGTGGGTGGTGCGGGTTGTGGGGGACTGGGAGACTACGAGGACCGCTTTTTTTCTTTACAGTTTTTTTGTTTTAAAAGATGACGCTGGATGTTTGCCACGCTGGGGTGGGCTCCCAGCATGGTGCCCTGTACTGGGCGGGGACACAGTGGAAATGACGGGGATTGGGCACCTGTCGGCTATATGATGTAGTCCACGCTGGGGTGGCACCCAGCGTGGCATATGAAACTGTGTTTGGAAGCAGCACAGCCGACGGGGATTGGGCACCCCTGCTGGCTATACAGTGCATGCGTTATGGGGAGCAGCAGCAGCAGCATATATGTGGTGTGTAGGGAGCGACGTATGAGCAGGCGATATCTGATCACTGCTCACTGAAGCGTAGCTCCCCCTTTCAACTGTATGCCACTGCATTTTGGAGCTGTCATAGACAGCTCCAGCAGGCATTGGAGAACTGCGGCCATGCAGCAGTCCTTTGCTTGATGTGCTTGCCACCATTATGGCCATGGTCAGTGAGCGGGCGGCAGCCTCACCTCTGTCGACATCGGGGATGCCCAATCCCCCTGTCGGCAACCCCTCCCCCCGTGTTTCTGTGCCGACGGGGAGCCCACTCCGCGTCGGCATCTCCCCGCAAATGTGGAATGCTGAGGTGCCCAATCCCCTCAGCTCGCGCCCCGCTTGCTTTGCATGCCGGCGGGAAGCCATTCCCTGTCGGCATCTTCCCACCCAACTATTGAATGCCGAGGAGGGTGCCAATCCTCGGCTGGCGCTCCCCCACTTTGTTTGCTGGCAGGGTGCCCAATCCCTCGCGGCATTACCCCCATGTTGTGTGTCGATGAGTGTGCCCAATCCTCCGCCGGCTACTGACCCCCAAAACCCACCCTAGCGTGCCAAATGCCCCAATGGCAAAACTGTCCTGCAACGTTCTTTTTCTTTTACCTAGAAAATGAAACCGCCCTCGAGTCTAGATCCCCTCCCTCCACCCGCACTCACCCACTGCGAACCCTGCCTCCTCACCCCCATCCCATACTTACCTCCGGACTCTGGCGCGACGATCTTCAGTGCACCGGGAACACGTCTGCACTCTTCAAAGCCGACCGCGAACTGAAGAAATGCCGGTAAGCTGTATAATGCAATGAATAGGGTTTTTTCAACTTTGTTGCATATCTCAGGCATTTCTTGGAATTTTGGCACCAAATTTTCAACATGGGGTTTTTGGGGCCCTTCCTCATGAATTCTGTCACTGTCTTGGCATTACTCAGTTGAAGGTGATTTCGCAGTCACTGCGCGAAATCACCTTTCGGGACGCATTAACGAAATGACAGTGCCAGTGTTCATGAGGTGGCCTCTCAAAAAGCCTATGTTCCAAATCTGGTAGAAAAAATCCAAGAAATGTCCGTTTTACGAGCGTGCGTTGCACAGTTGCTACGCAGGCTTGTAACTTCGCGCATTCACAATATTTTAACATGGTATTTTCTGCATTGGCATTTTTCTGCACCTCCTTGTGAACAGTACAGCTGTCCTTTCCCACATCCTGCCTGGAATGTGTTTCCATACCTCCGGCGCACAATTGCGCAGTCGCTATGGGAAATCAGTGTTTGGGCCAGATTATGAAAATGACAGTGACACAGTTCTTGAGCAGAGCTCCTAGAATGCCTATGTTGAAAATTTGGAGCTGATACTCCATAAAATGACTGTGTGACGAGCGTGCGTCGGCAGATTGCATGCATGCTCGTACCGTCGTGCATTTGTGATATTTTCACTCTGGATTTTTACCATTGCCATTTTACACACCTCTTGATGAACAGTACAGCTGTCACTTCACATATCCTGCCCAAAATGTGTTTTCCGCACTTCCGCGAACAGAATAGAGTAGTCGCAGCTGTGCAATCACTTCTTGGGACACTTTGAGGAAATTACAGTGACACTGTACATGAGCGGAGGTGCTAAACTGCTCTATGTTGAAAATTTCTCAAGTTTAACGCCTACAAACTGCCAGTGTTGCAAGCTGCGTTCTTGCATATTTGCTACGCACTTGCAATTCTGCAACTTTCGGATATTTGTATGCCACATTTTCAGCACTGCCATTTAATTACACCTCCTTATGAACTGTGCAGCTGTCATTTTTCACATCCTGCCTAGCATGTTTTCCCACACTGCACTACCAAACACCCACAGGGACACCCTAATGCCTCTCACTCTCTGTAGGGTGGGGGTGGGTTGGCATCAGTTCAATACTTGACTGCCACTCCTATGCTGCATCTCTCTAACTCCTGCACTGCCAATGGCAGCAAGACAACATTCGGCATTGACAAATGCTTGTTTAAATTGAAATGTATTGAAATTGTTTTCAGTTCTCAAGAAAACATAAAACATTTAGAAGCTTCAAAGAAGAATTGCTACCACTTTCTCATTTAAAACGTTGCACATCTACTGTACTATCAGTACTGATAGTTACAGGGCTTATAAACTTCCCCTGGATAAGTTTATTGTCTTCTTACCCTTATGTGGCTTACACCTCTGGTTTTGTTCTCCAGCTATTATTAGAGATTATTTGGTTGCTTTGGCAAGCTCTGGGTGTGAAGTGAGCCATGTTGAATCTCCCAGTCACTTGCTGCTGGGAGTCGTCCTGGTAGAAGGCATGCTACTATGAGCCTCTGAGGAAGGAAAGAAGAGGCCTTGCTTAGGGTGATGACAACAGCGAGGCATCAAGCCTGCTACTTCCTCCACTACAACCAGCATTCTCTAGACAAATGAGAAGGCTGTGGGATTCCTGCAAAGAGGGATGCCCTCCAGTCAGCATTTTCATTCAAAGATAATGCTTAAAGTGAGAAATCATTAATACTGATTCAGGTCCCTGCTCTGTACCTGTGTTGTAATATAATTAGTTAGAGTTAGTAAGACAGTGCATGGGCCAGTTTTGAACTAACCTTGGTTTGAAGATCAGACATTAGTTATACCAATCTTATTTAAAGTGATTGGGATTTTATTTTTTGGGAGTGCTCCCTTTCCATCCATGCTGCAACATTTGTCCCAAAGGCCTGAAACATACAAGTACACAAGCTCACAAATGGACTTTAGGATTTCAGGTGCACTGGTAGGAGCGGGGTATACAGGACTGTGTGGGGAAAGTGTATCGTTGGTGGATAGTGGGAGCCAACCTAGTTGCCTGTTGGCATTGTATGTTCTACCTTAGCTGAAAGTCTGAATTGTTTATGTGGTAGGGTCGGTGATCCCCCCCCCCGAACTTGGATATGCTCTCATGGATACAGAGCATATGTAATTACCTGCCTATGTTTTGGAGGTAATTTGAGAACATTGTGGGCTAAAATATTAAAAAAAATCTGTTGCAACAGTCTCCTGCTCTTCTAATCTCTTCCTTTTACTATTGCTCCTTCTCTGTCATTCCCTTACTCAAGCTTGGCCAGCTTTGAGCAGTCTTTCTGTCCCTTTCCTTATTTCCAGCTCGTTTTCTCTAAATAATAATAGCCCCAATGTTTAGAATGTTCTGTGCTTGCAGTACAAGCTGTTTGATTAATTTTCCTGCAGAGATATGCCACGTTCGACAATGCGATCGTGCGATCGACAGCGACTCATGAAGAATAAGACGAAGACGCCGAAAAAGAGTTTGTTGTATGCTTTCATTATCTGGTGAATTGTGAACAAATTAACAGCCTTTGTGCTAGTTTAGTATGAGAAGCTTAGAATTATGGTACATATCAGAATTGTAACCAAGAATCATTTGAAAAGTGGTGTTTTTTTATTCCTTAAATAAAAAGGTTAAACTAGTACTTTTAAAAGGGAGAAGGCAATGCATGCCACTGTTAAAAGGAGAGAGATAAAACTGTTTAACTTAAAAGAACTAAAGTCTCCTAATGTGATGCAGAAATGCCTTAGACTTACAACTCTCTTGTAAAGTGCTTCCAGCTCCCTCTCAGTCCAACTCCTTATAGGACTGAGCGGCCCTGGTTGTCTCACTTTTATGATGCAAGTTGGGGGAGGAGCTAACAAAGTCATGTGCTCCTCCACTGGTATAAAAGGAGGTGAATGTGAAATGTTGAGTCAGTGTGTGGTAGGAAGGCAAACCTACCAGATGCCTAGCCAGATTCTAGGTGCCTTTTTGGCAGGAATTTTCTTTCTTGTTAAAGATATGATTTCCTGTGCCTTATGTTTTTTTTGAAAGTTATGTACAAGTTCTGCTTTAAGTCCATTTTATTTTTTTCTGCTTCTAATAAATTTTGAAATATCGGATCCTGACTGCTCTCTGGACTTTATTGGACAACCCCACGTGCACATTTGGTTTTAGAAGTGGGATATCACAAGGGAAGGAGAGCCACCTTTCTTGTGGATATTGTCCAGAGTCATTATTGAGGAGCAGAAGAAGATGGAGAAAGCGGAAATGTCTGCACCGGAAGGTACATGGACCAGAACCATGGTGGACAAATTTCAACTACCCCTAGCAGCTGGATTGGGTGATGTCAGAAGGAAAGAGACTGGTAAACCAAAGGCAGCGGAAGAAGCTTTTGGGGGCGAAGATGTCAAAGAGAAGGAAGAGGAACCCCCTTCCGAAGTACATGATTTGCTGAGATGGTTATGTGTGAGACAGCTCGAGCTGGAGAAGCAGAGAGAGAGAGAGAGACCGTCTACAAAATGAGAGAGACCGTCTACAAAATGAGACCAGGTGGGTGGAGACTCTTAAGGCTATTCAGGCTATTGGAACTACTAGACCTATTCTACCTAGTGGGGGCCCAAAGGACATTAAAATTTCCAGACTAATGGACAGTGATGATATTGAAGCATACATTACAACATTTGAAAGAGTGGCAACAGCTTGTGGGTGGCCTAGGGATCAGTGGGTTATTCGTTTAGCCCCATATCTCACAGGCAAGGCTCAGCTAGCTTATAGTCACGTAGAACCTGCAAATGTCACCAACTATGATCATGTTAAACAAGCAATATTAAAAAGGTATGACATCTGTACAGAGACTTATCGGCAAAGGTTTCGAGCATGCAGATATCATACTGTTGAGTCCCTACAAGAAGCTTGTGCTCGATTGCAAGACTTGTGCACAAAATGGCTACAACCTGCAACTCGTACCATACATCAAGTGGTTGAGTCAGCTGTGTTAGAACAATTTGTAAAAATACTACCTTATGAGGTTCAAATGTGGGTAAGAGAACATCAACCTGACACAGTAGAAAAAGCTGTCAGTTTAGCTGAAGATTATATTACAGCTCACCCACATCGTCAGAAAGGGTCTCATGGAACAAATACTTCCCAAGTATTAATAAAACATCCACCCACTAGTCCTTCTACTAAGCCAAAAGAGGAAAGAAAAAGTATGAGAACATTTAACCCAGATATTATTTGCCACGAGTGTCAGACCAAGGGACACATCGCTAGATTCTGCCCCAAGAAAAAATCTGATCCTTCTCATCTGGCCTTAGCAAACTGGGGGCAATATACTGTGTCTGTTAATGTTGGAGGACAGGATGTGATGGCATTGATTGATTCAGGAAGTAAGCAAACCCTGGTACGTGCTGATTTACTCAGTGGTGCTCTTACAAAGAAACACTCGGAGAAAACTGGGGTGACTTGTGTTCATGGGGACACTCATTTTTATCCTGTACAGAAAGCTACTATTACTGCATCAGACATGGCGCATCATCTGAAGATAGGCGTGGTTCCTAGACTACCTGTACCTGTGATATTGGGACATGACTTTCCTGTATTTAACAATTTATTGACTGCCTCTTCTTCTATTCTGCTGTGGTTACACGATCTCAAGCATCTCAGGAACAAATGGACAGTGAATTGTTTCCTTTTGATGATACCTTATTTGATGTTCCTGGAAAAACTGTTAAATCAAAAAAAACAAAAGAGACTAGAAAAATGGACATGGAATAAAACAAAGGACTTAGGTTGTGACGATGCCATGGTAAAAACTGTAAAGTCAGACTCTTTTATCAGTGACCAAAAGAATGACCCTACACTAACCCCTTTGTTTTCCCAGGTTATTGCTGATGGGGTGGAAGGCACACCTCTAATGTATAAACTGCAACAGGATAAATTGTATAGAGTTTGTCAAAATCCAAAAACTGGGGAAATGGTAGATCAACTGGTGGTTCCTAGTCAGTATAGAGAACAGTTAATATTCTTAGCGCATGATGTACCATGTGGGGGACATGCAGGAAGGGATAGAACTTTAAAAAGGTTACTATATAGATTCTTTTGGCCTGGCATTCATGATCAAGTGGCTGAATATTGCAAAAGTTGCAGCCAGTGCCAAAGGGTGGCGCTGGTTACAAGAAAGGACAAAGTCTCTCTTCTACCTTTACCATTGGTTGCTATGCCCTTTGAAAGATTGGCCATGGATATTATAGGACCTCTCCCCAAAAGTACTAAAGGCAACAGGTTTGCCCTTGTGTTGTGTGACTATGCTACAAAATATCCTGAGACTATTCCTCTACGCACAATAACAGTGAATAAAATAGCAGAGGAGTTGTTCAAGGTGTTTAGCAGAGTGGGCATACCAAAAGTTATTTAAACGGATAGGGGAACCAATTTCTGTTCAGCCATTTTGAAACGTCTCTACCAAGCTCTGGGGGTAGAAGCTGTCTACACATCTCCATACCATCCCCAGACTGATGGCTTGGTCGAGCGTTTCAACAAAACACTGAAGAAAATGATACAAAAGTATGTGGAAGATGAGGGTAAACACTGGGACCTATATCTGCCACTGTTACTTTTTGCATATCGTGAGGTACCTCAATCTTCGACTGGATTCTCACCATTTGAACTATTATATGGTAGGAATCCCAGAGGTCTCCTAGACGTAGTTAAGGAACAGTGGGAGGATATTACCACCTGGAAAAATCCCACTACCCTTGATTATATTATGCAGCTACGTAAAAAAATAGCTAAGTATACCCAAGTTGTGCAAGAACAGAATCAAATCAAGCAAGACTATCAGAAAGAAAGATATGACATAGGGGTGGGTGAAAAACACTTTAGCTCTGGGGATCGTGTCTTATTGTTGCTTCCATCCACTGAAAACAAGTTAACTATGAAATGGCAAGGGCCTTATGTGATACAGAAACAAATTAGCCCCACTACATATTTGGTGGAAGTACCAGACAGAAAACAAAAACTAAAAGTGTACCATACCAATTTATTGAAAAGATGGCATGATAGGCCTACGGAAGTCATGTATGTATGTTCCAACCCATTGGACAATGAGATGGAGCTGGCATATGATAGACTGGAAGGAGAACAATTGTCTAAAGATTTGACAATAAATCCTTCTTTACTAGACAGTCAAAAACAAGAACTAGCCCACGTTCTAAGTCAGTTTCATGATACTTTTACAACAGTCCCAGGGAAAACTACAGAAATATGTCATCAGATCCATACATTTCAAAATACACCCATTAGAGTAAAGCCCTATCGGATTCCTGAGAAATTAAAACAAGAAGTCATCACAGAGATAGAAAGAATGAAATAAATGGGTATTATAGAAGAAGCTAATAGCGAATGGGTGTTTCCTATGGTCCTTGTCCCTAAAAAAGAGGGAGGGATAAGAATTTGTCTAGACTTCCGAAAACTCAACGCAATATCAAAGTTTGATGGATATCCAATGCCCCGTATAGATGACATCATTGATCAACTTGGGCAAGCGAGATATGTTAGTATACTTGATTTAACTAAAGGATACTGGCAAATTCCGCTTGAGGAAGCATCAAAAGAGAAAACTGTTTTTGCACTCCTTGGGGTCTTTTCAGTTCACAATGATGCCATTTGGACTTCACGGAGCCCCAGCTAGTTTTCAAAGGTTGATGGATAAACTCCTGAGACCTCACGTTGGATATAAGCATAGCTTATTTAGATGACGTAATCATTTATAGTCCAACATGGGAAGACCATGTTAAACACCTTACTGCTGTTTTAAGGACTATAAAACAAGCTGGTCTCACCATCAACCCCAACAAATGTTCCTTTGCTATGGAGGAAGCCGGTATTTGGGATTTATAATTGGTAATGGGCAGGTAAAACCAGAGGTAGGGAAGGTGGGACGCTGTAGCAAGAGTCCTCGCCCCTCACAAAAAACATGTGTGCTTCATTTTAGGGCCTAGCAGGCTACTATAGACGTTTTGTGCCTCAATTTGCTACTTTAGCTAGCCCTCTAATTGAATTAACAAAAAAGAACAAGCCCTCAAAAGTAATCTGGAATTCAGAATGTGAAGAATAATTTCTTGCTATAAAAGCAATACTTTGTTCCTCCCCAGTGTTAAAAAGTCCTGATTTTGATAAACCATTTTTGTTACAGATGGATGCTTCTAATGTTGGTTTGGGGGCTGTGTTATCTCAAATCCACCACGGAGAAGAACATCCTGTACTGTACATTAGCCGTAAATTACATGTCAGGGAAACCAAGTACTCCATAATAGAAAAGGAGTGTTTGGCACTCAAATGGGCCATAGAGTCCCTCACGATATTATTTATGGGAACTCAATTTACAGTATGGACAGATCATAATCCATTACGATGGATACATAACATGAAGGATAGCAATCCAAGGGTTATGAGATGGTATCTAACATTGTAAAACCATATAAATTTACTGTTAGTCATAGAGCTGGGACTGCTAATAGTAATGCTGACTTCATGTCTCGATTTGGGGCAGACATAATGTTAGAACCAAATGTAGACCTCGGGGAATGAATATATTTGTATTTGAGAATGCATTGTATTTAAGTAAAAGAGAATATTAAAGGGCCCTGAGGTGGAGCTTTGGGAGTGGGTGGGCTAAAGCTCCATCTCGTTTTGTTTACAAAAGAGATCTACATGCTATTGCAAGTAGTGAAAACTATTAGTTTTCATCTTGAGTGGGGAGGACTGTGGTAGGGTCGGTGACCCCCCCTCGAACTTGGATATGCTCTCATGGATACAGAGCATATGTAATTACCTGCCTATGTTTTGGAGGTAATTTGAGAACATTGTGGGTTAAAATATTAAAAAAATCTGTTGCAACAGTCTCCTGCTCTTCTAATCTCTTCCTTTTACTATTGCTCCTTCTCTGTCATTCCCCTACTCAAGCTTGTCCAGCTTTGAGCAGTCTTTCTGTCCCTTTCCTTATTTCCAGCTCGTTTTCTCTAAATAATAATAGCCCCAATGTTTAGAATGTTCTGTGCTTGCAGTACAAGCTGTTTGATTAATTTTCCTGCACGAATGTGCGCACGTTCGACTGTGCGATCGTGCGACTGTGCGATCGTGCGACAGTGCCATCGTGCGACTGTGCAATCGTGCGAAGACGCCGAAAAAAGAGTTTGTTATGGCGTTTTCATTATCTGGTGAATTGTGAACAAATTAACAGCCTTTGTTCTAGTTTTAGTATGAGAAGCTTAGAATTATGGTACATATCAGAATTGTAACCAAGAATCATTTGAAAAGTGGTGTTTGTTTATTCCTTAAATAAAAAGGTTAAACTAGTACTTTTAAAAGGGAGAAGGCAATGCATGCCACTGTTAAAAGGAGAGAGATAAAACTGTTAAACTTAAAAGGACTAAAGTCTCCTAATGTGATGCAGAAATGCCTTAGACTTACAACTCTCTTGTAAAGTGCTTCCAGCTCCCTCTCAGTCCAACTCCTTATAGGACTGAGCGGCCCTGGTTGTCTCACTTTTATGATGCAAGTTGGGGGAGGAGCTAACAAAGTCATGTGCTCCTCCACTGGTATAAAAGGAGGTGAATGTGAAATGTTGAGTCAGTGTGTGGTAGGAAGGCAAACCTACCAGATGCCTAGCCAGATTCTAGGTGTCTTTTTGGCAGGAATTTTCTTTCTTGTTAAAGATATGATTTCCTGTGCCTTATGGTTTTTTTGAAAGTTATGTACAAGTTCTGCTTTATGTCCATTTTATTTTTTTCTGCTTCTAATAAATTTTGAAATATCGGATCCTGACTGCTCTCTGGACTTTATTGGACAACCCCACGTGCACAGTTTACCTCACCCTGCTTATCCTGATGTTCCCTGGGGAGTCAGGTTTGGTTCCTGTAGGTCTTAGATCTACCCGGCCAGTATTTTGAGCACTCAGTACACCTTTAAGAGCCTTGGGTCATGTCACACTGGCATGGCTGGAGCTTTGGAGGTGGAGCTAGCTGTCTGGGTCTAGCTAGCCTGGGAAACTGCAATTCAAATAGGACCAGGGGAGAGAAAGAGAGGTAGCAGCCTCATTTTTGGGGAGACTGATTGTTCCTGCTGCATGGCTTTCCAGAAATTTTCCTAGGGATTGTGGCATAAGCCATTCCACACAGTTACCCAGAGGGTTGAGCCCCTGCAAGCAGTGATCCTGAGAGACTAGAGTACTTAGAAAGAGAGTGAGAGCTAAGACTTTTGCAGCACTGAAAATCTTGAAAAGACAACAGGAGACTGCAGTAAATCTTGTACCAGGAAAGCTAGCATGTAGCTGTGAGCTGTGTGAAAAGGGCGGAGTAACTAAACTTGTAGCTGCCTGTGCCCTTTCAGCTGGACCACTGATGTAGTGGTAGCACTACTACCTGCAGTGCTGATTACCAATGTTTGGAAGTGAGCACAGGGCATCAGAGGGTCGGGGGGTTGGGGGTGGATGAGTGTCCCATGGAAAGCTCTCAACCTCCAGGGAGGGAAGGGTTGTGGTTTCCTGGCATGCTAGTGACACCCACTGGAGATTGGGTGTCCAGCAGCCAGGACCACCTGGCACTGCAGAGGCTTTGGAATCTGACTGTGGGATGGGTGCAGGAGCACATCCATCCTATGCTGATGTCATTGCCTGTCTGCATCTGCTTGGGAACCAAGCAAGAAAACCCCTTGTCATGGAGCTCAGTGGTGCCCCTGGACCACCTCTCAAATGATGCCCCTGGCATAAGCTTCAGCTGTGGCCTCTGGTGGATTTTGGTCTTTCTCCCACCCCTTTCAGGGGAGCCCCACCATAGGGGGCAAGTTAAGGGCCACCCATCCAGGCAGTCTGGAGGAGGATGTTGGGATGGTGGTCTGGGTACTGAATAGGGGGTATATCCCCTATCCATAGTCCGAGAGACAAACAGAGTTGAAAAAAAATCTTGTGCCCTTTCTATAGCTTCTGCATGCAGACAGGCAGGCAGGCAAGATTAGGCAAAATGACAAGGAAAAGTATTTCATTTGATCTGGGATCCTCATGCCTGTTGGGGCTAGTGAGGTTTGAGGGTGCAAGATGGCACATTCCAAGAGCACTTACATTCCCCAACTAGGAAATGCCCCTTCATTGCTTATTTGCAAAGAGAAAAAAAAAAGTTGGCAAGTGAATGTTAATGGTGAACTGTATTAATTTAAAAAAATCAACTTAAATGAGAAGAGTCAACACCAAGGGCCCCACATTCAAGTGTGGGTCTGTTCCCAATGTTCACTTTGTGCACAAACACATTTTGGTTTGCTTACTGTTTACTGTGGTACAGAGGATTGTATGAGACTAATTTTTGATGGGGCTAAAAGCCAGAGGTTCACTGTGGGGGAATAGCTACTCCCAGATCCAAAATAAAGGATAGTTTTTCCCTAAAGCTCTGCTCAGAGCAATTTGAAATCACCTCAGTCCATGACTCATTGGAGGCTATTCTGTGCACTCCTTTCTGTGGCTTTTGGCTGGTATGGTTGCCCCCCCCCGTGCTGTTTTTTTCTTCTAATTTCTGCCTGTGTCCCTCCAATTGTTTTTTTACCCTCTTTTCTTGGTGTCCCTCACCTCCATTATTTCTCCCCCCTTCTGCAGTTTCTCCACCTCCCAACTGTCCTCCTCTCCCATTACCTCCTGTGTCTGCTCCTTGCTGTTCATCTTCTCCATTTCATTTGTTTTCTTTTGGGGCCCTTCCTTCCTTCCAGCTGCCACTGCCACCCCTTCTATCAGCCAGTGCTTCCTGGGTGTGACGTCACCCACCATGCTCTGCTCTCCTCTCCCCTCCTGGCCTCTGGGGTTTGGCGCTTCAGTGTATTGCCTCCTCCACCTTTTTTGGACTGTTCCCTGCCTCCACTCCTCCAGGGAATCCTACTGTGCACTCCTTCCGACCAGATAGTTGCCAACCATCCAATCTCTCCAGTGCCACCCTTCTTCTGCTTCTGCAAGCACTCAAGGACCCACATTCTGTGTCAGCTGATTCTATCGAAGATCCTTTCTTGCAATGAGTTGGGATGAATCTTCGTTGGCTGGCACCTTAGCTGCATTTGGCAAACTCCATCTTATGCTACCGCTTTCCTCAGGTGTAAAGCCAGGATGACTATTTCATGCACTCCAGCTTGGCATTTCCACCTGTAGTTTGATGTACTGTGGTTTGGGTTCTGTTTTTGGCTGTGCCCTACATCTGTCTCAGTCTGTACATATTATTCTGTATAACTAAGCCCCATAGATCATTGTTATCCATATACGTGCCTGGGATACTCTCCGTCATCTTTCTATTTGACCTGTGAAATACCTCGAGGGCAGGGCAGATGCCAAAAGGAAAACCTACATTGCATTACCACTAGAATCACACATTGAGGGTATGCATGCATGAGCTTTCACTGTCCAGTGGTATCTGTCAGCAGCCAGCCAAGACATCCAGTTTAAAATACAGTTGCTCATCTTATCCCAGCTACTGCATCAATTTCATAGCATGTCCTTCCTGTTTCACTGTCCTCCTGATACGATCGCCTAATTTTTCTAATGCAGGGCACCGCTCTTCTGGTTATTGACTTTATGGCTGTTGCCTGAAGTGTTGCCTCCTGCACTCCAACCTGACATCCAGAATTGGTACCAGACCTTTGCTGACCTTCACCCTTCACTCTGCTTCATGTGGTGTGGCAGTGCAGGTGGACTTGCCCCATCCAGGGATTGGGTCCTGTTGCCTGTCACCTCTGACTTCTGCCATTGGTTGGTCACTTTCCATGGATGGGGCTTCTGTCCCTCATTTCCATAATTCTCATCCTTCCATCCAATGCCGTTGTTCTGCGATCTCTGTCCCTAGCTCTGCCTTGAGGGGCATTGAGTGAAGGCTGACTTTTCCCACTTGCCAGGGATGGGAGCCTGCTCCTCAAATCCATTTCATTTTGTCATTCTGTCATTCCACAGTGTCCATCCCTAGCTCTGCCTGGAGGGATACTGAGTGAAGGTGGGCTTGCTAGTCTACTGTTGATGAGAGCCATTCCTTGTTTCTGTTACTACCATCCTTCCTCCATCCAACCGTCAGTCTCCATCCCTAGCTCTGCCTCTGGGATATTGAGCGAAGAGAGGTTTGCCCTCTTTGCCAATGATAGGATCCTGTTCCTTGTTCCCACTCCTGAAAATTTTCCACTGTTCCACAATCTCCCTCTCTAGCTCTTCCTAGAGGCATCGTGCGAAGGCTGGTTTCCCCCCCTGCCAGTGATGGGAGCCTGTTCCTCATATTCAGTGCCTACCTTCATTCCATCATCTACCTGTTCCTGATCCACTCAGTGTTGGCCTCAACTGGACACCTGCTGCACTGTGCATTTTATATTGAACTTTTCAGCTTTTAAGTTGGCTACCTGGTCTATGGTGTTCTGCTCGTGGCTCCATGTTTTTCCTATGGCGGGGACTTGGTGTCTCGACGGTGTGTCATGGCTCTGGGTAGCGGGTGCATACCTTCCATATGTCATAAGGCTCACCCTGCTCCTGGTTCCTCCTCACCTCATGGCCTTTGCTTCTCCATGACAAGACTCTACTTCCCTCACAACCTTCCTGGCTTTCCAGAACTGTGTGTATCTTGTTCCTGCACTGCATTGACTTCTGCCTTCCAATTACTCACCTCTGCCTTATTGGCATTTTGGATATACCTGCCCATTGTATCATTCTTTATTCCTGCTGGAACCATAGCTCTTCTCTATCAGTTCTGTTAGTTCTGTAGTTTTGCTTAGATAGTGCTTTAGTGGATCCGACTATCCTCTGTTGGATAGTGCTGATATTTGACTTAGGATCCAGCAAATGGATCTGGTTGTTGGATCCTTGGATAGCTGGATCCGGTGGTCAGATCCATCGGATCTCACCTCAAATAGTTGGACCTGATGGTAGGAGCCATTGGACCCCTGTTCGGATCCATTGGATACCTCAGATACTTACAGTAGATCCTAGGAGGCTGGATCCTTGGTCAGATGTCTATGCCACCTGAGGCTATCCGATATCTGACCAAAATGATGGTATCTCTTGGGATCTGAATTTGTAGGATACCATCTGAGCAACACTAGTTCTGCTCCCATTGCAATCCCATCTCCTCCTCCTGGGTTCAGTTACACCTAACCATGCTGAGCCATTCTGACATCACTGCTTCACTGCTTATTCACTTGCTGGAATTGGTTGGTGAACCTTTTCTGGCTTTGCTCATCTTCATCTGTCATGTTATGAGTGCCTGTCCTTCTATCTCATCAAGTCACTCCTGTTAGTCCATTGTGTCAATTCATCATCTCAGCCGGTCCTGTCATCCGGTATTGCACTACCTCACCATTGGCTGCTGGCTTTGCATGGCCTCCTAAACTATTTCCTGCTCTCTTTGACTGTGTGGACAAGATTACTTTTGTGGCCTCTGTCCTTGCTTCTTTCACCTGGTATTGCTGCATCTGTGGACTTGCTTCACCTGCTTCCTGTTTCCTTTATCCACTGCGTCTGATCCAGCTGCCTGTTCTCTTCTCATCTTCTTCCTCCATGGATTGTGCCTGAATTTGGTCGCCCTCTCCTTCCTCAACTTTGGATTAGCTCTGGATTGCCTCCTGGATGTTCTGCTCTCCTGTCTCCTGGTCATTCTGGAACTCCATGGTCATCCTGCACTCCTGCAATTGTGTCCTGCTCTTTCCTCCACCATCTACCTCACATCTGGGACTACCTGTTGTGCTGTCTGGTACTGTTTCCTGTCAGCTGCTTTGCTGCCTGGAGCTTTGGCTCCTTCATTCTGTGTTCTTTTTGGGGCTTTCCAAGAGCACCACCATCTAGTGCTCGACTATTCATTTGATTACCCTTCCTGGATCCATCCTTGCTTCAGGCTTCTAGCACCCATTCATCCATCCTGCTAAGTCCCCTCCATCCAGTGCTCAAATCCTCTGTTGGATTACAGTTCCACCATTCCATTTATTATATCCAGCATTCAAGCACCAAGTCAATTACATTTTCAGCATCCAATACTAGTTCAAAGTACTTACATTTTGTGCTTTTGGCACTTGACCTTCTGGGATTCTGCCTCCTCAATGCCTACCAATGCTCCACACAATTGTCACCATTACTCCTGGCTGGCTTTCTAAAGCCTATCCATTTCTTTCTTACAGGAATTTCCTGATCTAGCAAAATTCCTCGACCTACACAGCATCTAAACATCAAGAAAGCATGAAAGTACCATTATCTTCCTTCAGTTGCTATTGACTTATGCGTGGCCATCCTCCAGGAATCAAACCTTAGAAGATTTACTTCAACCACCTTCTCAGATTCCTTCTTGGTAGGATTTCTGAGTTCAGACTCATGCAAGCTTCTGTATCCTGATATTCTCTTCAAGAGCAACCTTAAAGCCCTCTTCGAACCTGATCCTCAGAACCAGAAATGCGTACTTAATTCCATCCTGAGACATCCAACAGCACTATAATCATATAGATTCTACAGAAGCCCGCCATAGCCTACCCATTGGCACCTGCTCCATCAATTTTCACAATCCACCTCCATATCCAACTCATTAGACTGATCCTGTTATTCCACTCGAGCTCACTTAAAATAGCCATCCAATGTGTTTCATAGACCCTCCTTGCATCTAATATCTCATAATTCGGTACCATGTCTCTCCAATGTATAGCTATCCTGCTATCCTTGCCTAATCTGGAATAACCATTCCCTGGCCTTTGAACATTCTAATGCTTCATGACTTTATCTCTTCTTCTGGATTCACAGAGCATATCAAATGCTTTCCTAAGGATCACTCAATTCCTGTAGTCCCCATATATCCATACTCAATTCCATTCTAGCCAATAACATTTGCTAAGGCAAGTCTCACCTGTCCACATTAGCCCAAATACTGTACGTACATAGTGCATGTACTGAATTTGAACCATTGACTATACATTGGACATCAATGATTCCAATTCATCTACCTTCTCCAATTCATGCATCCTGAATATCAACCATCCTTTCATATTTAACCAGCTCCTCAAACCTTGGCAATGTTACAAATTCTCTGATCTAATCAAAAGATATCATTATCCCTTTTTTCCTCGCCTTCCTCAAGATCCATCGGTTTTCATCAAGAAATACCTTTTCCAAGTACTGAAATCAAGCTACAAAGCTCATGCTTTTCCATGATCGAATTTATCTCACTGTCCATACCTTATTACCAAATGCTACAACTGAAATCCTGGACATCATTCAACCCCAATCTATCTTTTTTAATGATCTGGATATTCCTATGACTTGAATTTCTCCTTAAGTTCAAGGATTGCCCCTTTTATTTATTATTTTATTTATTTATTTGCTTTTGGTAACCGGGTGAGTGCACTAGGCATAGCAATGCCTATTTTCAGGCACGACCCAGGAGAGAGACAGTTGAAACATACAAAATGAGCATACATGTGACGCAGCACATGAGAATGGTGAACACAATTAGAATGTGACCAGTAACAAGTCAACTAAACAGTTAATTCAAAGAGTAAGCCACATTTGAATGTAAGAGATACTGTTACAGTAAAAGCCAGAAACAGGAAAAACATTCAGTTAAAATTCACAACTAAAGTTAAAACCATAAGTGAGACAGGCATTTGCAAATAAAGGTAACACACAGCAAAGTACAGTAAGTGCCAAAACGGAGGACGAGATGAGAGGGAGAGGGAGAGGGAGAGAGAGAGAGGGACGTAAAAGGAGGGATGAGAGAAACAGAACATAGAAAGCTAGGAAGTAGGAGAGGGGGGGAAGTGGCATACAGGAGGAAGGTAGTTTAATGGAAGAGAGGGGGGAGATGAAGTAGTCTAAGGTGGATTAAAACAGGTACATTGGCTGATTGTTTGCAGATGTTCCCGGTGAAGTGATTTAAAGCTAGTATGGGTGGTTGCTTCATGAACATTTGGAGTATGAGTTCAATATTTGGGGCCATATGTGCAAAAGCATGCACCCATATTAGTTTTGCATCTGGGAATGTGGAAGGGGGCTAGGTCAGCAGATCGGAGCCCATAGGAGAGAGGGTGAGAGTGGAGCAGACAGGCGAGTGATGAAGGGATGCCAGTGCAGACGGTGTTATCTATAAGTGACCCAAGGAACTGGAGCCGATGGGCAGAAGGGCAGGGCCAGTTTAGGTCAGAATAGAGTTGGCAATGGTGTGTGAAACAAGGGGATGCTGAGGCATAACGGCAGATATTGTTATAGGTGGTGTCTCATTTGTGAAGGGAGAATTTGGAGGCAGATAGATACGTAACTGATCCATAAGCCAGGGCAGGGAGCAGAAAGCCTTGAGCCACAGCTAGTCTAGCCGAAGGGGTAAGGGCATAGCTGGTGCGGTAGGCACCACCTAATTTTGTGTTAACAGATTTACAGGTGTTAGTTATGTGTAAGTCAAAATTAAGGATTCATCCAGAGTAATGCCCAGGTATTTGAAGGATTTCGTGCTAATCAGTGGAGCCATCAGCACAGGTGATTTTAGGGCATCTGTGTTTGTTTTAAGTTTGGCGAGCGATCCAAGAGCATAGAGTGAGTCTTGCTAATGTTAAGAACGAGGTTGTTCTCCATTAGCCAAGACTGAATAACAGAGAAGTCAGAGTTAAGAGGTTGGTTGAGATCAGATGTGTCCTCGCACTGTGATAGATCACTAGGTCGTCTGCATAAAGCAAGGTTGAGCAGGTTGAAGCAAACAACAGGAATATCATTTATGAAAATAGAGAAGAGCAAGGGCCGAGTATGGAGCCTGGGGCACTCCAACATGGATAGATGAGGAATCGGATGTGGCTGAATTGAAAACAACGCTGCTTCCTACCGGACAGATAGCTGTTAAACCAGGCCACTACATCAGTAGAGAAACCTAAGAAGCGAAGTTTAGAAAGAAGGAGGGAATGGTTTACCAGGTCAAAAGCTTTTGTTAAGTCAATGAAGATAGCACCTGTCAGGAGGCCAGAGTCCATAGCAGAAAAGATATCATTGGTGAGTTTGAGGAGGGCGGTAGACATGCTGTGTCCCTTTCAGAAACCGTGTTGGGAGCTGGACAAAAGGTTATACTTCTGCAGGTAGTCTAGGGTTTGGGTTGCTACAAGTTTTTCCAGGATTTTATTAAGAGGAGGATAGCTATAGGATGGTAGTTCGTGATTAATTTGGGATCACCCTTTTTTAGGATGGGTGTGACCTCGGCTATTTTCCAGATGCTGGGGACCGAGCCGTGACTTAGAGAGAGATTGAAGATTTTGGTTAGAGGAGAGGCTATAAGCGAGGCAGCAATTTTTAGAAGCCTAGGTTCCAGCCCATCGGACCCAGAACTGGTATTGTCTGGAGCCGAGAGGAGTAGTCTCAGAACTTCAGTTTTTGTAATACTCCGGAAACGGAAAGAGGGGTGTGCGGATTGGGGTTTATCATTGCCGTTGGGTGAAAAGGCGTGAGTATTAGGGAAAGAGGCCTGGTAGCTGGTGAGGTCAGAAAAAAGGTGGTTAAAAGAGTTGGCTATAGTAGCAGGATTATTGCAGTGTATACCATTTATCAGCATGTCATTTGTGTGTGCTGTATGATTTGCTCCAAGGAGGGTTTTTATGGTAACCCAGAATTTTTTTGAGTCCTCACCGCTCTAGTTAGCAAATTTTTACAGAAGGAGCTTTTAGCTTATCGAGTTTGCCTTTGCATATATTTCTCTGGGCTCGGTAATTATTATAATGCGTCCGGGAGCCCAGTGACCTTGACATGCCATGTTTTATCCCTGGCCTAATTTGCATAAGTAGGTCTTTTTGAGAGCCATTTAGTCTGTGATCCACAGATCCGACCAGTGACACAGGAGCCATGGGTGTCTTGGAGCACACAGAAATAGGCAAGGAAATGGTCTAACGCTAGTTGTGCATTATTAGAGGTGTGAATGGGAGACCAGTCAATCAGTGTGAGATCATGTAAAAATTTTCTTGGTTAAAGTTGGCCAGGTTTGGAAGGTGATAAGTTTAGGAGGTGGAGAAGGTTTACTGGTAGCACGCCAGGTACAGTAGATTGGGGAGTGATCACTGATTGAGTCAGCTAGAGTCCCAGCACATGCTATACTGTCCGGGCGGTTTGTAAGGGACCCAGTTTATGACAGTACTAGCCCGAGGGGGGGCATGATCCTGGTAGGGTCCGTAATTAGTTGGTGGAGGTTTCGCCCTTGGACCATGGTATGAGAGGACTGGTTTGATTTACAAATCCAGTTTAGGTTCAGGTCCCCGAATATGAGAACTTCATTTCTGCCAATGGCCTCATCCACCTGAGATAGAAGTTCCTCCAGCCCAGCTTTACCGCCAGCAGGAGGGTTATAGGCGCAAACCAAGTGAAGTTTCTTTGGGCCGAGCTTTAAGGTAGCATAGATTGCTTCGCAGTAAGATAGAGTAGGTTGGGCAATGTGGGATATTAGAAGGTGAGGTTTGAAGAAAATGGCAACCCCCCCCCCTCCCCGCTTGGTTGATGGCCTATCCTGCCTTATGATGTTGAAGTTGGGCAATGAGCAGAGATGATCTGGGGTGGAGGGTTTTAGCCAGGTTTCGGATAAGCAGAGGATATCAGGGTTGTGCTGAGCAACCCACACCTCAAGTTCAGCCTTATTGTGAAGTAGGCTCCTGATATTAAGGTGGACAATGCGGATGCCCTTGATGTCATGCCAGTTAGAAGCCTTACATAATAAGTTAATTGGGGGCCCAGGATTTTTCTCAGTATCCCCGGCTAACATCAGGGTTAGATGAAACAGATGCAGGAGCTTGCAACGGATGTAGGAGGAGGATAGGGTTAGGTTAGGTACCGGGGATTTATTCAGAGTGTAGAATAAATGATTGGGGAGTTTATAATGAATAAAAAGGGGGACAGTGGCAGGAGTCTGGTGTAGTGGTCTACACGTATAAGATAGCCCGGAATAGTCAGGGTAGGTTTGGTAATGATTATTAGATATAGGGTAGTATAGTATAGGGAGCCATAGAAGGCAGAGAGCTGTGGAGGTTATTAAAAGTATGACACATGGAGTGTTGGCCATATTTGGTACTGTTAAAAGTAGCCTTAGGTTTGTTAAGAGTGTAAGAGTGGAGTTTACAGTGTAAGTGTGGCACCAGTAACAATTCAAGTTTGATCAGGCACCCTCTAGCAGTCGAAAGGTATAGGCTGCTAATGGAAAGTAAGGAGATAGTTAATTTTGCAAGAGGGCTTGTTTATGGCGGGGTTCCACACTATATAAGTAAAGTCGGACAAGGGTGGGTGTGGTTGGGAGGCGAGCGGGAGCAGTCGTGAAGCGACTGAGGGGTTTCACTGATCAAGCACCCAGGTAGAGAGTTTCTCTGAGGCAGTCCCCTACTTGCACAGGGCAGGCAGTTCAGTTAAGAGTGCCTAGTGCCCGAGGAGCTGCTCGGCAGCTTTGTGGTTTAATTTACCGGCTTCCCTTCCCCAAATTACAGCTGGGCTGTGCAGTTTCAACTACGGCTACCCTTCTCCAAATTTAACACACTGAGGCACTAGCAATTACTGGCGTGCTCTGCAGCTGTGGGGATTAGCCGAAAATACAGGACTGTAAGCCCCTGAAGCTACCAGCAGGCAGGTTGCCTTACGGTCAGAGAAAATTGCAAACACTGGGGCGCTTTGGAGCTACCAGCACGCTCAGCAGCTTTCAAAAGGGGCAACTTAAATAAATCAAGCTCCACTAGGTTCAATCAGTACTATAGTTACAAGTAAGCAATGTGGAACAGGTCTTTCTTATCAGTTCTTATTCTCGTTTGAACGTTACAGTATGCAGAAAAGTTCTTTCTTTGCGGTTCTTGTTTTCTTTGAAACGCTGGGCAGAATTCCCGTGGTAAAAGGCTCCAAAATTTAAATGCACACAAAGCAAGGAGGCGCTGAAAAGGCTGACGAAAATTACCTTCAGTGCCTCAGGGACAACGATTCCGCGGAGGTCAGGGGAGTTCCAGGGCAGGTGTGCCCTCCAGTAGCCGAGGCTAAAGGGAAAGAAAGATGGTAAGCAGGCAGGTTTTATAGGGAGGGGAAGAAATAAAGCTTATTACTTGAAGAGTTTGGGGGAGGGGTGGAGAGAATAGAGCAGGTGGTGAAATCAGAGACAAAGAGTAAAACTTAGTGTAGCAATGGCGTTACAGTGAGAAACAAAAACAGGGCTATGCAAAACATGTTAACATTCAGGTTCAGAAGGACTAACCAGCTTGATAAACTATAATAGCCCCTACTATGGATCTGTGTCACATTTAGCTCCTTATCAATCCCAGGCAGTTTTACATCATCAAAGACTTAGATGTCAAAACCAGAAGACAAGACTCTTCACCCAAATCAAAATCAGAAACTCAGTCCAGTCATTTACGTTTATCTCCTTGAAGTTTGCCCCAAGGATGGGCAGGTCAGTAGCCATCAGTCCTCAGAGGTTTCCTCCACAGGGGCGGTTTCCTGTCCTGCGTGCTACTGGTCATACTCTTTGTGAGTTAGAGGAGGTAATCTTTGAACCATTAACAAACCTTTTTGGGCCTTCTATTTCCTGCACTCTACGCGGCTTACCTACCAAGGGTGGGACTAGAGAAAGGACAAACTTAAAGTTTATAAGTATACACAAGCACTTCATTATGCACCAAACATTGAATGGGAGAGCTAAAAACCCAAGGTTCAATGTGGAGGAATAGCTCCTCCCACATCCAAAATAAAGGACAGCCTCTCCCTGAAGCTCTGCTCAGAGCATTTTGAAATCATCCAGCATCCTCCCCTACCTCCTCCTCCTCCAGCACTCTGCTCACCCTTGGTGCTGGGCCTTCTATTCCCTACACTCTACCCAGCTTACCTACTAAGGGTGGGAATAGAGAAAGGCCAAACTTCAAGTTTATAAGAATACACAAGCACTTTGCTATGCACCAAACATTGAAACTTAGTTCAAAGCTGACATCTTCTGTTACTACTGATCCCACAATCCCCTGCATCTGACATCAGAGCGTTAGGCAGCAGGGAGAGATTCAGTAGCCTGCAATGTATGGCAGAGTTTCTATAAGCTCTGATCTTTTGTTTGTAGTCTTGCTGTTCTTCCTGGGCTATGTACAGTCACAGATGACTGTACTTAGCCCCTGAAGAAAAGCAGACCCAAAAAACATCTGACTGAAAATTATAATAGTGCTAACATGCACTACAGGCTACTGAATCTCCCACTGCTGTCTACTGCTCAGATGTCAGCTGTGGAGGATTCTGTAATTTGTAGTAAAAGAAGATGTCAGTGTAGAACAAAGCAAAACTAGTCTGATACAATACACTATACTACAATAAACAGTAAGTAAACCAAAATGTTTTTGCACACAAAGAGTGCAGTGGGACCAGCCCCACACTTGAGTGTGCTGCTCCTGGTGGTGGCTATTCCCCTTTAAAGGTAGAGCAGGGTTAGAAAGGTGTGCAGATTCATGGATCCCTGGGGCAATCAGGTCAGGAGGAAGGAATATCATCCTTGGGCAGTTATAACCCATGGCACAATGCTTCTGAGCCCTCAACTTGTGGGTAGCTTTAGCCTGTAATTAAAAGTTGTCTGTGTGGTAAAAATTAAAAGAAAATAATGTTGTAGCCTGAAGTAATGTTTTCTTGAAGAATTTGCTGTGAGGAAGCAAGAAAAGCCGGGTTAGGGAGAGTATCCGTCCAGATGCTGTGAGAGGGCCCTGTGTAACTTAAAGGAAAACTACACCCAAAACTTGAAAAAATATATGTTGTGCAGAGTGTTTTACTTTGTATGTGAAGTTCTAGTGTTTCCTTCCCTCTGACTGGTATTAGGAGTTTTTCCCAAATTAACTTGCTAGCTTTATGCTAGTTTTACGACCCCTGGGGATCTTCATACCTGATAGTGTAATTGCATTTCTTGTTCCCACAGTGCATCTTGTCTCAGTGACTGTGATGTAAGAGACCCAACATTCAGCACACACATGCCAAACAAACTAAATATCTTGGAAGCTTTACAAGCTGCACAAAAATTACCAGCAGCAAAGTTTTTCAGGACAGTAAAACATTTAGGATGAGGGTGGTCACCAAGCTGAATTCTACAGATTTTAAAATATAGCCATCTCTATTGTTGTGAACTGATTGTAATGCAATGCTTTCTGCTGGATATATGGGCTTTGCTACATCACCATTACATGAAACAAGGTGCATTGTAGGACAAAGAAATGCAATAAACCTATTTGATATGGATATCTCCAGGGGTCGTAAAACTACCCTAAAGCTAGCAGGCTAATTTAGGAAAAACTCCTGATACCAGTCAGAGGGAAGGAAACACTAGAACTTCACATACAAATTAAAACATCCTGCACAGCATATATTTTTTCAAGTTTTGGGTGTAGTTTTCCTTTAACAAGCTAATGTTAATTTTGGCTAGAAATTAAAGGATTACGGGTATAGCAGGTTTGCTCAACCTGCAATTTGACATCTGAATCCGATGGGACTGTAAATTCCTAGTAAAGTGAATGTTTTCCTCGGGGGAAAGTACAGTGATTGCAGTGAATGAAATGTGACATCTGAAACAGTGAAATGTGAAATGCATGTGCACCAGTTTAATGAAATGCTTATGAGTGGAACATCAGAAAACCTGTGATTGGACAAAACATTCAGTTGTGGACATTTAGTTGTTGTTTATAAACTGCCAATGATCTGCAACCCTGCATCTACCTAAAGATGCCAGCTCCAGCAGGAGGTCACAGCATGTCTGGGAGGTCAAGGTGAATCGTTTGGTGTTCCTTCCCTGACTTACTATATAATCCAAAACACCTAACCTGGGGAGGGGGGTACACATTCAAATTCCTGTTCCTATATTCCTGTGACTTACTAGAGCACTTCTGTTTCTTTATATTGGATTCACTGACGTTGTTATTGCTTGAGTTACAGTTACTGTGTTATGGAGTAACAGAGTATAGAGACAGTTGTCTTTTAAAGGCACTGCTATGGTCAGGGGTGTGATATTTATAGTTTTACTGCAGAGAAGCACCCTAGCATCAACCCTGTCAGAGGGATACTGGTAGGTGAAGGTACTGCACTATTTTCAAGGACTCTATCCAGTTACTACCATCAACCCCAGGACCATCTCTTCCAAGGCCTTAAGACTCCAGCCACTCCCAGCTATTTCCCCCAAGGCCACTAATCATATACAGTATCTGGCCCTGTGCTAGACTGTCTTAATTTCTTCATTTTATTGTACTACAGTGACCATAATCAGATGCAGTACACCAGGTATTGTCACCAATGCCTTTTACAGGGGAATTTCAATGGTTTGAGGCTTTACAATGTGTATGTATGGTTTAAAGAAAAGCACAGAAACCGAACAGTTTAGACAGTTCTTCTCTCCCTGCATCCTTGTACAGACCCAATGCAATATATCTGGTATATTTATTTTCTTTTGCCACACTGTTTTGACACCTTACAAAATAAAATCCACCATGCTAATTTTGCAGTGGTACATCAATACATCTGGTCTGGGGTACAAACAGAAGAAACAAACATTTACAGATGCAGTACTATGCACTGATCTTCTTATAAACTGCCTCTTTGGTATTAGCTACCTCCAAGTATACTAACTGCCTTACTCCCTCAACCTTCTCCTTCCTTCCTTCTCAATATATCTCAGCATTGCATTTGCTAAATTTACTGAAGAAGCGATCTTTCCATCTGACTTCAGCTCACTATCTGCAATTTCTTCTAGATGATTTTTCTCAGTTGTACTGTCCACTGTTGCACCACACAAGGTACCTCTATATGTGAGACCCAGATTCCACACCCCTAGGGGTAGTACCATGCATTTTTACACATTGAATCTAAGCCCCACCTGATCTTCTCAGCCCACGTTCCTATTCAATGGCCTATGCAGACAGTATAGTGTTATGCTTGTGCAACTGTATTAGTTTAGTTCTGGCTATTCACACTCTATTCCACAGGAGTTACCACCCTGTAGGGGTACCAAAGGCAAGGAACCCTTGAAGAGGAATCCACCCCTAGAGGTACCATGGGACAATTCCCATGGCTAAAGGTACCTTAGGAAGGATCCTAAGGAGAGAAGTACTGCCACTGGAGGAGGAGGGGGAGGGATGGTGGGGCAAAGAAAACAGTGCTTCAGAAGGAGGCTGAGAGGAACTGCTTATATAGCTCAGGAAGTGGGAGTGGCTAGCTGCTTGTCCATTGAACTCCAGGCAAAGCCTTCCAATTCAATGGCTTATGCAGCCAGTATAGTGTTATGCTTGTGCAACTGTTTTAGTTTGCTTTGACTATTCGCACTCTATTCCAGAGGAATTACCACCCTGTAGGGGTACCAAAGCCAAGGAACTCTCGAAGAGGGTTCCACCCCTAGAGGTGCCACAGGACAATTCTAATGGCTAAAGGTACCTTAGGAAGGATTCCCAAAAAGAATGAAGTATGAAGCATATAAACAAGCAGTAACTGTGACGTAGTAGAAGATAAGCATAGGCAGTTTGATAACATAATGAGATGCTCAGGTTGATAACGTAATGAAATGCCCAGGTTTGCGTGACATGAATCTGATGGTTTGTGTTGAGAATGAGGGGACCTCCAAAGAGAGAGGGAATGGCAGGGACACCATCCACCTCCATCCAACAGCGGAACCTACCTAAAGAAACTAGAGGACACTACTATGCTAACTAACAGTTATGACCTGAGGTAATGGAGAAGAGGAAAAAAAAAACTATGAGGAGGAACTCTCTGTGGATCCAAGGCCTAGGTCGCCTTCTCTCTGGGCTTGGGATATTTTATTTAGTGACAGCTCTGCAACTGTTATTTGGAAAACCCAATTAAAGGGAGGTGGAAAATATTCCAGATTGGAGGAAGGCTCTCACTCAATCCCTCTAGCAGGAACTCCGTGGAAGGTTGTGAGAGTACTCTGCAACATGATGGGCAACCAAGGCGAGAAGAGGAGAGCAGCGACTGCTAAGGCACTCACCTGGCCTACTCACCCTAAACTCAAACCTAGCTAGGGAAACCACTAAGACAATGGATAACCTATATAGTAGAACACTAGAGCCAAAGGAGGTAACTTTTTCCACCCTTCACAGCTAGTCTTAAATTCTACACCAGGAGTTGCTGTCATGTAGTGAACAGTTAAAGCCAAGCCCAGAGCGAGGACATTCCCAGCTATGGGCCAGGTGAGAAGGACCCTGCCCCAAGTCGGGATTGCTCAAGATGCAGACTAAATGTAGAGTGAGACCGTCCGCTGGCATGCCCCAAAAACTGATAAAGAGTTGAAAAGCTGGTGATCAGCTGAATGAGCACTGGTGCTGAAACTGTAATGAGCACTTAGTACTGAGACCTTACAAGCTCGAAAGCAGATTGAGTGCAGCAGACATCCCAGAGGCTGAAGCCGAAAGGATGCGGTAGGCATGAGCAACGATTGCGTAAGCAAGAGTGGACCTGCACATAGATCAGTAAACAGCGTAGTAATAGGTGGACCTCCATGTAGATCTGAATAACATAGTAGCTATGAAACAGCACTGAACAGTGGGGCAAGCCAGCTAGGCATCCAAAAAGCCAATAGAGGTGACACATACTCAGAGGATTTGTCGGCGGTGGAGACAGAATTTAGAATAATTAGCCACATGGGGCCACAACTCCCCAAACACCTCCAAGTCCTTGCCTTAGGAAAAACAAGAAAGCGATGGAAAGGCTCAGACCCATATGCAGTTATTGAAACTAAGCTACAGCAGCAGCAGTAGCCTTAGCTGACCTCGGAGTATAACAGGATGTATGAACATAGATGCAACATCTGTATTGAGTACACTGAGTTATAAAACTGCAGTAAACATAAAATAAAAGGAGGCATGATACTCTGAAAGTAGCTGTCACCAGGCATTGCAATGAAATTGCTGCATTGAGGTAAGCAGAATGAATTGAGAGAAGATGATTGAGCTGCACAGCTAGGGTTCAGAGTAAGCTTGAGCCAGGTGAGAACAAGTACGCAACATGGAAGCAGCTATGATTGAGCTGAAACATACAGATAATGATTGCGGTTGCATTGCAAGTAATTTGAGAGTTGTGAGTAACTGAGAGCAAGTAGTAGGAGCTCTGGAGCAATATGCTAGGAACTTAGAAACAAAGAACCCCAAAAAAGACAAAACCAAAGACACACAAAAACACAGAAAACAGGGAACCAAGACAGAAAGAAGTACACACAGCTGAAGGCAAAATACAAACCAGAAGCTGGAAAATAAACACAGAAGTCTAGCAGAGACAAGCAGGAGCAGCAAGGTGGAGGGGAGGGGGGAAGGCCTCAGCCAGCTTGGTCTGGTAGGCCTCAGCCAACTCAGAGGACAGACTGACAGAGCCTTCAGCTGCAAAGAAAAAAGTTCTTCAGAAGGAGGCTGAGAGGAACTGTGTATATAGCTCAGAAAGTGGGAATGGCTGGCTGCTTGTCCATTGAACTCCAGGCAAAGCCTTCCAATTGTGTTCACGTCCCCTTTTAGTGCATTCCCCTCCTCTGCTTCTATGTCCACTTCTTGCCAGTTTAGTGTCATCAGCACACTTCTGCAACCTGCCACTGACCCACCGCTCCAAGTCATTAATAAACATGTCAAAAAGCAACCAAAACAGACTGTCAGAGTGGTGTGGCGAGTTCAGGCAGGGGGCTTTGCCACCAGCTGTTCCTGCGATCCGGGTTCAGGAATGAACTTGGGGTCATCAGAGGCCAGCTGAGGAAGGAAAAATGAACATCCCACAATGACTCTCCCCCTTTGGGGAAGAGGGACAGTGTAAACTGCTGGTTGATCACCACCTAGTGGAAGCTGTCACAGTGGTTGCCTTCTTGGTTGGTCAGGTGCTGTTCAATGAGGTATACTGCATCTTCACGCAGTATGTGCATGCCATAGCATGCATGCTGGCCTGGGGAGAAAAAATACTCAGGGGGGAACAACCTGAAATCAGGCAGGATAATGGTTTTTGTGCTCCACAGGCAGTGCACCACCCACCTAGGTGACCACCCACCCACGGTGGCACAAAAGGCAGAAGGCAAGTCCTAGGATGGGCGGTTGACAGGGCTGGGGCAAGATGCTGGAAGGGGGCCACATGGGTGTCAAGGTGGATAAAAAAAGAATGAATAAAAAATAATGCAACAGCATCAGCACCAATCACTAGGATACACATCTGGTACCATGGGTATGTCAGAAAAGGCATCAGAGGCAGAGGGTAAGGACCTGAAGGGGAGGTCCACCATTTGAAACCATTTGGGGGCATCTATCGTAGTTTAAAGCCCCCCACCACTCTACCAACAGTGGTGCCCAGTGTCAGGTTTCCTCATGAGTAAAGATATCTGGATACTGTTGTCACAAGGTCCTCTGTTGTGGGAAACAATTATAATGCTTGATTTCACGTGGTGTCACTGTTTTTAAATGCTAAAAATATACAATGTCATCTGTTGGGTTTTTAAAGCATCAGCAGGTTGCGTTTTTGCAAAAACAGTAATGCACATATGTGTGTGTGTGTGTGTGTGTGTGTGTGTGTGCCTGTCCTCTAACCCTTTAGCCACTGTTTCTTTTAGTCAGCTGGCAAATTGCAAGAAGACAAAGGAGAGTAAACTGATGGCCTTGGCCTTCACTATTCCTGAATCTTCTTTTTTCAAGATGCTGATTGACATGAGGGAACCAGACACTGGGCACCACTGTATCATGTTTGCCAGCACCTCCAACCCTTCTATGCTCAGGTGAAGCCCATCCACAGCATCCAGACTTCTTTCCTAGCATGCATTCCAGTGTGTAAGGAACCTAAATACATGCTCCCTGCACCAAATCATTAACTCTTCAACCACCTAATCTACTACCTTACTAACCCCACTCATGGCATCAGCAGTATCTCAGAAAATACTATCTTGGAGATGCAGCTCCAGAGGCTCCTCCCTAGTTCCCAAATTCTATGGTGCTGTACCTCTGGCCTGCATGAAATAGACTGTTACTCTCCACTCTTTAAAGGGACTCAGTCAGCTATTTTTACACAATATTATTTCTAGTTGAAAACCCACATTTTATGATTGCTTATCTTCTTTAAACTTCATTGATGTTAGCTGACCCAGTGGCACTGAGGGCTGAGGTGCTGGACACCTTACCTCACACTATGCCAGAGACCCGGGTTTGGGAATGACCTCGGGTCATCGGGGAGCCAGCATGGGGGGGCAGGATTGAGCAGGTGCTAGGCAGCTCTCCCCTCCTGGGGTAGTTGCCCCCTCCCATAGTTCCACTTCCACCAGGTGGAGGCCCAGTGGGAAGCATAGGCAGGAGGGTGTGGCGGCAATAGCCAGGGGTGGGGGGAAGCGGCCAAGCTGGTACCGGGTGTGAGCCTGCTCGCACGCACATGTACATGCCAGGGTCCAGGGACAAAAATGGGAACAAAACAAGCATTTGTCAATGCCGAATGTTTGCTTGCTGGCATTGGCAGTGGTAGTGTAGAAGTTACAGAGCTGCATAATAGGAATGGCAGTGAAGTATTGAACTGAAGCAAACCCCACCACCACCCTGCAGAGAGTGACAGGCATTGGGGTGTGCGTTTGGGTCGTCAGGCATAACGGCCACGCCATTTCACCACACCCCACTCTGCAGAGACTGACAAGTGTCACGTGTTCCTTGGGGTCTTTGGCCCTTATGCGCACCCCATTTCATTAGGAAATATGATGAGATGGGTGTGATATAGGAGAATGGGGTGAAGTTTGGGGCCGAAGAGCCCAAGGCATACCTCGATGCCTCTCAGTGACTGCAGGGTGTGGAATGGTATGAGCATCACAGGCAAGAATCCCAAGTCACACCCCTGATTCCTGTCATTCTCTATAGGGTTGGGCGATTTAGTTGAAAAGCCTAATACCTCAGGCATTCATTGGTATTTTAACTCAAATTTTCAACATGTTTGTTTTGTGACCCCACCTCATGAACAGGGGAATATCAGTTTGAGTAGCAGCTGCTTATGCACAGTGACTACTGGCATTTAGCACCACAAGGTGCAAAATATTCCGAACAGGATGTAAAAATGACAGCTGTACTCTTTCATGGGGAGGTGTAAAATGGCTATGTTGCAAATGTGTAGTAAAAATATTTAAAAAATGGTGAAGTCACGGTAACATAGAAACTGTGCACGCACGTTATATAATTAGGTTGGGGATTTTTATAGCAGATTGTCAACTCAGGCATTTTGGTGCCTCAATCATGAACAGTGTCACTGTGATTTTCTTTATCTGTGCCGAACAATGATTTCCCACAGCGACCACGCATCTCTGCACTGAAAGTGTGAAAACACACTTCGACCATGTTGTGAAAAATGGCAGCTGTACTGTTCATAAGGAAGTGTTGAAAAATGCCACTAGTGAAAATCTGGACTGAAAATATTACAAAGTCATGAACTAACGAGGATGCGTGGAAACTGCACAATGCTCACTCATCACAGTCATTTTATGGACTTTTGTCACCAAATTTTCAACATAGCCATTTAAGACCTCTGCTCATGAACAGTGTAACTGTGATTTTCTTAATCTGTCCTAAACATTGCTTTCTCACACCAACAGCACCATTGTGCGCTACATGTGCGATAACACATTTTGGGTGACATATGAAAAATTGCAGCTGTACTGTTCATAAGGAAGTTTAATAAAATGGACATGTTGAAAATATTAAATTTGCAAACTTACGAGCATGCATAGGAACTGTGCAACGCACGCGCGTAAAAGTCATTTTTAGGAATTTTTTCACCAGATTTTCAACATAGCCATTTTAAGACCTCTGCTCATGAACAGTGTCACTGTGGTTTTGTTAATGTGTCCCATACATTGAGTTTGCACACTGACTGCGCCATTGTGCGCTACATGGGTGGAAACACGTTTTGGGCAGGATGTGAAAAATGACAGCTGTACTGCTCATAAGGAGGTGTGGAAAAATGGCAATGTTGGAAATCTGGAGTGGAAATATTTTTTTTTTTTAATTTTTTATTTTTTCTTCTTTATCCCCCTTCCTAGCTGCCGACCTCCCAGTAATTCTGCCCGGTCACGGGCCACCGGCTTCCACCCCCCAGATCGGCCACGGCTCCCCCGATACCCCGTGGATTACCCCCCACGGCGGAGCTGCAGGGTGCGGACCCAAACACCCGCAGAGACCGGAATTGGTCGGGGAAGCTGGCCTGGGGGGCTAATCGAAGCCGTGGCGGGCTTCATGTAGGGAGGTCGGCAGCCGTCCATTTTCCTGGTTTTCTGGGAGGCGGGGACGTGCAATGACGTCGAACGTCTGCCCCGCCTCCAAGTCAGCGAGCGCCGGTCGGTTTGCGATACCCCGGCCTCCGCCAGGGGTCGCTGAGGCTCGGACACTGTCCCGTCCTCCCCGGAGAAGGAAGCAGCCGTGGGCGCTCGATCTCTCCCTCCCGGCCCGGCCACTCAGCGATCGAGTCATTCCACGAACTACAAGATTCGCCCGGCATGTGAAATCCAACCGCTGCGCTGGCGGGCCGGCCCTGAGTGGAAATATTGAAAATTCATAAACCTACTAGCATGCGTGGAACCGTGCAACGCACACCTGTAAAACTGTCATTTTTAGGAATTCTGTCACCAAATTTTCAACATTGCCATTTTAAGATCTCTGCTCATGAACAGTGACACTGTGATTTTCTTAATGTGTCCCATACACTGAGTTCGCGCGACTGCGCCATTGTATGCGCTTCATGGGGGGAAGCAAGCATGTTTTCGGGTGAGATGTGAAAATGACAGCTGTACTACTCATAATAAGGTGTGGAAAATGGCAATGTTGAAAATCTGGGTGGAAATAGTGAAATTCGCAAACCTATGGCGTGCGTAGGAACTGCGCAACGCACGCTCGTAAAACAGTCATTTTTAGGAATTTTTTCACCAAATTTTCAACATAGCCATTTCAAGACCTCTGCTCATGAACAGTGTCACTGTGATTTTCTTAATTTGTCCCGTACATTGATTTCGCACACTGACTACGCCATTCTGCGCTACATGGGCAGAAACACATTTTGGATGAGATGTGAAAAATGACAGCTATACTACTCATAAGAAGGTGTGGTGAAATGGCAATGTTGAAAATCTGGAGTGAAAATATTGAAATTTCGTGAACTTACGAGCCTGCGTAGGAACTGCGCAATGCATGCTCGTTAAACAGTCATTTTTTGGACTTTTGGCACCAAATTTTCAACATGGGGGTTTTGGGCCCCCTTCTCATGAATGATGTCACTGTCATGGTGGTATTCAGGTCCGAAGGGTGATTTTTCAGTCACTGCGCAGTCACTGCGCGAAATCACCCTTCGGGCCTGAATCTAACGCCATGACAGTGACATCATTCATGAGAAGGTCTACCATGTTGAAAATTTGGTGCAAAAATTCCAAAAATGGCTGAGATATCTAATAAAGTTGAAACCCCTATCTAGCCCATTATACAGCTTACGGCATTTCCTCAGTTCGCGGTCGGCTTTGAAAAGTGCAGGCGTGTTCTCGGTCCACCAAAGATTGTCGCGCGGAGTCGGAGGATAAGTATGGGGTGGGGGGGTGTGGAAACTGGGTGCGCCAGTGGGTGGGTGCGGGTTGTGGGAGGGTCGGGAGGCCGTACCGCTGGACCGTTTTTCTTACAGGTAAAAAAATAAAAGGCGTTGTGGGACCATTTGCCACACTGGGGTGGAGGCTCCCAGCGTGCTACAAGGACTTTAGAGGCGTTCAATAGCGGAGGATTAGGCACCCCGTCGGCAAAAAATTAAAAAAACATTGTGGGTCCATTTGCCATGCTGGGGTGGGCTCTGGCGGTAGCACAAGTTGGGCGCATTCAGCCCGATGGGGATTGGGCACCCCATCGGCAAAATGACTGATTGCCATGCTGGGCTGGGCTCCCAGCGTGGCATCAACTCTGAGGGAGGAGGCAGATGCAGCTCAGCCGGCGAGTTGGGCTCCCGTTGGCTGCCTACACTCGACGCCGCGCGCCTGTGGCGGCCGGGGAGCTGCGCGTGAGCAACTTCTTATCGCTGCTCACTCAAGCATAGCTCCCCCTTTCAACTGTATGCCACTGCATTTGGGCGTGTCAGACAGCTACAAAATGCATTAGGGGCCGCACCTGCCAGCACACTGCCTGAATTGGAGGAGGAGGTGACACACCTCTGAAATCTCCGATGATGGCACTATGTTTCTTGCACATGCGTGCAAGCAAACATAAAAATGAAAAAACTACTGCTACTAAAAAAAAAAATTAATTGATGTTATTAATTGTTTTATCTGCTTTCTTTCTTAGTAAAAGTGAAATGCATGCTAATGGTGTAATTATACCCAAACTTGTTTTGTTTCAAATCCTTAATCTACTCTTATTGCAATACTTCCTGAATATTAGGAGCATCCCCAAACAGTGCAGCCACTCATGATGCAATAGTCTCCTCTCATCCCAATGCTTTATATGTGGCTATACTGTGCTGGTGTGTTTCCAAATCCAGAAAAGATGTAGTGGGGGGTGGAAGACTGTAAACAAATAAATTTTTGTGTGGTAACACAAGTATGATGGGCAGTCTGTTTTTTTACTTACAAAAAGAAAAAAGGAATCGGAATCAGAATCAAACTATCAGGTATATCAGCAATCTCTACAGAATGTGACTGATCACAACATATGTTTTTAAACTAGAGACACTTCAAGGCCTAAGGAGGTTACAGTGTCCATTTAAATTTCATCTAAAATGTACTTATTCTCTCCTGCCTATCCACCCCTAACTCTCTTTATCAAAACCTGCTAATACACGTCTGTTTTATCTATTATTAACACTAATCAACATATTATCTATTACAAAATATACTGTATATTATGCATAGTATATTATCCAACAGAGGAATCTGGACCACTTGCCAAGATGTGACAGAGCAGCTTGTGATCAGCACTTTCACTCACTCATGATACAGAGTTCACCTGCCCCCCGCATCAGACTCTAAACAACAGACTTGGCACACACTGCTGTTTCAAAATGCAGTAAGCATCTTAATAAAGTGTAGTCTAAACAAAATTAGGCGCCATATGTACAATTTCAAATAGTGCAAGAAGGTAAAACCCAACACACAAATGCTGTTTCGCACTGTGGCATAGCACTTCTTCAGCGTATATTATCAATTTTACTTCTGCCAGTTAATTCTATTATATACTGCTGTAAGTGTTACTGTCCATCATTTTTGCATGCAAGTCTTCTGATTACTCTTTAAAGCATTTTACAATACTCACTATGAAAGGTGCAATTTAAAGTAAATTGTACTGTATTATAGGAGGGGGAGTACACACCATCTTATTTTAAGAGCTTCGTCTGCAACTACTATTACTATCAGAAACAAATACATGCTGTATCTTGCAGTACAGTACAGCAAAATGAACAGACACTGGTAGTGCAAACAACAAATTGCTTAATTGTTTTACAACCATCCATTTACAAAAGGAAAAAAAAGCACATGCTGAATAAAAAGTGCAGTCCACCTTTTAAGAGAAATTACAATGAAATAGTTTCAATACTCTAGCAATATATATTACTTCTTTTTTTGGGGGGGAGGCAGTCCAGGTCATAGATGGATGCGCTAATCCCTCATCCACCCCCTTCCCTCCAAAAAAATTATTTCCTCACCCTTGATCTAGGCCATTTGGTTAGTAACTAGCATGCAAAGAATGATTTATAGGACTAAAAGAAAAATAGGGTCTGGAAACCTGCAAGCACTTTAGTGATTTTTGGCACATTGTGAGCCCTGGCAGACTTGTCATGAAGTCAAAGCTTAGAAGGCCACTTTGTAACCCCCTCCCCCCCGGGACCCTCATAATGCTAACATTACAATGTGTTTTGGATTTGAAATGTAATCCTCCCTTACTATTCAGCTGTGACTAACCATAAACCTGAATGTTACAAGGCATCAAAATCAACTTTTCCTGCTGTAACATGCCCCACTGCTACTGGATCCAACAGCAGTAAACACGGCTTGCTCATTGAATTATTGATGACTGCAAGTGGCCCCTATTTTATTACCTTGGGCTAAGAGCATTTGAGGCAAGTCAAGTGGTTTCAGTGACCCCCACCCCCCCTTTTAGTTAAAGCCACTGTAACTGTAGCCGAAATTGACTATCAGCTCTAAAGATCAGGGCCTGGGGGCTGCAGGGCTAGGTTTGGGGGCACAGTAATGGGTTTGGGAGGTCTGAATGGACCCAGTGACTTTGAAAAGGTTCCTTAAAAGGGCACTTTTTTAAATAAATCAGTTTTTGTTTCAGTATGTGAAAGACCCATTCTTCAAAATGATGGAGCTCAAATACTGCTTTTCATATTTGTCAGCTTATAATGAGGAATTCCACAGGCAAGAACAGGCAAAGCTGCAGAGTTTCTGAAATAAAGCGATATTTGTTTCTGTGATTGCAATACAGGAAGCTTAATCTATATGCTTTATAATATTTTTGCACTGCTCTGAATGTTGCAATGCAGGAATGAAACTGTGGTTAATGTAATGTTCCTCCCCAGGACACCATTGTAAAGAAGATGTTTCAGCTCAGTCAGACAGTCCTGGTGAAATATTTCAATATAGATACATATGGAATTTGCCAGTTTTGTAATATAACGTTTTTCTTTTTTTTAAAGCAACAGTGCAGCAAAGTTGGGGAAAAATTGACCTTATCTTTTTTTTAATTGTAACAGATTCCAGACATCTTCTGGTTTCACTTACTGTTAAAATGTGTCCAGTTCTACCAGAATTAGGATATTTTACAAATGTTTTAAAGTAGCAGTGCAATGAAATTGGAGGAAAAATAACCCTACATTATTTTAGTATAAAAGATTCCAGGCATCTTCCAGTTTTATTTAGTGGTTCAATGTGTGGCTTCCGGTTGTGTAAATGCTTGTGCAACATTACTTTGAGTATTACTTTGGCTTGTCTCTGTCCTCTGGATTTCCATCCTCAGTAGAGGTGCCAGGAGAAATTTCTCAGGGCTAAAGGAAATTGGTAGCTAAAAGAGCCACATCATAGGCAGAGCACTGGAGAAGGAGGAGGAGTGGTGGAAAGGTGGTCATGCGAACGAGTGGCTTATGTACCCCTGTTGGGGGGCCTAAACCTCCCAGATGTGAACTGGAACATCTCAGATGCAGTGTTGGCTAGGAGCAGAGGGATACTAGAGGTGCTGCAGGGTGTATTCGTACAGCAGCTGGTTAGGGAACCTACAAGAAGAAACAATTTGCTGGCTGTGTTCCTGACAAATGGGGAGAGTGTGGAGGAGGTAGAGGTGGGAGATGGACTGGGCACCAGTGATCACAGGATGGTAAGGTTCAGGGTAAGGGCAGGTAGGGAGGGAGGTCAACTGGACCAGCAAAACAGTTATGGGCTTCAGGAGTGCAGACTTTAACAGGATGATAAGAACAGTGAGGGAAGAAATGGAGGAAACGGAGAATCTAGGAGAAGTGGAAGAGTTATGGGAAACTATTAAATGAGGGGTGCTGAAAGCCACAGAAATGTGCTTAAAAAAGGTAAGGAAGAACAGAAAAAAGAGGCGAGCACTTTGGTTTACAAGGGAGGCGGTGGGAGCAGTCAGAGGCAGGAGAAAGGCTTTCAGAAAATATATGAGAACACAAAGACACAATTGCCTGGCTAACTGACATGGATCAAGTCACCTCCCACACCCTTCTTAACAAAGCCCCCACAGGGCCACTGCCCACATCCCAGATCCCCCACCCCCAACTCTCTACATTCAATTCCACTACGTAGATGGATCTAGCTCTCTGGCTACTGGAGATTATACCTTTATGCCACACCTTTGGCTGTTGTAAATTATACCTGTGTACCCCACAAGGTCATGTTTTTCTGCACTTACCAGATTGCTTATGTCACTGTTAGTAATGTTTCACCCTTGTAATTTGCTTACACTGGGGCTCCACCTTCCTTTGTTTTCTTGTTCTCAATTGTTCACATTTTGTTGTACCTGACGTGGAATCTTTGTAAAAGAGGTTTTGCTCAAAGGTAATGTCCAAATCTTGAAATAAATAAAACAAATAAATAAAAAACAAAGGGAGGAAGACAGTGAGGCTTATAGGGGAATGAGGAGACTAGCAGGGCAGAAGATAAGGAGGTCAAAGCAAATACTGAGGAGAGAATAGCTAAGCAGGCCAAAAGGGGAGACAAGACTTTTCTTTAGTTAAGTGAGGGGAAAGAATGAAGGCATGGCAGAGGATTGTAAGGCTGAGGGGAGGCGGGATACGGGATACCATTGGAGGGACTGGGAAAAAGCAGAGGAATTTAATAAGTACTTTTATTCAGTATTTAAAGAGGAAGATGAAGGCAGGGGACCTAGGCTATGGGGAAGGGGCAGTGAGGACAAAAGGGTGGACCTGAGCCTGTTCAGCATAGAAACAGGGAGGAACTAGGCAGGTTGAAGGTGGACAAGGCGAGGGGCTGGATGACTTGCACTCAAGGATGATCCAGGAACTGAAGGAGGAGCTGGCTGCCCCACTGACAAGGCTATTCAGCTTCTCTCTGGACTTAGGGTGGGTGCTGGGGGACTGGAAGAGGGTGGATGTGGTGCTGTTGCACAAAGGGGTAGCAGGGAGGTGACAGAGAACTATCGTCTGGTCAGCCTCAGCTCAGTAGTGGGAAAGGTCATGGAGACACTATTAAAAGAGAGGGTGGTGAACTACCTGGAGGATAGTGGATTGTAGGATGATAGGTAGCATAGCTTCAAGAAAGGGAAGTCATGCCTGATGAATTTGACTGAGTTCTTCGATTGGGTGACGCAGGTGGTTGACCAGGGAGGGGCAGTGGATGTAGCCTATCAGGACTTCAGCAAGGCCTTTGACACCGTCCCTCACAGAAGGTTGGTAAGTAAACTGGAAAGTATAGGGGTGGGTGGGGAAATAACCAGGTGAGTGGAGAACTGGTTGGTGGGCAGAAGCCAGAGAGTGGTGGTAAATGGGGTGTATTCCAGGATAGGGGGGTGAGAAGTGGGGTGCCCTGGGGGTCAGTACTGGGACCCCTCCATTTTAATGTTTACATCAGTGATATAGCAGATGGGCTAAGGGGGAGGGTGTGCCTATTTGCTGATCTTACGAAAATATGCAATAGGGTGTAAACTCCAGGGGAGTGGAGGACATGAGGCAGGACCTGAAGATTCTTGAAAGATGGTCAGAGGTTTGGAAACTGAAATTCAGTGCCAAAAAGTGTGCTGTATTGCACCAGGGACATAGAAACCCACAAGCAGGATACACCTTAGGAAGGGAGGTCATTAAAGTAACGGAGCAGGAGAGGGATCTGGTGATTATAGTATCAAGCAACCTAAAGGTAGGTAACCAAGGTAGCAAGGCGGTGAGGAAGGCCAGTGAAATGCTGGCATGCATCAGCTGGGGTATTTCTAGCAGAAGGGGTGAGCTACTGATGCCCCTTTACAAAGCCATGGTGAGGCTGCACCTGGAGTACGGAGTCCAGTTCTGGAGACCACACCTGCAAAAGGACATAGACGGGATAGAGAGTTCAGAGAAGGGCAACTGGAATGGTGCAAGGTATGCAAGGGAAGACATACGAGCAGAAGTGTAAGGAATTGGATCTGTACACGTTGGAGACTAGACGTGAGAGAGAGAACATGATTAAAACTTTTAAGTATCTGAAGGGGATCAACAAAGTGAAGGAGTAGAGGGCATAGCCTTAGATTGCAGGGAGTGAAGATACAGAGGCAATGTGAGGGGGCAATTCTTCATGAGAAGGTGGTGGAGTCCTGGAACAGACTACCAGAGTAGGTGGTGGGGGCCAGTGGGATGAGGGATAAGTAAGGGGGGCAAAGGGCAGACTAGGTGGGCCGATGGGGTCCTTTTCTGCCATCATGATTCCATGATTCTATGATGCAGGGCAGGGGATGAAGTCTGTCAGACACCCACTGAATGACAGATGAAACCTTTCAATTCAACATGTAGCTGCCAGATGTGTAAGTGATTGTGCAATGTTACTTTGAGAGTTACTTTGGCTTGCCTCTTTCCTCTGGATTTCCACCCTCATTGGAGGTGGAGAAGTTTCTTGAGGATAAATGAACTTGGTAGCTAAAAGAGATAAAGGACCAAAGTGCGAAGTAACAGAACCTGCCTCCTCCAACTCATGGAATATACCCAATAACATGGAGGCGAGGAAAAAAAACCTGTGGGGGAACTTCTGGGGAATCAAGGTTACTGGGTTAGCCTTTCTTCCAGGCTTCTAAAAATTATGAGGCTAGCTAGCTGTTGATAAGCTTGGTGGAGTTTACTTTTGGATGTCTAGGTTTTAAGCAGGATGATAGTGAACCATGATCTTGACCATGTCAGCAGGTATGGTCTCCTGAAGCAGAGATGACTGTGCACTCATAAATGACTGGCTGGAAAATAGGTGAGAACTGAAGACCCAGACAAGATAACAACACTCTGACGTGAAGGACAAAGCAGAAATTAGTCATGATGTAATAGTTTTCAGTATACAGAAGAGGATGAGTAGAATCAGGATGTCTGTCCATAGCTTGTAGCTGGTCGAGGACTTGAATGGGAGCTGCCGTAGGTCAAAAATGCTACAAAATGCCTCACAACCATAGGATTGTGTTGCATTGAAGAATGCTGAGGTGTTTAAATCTGTAGCTGGATCTTTACAAACATGGATATGCCATTGCAGTCTAAGAGCAAATGTGGTCACATGATAAAGTCTGAACAAGTGAAAGCAGAGATGGTAAGGTGATAATCCAGAGTAAAGCCAGTTACTAAATGTGCCATATAAATGCTTTGGAGCCTAGACAGGTACGGTATCTCTGTACTAGGAGAAACAATGGATTTATCCATTGTTAGGCTCCAAAGGGTTAAAACGGGATATAAAACTTTCCTCAAGGAATACTCCTCATCACACACTTGAGTTGTCCTAGTAAGGAAAACAGTTTCTCATTTGTACAGGATCATTTGAATGAGGCAGAAGAGATCAAATTGGAATACTGAACAGTCTGACTTATGACATTTGAATCTGTAGAAGCTGGTTCACCCCTATCATTAATTTTTCTGACGCTGATATTGGTGCAGGCAATACACCGCCTGGCTCTGTAGCGTTAGGCATTGTGGCTCCTCGGAACCATAGCACCATGCAAGAAAACATTCCTTCCACCAACAGCGCCCCCCCCCAACCCCCGCAATTAAATATAGGAAACTCCAGGGCAGGTATGTCCCAAAAGGGAGGAAAATTATTAGGGCGCAAAAGACAATGTGAGTGCAGGGCGATCAAAAATCAAGATCACCCCTGTCACTCTCTCCTTTGTTGTGGAACCCTAATTGCAGCACTCAAATTCAGTCAGCAACTTGATGGGATACATAGAAGCCAACAAAAAAGTAAAGTGGATAGCATGGAATGAAATCCAGTATGGAAGACTTTGTTGAGGCCTGAGAGAAAAATCTGAATCAGAATTGCTTGATCTGAAGAAAATACAATCTGTTGCTCTTTTCATCCAAAAGATTAATTGGCACATGAAAATACTTACCAGGTTAACAAAGAATAAATAAATAAAATACTTGCTCAGACACCGAAGTATAAGATGAACGGGATTCTGGAGATGGACAGGAGATTAAACAACAAAGATAATAAAGAACTACTGAAAACCTACAGGTATCTAAATACTCATGAAAAGAGAGGAAAGAGAGGCTACAAAATTACTGCATATGGTACAGGTAAGTCATGTAGTCCAGCAGGGTGCATGTGATATATGTCATTATTTAAAGCCACTAAGGATACTCGTGATTTAACTCTCAACAGATAGTAGGTATAGGTACTGCTGGTTAAAGGGATGTTAATTTGACAGTACTGCTGTGAAATACAAATCAAACCGTTCTTGCTTTCTGGCAGAAGCAGAAGTGATGGGTCTTCCATACTTCGGTGCACAGGCAGCAGCTTGGGAAAAGTCTATTCCTTAATGCAGAGCTGAGATTTCAAGGAGGCATCCTGTGAAGAATTTAATGGATTGCAGACTGTCCAAGATTCATGTCCGTCTGATTTGAATTGATGGAGTGTGTGACCATGAGGTTTGAGGCTGAGAACTGGAAAGGCTGACAAGGAGGATTGGATGAGCTTGACTGAAACTTGGGGTGTTGAGCCAGTCCCAAGGAGGTATCCACTCTAGCGGATGTTCCCAGGCATCCCGTGCAGTGCTCTGGGGATGGGATCTGGTTCCAAGTACAGGCTAGGCTAGGCACATGGTTGAACAACAGTTCTCATACATGTCATTGCACTACTGCTACATTGCTTATCCCAGCAGTGATAAGAATTTGTGAATAACAAAGTCAACAAAGGACTACTGAACAAACAAGAGGACTCCAAATTCAGCATCCACCAGAACGTGCTGTAGGAGGAGGTCCAGAGGGACAGCAACGCTACTGGAATACCTGAGCATGATAAACAAAAGAGAGGCACCAAACAAGAGCAGATGGAAATACAAATAAAGGCTGCAATACAGATATCCAAAAGCAGCGACTGAGGAAAAGAAGGCTGTGGCTGGATCTCCCAGGGAAAGGACACTTGTCCAGCAAAAGAAGGCAGGACACTGGGAACTAGGATGGTAAAGGAAACCTGAAATAAATGAAAACAAGAAGACTTCAAAAGCACAGAACACAAGAGAAGAGGGACAGAAGTAGCAGGCAGCTGCAGACTACAGGCAGCTAGGGCAGAAATGTGCAAGAATGGTGTGTGTGTGTGTGTGTGTGTGTGTGTGTGACTGCAGCAGAAATCAAGACACCAGCACATAAATGAAAGTAAAGCACAGCAAATGGAAACAAGAAAAACAAGCATTTGTCAATGCCAAATGTTGATTGCTTATATGTGCTGTTTAGGTATTTGGAAGTGAAAGTAAAATGGCTAAGAACTGTCATGCCCCACCCCCCAAGACATCCACTGTGTCCTTCTGTTCAGTATTCACAGAAGAGGGGGAGGCACCTGCAGTGGAGACCAAAGAGGATGCTGGGAACCTCCACAATGGAGACCCACAGGAGGGTGGCCCAGGACCCCACAAGGGAAGTAAACAGCTCCTGGTGGGGGACTCACTTGTTAGGGAGGTAGAACTGGGGGAGGGAGGGGAAAGGGAGGTAAGGTGCCTGTCCAGTGCCAAGGCTTGGAGGGGCAGGAAACAAATCCTCAGGATCGTGGGAGCAGCAGCAAGGGAGAGGGAGCTGGATGTCATTATCCACCTAGGGACGAATGACCTGCCTGAGAATGGGATCAGACCAGTGCAACAGGAGTTTGTGGAGTTGGGGAGGGGCATTAGACAAGTAGCACAATGATAACTTTCTCAGAAGTGCTACCTGTCTATGGCATGGATGATGCTAGGGTACTCCGCACCATGGGATTCAATGACTGGTTGAAAAGCTGGTGCAAAGCTCAGGGATTTGGCTTCTTTGGGGACTGGGGCTCCACCTGGAGGGATGTAGGCCTATACAGGTGCGATGGTCTGCATCTATCCTGGAGGGGAACCAGGATCCTAGGGATTGATTTAAGTGCTTCAGTGGCAAGCATTTAAATTAGCCATGGGGGGGGAGGCACTGAAGAGGAGAAGGGAAATCCTAGCCCCCCCCAAAAAAATCAGGGTAATTAGTGAGGTAAACACCAAAATAGAGCAGTCGATTGGGAGAAGGACAGGGGTAAATGGAGAAAAAGATAAAGGTGGTAGGGACAGGGATGGGGCAAAAAGAAATAAAGCCATAACAAATGGAGGGTAATGAATACCAATGCCCATAGTCTAGGTAAAAAGCTCCCTGAAACGGTGGCCTTGATGGAAGAGGGATGCCTGGATATTGTGGCAGTCACAGAAACATGGTACATAGAGAACCATGACTGGGCTGTCAACATACCAGGGTACACAATCTACAGGGGGAACAGGGAGAGAAGAAGAGGAGGAGGAGTAGCTCTCCATGTAAGGGAAGGGATCAAAGCAACAGAACTAAAGGGTAAATAGGGAGGAGAGGAGGCACTGTGGGTCACCCTGGAGACTGGAAATGGCTCCACAATCCACACAGGGGTTGTATACAGACCCCCATCTCAGGGGGAGGAAATGGACAAGGAAATGATAGAAGGCATCCTTTGGGATGGCAGAGAAAGGGAGATATTGCTGATGGAGGACCTGAATATGCCAGATGTTGACTTGAGCACCTTTGCTGCAGCCATATCCAAGAGCAGGGCCATTCTCGATGCCCTACAGGGGGCATGCCTCAGACAGCTAGTTTTGGAACCCACTCAGGAGAGAACAATCTTGGATCTGGTGCTCTCAAATGGGGATGGAGAGAGGATTTCTGATCTTGAAGTGGGTAGCCATCTGGGAACATGCGATCATCAAACAGTGTGGTTCACGATAAACTTAGCTGTTGAGTCAAGCCACACAAAAGTGAAGGTACTGGACTTCAGGAGGGCTGATTTTGTCAAAATGGGAGAGTGCCTCAGAAAAGCACTAGCAAACAGGCAAGAAGGTGGGGTGGAGCAACAATGGGGAAACATCAAAAGTGCCATCACAGAGTCAGCAAGTCTTTGTGTGAAGCAAATAAACAAATCAAAATGAAAGGAAAAAACACTATGGTTCTCAAAAGAAGTGGTGGGGAAGGTAAGGGGAAAAAAAGATAGCATTCAGGAAGTATAAGGAAACACAGAAGGAGCAGGACAGAGAACTGTACCAGTTAAAGCAGAAGAAAGAGGGTAAGGCAGTCAGAATAGCAAAGGCCCAAACTGAGGAAAAGATAGCCAACTCGGTGAAGAAGGGGGATAAAACCTTTTATAGGTACATTAGGGAGCAAAGAAAGACTAAGGCAGGGATACTGAGGCTGAACAAGGAGGAAGGTGGTTGGGCAGAGAGTGACAGTGAAAAAGCAGAGATACTGAATGAATACTTCTGCTCAGTATTCACAATGGAAAAGCACGGGGAAATACCTAATCCGGTCAATAGAAGCACTCTGGATAGGGGGTTGATATTAGTCCTTTCACAAAAGAAAGGGTTCTGAAAGAACTCTTAAAACTGAAGGTGAATAAAGCAATGGGGCCTGATGAGATTCACCCTAGAATTTTAAAAGAACTAAGGGAAGAATTAGTAACATCACTGACTACCCTTTTTAATAAATCATGGGAGGATGGGGTGGTACCTGAGGACTGGAGGAGGGTGGATGTGATTCCCCTTCACAAATGTGGGAGCAAGACACAGGCAGGAAACTACAGACCTGTCAGTTTGACCTCAGTGGCAGGGAAAATGATGGAATCACTGCTGAAGGAAAGAATTGTTGAGTACCTAGAAGCCAGTGGGGCACAGGACCCAAGGCAGCATTGATTCACAGCAGGAAGGTCATGTCAGACAAATCTAATTGATTTCTTTGACTGGGTGACTAAAGCAGTAGACCAGGGAAGGGCTGTGGACATGGCCTACCTAGACTTTAGCAAGGCATTTGACACAGTCCCGCACAAAAGACTAATAAATAAATTAGCCAGCCTGGGAGTAGGTCCTAGGGTGGAAGCCTGGGTAAAACACTGGTTGGAGAACAGGACACAGAGGTAATAGTAAAAGGAGTCCACAGTGAAGAAAGGAGGGTTACTAGTGGGGTACGGCAGGGTTCAGTACTGGGGCCGGTCCTCTTTAATGTCTTTATAAGTGACATTTCAGAGGGACTGGAAGGGAAAGTATGTCTCTTTGCAGATGACACAAAAATCTGCAACAGGGTTGATACACAAGGTGGGGTGGAAAGGATGAAAAGGGACTTGGCAAGGTTGGAGGAATGGTCATAAGTATGGCAGCTTAGATTCAATGCAAAGAAGTGCAAAGTAATGCACCTGGGAAACAAAAACCCAGGGGGAGAGTACACAAAGGGGGGGTGAGATACTGACAACAACAGAAATGGAAAGGGACCTGGCGGTAGTCATATCAGATGACCTAAATGTGAGCCAGCAATGTGAGAAGGCAGTAAGGATGGTTGGGGGGATACTGGGATGCATAGGGAGAGGCATCACCAGTAGAAAAAAGGAAGTTGTTGGCCCTCTGTACAGACAATTGGTAAGACCACATCTGGAGTACTGTGTACAGTTCAGGAGACCCCATCTCTGCAAAGACATAGAGAGAGTGGAGGCTATCCAGAGGAGGGCAACCAAAATGATGCATGGTCTGCATCAAAAGACATATGAAGAAAGACTAAAGGAACTAAAGATGCATAGCCTCGAGGAAAGGAGTGGGGGGCATGATAAAAATGTTTAGATACCTCAAGGGAATCAACAAAGTCCAAGAGGGTAGCATCTTTCAGAAAAACAGATGTGCAAAAACAAGGGGGCACAATTTGAAGATAGAGAGGGGATGGCTCAGAAGTAATGTGAGGAAGTATTTCTTCACAGAGAGGATTGTGGATACATGGAACAGCCTTCCTAAGGAGTTCATAGAGTCAAAAACAATGGGGGAATTCAAGAATGCATGGGACAGACATAAGGCAATCCTAGTGGGGGGTAAGAGGAAGTAGGCTGTTGGTTAACTAGGATTTGCAGCTTATCTGTTAGGTAGGGAAATAGGCAGACTAGGTGGACCAAGCGGTAATTATCTGCCATCAAATGCTATGTTTCTATGGACAAGGGCCACATAAGTACAGCAGCTGCAAAGGCATGAAGAGGTGGACAATAGTCCATTCACAGGTAGAAGAATCCTGCACAAGGTGAGTAAATTGAAGGTGGACAAAGTGATGAGACCAGATGGCATGCACCCAAGGATATTAAAAGAACTGTGAAGGGAAATAGCAGTACCTTTGACAGCCATGTTGACTGAGTCATTCAACACAGGGGTGATACCAGTGAACTGGAGGAGGGCACATGTGGTCCCTCTATACAAATCCAGTAGTAGGAGGAGGCGGGGAATTATAGGCTGGTCAGCCTCACTTCAGTAGTGGGGAAGATCATGGAGACATTGGTTAAAGAAAGAATAGTGGGGCATCCAGAAGCCATCAGAAGCCAGGACCATAGGCAACATGGATTCACAGTGGTGAGGTCATGTCAGACAAATCTGGTTGATCTCTTTGACTAGGTGACAAAGGAAGTAAAATCAGGGTGGGGCAGTGGACAACGATTACCTTGATCTAAGCAAAGCGTTTGACACCATCCCGCATAGGAGGCTGATAAAGTAGCTGAGTAGGCTGGGCATGGAGGAAAGGATGGTAAACTGGGTTAGAAACTGGGTAACAGGAGGCAGAGAGTGGTGGTAAATGGGGTGCAGTCTGGGGAGAGCGGGTGACCAGTGGGGTGCCGCAGGAGGTAGTCCTGGGGCCAGTCCTGTTCAATGTCTTCATTAGTGACATTGCAGAAAGGCTGAAGGGAAAGGTCTGCCTGTTTACAGATGACACCAAGATGTGTAACACAGTGGATACCCCAGAGGGGGTAGAGAAAATGAGAAGGGACCTGGGGAAACTTGAGAAATGGTCTGAGGACTGGCAACTGAAGCTTAATTCAAAAAAGTGCAAAATTATGCACCTGGGACACAGATACCCTAGGGAAAGGTACAGGATTGGGGGGGGGTTGCTGACAGTCACAAAGAAGGAAAGGGACCTGGGGATTCTTATTTCAGACGACCTGAGAATGTCAAAGCGGTAAGGCCGCTGGGAGAGCCAGTGACATGCTGGGGTGCATAGGCAGAGGTATCACCAGCATAAGGAGGGAGGTAGTGATGCCATTATGTAAAACTATGGTCAGGCTTCACATGAAGTACTGTGTGCAGTTCTGGAGGTCACACCTTCGTAAGGATATTAACAGGCTGGAGATGGTCCAGAGAAGGGTGAATGAGATGGTACAGAGCTTGCAACACAAGACTTATGAAGAGAAATTAAGGGACCTCAATAATACTGCCTTTTTACATATTTTCTCACTAGACTATGGTCGGCTTGGTCATCCCGACTGACCCCAATAGCCCTGCCCCGAAATCAGGCCAACCTGCTCACCTCCATGGATTACCCCCATGGTGGGATGGTGAGGAGCTTCCCAGGTCAACCCACCGGAGCAGGATCTGGTTGAGGAGGCACCATTCAGGGCGGGCAGGGGGTCGGAAGCTCATGCTGCCTGGCCATAGCTCATTTTCCAATTTTCTCCCCCTTGTGGAGTGCAGGCTTGCAATGATGCTTAGGCACAGCATGCCAATGTCTGCCACACTCTGCCACCCTTTACTACACTGCTGTAGTAGCGCCCATGGTCATCACCAGGGGCCACTACATTGCGATATGGTCATTGGATCCTGCCTCTTGGTAAGACAGCAGTCCTCCGGATGCTGAATCCTATCCCTCCTTTGCCAACCCCTGGTGGCCCGGGCTTGCGTCCGAACCCAGGTCGTCAGCATGGCATGAGGTGTGGCATCCTGCACCTCATCCCTCAGTGCCAGTGGCCCCTGCCTTTAATACTCCCCTCCCTGCTCCAGTGTACCCTGTCCCCCGTGTACAAGTCACTATTCCCCCCAGACCCTACCCCAGTTAGTCACTAACCCTTAATGTTTCATGTGGCACCAATCCTTCAGCCACTCAAACTCCTCAAGCCTACTCTTCCTCGTCATGCTTGCACATGGTACCAGCAGTACCTCCATGAATGCCACCGACTTCCCCACTCCTCACACTGCCTGCCCAAGTACTCAAACCTCCCCCTCACTACTTCCATAGTGTCCCCCGCCAAGTCGTTTGTACCCACATGCAACAGTAAATGAGGTTTCTTCCTCCCCTGTGCTGCATGCTTGAGCGGTGCCTGCCCTGCCCCATCTTCAGTCAACCTGGGGACAGCTTCAACCCATATATGGCTGTGCCTTTCCCCCTTTCTGCCACATCTCACCCATTTCAGCATAGAATCCCCCAGGATGAGTACCCCCCCACCCTTTACCCCCTTTCCCTTCTAATGCCCCTTCCACCACCCCAGTATTCGTTCTTCTCAGTCCCTTACCCATGCCAACTGCACCCTTTGTTACTTCTGTATCTGTACCCCCTACTTACGCCTCACCCCTTTTCTCTGCCTTATTCCTCCCATCCCCCTTGAACTCCTTTCCAGCCTGACTACTTTCTACTGGGCTTCCCGTCGACCTCCCCTCTTTCCCTGCTGATTTCCAACCCCTTGCCTATCCCCGCTGTTGCTGATTTAGAGCCCCCATTCCCTTTGACCCTGATAGTTATGCATCTCCCATCCTTCCCCCTTCCTGTTGCCTTCTTTCTTCCAGTCACCTCCTTCTTTCTTACTAGCCCCCTTCTACCCTTTTGTCCTCGCTATCTCTTCCGCTACCTGTTGCCATCCCTCTCATGCCCAGCTTGTCCTCCCCCTTCAGTATGTTCCTGCTCCCCGTCTCTGTCCCATAGCAGAGGCTCAAATGTATTCATAGTCAATACCTGTCCCACATCTCTTCCCCCTATTGGTTCCCCCCTTCTACTTGTTTCCCTTTGTGGCACTCCTGCTCCCTCCCTACCCGCAGCCATCTGCTCTCTCCCCCTGGTACTCCTCGTGGTCTCTTCCTTACCCATCAGGAGGCCCCCTGCCCTCGCTTCAGGCAACCCCCCCCTTCCCTTCTTTTTTTTTTCCCCAATTGTTTAACCAGGTGAGACACACTAAGTTGGAGCACAGGGAAGTTAAGTGACTTGCTCAGGGTCACACAGTATGCAAGTGGGGGCTGTGGGATTCAAACCCAGGTCTCTAAATTTGCAGCTCAGAGCCTTAAACCACTGCGCTATACTGCCTTCTCTCTTTTCTGCTACTGCCTCTGATACTGGGGTCAGTTTCAGTCCCTAGTTATTCTTCCCCAGTCCCCCTTTGCCATCCCCTATTCCCGCCCTCAGGATGCGTACCGTGCTCATCGGCCCTGCCACTTACACTCCTCCCTAACCTCCACAGTTCCTCCCTCAAACTAGCCAGTCATCCACAGACCATACACCCCCCAATCCTCCAAGTCCATTCCAGGATCATGGCAGACCCACACCCTGTACACTCCTCCACCCTTCCAAAGACACCCACCCTATTAACTTGTGGCACCTGCTCTATTTTGGCCCCCATCTTATGTTGCAGGCTCTTACTCCCAGGTTCTGTACCCTACTACAACTGTTAGGCCCCTATTTACTCAAATTCCTCCCCCCCCACACTAGGCCCCCTACTGACCACTTGCCGGCCGGAGAAATTCAGGCTCTATTCTCATCCATTAGATACTGTATTACTGTAGTAATCCTAAAGCCTCCTTGTCTGTTTTTCACCCCTCAGCTATCATACTTTTTGTTCTCAGCTCTCATATAGTTTCACTTAGCTCAGTTAGAAATATTGCACTCCAAGTATTACTCAGCTCAGTTAGAGAAATAAACAGAACAAATAAATATGTATTATTACAACAGTCATAACAGTATAGCTCAGTACTTAGCTCAGATAGAGAAAGAAATAGAACAACTAAATCTGTATTATCACAGCAATCCTAAAGTATCCAATCTTGTTTTGTCTCCACTCCAGAGACCCTGCTGTAATATAGAACTACAGAGGACCCAGGGAAGGAGGGAGGGAGGGTGTACAACTGTAAAGTCCCGGCAGAGCTCCATTGAGCTCGTTCACTCCCCCTCTCTTGCTCGCTCGTTCTATTTCTCCCGATGCTGCAGGCTGCCCTTTTGTACTGGGCTCCTGCTTGCATTAGCACTGTTTCCAGTCAACAAAGAAATCCGCAGCAGTCCCAACAGAGCTCCATTAAACTTGCTCACTACCCCCTCTCACTCACTCTTCCTGTTTCTCCCGGAGCTGCAGGCTGAACTTTTGTACTGGGCTCCTGCCTGTGTTGGCGCCTTTTACTGCCCACAAGAAGTTCACAGCTGTCCCAACAGAGCTCAACTGAGGTCGCTCTCTTCCCCTTTCTCACTCCCTCATTCTGTTTCTTCTGGCGCTGCAGGCTGCCCTTTTGTACTGGGCTCTTGCCTCCCTTGATACCTTTTTCGGGCCAGAAAGAAATCTGCAGCAGTCCCAACAGAGCTCCGTTGAGCTTGCTCACTCCCACTTTCTCACTCTCCCATTCTGTTTCTCCTGGTGCTGCAGGCTGCCCTTGTGTACTGGGCACCTGCCTACATTGATGCCTTTTTCTGCCCACAAAGAAATCCGCAGCAGTCCCAACAGAACTCTGTTGAGCTCGCTCACTTCCCTTCCCTTACTCACTCGTTCTGTTTCTCCTGGCGCTGCAGGCCGCCCTTTTGTACTGGGCTCCTGCCCGCACTGGCACCTTTTTCTGCCCACAAAGAAATACACAGCAGTACCAACAGAGCTCAGTTGAATTCAGTCACTCCCCCTCTCTCACTCGCTCGATCCTAATCTGTCCCAAACACTGATTTCCCAAAGTGACCACGCTATTCTGCACCGAAAGTGCGAAAACACATATCGGCCAAGTGTAAAAATTGCAGCTGTACTGTTCATAAGGAGCTGTGAAAAAATGCCAGTGTTGAAATTGTGGCGTGAAAATATTACTAATTTGCGAAGTTACAAGGGTACGTGGAAACTACACAACACACACTAGTAACACAGTCATTTTATGGACTTTCATCACAAAATTTTCAACATAGGCATTTTAGGACCTCTGCACATGAATGGTGTCACTGTGGTTTTCTTAATGTGTCCTGAACACTGGTTTGCCATAGCGGCTGCACTATTCTGCGCCAGAAGTGTGAAAACACATTTTGGCCAGGATGTGAAAAATGACAGCTGTACTGTTCATAAGGAGGTGTGGGAAAATGCCACTGGTGAAAATCTGGAGTGAAAATATTGCAAATTCACAAAGTTATGAGTGTGCATAGCAACTGCGCAACTCAGGCTCATAAAACAGTCATTTTTGGGATTTCTTCTAGCAAATTTATTACTCAGCTCAGTTAGAGAAATAAGCAGAACAAATAAAGATGCATTATTACAGCAATCATAATATAGTTCACTACTTAGCTCAGTTAGAGAACAACTTAATCTGTATTAATACAGCAACCCTGAAAGTATCCAATCACTGCTTTGTCTCCACTCCAGAGGCCCTGCTGTAATATAGAACCACAGATGACCCTGGACGGGAGGGTGGGCAGCTCCAATGAGCTCGCTCACTCGCCCTCTCTCACTTGCTCTTTCTGTTTCTCTTGGCGCTGCAGGCTGCTCTTTCATACTGGGCTCCAGCCTGTGTTGGCGCCTTTTTCTGCCCACAAAGAAATCCGCAGCAGCCCCAACAGAGCTCCGTTGAGCTCGCTCACTCCCCCTCTCTCACTCCCTCATCCCATTTCTCCCAGTGCTGCAGGCTGCCATTTTGCACTGGGCTCTTGCCTGCATTGATGCCTTTTTCTGCCCACAAAGAAATCCGCAGCAGTCCTGATGGAGCTCCATTGAGCTCACTCACTCCCCTCCATCACTCGCTCATTCTGTTTCTCCCAGCGCTGCAGGCTGCCCTTTTGTACTGAGCTCCTGCCTGCACTGACATCTTTTTCTGCCCACAAGGAAATCCCCAGCAGTCCTGACAGAGCTCAGTTGAGGTCGGTCACCCCCCTCCACTCGCTCACTCTTAATCTGTCCCAAACACTGATTTCCCATAGTGACCATGGTATTCTGTGCCACAAGTGCAAAAACATATTTTGGCCAGGATGTGAAAAATGACAGCTGTACTGTTCATAAGAGGTGTGAAAAAATGCCAGTGTTGAAAATGTGGTGTGAAAATATTACAAATTTGCGAAGTTACAAGGTTGCATGGAAACAGTTCAATGCATGCTTGTAACAAAGTCATTTTCTGAACTTTTGTCACCAAATTTTCAACATAGGGATTTTAGGACCTCTGCTCATGAACAGTGTCACTGTCATTTTCTTAATCTGTCCCGAACACTGATTTCCCACAGCAACCGTGTTATTCTCCGCCAGAAGTGCGAAAACACATTTCGGTCAGGATGTGAAAAATGGCAGCTGTACTAATCATAAGGAGGTGTGAAAAAATGCCAGTGTTGAACATCTGGCATGACAATATTACAAATCTGCAAAGTTACAAGGATGTGTGGAAACTGTGCAACACACACTTGCAACACAGTCATTTGATTGACTATCGTCACCAAATTTTCAACATAGGCATTTTAGGACCTCTACTCATGAGGAGTGTCACAGTCATTTTCTCAATGTGTTCCAAACACTGATTTCCCACAGTGACCACGTTATTCTGCACCAGAAGTGCGAAAACACATTTAGACCAGGATGTGAAAAGTGGCAGCTATACTGTTCATAAGGAGATGCGCAATAAAGCCAATGTTGAAAATCTGGAGTGAAAACATTGCAAATTTTCATAGTTATGAGCGTGCGAGCAACTGCACAATGCATGCTCATAAAACAGCCATTTTTTGGATTTTTTCCACCAAATTTGCAACATATGCTTCTTGAGAGTCCACCCCATGAACATTGGCACTGTCATTTCATTAATCAGTCCCAAAAGGTGATTCTATGCAGTGACTGCGAAATCACCTTTCGGGACAGAATAATGCAATGACAGTGGCTGGATTCATGAGGAGGGTCCCAATAACCCCATGTTGAAAATTTGGTGCCAGATTCCCAAAAATGCCTGAGATATGCACCAAAGTTGGAAAAACCCTATTTATGCCATTATACAGCTTACCAGCATTTCCTTAGTTTGCGGTCAGCTTTGAAGAGTGCCAATGTGTTCCCAGTACACCGGAGGTTGTTGCACCAGGCTCTGGAGGTAAGTATGGGGGTGTGGGGAGGCAGGGCATGCAGAGGGTGGGTTTGGGTTGGGGAGAGGGCAGGGAGACAGCAAGGACCATTTTCTTTTTCACAGGTTTAAAAAAAAAACATAAAAAAACATTGTGGTGGTTTAACTTTTTCAGGGGCATTTGGCACACTGGGATGGGCTCCCAGCATGCCACCTGAGTGTTTGGGGAATCTGTAGCAGGCAGAGTTGGGCACCATCGGCACATATAAAGGGGGCATAAGGCCGAGGAACTGAGCACCCCTCGGCACAGAATTAAAAGCGGAGGTAGGGGGACTTATGCTGATGGGGAGTGGGCTCCTTCATCAGGAATGGGGAACTGAAGCCAACAGGGATTGGGCGCCCCGTCGGCAAGCCCTGTAATAAGGAGTCACTCCCTCATTGCAGCAGATGACCCTGCAATGATGAGGTGGCCCCTGATTGCAGCGGCTAAAATGTTTCAAGGTGGTGGCATGCTGGCTAAACTAGTGTCAGCCACAGCGTGCCACCCCATTGGGGAATGCGGGCCAAGCCTCCAAAGGCAGTGGGGGCATTGGCCACAACAGTGCCATGCCTCCACAGCCTGCTTCTGCAGCAAGCTGCCACAACATGCTTCCTGTGCATGCAAACAATCAACATAAAAACAAAGGAAACAGAAATGGGGGGGGGGTGGATGCAAAAGGAACAAGCAGGCCACAGAAATCACAACAGTGGCAGCAGCAAATTGAGCAGAAACAGCAGAACAAGGAGAGAAAAACAGAGTAAACAAGCATTTGTCAATGCCGAGTGTTTGCTTGCTGGCATTGGCAGTGGTAGTGTAGAAGTTACAGAGCTGCGTAGTAGGAATGGCAGTGAAGTATTGAACTGAAGCCAACCCCACCACCACCCTGCAGAGAGTGACAGGCATTGGGGTGCGCATTTGGGTCGTCAGACATAACGGCCACGCCATTTCACCACACCCCACTCTGCAGAGACTGACAAGTGTCACGTGTTCCTTGGGGTCTTTGGCCCTTATGTGCACCCCATTTCATTAGGAAATACGGTGAGATGGGTGCGATATAGGAGAATGGGGTGAAGTTTGGGGCCGAAGAGTCCAAGGCATACCTCGATGCCTCTCAGTGACTGCAGGGTGTGGAATGGTATGAGCATCACAGGCAAGAATCCCAAGTCACACCCCTGATTCCTGTCATTCTCTATAGGGTTGGCGATTTAGTTGAAAAGCCTAATACCTCAGGCATTCGTTGGTATATTAACTCCAAATTTTCAACATGTTTGTTTTGTGACCCCACCTCATGAACAGGGGGAATATCAGTTTGGTAGCCAAAAGCTGCTTATGCACAGTGACTACGGCATTTAGCACCACAGGTGCAAAAATATTCCGAACAGGATGTAAAAAATGACAGCTGTACTCTTTCATGGGGAGGTGTAAAAATGGCTATGGTGCAAATCTGCAGTAAAAATATTTAAAAAAATGGTGAAGTCATGAGCGTACATAGAAACTGTGCAATGCACACCCGTTATATAATTAGGTTGGGGGATTTTTATAGCAGATTGTCAACTCAGGCATTTTGTGCCTCCGATCATGAACAGTGTCACTGTGATTTTCTTTATCTGTGCCGAACAATGATTTCCCACAGCGACCCGCATCTCTGCACTGAAAGTGTAGTAAAACACTTGACCATTGTTGTGAAAATGGCAGCTGTACTGTTCATAAGGAAGTGTTGAAAAATGCCACTAGTGAAAATCTGGACTGAAAATATTACAAAGTCATGAACTAACGAGGATGCGTGGAAACTGCACAATGCTCACTCGTAACACAGTCATTTTATGGACTTTTGTCACAAATTTTCAACATAGCCATTTTAAGACCTCTGCTCATGAACAGTGTAACTGTGATTTTCTTAATCTGTCCTAAACATTGCTTTCGCACACCAACAGCACCATTGTGCGCTACATGGGCGGAAACACGTTTGGGCAGGATGTGAAAAATGACAGCTGTACTGCTCATAAGGAGGTGTGGAAAAATGGCAATGTTGGAAATCTGGAGTGGAAATATTGAAAATTCGCAAACCTATGAGCGTGCGTGGGAACTGTGCAACGCACACTCGTAAAACAGTCATTTTTAGGAATTCTGTCACCAAATTTTCAACATTGCCATTTTAAGATCTCTGCTCATGAACAGTGACACTGTGATTTTCTTAATGTGTCCCATACACTGAGTTCGCTCACCGACTGCGCCATTGTGCGCTACATGGGTGGAAACACATTTTGGGTGAGATATGAAAAATGACAGCTGTACTACTCATAAGAAGGTGTGGAAAAATGGCAATGTTGAAAATCTGGAGTGAAAATATTGAAAATTCGCCAAACCTATGGCGTGCGTGAACTACATGCCTTGCGCTAATAAAACAGTCATTTTAGGAATTTTTCACCAAATTTTCAACATAGCCATTTCAAGACCTCTGCTCATGAGCAGTGTCACTGTGATTTTCTTAATTTGTCCATACATTGATTTCGCACATGGCTGCGCCATTCTGCTACATGGGCAGAAACACATTTTGGGTGAGATGTGAAAAATGACAGCTATACTACTCATAAGAAGGTGTGGTGAAATGGTAATGTTGAAAATCTGGAGTGAAAATATTGAAATTTCGCGAACTTACGAGCCTGCGTAGGAACTGCGCAATGCATGCTCGTTAAACAGTCATTTTTTGGAATTTTGGCACCAAATTTTTAACATGAGGGTTTTGGGCCCCCTTCTCATGAATTATGTCACTGTCATGGTGGTATTCAGGCCCGAAGGGTGATTTTGCAGTCACTGCACGAAATCACCCTTCGGGCCTAAATGCCATGACAGTGACATCATCTGCGAGAAGGTCCAAAATCCCTGTTGAAAATTTGGCAAAATTCCTAAAAATGCCTGAGATATGCAAAAGTTGAAACCCCTATCTAGCCCATTATCAGCTTACCGGCATTTCCTCAGTTACGTGGTCAGCTTTGAAGAGTGCAGGCGTGTTCCAGGTCCACGAAGATCGTTGCGAGGAGTCCGGAAGTAAGTATGGTGTGGGGGGTGTGGGGAGCTGGAGTGCGCAGTGGGTGGGTGCGGGTTGTGGGGTGGGATTGGGAGGCGCACCGCTGGACGTTTTTATTACAGGTAAAAAAAAAAAAGGCGTCGTGGGACCATTTGCCATGCTGGGGTGGGCTCTCAGCGTGGCACAAGGACTTTTGAGGCGCGTTCAGCCGATGGGGATTGGGCACCCCGTCGGCAAAATAACTGATTGCCACGCTGGGGTGGGCTCGGCGTGGCATCGGCGCTCTGGGGGAGACAGATGCAGCTCAGCCGGCGAGGATTGGGCACCCGGTCGGCTATACACTGCGTGCAGGGGGCGTGCACACCTGCGGCTGGGGGGGGAGCTGCGTGTGAGCAGCTTCTTATCGCTGCTCACTCAAGCGTAGCTCCCCCTTTCAACTGTATGCCACTGCATTTTGGAGCGTGTCATAGACAGCTCCAAAATGCATTGGCTTACAGGGGCTGCGCCTGCCAGCACACTGCCTGAATTGGAGGAGGAGGTGACACACCTCCGAAATCTCCGATGATGGCACTATGTTTCTTGCACATGCGTGCAAGAATACATAAAAATGGACAGGAGTAAGGAGACACAAGGAAAGACACAAAATGGCACAAGAAGCAAAGAATCAGAAGGCAACACAGAGGTAAGACCAAACATGAAAAACACTAGGCAGAGGAGGTATGTGAATGAGTGGCTTATAGAATGGGTTTCCGCATATCATGTAAACCATGAAATAGCTTTCTGCAGATTGTGGTAAAAGAATTCGCAGTTTACAGAGTGTAGATGAAAAGCATTTTGCTTGCAAAATGTTGGAATTCCACTGAATTTTCAGAAATTCCAGAGAATTCCATGCCATCTGAATCTGAACATTCTGCACAGCACTATGTTTTTGTTTACAAATTTACCCAGGGTGGCTAAGCCGTGAGGTGACATCTGATTTTCAGTGGGGTCCTGTTTCTACCCAGTTTTATGTCTGGTGGACTCAAGCACAGGGAGGTCATATCACTTGTTTAAGAGTTTGTAGTGTCCAAACATGCAGGCTGAAATGTAAAACATTTTTACAAAGTAGATATTCTTACTTTTTATTTCTGTAGTATTTCTCTTTTTTTCCTTTTGCTCATTGGAAGGTTTATTACATGGTAGTATTACCATAAATGTCATATCATGATAATATTATCATTAATCATCAACCTCAGAGAAAGACCAAGGTGTTATCATCTTGAAAACTCTGAACTGTACTGAGCATTGTGAGGAGCTGTCAAAAAAGTCAACACATTGTAGTGAGAAAGAAATACGTGACCTACTGGAAATTGAACCCCAGGCCTTTGGAATACCATCCTGCAGGCTCACATGGTTGGACCTGGGAGGACCCAGACACACTTCCTTTCTCTGGTATTGCATTTTCTGCAACTAGTAGCAATCAAGATGACAGAGGGTTTTTTTGGTGCCGTATTAGCCACTGTTTAGTAAATAAATCACAAACTGTAATGAGAAAAAAATATTATTACTTACTGGGAGATGAACCCAGGCCCCTGGAATACCATCCCAGTTTTTTGTTCCAGGGGCCTGGGTTCAGTTCCCAGTAGGTCACATTATTTAATTCTCACTACAATTGGTGATTTATTTGCTAAGCAATCACTAATATCAGGAGGCAGTTTAGCGTAGTGGTTAAGAACACTGAACTGCAAATCGGGAGACCTGGGTCTGAATACTTGTTTCACCCTTGTCTATATTTTGTTGAATATCTCCTAACTGTATTTTGATTATACTTTAGACTTTGTATAACTCTGTATTTTCACTGTTTGCTAATTTGTCCGTATCCCTGCCCACCTGTGCACTGTATGACCCTTTGTGTGCTGCATCACATTGTTGTTGCCCATGTATTTGACTTGTATCCTCCCGGGTCATGCCTGAAAATAGGCATCCCTATGCCTAGTGCACCCACCCGGTTACCAAAAGCAAACAAATAAATAAATAAATCCCATCAGCCTCCACCTGCATACTGTGTGACCCTGAGCAAGTCACTTAACTTCCTTGTGCGCCCAGGTCACACCTGGAAGCAAATTCTATCTTAGTGTGCCATTCCTGGTTAAACAGTTTCCCCTCCCTCTCCCCCAATACTGCACCAAAAAAAGTCAAGAAAGGAAATGGCTGTATTAAAAGGAATGTTGTCTCCCGTAATAAAGTTGTACTGTATTTCTTGTATAGGAACTATATCCTACCCTACCTATATCATGCATCTCGGTTTTGGGCACCATGCTTAGAAAATGATATCTCCAGGCTAGAAAGGATCAAAAGAAAGACAATTAAGCTGATTAGGGAGGCAAAACATTTGGATTACCCAGTAAGGCTCAAGGCAAATGGTCTAATGCAGTGTTTCTCAAATAGTGAGGCCAGTCTCCCAAGTGAGGCTTGAACCTGTTCCAAAGGAGGCCCATCCAAGCCTGAAAATGTACTGTATTTACATTTTGAGTTTTTAATTTTTTGTGTGAAGGGCTGAGGCAAACTGAATGTGGATAATTGCAGGTAAATTTATTTATGTACAATCTGGTGACCAGGAAAGGGACACTGACGAAAATTTAATCCCCAGTAGTTTACTTATGTACAAACTAATGACTGGGAAAGGCCCTTTGAGCCAAGGCTTGTTTTCTGGTGTGGCCCAGGGTAAGGGTACAGGAAGTTACTTAAGAGCAGAGTAAGAGGGAAAAGGGTAGAGGTACATAGGGAGGTACCAAACAAAGGGGAAACAGGCTGAAAAAGCAATGTGACCCATGAAGGCATTGCAAAGAGGGGAAACATGAGTCCAAGAACAATAATTTGAGTAAAATGAAAATAAATTCAGTCAACTACTCAAAGGTATTTCACTTTATTCCTTGTGTACTGGGCAAAGTATAATATTGTTTCTGTGGTGAGGCCCAAGATTATTTCTTTATTTGGGATAGCTCAGAATCTTTCTCATGGCATGAGGAAGGCTCATTGTGATGCAGTCTGAGAACTAATAGGTAGTGGATCTATATATATGATGCAGAAGAGACGATCTATTCATGATGTACAAAGTTATGGGGCACAATGAACTGAGGGACAATATAGAATTTGAAGAATATAAAGACAATAAAACAAAGACAACAGGCCACTTTTCCCCAATCAAACTGAGATACTTAAAAATGATGAAAAAGGAAACTTTTTTTTACCAAAGGATAGGTGATCTATGGAATAGGTTACCGCAGCAAGCCACTGAGAGGGAGAATGTAAACATTTTAAAAATTGTGCTGACAAATTTATTATGAAAGGGAATCTACCAAACTATTAGCAGTGAGAGGTGGTGGGGTAGTCTCAGTGGGTGAGAATGGCCTACTTCTACCTCTATAAACCTGAGTATTAACCTGAGTATTATATGTGATGTAACAAGCAGTGCTTTACATGGAGACAGACATGTTAAGTTCTACTCCTCTTCAAACCTCATCAGCAATGTGACCGCACTCATTGTAACATCACAAGTGACCAGTCTTGTAGAAGGTGATTGGCTCCTCTTGATTAGCTGTGATGTCACAGTGAGGTCATAGGTCTGAAGTACAGTATGAGGAGGAACAGGACTAGCTATGTCAGCCTCCAAGTTGAGTACTGTTCCACCCATCACACCAAGATTCGTCAGACATAAAATCTTCTAAGTAGCAAATGGAAAAAGAAAAAAATACTTCAGATACAAGAAGTAGAGTAGTCATGTAAGTGTTCACAAGGAATGGGGTGCCCCAAAATAAAACTAAAATTCCATAACCATGAAATTCAGGCACACACAACCCATAAGGTGGGAGGCCAAACCTGAATAAAGTTTAAAACATTTATTAGAAAATAAAGAATGTTCTTTGTTTTCTAAGAAGTGTTTTAAACTTTATTAAAGTTTAGTGTCCCTCATAGATTATGTTACTAGATTCATGGATGAGAAAACTAAGAAGTACTAGTTTATTACTTTTGAAAGTTATTATTTCCTGGCAGTACACTAGCCCAATGCATACTGGTGACGTTGTGAGACTACTCCTACTGACTGAGCTGGTGGAGCTGTTCCATTAGCTTACCTAGCAGATGTTTTGCTTTAAATCATGCTGGACTTTCGTAATGGCCCTATAAGCAAATCAGATCAAATCTTTATTTATATAGCACCTTTCCAAAACCAAGGCGCTGCACAGTTAAAATACAATCTGCAACGTAAAATTTACAGTAAAACAATAAATATATCAGTAAATTACATTTCATCTGGGAAGGCTAGATTAAACAAATATATTTTAAGCTGTATTTTAAATCTAACGACAGTCAGGCATTCTCTTAACCAATGAGGTAGAGAATCCCACAAGGTAGATGCTGCAAAAGAGAAAGCAAGGACACCAGATGTTTTTAAATGAACCCTGGGAATCTGTAGCAATCCCTTGTTGGTGGATCGGAGAGGACAGAGGGGCAGTAAGTAGCCGGGTCCTTGTTGGTGTAGGGCTTTAAAGGTTAGCAAGCCAACCTTAAAGGTGATCTATCACTGAACACGCAGCCAGTGCAGTTCATACAGCACAGGCGTAATATGACTGACCCTTGATGTACCAGTCAGAAGCCTGGCCACAGCATTCTGCACTAGCTGCAGGCAGCAGGTGTCAACCCCTGGAAGCCCTAGGAACAGGGCATTGCAGTAGTCAAGGTGGGTGGTAACAAAAGCATGGCCCAGTGTTGGAAGGTCATCTGGAAGAACCAGGTGTTTCACCCGGGTGATATTCCTCAGGTGGTAAAATGATGATTTAACCATGACTGACACCTGAGATTTCATGGTCAAGCCATCATCAAAAATAACGCCTAGGTTATGCACCCAGTCTGAAGTGATGAGCTGAACAGTTTCATGTGATCAGGGTGATTCCCTTACAGCGCCACTCATTAGAGCGACAAAGGAATCATCCATTCCAAAACAGCAACTGCTCCATAGAGAGACTGCTGCAAACAGTGATGGTCCTCTACAACACACCACAACTCTGTATTTAATGCAGGAGGCTTTGCCTCCTACACTCTCCAAAATAAAGAGTCTAAACTCCAGGGGAGCGGATTTAGGAGTAATAGATCCTCCCCCTGGAAGCAAAAATGTGTCCCCTGCACTGGGATCTGAACCTGGCATCACAGGTTCTTGAGACAGTGGCTCATGCAACTACACCACAAGGCCAGCTCGATGGAATCTGGCCAAACTCTGCTCTTCACCCTGTCGATAGCGAGTGTAGTGCACATCCCCCTGCACTACACTCGCTATAGAAACCCACAGCCCTTTTTTCCACTTGCTCTACATACAAGCTCATTCTTGTAGCGCTCAATAAGACGTGCTCATATTGGGCGACAATGGATGATTTCTTTGACTGGGTGACCACAGTAGTAGACCAGGGAGGGGCTATGGACATGGCCTACCTAGACTTTAGCAAGGCATTTCACACAGTCCCACACAAAAGATTAATAAACAAAATAGCCAGCCTGTGAGTGTGCCCCAGGGTGGTAGCCTGGGTAAAACATTAGCTGGACAACAGGACACAGAAGGTAATTGTAAACTGAGTCCTCTGAAGAAGGGTTACTAGTAGGGTACCACAGGGTTCAGTACTGGGTCCAGTCCTTTTAATGTCTTTATAAGTGACATTGCAGAGGACTGGAAGGAAAAAGTATGCCTCTTTGCAGATGACACAAGATCTGCAACAGGGTTGATAACAAGCTGGGGTGGAAAGGATGAGAAGGGACTTGGCAAGGTTGGAGGAATGGTCAGAAGTATGGCAGCTTGGATTCAATGCAAAGTAGTGCAAAATAATGCACCTGGGCAACAAAAACCCAGGGGAAGAGTACACAGTGGGGGGAGGGAAGTTATAACAACAACAAAAATGGAAAGGGACCTGGGTAATCATATCAGATGACCTTAAGGTTAGCAAGCAATGTGAGAAGGCAGTAGGGAGGCTAGGGATACTGGGATGTATAGGAGAGGCATCACCAGCAGAAAACAGGAAGTTGTTATCCCTCTGTACAGACTGTTGGTGAGACCCCATCTGTAGTACTGTGTCCAGTTCTGGAGACCCCATATCTGCAAAGACATAGACAGGATGGAGGCAGTCAGAGAGGGCAACTAAAATGGTGCTGGATCTGCACCAGAAGACATATGAGCAGAGACGAAAGGAGCTTAATATGCATACCCTTGAGGAAAGGAGGGAGAGGGGGGACATGATTGAAACTTTTAAGTACCTCAGTAAAATCAACAAAGTCCAAGAGGGTAGCATCTTTCAGAAAAAGAGATGTACAAGAACAAGGGGATACAATTTGAAGATGGGGGGGAACAGCTCAGGGGCAATGTGAGGACTTATATTTTCACAGAGAGGGTGGTGGACACATGGAACCGCCTTCCTGAGAAGGTTGTGGGTCTAAAACTGTGGGAGAATTCAAGAATGCATGTGACAGACATAAGGCAGTTCTTGTGGGGGGGGGGTAGGAAGAAATAGGCTGTTGGTTAACTAGGATCTGCAGCTTATCCAGTAGGTAGGGAAATGGGCAGACTAGGTGGGCCAAGCGGTCCTTATCTGACATCAACGTCTATGTTTCTATGTTTCTGTGCTACCAGCTGAACACCATCAAGCCATAAGCCTGACACCTGTCCAGCCCCCAAACCCACCCCTGGATGACCTGGATCCACTACCAACACTTCAGTCTTGTCTGGATTCAGACTCAGCCAGCTGGCGCTCATCCAGTCCTTGAGCTTGGTGAGGCAGTTGTTTAGCACAGAGACTGCATCAGCCTCTCTGGGTAGAAAGGACATATACAGTTGAGTATCATCTGCATAGCAGTGAAAACTCAAACCGTAGTGCCTGATGATATCTTCCAATGGCAACATACATACCGTGAGCAGCATGGGTGCCAATACAGAGCCCTGCAGCATCCCGCAGGACAGGAGGAGGGCATCAGAAGAATAAATTCTGGTGACCACCCTCTGAGACCTGTCCACAAAGAAAGATCGAAACCATTTGAGGACTGTACCTGACTGCCTGCAAAAAAAGCTGCAACTACTCATAAAGCACGCCATGGTCCACAGTGTCAAATGCTGCATAGAGATCAAGAAGCACCAAGATGGTATGAGCCTTTCAATCTCTTGCAATTAGGAGGCTATTCAATACTCAGACAAGTGCAGTCTCAGTGCTGTGTCTCTTCTTGAATCCAGACTGGGAGAGCATCATAGACATTGTGGTTCACAAGGTGATCATCCAGTTGCAACGCAACCACCTTCTCAATAACCTTACCGACAAAAGGTAGGTTAGAGACAGGCCGGTAGTTAGCTGGACAGTGTGGATCAAGGGAGGTTTTTCTAAGAAGTGGTCATATGACCACCTCCTTAAAAGAATCAGGAAAAATCCCCCTCTCCAAGGAACTCCAGACAATTTCAGCCAGCATCGGGCAGATGACATCTACACAACCCACTAATAGGGGTGTAGGGACAAGATCCAAACTACATCTGGCTGGGCACAGAGTCTAGACAATCTTCACAATGTCTATGAATTCCAGCCGACTAAAGTCTGTCCAGACAGACCAAGTGCTCACCACCTCCTGCTGACCTCTGCACTCCCTCCTCGGGGGAGCCGGGCCGATGCCGGACCTGATACTTGTAACCTTATCTGCAAAGGAATCAAGCAAACTCCTCACATTTAGCCTGAGAAAAGGCTCCTCTGGGTTGAAGATAGATTGGATTGCACAATCTGTCAACAGTCCGGAAGAGCTGAGCTGGTCGATTCTGCACAGCAGAAATCTCCCTGGAAAGGAATTTTGCATTCTTACTGGTGATTTCTGATTGATATTTGTAGAATAAGGGCTGGTGGGTCATTCCAAGGCCCCTGGAATTCTGCGGTTCTGTGGTTGCAGAATTTGCCACAGAATTTGCATCATGCCGCAGAATTCATTGTTTTTGGTGAATTTTCATATAAATATACTGTTTTTCCATAGTATCAGGCTTTCTTTCCCACCTAGTGTATCCTGAAGTCCCTCCTCTATGCTCAGCATATGATGTCATCGATGACATCACATCATATTTAGCCAATGACAGGACTGCATTCTACCAGAGAAATTAATAAATCATGCCACAGAAATCAGAAAATTCTGCCGCAGAAGTCAAGGAGCCCTGCCGCAGAAATCAGAAAATTCTGCTGCAGAACACCAGGGACCCTGGTCATTAATCTCCCAACTGGTCCTTATTCTATTAACAAGGGATTGCTATGTCAGCCCTTATTTTTTAAATATAATGCCTCCTTTGGACATTAAACTATATACTGCGATCAGATGTTGAAAACTTTTAAAAACTTTTTGGAGGGCATAAAAATAGCTTTCTAGGATCTTTAAATAAATTGTTCAAATAAAGGTTGCTCTGAATGAGATTCACAGAATCAAATTCATCAAATCCCAGTGTTTGTTTTTTTTTTTCAGAATTCAAATTTTTTGAACTAAAGGCCAAAAATACTACAGTAATTCCAAAAAAAGGTCAGACAAGGAATTGAAATCTGATCAGAATTAATTTCTGATTCATCAGCTGACTGCAGTTAAACCTCCCCCACCCAGTACAAAAGGGAATAAAAATGCAGACTTAGGACCCATTGCAGTACAAAGACTTCCCTCCTTCCCTACCCTTGTTTCTCCTTCCCCTTACCTTAAGTGCATGACTGCTAGAGGCATGATGAGGGTCCTGTTCCAGCTTCCAAATATGTCCATGGATAAGATCTACTAGGACATCCAGCAATTGCCCACCATAGTACTCCAAAATGTGTGAGACCCCTTCTTCCCATTACAATGGACCCAGCAAGTCTTGCCACCAACCACACAATTTCTGCTGCAGTTGCCCTGCTTCTTACCCTAGATCTGTTACCCCCCTCCACCCACTAGCCAGCCCAGTCCTGAGTCCTGACCTGAATATGTTGTTCAGAACACAGTATTCAGACTCCAATAATCAATTATGTGACGGGAGGGCTGACAACCAAAGCAAACAACCCCTGGCCCTGCCATCATGGTTAGGGTTACCAACTTTCCAGATTTTTGCAGGACAGTCCTGATTTGGGCAGCTGTGTCCTGCAAAAAAAGATGAAGAATACAACATATCCTGACATCACAGCAGAAAAAATATGTTCTGACTTTCCACTAAATGTTGCAAAAAACTATAATACCTTAACTAAAATACCTTAAAATGATAAGAAACAATAGAAACAATCAAAACAAGAATTTGTCAATGCCAAATGTTGCTTGCTTCTATGTGCTGTTTAGGTATTTGGAAGTCATTGGAGTGCAAATATTGAAAATTTGCGAACTTACGAGTGTGCATAAGAACTGCGCAACGCATGCTCGTAAAACAGTCAATTTTAGGAATTTTTTCACCACATTTTCAACATAGCCATTTTAAGACCTCTGCTCATGAACAGTGTCGCTGTGATTTTGTTAATGTGTCCCATACATTGAGTTTGCACACCGACTCGCATGTAGCGCTACATGGGCGGAAACATGTTTTGGGCAGGATGTGAGAAAATGACAGCTGTACTGCTCATAAGGAGGTGTGGTAAAATGGAAATATTGAAAATCTGGAGTGAAAATATTGAAAATTTGCGAACTTACGAGCCTACGTAGGAACTGCGCAACGCACGCTCGTAAAACAGTCATTTTTAGGAATTTTTTCACCAAATTTTCAACATAGCCATTTTAAGACCTCTGCTCATGAACAGTGTCACTGTGATTTTCTTAATTTGTCCCGTACATTGATTTGCACACCGACTGCGCCATTCTGCGCTACATGGGCAGAAACACATTTTGGGTGAGATGTGAAAAATGACAGCTATACTTCTCATAAGAAGGTGTGATAAAATGGCAATGTTGAAAATCTGGAGTGAAAATATTGAAATTTCGCGAACTTACAAGCCTGCGTAGGAACTGCGCAACGCACACTCGTAAAACAGTCATTTTTTGGAATTTTAGCACCAAATTTTCAACATAGAGTTTTTGGGACCCTTTCTCATGAATGTTGTCACTGTCACAGTGGTATTCAGACCTGAGGGGTGATTTCACAGTCACTGCGCAGTCACTGCACGAAATCACCCTTCGGGCCCGAATAACGCCATGACAGTGACATCATTCATGAGAAGGGGTCCCAAAAACCCCATGTTGAAAATTTGGTGTAAAAATTCCCAAAAATGCCTGAGATATGCTACAAAGTTGAAACTCCCCTATCTAGCTCGTTATACAGCTTTCCGGAATTTCCTCAGTTCGTGGTCGGCTTTGAAGAGTGCAGACGTGTTCCTGGTCCACCGAAGATTGCCGCGCCGGAGTTCGGAGGTAAGTATGGGGTGGGGGGTGTGGGAGGCTGGGTGCACAGTGGGTGGGTGCCGGTTGAGGAGGGAGGTGGAGACGCACCGCAGAGACGTTTTCATTTTCAGGAAAAAAAAAAAGAGCGTAGTGGGACGTTTGCCTTACTGGGTGAAACTCCCAGCATAGCACAAGGACAGAGGAAGCATTCAGCCGATGGGGGATTGGGCACCCCAGTCGGCAAAGGACATTTGCCACGCTGGGGTGGAGAAGCTTCCAGCGTGGCACCTGTGCTGGGGGGCAGGGGACGCAGCTCAGCCGATGGGGATTGGGCACCCCATCGGCTATACAGTGCATGCGGGATGCGCGCCAGTGGGCGTGGGGGAGCTGCGTGTGAGCAGCGATATCTTATTGGTGCTCACTCAGCGATCTCCCCTTTCAACTATGTGCCGCTGCATTTTGGAGCATGTCATAGACAGCTCCAAAATGCATTGACTTACAGGGGCTGCGCCTGCCAGCACACTGACTGAATTGGAGGAGGAGGTGACACACCTCCGAAATCTCTGATGATGGCACTATGTTTCTTGCACATGCGTGCAAGCAACATGAAAACTACAACACTTAGTCTTAATTCTGATTATATAGAGAAAACAAGTCTGGTGCACTGATCGAGGTTACATATTGTCCTGTGAAAAATCATGTTTCAGTGAGAAATGTTCCACTTTGCGCTTCTTTAAAGGTAGTAACCCTAATCATGGTACTTGTCATGTGACCCACAAAGTCTGTTCTGAAATGGATCCTGAGTTTGCCTTTTTATTTCCTTCTGTACCGGGTGGGGGCAGGTTTAACTGGAGTCAGATGCATAATCAGAAATTCCCATTCTATCTCCGATGTGCAGCAGATGCCTTAACTGGTACCTCAGTGGAAAGAACAATAGACAGCACACCCCAGGTCCATAGCATTTTTAGAACAATTTTATTGCTGCACAATGTGCAAAGATTGTTCAATAAAGTGCAATTAAGCTGGGCAGTATTGGACACCACTAAACACAGCAATATTTTGGAGTGCTGCCCTAGTTCTTCTACTGGTGGCATAAGAATAATTTTCGTTTCCGATATAAAAGCTATCTAGACGTTTTGATAGACCCCCCCCCCAAGGAAAGCCTTTACCAAAGCAAAGTTGGAACTATCTGATGGAAAGTCAGAATTGAAAAGTTATCTCTGGAGGAACAAAACTGTAACTGCCAAAAAGGAGGGATGGAAGACCTTATACATATTTTGTGGGCCTGTTCTTCGTATATTAAACAAAGAAATTATTGGCTTGGATCGTTCATGAACAGTAATTCTAATTTAGCAGCCATCCAACTAATATTAATTTTAATGATATGGAAGATGAATGGAGTATATCTAGATTAGCTAATTATTTCAAAATAATTTACAAGGTTTTGAAAAATTATATCAACAAATAAACAATTACAGCTCTTAAAAGTACAACTGGTTTGCTCACAATTGGATTTCCTAGCCTGTGTATAAGGAGACTTATAAAAGCACCCTTACACATGTGTTATTTAAGATGCTTTCTGTGTGGTGAATAACAAGACTTGGATTAAACTCTTTTTCTCTTTTTCGTGGGTACAAATTAGAACACTTACCTCCTACAGAAGAAGTCTCAGCAACATATGGTGCTGCTAATATGCTTTTACTGCCATAAAGAAACTAAGGTAACATAAGTTCAGGCTTATGATCATTCTCCTAGTGTCCTCCTGGCAGCTTCCACCCATCCTACTTCCTAACTTTCAACTCCCCCTCCCCCACCTCCCAGACAAAGCCTCTCCAGGCTGCTACCTCTCCATTTCAAAATGCACTTCTTCATCTCTAATGTGTTCACCCTTCACCCAACCCATTTACTCCCTATCCCTACCTCACCCCACCTCCAATCATATTTCTTCTGATTGCTCAATTCCCCATTCAATCTGTAGTTATTGTTTATTGATCAGCACCACTGTAATTAGCAAATATGTTCTATTGTATTTTACTCTTTTGTGATTTCTTTATGCGTTTTTTTGTATCTGATGTCTTGTCCTGTGTTATCTGTGACTTGGAACCTTTGTAAACAAGCTCCATAGTTAAAAGGTTTTAATCCGAAACTGAACTAAATAAATAAATAAAATAAGAAGCTTAATAGACGAGTGGGAAAAATACAGGAATATGATCATATTGCTGCTATTTGTCTGCTTAAGTGTGTAATATCAAAATGATAACTAACTACCTTGATGTTTTAAATAATGGTATTTATGATATTTATGATCTCCATGTTTTGTAATGATTGTTAATGATCGAACAAATAAACTTGAACCTTGTAGCTCTAATGGTGGCAATGGAGGAAATTATTACCTCAGTAAATCTAATACAGCTGAATCCCTCAACTTGTTATGTTATATTTCATGTTAATTTTCACTCTTATATTGAGGCTATGCACTAACTGTAGAAGCTTCAAAGTTCAAGTGTGTATAAGTGAAATACAAAACATAAATTTAGCGAAAAAAATATTATTCCATCGCATGTTAAAATCCATGCATGGTACTACAGACCAGGAACTGAGCTGTCACTTAACAATAAACTTTAAATATAATAGATGCTACTTTTAACCTTCAAGGTGACCTCCTTCCCCAGGGTCAAGTCCATTTCAAGGTGCAGCAAACCATTATATATATCTTTGGTAAAGATATTTTAAATGTTGCACTCCAAAGAACCATTCATACTATAGTAAACTATTAGTAAGCTCGATATCACATGATGAAAAAAATCAGGGAGGAAAGCAATAAAACAAGGGGACAGTTATAAAATAATAGGGGGGCATGAGATCAGCTTTCACATTTACTACAAAAAAAACACTAGTATGATTTTACCTTCTGTTGGGAGGTAGAGGTTTTGATGGAGGAAGAGTTATTAAAGGAAGTGTAGAGCTAGAGCTGGTGGAGAAAAAGGAACACAAACAGATACCCTATTAGTAATATATTACTAATCTGTCATCTACCAATGAAGCTGCCCTCCATTTATAATAAATTATTAAACCTTGGACTTATATTGTGGACAGCAATTGGCCCAGAACTGGTCACTTGACCAAAAATAGCTAGCACTTTTGCCCTTGAAATAATAGCAATGAACAATGGCCCTTGCAGTGAGCAACGGTTCAAAAAACTATTGCACTGAGGTCTTTCCCACTCCTTCATCCATTCTGCTATTACCGATCACATAAGCACATGCTGGCAAATCAGTTACTGCAATTGTGTTAGTCAAAATGGCAACAATTCACATCTTCTAAGGATCAATTTATTTTTGTAATTTAGTATTTTATTGATTTTCAACAGGTATAGAAACATGCTAACAATGGTCATGAAATATGCAAACATTAGAAACATGTCAAAGAAAGAAAGAAAGAAAGAATCATAAACAAAGTTATTATACATGGTAATACCACTTTAGAGTAGTATCATACACAACTTAGAAATGGTAAATGGGATTTCTTTTGCTAAGAGTTTTAGGTTAAAAATTGGATTCCGTATTCTGTTGTACATTTCTATTTGTCCAAATAGCAGATAACATATTCTGTCATGATTTGCTCGTGTTGACATTTTATTGAACCATTCTTCAAGAGCTGGTGAATTAGGTTCCTTCCATTTAGAAAGAATTAATCTATTTAAGGTAAGATAATCAGCTAGTACTCAGCTTGATACTTAGATAGGTTTCCCAGATGAGAAGAAAGCCCTAATATCTATCACAATGGTGAAAATACTAGATCTGCTTTGGTGATTTTCTTGCAGATCTTATAATCTACTCTATAGATTCCCACTAATGAGCGTGTGCCAGAGGCACTAGAACCCCATGGGAGCCAAACTTTTACTGGAGGACTGGTGGCACAAGATGGTCCTGTGCATGCATTATCATTTATATCTACTAGTAAACAGCAGTGCCAGCATCAACCACCTCAATTCCTTCTTTCCCTACCGTTGAGTGTGCAGCAATAGTGTCACAGCTCTCCATGTTGCGGCAAGAACCCATCAATACAATGACAGAATTCACTTCTTTGTTTTAAATACATTAGAGTTTATTGTGTCTGTTTTGTTAGTTTAACAAACAAAAACTTACAGTTCTCTATCAGCCCCACCTCATGCTAATGGTCAAGCATGGAAGAAGGTGGGGAGCCTGAAAAGGCAATTGCTCTGGCAATGGGACAGTGTGTGGCTACCATCTCTACGTTGGGGGGTGCTCTGGCAATGGACAACATGGTGTGTGGGAAGATGAACAGCCCTCCCAGAACTACAAATCCCCCCCCCCACACACACACACACACAGACTGTGTTTGGGTGTTTGCAGCATTCAGCCTCAACCTCTTTGTGCAAGCACAAAGGGAAGAAATAGCACCAGCTGAGGTTGTCCTCTAGTCATTCTGCTGTGAAACACTCATCTTCTGCAGGTCTGGGTGCCTCACTGTCTTCACAATCATGTTCCTGCTCACTCTCCTGTCCTCCATGGAGTAGATGTTGAGCTTCTGCAGCTGTCCTCATATGGTTTCTCATGTAACTCCTGCACCCTTTTGGTATCCCTCCTCTGGACCACTTCCACTCTGTTGGTGTCATTGCTAAGATATGGTCTTCAGAATTGGACACAGTACTCCAAGTGGGATGTCATTACTGAACAACACAATGGAAACACCACCTCCCTTCTCCTGCTAGAAAGCCCCCTCCCTATGCACACCAACATCCTACTAACCTTACCAACTGCCTTTTTGTGCTGCCCTGATACTTTGAGATCATCTATATGATTACTCTAAGGTCCTTCTCTTGCTTGGTGACTGTAAGTAGCTCCCTGCCATCTTATACACAGCCCCCAAGTTTACCTGCATCAGGTGCATGACTGCATTTTTTGGCACTGTAACCCAGCTGCCACCCCCAAACCACTCCTCTGATTTCTCCAGATCCCTTTGCATTTTCTCCACTCCATTACAAATGTACACCCTGTTGTAGATTTTTGTGTCATCCACAAAGAGACACACCTTCCCATTGAAGAGGACAGGACCCAGTAATGATCCACTGGTCGTCACCCTCTCATTCCACCCAAGTGACTTCTATTTACCACCACCCAGTGTCTGTTATCTTTCAACCAGTTAGATATCCAGTTTACCACCTTTCCCCAACCCACAGGTTGCAGAGTTTCTTTAGTAGCCTCTTGTGTGGCACAGTGTCAAAGGCTTTGCTGAAATCCAGATAGGACAAATCCACTGCCTTCCCCTGATCACCCTCCCTAGTTACTCAGTCAAAGAAATATATGAGATTTGTTTGACATGACTTCCCCCTTGTGGACCCATGCTGCCATTGGTCCTGCAGCTCATTTGTTTCCAGGTACAACATCAGCCTTGTTTTCTGCAGTCTCTCCATTAAGCTTCCCTCCACTGATGTGAGACTGACTGGCCTATAGCTGCTAACCTCCTCCCTGCTGTCACTCCTGTGAAGAGAGACCACATTAACTCTCCTCCAGGCTTGCTCGCTGGCTCAGCGGTAAGGTTTCTGTCTATGATGCTGACATCTCCGGGTCATGAAAGGACCTGAGAGTCAGAGGGCTGGCTGGGGGGGGTAGAAGGATCAAGCATTCAAGGGTCTGCTCTCCTACTCCACTGGGCTAAGTTAGCTCACCATATTTGTTCTCTGCAGATATTGTTTGTGTAAGTTATTGAATAAAACGCTAAAGACTGGAAAGAACTGCAAGCCTCCTGATGTGATTTTTGGGACAAACAAGCTGCAGTTATTTCATAATCCTACATAGACTGTTGTATTATACCAAGACTGGTACTAAACGATCTACTGTTGTCAGTCTGGAGTTCACTTATATTTTGTTCCTTTGCTCCTTCTCCAGGGGAAGGGTGGTCAAGTGCTCGGCGAATGATTGACCTGTGGTGAAGGCTGGGAGGAAGCAGCTTCCAGCACCTGCACAGTAACTGGGGGCAGGATAAATGTCAGCATTCATGCCCGTGACGTCATTGTATGTTCTGCCTTTGGGGCAAAAATGGTGGAAAGCAGGGCCGAGCGGGATGCCGCGCACTTCATTCTGTAGGTTCCGCACCACCCCCGTGGCACCACCGGAGATGTATACCGATGTGCAGCAGGAGAGTGAGCCCCCTCCCAAAGGCTATGCCCTAGGGGGGGTAAGCCAAGAAGTAACCCATGGGATGGAAGAATCCTGGTGTCATATACACCGGCATCCAGTGGGTGGTTGGGATCCCTCCCGTGGCCCCGATCTGAGGGGTAAGCAAGAGTGCATCTCCCATTGGTAAGTCCATGGGAGGTAGGTAAGTGGGGGGCCAGTCCTCAAAAGAGCAAAAACGGCAAAAAAAAAAAAGGAAAGAGAAAAAAAAAGGCCTCCAGTCCTCTGGAACTACCCCATCTTCAATGAGGTGAATAATGTTGCCATTGTGGAGGCACTGTGCTCAGTTCTTTTAGTACCCTTGAGTGAATTCCATCTGGCCTTATCGCCTTGTTTTCCTTTTGTGCTTTCAATCCTCTTTGGACACTCTCCTCTGAGAATGGACTTGTGTCCACTTCCCTCTCTTCCCTTCCAGGTGCCTGCTGAATCTGACACATGTTGGTCCATCCCCTTCCCCCTCCACCGTGAATACCGAGCGGAAGTACTCATTTTGAATTTTAGCTTTTCTTGATCTTGTTCTGCACAGTCTACCGACCCCCACCCTCCTGACCCTCACTATCCCATCCCTTGCTTTCCTTTTTACACTCATTTACATCATGTAACAGGAGACAGCACCGGATCCACATGTCACTTAGGTCAGGGATGCTGAGACAGCATCCTCAGGGCTTCTGGCATCAATGCTACTGGCATTTTTTTCCATTTTTATGTTGCTTGCACGCATGTGCAAGAAACATAGTGCCATCATGGGAGATTTCGGAGGTGTGTCACCTCCTCCTCCAATTCAGTCAGTGAGCTGGCAGGCGTGGCCCCTGTAAGCCAATGCATTTTGGAGCTGTCTGTGGCCTCCAAATGCAGTGCTCCACAGTTGAAAGGGGCTACGCTTCCAGTGAGGACCGATAAGAAGCATAGCTCCCCCCACATGCAGGCGCGTGCCCCTGCACGTGCTGTGTAGCCGACGGGTGCCCAATCCCCGCCGGGCTGAGTTATGCCGCTGGCAAGATTTTATGACTGCGCAGTGGCTGAGAAATCACCCTTCAGGCCTGAAATACCACAATGACAGTGACATCATTCATAAGAAGGGGTCCCAAAAACCCCATGTTGAAAATTTGGTCCAAAAATTCCAAAAAATGACTGTTTTACGAAGTGCATTGCGCAGTTCCTACACAGGCTCGTAAGTTCGCGAAATTTTGATATTTTTACTCCAGATTTTCAACATTGCCATTTTACCACACCTTCTTATGAGCAGTACAGCTGTCATTTTTCACATCTCACCAAAATGTGTTTCCGCCCTTGTAGCGCAGAATGGTGCAGTCGGTGTGCGAAATCAATGTACGGGACAAATTAAGAAAATCACAGTGACACTGTTCATGAGCAGAGGTCTTAAAATGGCAATGTTGAAAATTTGGTGAAAGAATTCCTAAAAATGACTGTTTTACGAGTGTGCGTTGCACAGTTCCCACGCATACTCGTAGGTTTGCGAATTTTCAATATTTCCACTCCAGATTTGAAACATTGCCATTTTACCACACCTTCTTATGAGCAGTACAGCTGTCATTTTTCACATCCTGGCCAAAACGTGTTTCCGCCCATGTAGCGCACAATGGCGCAGTCGGTGTGCAAACTCAATGTATGGGACACATTAAAAAATCACACTGACACTGTTCATGAGCAGAGGTCTTAAAATGGCTATGTTGAACATTTCGTGAAAAATTTCCTAACAATGACTGTTTTATGAGCGTGTGTTGCGCAGTTCCTATGCACGCTCGTAACTCCGCAAATTTTCAATATTTGCACTCCAATGACTTCCAAATACCTAAACAGCACATAGAAGCAAGCAACATTCGGCATTGATAAATGCTTGTTGTACTCTGTCCACAAACTGAAAATAAGGAGAACTGAGCAGTAAAGTTGTGAGTACTGGTATTACTTACTTGTTGTGGGTTAAGTGCTGTCTCTTGATACATGTTAATGAGTTGCTCTGGGGAGACTAGGTACCAGGGCCTGTTTCGAGTTGCTGTCTTGATTTTGATACCATTGTAGTTCTAATCAGCCTGCAATGTCTGTGCCTTGATTAACCGAAGCAGGTGGGCAACATAAGCCTTGGCAGCCTTTTGTGGAAACTGTCACAGTGTGCCTTGCATCCTGAAAGACCTTTTTTTCTTCCCTAAAGTCTGCTGCAGCAGTATATCTCTTCTCTTCTCCTTCATATACCCTTTTTCTACCCAGTATCATTCACCTTTTGCAGGCAGGCCACCTGCAAGTGTACTTGTCTTACTATCTCTCTATTTCAGGTCTCCCCAGGATCCCCCTCCCCCCCCTTGACTAGGAAAGCATCCTGAAAAAGGGAGCACCTTGTTTTGTTTTTAGCCTGGAAGCACTGTTATATTTGCACTTGAGAAAGACATACCTTAAGGTGCTAAGAAGAGATGAAGTAAGAAATGTATAAAAAAGTAGTATTTTCCCCCTTAGCAGTAAGTCAGGACCTTTGAAACATTTATGTCCTGGTTAGAAAACACTGTGCTCCAGTTTATTAGTTTCTCTCTAACCTTGTGTTTGTTGTAAAGCAAAGAAACCAAGCTAAAATACAACTGAGAGAACAATTTGTCTACGGACTCACATTTCAGCCAGAAACTGAAAATATCAAATGGTGTCCACTGCTGTACCTCTCTGTATAGAGATAAAACTTCTCCCTTTGCGTTTGCTTATGTATTTTTTATATACCAGAATGAACAAGCATTTTTCAATGCTGAATGCTTGCTTGCTGGCACTGGCATTGGTAGTGCAGGAGTTAGAGAGATGCATAATAGGACTGGCAGTGAAGTAGTGAACTTGCTGACCCCAGCCCTACCATGCAGAGAGTGACAGGTATTGGGGTGTGCCTTTGAGTCGTTGGCCATAATGCTCATGCCATTTCACCTCACCCTACTCCGTAGAGACCGACAAGTGCTGCAATGTGTCTTGGGGTCTTCGGGCCTTATGCTCACCCCATTCCATAAGGAAATATACTGACATGGGTGCAGTGTAGGAGAAGAGGGTGAACATTGGGGCCAAAGAGTCCAAGGCACACCTCAAAGCCTGTCACTGGCTGCAGGGTGGGGGCTGGAATGGCGTGAGCATTACAGCTGACAATGCCAAGTCACACCCCTGACACCTATCAGTCTGTACAGGGTGGGGCATTGCGGTTGAAAACCCTAATACCCAGAGCATTTGTTGATATTTTCACTCCAAAATTTCAACATGGGCCGTTTGTGACCCCACCTCATGAACAGTGGCACTATGAGTTAGTTTGCTGAAAGGTGATTTTATACAGCGACTGTGCATTTTGGAGCCACAGGTGTGAAAATGCATTTCGGGCAGGATGTGAAAAATGACAGCTGCACTGTTCATGAGGAGGTGTAAAAAAATGGCATTGTTGAAAATCTGGAGTGAAAATATGAAAAATTGGCGACATCACAAGCATGCGTAGAAACTGCGCAATGCATGCCCATAATGCAATTATTTTGGGGATTTGTTTAACCAAATTTTCAACATAGGCATTTTGGGAACTCCGGTCATGAACAGTGTCATTGTGATTTTGTTAATCTGGCCTGAACATTGATTTCCCACAGCGACCACACCATTATGTGACACATGCGAAAACACATTTTGGGCAGGATGTGAAAAATGATAGCTGTACTGTTCATAAGAAGGAGTACAAAAATGACAATGGTGAAAATCTGGAGTGAAAATATGAAAAATTGATGATGTCATGAGCTTGTATAGAAACTGCGTAATGCACGTTGTAAAGCAATTATTTTGGGTATTTTTTTTACCAGATTTTCAACATAGGCATTTTAGGACCTCCACTCATGAACAGTGTCACTGTGATTTTGTTAATGTGTCCTGAACATTGATTTCACACACCGACCGTGCCATTGTGTGCCACATGCACGAAAACACATTTCAGGCAGGATGTGAAAAATGGCAGCTGTACTGTTCATAAGGAGGTGTGAAAAAATGGTAATGTTGAAAATCTGGAGTGAAAATATTAAAAATTGTCAAAGTTATGAGTGTATGTTGAGACTGCGCAACACATGCTCGTAACACGGTAATTTTTTGGAATTTTTCCACCAAATTTGCAAGATAGAGTTTTTGGGACCCCACCTCATGAACAGTCACATTGTTGTTTCATTAATTGGTCCCAAAAGGTGATTTTGTGCAGTGACTGCAAAAAAGACCTTTCCGGGCCAAGTAACGAGGTGACAGTGCATTTGTTCATGAGGTGGGGTCGTAAGCACCTCATGTTGAAAATTTGGAGGCAAAATTCAAAACAATGGCTGAGATATCCACCTAAGTTAAAAAAAAACCATTTATGCCATTATACAGCTTACCTGCATTTCTTCAGTTTGCCGTCGGCTTTGAAGAGCCCGGACGTGTTCCCGGTCCACCGAAGATCATTGTGCCGGACTCTGAAGGTAAGTGTGGGGTAAGGGGGGGTAGGGTGCGCAGAGGGTGGCTGTGGGTTTGGGAAGGGGACCCCACAGCGTGGGACCGTTTTCTTTCTTTCAGGTAATTAAAAAAAATAAATAAATAATGAACACCGTGGACAGTTTTCTTTTTTTACAGGTGCATTAAAAACTGTTGTGCACCTGGGATGGGTTCCCAGTGTGCCCCATGACTTTGGGGGGGGTGATGTTGGCCACACTGGGGTGAGCTCCCAGTGTGACAAAGAATGGGTGCGGGGGCTGGAACATGCCGACGACGGTCGGCTTTGATTACGGGGAGGCACTCTGGGGTGGGCTCCCAGTGTGCCACACAATTTTGGGGGGGGGGGTTATTTAGCATGCCGACGGGGGATCGAGCACCCCTGAAGTTGGCTTTGTAGGCATTGTGTGGAAGGGGGTGGCAGCCACTGCCTCCATGTTTATTGAAATACTTCACCAGGAAAGGAACATCGGGAGGCGTGTTAGTGTGCTGCTGCATGATGAGCTTGTGTCTCTTTGCAGCGGCACTTTCTTTACAAGTTTTGACCACCTGACATATTTCTTATGTGAGTGCCTGCATGCTGGTTTATTGGGGAATGAGGGGTGCATCTACTAAAGTGTGCCCTGCTTTTGCCCACACTGACACACCTCTGAAATCTGCTACTACCGAAAGATGTTGGCTTGCACACAGACGCAAGCCAACATAAAAAGGGAAAATAAATGAAGGGATACCAGACAATGCATCATGTTTGGGCCTAGAAAGCCTGCACGGAATAAAAGTAAACAGTAGAGGTACTACAACCTGTTGCTCACACACTGAAAAGGTGACATGAAACTAGAAAGGTGATATGAAACTGTATAAAGTTATATGCGCCCTACCTTGAGGTTTCTGTTTGTCGGGTCCTGCCCAAGAGTCTTCCAGTGTCCTACTAAGCACCGGCCGGCCCTGTCCTTCCACCTTTTATACACTGAATAGTTCTGTGGGAGGAGTCTGCACCTGAAACTTACAACCTATTTTGTCTAGAGAAAGTTTTATTATGATTGTTCACTTGGGAGCTTAAGCAGCAGGCAGGTAGGAAAGAGGGCTGGAGTTATATTCTGTTTTAACTGAAATATTTGAATAGTTTGTAAGTGAAATTAGTTTTATGTGTTAAAAATTATTACCTTGAATTAGAACTGTTACATTGTAACTTTGGTGGCTTGGGGATAGTTGTTTGGCAGGGATACTTAGAGGGAAATTTAAATGTGTTGTTTGCCTGGTGGTTGGGGGAAGGGACATTAGCTGCAATTACCTTGTCTTTAAATAGAAATTACCTTGGCTTTCATTGTTCACTTGGGAGCTTAAGCGGCAGGCAGGTAGGAAAGAGGGCTGGAGTTATATTCTGTTTTAACTGAAATATTTGAATAGTTTGTAAGTGAAATTAGTTTTATGTGTTAAAAATTATTACCTTGAATTAGAACTGTTACATTGTAACTTTGGTGGCTTGGGGATAGTTGTTTGGCAGGGATACTTAGAGGGAAATTTAAATGTGTTGTTTGCCTGGTGGTTGGGGGAAGGGACATTAGCTGCAATTACCTTGTCTTTAAATAGAAATTACCTTGGCTTTCATTGTTCACTTGGGAGCTTAAGCAGCAGGCAGGTAGGAAAGAGGGCTGGAGTTATATTCTGTTTTAACTGAAATATTTGAATAGTTTGTAAGTGAAATTAGTTTTATGTGTTAAAAATTATTACCTTGAATTAGAACTGTTACATTGTAACTTTGGTGCTTGGGATAGTTGTTTGGCAGGGATACTTAGAGGAAATTTAAATGTGTTGTTTGCCTGGTGGTGGTTGGGGAGGGACATTAGCTGCAATTACCTTGTCTTTAAATAGAAATTACCTTGGCTTTCATTGTTCACTTGGGAGCTAAGCGGCAGGCAGGTAGGAAAGAGGGCTGGAGTTATATTCTGTTTTAACTGAAATATTTGAATAGTTTGTAAGTGAAATTAGTTTTATGTGTTAAAATTATTACCTTGAATTAGAACTGTTACATTGTAACTTTGGTGGCTTGGGATAGTTGTTTGGCAGGGATACTTAGAGAAATTTAAATGTGTTGTTTGCCTGGTGGTTGGGGAGGGACATTAGCTGCAATTACCTTGTCTTTAAATAGAAATTACCTTGGCTTTCATTGTTCACTTGGGAGCTAAGCAGCAGGCAGGTAGGAAAGAGGGCTGGAGTTATATTCTGTTTTAACTGAAATATTTGAATAGTTTGTAAGTGAAATTAGTTTTATGTGTTAAAATTATTACCTTGAATTAGAACTGTTACATTGTAACTTCGGTGGCTTAGGGATAGTTGTTTGGCAGGGATACTTGAGGAAATTTAAATGTGTTGTTTGCCTGGTGGTTGGGGGAAGGGACATTAGCTGCAATTACCTTGTCTTTAAATAGAAATTACCTTGGCTTTCATTGTTCACTTGGGAGCTTAAGCAGCAGGCAGGTAGGAAAGAGGGCTGGAGTTATATTCTGTTTTAACTGAAATATTTGAATAATTTGTAAGTGAAATTAGTTTTATGTGTTAAAAATTATTACCTTGAATTAGAACTGTTACATTGTAACTTTGGTGGCTTGGGGATAGTTGTTTGGCAGGAATACTTAGAAGGAAATTTAAATGTGTTGTTTGCCTGGTGTTTGGTAAAGCCTCCCACCCACCCTGTTTTGTATGCCTTCTTAAATACTGAAAAGCCACTGGGGTTGGGATTGAAGGGCTGAGTATTTCTGTTTGGGACTGAAATTTGAAGCAACAGGAGCTGGTGGGCCTGTGACATCATATGGTACCTGATGTCTGCTACACACACTGTTATGGGACCGAACACACACTGGACTGTATGTGTTTGTGAGACTTGGGAACGTTATTGGTGGAGTTGAAATTGGGTTTGTAAATAACTACAGTCAGTATAGAGAGAAACTGTACTCAGGGAAAGGGACTGAGAAAAGGGGTGCTATTATAAACAGAGGGGATAATCAGGGTGGCCATATTCCACCATGGCAGGCATCTTCGGAAGGGTTGTAGGCTGCACAGGCTGTGGGATGGCAATAATTCTAAATTGGGCCTGGAGAGAGGGAGGCTGCCCACTCTGTAGACAGCTATCTTGTATCAGGAGTGAGGTATATTGGTTAAGGAGTAAGCTGTGGGAGCTGGGGGTGTCCAAGGATAAGGGGTGTGGATATGGGCAGCAGAAGGGTGGGGCTGAGGGGAGGCTGGGGCAACGCTCTGAAATTACAGGACGTTATGTTACAGCAAGCAGGAGGGGGGATATTTGGGACAGAGGACCCTTAGATAGGGAAGTTGATGCTAAGGGGAAAGCGTACGGGGTGAACATTCTGAATACAAAGAGACTGGAGGGGGAAGAGTCACGAGGGGCTGTTGTGCGGAAGTCTAAAACAGCAGACTGTGGGAAGGGAGCTCCTAAGGTGAACAGTGCAAGAGAGGAAGAAGAAGAGGGTCAGTTTAGAGATGCAGTCAGGGGAAACTCGGGTTACTTGATGGAGGCTGACATAGAGTGTCACAATAAATTTGAGCTACTAAGCAACCTAGAGGGGGAGGAAGGGGTTGGTGGAAATGAGGAAACTTATACAGAGGCCGGGGGAGGGAGTCGGATACCCATAGGGCATCGCAGACCAGCTATGGAAAGGACAGACATAGTCCCAGAGGGAGAAGGGGAAACATATATGTTAAGCAAATGGGGGAGATGCAACATATTCCAGACATGAGGGAGGACAGCATGATTGGAGAAACTGGGAGACAAGGAGGTGGAGAGGAGCCCTTCAGCAGGGAGGTCAGTACCAAGGATGGGGCCCTAGCTAAAGGGGACCTACAGAGAGCCTCTGAGGCAGGGTACTATTACAAGGGGAGGATGTGGTGTGGGGAAGGGAAACCATCAGGGCCAGGATAAATGGTTCAGATAAGTGGGTTAAAGGGACACCTATTCAGAGGGGTTTGAGTTAAGTGGGCAAAATAGCAAGGGAGGCAGAAGGGAGGGTGACAAGGGGTCTCTAATAAGGTAGGAAGACTCCCATGAAATTGAGATCATGAATAAAGGGGGAAGGGGCTGAGGGGGCATAGTGGAGGTAACCATAAGATGATGGCGTGTGTTAAGGTTCTGTTACTGGGAGACTCGATGATTAGGGGTATCATTGGGAGGGACAGGGGTGGATGCCATAGCCAGGTGAAGGTAGTGAGTATCTCTGGGCTGACAGTGCACAGAGCAAAGTTCATGGTGTATGAAATGGTTAGGGATTGTGGAGGGAAACCGGATTTCCTGGTGCATTTGGGAACTAATGATCTAGAGGGAAATAGCATTTTGGAAATCCAAGCAAGGTTCCAAGAACTTGCCAGAGTCTGTCGGGATAATGGATGCAACATTTCCTTTTCGGAGATATTGCCAGTACCAAAGGCCTCAGTGGAGAAAAAAAAGAAGCTTACAGAGGTTAATGACTGGCTCAGGAAGTGGGGTGAAGAGAATGGATTGGGGGTGTTAGGGAACTGGAATGGAGTTTGGGAGGATAAGGGACTATATGCCAAGGACAGGTTTCATCTTGCCCCATTAGGGAAGGAAGTCCTTAAACAGGGGATGGCTGACTACATACAAGAAAGGTGGGGTTTAAACTTGGAGGGGGAAGGGATGAGGAGGGGCTGACCGAAGCCTCTCCTCCAGATGAGGGAGTAGCCGTCAAGCCCAAGAGGGGAGGGGAAACAGACTGGAGGTGGAGGTTTCAGGAGGAGCAGGGGAGGATGGAAGTATAAGGAATCTGGGTGGGGTTAGCAAAGAGAATCAGGGATAAGGGTGAGGGTTGGTGGTTAGTAATGCCAGGAGCTTGGGAAACAAGTTGCCGAGTTCCAGGCCATGCTGTTCGGGGTGGATGTAGGCGTCACGGAGACGTGGCCAACAAAACCATGACTGGGACCTAAATGTACAGGGCACACTATGCTTAGAAAGGATAGAAAGGAGGTCAGAGGGGGTGGGTGGCTATGTTCATTAGAGATGATATAGAAATTGCTATGGTAGAAGAGGCAGAGGAAAGCGTGGAGGCCTTATGGGTCACCTTCACGATCCCCAGCAGGAGATAAGGTCAAGCTGGGAGTATATAGGCCCCGGATGAGTGCTGTTCTAGAGGATGGTTTGCTGGACAACATCATTGCCCAGTGTGGTCCAAAAGGGAAGGAGTGTGTTGATGGGGACCTAATATGCCAGGTACAAACTGGGGAACCATGTCCTCTAAGGTGGCCAAGGGCAGAGGCTGCTGGATGGCTTCCAGGATGTGTTCTTAACACAGCATGTGATGGAGCCCAAAGGAGGGGCATGTCCTGGATGTGGTTCTGCAGATGGGGATCTGGTAGGGACATAGTTGTACAGGACCCCTGACTGGAGTGACCACAATACTGTCTGGTTTCAAATAAGCACGGGGGAGTGGGGTGAGATCTAGGACACTGGCAGTGGACTTCAGGGGCAGACTTTATGGGCATGGAAATATTCTCAAGGATCACTTGAAGGGATTACCTCAACGACAAGTGTGAAAAGGAGATGGAGGTCATAAAGCGGGACTTCATGAGGCAGTCAGGATCTAGCTAAGTTGAAGCGTAAGGAGCAAGGTCACGTAAACCATGCTGGTGGTCCAGTGAGGTACAGGTAGCAGTCAGAGAAAGAAGGCGGCCTACAAAACTATAAAACAACAAGAGGGATAGGGATAAGGAAATGTACCAGCTTGCATCTAGAAAAGTCACCCGTATGGTGAGGGAGCAAAGTCCAGTAAAGAGCAGCTGGCACAGGGGATATGGAGGGAAAAGGGTTCTTCGGTGCACATGGGGAGGAGGAAAACTAAGGCCATCTCAGCAGATTGAGATCAGAAGGAGGTGGGTGGAAGTGGCGAGGACCAGGCAGAGGTATTTAATGAGTACTTTGCCTCTGTGTTCACTAGGGAGGGGATGGGATATCTACAAAGCAAGGCATGAAGGGATAGAAGCGGAAGGAGTGGGATCAGGGGAGCAACAGAAATGGAGCAAGAGGGAGGAAAAGGTACCCCAGGGTGTCACATCTGGATAAGGATAAAAAGACCAGTAAGGGGAGGAGACGGATGATGCTATCTCCACCAAAGGGTGTGGTTAGCCCTCAAGGCCCTAAAGAAAACAAATCTCTGGGCGGATGGCATTCATCCGAGAGTACTATGAGGAATTGGCGGACATACTGGCTGCACCCCTGGTGGAGCTTTTCAGCAGGTCACTTGAGACAGGAGGGTACCTAGAGTTGGCGAGAGGCACATGTGTACCAATCCATAAAGGGGGTCGAGGAAGTACCAGGTAACTATAGACCCATCAGTTTGACCTCAGTGGTGGGAAAATTAATGGAGAGTATACTAAAGGAACGGTTGGGGTGTACTTGGAGGAGGTGGGAGGTCTGGACAGTGGCAACATGGGTTTGTTGCCAGGTAGATCATGTCAAGCCAACCTTGTAGGATTCTATGAATGGATAATGTCAGAACTGGACAGGGGTAAGCCTGTGGATGTATTATTCTTGGACTTCAGCAAGGCGTTGACTCTGTCCCCACAATGGTCTGGTGGAGAAACTGATGGGGTTAGGAGTAGGCCCTTTGATGGTCAGATGGATTGAAAACTGGCTAGCTGGATGCACTCAGACAGTAGTGGTCTGTGGGAGCTCTCGAACCCTAGAGAGGTTGGTAGTGGGTACCACAGGGCTCGGTCCTGGGTCCGATCCTGTTTAATGCATACATATCGGACATCAGGGAGGGTATAGGGTGTGAAATGAGTCTCTTCGTGGATGACTCCAAGATGGGAGCAGTAGTTGAGAGAGAAGAGGGGATGGTGGCCCTGCAAGGGGACCTGGACACCCTGGAAAGCTGGGCTCACACATGGAAATTAAATTTCAATATCACCAAATGCAAGGTGTTGCATCTTGGTCGGGGAAACCCTAAACACAGGTACACCCTGGGAGGAGGCGCTGGAGGCCTCAATAGGGGAAAAGACCTAGGGGTCATGGTGGATACATGTATGAATAACTCTGAGCAGTGCAGGAGAGCAGCTAGCAAGGCAAACAGGATGTTGGGATGCATCGTAAGGATCACCTCTAGGAGCAAGGAAGTGATTCTGCAGCTGTACAATGGACTGGTTAGACCACACCTTGAGTACTGTGTACAGTACTGGAACCACACTTGAAGAGGGACATACAGCTCCTGGAGGAGCGTACAGAGGAGGGCAACAAAGATGATACGAGGCTGGGGATTTGACTTATGAGGACAGACTTGAGGGAGCTCTGCCTGTTTTCATTGGAGGAGGAGAGACAGGGGACATGATTGAGGTCTTCAAGTACCTCAAGGAATAAATAGGGTAAACATGGAGGGATCTTTAGACTAAAGCAGGGAGGTATCACCAGAGGGCATGGTTTGAAGTTGGAAGGTGGAAGGGTGAGGGGAAGAGGAGGAGGTTTTCACGAGAGGTGGCGGACCCTTGGAATGCACTGCCTGGTGAGCTGGTTCAGAGATCCACAGTGGAGGGCTTCAAGAGAGGGTGGGACAGACACAGAAAGTGGATGTATCAGATGATGGCCTGTCCCGGGGGTGGGTGGGGATGGATGATAGGGGTTTCTGGAGATCAAGGGATGGGAGGGTCTCGGCATCCAACTAAGGATCTAGGTTCGAGCAGACTCGATAGACCGTAAGGCCTAATCTGCTGGCAAATAGTATGTTAGTTTGTTAGTATGAACACTACCACCCAGTCAAAAGATATCTGAGTTCTCTTTTATTTATAGCATTTGGGATATAAATAAAAAGGTTGTTTAAAAGAAATAAGCTGTATTTCTGTAAGTGGGTGGAGCCTGATGTGGTCACATGGTTGACTCTGGGTATAAAAGGAGTCTATCCTAAAGTACACATCAGATTTGTATGGGGATCAGTGCTGTGCTGACCTAGGTAATAAGGTTTGCAACTGCCTTCAGTCCTCATAGTTCAGGTGGGATTTTTGCCCAGCCTGAGTGACTCTAGCCATTTTCTAGAACTTACGGTATTAGCAAACAGTGAAGTTAACTGATTTTGCTTAGTTATTTTTGTTTTCCTTTATTTTGTCGTATCTAGTCTGCTAATTTGCTGTATGTAAATAAATATTTATTTTGATTTGCCAAACCTGTCTTCTGAGTGTCCATCTATTCCCACCAACCTCACAGGAACCACAAATAAAAGGCGTGCACTATTGCAGGTCTAACTTGAGATACATAACAAGCCACATAAAAAGCTTTTTTTTTATCTCAACTAACAATTATTTTTATACAAACTTGGTTGCTAATAAGAAAGCTTATATACATAGCAAAGCAAACAGATGAGTTTAGAGCTGCACAAGGAGACAACAGCTAACCAGCCAGTCACCCATAAACCCCAGTGCTTCAGCATAAGCCTTCCTCAGGGGGCAACATAAGCCTCGTCCACATAATCAGGATTTTAGTAAACTGGAATTTCGCTTTTTTCTCACTTACTGTCACATGTTGCCTAAAGTTATAACTGCATTTCAGACCCAAACCATGCAAGTCACAACAACAACAAGCATTTGTCAATGCTGAATGTTGTCTTGCTGGCATTGGCATTGGTAGTGCAGGAGTTAGTGAGATGCTTAATAGGAATGCCAGTGAAGTATTGAACTGATGCTAACTCCACTCCCACCCTGCAGAGACTGACAGGCATTGGGGTGTGCCTTAGGGTCTTCAGGCCTTACGCTCATCCAGTTCCATAAGGAAATAAGCTGAGATGGGTGCAGTATAGGAGAATGGGGTGAACTTTGGGGCTGAAGACTCCAAGGCACATCTCGATGCCTGTCACTGGCTGCAGGGTGGGGGTGGAATGGTGTAAGCATTATAGCAGATGATCTCAAGTCACACCCCTGATGCCTGTTAGTCTCTACAGGGTGGGGCATTATGGTTGTAAACCCTATCGGCCTGGGTGTTTGTTGGTATTTTCACTTCAAATTTTCAACATGGGCTCTTTGTGACCCCGCCTCCCCATGACTGTGCCATTTGGTGTCACAGGTTCGAAAACACATTTCAGGCAGGATGTGAAAAATGACAACTGTATTGTTCATGAGGAGGCATAAAAAAATGGCAATGATGAAAATCTGGAGTGAAAATATGAAAAATTGGTGAAGTCATGAGCGTGCACAGAAACTGCGCAACGCATGCCTGTAACGCAATTATTTTGGGGATTTTTTAAGCACATTTTCAACATAGGCATTTTGGGACCTCCCCTCATGAACAGTGGCAGTGTGATTTTGTTAATCTGTCCCAAAGCTGATTTCCCAAGCGACCACTCCATTGTGCACCACAAGTGCAAACACATATTGGGCAGGATGTGAAAATGACAGCTGTACTGTTCATAAGGAGGTGTGAAAAAATGGCAATGTTGAAAATCTGGAGTGAAAATATAAAAAATTGTCGAAGTTACAAGCGTGCGTGGAAACTGCGCAACACATGCTCGTAACACAGTCATTTTTTGGAATTTTTCACCAAATTTGCAACATGGGGTTTTTGGGACTCCACCTCATGAACAGTAGCACTGTAGTTTTGTTAATCAGTCCCAAAAGGTGATTCCGTGCAGTGACCGCACAATCACCTTTAGGGACAAGTAACAAGATGACAATGCATGTGCTCACGAGGTGGGGTCCCAAGAACCCCATGTTGAAAATCTGGTACCAAAATTACCAAAAATGGCTGAGACATCCACCTAAGTTGACCCCCCCTCCTTGACTGCCATTATAAAGCTTACCGCATTTTGTGCAGTTCCCGGTTGGCTTTTGAAGAGTTCAGATGTGTTCCCGCTCCTCAGAAGATCTTAGCGCTGTCCCTCCAGAGGTAAGTATGGGGTGAGGGAGGTACAGGAGTTGGGGTGCACAGAGGATGGGTGCGGGTTGAGGGGGTGCGGCGGGATGACGAGGAACCTTTTACAGGTAAAAAAACAGACTTCGTGGGAAGATTTTCTTTATTTACAGGTAAAAAAATGATTTCAGGCACACTGGGTGGGCTCCCAGTGTGCCAAGTTTCAGAGAGGATAAGTGCGAAGAGGTTGGGCACCGTTGCTTCAAAGTGTGTGTGCGTGGGGGACATGATGCTGACGGGGAGTGGGCACCCCCATCAGCAAACAAACTGAACTGGGGGGGGATGTGCTGACACATGGATTGGGCATCCTCGATTTGACATCGTGGGGATTATGTGGCAGGTGGCAGGAGCCGCCATATTTATTGGAATATTTCACCAAAAAAAGGCACGTAACGGAACCTTGTCATCTGATGCTCCAATGAAGAAACTGCAACTCATTGGAGCAGCAGATTTCTTTCAACTCCATGGCTCTTTGAAACTGTTGACATCGCCAGCATGCTCACTGATTGGCGGCTGAGGGATGCACCCACTAAAGTGTCCTCTGCATTGGCCACAACACTGACACACCTCTGAGAGTGCTACTACCACAAGATGTTACTTGCCACACGCAAGCCAACATAAAAATGAATTTCAAGTAATTTACTCCACAAAGCTGAGACTAATTTTCACTCACTTCAGTCACTTGCCTAATTTCTGTCAGCCTCACTAGTTTATAAACAGAAAGTCTGACTTAAATCTACTGTCTATTCATTTACTTTCAGTTCATTTTTTTTTTGGGGGGGGGGAGTGGCTGTGCAAGATTTAATAAAACAAATGTTGAATGGATTTTTGGGGAGTTACATTTGAAAAATTTGATCCCTTAAGCTGAACTATTGACTTGCAGTAGTCATATTGTCCTCAGCCTTCAATTTTGGACAATATAACTATTGTCTGGCAATAGTTTAGCCTTTAGGGTCAATATTTTCCCACTGCATCTCTTAATGCCAGTCAATGGGACCTATGCATGATGGATGCACACCATGCGTAGGGCACACAGGGATGGAATGCAAAGGGGAATGTGGCTGTTATGTGCCAGACACCCCTTGGCAGCATGCATGATGTGTGTGCAGTACACCACATAGGGCATCAACGTGCAGCCACGCAGATCTACCACGCACCATGTATGTGGGGCATGCCACTTAGTAGCATGCAGAAAACACCACAGTGCTTATTCACAAAGCTGTGGATAGTGGCAAGGCACAACCACACACACTAGCCAGAGGGCTGCCATAAGTGTATGCAGCTGGTGGCCCAACCACAAGCAACAAGGCACAGTAGTTGAATGTGGCCATAAAGCAACCGCCACATGCCTGTGACCACACCAGGTGCACAGTCCTGGGCAAGGCAGAGCACATGGCAGAGGCGGGGCCCATCTGCAAACATGGAAAAATAGGCATGCAATACTGCACTGGTGCCCACCATGGTGGTGCGTGAGCACAGCACAGATGGCGACAACGGAACTGCATGGACCATGGTGGCGTGCAGCACAAGATGGCAGCCTCAGCCATCTGCCAGCATGTTGTGGATGCACCACCACATGCAGGCCACCATGCACACACCCCGGTGTCCCCCACCCAGCCCAGCATGCAGGGACAGCCATACAGGACACTAATGGCCCCGCTATTGCACCATGTGTTGTCATGGGCTGACACACGGAAGCCCGGCTGCCATGTCCCTCATGACGGCACACCCATGCCCACCCCTCCATGATGGCACACCCATGCCTGCCCTCCATGGCGGCACAACTATGCCAATCCCCTCCCACACCCAGGAGTCAGGAATCACACACACATACGGATGCCATTAAAATGCTTTATTGTACACAGACTGTGACACACAAACAAACTGAAAGAAGCTAGAACAACCCCACCACCCACACGGACATCCATGCAGGCAATACCACAACCCCTCTGCTTGCTAGGGTCCATGCACTGCTGCAGATGCTGAAGCTGCTGCTGTCATCATGCTGTGGCCGGGATGCCACCGCCACCCAGGGCACCATCCTCCTCCCTTGGCTTGTCAGGCACCCAGCCTGCCACCTTGCCCGGGCCGAACCTCCTCATCCCCGCTGAACAAATCCTCCTCCAGGTCTGCCTGCTGTAGTCTCCTCTGCACAAGCTCCATCAACATATGCTTAATAGGCCCATGATAGCACTGTGGAGAGAGGAGACACAGTAAGAAAGCATGGTACATGTCGCATGGGTCACCCACACAGGCCTCTGACAACCCCCATGCACCTGTGGTGGCCACACACTGGCACTGTGCCCATGGCCCCATACCAGTGGCTAGTGACACGCATGGCCCAGTGCAGCAGCAATGTGACAGGGCCACGGTGCACTGTGCAGGACGTATGTCACACAAATGGGAGGTGGGGAGCTGCAAACCACCACACACACCTGCACATGCAGTGCTGTGTCGCAGTCGAACACATGTCCCAGCAAGCAGCATGTGTCACACATGTGCATGGTGCAAACATGTGCCATGTGGCAGCCAGCAGGCCCTGCCTGCACTGACAAACCCAACAACTGTATGCAAATAACAGGAGTGCTCTGTACTACCCCCCTGACTCTCGCACTGTCCCACTGTGCTGGGCCATGACAGTCACTGTATTTTGGGGAGTGTATGTCTGAACAATGGGCACACCTCACACATACTGTCCAGGACTGCTGCACAGTCAGCATGCTATGCCATGCCACTGTGTGTGAACAGCAGGTGGAGTGGGCCAACACCACTCCCATATGTGTGCCTCACTGTGCGGCCCAGTACCCAAACTGTCCTATGTGTACACTCCACCACACTCACACCACCATCCCCCCCCACACACACACACATATACACACAGGCGCACACACGTTTGGGACAGGGCATGCAGAATACCTAGCCAGGATGGCACGGTCACCCTCCACAGTATCCTAGGGGTGGAAGCTCATGATGATGGTGATCGCGATTGAGCACTTTCAAAAAGGGCTACTCAATCATGGTGCTCTTTCACAGGGTTACCTGGCAGGGAGGGCTACAGGATAGAGGGTTCAGCAAATATAGCAAAATGATGTCACTATGTATATATGCACGGGGGGGGGAGGGGACCACACCGTGTGATGGGCAGAAGGGGAGGGAGGGTTTATGGGGTGTAGTGTGACAGTAGGCTTCCAAGCTGGCCATGAGGTGTGTCAAGTTGGTGGCAGGCTGGGGTTGGGAGGGTGCCTGGTTCGATCCTGGGCAAGCTCTGGATCTTTGTGCCGGGTCTTTGTTATTTTATTTTATTTTTGCACCCCCCTGACATGCACCCCCCTGGAGCTGAGAATCCTTAAGTAGGTGGGTTCCAGGGACAAAGCCCCCCGCATAAATAAAGAAATCCTACATCTCAGGTGCTGTCTTGCTGTTCACTGCAAGTCTACATCGCCAAAATTAATTTTCGGCGATGTAGACTCACCCAAACAGCATTTACTATTCCACAGTCACAATTATCATATGGAACCCCTAGGGCCTACATCCCCATGTTCTGCCTCGTATCTCACTCCACCATCCATGGAAACACGGGTTATGTAGCGGGGGAATGGCAGCTGCCACCACCCTCATCTCCGTGCTGGGCTGACCACCATCACCGGTGCTCTGCCTGTCTACTCCATCCTGAGCAGCTCCAGCCTCCTGGGCATGCCCTCCGGGTCCTGTGTGGGGGAATGGGTGGGATACAGCAAGTAAGCAAGAAAGAGAGAGAGAGAAAGGCACAGAGTCAGTACACAAGAGATTGTTTGAAACACAGGGCCATAGTCCAGTCACATTTCGAAGCAATGATATTCACCCACTCATGCCGTGATGGCTCACAGGGTGCCATATCTACTGGTGTTGCACATGTTGGCCTCAGTGACATGAAAGAGGTGCAGGGAGTACTGCTCATGCCCTGTTGCACCATCAGATGCCATGATGCACTGCGCTCCCTCCGCCCCACGAAGGACCTGACATGCAGGGGACACATGTGAGTACATGTGCCCACCGCCTATGCAGGGCCAACGTGCTGTGGCCTGCTGATATGCCCCCTTAAAGACACAAGCCTGTGTGTGCAGAGGCATAAGGCTGGTGCACCTGCAGGACGACCAGTGCAGCAGGATGTGTCATGGGGTGCTGTTGCACATGTTGCTGCTACAGGAGGAAGACACAGAGGGCCATGTCTCAGGGTATTTCACCCACATCTAGATGCCTTGATGCTCTGTGAACTACACTGCATTGAGTGTTTCAGGCTGCTGTGGCACACCATTAAACACATATGTGACCTTGTCCATGAACGGATTGCTCCACACACATGGAGGTCCAGGTCCATGTCCGTGGAGACAAAGGTCCTTCTCGGCACTTCCTACTATGCCACCAACTCCTTCCAGAGGGTCACCGGTGACATGGTGGGCATGTGCTAGTCATCCATATCCCAAGCTATGGTGGGAGTCACGTACGCCATGCTGGAGCACATGCAGATGTACATATCACACCCCTTGGCCCCAAGAGATGTCAATAGCACCAAGCAGGGCTTCTTCAAGGTGCACGGGATACCTAACATAGTTGTTGTGACTAATGGCACACACATCATGATTCTTGCACCCCCCCTTATGTGCGAGGAGGCATACAGAAACAGGAAGGGTTTCAACAGTGTGAACATCTAGGTAGAGTGTGACCACAATGGAATGTTCACAGACATCTGCATGAGGTACCCAGGGTCATGCCATGATGCATACTATACTGGACGGTTGCTGCATTGGCACCTAGATGCAGGATGGGGCTATCGATGTATGGTTGTTGGGTGAGTATGGTATTCCCCCTACCCACTGTGTAGCATTATGCTGGCATGCCAGGTGCATGCTACTAACAACTTTCCCCTCTCTCGCCACCTCCAGATGACATCGGATATCCCCTGTGCCTGAACTTGATGACACCCATCCATGCACCAGCCAATGCTGCAGAGGAGGCCTACAACTAAGCCCACAGGAGGACACAGAACATCTTCAAGAGAGCCATAGGCCTCCTCAAAATACATTTCAGGTGCCTGGGCCACACCAGTAGTATGATGATGCTGGCACCTAGGAAGGAGTGCCGTGTGTTCACTGTATGTGCCATGCCACACAATATCATGCTACACCATGACATGCCCATCCTTGGTATACTGCAGCATGACACACCACTGGAGGAGGATGACATGGTCATTGTCCACAGACAGGAGAATGTCGTTGTCCATGAGGTGCATGCGGTGCTGGTCCAGGGTTCCTTCCATCGGTAGCCAGGTCCATTGTGGGTGCCAGCCCCATGCATGGTGTGCGACCATATGGGTACGAGAGCTTGCGCTGAACCGCAGTGGGTATGCATTGGTGTTGGGCGACAGCGTGGCCTGTGAGGGCAGGGCCCCGTGTAACCACTCCCAGTGTGGGACACCTGGCGCACCTTGATGACAAAGCAGCTTAGTGTGTACAATGGGTGCCATGCCCTACAGTGCCACCGCTGGCACCACACATGGCATGCCGGTCATAGTGCACCCTCTACAGCATGGGGTCGCAGCCCAACTACGAGGTTGGCCATGTGTCTGCCATGTGCATTTTGGGGGGGTGGCTGTACCATGCAGTGGCACACCATGGTGGTACATGTTGTGTGCTGCACTGCGGGATGGGGCCACATTGTGTACTGGGGTGTGTGCAGTGGGTTACATGTGCTGTGCTGTGCTTCTGAACTGTGTCATGGGACCACTGTGCATCACTGCCGTGGGGGCCCACCACTGCTACTGTGTCTCTGGGGCCTGCACTGACAGCCTTGACAAAGCACGTAAACCCAGACGCCATGTGTTGGACCATGGTCTGCTGCCTTTGCAACTGTGTCATGTGCCCACTGGACAATCTGTGGGCTGTGGCAGTGTGTCTGCATCGCTGGTGGGCACAGCATTCTCCACCAGGACACAGTCATTGATGTCCATACCCTGTGTGACCATGCCGTCCCATTGTCATTACTGCCCTCCCTGTCCCGGGGCATTGCAGTAGCTGTGCCATGTGTGGTTGCTGTCCCATCAGTCACCAGTGGTGGTGGGGGGGGCGCCAACACCATGTGGTTCCACGTTGGGCTGCATCCCATCATGGCCCGGGTGGTGTTCAACCAGGCCCATTCTGTTGTCGGCCAGGGCATCGGCAGTGCAGTCCAAGCTCCACCATATGTCAAACACCTTGCTGGTGAGGACACAAAATGCATTGGTGCTGCGGTATTGCTCGGCTCAGTGGTCAGCCTCCAGTTGGCACAGGTCATGGTACCTGTCTGCCAGCATCACCTGCATTCTCTGTGCACATGTGCATCTGGGCACAGGCCATGACAGACCCTCATCTGGGCTGTCATACATGTCCCCTGTGACATGATCAGGGGTGACACCGGTGGCCGCAATGGCCACACCTCACTCCCCCTGTGCCGGCTGTGCCCTGCCAGTGGTGAGCTCCATGCATGTCCTTGCTTCAGCTGGGTGCCTCTGTGCTTCTCTGGAGTGTCCATCCAGGGTGGCTGTTGTGGTCTGGGTGCTGGAGTCGCCAGCCTCATGGCCACTTTTGACATCAATGCCCATGTCCATGGGAGCCTCCATGTTCTGCTCGGTACCTGTGGGGAACAGGGTACAGTCAGTGTGGAATGCATGGTCGACTGTTGTGTGTGCGCTGGGGGCACATGTCTCAGTACTACTCACCAGTGCTGGAGCCAACACACCTTTGCTTCTCCACATTTGCCAGCATGGCGCTTTTGTCCCTGTCACGCTGCCCCATCATAGCTGGTGCTGTGTCCTGCACTGGCGTGTCTGCTGTGTGGGGAGAAAAGGATGTGTGTTAGCACATTGTACAGGGTCACTGTGCCTGTGTCCATGGGGCACTCCTACCCCACCTTACCGTCAAGTCCATGCAATCCACCTCACCATGGACTCCCACGTCAGTCAGTGTGTCCGCTACCATCTGCTTCAGGGGGGTGAGCTGGGTTTCATCACACGGTAAGCCCTCACCGGTGCCCTGCTGTGCACATGTGGTAGCAGTGATCTTGTGCTTCAGGGTGGCATGCAGGTCACACCAATTATGCTTGATGGCCTCAAGTATACATGCCTCTGGGCCTGTGGCATCCATCCTGCTCTGGATCTCAAGCCACAGCCTGGTCTTGACCTCGACGAGGAGTGGTTAAGGACAGGGACCCATACAGATGGCGGTAGTGGGTGTGGATGTCCGCAACCATGGATGCCACCTGCCCTCCGTGAAGCTGAGTGCACATGCACTGCCCATGGCCTGATGCCTCCCATGTCCCCGGCCCCAGCTGGCAGGGACATACTTAGCTTTGCCTCGGTCTGCGCCATGCATGACTCCCTCTGTGTCCGCCTTTCCTCCACATCCATCCACTGTTCAGCATTCACTTCCACTCTGTGGTGGTGGGCATTGCACTGCTTCATATATGGTGGGGTCAAGGGGCGTGTCTGCATACATTTGGCATGCCTCTGTGTGCTGTGTGGTGCACTAGGAGTGCCACTTATGCATGTCCCTTGGTCTGTGCAGCACGCATTGATGGTGGTGCATGCCACATACAGTGTGTGCCTTGCACAGTGAATTATTCCGTTATGGAATAGTCAACCAAAGGATGTGGTAGAAATAGACAGTTTTCATAGTTTTAAAGCAAGGCTGGACAAGCACTAGCTAGATAACATGGGCAAATATCTCACCCACTAGTGTGGGAGATTGACCTAATGGGTTAACACCTTCTGTCTATCTTATACTTCCAGTATTTAATCCAGTATTGTCGATTTTGTAATTATTTTGCAGTTCTGATAGAAGAAATAAAACATTACTTGGTGTCTACTTGCACCCCCTCACACCCTCTGATCTCTGGCACCCTACCATTTAATATTTCCCTAGTGTCTAGTGACACCCCCAACCCTCCGGTCACTGGCACCCTACCATTTCATATTTATCCGGTGTCATAGTGGCACCACCCCCAACCCTCCAGTCACCAGCCCCTTAAAATATTTAGTATTTCCCAGATCCCTGGTATATGAACATACGAACATACGAAATTTGCCAGCAGATAAAGGCCTAGAGGTCTATCAAGTCTGCTCAAATGTGCAGCTAGCACCCCTTATTCTGCAGCTGCCCCTCCCTTCCACCCTTCCCCTTCATTAACCCTCCCCCTTGTCCTGTCCCATCCTCGATTGAAGCAGTCCACTGTTCTACTGCATACCACTTCTGCAGGTAACGCATTCCACCCAGCCACCACCCTCTCTGTAAAAAAGTGTCTCCTCATCTCCTCCTGAACCTTCCTCGCTCCAGTCTCATATCATGGCTCCATGGTCCTCCCCTCCTTACTTTGAACAGCCCTCTGTACCTGTCTTGTTTATTCCTTTCATGTATTTAAAGTTTTCAATCATGTCCCCCGTCTCCTCTCCTCCAGTGAGTACATGTTCAACTCCTTCAACCTCCTCTCATATGATAAGTCCCCCAGACCCTTGATCATCTTTGTCGCCCTGCGCTGCACTCCCTCCAGTAACTTAATGTCCCTCTTCAGATACGGACGCCAGAACTGCACACAGTACTCCAGGTGTGGTCTAACTAATGACCTATACAGTGGCAGAATCACCTCCTCCCTCCTCAAGGATATACCCCTTGCAATACAACCCAGCATTTTGTTGGCCTTTGCAGCTGCCTTCCTTCACTGTGCCGAGTTGTTCATTGACCCTGTGATGAGCACACCCAGATCCTTCTCCTCCTCTGTCTGGGCTAGCTGCACTCCCCCTAGCTGGTAAGTCCTCCTTGGGTTCTTCATCCCAAAATGCATCACCTTGCACTTTTTGGCATTAAAGCCCAGTTGCCAGGTGTCTGACCAGGTTTCAAGCTTTGCCAGATCATCCTGCAACCCTGCCATCCCCTAGGTCATCCACCACCGCGCCAACCTTGGTATCATCAGCAAACAGACTGATCTTGCTCTTGATGTCCCATGATATGTCTGCAATGAATATCCCAAACAACACTGGTCCCAACACGGGTCCTGTGGGACACCGCTGTCACTGCCCTTGGGTGTGAGGCTCCCACCCACCATCACCCCTCTGCTGCCTTCCTGCAGCCAGTTTCCCACCCATCTCACCAGCATTGCACCTGCCCCTGTGCCTACTAACTTCCTTCCCAGCCTTCCATGTGGCACTGAGTCGAATGCCTTACTGAAGTCCAGATACAGGACATCCACTGCATGTCCCCTGTCCAGTTGCCTAGTTACCCAGTCATAGAACTCGACCAGGTTGTTTGGCAGGATCGGCCACGTATGAAGCCATGCTGTCTGCTGTCCTGTAGTCCTTTGGCCTCTAAGAGGGCCACCAGCCTCTCCTTCAGGATAGTCTCCATTAGCTTACCCACGATGGATGTGAGGCTCACTGGTCTGTAGTTTCCGGTTCATCCTTGGGGCCACTCTTGTGGAGGGCACCACATGAGCCATCCTCCAGTCCTGAGGTACACACCCAATGTAGTGAGGCATTAAATAGGTCTGCCAAAGGTCCTGCAAGGACCTCTGCCAGCTCCTTCAGTACCCTGGGGTGGATGCCATCTGGGCCTGGTGCCTTGTCCACCCTCAGTGCCTTCAAACCTCTCGAACTCTGCCCTCCATGATTTCCCCATCTGTCACCACTTCCCCCCCTGCGCTGCCATTTCTCCCATCTTGGGTGTCACCCCCCTCTTCTCTTTAGTAAATACTGAGCAGAAGTACTCATTTAGTGCTTCCATGCTATCGTACCTCTGCTTCCACCCAACCCCCTCCTTCCTAATCCTTACTATGTGGTCCTTACAGCTCCTTTTCTCCTGATGTACTTAAAAGTCCTTCTCCCCTTCTTAATGCCTTGTGCCAGCCTGAGTTCTGTAGATGCTTTGGCTCCCCTTACTGCCTTGTCACCTCCTTCGATTCTGTCAAGTACTCTCTCTGTCCTCCCCCTCCCTGTTTTCTTGTATTTCCTAAAGGCAGCTCTTTTCCTCCTTACCTTTCCATGACCTCCTTGCTCAACCAGCTCGGTTTCTTAGCCCTAGCCTTCTTGCTCTGGGCTTTGCAGCAGGTTTTGGTTGCCTCCACTATCCCCAACTTTATGAGCTCCCATCTCTGGTTAGTATCCATACTAGATTGAATTCTGGCCAGGTACCCTTTTACCACTTCCCCAACCCTCCCAAAGTCAGCCCTCCTGAAGTCCAGCACTCTTGTGCCAGATTCCACTCCTTCCTTGCCCATATCCAATGTGAGCCCTACTGAGTGGTGGTCACTCCCTGACAGCGGTTCCTCCACTGTAAGTTCTCTCACAAAGTCCCCATGTGCCAGCACAAGGTCAAGGGTATTCCCTAACCTGGTTGGTTCACTGACCATTTGCAGCAGGAAGCTGTCCTGGAAGGCATCCAGCAGTACCTGCTCCTTCTGTTCCTGGTTGTTGGGGTGCTCCAGTCCACTCCTGGCATGTTGAAGTCCCCACAATCACCACACTACCCTTCTGCAGGTCCTCCTGATCTGTCCCGCTAGTTCCTGTCTAACTCCTCCATCTGAGATGGTGGCCTGTACCACTCCCATTCTAAGACTCCTATTCTTGGAATCCTGGATTTGCACCCAAAGTGACTCTGTACTACCCTCCTCCCTTCCTCCCTTACACACTTCAGTCCTTCCTTCACATATAGTGCCACCCCTTTCCCAGTCACCCTGTCCCTACGAAATAACCTGTACCCTGGTACAGACAGGTCCCAGTCATTATATTGGGTGGCCCATGTTTCCGTGATGGCTGCAATGTCCACCTCTCCCTCTGCCATGAGAACCTGCAACTCTGCAGTTTTCTCCCAAGGCTCTAGCATTAAGGGTAACCACCTTCCACCCTTTCCCCTCCTCCCATCCTGCCTCCTTTCCTAGCATCACCAATAGTACTTGCCATTTGTCCTTTGTCACTGTTATGGGGTAAGCTCATATGATTTCCCAACCTGTGGTTTCTGCATATCTCTTCCCCAACTGCCACCCCCCACTCCTAGTTTAAACTCCCAACTTCCTCTATATATTCTTCCATCCTCTGCTTCAACACTTTCTTTCCCTCCTCACTCAAGTGTAGTCTGTCCTTGGCACAGAGACTACTGTCCTCCCAAGTCCCTCCCACCCCCCAATAGCCCATACCCTTTAGCACAACACCAGGTTCTTAGCCATCTGTTAAATTCCTCTATTCTCAGCTTTCTTGTTGTGCTTGCCTTTGGCACGAAGTATCTCGGAAAAATTTACTGATCTTCCTGCCCCTCACATAATTGTGCTAGTTCCTCAAACCTCCTCTGGACTATATCCACTGTCTTGTCAGCCAGGTCGTTTGTCCCAAGATGTATAATTAAATGAGGGCTTGTCCCTACCCCTTCTAGCATTTTCAGAACAGACTGTCCCACCCTTTCGCTGTCATTCCTGGCATGGTCTCACCCAAATGCGACTATGCCTCTCCGCCTTGCTACTCCACCTAACTCCTCATAGTATTGAGTCCCCCAGCACTAAGATTCCACCCCTCTTACTCCCTGCTTGCTTCCTTTCATCTCCCTCCCTCATTTCCAGCTCCTCTTCTTCCTCCTGCACATTATTATGCCCTTTTACCCCTGTTGCAGTTCTCCCAGCAGAACTTCCCCCCGCTCCAGTTTGGTCCAGGCATTTATCAGTTACTCCTCTAATTTCATCATTTCCCTCCTCCACCTTCTTCCTCGCTAGCAGTGCACAACTATTTTCTGAAGACCCTTCACAAATGCCTGCTCCCTCTCTCTGCATAGTAACCTGTTCTCTCCTTTCCACTCCATGACTTTTGCCACTTCTTCGCCTCCCCTCACAAGTCCCTATTGCCTCCTTCCATTTGACTTTTGTCTCCTGACCTGGTTTCCCCGGCAATCATTCTTCCTGGCCTGGGCCCTTTGTCTCTGCTTCCTTCTTCTGAGCCTCTCCTCACCACTGTTGGCTTAAATTGCCCTCCTCATCTCCCTTCTTCCTCCCTCCAGTATTGGGCTAAACCCACCCCAATCTGCCTTGCCTGTCTTAGTTCCTCCTGCAGACCCTCAATCTCCTTTCTAAGTTTTTCTATGTGGTTACACCTAAACATCCTCCACTCTCCAGGCAATGTTTAGAAAGATTGGTGCACGCAGTTGTTGCAGCCTACCACCCTACCCATTGCTGTCGTTGCTCACCAGTGACCCCACCCTTCCAGATGCAGGATACCAAACACCCCAAGTCCCCACTCTCCCTCTATCAGTGCAAAACATTCTTTATTTCCTTACCTCCTTTGTTGCACACGTTTAGATATGTTGAGCAACTGCTTTTATATTCCTATCCACACTCAAAATACTTTAAGTAGCCATTGCACAACCTTCTTCAACTCCTACTCCTCCTTTACCCAATGCAATAACTATGAAGTAGTAATAATGAAAGCGCCTAGATCTGCATTTACTTCCCTTCCACTGAGAGAGCAGTCACCTCTTCACTTGCTGCAGTTCCTTTCCTGGATGTCTGCTTCTGTTATGACAGGTGCAAATCTTTGCCTGTTTGAGGAAGTGATGTCAGAACCCTAGTACAAAGGGAATAATTGACCAGGGGTGGGTGGGGTGAGGGTTTGGGGGTGGGACCTGCCCAAGTCTTCCGGAAACAATCAGGTAGCTGAGGCCTCTAGTCAGACAATAGCCCTTCCCCACTCAAAACTTTGCAGCTAGTGAAGCCAGCAACAATGAATCAATTCTACTCAAAGCCCCAACATAGGTTTGCTACCCAAAGATACAGGACACCAATTCAAACAGCTTCACCAACAATACATCAAAATAGGTTTGGAATTATAAGATATAGGTCTCCAATTCAAAGAAACAGACCAGTTAAATTACACCAATTATGTTTAAAAGAGAAGAAATAGGCCTCTACAAATGCAGCCTGCCACATAAACCAAACAAATGAGCCCACTTTTAGCTACCAAAACAGGTTTCAAAATTCCAACAGCCCCAAACAATACCCTGCTAGCCCCTTAGTAGTAAGAAAGAAAATAAACATTCTACCAAGTAGAATCCATGAAAAACAATGTAAAACAAGAAGCTACTGTACTGTAGATCTGATCCTGTCCCCCTTCTAGTTCCTAGACTAGTATCTAGTATTAACCCCAACTCACCATTCACCGACCTGAATTTGCTTTTTGATGTATTTTTAAAGGAGACAGGAAATGTTTATTTAATGAATAAAAGCCACTGGAGTACTATCAAACTGAAACTGTGGCATTATGGGCAATACTTACACTTGGTTTTACTTTATTTTTTATTATTTCTTCAGCCATCTGACTGAGATTCATTTTCCCATTGGCTATCAGCTGAGTGCTGTCGTAAAGTTGGAGCAGTGTTCTGTGCCAGTGGCCCCCTTAATTGCCCACCATCTCTGTTCTGCCCCATCTATGTTATCCACCCCAGCTAATTTTTTTTTCCTGATCAGTACCCTCAACCTATCAAAGTAAGCTCTTCTAAAATCAAGGACTTCAGTTCTTGATTATGGCTTGCCAACCCTGAGGACCAATTCAAACCAAACAGAGTTATGGTCACTGTTTCTGAGCGGCACCCCTACTCCCACCATTCCCACCGTCTCTGAGTTGGGGAGCACCACATCAAGGATTGTGGTCTGCCTGGTGGGTTCCTTAACTAGCTGCACCAGTAGACAGTCTCAGAAGGCATCCAGCAAGGCCCGACTCCTGGCGATCTTGGCCACCGAGACCTCCCAATCAATGTCTGACAGGTTCAGGTCTCCTATCACTACTACTTCCCCCTTTGCTACCCTTCTTTCAGGCTCCTCTATGAGTTCTCTGTCCTTTTCCTCAGAGGCCTATATATTACCCCCAAGTGTACTTTCCTGTTTGAGGCTGATGTCAGTTGCACCCATACTGACTCAGCCTCACCACTGCTGCCCCTAATGCACCCATCTCTACCACCTCAATGACTTCCTTGACAAAAAGATCAACTCCTTCCCCTCTACCAGTTCCTGTATCCCTCCCAAACAGTGAATACCGAGATACCATCATCTCCCAGACATTACTATTTGTAGCCCACATTTCTGTGATGGCTACAAGGTCCACCTCACTGTCTGCTATCAGTGCCTGGAACTTGCTGAGTTTGTTACCTAGGATCCTGGTGTTAAGGCATACCCCCTTCCATCTGACCCCTGGTCTTACTTTGCTACTGTGCTTCTGTTTTCCATGTTTTATCACACACTTGTTGGGGCTTTTGCCCTTTGTTTTATCCATCTCTGCTGTCCATTCCCTTGGTCCTGTAAATACTACCACTCTCTTTGTACCCTCTTTGCTGCTGCAGTCCCCTGAATGTGGAGGAGTACTATCTAGGATGCCCTTCTGCTCACTATCCACTATGGTTGCCCTAGACCCAGACTCCCTTGCAGTCAGTTTAAATGTCTGATACAGATGTCAAACTTCTGCCCCAACGCACTGGTCCCCCCCTCTCATCAGGTGAAGACCATCACCCTTGAAGAGTCTTCTGTCCCAGAAATCCTCCCAGTCCCCCTCACAGTGGTACCCCATGTCTCAACACCAACCCTTAAGCCACCTATTAAACTCCTCCATGACAGCTTGTTGTCAGCATCTGAAGTGTTGCAGCAGAGCCAGGATGCATCATGACAGGGCAATTCACGACCATGGCTGAGGCTTCCACTTACATTTACAGAATTACAGTCTGCCTCCCCCAACCCCCAGGCTGAAGTATATCACTGTTAGGGTACCTAACTGAACTGGCAGCTTGCATTGATTGGGGTTGGAGGCGGGGCTCTCCTGGCTCCATTCCACCATAACTAAGTTACTCCAGCCACTCAGTCCCTCCACTGACCCAGAGCCCGATCCCATCCTGTGGGATTTATTTATTTATTTATTTTTGACTGGGAAAGGAGGACTAGACAATTCTGCTTATTTTCAGCCTAGTCTGGGGGAGAGGGGCTACAGATGAATGCCAACTGACATTGAACCATGTACATAGATACTGTCGGCAGACAAGGGCCTATGGCCCACCCAGTCTGCCCATTTGAGCTTGTAAGTTCCCTTTACATTCTTCCATATGCATTATTTTGCACTTCTTTGCATTGAATTTCAACTGCCAAACCCTTGACCATTCTTCAGACTTCTGCAGGTCCCTCCTCATTCTACCCATACCCTCTGGCATGTCCACTCTGTTACAGAGCTTCATGTCATCAGTGGACAGGGAAATGCTACCATCTAGATCATGTACAATGTCACTGATGAAGAAGTTGAATAGAATCGATCCCAGCACTGATCCCTGTGGTACCCCACTGGTCACTCTTCCCTCTGTGGATTGACAGCCATTTATCATCACCCTCTGTTGCCGCCCAGTCAATTACCCACCCACCACACTACTGTCCTGCCCACTCCCATATTCCCAAGTTTGTTTAATAGACTTCTATGTGGCACAGTGTCAAAGGCCTTGCTGAAGTCCAGTTAGGCGACGTCCACCTCCCTTGTCACCCAGTTGAAAAATTCAATGAGGTTGATCTGGCATGACCTCCCCCTGGTGAAAACCATGCTACCTTGGGTCCTGTAGTCTGTTGCTACAAGATGTTCCACCAATCTCTCCTTTAGTAGTGCTTCCAAGATCTTCCCCACTACTGAGGTCAGGCTGACTGCTCTGTAGTTCCTCGCTTCCTCTTTGTTCTCACTTTTGCAAAAGAGGACTACATCTGCTGTCCTTCAGTCTTTGGGTATCACCCCTGTTTCCAGTGATTGGCTAAACAGGATTGCCAGAGGTTCAGTCACCTCCTCCCTTAGTTCTTTTAGAACCCTCTGGTGCTCCCCATCTGGCCCCATTGCTTTATCAACTCTTATTCCTTCCAGTTCCTTTAGGACCCTTTCCCGTGTAAAAGGACTTGTGTCCCTTTCTGCACCCTTTCCACCCCTTGTACTCCCTTCAGGCCCATTACCCTCCCCTTCCTCAGTAAAAACTGAGCAGAAATATCTGTTCAATATATCAACTTTACTGTTGTCATCCTCCATGCGGCCCCTATCCCCCCCTTCAGTCTCACTATCCCTCCCTTTGCCCTTCTTTTTTCAATTATGCACCTGTAAAAGGTTTTGTCCCCTCTACCCACTGATTTTGCAATGTGCTCTTCTGTCTGAGCTTTGGCTTCCCTTACTGACCTCCCACCTCCCTTTGCTTCTCCTGGCATGTTTCTCTATCCAGTTCTGCCTGTGTCTTTTTGTATTACCTGAATGTAATCTTGTTGGCTTTCACTTTCTCTGCTACCTCCCTGGAAAATCATAATGGCCTCCTCTTCCTTTTACCCTTGCTAACCTGCATAAATGCATAATTCTGTTGCTCTTGTAATCCCTGTTTTAAATATTGCCCATGTTCCTCCACCCCTGATTTCCTCCCCATTTCCATTAGTGCCTCTTCCAAGTATGTCCCCATTTTCCCAAAGTTTATCCTCCTAATATCCAGGATACGTGTTTTCATGCAGTTTGGTTCTGCTCCTTCTGTGATTTCAAACCACAGTGACTGATGGTCACTCTTCCCTAGGTGCTCCCCCACTGTTACCCCTATCACACTGTCCCCATTTGTGAGCATAAGGTCCAGTACTGCCTTCTGCCAAGTTGATTCCATGACCAGTTGCTTAAGGAAGGCACCTTGAAGGGAGTCCAGGATAAATCTGCTCCTGGTTGATACTGCTGCTGGGATGCTCCAGTCCACGTCTGGAATACTGAAGTCTCCAACCAGCACCACCTCCCCCTTGTCTGCCATCCTTTGGATGGCTAGCATTAACTCCCTATCTGTCTCTTCCTCATGGGCTGGTGGTCTGTAGACCAACCCTGAGTAGATGGCTGACACTGTTTTCCTTTCCAGCTTAACCCACAATATCTCCCACTTGTTTTGTTCTTCCTGGATCTCTGTGTACTTTATGCTATCTTTCACATAAAGTGCCACTTCTTCTCCCTTCCTGCCTTCCCTGTCTGTTCTGATATGTTGCAGTCGGGTATGGCCATTTCCCAGTCATGTTTAGCATTACACCAGGTCTCTGTGATGGCCACAATGTCCAGGTCTGACTGTGCCATGGCAGCCTTCAGCTCCTCCATCTTGTTGCTAAGGCTCCTGGCATTGGCACACATGGCTTTCCATGATGTGAACTCCCTGGACTCTTTAGCTGTTCTACTCCAGCCCTATCCCTGGTTGTACTTTATTCCTGGTTCTCCCTGCTGTCTGCCCTTCTGTTGTATTTTGTCCCCTTTCTGCCTATCCACCCCTTGGATGCCTACTGTATCTCTATATTTTGCACACTGCTTTCTAGAGATATCTCTTCCTCCTGTTTACTGGTTCCACTGCTAGCTATGGGGGGTGGGCAATTAGGTATCTTTCTTGCTGGCCTGCCCCCGCTAGTTTAAATGCTTGCCATGTAGCATTTAAATTTATCTTTGAGTGCTTGGATTCCCCCACAGGATGAATGCAGGCCATCAGGCTTGAACAAGCCCCCATCCCTCCAGGTGGGCTCCCAGTCACCAATGAATCCAAACCCTTCCTCGCTGCACCAGTTCTTTAACCATGTGTTAAAGCTCCTGATGCTTGCACCCCTACAATCTCCCATGCCTCTCACAGGTAGTACTTCTGAAAAGGTGACAGATGTAGATACTTGCTTGAGACCACTCCCCAATTTTCTAAGTTCTTCCTGAACTTCCTTAGGCTCCCAGTTTGCCAGGTCATTAGTACCTAGGCAGATAGTGACATCTAGCTCATCCTCCCATCTTGCCTTCTCGGCAATCCCCAGGATCTTCCTCCCATCTCTCCGTGCCATGGTACCTGGTAGGCACCTCACCTCCCTGTCTTCCCCCTCATGTGATCCTAGCTGGATCCCTCTTATGATAAGGAAGAGGGGGAGGTACCTAAAACAAACAGTAGAAACACTCTGGATACAGAAGTTGATACCAGCCCATTTACAGAAGAAAGGGTTCTGAAATAACTCTTAAAACTGAAGGTGGACAAAGCAATGGGGCCTGATGGAATTCATCCCAGAATTCTAAAAGAACTAAGGGTAGAACTAGTGACACCACTGACTACCCTCTTTAACAAATCATGGGAGGATGGGGTGGTACCCGAGGACTGGAGGAGGGCAGATGTGATTCGCCTTCACAAAAGTGAGAGCAAGGCAGAAGCAGGAAACTACAGACCTGTTAGTTTAACCTCAGTGGTAGGGAAAATGATGGACTCACTTCTGAAGGAAAGAATTGTCAAGTATCTAGAGGTCAGAGGGGCACAGGACCCAAGGCAGCATGGATTCACAGCAGGAAGGTCACACCAGACAAATCTGATAGATTTCTTTGACTGGGTGACCAAAGTAGTGGATCAGGGAGGGGCTGTGGACATGGCCTACCTAGACTTTAGCAAGGCATTTGACACAGTCCCATACAAAAGATTAAAATACAAGTTAGCCAGCCTGGGAGTGGGTCCCAAGATGACAGACTGGGTAAAGAATTGGCTGGAGAATAGGACACAGAAGTAATAGTAAATGAGTCCACTCTGAAGAAAGGGGGTTACTAGTGGGGTACCACAGGGTTCAATATTAGGACCGGTCCTCTTCAATATCTTTATAAGCGACATTGCAGAGGAACTGGAAGGAAAAGTATGTTTCTTTGCAGATGACACAATGATCTGCAACAGAGTTGATGCACACAGTGGGGTGGAAAGGATGAGAAGGGATTTGGCAAGGTTAGAGGAATGATCAAATGTATGGCAGCTTAGATTCAATGCTAAGAATTGCAAGGTAATGCACCTGGGAAACAAAAACCCAGGGGAAGAGTACACAACGGGGAGTGAGATACTAACAACAACAAAAATGGAAAGGGACCTGGGGGTAGTCATATCAGATGACCTAAAGGTGGGCAAGCAATATGAAAGGGCAGCAAGGAGGGCTGGGGGGATACTGGGATGCATAGGGAGAGACATCACCAGTAGAAAACAGGAAGTTATTATCCCTCTGTACAGACAGCTGGTGAGATCCCATCTGGAGTACTGCATGCAGTTCTGGAGATGCAATCTCCGTAAAGACATAGACAGGATGGAAGCTGTCCAGAGGAGGGTAACTAAAATGGTGCAAGGTCTGCACCAGAAGACATATGAAAAGAGACTTAAGGAGCTTAATATGTATAGCCTCAAGGAAAGGAAGGAGAGGGGGACATGATAGAAACTTTCAAGTACCTCAAGGAATCAACAAAGTCCAAGAGGTAGCATCTTTCAAAAAAGAGGTGTGCAAGAACAAGGGGCACAATTTGAAGATGGGGGGCTCAGAGGTAATTTAAAGTATTTTTTTCACAGAGAGGGTTGTGGATGCATGGAATGGCCTTCTGGAGGAGGTTATGGAGTCAAAAACAGTGGTGGAATTCAAGCATGCATGGGACAGTCATACGGCAATTCTAGGGGGTGGGGGTAGGAAGAAGCAGGCTGCTGGTTAACTAGGATCTGCAGCTTATCCATTAGGTAGGGAAATGGGCAGACTGGGTGGACCAAGTGGTCCTTATCTGCCGTCAAATTCTATGTCTCTATGTTTCTAGAGTCTTCCACCAGGATTTGCTTCCTCCTCCTCCTCATCTGGGGTTGACTGATCTCCCCACTGAGATCACCTTCTCGGTTGACCTCCACATCCTTCCCTTCCACTTCTCCAGGTGCCAGATTAAGCTGTTAGTGGTATTTTCAGTGAATGGGGAAAATGTGGCCAGGACACTGGGGGAATTTCCCTACTCTTTCTGCAGGTGGCACTGTAGCGCAGCAGAGGGAATGGAGGTCAACATTCTGGTTCAGGACACCAGAGGAAGAGGTTGTGCTGCTGTTGCTGGTCCAGAGCTCTTGCAGCATTCCAAAGGATATACCAATAATGTGACAGTTCAAGATATGGCTTTGGACATAGAAGCAGTACCTGAGCAGGAAATATTGGATGCTGGATCTATGGAAACAGAGGAAGATTTACACACGGAATTGGAAAGAAAAAAGAAACACCTACTGAATTTAATATCAGTGGCCGAGCAAGACTTCCAGTCCTGCACACAAAAATTGGAAGAAGAGAAAAAAAACCATAAAAGATCTATGGCAAGTCCCGTTTCATCAGGTAACAAAATAATTTATATTGACTCTGATATAGACATTACAAATGGTTCAATGGGGCGTACAGTTGTCTCCCAAGGTCCAGACAGGTCTGTACCACTAGAAAATAACCTTACGGACTTTTCAGAACCTAGGGCCCCTGAGGATGCACTTTCTAAAACAGGGTGGATTCAACAAGACAAAATATGGGTACCAGACCCTGCCATCCCTCTTCCTGGTTTCCCAGAATATCGCTCGCCTATTACTGCCAAGCATGAGTATTTGGATCCATTATTGCCTGAGACGGGTCCACTAGAAATCTCAAAGTCCTCTTTTTTGGAAACTGTGACTGTGCTATCTAGGAGCGAGGCTTTGGATTTGGCTGCTACGCCAGATGCCTCTCAGAAGTCTGATGAACATCAGATCCTAGGAAATGGTCAGAAACCAATGAGACCTTCAGTGGATGATGGATTTCCAATTCCACGGGTTAGGTCATACTCTGAGGTTATTGGTACAGACACCAATTTAGGGGAGAAGGTAAGCCTTGCAAACAGTGGTCAAGAAGATCCTTTACTGAGGAAACAATGACCTAAGACTTACGCGGGTCTATTCCACAAGCCAGCTGAAGCAGCCAAACACCAGTTCTTGGTCTGGCTGCGGTACACTGGCCTTGCACCTATTGTCCCAGACAGACTCTGGGTGGGGAAACATTTATTGCTTGACTCAATGAGTTTCACCCCGGCGGAGGTGTATGCATTTATACATCCCCCGGGAGACCACACCTATGATGTGAGTTTTTGCACGGTCACCTCACTCGATAAATTTTGGTGACTATATTATGATGTGAAATATTCTGAGGTCTGGAAAGATTTCATCGCCATTCCTATTACAAAGCCAACTATAAAAACTGTGACTCTCTTGTTCCGGAATGAGGGGGTTAATTTAGACAATATAATATTTTGGTTAGAAAAAAGATGTTCTGTTTTCAACATTCCACAACCAATTATGGATGACAATGGGTTTTGGACTGGGGGATGGATGGTTAGGGTCCAACTTCAACAAACGGAGTCTGGGATTCACCATCTGCCCAGCTCCTTCTCTTCAGGCTGGGACAGAGGGATTCTATTTTATGCAGGGCAGCGGAAAAGCTGCTATAAGTGTGGTTCTCCATCACATTTGAATGTAGATTGTGACCAATTTAAATGTTTTAGATGTGGGGTGTTAGGTCACTCTGTAGCAAACTGTACAGCTTCTCCTAAATGCAATCTCTGCAGACAGGAAGAACATTCCTTTGCTGAATGCCCCTGGGCCGCCTAAAGCCCGGATGATCTGTCTGACCACGATTTCTTTCTCACTAAAGCTAGGAGATCCTTTTGCAAACCACCTTACCCTAAGAAGGACTTTGTTTCTCGTGGTGGAAGAAGGGGCAGAGGTCGTGGAAGTTCTGTGAGGGAACAGTCCTACAAGGCACAGGACCTATCATTACCTACATAAGATGTTATTTCTGTCCTCCCTGAGTTCGGACAAGATTTGACATCACTGGCTGCTCAAAAGGAGCAACCTTCTCCTAAAGAAACTCCATTTGTAACCCCACAGGGTTCTCCCCACCAATCTAGCCATGTACCTGATTGATCTTCCCCAGAGGTCAGTGATGTTTTCATTGCAAACATTAGAGATCAGGAAATTGTGAAGGTTTCTGAAGATTCTATAAAAACCCCACCCCTGGTTCACAGACAGTCATTTCCCTTAGAGGTTCCCCTTTCTCCTTTACCCTTGTCCAATTGTTTCGCCCCCTTTTCTACCTGGGCAGACCAAGTTGATGAAGAAGCTCCTATGGAGGAGGAAAATTTACCTAATCTCGTTGAGCCCCCTTCCCGAGAAAAGTTTGTACTATCGGTAAATACAACCCAACCCTTTGGGCATTTCAAACGAGTAACTAGATCAAGTGGCAAACAAATCCCCTCCCCTTCCTGAACAGTTTACTTTGAGACTAGCGAGTCTAAATGTGAACAGTATTAAGTCTGTAAAGAAATGTATTTCTACTATTGGGGTAATACAACATTTAAATTATGATGTGGTTTTCTTACAGGATACACGCCTGCATACTTTGGGGGAAGTGGCTCAGGCCTCTCAAGATTGGGTGTGGAGATTTTCCTTCTGGTTGATAGGAGAAGATAAATGTTGTGGTGTTGGAGTCTGTTTTAAGACTCATGGTATATCGGTTTCTAGAATGGTGGACATCGATCCAGGTCGAGCTTTTTTAATAGATGTGGTGATTGGTGGCATTTCTTGTCACTTAATTTCCTTGTATGGGCCTCAGACTGAAGCTTTGCGAATAGAATTATTAACTAAAGTTCAGCCGTTTTTATTATCATCATGCCAGATATTTTTGTGGGGAGATTTCAACATCAATTTCCAACCACAAGAGGGGTAAGAAAACAATACTGCGATAAAGCTTTTCTTGGAAACATCATACAGGTGGCGGGATTGAAGGATGCCCATAATATAGGGAAGGGACGAGCTAAACCCACTTTTTTTAAAGACGAATTGTCTTTTCGTATAGATTTTTTATTTATTCACCACTCACTGACAGCTATTAATACTATGAATACTTCAGCAGAGACTTCAGACCATTCTTTGACAGGCCTCAAAGTCTCTACTTCATTACCCAGAATTTTGGGAAAGGGGGTATGGCATTTGAATACCTCTATGTTAACACAGAACATAATATTAGAAAACCTGCGAATTGTTACAGGAGACAAGCTATCCGCTTTGTTTTTGTTTGAGGATTTGGGACATTGGTGGGATGAGTTTAAATTAGGTTTACAATGATTTTTCCAAGTTCAGGGCATACATATGTCATCAAATAGGCATAATAAATATTTGCAACTTTGGAGGGATTTAAGGGTTTTATTAAAGCAACAATCAAGGGAAGCTGTTGATTATAGTGATGAAATCAGAGAAGTAAAAACCGCTATGTCACAATTTCAATATGACAGACTGTTGTCTCTACAAAGAGAATAGATGTTTGGTATGAAAGGGATTGCTGAGCAGATTAACCCCTTTGTAACTTGCCAAAAAATGATGAGACTGATTGAAATTCAATGGTTTGTTGTCTCCATCTGGTTCGGAAGTTAGGGATAATAAAGGTATTATGCAGGTTATAGACTCCTATATTACAGACTCCTATATTACTGAACAATTTAGTACACTTGTTCCAGACTCATGTTTTACTGGTCAATTGCTACAGGCTGCTGAACTTCTGCAGCTTTCTGTGTTTTGGAGTAAAAATTACTGAAGTCATTTTCACACCTAGAATTGCAAGTGGTTATAAACCACCTCCATAAAAATGTTTCACCTGGATCTGATGGGCTTTCTATTGAAATGTATAAATTACTATGGGATATCATGCCACAGGAATTATTGGACCTATACAATTTTTTTCTTACTGACTTAATATTGCCCACCTCCATGTATGAGGGATTAATGATTTTTCTTTTCAAATCAAGGAATCGAAATGAGATTGGGAATTGGAGACCACTTGCTCTATTGAATACAGATTTTAAGATTTTTTCCAAATTGTTGGTGAATAAGCTCAGTGCTATAATGCTAATGTTAATTGCTTCAGTACAGCATTGCTCAGTTCTAGGACAAAGTATAACAGGGTATTTGTTTTTATTGTGAGAATTAATGGCAAAATATAATGATGGGAACAAGTTTTTGGAAAAGTCTGGATACCTGGTTAGTTTAGACCAGACAGAGACTTTCGATGGTGTGTCACATTCTTATTTATGGTTATGTTTAGAGGCTTATGGGATACTACCTCTTTTTACTCAGTGGATAAGATTGTGTTACTCTTTGGCATATGTCATACCTTTTGAGAACAGGTGGCTAGGTGCCCGGCATCTGATACACAGAGGGGTTCGTCAAGGGTGCCCATTGAGCCCCTTGCTATTGTGTTTGCCCTTGATCCCATACAAAGAATCCTAATTAGATCTCCAGGTATAAAGCATGTTTCAGGTTCTTTGGGTAGACACTGCAAGGTGTTGGCTTATGCGGACGATTTATGTGTGGTAGTTCCTGATGGAGAGTCCATATGAGTGGCTAGCAACCTGATTCATGTTTTAGGAATTATTACAAGAGCCTGCTTAAATGATAAAAAAATGATTGTTTTGTGTTTGAATGGATTTCTGCAAGGTCCTACAGAAATAGGTGGTTTTCCTGTGGCTGTGGCACCCTGCAAAATCTTAGGTATTTATTTTGGGGATTCTGATTTGGCCTGCTATAATTGGAGTATAGTGATCAATAAAGGGAAACTTATGGTAGCAAATTGAAATAAATGGAAGATGTCTAAACTTAAATGAATATATTGCATTAACACATTTCTTATTCTAACTTTTTTATTTGTTAGTGCAGTATTTTTTCTACCTAAATCTTTAGAGGTGACGCTAATGAGGGTATTCTTTTGTGGGTTTTGGGGCAATCACCTTAACCCCCAAAAAAGAGCTGTTTTATATAAATCTTTAGCTGAGGGTGGGGTCAATATGATACACCCATTGGTTTTCTTTTTCACCATATTTCTTTATAATAATTTGGTACCGATGATGAAACAACAAAGGCAACTATGGGGGAAGTGGAGTTTGAATACTCTGAGCGGAGTTCTTTTAGAATGGAAAACAGGAGTTTTCTTGCATAAAAATAAATGTCACCCACGATTGGTGGTAGATTGGGTAGGGGTATTCGATAAAATCCAGATTTGGCAGGTGGAATATGAGATAGTCCTGCGATCCCCTTGGAAAATGATATATAGGGAAATTATACTGGACAATTTTTCAGAATACCCCTTTTCGGGGTTTTCAGTTATCTAACAAAAATATTTTTCAGAGTATATATAACTGAAAGAAGACTTCCTGAGAAATTATGGGATACCATATGGTTAGGGATTCATGGCCGTGTCAATGTTAAAGGAAACCAAAATCATAAAATGTACGGGACTGTTATTGTCCTAGGGCAGGATGCATGACGAAAATTTAAAACATGGACCATCTTTGTTTCCACTGTCCATACGCAATGCTGTTTTGGAATGTGGTAAAGGAAGGATGGAAAGGAGCAATAGTTACCCCCCCCCAGTACAGCTATGTTGTATTATGGGATTTGTACAGGTTTAGATATGTTGGGTGACGTTGGTACATTTCAAATAATACATGCTAATTTTTTATATTTGCTATGGATTTGTAGGTGCTGATTAATTTTGCAGCAACGGATCATTTCAGAACAAACTTTTTTATATGTTTATTATAGATTTGTCAGGTTGGAAGCGAAGAGAAAGGGTTTCCTTAGGAGATCAGATGTGGAAAAGATTATGGGGAGGGTTTGAATTTATTTAAAGTTTCTCATGTCTTCTTCCCCCTTCCTTATTTTGTGCAAAAGGTTGGGTCTATGGGTCAGACAGATTTCTTTTCCCCTTTCCCTTTATTTCTTTTGTTTTGGCTAATATTTAGGGATTGATGTTCACCTGATTAGTTATTTTAATTATTATGTCAGGCATAGACATTGTTGCTATTTTACTGGGTTTTTTTTCCAGACTGTTAATTTGTTATTTTTCCTCTTCAGGCTAGACAGTATTTTCTTATTACTCGTCTGTGTTGCCAATGAGGAGAAGGGTGAGATTAATTAAGCGGAACTGAAAGACGATATGTTTTACTATCTGTCTTTTTTAGTTTAGTTTCATCTCTTTATTTCATTTACACTTTCCACAACCAGTATTATTTTCCGTTTTTTTAATTCTCCCTTTTTCCCACTTTGTTGGGGGGGGAAGGTTGCTCCAGGTATCTGGTATTTGTATTTGCATACTATTTACGAATTTATGTTTAAATAGGTTTTCTATATCCTAATAAGGCATGATACTGATATGCATGCTTCAGTATAGTTTATTTTCATAACTTCCCCTATTTTATCAATGGGGAAGGGTTTTGGTTACAATGTTCTTTTTTGTTTAGGATTATTGTATGAAACAATACTTATTTATGCTTATGATTATTCCTTTTGTGATTTTGTATGATGACATATGGAATTATATATAATTTTTTATTCCCCTCCTTTTTTTAAAGGGGGGGTTGGTTATAAGATCTCTTTTATGTTTGGGTTTACAGTATGAAGTAATACTTATTTATGTTCCTATATTTCCCTTCTTTATGATTTGTATGTTGCTATATTGATGTGTATATATTTTGGTATGATTTCAATAAAAAAATTCCCCTACTCTTTTTTGAGAAGTGCCATGGGATCTTTAACATCCACCTGAACTACCACCAGAACAGGCAGACGGAACCTCAGTTTTTGATGTCTCATCCGAAAGACAGCACCTCCGGAGTGCAGCACCCCCTCAGGCTGCACTACGATGTCAGTGTTGGGATTTAACCCAAGTGCCTGGTGTGGGGATAGAACCCACAGACTTCTGATATTCCAGCCTCAGAGGGGAGTGTGAAGCCTGCTGAGCCACTGATACTGCTTCATGTGCATCTCTCACATAAGCCAATATGAACTTATAACAATTTCATTAGAACATTTCGTGAAGTAAATTAGAAAATTTCATAGCATTAGTGTTCATTTACATTAACACTGGTAACGGTATGAGACATTACATTATTTCTGGAAAATAGACAAGTTTACACACACCAATTGTTAGAAGGTTTGACCTCACTTTCAATAACAACGACATTGGACTATATCAGGCTCACTAAATTCACACTCTTGAGACATGATAATTTCTTGTAAGGAGAGGCTCATACATGTACAGTTGTAGGACTCTCTCCTTACAACTGAAGCAAAACCATATTCCCTCTTCAGTTTCAGCTCTGGAAAACTGATCTTCAGAGCTGCACACATCACCATCAGTTGTAGCCATAGCTGTGAACATCGGGAGAGCGATATCAGGAGTGAGTGATGTCAGAGTTTCAATGACAGCTTAAGAGATTCGAAAAACAGCTCCTCACTGATCAGGTGTAACAGGTACAAAAATAAAAACACTGTAACAGCTTTAAAAATGGTTTTATTGAAATAAATATAACACAAAACCAGATCAAGCTGACTCTACAGATTGCCCTTCTAAATTGGAATTTCTGCAAAAGTTGTTCATTTGATTTCCAAACTTTCACAGAAGAGAAAGTCCAACTTTCATAGAGAGTCCGCCCAGTGGAATCTTTTTTTTTTGCACAGCTCTGGTAAATTGTGGTTATGATTGGTTCTGATCTACATAGAAGATAAGCTGGCACTGGAATGGAATCAGATTTGAAATAAGATTTTCCAATAATCCTACGTATTCAGCAAGAAAAGATTCCATGAAATCTGAGCTTCTCTAGTCCAAATCAATAACTTTTATGAAGTCTTGTGACATTTCCTAGCTATTCTGGGTGGGTAGTTCTCTGTCAGATAAGGAGAAAGATATTTACAAGGGCAGACGTAGATGCAACTCCACGGTCTGCATGCATCTGACTGAATGCAGTGTCAGTGACTCAGTGAGTTGCACACTCGCATTTGGGACAGAAGACCTGAAGATCAGGGGGCTATGTCTTACACCAGGAACTTGGATAACACGCAGTACTGACACTGTAGTACAGTACCAGGGGTGCTACACTGTTAAGGTGCCGTCCTCCAAAGGAGACGCTAAAGCGAAGGCCCTGCTGTCTAACTCTGATGGCTGTGCAGGTGGAAAGTAATGATCCCTTGGCACTTATCCTAAGAGTAGTAGATTTTTCCAGGTGTCCTGATCATTATTCTTTAGTTAATAATACAGGTCCATTTAACCCTCCCCGGGGATGCACTTGGAAACAAGTTGTCACAGCTTAGTGTGCCTTTTCTGGTCTCAAATTACAAATCAATAGACATAGGGATGTATAATTACACCTTCTTGAGACATTTACTAATAGTGGGGAAACATTTTCTAAACATTTGCACATGCACAGCAGTTGCTGTTGCACATTTTAAAACACTTTTAGAGGCAGGAAAATTTATTTTTGTTATGGTATTTGGGAAAATTTCCAAAACCAGTGACTTGTCGGTTCTTGTGTCATTTCCTAGAAATTGTTGGCAGGCAGCTCTTTGTTTGACAAGGGGCAATACATTCAGAAAGGCAGATCTGGACACAATGTGTTTACGTCTTATCCAATCTGTCTTTCATCCAATGTTTAAAGAAACCACCTGTTTGTGATGCAGTGACTCCACATGGCTCAGTTGGTAGTACATGCTCCTCAGGGCAAAAAAGTTATAGGTTTTAGTTCCACACTGAGATTGGGCTCATAACATAAATGCTGGCACCAAAGTGCAGTGCAAAGTGAATGCTGTACAGCTAGGGGGAGCTGTCCTTCAGACAAGACATAAAACCAAGGTCCTGTCTGTGTTCTCAAAAAGAGCAAGTGATTTCTTTTTCTAATTCAAAAGAAAAAAATCATAAATACAATACAGCATTAAACAGTCGCACCATATTACTATATGTATGTCACTACGCATTACAGATCAAAGTGAAAAACAACAAATGGAAGGACATTAGACATGTGCCATACAGTACTTCAAGCCAGCCTTAACCAGTGACATTTCCTCCATAAGTCTCTGCAAGAATGCATGGGTAAACTATTTCCTCGTAGTAAAGTTTTCTTTAATGCCTTGCTTATATTATCTACAACTGCTTTGGGGGTGGGCCATATGTTTCTGTTGCATTGTCATGGCACATCTTGCCTTCCAAATGATAATATTTACATAAAGCAATGCATAATTGTAAGATATTTTTAGTAAACTGATCCCATGGCCCTGGAAATACAGTCTTCCTAATACCATCCCCATGCAAGTTACTTGCCGTTACAGTGGCCCATTCCATGCAGTACTCAAAAGCCCCTTTTACATTACAGCGACCTGGAGCGTTGCCATCTTGAATTGGCTTGCTCCGCTTTGCTCGCACCACCACACTTTTCTTTTACATGCTGCAGCTGTGCAGCATTCTTAATGGCCTTCAGTTGTTTTATGGGTATTTCCAGTGGGGGGGGGGGGTTCATGATTAGGAGTGCATGGGTGCAGGCTAAAAAGTGTTTTTACAAGCTTGCAAAAAAACACCTGCACTGGTGCACTCTGATTCATGTTCCCAACAAACTAGGAAATGCATTTTGCTGCAGCAGACACAGCTTGTAATGTTCTGGCATCTCTTTACACTGCTAGATCTGCATCGGTGCAACTCATGCACCACTGGCACCAGTGCAGATCCGGCAGTGTAAAAGCCCCTAAAGTGTTCCAGAAGTTCAAAGCATAGATGCAATCTAACAGGAAGCGCTGCTGTGTTTCTAAGATGTCAAGACAAGATTTTCATGGGCACATTCTCTCAACTTCTTTAAGGCTTAAAGCAGCAGTACTAGGAAATAAAATCGGATCTTTTGCAACAGTTTGTTCCCTGTGCTCTGTTGAGCACTTACCTGGTAATTTTTCTTGTTTTCGCTGTACTATCACCCTGTAATTTGCTCCATTTTTCTTTGTTTTTGTTTACATTTCTTCCACATACCATGTTGAACTGGAACCCTTTACTGCTAACCATGCATGCGCATGACTCGCAGTACTAAACAGGGACAGTGGAAATGCACAGCACAGGGTCCCACGGAAGTAAACAAAAGACATGATACGATGTGTGGAGTGAGCTCAGCTGCAAATTAGGCACCAGCCATATTTACTATGGATCCACAACAATGGAAATTTTATCTAATAAAGTAAAGATCACTAGAAAAAAATATTTACAGATATAGAAACTGGAACTATGGCTGCATGCTTCCAGCCAAAAGCAGAATTTTGATAATCACTTCCTGATTATCCAGTACTGCTGCTTTAAGGAATCTTTCACAGCTATTCTGCCATGTACCCCTAGCCAGACAATGTCCCTCATTTATTGGGGAATATAGCGGTTGTCAGATGGCCAGTTACTTAATTTTCCTTGCCTACAGGACAAAATTTAAATTTATGGGGAGGAGAGAAGTTAGTTCTGAGGACATGAATGTATAAATGCTTCCTGGATGTTGATTTCACTATTTCTGGGGACTGTTTCCATTGTTTTGTTTTAATAAAGACTATATGGAAGTATTGTTGCAGCATACACCACTGCCCTTGCAGCAGCCTCACACATTGTCCTACTTGTTAATTTATGAATGGGGAGGTATGCATTCTTTTAACAATGGGTCCAGGGTTTGGACCACCTGGTAAGTATTGGGGTGATTTTACATATGAACACAGTCATAAAGAAAGCAATTGGGGTTACCATTCTGATATCCCCACTCTCTTTTTCTCTATATATATGTTACATCCCTCTTATTAGGGTTAAGGCTGCTTCTCTAGAGTCCCTAGAAGAAGAGGTTGTACATTTGTGTTTCAAGTTTTGCCCGAAAGTGGTATACCACACGTAAGAACAAAAAGCATGGAAGCAACAGGGTTTTAATTAAAAATACCATATTTTATCAACTAGAAGCCGTGGCTTCTATTACACTTTGTGATTTCCAGCCATGGCTTCTAATCAAGGGTAGCTGTATTCAAGGGTGTCTTTTATTTGAAAGCCGTCCAAATGAACAATCAAAATTGAGATTTTTTTTTATATAGATTAGCACTGTGCCTGATCCAAATCAGGCAAGATCCGAATACTGTGCCCATGCTGTAGGACCTGAATCTGCTGCAGGAGAGAGAGTCTGCAGCCACTGATCAGCATGACCGCATGTGTTACAGCAACTTCCTGCTTACCCCACTTGTACAACATTAAGGAGTTAAAGAGGGCACAGAGGGTTTTCAGCACAAAAAGCAAACTTTTTCTAAATGGTGGCTTTCCAGTAATTCAACAGAATATTAGTTATTATGGTACTGGCAGAAGAAAGTTACTCCACTCTCACTCTCAGTGTATACACATGGCATGCAGCATGTCACTTCAAATGATGTGGGTATGTGAAAGTTTGTTAGCATTTTACCAGCTCTAGCAAAACTCACTGGTAACTCCCTGGTAATGCTAATTCTTTAAATGTTTTCATAGTTTCATAGTTTAGGGAACAAATCTGTGGGCGTTAGCCTTTAGTGACTTGCCACTTATTAGAGGTATTGTGTTACCTTGTCAGGGCCCATGTATTAATAGAGTTCTTTTTTAAATTCATCCACTGTTCCGCTGTATACCACACTTGCAGGTAGTGCATTCCAAGCACTCAATACTCTTTGACTGAACCACTGACTCCTTTTATTTGTTCTCACTGTTTCTCCCCTCAGTTGCATTACATGGGACCTTCCCATTTTGTTTTTACTTCTGTTTTTACTCAGCCCTGTGATAACCCATAGGTACTCATTGTGAAAAGCTTTGTAAACATAGCACAGATCACCTTGCAGTTTTCTGTATTGTATGGAATAAAGACCTAGAGTATGTAATCTTTCTTTACATGTCAGAACTTTCAAGTCCTGTATTTTTTGTGTCTGCACCCATTCCATAACTTTCATACTACTTATGTTCTGGACAGATACAAAGGGAGCACAGTACTCCAAGTGTGGTCGAACCAATGAGGTATACAGTGGAACAATAACCTAGCTTTGTCCACTCTTTATGTTTTTTAGTATACATCCAACTATCTTATTTCCTCTTTTGACCACCTCTCTAATATGGTCATCAAAGGTTAAATTGCTGGCAGTGTATACTCCCAGATCTTTTTCCAATGTTGTTGTTGTTAATCTTGTATTGTTCAATGTATATTGGGCCATAATAGTATTGTGTCCTAAGTGCCTCACTTTGCACTTGTTCACACTGAACATTAAGCCATGAGTTTCTGTCCATGTTTCAAGATGTCTGAGGTCTTGTTGCAGATCTGATGCTGCCTCTGAGTTGTTAATTATTGCCCCTTCTTTTGCATCATCCACATATTTACATAGCCATGTCTTTTCTGATGCTTGCATGGTTGACACGAGGACATTAAATAGTGTTGGTTCCAGCACAGAGCCCAGTGGGACTCCACTAGTAATCCTCTTCCATTCTGAACTGTGCCCCCTAATATATACATGCTGGGATCTATTATCTAACCATGAGTGTACCCAAGATATTATACAGGGATTTTAATGTGTCTGTATCTCCTGACACTTATAGGAAGGGGGTGGGGGGGTTAAACATTTAGTGCTGACCTCTAAGCTGCCCTCAACTAGAAGTTGACTCAAACAGAAACCGTGGCTTTTAAATGAGGGCAATTTCTGTTACAATTTTTATTTTTCAGTCATGACTTCTATTTGAGGGGAGCTTCACTGAAGGCTGCTTCAAATTGAGTAAATATGATACTTTTTTTCTGATTTGATAGTATCCTGTTTTTCCATGCCAGTAGTTTAAAAAAACAAACAAACACAATTTGAACAGGGAGGGAGAGACATGTGGAGAGTGGTGCAATGCACTGGCTGTGGGGCAGCAGTCTTCTGGGAGACATTCTGGAGGCTGTGATGCTGCCCTATTTGCAGACATCTCTCTGCTCTGAGGGAGGAGGTTGCCCATCTCCAGGTCATCCTGGCAAGAGTTAGGGAACCCTCCTCCACCCAGGACCTGACAGGGGATTAGGAAATCTCCTCCCCCACCCAGTGACCACCAGAACCACTGCCGCTGTCTCAGAGGTTACCATGAATAAGGACTGGTTGGACTATAGTGGGCTCAGGGAGAGTGAGGGTGGTGGAACAGAGGCACAATCCACCAGTTGTACCTCTCCACAATTCATATTCCTTTCTGACAGATCATTGTTCCTCTACAGTGGCACCTGCAGTGGAGACCAAGAAGGATGCTGGGAATCTCCACAAAGGAGACCCACAGGAGGGTGGCATAGGATCCCACAAGGTAAGAAAACAACTCCTGTTGGGGGACTCAATCATTAGTGGGGTAGAACTGGAGAGGGAGGTAAGATGCCTGCCTGGTGCCATGGCATGGAAGGACAGGAAGCAAATCCTCAGGGTCACGGGAGCAGCTACATGGGAGAGGAAGCTGGATGTCATTGTTCACCTAGGGACAAATGACCTAGCTGGGAATGGGATCAGAGCTGTGCAGGAGGAGTTTGTGGAGTTGGGAAGGGGCCTTAGACAAGTAGCATGCATGTGTGGTAACCTTCTTGGAGGTGCTTCCTCTCTATAGCATGGGTGAGGCTAGGGTACTCTGCACCCTTGGATTCAATGCATGTTTGAAAAACTGGTGTGGAGCACAGGGTTTTGGCTTCATTGGGGACTGGGGGTCCACCTGGACGGATACAGGCCTGTACTGGCACGATAGTCTGCATCTGTCCAGAAGGAGAACCAGGATCCTAGATGATAGGTTTAAATGCTTCACTGGCAATCTTTTAAACTAGCCAAGGGAGGAGGCACTGAAAAGGAGCAGGGGAATTTCCAGCCTCCCCCCTCCCACAAAACAGGGTAGTTAGCGAGGTGAACACCAAGGTACAGAGGTCAAAATGGAGTATGGCAGGGGTAAATGGAGAAATAGGCAAAGGCAGTAAGGATGGGGATGGCTACAAGGGGTAAGGCCATCAAAATGGAGGGCGATGAGTACCAATGTCCATAGTCTGGGTAACAAGCTTCCTGAACTATGGTAGTGGCTTTAATGGACAAGGGACACCTGGATTTCATGGCAGTCACAGAAATCTGGTTCACAGAGAACCATGACTGGGATGTCAACTTTGTATTTAAGTCTTGTACTCTTGTCTTTGTTATGTTAACTGTTGGATGCAATATGAAAAGACATCATTTTATCTCAATTTGATGTCCTATAAAAGTTGAAAGTTGAAACATACAAGGGTACGCAATCTACAGGAGGAACAAGGAAGGTAAAAAAGGAGGAGGAGTAGCTCTCTACATAAGGGAATGGATCAAAGCAATGGAACTAAAGGGTAAACATGAAGGAGATGAGGCACTGTGGGTCACCTTGGAGACCGGAAATGGCCCCACAATCTGCACAGCGGTTGTATACAGACCCTCATCTCAGGGGGAAGAAGTGGACAAGGAAATGATAGGAGGTATCCTTAGAATCATAGAAAAAGAGGAGATTTTGTTGATGGGGGACCTGAATATGCTAGATGTTAACTGGAGCACATCTGCTGCAGCCACATCCAAGAGCAGGGTCATTCTCGATGCCCTACAGGGGCATACCTCAGGCAGCTAGTGTTGGAACCTACTTGGGAGGGAGCAGTCTTAGACCTGGTACATTCAAATGGGGATGGTGAGAGGATCTTGGATTTAGAAGTGGGTAGCCATCTGGGAACAAACGACCACCAGACAGTGTGGTTCATAATAAACACAGCCATAGAGTGATGCCATACAAAAGCAAAGGTACTGGACTTTCAGAAAGCTGACTTTGGCAGAATGGGAGCATGCCTAAGGAATGCACTAGCAAAAGGACAGGCAGGAGGGGTGGAGGAACAATGGGGATAAATCAAAACTGCCGTCACAGAGGCAACAAACCTTTGTGTGAAGCAAATAAAACAAAATGAAGGAAAAAAAACACTATGGTTTTCAAAAGGGTGTATGGGAAGGTTAGGGAGAAAAAGATAGCATTCAGAAAGTATAAGGAATCACAAAAGGATCAGAACACAGAACTGTAACAGTTAAAGCAGAAGGAAGCTGGGAAGACAATCAGAATAGCAAAGGCCCAAACAGAGGAAAAGATAGCCTTCTCTGTTAAGAAGGGGGATAAAACCTTTTATCGGTACATTAGTGAGTGAAGTGGGCAGAGGGTGACAGTGAAAAGGCAGAGATACTGAATGAATACTTTTGTTCAGTATTCACAAAAGAAGAGGAGGGGGACTTACCTAAACCAAGCAGTAGAAGCACTCTGGATAGGGGGTCGATACCAGTCTATTCACAGAAGAAAGGGCCCTGAAAGAACTCCTAAAACTCAGGATGGACAAGGCAGTGGGGCCTGTTGGGATTCACCCCAGAATTCTAAAAGAACTAAGGGGAGAACTAGTGACACCACTGACTACCCTTTTTAACAAATCATGGGAGGAGGGCATGGTACCTGAGGACTGGAGGAGGGTGGATGTGATTCCCCTTCACAAAGTGGGAGCAAGGCAGAAGCAGGAAACTATAGACATGTTAGTTTGACCTCAATAGTAGGGAAAATGATGGAATCACTTCTGAAAGAAAGAATAGTTGAGTACCTAGAGGCCAGTGGGGCACAGGACCCAAGGCAGCATGGATTCACAGCAGTAAGGTCATGTCAGACAAATCTAATAGATTTCTTTGACTGGTGACCAAAGTAATAGACCAAGGAGGGTCTGTGGACATGGCCTACTTAGACTTTAGCAAGGTATTTGACACAGTCCCACACAAAAGATTAATAAACAAGTTAGCCAGCCTGGGAGTGGGTCCCAGGGTGGTAGTCTGGATAAAAAATTGGCTGAACCACAGGACAAATAGGGTAATAGTAAACGGAGTCCACCCCGAAAAAGGGGGGTTACTAGTGGGGTACTGCAGGGTTCAGTGCTGGGGCCGGTCCTCTTTAATGTCTTCATAAGTGACATTGCAGAGGGACTAGAAGGAAAAGTATGCCTCTTTGCAGATGACACAAAGATCTGCAACAGGGTTGATACACAATGGGGGGAAGGGGTTGGAAAGGATGAGAAGGGACTGGGTAAGGTTGGAGGAATGGTCAAAAGTATGGCAGCTTAGATTCAATGCAAAGAAGTGCCAAGTAATGCACCTGGGGAACAAAAACCCAGGGGAAGAGTACACAATGGGGGGGTACTAACAACAACAACAATGGAAACGAACCTGGGGGTAGTCAAATCAGATGACCTAAAGGTAGGCAGGCAATGTGAGAAGGCAGTAAGGAGGGCTGGGGTGATACTGAGATGCATGGTGAGAGGCATCACCAGTAGAAAGCAGGAAGTTGTCATCCCTCTGTACAGACACTTGGTGAGACCCCATCTGGAGTACTGCATGCAGTTCTGGAGACCCCATCTCCACAAGAACATAGGCAGGATGGAGGCAGTCCAGAAGAGGGCAACCAAAATGGTGCAGGGTCTGCACCAGAAACCATACAAAGAGACCAAAGAAGCTTAATATGTATACCCTCGAGGAAAGGAGGGGGAGGGGGGACAAGATAGAGACTTTCAAGTACCTCAATGGAATCAACAAAGTCCAAGAGAGTAGCATCTTTCAGAAAAAGAGATGTGCAAGAACAAGGGGGCACAATTTGAAGCTAGAAGGGGGATGGCTCAGAGGCAACATGAGGAAGTATTTTTTCACAGAGAGGGTAGTGGACTCATGGAACGGCCTGCCTTAGGAGGTTGTGGGGGCCAAAAACAGTGGGGAAATTTAAGAATGCATGGGACAGACATAAGGCTATTATAGTGAGGGGTAGGAGGAAGTAGGCTGTTGGTCATCTAGGATCTGCAGCTTGTTCAATAGGTAGGTAAATGGGCAGACTGGGTGGGCCAAGTGGTCCTTATCTGCCATCACATTCTATGCTTCTATGTTAACTTTGGCTTTCTGTATACACTCCTGCCAGTTTTCCATAGCTATAGTCCCAGGGCTGAATTTAACTGCTAAGATTTTGAAAGGGCCTACCCCTATGTGCACCTTGACAATTTTAACCTGTCCAGTGAAGAGGTCATTTTTTTCCCTATACAGATACCCCAACTTTCAATACAGTTCACCTTAGATCCTGTTACTCAGGAAAAGGTTTCCATAGTTTGTTAAACATGTCCCCATATTTGATTTTAATCAGAATCATACAGAGACCATCTGTGTAAGCTATTGTCCATAACTCTGAAGTGTGTGTCATCATGTGTGTGCTCTGAATTCTTGGATTATTCTGAAGGAGATGGAGTAGGGGATTGAAAGTGAAGACATACAGTAGGAGGTTCAAAGAGCACCCCTGCTGTACTCCTATGTGTACTTGAAATGGAGTCTCCAACCCTGAATTTATGTATGGAACCATTACTGCCTGTGTATACAGAACTTAAATCCACTCTACAGACTGTTCTGGGATCGCATACAATTTTAAGACCTTCAATAGATAAGTGTGGGGCACACGATCGAAGGCCTTCTCCTGGTCAGTTGAAAGCAAGGACCCCTTTAGCAGGCCTTTGTTCCCTCTCTCTCTCCGACAATTCTCTGATTAATATTAAGTTATAGTGTAAGGTGAAATGCTGTTATGCATGGAATTCCATACCCGGAATAAGCTTGTTGTGCTGCAGTAGTGACATCATTATATTGTTGTGCTACAGTAGTGATGTCACTACTGCAGCACAATAACTTGGAATTTCACCACACAGCTGCTTTCCTCTATCAAATTGAGCTGGAAGCTGTTTTTTTTTTAAACTTGAACTTACAGAAAAGCTACAGCACACTGAATCAGTAATTTGAGCCTGCCATCAACCCTCAAGTGCCAACCCTAACCTCCAGTTCACAAAAAGGAAGTGTAGTGCTAAAATGGACATGGATGCTCATACACTATAAAAGATAATGTATGGGATTCAATACACAGACAAGCCTGTGTCTTCATCTCGAGGTTTCTATGGCAACCAGTGAACCTTTCGAGGTTCCTGGTTCCCATCAAAACCTCTTGCTGAAAACACAGGCTTGTTGTGTATGGCTGCCCATACATTATCCTTTATGTTTTATATTGCCCTAATAGTTATGGCTTATATCTGGCAGGGAGCAATAACTTTTGCGGATACCTTTGCGTCCTATTAGCTAATATTTTTGTTAAGATATTTTGTTCCAGGTTCAGAAGACTAAGAGATCTCTATTTTTTTTATATTCACCTGATTAACTGTTTTGAAGATGAAAATTAATAATGCCTCAGTCATGAACTCTGGATGTTTACCAGAGTCCAAAATAGTTTTATAAAGGTCCATCAGTGCTGTTCCTAATTCTTCAGAAAACGTTTTATAAAGAATTATTTGGCAGCCCATCAGAACCGGGAGCTGTGTTGTTTTGCATGGACTTGACTGCTTGGTCAGTCTCTACCAACTGTACTGGTTGCACCAATTGTGCATGTACAGTATGTGGCCTGGGATTATGGGGATATCAAAGCTGGAAAATACTGACTGGTCCCATTGGGCACCAGCTGGCATGCCAAAACTCTCTCTCACATGCTGTTGGACAATATCCATCATTTCAGCCAAAGTATGGAGAGACTAGTCACCCTCTGTTCATGGCAGACTGTGAATTAGGCAGTCATGTACTCTTTCCTGGCCACCTGTGAATATGTCTAGATGTTGAGAATACCCATGTATGCCAAATTTCAGCTCCCGTTCCAGGGAAAATGTTCTTTCATTCTGAAAACATCTAATTTCTTCTTTGAGTTACTATGTTGTCTTGCGCACACAACGCAGACGACATATTGTGGTAGCTTGAAGTGGAGAAGCAGGTTTTGGAGGTGCAGTCCTGCTGCGGCCAATGATGCCACTGCTTTTTCTGGCTGGGATCTGTGGCTCCAATGGCATAGCACGCTGTCTATGACAGCAGTTGAGAAGCCTGTCATCAACTTGAAAGAAATTCTCCAATGCAATCAGGGAGCACCCCTTAATTGGAGAATCTGATGCTTTTGTTGCTGGGGTGGTTCCTGATTGCAGCAGCGAATTGCAGTTTGCCTTGTCTGGTGTCCCATTTCAATAAACATGGTGGTAGCTTCCCTGTCTACCTCTCACAGTCCCCATGGAAGCCGACAGACAGCCACCACCTTTTACAGTCCCCATGAAAGCCAATGGGGGTGCCCAATCCCCCTGTTAGCATGCCCCCTTCCCAGTTCATTTGCCCTCGGAGTAGCCCAATCCCTGTCGGCATAATGTCCCTTCATTTGTTTCACATTAACATAGCAGTGGCTATCGCCATCCACCTCTCACAAGCCCCATGAAAGCCGATGGGGTGTACAATCCCCCTGTTGGCATGCCCCTCCTAAGTTCATGTGCCAACAGGGGTGCCCAATCCCAGTCAGCATAATACCCCCCATTTGTTGTGTGCTGAGGGGGGTGCCCAATCCCGCTCGGCTCATGTGCCCCCAAGCGCTCTGTATGTGCCAACAGGTGCCCAATCCCCATCAGCTACAGGCCCCCCCCCCAACAAACACTCAGGTGGCAGGCTGGGAGCCCATCCCAGTGTGCAAAAGTACCTGTAAAAAAAGAAAACCTTCCCATGTGTTTTTTTTTTTTTTGTTCCCTGTGAAAGAAAATAAATGTCCCTCGTTGTGTCCGTGCCCCTCCCCAACCCTCACCCACCCTCTGCACACCCCATCTCCCCACACCCCTCACTCATACTTACCTCCAGAGCCTGGTATCATGATCTTCTGTGGACCGGGAACACGTCTGCACTCTTCAAAGCTGACCGCAAACTGAAGAAATGCCGATAAGCTGTATAATGGCATGAATGGATTTTTTCAACTTATGTGGATATCTTGGCCATTTTCCCAAATTTTTGCACCAAATTTTCAACGTGGGGTTCTTGGAACCCCACCTCATGAATTCAGTGACTGTCATCTGGTTTTTCAGTCCCGAAAGACGATTTTGCGGTCACTGTGCAGAATCACCTTTCGGGACTGATTAACAAAACAACAGTGTCACTGTTCATGAGGTGGGCTTGCAAAAAGCTTATGTTGCAAATTTGGTGGAAAAATTCCAAGAAATGGCTGTGTTACAAGCGTGCATTGCGCAGTTTCCACGCATGCTCGTAACTTCAAGAATTTTTAATATTTTCACTCCAGATTTTCAACATTGCCATTTCTTCACACCCCCTTATGAACAGTACAGCTGTCATTTTTCACATCCTGCCCAAAATGTGGTTTCGCACATCTGGCACAGAATGGCACGGTCACTGTGGGACATCAACATTCGGGACAGAGTAACAAAATCACAGTGCCACTGCTCATGAGCAGAGGTCCCAAATGCTTTCATGAAGTGAGGTCACATAAAGCCCATGTTGACAATTTGCAGTACAAATACTACCAAACTGGGTCATTAGGGTTTCTAAACATAATGTCCCACCCTGTAGAGACTGACCAGCATCAGGGGGTGTGACTTTGGATTGTCGGCTGTAATGCTCATGCCATTCCACCCCCACCCCCACCCTGCAGCCCCTGACAGGCATCAAGGTGTGCCTTGGATACTTCAGCCCCAAAGTTCACCCCATTCTCCTATACTGCACCCATCTCAGTGTATATCCTAATGGAATGGGGTGAATGTAAGACCAGAGGACCTCAAGGCACAACGTGATACTTGTCGGAGTCTGCAGGGTAGGGTGAGCTGAAATGGCATGAACATTATGGCCGACATCCAAAGACACACCTCAATGCTTGTCAGTCTCTACAGGGTGGGGGTGGGGTTGACGTCACTTCCATACTTCACTGCCATTCCTATTATGCCTCTCTCTAACTCCTGCACTACCAATGCTAACGTCAGCAAGACAACATTCAGTATTGACAAATGCTTGTTAATTTAACCAGTTAAAGCTATTTTTCTTCATGCATCCTAGATATTAGTTCATGCAGAAGTGTTCTTAGGTTTAAATAATGCAGATAATTACTTATCAGTGTTTTTATGTTTCGTCAGTTTTGTAAAAAGGTGTCACAAATCCTGTTTGGATTCCTCTCACCACTGTAAATTGCTGTCATATGCACAGAGGACAGAATACCTAGCTTTAAATAGGTCCTGCCATTGTGATGTTATGTCTTCTTGCTCTAGGTTTTATGGCGGCGGTTGATTTATCTAGTATGGGTGATGCATGCGTCGGAGCTGTTGATGTTGGGGTAGACACCTATAATAAGGTGTTGTCTGGCACCATCAACTCCCTCGCACCTATGCTTGTATGACCCAGAACTTCGTACCTGAGGTCTCCTTGGTATGATGGAGATCTTAGGGAACTGAAGAAGCTGGGTCGGAGATTAGAGCGCTGCTGGAGGAAGTCCTATCTGGAGACGGACAAACTGGTCCTGTGTGCGCATTATTGCACCTATCAGGAGGCAATCAACCAAAAGAAGACAGCATTTTTGTCTCGGGAGAAACTGACCAGCCTCACTCTTCTGGACTGTTGATAGACTTCTCCATCCTTTCTGTCTTCAGCCCAGAAGAGTTTCCTTAAATGAGAATTGTGAGGATTTTGCTCGTTTTTTCTCGGACAGGGTGTCTTTGATCTGACGGGAGGTTTCTTCAGCCAGTAATACCATTGCTGTCAGTGGTCGCCAGTTGTGTTCTAAGCGCACTCCACCTAGTTGGGGAGAGTTTAGGCCAGTGGAGGTTCGTGAGGTTATTGGGGTGGCGGCCAACTTGAAGCATACCTTTTGAGAACTGGACCCAGTGCCAACGCGCTTCTTAATGAGATGCATTGACTGTGTTGGCCCGGTGTTTGCCCTGATTGTCCGGTGCTCCTTGAGTCAGGGTGTCTTTCCAGATGCCTTGAAGGAGGCTCTGGTGAGACCCCTTTTAAAGAAATCTTCTCTGGACCCGGAGATCAGGGCAAATTACCATCCTATCTCCAATCTTCCATTTTTGGGGAAGATTGTTGAGAAGGTGGTATTGCTTCAGTTGGAGGAATATCTCATGACCCACGAGTTGTATGATCCTTTCCAGTCGGCTTTTCGGGCCAGACATAGCACTGAAACTGCATTAGTTCGGGTGCAGAATGACCTCCTCAGGGCCAGAGACCGGGGGGACAGGACAATTCTTATTCTCCTCGATCTCTCTTCAGCATTTGATACTGTAGACCATTGTGTGTTGCTTCTCTGCCTGAGGGAGTTATGTGGACTCACCGGTATTGTCATCAAGTGGTTTGAGTCCTTTCTCACCAATAGGAGGCAACAGGTAGTGATGGGAAATTTCTCATCTACACCCTGCCTCCTTTTGTGTGGAGTCCCTCAGGGTTCGGTATTGGCCCCAATGTTGCCCGCAGCATATATGCTGCCCCTGGGGAGGATCATTAGGAAGTATGGTCTGAGTTTTCATTGCTATGCTGATGATACTCAGCTATACTTATCCTTTGCCCCAGGAACATCAAACACAGTGGATGTGCTAAACATCTGTCTGGTTGAGATTAACGACTGGATGGTCTTCAGCTGGCTTTGACTGAACCCTGACAAGACTGAGGTACTGGTAGTGGAGTAGAACAGAGTTCGTGATGGGATGGCCTCTGACCCTGGGACTGGCCTCGTGCTAGAAGCTGCGTCATTGATGGCCTCCCCTTGGGTGCGAAATCTTGGTGTGATTTTTGACAGGAACCTGTCCATGGAGATTCATATATCTTCCGTGGTTCGTTCCTGTTTTTTCCATCTCAGAAACATTGCCAGGATTAAGCCCCTTTCTTCCGGCTCTGGACCTCCCTACCTTGATACATGCCTTAGTCACTTCTAGGCTTGACTACTGTAATGCCCTCTATCTCGGGGTCTCTGGGGGTTCTCTTCGCAGACTACAGCTAGTGCAAAACACTGCTGCCCGGCTTTTGTCCGGGCTAAGCAAATTCTGCTATATTACTCCTGTATTGCGCGAATTGCACTGGCTGCCTGTCAGATGGAGAGTACTCTTCAAGGTGGGTTTTCTCACCTATAAGGCCGTACACGGGCAGGGCCCTGGTTACCTGTCAGATCTCCTGGTATCTTCCACCTCTGCCCGTAATCTCCTCTCCTCTAGTGGTGGCCTCCTAATTGTTCCAAGAGCGAGACTAAAATCTGCAGGGGACCGAGCTTTTAGTGTCGCTGCTCCCACCTAGAACTCTTTACCAACTGTAGTCAGGGAGGCTCCCACTATAACTGCCTTTAAGGTTCACCTGAAGACCTTCCTATTTTTGCAAGCTTTTGGGGTGTAATTTTGATTATATGTATGTTGTAATTTTAATTTATAATTTATGCGGCGCCCAGAGTATCTGGGATTGGGCGTCTTTTTAAATAAATTTGACTTGACTTGACTTGACTAGTATGGCAGTGTTTAATTTCCACAAGTGGGGGGAGGGGAGTGTGGGTATGCAACTGCAACCATGTGTGGCACTACCAAACCACAGCAAGATGATCCGAGATTTCTACTACAATAGTTCTTGATCCAGTAACTCTATCTTCAGACCTAAAGAGAAAATGTAGTGTAGCCAGTCTACCTTTCATAAAAGTAATACTATCACTGGTGTTTACAGTGCAGACTCCATCTTGTAGGACAGCAACCTTTATCATACTATTAAAATACAATGATTCACAATACATTTTATTAGTAGTACCCCCTCTGTCTTTTAAGGATATACCACAGTTAAAATCACCCCCAGCACCACCAGTCTGCTGGTGTGCAAATAAGGATGGATTTCTTGGAATAGGGCAACCTTAGCAGCTTTCATCCGGGGGTGTATACATTAATGTGTCTGAGTTGTTTCCCCCCATAACCAACATCCAGCATTAAAGTTCTACCTGGTTCAATTTCCACCAATTTTTGCACTTGAAATCCTGAACCCCTGAAGGAACTCCCCATCCCATCATATCTGTCCAGTCCTTGTTACTGAAATGATGGACCATGTGCCCAAAACCATTTAACTGCCGATATCAATAACAGTGTTTTTATTCAGGTGTCCTGCAAGAAAAGGATGTTCCCCATTATATCAAGTACAGATATGGTGGGTATATGTTTTTTTTAAGTTTTTATACTGTTCAAATTCAGGGTAACTGGATTTAAAGTGGAGACAATACATATGATGTTAGTTTAAGAGGGGAGGGGAAGGTAGCGGCAGCATTCCTTGTTTGTGACATAGTCTTCCATTTTTTTTTCTTAGCTGCTGATGTCTCTGATAAAGATTCATCCCAGTCAGAGGATGAGTTTCTCATGGAGGATGAAACAGAAGATGCCTCGGATTCACCTTCCTCTCCAACTTCCTACTTTTTGCCAAAGCAGAGTATCCATTTTGAACTGGGGTTACAGCAGGTTTGGAGGCATTAAACTTCACCTTTCTGTACCTGCCTCTTTTTCTGGAATAAATTGTCTCCATGTCCATCACCAGGGAGGGGAGAGAGGCAGGGAGGCATAAAGGGCAAAGGAGATGTGTGGCCTTAATTATATCTGGGGGAGGAGGGTCTTCTGCTCCATATTTACAGCTTGATCGATACCAGTCTATTCACAGAAGAAAGGGTTCTGAAAGAACTCTTAAAACTGAAAGTGGACAAAGCAATGGGGCCTGACGGGATTCACCTAAGAATTTTAAAGGAACTTAGAGTAGAACTAGTGACACCACTGACTACCCTTTTTAACAAATCATGGGAGGATGGGGTGGTACCTGAAGACTGGAGATGGGCAGATGTGATTCCACTTCACAAAAGTGGGAGCAGGGCAGAGGCAGGAAACTACAGACCAGTTAGTTTGACCTCAGTGGTAGGGAAAATGAGGGAATCACTTCTGAAGAAAAGAATTGTTGAATATCTAGAGGCCAGTGGGGCACAGGACCCAAGGCAACATGAATTCACAGTGGGGAGATCATGCCAGACGAATCTAATAGATTTCTTTGACTGGGTGACCAAAGTATAGTAGACCAGGGAGGGTCTGTGGACAATGCCTACCTAGACTTTAGCAAGGCATTTGACACAGTCCCACACAAAAGATTAATATACAAGTTAGCCAGCCTTGGAGTGGGTCCCAAAGTGGTAGCCTGGGTAAAGAATTGACTGGACAACACAACACAAAGGGTAATAATAAACCAGTGGAGTACCGCAAGGTTCAGTACTGGGACTGGACCTCTTTAATGTCTTTATAAGTGATATTGCAGAGGGACTGGAAGGAAAAGTATGCCTCTTTGCAGACAACACAAAGATCTGCAACAGGGTTGATACACAAGGTGGGGTGGAAAGGATGAGAAGAGACTTGGCAAGGTTTTTTTTTTTTTGAAATTAAGCTTTATTAATTTTATAAAGTACACCAAATCACAGGTTTACATCAGAGCTGTCATAGAGTCACTTAACAACTCCCCTGTACACCAAAGTCATAAGTGTAACATGTGGTGGGAAAAAGAAAACCTCCCTATAACCCCGTGCCACCCCCCCTTCCCCCAACCCTAACCTTCCCAGAGTGTGCATACTTAATATATCATATGATTTTATCATATTACCATGAACGAGTAGAGTTAGCGGCAAAATAGATGGGGGCAAAGAGCATCAGAGCCAAAACTAAATAACTCCTAATGTAAATACAACGTGTATAATTTATCCCATTTTTTGTGAAATGAGTGCATGCGATTACGAGAATTAGTAGTGAGTCTCTCCATATTAAAGCAAGTTGATAGGTCTTTCAGCCACTCGGTGTGAGACTTGGCAAGGTTGGAGGAATGGTCAAATGTATGGCAGCTTAGTTTCAATGCAAAGAAGTGCAAAGTAATGCACCAGGGAAACAAAAACCCAGGGGAAGATTACACAATGGGGAGTGACATACTAGCAATAACAACAAGCATTTGTCAATGCCGAATGTTTGCTTGCTGGTATTAGCATTGGAAATGCAGGAGTTAGACAGATGCAGAGTAGGAACGGCAGTGAAGTACTGAAGTTCATGCCAACCCCACCTCCACCCTGCAGAAACAGACAGGCATTGGGGTATGCGTTTTGGTTGTCGCCCATATTGTTCATGCCATTTCACCTCACCCTATCCTGTATACACTGACAAGTGTTGAAGTGTGCTTTGGGGTGTTCTGCTTTGCAGTGACCCCACTCCATAAGGACATAAGCTGAAATGAGAGCAATATAGAATGGGGTGAACTCTGGAGCCAAAGAGTCCAAGGCACAGCTCGATGCCTGTCAGTGGCTGGAGGGTGGGGGGTTGGGTTGGAATGGCATGAGCATTACATTCGGCAATCCAAAGGCACACCCTTGATGTCTGTCAGTCTGTACAGCGTGGGACACTATGGATAGAAACCGTAACGCCCCAGGCATTTGTTGGTATTTGCAGTACAAATTTTCAACATGGCCATTTTGTGGCCCCAACCTCTTGAAAGCATTTGAGACCTCTTCTCATGAACAGTGGCACTGTGATTTTGTCAATGTGTCCCAAAATTTGAGTTTCCATAGCTACCATGCCATTGTCTGCCACATGTACGAAAACACAGATCAGGCAGGATGTGAAGAATGACAGCTGCACCATTCAAAGGGAGGTGTGAAGAGATGGCAATGTTGAAAATCTGTAGTGAAAATATTAAAAATGCACAAACTTCTGCACGTACATGAAAATTGCACAACGCACGCACGTAACACAGTCACTTAGTGGAATTATTTCACCAAATTTTCAACATAAGCATTTTGTGACCTCTGCTCATTAACACGGTCACTATGATTTTCTTAATCTGTCCCAAACATTGATTTCCCACAGCAACCACGGTATTCTGCGCCAGATGCGTAAACACATATTTCGGGCAGAATGTGAAAAATGACAGCTGTATATAAGGAGGTCTGAAAAATGCCAATGTTGAAAATCTGAAGTGAAAATACTACAAATTTGCGAGTTATGAGGGTGCATGGGAAACTGCACAATGCACACTTTTAACACAGTCATTTTATGGCCATTTGTCACCAAATTTTCAACATAGGCGTTTTAGGACCTCTGCTCATGAACAGAGTCACTGTGATTTTACAAACAAACATACATACGAACATATGAACATACAAATCTGCCAGCAGAACACACCAATCGGTCTACGTAAGTCTGCCCGAGTGTGCAGCTAGCACCCTAGATTGCAGCTGCCCCAGCCTCCTCCCCTTCAGTTCCTCCCCCACTTATCCAGTCACTGCCCCCTGACTCTTCCTCTTGCTTTATCCCACTCCTCCTTAATGCTATTGACTGTCCTACATGTTACCACCCCAATCTGGCAGCACATTCCAACTAGATACCACCCACTCAGAGAAGTAGTGCCTCCACATTTCCCTCTTGAAACGTCCCCCTTCCAACCTTAGTCCGTGCCCCCTTGTCTCTCTTCCATTGCTCAGTTTAAACACCCCCTTGGTGCTAGGTTTATTTACCCCCTCAGGTATTTAAACGCTTCGATCATATCCCCCCATTCCTTCTCTCCTCCAGTGTGTACATGTTCAGCTCCCTCAGCCTAACTTCATATTCCTTTCCCTTTATCCCCTTTAACAGTATTGTTGCCCTCCTTTGCACCCCCTTCAGTAACTTTATATCTCTCCTCAGGTATTGCCTCCACTATTGCACACAGTACTGTAGGTGCGGTCTGACCAATGATCTGTAGAGAGGTAAGATCATATCCCTGTGTGTGGATGAGAACCCCCTTGCCATGCACCCCAGCATCCTGTTTGCTTTCACTGCTGCTCTCCTGCAGTGGGCCGAGTTGTTCATGCTCCCAGTTACCAACACCCCTAGGTCCTTCTCCTCCTCCTCTGTGATCCCCAACCAATAGTCCCGCTTCTGGTTCTTAGCCCTGAAGTGCATCACCTTACACTTCCTTGCATTGAATCCTAGCTGCTACTCCACCAATCATGTCTCTAGTGTGGTTAGGTCCCTCTGTAGTTTTTCCCATCCATTCTCTTCGTCCACCACCTCCCCCAATTTGGTATAATGTGCAAGCAGGCTAACTTTGCTCCCCACTCTGTATGCTACATCAGACATAAAGAGCTCAAATAGCACCGGGCCCAGCACTGACCCCTGTGGCACCCTGCTTGTCACTGCTCTGGGTGCAAGAGCTGCCCCCCCCCCACCACCCTCTGCACCCTCCCCATAACCAGTTCTCTATCCATTTAGTCAGCGTTTTTCCACCCCCACTACCATCAGCTTCTCCCCAGTCTCCCATGAGGCACTGTATCTAAGGTCTTACTGAAGTCCACATGCAGGACATGTACCGCATGGCCCCTGTCCAACTCCCTTGTCAGCCAGGCACAATACTCTATTAGGTGGGTTTGAGAAGACCTCCGTGAGGTGAGCCCATGTTGCCACCCATCTTGGAGGCATTTACTCTCTAGGAATGCCATCAGCCTCTCCTTCATTATCGCCTCTATCACCTTACCCACTATGGATGTGAGACTTACTGGCTGATAATTTCCTGGCTCTTCCCTAGGCCCACTCTTGTGTATGGGCAGCACATGGGCCACCCTCCAGTCCTGGGGCACACACTCCATTTCCAGGGAGGTGTTGAACAGATCTGCCAGTGGCTCAGCCAACAGCTCTGCCATCTCCCTCAGCACCCTTGGGTGGATGCCACTGGGACTTGGTGCCTTGTCCACCCTTACTGCCCTCAGACCCTCTAGCACCCTATTTCCTGTGATCACATTGTCCGTCACCTCCTCCCCCCTTTCCCCAGCCCTAGCCCATTCTGGTAGTGGGCCATCCCTCTCCTTAGCGAAAATGGAGCAGAAATAGGCCTTTGACACTGTGCCACATAGAAGACTATTACACAAACTGGGGAATATGGGTGTGGGCAGGACAGTAGTGTGGTGGGTAGGTAACTGGCTGGGTGGTAGGACACAGAGGGTGGAGGTAAATGACTGTCACTCCACAGAGGGAAGAGTGACCAGTGGGGTACCACAGGGATCAGTGCTGGGACCGGTCCTATTCAACATCTTCATCAGTGACATTAGCGCAGGATCTAGAAGGCAGAATTTCACTGTTTGCTGATGACACAAAGCTCTGTAACAGAGTAGACACACCAGAGGGTGTAGACAGAATGAGAAGCACTGCAGAAACTTGAAGAATGGTCAGGGTTTGGCAGTTGAAATTCAGTGCAAAGAAGTGCAAGATAATGCATATGGGGCACAAAACCCTGGCACAATATATCAGTTGGGGCTGAGGATATAGCATGCACCAAGCAGGAAAGGGATCTTGGGGTTGTCATCTCTGATGACCTCAAGGTAGGGAAACAGTGTGACAAGGCAGCAGGTAAGCAAATAGGATGCTGGGATGTATGGCAGGGGCATCACCAGCAGGAAAAGGGAGGTCATAATCTGCTATACAAGACAATAGTGAGGCCCCACCTGGAGTAACATGTACAGTTCTGGAGACCATACCTACGTAAGGACATAGACAGGGTAGAGAAGGCTCAGAGGAGGGCAACAAAGATGGTGCATGGATTGCATCACAAGTCCTACTAAGACAGGTTGAAGGAACTGAACATGTACTCCCCGAGGAGAGGAGGAGAGAGGGATATGATTGAGACATACAAGTATCTTACAGGAAGAACAGGGTGCAGAAAACACTATTTTTAAGTGAAAAGATGTTCCAGAACTAGAGGGCATGGGATGAAGTTGAGGAGGACAATTCAGAGGAAACATGAGAAAGAATTTCTTCACAGAACGGTGGTGGACAAGGGAACACCCTGCCAGAGGAAGTGGTGGGGGCTGAAACAATCACTGGATTTAAGAATGCATGGGATAAACATAAAGGAATTCTAGAGGTCAGGGGTAAGGGGCAACAGACTTCTAGGAAAACAAACTGAACTTACAAGCTCAAATGGGCAGACTGGGTGGGTCATAGGCCCTTATCTGCCGACACTGTCTATGTATCTATGTATCTATGTAAATACTCATTTAGAATTTCCACTTGCTCCTTCCCATTTTCCACCCAATCCTCTTCCCGCTTTATCCTCACAATATGTTTCTTGCACTTCTTGTTTTCCCTGACATACCTAAAAAAGTCCTTTTCCCCTCCCTTTATGCACTGTGCGGAACTTAAGTGCATGGAGGCCTTAGCTCTCTTCACCCTCCAGGCAACCTCCTTGACCAACTCCCAAAAGCTTCCTTATCCTCGCCCTTCCTTGTTCTCCTGTACTTCCGGTATCCAGCCATCTTTCCCCTCACCCCTTGAACCACTTCCTTAGTCAGCCAGCATAGTTTCTTTCCTCCGCTCTTCTTACTCCTGGCCCTAGTGCAGGGTATTGTGGCCTCTGTTAGCCCAGTCTTTATGATTCCCCACTTTGTTCTGCCTCCATCCCTGGCCTTATATTCTGGAGTGTCCCTTACAGTATTCCTCCCATCCCCCAAAAGTCCACCCTAATAAAGTCCTCCACCTTAGTGCCAATGCCTCCTGTCTCCCTGTCCAGTGTGACAACGAGCCACACTGTTTGGTGGTCACTACCTGCTAGTGGGTCCTTCACTCTTACCTCCCTCTGCACCTCCCCATTTGCAAGTACTAGGTCTAGAGTGCTACCAAGCCTTGTAGGCCCACTTACCAATTGTGTCAGAAGGCCGTCCTAGAATGCATCAAGGAACACCTGCTCCCTGGTACTGCTAGTGGTCAGGGTGCTCCAGCCAACCCATGGTAGGTTAAAATCCCCCACTATCACCACACTCCCCTTCAACACACCCTCCTTATCTGCTTTGCCAACTCCTCATCCAATTCCTCGGATTGGGCTGGTGGTCTGTGCTCCACTCCCAGCCTCAGCTTTCTGCCCTTGGAGTCCAGGAGCTGCACCCAAAGTGCCTCTGTCCTCTCCTCTTCTCCCTCGTCCCTTATGCATTTAATCCCTTTCCTCACATAGAGTGCAACCCCCCCCTTCCAACCTCCCGGGCCCTCCTGTATATCCTGTATTCCGGGATTGCCAAGCCCCAGTCATGGTACTCTGTGGCCCAAGTCTCTGTCACTGCAGCAATGTCCACCTTCCCCTCTGAAAGGAGCACCTGAAGCTCTGCAATTGTGTTCCCCAGGCTTCTTGTGTTGAGAGAGACAACCTTACACCCATACCCCTCCTTCTTGTCTCTCTTCTGCTCCTTGGCCTCTGTCCCTCCTCCCGGTAGTCCGCACCCTTTCTCATGCTTGTTCTTACCAGGTGGTGGTGCCTTCTGTATTACACTCAGACCACTCTACCCGCCCCCTCCCAGGTTTACTACACCTCCACCTTTATCTATATCTGGGGAGGGAGCGCTTTATGCTCCCCTGTCCGGACCTTTCTACCAACCTCAGTCTTTTGGCCACCCCTCCATTAGTTTAAATCCACCTTAGTAGAGATACTGTATACCCCTCTAATCCTGCCTTTAATACTCCCCTCCCCTTCCTGCTCAAGTGTACCCTGCCCCCCCCGTACAAGTCACTATTTCCCCAGACCCTACCCCAGTTAGTCACTAACCCATAACTGTTGGTGTGGCACCCATCCCTCAGCCACTCATTGAACGTTTCAATCCTACCCTTCCTCCCCATGCTTGGCACATGGTACCAGGAGTACCTCCGAGAATGCCACCAACTCCCTCACCCCCTCACACTGCCTGCCTGCCCAACTAGTCAAACCTCCCCCTCATTACTTCCACAGTCTCCCTCACCGAGTCATTTGTACCCACATGCAACACTAAATAAGGTTTCTTCCCCCCCTCACTGCACACTTGAGCAGTGCCTGCCCTGACCCTCCTACAGTCAACCTGGGGATAGCTTCAGCCCAAATACGGCTGTGCCTTTTACCCCTTCTGCCCCATCCCACCCCTTTCAGTATAGAATCCCCCAGGATGATTACCCCCTTTCCTTTCTAATGCCCCTTCCACCACCCCAGTATTCATTCTTCCCTGCCCCTTAGCCCTGCCAGCTGTACCCTCTGTGACTTCTGTATCTGTACCCCCTACTTCCACCTCACCCCTTTCCTCTGCTTTATTCCTCCCATCCCCCTTGAACCCCTTCCCAGCCTGACTACTTCCTATTGGGCTTCCCATGTTGACCTCCCCTCCTCCCCTGCTGATTTCCAACCCTTCTCCTATCCCCGCTGTTGTCAATTTAGAGCCCCCATTCCCTTCTACCCCGATAGTGATGCCCCTCCCATCCTTCCCACTTCCCGTAGCTGTCTCTCCTCCAGTCACCACCCCTTCCTTCCTTACTAGCCCCCCTTCTACCCTTTCATCCTCGCTATCTTTTCCCCTACCTGTTGCCATCCCTCTCATGCCCCGCTTGTCCTCCCCCACTTCGATATGTTCCTGCTCTCTCTCACTCTCCCATAGCAGAGGCTCAAATCTATTCCTAGTCGATACCCCTCCTACATCTCATCCCCCTATCGGTTCCCCACTTCTACTTGTTCCCCTCCATGCCACCCCTGGTCCCTCCCTACCTGCAATTATCTGCTCTCACCCCCGGTACTCCTCGTGGTCTCTTCCCCCCCATTAGGAGGCCTCCTCCTCGGCTCGGGCACCCCCTCCCTTCTCCTCTCTTTTCTGATACTGACTCTGATACTGGGGTCGGTTTCAGTCCCTAGTTGTTCTTCCTGCATCCCCCTTGCCATCCCCTATCCCCCCCCTCAGGATGCCTACCATACTCATCTGCCCTGCCACTTAGACTCCTCCCTAACCTCCACAGTTCCTCCCTCAAACTAGCTAGTTGTCTACAGACCATATACCCCCTCCAAGCCAAGACCAGGATCATGGCGGACCCACACCCAGTACACCCCACCACCCTTCCAAAGATGCCTGCCCTATTGACATGTGGCACGTGACCCATTTTGGCCCCCATCTTATGTTACGGGCTCTTAACCCCAGGTTCTGTACCCTACCACAACTGTTAGGCCCTTATTTACTCAAATTCCTGCCCCCCCACACACTAGTCCCCTACTGCCTCCTTGCCGACCGGGTTAATTCAGTCTCAAATCTCATCCATTAGATACTGCATTACTGTAGCAATCCTAAAGCCTCCTTGTCTGTTTTTCACCTCTCAGCTACCATACTTTTTGTTCTCAGCTCTCATATAGTTTCACTTAGCCCAATTAGAAATCCTGTTGCACTCCAGGTATTACTCAGCTTAGTTAGAAAAATAAACAGAACAACTAAATCTGTATTATTACAGCAATCCTAAAAGTATCCAATCATTGCTTTATCTCCACCCCAGATACCCTGCTGTAATATAGGACCACAGAGGACACTGGGTGGGAGGGTGGGCAACTCTAAAGTCCCGGCAGGGTTCCATTGAGCTCACTCACTCCCCCTCTCTCACTCATTCATTCTATTTCTCCCGGTGCTGCAGGCTGCCCTTTTGTACTGGGCTCCTGCCTACATTGGCACCTTTTTCTACCCACAAAGAAATCTGCAGCAGTCCCGACAGAGTTCCATTGAGCTCGCTCATTCACCCTCTCTCACTTGCTCATTCTATTTCTCCTGGTGCTGCAGGCTGCCCTTTTGTACTGGGCTCCTGCCTACATTGGCACCTTTTTCTACCTACAAAGAAATCTGCAGCAGTCCCAACAGAGTTCCATTGAGCTCGCTCATTCACCCTCTCTCACTTGCTCATTCTATTTCTCCTGGTGCTGCAGGCTGCCCTTTTGTACTGGGCTCCTGCCTGCGTTGGCGCCTTTTTCTGCCCACAAAGAAGTTCATAGCTGTCCCAGCAGAGCTCCATTGAGCTTGCTCACTCCCCCTCTCTCACTCACACATTCTGTTTCTCCCGGTGCTGCAGGCTGCTCTTTGTACTGGGCTCCTGCCTGCATTGGCACCTTTTTCTACCTACAAAGAAATCTGCAGCAGTCCCGACAGAGTTCCATTGAGCTCACTCATTCACCCTCTCTCACTTGCTCATTCTATTTCTCCTGGTGCTGCAGGCTGCCCTTTTGTACTTCCTGCCTGCGTTGGCGCCTTTTTCTGCCCACAAAGAAGTTCACAGCTGTCCCAGCAGAGCTCCATTGAGCTTGCTCATTCTCCCTCTCTCACTCACTCATTCTGTATCTCCCAGTGCTGCAGACTGCCCTTTTGTACTGGACTCCTGCCTGTATTGGCACCTTTTTCTGCCCACAAAGAAACCTGCAGCAATCCTGACAGAGCTCCGTTGAGCTCGTTCACTCCCCCCCCCCACTGGCTCGATCTTAATCTGTCCAAAACACTGATTTCCCACAGTAACAGTGCTATTCTGCGCTGGAAGGGCGAAAACACATTTTGGCCAGGATGTGAAAAATTACAGCTGTACTGTTCATAAGGAGGTGTGAAAAAATGTCAGTGTTGAAAATCTGGCATGAAAATATTACAAATTTGCGAAGTTACAAGGGTGCATGGAAACTGCGCAACGCACACCTGTAACACTGTCATTTTACGGACTTTCATCACCAAATTTTCAGCATAGGCATTTTAGGACCTCTGCTCATGAACAGTGTCACTGTCATTTTCTCAATCTATCCTGAAAATTTATTTCCCACTGCGACCGCGCTATTCTGCGCCCGAAGTGCGAAAACGCATTTTGGCCAGGATGTGTATAATGACTGCAGTACTGTTCATAAGGAGGTATGGAAAAATGCCAATGTTAAAAATCTGGAGTGAAAATATTACAAAATTGTGAAGTTATGAGCGTGTGTGGAAACTGCGCAACGCACGCTGTTAAAACAGTCACTTTGGGGATTTTTTTCACCAAATTTGCAACATAAACTTTTTGAGAGCCCACCTCATGAACAGTGGCACTGTCGCTTCATTAATCCATCCCAAAAGGAGATTCCACGCAGTGACCTCGAAATCACCTTTCGGAACAGAATAACACCATGACAGTGACTGAGTTCATGAGGAAGGGTACCAATAACCCCATGTTGAAAATGTGTTGCAAAATTCTCCAAAATGCTCGAGATATGCACCAAAGTTGAAAAAACCTTATTGATGCCATTATACAGCTTACTGGCATTTCTTCAGTTCACGGTCGGCTTTGAAGAGTGCAGATCTGTTCCCGGTCCACCGAAGATCGTCACACTGGAGGTAAATATGGGATGGGGGTGTGTGAGGAGGCGGGGTTCGCAGAGGATGGGCGCGGGTTGGGGGAGAGGTCACCAGACTCAGTGAGGGACCATTTTCTGTTTCACAGGTTTGAAAAACGGAGAGAAAAAAAGAAAACCATTGCGGGACTTTTTTTTTTTATAGGGACATTTGGCACGCTGGGGTGGGCTCCCAGCATGCCACCTGAGAGTGTTTTGGGGGGCTGTAGCCATGCGGGGGTGGACGCCCTGTTGGCAGATACAGACTGGGGGCAAGAGCCGAGGGGGATTGGGTACCCCCCTCAGCACACAACAAATTGAGGGGGCATTATGCCAATGGGGAGCGGGCTCCCCCATCAGCAATTTGAACTGGGAAGAGGGGGACTGAAGTCGATGGGGATTGGGCCCCCGTTGCCAAAGAAAAACTGTTGGGGGGCGCATGATGCCGAGGGGGAGTGGGCTCCCCATCTATTGAACTGGGCAGAAAAGCATGCTTCCAGAAGAGCAACAATGTGCCACATCAGTCGGGGCCACTCCGCCATCACAGCCTCAGATTCTGTCAGCAAAGCTGTTTAGATCAAAATGACAGGCTGCTGCTGCTATGATGAGGTGCTCCCGGACTGGTGCAGCTATTTTCTTTCAAGGTGGTGGCACGCTTTAAAACTAGTGTCATGGGCAGCATCCTCCTTTACTGGTGCGCAACACACAAGCCCCAAAATGCAGTGGTGGCATTGGCCACAACAGTGCCGCATCTCCACAGGCTGCTTCTGCAGCAAGCTGCTGCAACATGTTTCTTGTGCATGCACGTAAGCAAACATAACAATGGAAAGGGACCTGGGAGTAGTTATATCAGATGACCTAAAGGCGGGCAAGCAATGTGAGAAAGCAGTAAGGAGGGCTGGGGGGATACTGGGGTGCATAGGGAGAGGCATCACCAGTAGAAACAGAAAGTTGTTATCCCTCTGTACAGACAGTTGGTGAGACCCCATCTGGAGTACTGCATGCAGTTCTGGAGACCCCATCTCTGCAAGGACATAGACAGGATGGAGGCTGTCCAGAGGAGGGCAACTAAAATGGTACAGGATCCGCACCAGAAGACATATAAAGAGAGAGAGAGGCTAAAGGAGCTTAATATGGATGCCCTCGAGGAGAGGAGGGGGAACATGATAGAAACTTTCAAGTACCTCAAGGGAATTAACAAAGTCCAAGAGGGTAGTATGTTTCAGAAAAAGAGATGTGCATGAACAAGGGAGCACAATTTGAAGATGGGGGGATGGCTCAGAGGTAATGTGAAGAAGTATTTTTTCACAGAGAGGGTGGTGGACTCATGGAATGGCCTTCCTGAGGAGGTCGTGGAGTCAAAAACAGTGGGGGAGTTCAAGAATGCATGGGACAGACAAAAGGCAATTCTAGTGGGGGACTGGAGGAAGTAGGCTGTTGGTTAACTAAGATCTGCAGCTTATCTGTTAGGTATGGAAATGGGCAGACTAGGTGGACCAAGCGAGCCTTATCTGCCATCAAATTCTATGTTTCTATGTTTCTATCTACAGTGATTGGGAGAGGGTTGCCCTGTTGAAGAACTACAGTACAGGTTCCGGGTTTATATTTTTAGCCAGCTTTTCCAAGGGAACTTGAACTCCAGTGCCTAAAGCCACATCAGCTTTGGCCTGATCACTTACATCCTCCTGGGCCAATTACATTGCAGGTGCTTCTGCTGGTGTGGCAGACCAAACTGACTCTGCTTATCTTTAGGCTGAGGCATTCACAGATCCCTGTCCTTGCCCCTGAACAATCAGCTCCTGCTGGTTCATATCATCATCCTGATTATTGGAGGCCCAGGACACTGCTGATAAAAGTGCCCCTGTTCCTCATGCAGACTGCATTTAAAAGGGTTAGGACATGTAAAACTTATGTGATCATACTCTAGATATACACTGCACCTTTCGGAGTCACAGGATGAACACAGGTGATTTCTAGCATCACACTTAAGGCAGGTTTGGGGCTGCCTTGATAAAAACATGCAACACATGCCCCAGCTACCAACAGTGTGTGGCAAAAGGGATCCCCTATCCGTCCCACAAACAGGGCAAACAGGCCACCAGATGGCATAACAAAAAGGCTCTGCCCCTAGCATTGAGGTGATTACCGGCTCGGCAGTCTAAAGGGGTCGGAGGTTTAGGGTACAAAATAGCATTTGTATTTATTCCGGATTCTGAGGAGAAGTGCCAGGCATATGCTAGGTCCAAAACTATCACAACAGGGGCCCCAGTAACAATCCACACTGGAAGCAGAGATCTAATGTCCACACAGGAATTGGGATTGTGAAGTATGGCTTTATTCTGACAAAAGATGGCGTTTTGCAGACAGTGTGGTCCCCCAAAATGTGGTACTGTACAGGCACAGAAACAGACCCCCGAACAACACTTGTTAGGGTAGTTTCAAGCAGATTTTTACCACCCACAATTCAAACTGTCCATCCCTCTGTACTAGGAATACCTGGACTTTTCTTCCAACAAAGGTTTATTTCTTGTGGGAGTTGCCACACACTTTAGTACACACATTTCCAACTTCCAAGCAAAGTGTAAGTCTTGTGGGAGTTGCCACACACTTTAAGAAAAAACATTTATCCTGGAGCAACGACATCCATTAACATTCCCTGTTTAAACTGGTGCCCATACGTGAATCAGTTAGTACTGACCTGGGAATCAAAATGGGGTTATGCCCAACCCTGCCCCATGCTCAGTCTCTGCCCTTCCTTCTGGGTTACACCAAACTGGATCCTTCATTCCCCATGAAATGCCAAAGGGCATCCGAAACTTTAACTAAACATTCAGCACATTGTTGTAGTGAAACAGGGGTCCTGACATGTGCACTCTAGCCTTAATTATGGGCACGTACACCTCAGACCAACCCCCAGAAACACAGTCCAATGAATCTGTACTTACAGCTTGGTTGCTTTCTTTTACAGACATGGAGAACTTAAAGGAAAAACATCTCTCCTTCCAGGTAGCTTTTCACAGATCCAAACTGCATGCCTTTTCTCTTAGCAGTTGAACCACATTGGGATCTTCAGGGGATTGCCCCTTGGCACCACTGAAAGCACAATCTGTTCAAACAGGTCTCCACCACTTCAGTTGGCACTGATGTTGTTCTCCAAACTAGGGTAAGAAGCAAATGACCAAGGTCCTTCACCCAGTCAGCCACTGAACTGACCAGCAGGAACCTCACTGCAGAACTCCTCTCTGTTAGAGCTCCTACTTCAGAACTGACTGCACTACCATCTGAACATTCTAAAACTCCCCAGAGCAATTGGTTCCAAAGTAGCTTATGCTGCTGCGAGAATTCTAAATGACATAATCCATCCTCTGCCCGGCAAGCTGAGTAAACAATGATGTCATCTCCCCAGAGCTCCTAATGAGCTCTCTACCTTCCTATGGCTAACCTGATGGGATTCTAGTAACCCCAGGGGACTGGGTGGTTACAAACACATACCCCATCCCTCCTTAAGGAAAAGCTACTGGCAAGTGACACACACCAGTATTGGTTTGCCTCAGCTTAACTCTAAATTTCCATCTCCCTGTCCTCACCTGCTCTGTCAATAATTTCATAGGCTGGTCCAATGTTTCGCACTTTTGGCTTAGCTAGTAGGCTGTAGCTGAGACATTAATGCCTTCATTTTAAAACAGGACAGTGACGGTCTTAGCAGTAGGCTTAGACAAGGGAATGGCAATAAAAGGGGACCAAAGAACAGAAATTTTCAGCTCGTCATACTTTATCCAAAAATGTTCATGGGCTTTTATTGCTTAATGCTAACGTCAGACGTTGTTTTCCCAACTCATGTACAGTATTATGGTGTACAGTTCTGATGCAAGGAACCCCATGAATTCTTTCAGTAGGTTTAATATGACATACACTCTGTCCAGTGGAAACTCTAGACCCCTTTTGTATTTCAGTCTCCAGCATTTTGTTTTTGCACCTACTCTCCTAGGCTGCCAACAGCTCAGCCATCCAAAACTGTCTCTCTTGTTCCTGGGTGGGGGCTCTCCATGGAGTAGTCTCATCTCCATGGATAAGTAATTTTCTTCATCTTGGACAGTTTTTTTCCCTGTATGTACCACACTTGGACTGTGAGGGGCCACTCTCTGTGGGAGGGTTAGAGTTGTTGCTCAGGATTGGGAGGGTGCATGTTGTCTGACGGTCCCTCCAGAGTAAGTTATTATTACTGTTATTCACACACACACACACACACTGCCACCACAGAAGGTGCAGGAGGTACCTCAGTGTGTTCTGATTGTACATTAATTTGGAGTTCATGGATCAGTTGCCTAAGTGAGTTTCACTTCTCTCCTCTCTTTGTGAATTATCTTGTGTCTGGGCCACAGTATACGCATTACTTGCTTTTGATGTTGTTACAGCTCCAGCTGAAGGATTCTGTACTGCTTCTCCTGGTATCATTACAGAAGACTTAAACTGATTTGCCCAAAACCCATAAGCCCAAGACCAAAATCTCAACACAAAAATCCTGACAGTGGAATTTTGCCAGTGGCAGTGTTAGTTATAATTATGGGGAGTGCTGTGGGTGAAGCCCCCCGAAACATGAAAAAACAGTCCACTGCAGGCAAAATCACACTGTCAGGATTTTTGGCATCAGCATCTTGGTTTGGGGATTACGGATGTCGGGCGAATGAGTTTCAATTCCTGTAGTATATCCGTAGTATATCCACTTCTCCCAAGTGGCAAGAGACTCCATTCACCGCCCAGACCCAGCCAGCTGGCTTTAGAACTGCCTCAGCCAGCCACGCCTTCTCCTTCTGTTTGAGTTTTGGTGGTTGAGTAAGTGCATAATGCTCACACCTTAGGCTGAGCCCATGATTTGCTTACATAATAACTGGCCATCAATTTTTTTCTATGAAGATGGCCAGTTATTATTTGCATAATAACTGGCCAGTTAGTCACATGTACAAAGATTGTTTAGAGCAGCCAAGAGACACTGTTGAGTAATCAATAAGACACGACAGGGTATTGGTTGTTCTGTGATAACTGCATGCCTAGCTGCATGGTAAGGCATGAGGCTGAAGGCCGAGTGTCCTTCCACACCTAGGCGTGTGATTATCACAGAAGAACTGATACCCTGGAGTGTCTTATTGCACTTATAAAATGGGTTATGATTAGAAAAAAATGACACCAACAAGTAGATTGCATTTATAAAATGTTGTAACATTTATTTAAATAAAGACTAGGGAATTTCTTAAAAAAGGGAGAAAAATAGTCCCTAACTACACTGTTTGGTATAGTCAAAATATAGCTCACTTAGAATCATGTGATGCACTACTTTTTGGGAGGCAGTCAAAATAACAACAGCAAAAAAAAACCCATACAGTGTGGAATATTTTAGGTTTACATTTTGAACTTGATGACTTGCACCTTGCCATGAATACAGGGTTTACGAGCTTGAAAGGCATGTTTTCCAGCGCTGTATTTCCTCTTGATGGTGTTTCATGCTCATTGTTGGTGAACTCATTTTCAGGCTCCAGCTTCTGTTTCTTGCCTGTAGGCTCCATTTCTTGATTCTTGCTTGTAGGCTTCATTTCTTGATTCTTGCTTGAAGTTTTCATCTGCTGATTTTCTTTTGTACTGTGTGCCAGGATTCTGTTCCACTTTTTACAGTCTTCAGCAGAGGCACTCCAATAGCTTCTCAAGCTAGCTTCTGATCTTTGCCCAGTGACTGCCATAATTTCCCATGCTTGCAGTCTGGCAGTAGATAGCAGATGCACAGCTGTGGCACTAACAGAGTGGTTTGTGTATCTTATGCTAAGGTTACACTACTTGCTCAACAGATTTACTGGCTTTTTCCTGTTGGAATGAATTAATATTTTTTCACCAAACCAGTGAAAGGCACATCTGTGGGTCAAACCTTTTCTACCCTGAAAATTTCAGACCAAAATTCCAAACTGTCTGGGCACTAGACAATGACACTTTTTAAACTTTTTTCACTGTCCAGATCTTAGATGTTGAACATCCAACTGAACTAAAACTTGGCATGCTAAGAGCTCTACCCCCCATCCCGAGACCATGCATGCAAAATTTTGTGCAAATCTGTTGAACAGCTGCAAAGATATTTAAGTGCAAAGTATCCAAGAAGGCGATTTTAAGGCCCTGGACACACTACAGAACTGTTTTTGAAAACTGTTTTTAAAACCAGTTTAGCTAAACCATTTCAGTGTAACCACACTACTTTGTAACCATTTTTGATAACGGTTTCGTGTGGCCACACTGCTAGTGTTAGACCTGTTCTCCTTGTAACTATTTTGTATTATATCCAACACACAGTCTGTGCTTGCCTGGACATACTGCAGCTAGAACTGTTTTAGTTAAGCCATTACAGCTTAAAATGTTTTTACTCCTGGACAGACCTGTGAGTAAAACCACGCTAGCTCTAAAACGTTTTTAAAAATGGTTTTAAGACTCGGTATCTAAGGCCCTGGACACACTGGGGAACTTAAAATGGTTTAAGTGCCTTAAAACAGTTTAAATCCCCCTAGCACTGTTTGCAGACAGACTGCAAGCCCTTTAAAACGTTTTAACAAAAGTGTTTTTAAACCCAGCTAGATACCTAGTCTTAAAATCATTTTTAAAACGTTTTAGAGCTAGCATGGTTTTTACTTACAGGTCTGTCCAGGAGTAAAAGTGTTTTAAGCTGTAATGGTTTAACTAAAACAGTTCTAGCTGCAGTGTGTCCAGGCAAGCACAGTTCTGAGTGTTGGACTTCACACAAAATAGTTACAAGGAGAACAGGTTTAACAATAGCAGTGTGGCCACACTAACCCGTTTTCAAAAATGGTTACTGAGTAGTGTGGCTGCACTGAAACGGTTTAGTTAAACTGGTTTTAAAAATGGTTTTCAAAAACAGTTCTGTAGTGTGTCCAGGGCCTAGCAGGGTATAAAAACACTTTTGTTAAAATGTTTTAAGGGGATTGTAGTCTGTCTGCAAACAGTGCTAGGGGGATTTAAACCATTTTAAGGCATTTAAACCATCTTAAGTTCCCAGTGTGTCCAGGGCCTAAGATACTTGTTTTGGGTTTGAATTCAAGAGATGGAATGTTTACTATGTGTGGAATACAAGAATTTAAATCTCTGCTCAGTTCTACAGGCAGAATGTTCACCCACACTATTACACAACAGAAGGCCTCAGATGGAACCAGGGCTTTTGTTTCATCTGTAGCAGGTCAAACAGCACAGACTGAGGATAGGAGGTGGATTTTCCATGGTCAACAAAGAAACACCATAAATTAAAACTGTAGGTACTGTAGTACTTCATTTTTTAAGGTGTGTGTGTGTGTGGGTGTGTGTGTGTGTGTGTGTGTGTAAAAAGAGGATTATAAGAGCAAATAACATTTAATTATTATGTTGTTAAATTTAAGGCAATTTTATTTTTAGGGTCTAGTTGAAGGTTTTTAGTGTGTAAAGGTGACAGCCACATTTGTGATGGCAGTCTGGGATGTGTGGTAGTATTGATTTTATTGTGAAGAGGTTGCTCGTTCTTCTTCCAGTAAGGTTATGCTGGGATATCAGCACTGGGTCCCAAGCTCCTCAGCCAATCAAGTTTCTGGATTTTTTATACCCATTTTATAAACTGCTTTAATGCATACCCTGTTGTGACTTATTGTTTATGCAACTACAGTACTGTGTTTGAAAATTTAATAAAAAAAGTTATTTAAAAAAAAACTAGTACATAAATATGGTATGTGAGTAGTTTTTATATGTTTATTCTATGTGTTTTATGTATTTGCTGTTCATTTGTAAGGCACATTGAGTACCTTGGCAGAAAGGTATCTGATACACAAAAATACATCAAATCATAGCAATGTGGGGAAAACAAATCTGTTTCACATTTGCCGACTATGTGGTCCCCCCTCCCAACTCTGTCTAATTCAGAAATGATTTACCAAACCAAACCTCACTAATAAAAAATTATTTGAATTGTTTATTCAGCAAATTAGGTCATTAATAAGCAGTTTTGTATTCATTAAATGCAAAGTATATACAAATGATCTGTTTAGCAGAGGTTGTGATTGGGAAACCAGACCACTTTTAGCCTTTTCTGTTCTGATTCTAATAGATCCAAACCAGAAATGGTTTGCCCATCTTTCTGGGAACCAGCACCGACCACAGCCTGAAAAACAATTCCAGTACAGGTGTTGCATGGCTAATCTGATTCCCATTAACAAAAACTCAATTGTTCAGTACTCTCGTCATCTTTTTTTTTTTTTTCAAAACTACACCACCACCGCAGATTTACAATGTGTGTTGGACATAACGTCAGAAACCATTTCCTAGCACTTTATTTATACTTGGTGTAGGAATTGGGTTTCCACATGAAACTAATCCACCCCATGAGACGGATAATCTCCAGTCTGGTAGTAGAAATGTGGCCTAGGAAGATACTTCTAAGAAATTTTCCTGTACATTATTAATTAAAACAAAACAAAAAAAAGACCTTACTTCATGAAACATAGTTGCAGTATGTGGTATTTTGTGTGGGAGGTACAGCATAAAAAGGGAAATTGTTCTCTCAGATTGATTAGGATTTAGGAGACCTGATTTTATTATTTTGTCCTTGTAGGTCTGTCTGACCTCTGATAGGCTGATTAAAATGGACACCTTGTACTGAATGGCAAAATGATACCATAACTGGTTGAGTAACAGCATGTAATTTCCCTTGGGATACTGCTTCACCCATGTCCACAGCTGGATGGACTGGAGCACTGGGAGGTTAAGTGACTCACTCCAGAGAACACAATATTTGATAATATTAGGCTCGACTGCAGTTCGTGAATTTCACATATGCTTGGGCTATATAGTTTACAGGACTGAATCCCTCTCTCGTAGGGTGCAGATTTTCCTAACATGAGTCAATTTACATTAAGTATAGAAAAGAAATACCACTGTCTCCTTAATCCAGATTCTTAAGGTTAATGATAATTGCTTTTCCATTGGATGGAGCCTATGTATTAATTGTCCTATACCTGGCATGAGGTATAACATATGTTATTGCATTTTTATAAAGCAATAAAATATAATAAAAAAACACTGTGACCTTATGTTTTAAAAGCTGGTTCTTTAACCACTTGGCCACCCTGCCTCCATTATACACACTACTATCTACTACAGTGAGGCCCTGTGTCTTGGCCACCATTTCCTTTTTCCATAAAATGGAATTAGGGCCTGATTCACAATGGTCTGGAGATCTGTTAAAAAGTTGCATAAGTCCAGCATGAAGCTCAGCACTGGTGAACGTTCATTGCACAATATGTGATCTACACCACCAGTAGTGGCAACCACATACATGCAAAGGATATAGAAAGCATATAGTGAGTAGGGGTCACATCTTCACTCCCACTTAACACCACCATATAAAGAGGTGGCTGCACCTTGAGGAGCTATGCTGACACAGCCACCGAGACTAACCTGTGAAAAACACACCAGTTTATGGCATTAACCATAACAGAGTTGGAACCAGAATGCAGATATAACTGAAACTGTGATGGTATACTATATACACTGGCAGTATTACAGGCAGGTGGATTGTTCCAGCACCTTCCATAATTTTTATTTATTTTATTCTTTTGGTAACTGGGTAAGGCCCACTAGGCACAAGGGTTGTTTTCAGGGACAACCTGTAAGCACTAGAGAGGTTAAGTGACTTGTTCAGAGTCACAGCACATGCAAGTGGAGGTTGTGGGAATCAAACCCAGGTCTGCTGGATGAACCAAACTCATTCACAGCTCATTACTCTAACCTCTAGGCCATTAGTTCTTAGACTTTGTGATAGTGAGCCTTCTCCAAGCCATGGAAAAGATTTTGTGCTTTTATAACCCCCACCCAGATATGCCGTTTCTGTCTGACAGCTCTACCAGGTGGGCTGGGTTCGGGGAGGAATATGTCACTCGGCACATTGACCAGGTTTGGCTACTCTGCAACAGGGGGCACCCAAGTAACTCCGGACAAAGGAAGCAATAACTGTAATGTCCAATACCAGAAGTGGGATTCTAGAGTGTGGCTTTTATTTACATGCAACAGAATAAACAAAGCATAGATGGACCCCCACGGGGCTACACTCCTGGTAATGTAGATTTAAGGGGACCAGAACACATCCTCATCACTTTAGACCTCAGGCTCTGAAACACACTGGGCACACAGCCTGAACTTTTACACTGCTCTGGGTTTTCCCTGGCTCCGCTCCCTTGCCAGCCACTTGGACACTTTCCATATAGCATGGAAACATTTACTGGTGGCTCTCTAAACCACCTCTGAGCACTTCTGCTCCATAATGGAATCTTCCTCATCAATGCCATATCTGGGTACTTTCCTCAGGCACTGGCCAAGTACCTGAGAGAAAGCAACAGGTGCCCCAGAGCAAATCCGTAGAGGTGAATTTGGTTACTACTGATGGGGGGGGTCTCCCACCTCTCGCTCCCATAATTCATACCTGGCCATTTCTCTGAACTGTAACACCTCATCCTTTAAAACACTTTGCTGTACAGATTCTTTTTAAATGTATTTCACATTCAGTCTACTGTCTTTACATCCCATTTGTGCTGAACTTGAACATACTTAATAAGTGGCTTTGTCTATTACTCTAGGCCCCCCACAGAGTTAAGCAGTCCAATCCCCACATCTTCCAAACCGTACTTGGCTATCTTTTCCTGACCCCATAGTAACAGCTCCTTTAGTTTCATCTTGATTCAGGTGAAAACACATGGCCCTTTAGTAGAGCGAACTCACCTTTCGGTTGCAGGTGCCCCATGGGCGTTTTCTCCACAAAGAACTCTCTTCCAGAGCTTCTGGTGTCTCAGCATGAACTTGAACCAGGCAGCTTCTTTTCCCTCGCCGGACCAGGGGGGGTTGCTCCTGGAAGCAGTCTGATTTCTTCCCCCCATCCCCGCAGGGATGGGGCTCTGAATCACTGAAAGCAGTCTCCCCCACTTCACATATGCTCTTCCTGTGTTCCTCTTCAGATGAGAACACACACCTATACTACAAAGGTAGCTGTTTGACAGAGCTTAGAGCTCTGAGGGCCTGCCTACAGCAGAGCACCTCTTTCAGACTGCACACACTCTACTGAACTCTACAGACTGACTTCAAAATTCCCAACGTTCTACTCTAACCTCCAACTGCAACATTCCAGTGTGGCTTATGCAGCTGCAACAGTTCTAAATGATGTCATCCCTCAGTCTCAGCTGAGACTGAGAACAGAGTGAGACAGAGTGAAATCCATTTAACTGGAGTTTCACAAGCTGCCTTCCCTGCCTACCACTAGGTCTTACTGGGATTCTAATAACCCCGCGTAACAGGGGGGTTACACTTTCCTCAAATTTTGGAAAAAATCATGGGCCTCCCCATAGAAAAAAATCATACTTTACATACTACACCAGGAATAAACTGAGACTAGTAAAGTTTATTGTGTATATTCTCTTTTTATTCAACTTATTGTTCTCCATCCTCAACCCCACACCCCAGGTTATTCTTGTCACTCCAATTTTCTGACTCTTGGGCTCTTGTTACTCTGTTTTCTCTCTAGCTGGAATAACTAATCCAGTCACTTCATCTCTCCCCCTCTTACCCTGCTGTTAAGCACCTTCCTGTACCCTAACCCCAGGTCACACCTGAAACCAGCACTGGCTCAGCGTGCCTTTTCTACTCACCAATTTACATATAAATAAACACATACTGTAGAAACAAGCCTTGACTCAGTGTGCCTTACTAGTCACCAATTTACATATAAAAACACACCTAGAAACAAGCTTTGGCTCAGTGGGCCTGCAGTGGCAGTGGCTCAGTAGGTAGCACACTCGCCTCTGAGGCTGGGAGATCAGAGGGCTTTGGGTTCAGTTCCCACATCTGGCACTTGGGTTAATATCCCAGTACTGACACTGTAGTGCAGCATGAGAGGGGTGCTACACTTCTGAGGTGCCGTCTTTTGGATGAGATGTTAAAACCGTGGTCCCATCTGCCTGGATTGATAGTAGTTCAGGTGGATGTTAAAGATCCCATAGCACTTCTCGAAAAGAGTAGGGGAATTTCCCCGGTGTCCTGGCCAAATTTCCCTCCTTCACTAAAAATACCACCAGCAGCTTAATCTGGTTCAAGGTCAATTGGCATTCATCTGTATCCCCCTCCCCCGGGTCACGCCTGAAAATAGGCAGGATTTGTCTAGTGTACTTACCCGGTCAACAAAAACTAAATAAAAAAAAAAAAAATCTGTGCATAATTAAAGAAATTCATATGCCACTATCCATATTTAGTTTGCTTCATCACTTCACACAAAACATCCAAAACTCAAAATTTAAATATAGTACATTCTCAGACTTGACTGGGTCTCCGCTGGAATGGTTTGGAGCCTTCCTTGGGAGGCTGGCCTCACCATTTGAGAACCATTGCTCTAGGCTATACTGCCAGCCCCTGTACCGAACCCTGAAATGTCAGGTCACCCCACTTTATGGGACACCAGACCGGAAGTGCAAGGCAGTGTAGGTATTCAGAGGTAAGGTACAGAGTAAGGAGACATTTTGGTTGCCATTATTTAGCACGCCAGAAATCATTCTGGTTTTGTCTGCAGTCCCATTTCACAGCATTTCAGAACGTGAGCAGTTCTCACCCATACATGCAGGGCAGGGTTGGTGCCTGTGGTGACTGTACAGAAGCAGGATTAAAGGGAAAGCACAGTACAGGATTTGAGCACACTGACCTGCATACTTGTGACTGAGTGGTGAGACCCCCACTGCCTATGCACAGTGGGTATGTCTGTAACATTCCCCACTCCTGTTCCTATCAAACAATGAACACAAACCTCATTACATTGGACAATCTGGACCAGCACTACACCCTGCACCCATGCCCTGATGTCTACAACTGATAGTGGCCAACACACAAGCCTCCCCCCCCCCAGTAACACTGGCCAGACCTAGGTATACACAGAAGAACAGAACACTGGCCTCCCCACTATAGTGCACTGTATGAGGGACAAGCAGAATGAGCAACTGAAGCCCAATGTACAAATGCAATGTTTATTTGGTACAGCTCTGGGGGATGGTACCAGTAAGGGATGACATGTGCAGACGCATTATGGTGACAATAATCAATCCTCCACCAGCACCAAGGTCAAGGTCCACACATTGTTGTCCATCTGGAAAATACACAGTAGAACCTTCCAGTAAGACCATACATGTGACTAATAATAGTTTACACGTGAATTCACATGGCAAGTTTACACATGTACACTCTCAGTGACTGTGATTCCACTCATGAAATAATAGTAGTACATTTATTTCTTAGGTGCCCAACCCCGCAGGTTCTGCGTGCCTTACATGTCAGTACAAAGGCAATAACAGCAGTATAATAAATTATTATCTCTAAATAATACATTATTTTATTTTTTTATTTATTTAGTTGTTTAACCAGGTATAGCACACTAAGCTGAAAGCTTTTTTACAGGAGCGACCTGGGAGCACATGGAGGTTAAGTGACTTGCTCAGGGTCACACAGTATGCAAGTGGAAGCTGTGGGATTCAAACCCAGGTCTGGTCTGCTGGATGTCACCAGATTTGCAGCGCAGAGCCTCAGACCACTGTGCTATACTGCCTCTTTATTATTATTATTATAAAAACAAGTTAGGAATCAGAAGGGAAGGCACTTATAAAAACGTAGTACTTTAGTCCTCACTTAAAACTTTCAATTGTGGGGGCCTCCCAAAGCTCTGATGGCAGTTGATTCCAGAAAACTGAAGCAGCCACCACAAAGGCACGATCCCCAGATAGCTTCAGATGAGATCTGGTGACCTTCAAGAGGCCGACCTCTAGCCAACAATCTGCCACCAGCAGTCATACATATCAGTGTACCCCTCTTCATCATAGTCTATGGTGATGATGGTTGGGAAGAGAGTTCTATCCTCAAGGACCAGGTGATGGTGCCCTTGCATCTGCCCCAGATTCTCATCATGAAAGCACATACAATGGAAGGCAGCATTATAAGTCAACAACAGCACACTAGCTACACAGTTCATAACTCTGAGAGAAATGTAACATGGTATAGAATGTGGCATGCCAATCCGTGGGTATATTTGAACTGTACACCCAACAATACAGAGGGTCATAATGACTTGGGAGTGCTTGGGAGCAACTTTTCTGCCACACGCCACTGCTGCTGCCATCTTCCTATGCTTGTGTTTTTTTTAGCACTTTGGCCACACTGTACACCAATCTACTTTATACACCAGTTACAAAGAGTATGGTGTCAAAAAGAGTCAAGTGGCCCAAATCTACAGAATGCACATTTGAGAGTGAGAAGATGGTGACTGAATCTGACAGCCATGGCTGCAGTGCAGATGTCCCTGGCCATCGGGACAATAAAGGTCATGACAAGGGCAGGCCATATGTAAGCCATGTCTCCCATACTACCTGCCTGTGCTGTCCTATGGGCAGTACAAGGATGAGGATGGGAGTGTATGGAGGGTGATGGAACCTGTCCTAGTAGGTACATGTAGCCTATTTTATTTTCTTATTTAAAAATTGGTGACTGGGAAAGGGACACTGAGCCAAGGCTCATTTCCAGGTGTGACCCAGGGGATACATGAAAGAGTAATACATCATATAGGCAAAAACAAAAAAACAATATAAATATAGAGCAATTGCATACAAGTTAGTGGAAGTGGAAAACAGTATGGCCCTAAAAGATGAATAATAGCTACGGTATCATGGTATGTAATGATAACTGCATGATGAACAAGGAACCAAATAACTAGGGTTGGCAAACATTAGTATTCTTGGATAATAAGAACACTGTGTGACCAGAGAGGGGTACACCACCCAGTATCTTCTAAAACGAGTACCAGGTGGCCAGAAAGGAACTAGGAGCAGGTACAGAAGAGTTACAGGGTATATCTTTTTCATTACAGTACTCACATCAGTGCTGCATGTACTCTACTTAAAGAGCTGCTGACGCCTCAAAGAAAACTTTGAAAAACAAAACATTTAGGTACAATTCAGCTTGTATTTCAAATATATTCTATAGATTTCTCCTGCACATTATTTATTACTGAGGACTTTTGCATAAATACATGATCTTTATACCTCAGAGTTCATCTGCCTCTGTAGCTTACTCCCTACTTCATGTCATAGTCCTCTGTTGTGACAGAATAATCTGTTGCCATGGGAGTAACTGTGATGTCACAAGCAGTGCGTTATGACTTCAGGAAAGGAGAAAGCAACAGGAATAGATGAACCATTCAGGAGCAAAGATCCTGTTTTGATGCAGATTATACCAGTAATAAATAATGAGAAGGAGGAATACAGAACAAATGTGAAATTCAGGCTGAACTGTGTCTAAATATTATGTTTTGCTAAAGTTCTTCTGAAGGTGTCAGCTGCTTCTTAAGTCCCTGAAGCCTTTCATTAGAAAGCCAAAGGTGATGCACCTGGAGCTGCAGCATGGGACAGCAGGACCTGTTATAGCAAATGGCTCTTATCTTCAACTTTTTATTCTTTTATTCATTACAAATCGGGTTTACAACCTTTGGGTCAGAGACTCATTTACAAAGGCACCTCGTCACGGGGGGAGGCAGACATCAAGACAGTTATTACAGTGCAGATTAAAACAGAGGATAACATTACAGGTGCAGTAAAAGGAACATTTAACGTAGATACACTTAGGTTGCATAATGTAGTAGTTTGTATGTTACTTAGGTTACATGATGTTACAAAATTGTAAGTTACACTCATTGATAATGTAGGTCCTCAGAGAAGACAGCGGGTTACATCCCTGTTTGGACCTAGAAGGAAAGGAGTGGGTCTGGGGGAAGGGAGGGCTGTCCAGTGGATGTTGTTGAGCCAGGGGGCAAGGCGGGCGGGATCCCACAGGTTACACAGGGGGTTAGTTGCACCTACAACAGCGGGTATTAAAGATATAGTTCCGAAGGGCTGTTTTGAAGGAGCCAATTTTTGGCAAGTTGGAGATGCAGCTAGGGAGGGAGTTGAACCAGGTGGGGGCTCGGTAGAGGAATGATCTTTGGGCAAGAGAGGTCTTGGTTCTGGGCACCTTGAAAGTGGCCTTAGAGCTATGGGTGGTGACGGACGATGATGATTGCTTTAAGGAGGTGGAGACCCCTTGGGAGGAGAGTCCTAGCAGTGATTTCTTAGTGAGAAGGCAGGTCTGGTAGAGCAGTCGCTCCTCAAAGTTGAGCAGATTGGTGGTAGTATAGAGAAGGCAAGTGTGAGTTCAGCTGGGGGCACCAGTCAGGAGTCTATAGGCCTTATTGATGGAGAGTTGGATTTTGGAGAGGGCAGTGTTGTCAGCTGCGGCATAGATGGACTAGCCATAGTCCACGAGGGACAAGACAGAGGAGGTGATGACCAGCCTGAGGGCAACCTGAGGCAGGCAGCCCCTGTGCCAGTATAGCAGGCCAATCCAAGAGTTAATGGTGGCTGACAGGGCATTAATGTGGGTGTGGAAGGAGAGGGCAGTATCAAACATGATGCCTAGGTACTTGTATGTGGTCACCTTTTCTAGCGGATGCAGAGTGCTGGGGATAATCAATGGGGGGGGTATTTTTAGTTTTGTTTTGGTGGTGGGAGAAGAGCATTGATTTGGTTTTCTTTAGGTTAATGACCAGTCTGTGGTGCCAAACCACTTTTCGGCTTGGTTATAAGCTTGCTGGAGGGATAATTGGAAGGAGGGAGGGAGGATTGGGATGTGAGGCAATGAGGACTGCATCATCAGTGTAGAGGAGCATTTTACTGGTACATGAGCTGGGGAAGGCATTGAGGTAGAGACTAAAAAGTATTGGACCCAGGATGGAGCCCTGAGGGACCCCAGAGTGAATGGGAAGAGTGCTGGAGAAGGAGCCGCTGATCTTGACACACTGCGATCTAGCAGAGAGGTAGCTAGAGAACCAGGAAATGGGACCTCCAGAAAAGCCAAGTTGGTGGAGACAGTCAAGTAGAAGGGGATGAAAGACAGTGTCAAAGGCCTTGGAGAGGTCAATGAACACTGCTCCTGCAAGACTGCCACAGTCGAGAGCAGCATGCAGGTGTTGGGAGAATTCCAAGACAGCCATGGTTGTACTGTGTCCTGGGTGGAAACTGTGGTGCTCTGGGCATATAATGTCGTACTTGGTTAGGTATTCAGAGAGCTGGATCAACGCCACTTTTTCAAGGGCTTTAGAGAGTGGGGGAGAATGGAGATCGGCCGGTAAATGTTGGGGGTGGACTGGTCCCCACTCTTATGTATGGGTGTGATTTCAGCAGTTTTCCAAGCACTTGGGAACCGGCCAGGCATAGAGACGGGTTTAGAAAGTCAGTCGGGGGACTAGGACTTTGTCCAAGACCATATGGAAGATCCTGGAGTCGAGGGGGTCACTGCTGGGGTTATTGCTGCTTAAGGCTTTCAGCAGGTGCAGCCTGGCTTCTTGGGGGGATAGGGTGTGGAGATAGAATGGTGGGAGATGCAGGACCGGAGGGAGAGAGGTGGATCTCTGTTATGCACTAGAGTTAGTGGTAGGTGTTTAAGTGGATGAGGCTGGTACAGAGAGGCATATGCCACACGAGTGAGGATCCAGGAGGGAGCATGGGAGCAAAACACAGTATCACTGTATACTATATTCTGGTTGTTGTTTTATGACTTTACTGCAGTATTGTGATCTGGTGAGGAGTATCCTCCTGAACAGCGGGTGGTGTGGACAACCAGTGGCCACTACCTGATCAAGCCCCAGTGCACCCTAGAGAATGGGCACTGCCGCAGGAAAAATTTTTCTGGGCAACAAACATTGAGCAGGCACCTCTCCCTATAATACCAGAATGCCCTGAGGATTGACCTGTGGGGGGGAGGGGGAGAGCACATACTTTATTGTTGTACTGCTGGTATGGTGAATTGTTTGCTAATGTCTATGGTGGCAGAATTATTTGAGAGTGGAACATCTGTGCTGATTTATTCATGGCAGAACATGTGGGCCTACTGGTTTGGGTTAATAGCTACTGTATTATAATATATACTGTATGTGCAACACTTGCATTTTCTAGGGTTACCATCTGTCCTAATTTTTGCAGGACAATCCTCATTTGGGCAGCTGTGTCCTGCAAAAAAAGCATGAAAAATATTATATGTCCTGACCTTGTAGAAGGGAAAAAAACATTTTCTAGCTTTCCTTTAAATGTTGCAGAAAGCTATAATACCCTAACTAAAATATCTTAAATGATAAGAAACAATAGAAGCAACTAAAAACAACTACAACACATAGTCTTAATCTGATTATTTAGACAAAACAAGTCTGTTGCATTGGTCTAGGTTACGTACTGTCCTGTGAAAAATCGTGATTCAGCAAGAAATGTCCCACTTTGGGCTTCTTAAAAGTTGGTAACCCTAGTACTTACTGTCATCTTTATTTCCAAGGTGTGTCTGTAGTGTGCACGGTCTGATTGTAGCATATGTTGGGACTAGCTGTGCATCATGTTGGAGTCAGTGACTCAGGTAGTGGCAGGTGCTATGTGTCTGTTGTTGTAAGGTGGAGTACGTGTATGACTCATGGTTGTCCATTGTGCAGGGTGTAGTAGTATGGTGCACTCCAATTATAATGGTACCGGTAGCAATATTTTGCACATGTTTGTGTTCAGCCCTTCACAATGTTATCACAGTCTCTCAGAACATGTAGTGTCAGGCCCTACGCACCACATGAGAAAATGTTTATCTCATGTTATGGATAGATGCTACGGAGAGAAACCTGAGTATGTCTAAGAACTCCCATGTCTGCTGATGTGCAAGCTGGAAGTACAGAAGCCTATGCACTTCCCTTCTGCATGATACTTCAATAAAGTACTCTGTTGGGCTTGTTCTGGTGGACTTCCAGAACTTTAACGCCTAAGTTCCTGTGCACTCTCGCAATGCAGCTTTATAAGCTACCAAGAGCTTATGGAACAGGCCCTTAGTGCTGTCATCTAAAACAGCAATTGGGATGTAGTCAAACCTATAAAGTCTTGCTCAGTTCTACAGTCACCACACTACCAATATCTAACTCATAATTTTTCGTAATGAAAGCACTTTAAAACAAGCATTTCTCAATGCTGAATGTTGGCTTGCTGGCATTAGCATTGGTAGTGCAGGAGTTAGAAATGCAAAATGGGAATGGCAGTGAAGTACTGAAGTAACACCAACCCCCCCGCAAAGACTGAAAGGTGTTGGGAGTGTGGCTTTGGGTCAGCCATAACTCTTACACCATTCCACCTCATTCCACCCTGCAGAGAGTGACGAGTATCGGGATGTGCATTGGGGTCTTCGGCCCTCACCCCATTCCATAAGGAAATAAGCTGAGTTGGGTGCAATATAGGAGAATGGGGTGAATGTTAGGGTGACAGAACCCAAGGCACACCTCATTGCCTGTCAGTGGCTGTAGGGTGGGGGTTGGGGGTAGAATTCTGTGAACATTATGGCTGTCTAATCCATGTTACGTCCCCAATGCCTGTCAGTCTCTACAGGGTGGGTGCACGGTTGGAAACCTTAATGCCCTGGCTGTTTGTTGGTATTTTCATTCCAAATTTTCAACATTGGCTTTTTGGGACCCCACCTCATGAACAGTGGCACTATCATTTCATTACTCAATCCTAAAAGGTGATTTCGCAAAGCAACTTCACCATTGGGAGCCACAGGTGTGGAAACACATTTCAGGTAGGATGGGAAAATGACAACTGTACTGTTCATGAGGAGGTGTAAAAAAAGGCAATGTTGAAAATCTTGAGAGAAAATATTAAAAACTTGCAAACTTACGAGCGTGCGTAGATACTGTGCAATGCAAGCCCGTAATGCGTTCATTTTTTGGAATTGTTTTTACCAGATTTTCAGCTTGGGCATTTTGAGACCTCTGCTCATGAACAGTGCCACTGTGTTTTCATAATCTGTCCTGAACATTGATTTCCCACAGCGACTGCACCAGATGTGTGAAAACATATTTTGGGCAGGATGTGAAAAATGATGGCTGTACTGTTCAGAAGGAGGTGTGAAAAAATGGCAATGTTGAAAATATGGAGTGAAAATATAAAAAATTCTCGAAGTTATGAGCATGAGTGGAAACTGCACAATGCACGCTTGTGATACAGTCATTTTGTGGAATTTTTTTACCAAATTTTCAACATAGGCATTTTTGGACCTCCACTCATGCACAGTGTCACTGTGATTTTCTTAATCTGTCCCAAACATTGATTTCCCACAGCGATCGTACCATTGTGCACCAGATGTGCGAAAACACATTTCGGGCAGGATGTGAAAAATGAAAGCTGTACTGTTCATAAGGAGGTGTGAGAAAATGGTAATGTTGAAAATCTGGACTGAAAATATAAAACGTTCTCAAAGTTACAAGTGTGTGTGGGAAACTGCACAACTACGCAGAATATTAGTCATTTTTACTGCCATCTGAATTTGTAACATAGGCTTTTCAGAGCCCACCTCATGAACAGTGGCACTGTCATTTCATTAATCGGTCCTGAAAGGTGATTCTGCATAGTGACTGCGAAATCATCTTTTGGGACTGAATAACGAAATGACAGTGACTGATTTCATGAGGTGGGGTCCCAAGAACCCCATGTTGAAAATTTGGAGCAAAAAGTCAAAAAAATTACCGAGATATCCACCTAAGTTGAAAACCCCCCATTTACGCCATTATACATACAGCTTATCGGCATTTCTTCAGTTCACAGTCGGCTTTCAAGAGTAAAGACATGTTCCTGCTCCACCAAAGATCGCGATGCCAACTGCCGGAGGTAATTATGGGATGAGGGGGTGTGTGGGGAGGTGGGGTGCGCAGAGGGTGGGTGTGGGTTAGGGGAGGAGGCGCCACAGACAGCGAGGGACCGTTTTCTTGTTTACAGGTAAAAATAATAAAAAAAAATTAAAAAAAACACTTCGGGGGAAGATTTTCTTTTTTTCAGGTACTGCATTGGGCACACTGGGGTGTGCTCCCAGTGTGCCAACTGTTTTTTTTGGAGGGGACTGGAGCCGGCAGGGAATTGGGCACCCCGTCAACAAAGAAAGTGCATCTGTGTTGGGGGGCGTGATGCTAAGGGGGTTTGGGTACCCCCGACGGCAAACAAATTGAACTGGGGAGGGGGCATGCCGACAGGGGGACTGGGCACCCCTGAAGTCAGCTTCCTAGGGATTGTGAGAGACAGACGGCAAGAGCCGCCACCATGTTTATTGAAATGTTTCATGAGGAAAGGCATGTAATGGAGGCGTGTCAGATCGGCTGCTGCAATGATGAGCCTGTCTCTCATTGCAGCAACAAATTTCTTTCAAGTTGGTGGCGCTCTCTGAAACTGCTGTCATTGGCAGCATGCTCACTGGTTGGCAGCTGAGGTGCACACTGGCTAAACACTAACACACCTTTGAAAATGCTAGTACAGTGCTACTACTATAAAATGTTGTTTGCGCATGCGCGCAAGCCAACATAAAAATTTTCTTTTATGAAAATGCTATCTGAAACCTGATTCTTTTTATTCTACAAATTGCCTTTTGGAGGGAAAAACTAACCTTGAATTTTCTTTTGCACACAATTTCTTTTAAGTAACCTATAGCATGTATGGTCAAATGATTCAAAATGAGGTGTGACACAGATTAGAACCATACAGACTCAGATCACTTCATTCTATCTACAACTATGCTTTTTTTTTTGGGGGGGGGGTGCTTTGCTCCGATTCAGATCTGAACCAGCATGGCCTTCCCTCCAAAAGAGTTATGGAAGAATTAAAATCCTGACCCTGGCTTCTTCACAGCAATACCAATTCTGATATGGCACAGTTATTTGAGGTATGACAAGGTCAATCCTTGAGGTCCTGTGCTACAAGACAGTGGTATATCAATGAAAATGAAGTACAAAGGTACCTTTACCCTTTAAAGGTCGTGCTGGCTGCTTATGGGGTTAATAACTTTGTTGCAGAGGAGTGGCTAGAATGGGGGGTGCTATTCGCTAATATCATCTGACCTGGTTTGAGTCACAAGAAAACTGGAAATCAGCTTAGACAGTCATTTTCCAAAGAAGGCAAGCATGACTTCTCATGGAGAGGGGGAAGGGAGGAAAGGAGAGCTGTGCAGCAATGACAGAAAGATTAGTGGCTTTTGTCAAGGAGGTAAGGAAGCATGGCTGTGGAATTAGTCAATAAAGTCTGACAAACTATTCTCTCTTGTTAATGAGCCAACAGATTAACTACTCACTTTATTAATATGAATATTTGTCTCGGTGGTAACACACGGATACCGCTGTCAGTTTTGATATAATGGTCAGTTTTTTGTTCTCAAGAGTAAAGATGAAATGAGCTGGGACAGAACAGAATAGAATCAAATTTGGTTTCATACAGTGCCTTTCTTGTACAAAGGAATGGATTCTTGATAGATCCCCAAAGTCTCACTTATAGCTAAAGGGGGAAACTGTGCAGATGTTTTATATATACAAATATTGCCCTGCATACTGGCGCTAATTTTCCTAGACCTACATACTGTATATGTTTATACCTACAGTCATGTGTCTCTTAAGCAAACACTCTAGACTTCTTTGGGTGAGAGCACTGTGAAACGAAGCTGAGCAGTTCTGCCACACAAAGGACTTGAGAAGAAACTCTTAGAACATAGAAACATAGACTTTGACGGCAGATAAGGATCGCTTGGCCCACCTAGTCTGCCCATTTCCCTACCTACAGGATAGGCCGCAGATCCTAGTTAACCAACAGCCTATTTCTTCCTACCCCCCACAAGAATTGCCTTATGTCTGTCCCATGCATTCTTGAATTCTCCCACAGTTTTAGACCCCACAACCTCCTCAGGAAGGCTGTTCCATGCATCCACTACCCTCTCTGTGAAAAATACGTCCTCACATTGCCCTGAACCGCCCTCTATCTTTAAATTGTGACCCTTGTTCTTGCAATGCCTTTTTTCTGAAAAATGCTACCCTCTTGAACTTTGTTGATTCCACTGAGGTACTTAAAAGTTTCTTTCATGTCCCCCCTCTCCCTTCTTTACTCAAGGGTATGCATATTAAGCACCTTTAGTCTCTCCTCGTACTGCTTCTCTTGCAGACCCTGCACCATTTTAGTTGCCCTCCTCTGGACTGCCTCTATCCTGTCTATGTCCTTACGGAGATGGGGTCTCCAGAACTGGACGCAGTACTCCAGATGGGGTCTCACCAACTGTCTGTACAGAGGGATAACAACTTCCTGTTTTCTGCTGGTGATGCCTCTCCTATGCATCCCAGTATACCCCCAGCCCTCCCTACTGCCTTCTCACATTGCTTGCAACCTTAAGGTCATCTGATATGATTACCCCAGGTCCCTTTCCTTTTTGTTGTTGTTACTACCTCCCACCCATTGCGTAATCTTCCCTGGGTTCTTGTTTCCCAGGTGCATTATTTTCACTTCTTTGCATTGAATCCTAGCTGCCATACTTCGACCATTCCTCCAACCTTGCCAAGTCCTTCTCATCCTTTCCATGCCTCTTTGGTATCAACCCTTTTGCAGATCTTTGTGTCATCTGCAAAGAGGCATACTTTTCCTTCCAGTCCCTCTGCAATGTCACTTATAAAGACATTAAAAGGACTGGACCCAGTACTGAACCCTGCAGTGCCCCACTAGTAACCCCTCTTTCTTCAGAGTGGACTCCATTTACAATTACCTTCTGTGTCCTGTTGTTCAGCCAATGTTTTACTTAGGCTACCACCCTGGGACCCACCTCCCAGGCTGGTTAATTTGACTATTACTCTTTGTGTGGGACTATGTCAAATGCCTTGCTAAAGTCTAGGTAGACCATGTCCACAGCCCCTCCCTGGTCTACTACTTTGGTCACCCAGTCAAAGAAATCTATTAGATTCTGTCTGACATGACCTTCCTCGCTAGAACCCATGCTGCCTTGGGTCCTGGCCCCACTGGCCTCTAGGTACTCAACAATTCTTTCCTTCAGAAGTGACTCCATCACTTTCCCTACCACAGAGGTCAAACTGACAGGTCTGTAGTTTCCTGCCTCTGTTTTGGTCCCACTTTTGTGAAGGGGAATCACATCCGCCTTCCTCCAGTCCTTGGGTACCACACCACCCTCCCATGATTTATTAAAAAGAGTAGTCAGTGGTTTCACTAGTTCCCCGCTTATTTCTTTTAGAATTCTGGGGTGAATTCCATCAGGCCCCATTGCTTTGTCCACCTTCAGTTTTAGGAGTTCTTGCAGAACCCTTTCTTCTGTAAAAGGACTGGGATTGACCCCCTATCAAGAGTGCTTCTGTTAATTTGATTAGGCACTTTCCCTCCTCTTTGTGAATACTGAGCAGAAACATCTGTTTGGTATCCCTGCTTTTTCACTGTCCCCTCTGCCCACCCACTGTCATTCTATTCAGCCTCACTATCCCTCCCTTTGTCTTTCTCGCCTCTGATGTACCTATAAAAGGTTTTATCCCCTTCTTAACCAAGTTGGCTATCTTTTTCCTCAGTTTGGGCCTTTGCTATTCTGACTTCCTCCCTGCTTCCTTCTGCCTTAACTGGTACAGCTGTCTGTCCTGCTCCTTCTGTGTTTCCTTATACTTCCTGAATGCTATCTTTTCTCCTGACTTTCCCAGCCACCTCTTTTGAGAACCATAGTGGCTTTTTCTTTCGTTTTGATTTGTTTATTTGCTTCACACAAAGGCTTGTTGCCTCTGTAATGGCAGTTTTGATGATTCCCATTGTTGCTCCACCCTCCTTCTAGCCTGTTTGCTAGTGCTTTTCTGAGGCACTCCCATCTTCCCAAAGTCAGCCCTCCTGAAGTCCAATACCCTCACTTTTGTATGGCTTGACTCTGTAGCTGAGTTTAACGTGAACCACACTGTTTGATGGTCACTTGTTCCCAGATGGCAACCCACTTCTAGATCTGAGATCCTCTCACTGCCCCCATTTGAGAGTATGAGGCCTAAGATTGCTCCCTCATGAGTGGGTTCTGAAACTAGCTGTCTGAGGCCTGCCACCTGTAGGGCATCGAGAATGGCCCTGCTCTTGGATGTGGCTGCAGCAAATGTGCTCCAGTTAACATCTGGCATGTTCAGGTCTCCCATCAACAGTATCTCCCCTTTCTCTGCCATCCTAAGAATGTCTTCTATTATATCCTTGTCCCTTCCCTCCCCCTGACATGGAGGTCTGTACACAACCCCTGTGTGGATTGTGGTGCCCTTTCCAGTCTCCAAGGTGACCCACAGTGCCTCCTCTCCTCCCTGTTTACTCTTTTGTTCAGTTGCTTTTATCCCTTCCTTTACATAGAGAGCTACCCCCCCCTTCTCCCCTGCCTGTCTCTCCTGTAGGTTATGTACCCTGGTGTGTTAACATCCCAGTCATGGTTCTCTGTGTACCATGTTTCTGTGACTGCTACGATATCCAGACATCCCTCTTCCATCAAGGCCACCAGCTCAGGGAGCTTGTTGCCCAGACTACAGGCATTGGTACTCATTACCCTCCATTTCCTGATGGCCTTACTCCTTCTTGCCTTTGTCACTTTCCCCATTTACCCCTGCCCTTCTCCCTATCGCCACCTCTATGTTGGTGTTTACTGCACTTACTACCATAATTATTTTGGGGGGGCTAGGATTTCCCTGCTCTTTCCAGTGCCTCCCTCCTTGGCTAGTTTAAATGCTTGCCAATGAAGCATTTAAACCTATCACCTAGGATCCTGGTTCCCCTCCTACACAGATGCAGCCCATCATGCCAGTATAGGCTTGCAACACTCCAGGTGGACCCCCAGTCCCCAATGAAGCCAAATCCCTGAGCTCTGCACCAGTTTTTCAACCACTGATTGAATTCCATGGTGCAGAACATAAACCATAACATACATGCTGAATGATAAGACTTGCACCACGGCAGCGACCCAGGTTTGGATGTGGACTTGGGGCACCAGGGGTCAGATGGGGAAGGAGAGGATTGCGTGTCCAGAGGACTTCTCTCCTCTCCATAATGGAGAGGATTTCAGTTCCCAGTACTCACTTGGCACCTAGTTTTGGCTGGGGGTGAGGCAGGCTGGGACTGCACACAGTGGAGGAGGGAGTGGCAGCTGCTGGCACTCCACGTATGGAAGCATGCATGGAGGTATCAAGGCAGCACTGCACACTGCCCCTCAAGGGAGAGCACAAATAACAAAAAATCCATGATTAACCAAGCTGCTGCTGACCCTGACCACATGTAGCCTTGCCACCGCCCCCCACCTGTTGAACACCCAGGCCATGCTACCTCATGCTCAAATTTAAGTCCTGGTGGGAAGTGGGGGAGTGTGGCTGGGGCAGTTGGAGTCTGGAGGGTGGCTTGGATGCCATGACTGAAACATGACTTACTGCAAAAACTGTAAGAGACACATATTATAAAAAATGTTGAATTTTTTTTAGACATGTTTTGAATTTGAGATCAAACTGTTTTACTTGGTAGAAAATTACAGAAACCCCTGTAATGAAATGGACTATGCCAGCTGATCTTAGAGCTTCCAAATGTTAGAACTATTTGCATAAAGACACACTCTTGTAGTCATACGAGTACGTGGAATGTTTGGAAATAAATAGTGCTTATTGGCTTAGAATGATGTCATGACTTATAGTAAATAATGGATCCGCATGTTAGACTATAGCACAGTGGCTGAGCAAGGGCAACTGCTTGCCATAACACTGATCTAGGCAACTGTAAATGTAATTATAGATCAAGGGAGGGCTTCCAACCAATAAAAGTACTCCTTTCCTCTGCATGTGAGACACTCTTATTCTGAGAAAAGTGTCTCCCATGCAGCTGCACTGGACACAGCACAGTCAGGTAATTTTTTTTTTAATTAATATATTATTAATTGAGCTTGAATGGCATGCACAACCACTAACTAAGATGGCTGCCTAAGCCTAGAGCTCTTCAGCCTTCTAAAAACATCTGCCTGTTAAATACAGCATTCAGAAAACAAAAACCTGCCTCTGCCGACTCAATGTGATTAGCCTGTTTGATCAACACCGTTTTTGTGGAAAGTGACTGTCGGGTTACAAAATTATCACTATTTGTTTAAACGTTTCAGATTGAACACTGCTGGGTGGGGAAATGGTGGCCATGACCATGAGCTGAACGTCCACAGAAGCAACAGCTTAGAAGAACTTAAGGCCATACTGCACATTCTGATTCAGGATATCCGCCACATTAGGACCTATGTCAATGACTTTGGGGAACGCATGGAGGTGCTAGAAATTAGGCTGGCTGACCATGAACTTTTCATTAATGGAATGGATACAAAAACATCCATTCAAGAGGACTGAACACAACACCTTGAGCAACAGATACAAACGCTGTGGTCTAAAGTGGATAACATGAAGCATAGGGGCAGGTGGAACACTGTCTGCACAGTTGATATTCCAGAAGTCACAGAGAACAGAAATGTAGTAGCATTCTTTCAGGCTGCTTTTACAAGGATGCTGGACCACTACTAGGACTACCCACATGAAATTGAAAGTGTACACAGAGCCCTGGGTCCTAGACTGGGATAAGGAGCTCCCCCCAGGCCTATATTTGCTTATTTCCTCCCTCCCTGTCTCGCACTACATTTTAACAGGTGCCTCACAGTTACTAGCCTGTACCATTATACTCTCAAAATTGCATGGCTTTTGCACTGTATGATTTTAGTTCATGTTCCGATACCCAAGTTCCTAGTGTATTCTGTTGTACTGTAACTACCAATGATCCATGCCTCATATCAGATCACCTTTTTATGTTTAGTACTGTAAGCTTACATCCTAGCCAACTATATAGTCACAGGAAGCTCTGTATGTCTATAATATATTGTATATAGTACATTGCATATTGTATCTTGTCCATTGTTTATTACTTGCTGTGCCCTTCCCCCAGGTTGCACCTGGAAATGAGACTCAGCTCAGTATGCCTATCCCGGTTACCAAGATTTTGAATAGATAAATACATTTCCTGTGCTTTAGCATTAAAGAATAAGTGCTTTGACTGGCAAGGGAGAGGGCACACAGCAATGGAGTGGCCACTAGGTCCATATATTTCAAGACTTCTCAAAGGATTTAGCTGATCAACGAAGAGCCTATGGTCCAGTCAAGAAGAAACTGGAAGGGCTGAACATTCAGTATGCAGTGTGGTACCTGGTGACTCTACAATTTGTCCAGGATGGAAAATGTCTCTCCTTCACCACACCAATGGAGGTGAAGCAATTTCTTAAATGCAGAAACCCAGAGACTGGCAAAAAGGCAGCACAGTAGAAACAGCCCCCTCCATCACAGCAGCATTCCCAGGGACATCTGGAAGTCAAGTGTCCCACTATTCTACTTCAGAATCAAGCCCTCCCTGCTCCAAACAGGAGCCACCAAAACTAGATGGCCAGAGAACTGGAATTCACCAGAGAGGAGCTCACTACAGTCAGCCTGGCAAATAACGACCAGATGGATATGGACACTAGGGCTGTGCATGGGCTGAATAGTATTTCCTGAATACCATGAGTAGTAGGCTTCCCAAATATTCGGATGCATTTCCTGAATAGTTCACTATTCGGCCATTGTTCAGGAATGACTATTCAGTGAGAATTCCAAGTCTCACAGAGCTTCTTTGTCCAATCAAAAGCTGTTTCTGGAGCTCATAGGCAAGCACACCATGTGACTTCCTCACTCTGATCTGGTAGAGGACAGGAGACAGTTGTTTCTGAGAGTACTTCTAAGAACTTAAACTTGCCAAAAAGAAATAATTTTTTGCTCCACAACCTTTTTTGGGTCAGTATTATTTCTTTGATCAGTGTCAGAAAAGCTAGGTTTGGCTTTCTGACTGGGTATATGAACATATGAAATTGCCGGCAGAAAAAGGCCCACAGGTCTACCAAGTCTGTCCAATTGTGCAGCTCTTAGTTTCATATTACTACAGCTGCCCCAACCACACCCAAACCCCTCCCTTCCTCCCCTTTCCCGGTCTTTCTCCCTCTTTGTGTTCTTGTCTGTACTAATCCTGCCCTTGACTCTATCCCAACCCTGCTTAAAGCTATCCACTGTCCTCAGTTCGATTAACTCCTATGGAAGTGCATTCCATCTCACAGTATTTTTGTCCTTGTTGCTGTACTCAGTTACAGGGACCAGGAGGGCTGTTTGCTAATACCCCTACTCTGCTGCTCTCGGACACATTTCCAATGTGATTTTTTTGGTGAAGCACATTTTATTTTTGTGTTTTGGTTTTTTGCTGTCATCTGGGTCCTGGCTTGGTTCCCCGTGTGACTGAAGAGGGTGTCTGCTAACTCCCCCTCCTGTAGGTCACTGCACGTGATTTGCCTACATGTGCATAATATTTGATTTGGTGAGGCTGTGCCCTATATGTGTATGCTCAATATATTCTTTCATGCGGCTGGGCCCCACGTGTGCACAGCTGTCTACACACAGTTTTTGAACTAAACTTCTACAGTTCCAAGCCAGTCAGACTTGACTCACGGAATTATTATTATTAGTCCTCTGGTTCCAGGCCTGGATCCTTGTACAGCTGATGAGTGTGTTGGCTGACTCCTCCCTTCCCCTTTCCGCAGCTCACCACGCACGATTAACCTGTGCATGTGAAATATATTTTTCATGAGTCTGTGCCTTGTGTGTGCATGGCTGCGTGCATGTGTTTTTTTTTCTTTTAATTAAACCGTTGCGCTTAGTAGGACAGGATTAACTCACTGAGTTGAGTGTCTGTCAGTTCCTTGTCCAGGTCCATGTTAGACTAAAGAGATTGCCCTCATCTTCCCCCTTCTTAGCAGCTGTGTATTTTTATTTGCTGCTGCTTTTTGTTGTACAGTATAATTGCTATGGTTGGCATGAGTATTACTGTAGTTCCACAAGCACTAAGTAAAGCATCGCACACACACACACACACACACACACACACACACACACGCACACAAGCACTACTGAGTAATAGTTTGTGTTTTACATAGTAACCACTAGTGACCTGATCTGTCATGTCTTAGCAACCTTGCAAACATGCTTGGTCCAGCCCCAGCAATGCATCTGCACCATTGGCCCCAAGTGTTGAGGGACAGGATGATAGATACACAAAAGTACAGCACATCCAGGAGATTACTGCTAGTACCATCCCTGGACCACCAAACCTCAAAACAATCTATGAAGAACAATGGAACTACTCGGGGAGGTGGGGGGGGTCAGTAACAAATCACAGTAAAGAGTGGAGCATGAAGTTGCCAATACATTTATTTGTGCTGAGTCTGGAGGTTGCCAATGAAGCCCCAGTGCTTTGACCTGAAACTGTTTTTTGTCAGGGAGCATACTGGCAACATACAAACACACTCATGAATATACAACCCTTAAAGAAACATACATCATAAATAACTGAAGTTAAAATAAATGAGACTGAGATGCCCTTCTAACAAAACAATCCTAATGTAACATTAGGATTGTTGGCTGGGCTGGCAGTATAGCCTAGAGGTTAGAGGAATGAGCTGTGAACGAGCTTGGTACATCCAGCAGACCAGACCTAGGTTTGATTCTCACAACCTCCACTTGCATACTGTGTGACTCTGAGCAAGTCACTTAACTGCCAAGTGCTCCCAGGTTGCCCCTGAAAACAGGCACTTGTGCCTAGTGGGCCTTACCTGGTTACCAAAGTCTAAACAAATAAAAATCAATAAAAATGTCCAAGGATGAAACACTGCATCAAGATTACAAAACATTGTTAGATTAGATCATATAGAGGCGCCAGACAATATACAATGTAATATCTTGCAAAAGTACTGCAAAATGCTACAGTACGCTGCAGGGAGCAGTGTAATTCAATGGCAGTTAATCCCTCTTGTCATCCAATATTTTGTGACATTTCATTTACTGCAAAGTACTAATTTGTATCCTGTCTCGATCCACTATATATTATTGATATGTAACACAATTCCAGAGAAGGGGGTGACATAGCCTACGCAGACAATAACAGACTGGTGTCTCTCTGTATTTGGAGAGCTCAAATATTTTTCTCTCCAAGCAAGCCTTTTAGTTCTGGTACCACTGGAAATATGAACATACGAACATACGATGAAGCCAGCAGATAAAGGTTTAATGGTCTATCGTGACTGGTCGAATGTGCAGGTCTCAATGTTGGCCACTGATGCTGCCACCTGCCCCCTCCTCCCTCTCCCCACTAACTGCTTCAACTGCTTTACACTTTTCTTTCCCCATTCTGATTTTGCTAATCAGTCTAGCCCACCCCCTTAAATCCCCCAACTGATGTTTGCACAACCAATTCCTCAGGCAGAGCATTCCATGCTGTCACCACTCTCTGTGATAAAATGCCTCCTCACCCTTCTGAACTTACCCCCCTCCAATTTCATGCTATGCCATCTTGTGATCCCCTCCCTTTTGAATTTAAACAGGCTAGCATGACTAACCCTATTTATGCACTTTAAGTATCTGAAGGTCTCAATCATATCTCCCCGTCCCTTCTACTCTCCAGTGAGTACATATTGAGTGTTCTTAACCTAACCTTGTAGGGCATTTCCTTCATCCCACTCATCATTTTGGTAGCTCTCTTCTGCACCCCCTCCAACAGCCTGATGTCCCTTTTTAAAAAGGGGCTCCAAAAATGCAAACAGTACTCCAAGTGAGGCCTTATCAGTGCCCTATAGAGTGGCAGGATCACTTCCTCATTCCTAGACATGATTCCTCTTGCTATGCACCCCAGCATCTTACTGGCTTTTGCTGCCGCTTTTTAACATCGTGCAGAGTGATTCATATGTCCTGTGACCATCACATCCAGATCTTTTTACTCAACAGATACCGATAACTGCACACCTCCTAGCTGATAACTGAACCCAGGATTCCTATTCCCAAAGTGCATAATCCTGCACTTCTTTGCATTGAAGCCCAACTGGCAGGTACATGACCATCCCTCCAATGTTTCTAGGTCCCTCTGCAGCACCCCCCTCCACCCCATCTGCCACTGCACCCAGTCTGGTGTCATCAGCAAACATACTTATCCTGCTCTGAACACCCACTGCCATATCTGCCACATAGATGTTGAATAACATCGACCCCAGCAGTGAGCCCTGTGGTACCCTAAAGATGACTGCCCTAGTTGATATTTCACCTTAAACACCACCATCTGCTGCCTGTTTGCCAGCTCCCAATCCATTTGAGCACCCTATGTGTGGCACAGAGTCAAAGGCCTTGCTGAAGTCCAAGTACAGAACATCCACCACCTTGCCTTCATCTAGGGCCCTAGTCACCCAATCATAGAAGTCCACAAGGTTGGTCTGACAAGACCTTTCATGCATGAACCCATGCTGCCAATCACGAAGGAGATAATTTTCCTCCAAATATTCTTGTATTTTTTCTTTTAGAATAGTCTCCATTAGTTTACCCACAACCGGCATTAAATTAATTGGCCTGTCATTCCCTAGTTCATCCCAAGATCCACCCTTGTGTATGGACACCACATGCACCACTCTCCAATCATGGGGCACGAATCCTGTTTGAAGGGAAATGTTGAATACGTCAGCCACAGGCTCTGTCAGTATCTCCATGAGTTCCTTCAGAACTGTCATGTGAATTCCGTCCAGTCCTGGTGATTTATCTGTCCTTAGAGCCTTTATATCCTCTAGCACCCTCCGACTATTGCTCCCCTCATCTCTCATCCTTGCTCCCTCATCCTTTTCCACCCCGTCCTTACCCTGTTGTCTAAATATCTCCCTCTCCCTTGTAAAAACTGAACAGAAGTATTCATTTAATACCTCAGCCTGTTCATCCCCCTTATCCACCCATCCCTCATCCATTCCAATTCTGGAGATCTGCTCCCTGCACTTCCTTCTTTCCCTGATATATTTGAAGAACCCCTTTTCACCCTGCTTAATTCCATGTGCAAACCTCATTGGCTGCCCTCACCACCTTGGTCACCTCCCTGGAACTCCTGATGTATACTACTACTACTACTAATACCACCAGTAATAGTACTACTACTAGTGTCACCACCTATTCTGTCTGCACATTCACTGTCACATCCTTCTCTGCAAGTAGTAGAAGGGCATTGGAGTTTACATGCTTTTTGCAGGAAGCAGCAGTCATGACCACCAGTGTTCCCACAGCTACCACTATGGATGCTACATCCACAGCCAGTGTGCTTCCCACCACTACCAGTGCCATTCTTATAGCAACCACCCTTTCAGCTGTCACCACCGCTGCAGCCACTATTACCACTATTCTTATGTCCATGGCCAAAGCACCTTCTACCCCCGTGACTGTGACCATGAACACCCTACAGTGTTGACCAAACACAGTGCTTGATATCATTTGCACAGTGCAATGTGTGTGACATGGTTAATCAAGTGTGCCTCATGTAGCTTGTGTTGCATTAGTGAGAGTTCTATGTTGGTTGTTGAGGTGTCATTAACGTATATATGGTACATCAGGTTCGAAGAGCAATTAATGGTGTTGTTGAAGTACTTTTTAAGCTGTCTTTAACACATTTCCTGGCCAAATACCGAATACTGAATAATGAATACCTGAATACCTGGGACCCAAATAATGAATATTTAGCTGAATATTTGGGAAAAGGTATTCACACAGCAATAATGGACACTGCTTTTGCCATCCCTCTGGGACAATGAAATTTTCCTCAGGCTAAGTTGGGCCACCATTGTGGAGTCACTGGGAGTCCTCAGCAGCCTGCAGAGTGCAACTTTGGACACCATCAGAAGGGACTCAGGGACAGCTCAATGAGGGACAGGCTAGACATGTTTTTTATTACTGATCCCACGATTCTTCCCTCCTGAAATTATCTAAGTTCTATCAGATATGGCTATACCGACTTGCAACAGTGGTCTCTGTTCCCCACAAATGACTGTTTCTGGACACAGTCTTGTAACTCACTGTTTGCCACTTAACCATGACTTTGCAATATACCAAGGAAAGTGTCTTTGACTGTAATGGGAGGGGGTGCATTGGCATACTGTCATGGTTGTGCTAAAGTGTTAAAGTGACTTGGGAGGGTTGTGTTGAAAATGATTCACTGTACAGAGTGGGTTGCAGACAAGATGTAATCGCTACTAATACTTTTGGATTGTCACTCACCTTCACAAGAGGTTAGTTAGGCTTTTCCATTTGTGCATTTCTCATTTTTCCATGCTCTGCTGAGTACGCTCCCTGCCTATCAGAACTCAGTTATAACATTTGAAAGGGAGGTGCGATTCTCCACAAAGACTTACTCTCGACTGTGTGGCAGCACGATGTTTGGGGAGAGTTCATGGAGCTTAAGTTCCATTATGAAGATCCTCGCTAAGGGCAGCGCAGCTCTCCCCTCCTCCCCAATCAGTTTCTTTGTGGAGGACATGGGCTGCCTACAGGATGCAAGTTATGGGCAATCGAGGAACTTAATAAGTGACAGGACCACATAAGGTACTGGGGAATTTTGTTCTCTCACAGGAAGGGACTGACAAATATTAGATTGTGGTGGGAAGGATGGCAGGAAGCCAAAGCTCACTAACCATGCAGATAAATAGAAAACCAGGAGCATCAAGCCAAGGGACACTGACAGGCAGTAGTTGCTTTTACGCTCTTCAGAAAGCACTCTAAGCCTCCCCAGTAGGCAGTGTGGACATTTGAGATGGAGTCTACACTGTATTGCAGAGGTTTCCTCTTGGTTATGCAAGGATTCTAAGTGGGGGTAGATGCCCCACTTTCTATTTACACTACTACACAGATAACGATGCTACGGTTTCTGATAACTGGTTTCAACTACTGTTATAATCAGTGATTTGGCTAGGATGATCCACTTAAAGCAGCAGTACTGGATAATCAGGAAGTGATTATCAAAATTCTGCTTTTTGGCTGGAAACATGCAACCATAGTTTCCATATCTGTAAATATTTTTTTTTAGTGATCTTTGTTTTTTTTAGATATTTAAAATTTATTTCCATCGTTGTAGAGCCACAGCAAATATGGCTGGTACATAATTTTCAGCCACGCTCCCCGTCACATCATATCACGTCTTTTGTTTACTTCTGTGGGACCCTGTGGTGCCACGCTACCACTGTCCCTGTGTAGTACTATGACTCGTGCTCATGCGTGGTTGGCAGCAGAGGGTTCCAGTGCAACATGGCAGTTGGGACTCGAGAAATGTAACCAAAAACAAGAAAAATGGAGCAAATTGTGGGGTGATGTGCAGCAAAAACAAGAAAGATTACCAAGTAAGTGCTCAACATAGCACAGAGAACAAAGTGTTGCAAAAGATCGTATTTTTTTTATTATTACTGCTGCTTTAAACACTTGATCTGGTTTTGGGACTAGTGTGGGTGGAAGGCATCTCTTCATCCTTTTAGGATATTGGACACATTACAGTTAATGGTAATACTTGGGTAATAAACATCAGGATGAGCCACATAGGGAAGGATCCGTAAGGGGGGAGCAGAGGCTGTCATGGCACTATACACCCAGTTGAGAAACCCACTGTGAAAAATATGGGGAGAGCACTCCCGTTGCTCTTTTACAAATGCACTCAAGGAAAGAGAACACCCCCCACCTTTGCCAGTGCTCCAATCTTGTAGATTCAGTCACAGACAATGGACAAGCAGGTTGTAGCCACACAGGTATAGCCATGAGCCCAAAGATAGCCATGCTTCTAACATTAGGGAGGATGGCCACTTCATCCTAGCCTGGGGACACAAGGTGACTAATTTCTCCAAATGTATCATGGGGGGACAGTAACTTAACAGTGCCAAAGTCACTACTTAGGAAAATTCTCACTGACCACAGTGTGTGCGATGAGGCCTCTAGAACTGTTCCCGCTGACCTCACCCCTGCAAAATATATTCCCCAAACCCTAAGCCTAGCGAATCTTAAATACTGGGATGGGGGTTGGAAGGGACTCTGTAGTGAGTAGTCAAGAAACCCATGGTGGGGGGTTGCCTTCATGTCCTATGCTGGTCCCAAACCAATCAAATCTCCATTTACATATTTGCCTATAGGAAGGCTATGAGTTAAAATGGAAAAGGGAACAGGGTGCTTCAAAGAAGTGCAGAGCTCACCGGTATGTAGAGGGGTGCTGGTCAGGGAACACATTTAATCCACAAGTCCAGGAAGAAACAAATAGACCAGTACTCCAAAGTCCCAAAGAGGAAGCTTACTTGCAGCAGAAGTAGCTTGATAAAGAACAGCACACAGTTCTTTTTAAATGTTAATGCGGTTTATTAAATCTGTCAAACAGTGTGACAATAACAGTTTCCACATTGTCTGAACACCAACACTGTTACCCAAGTTGCCCCAGTGGTTTGCCCAATCATGGCTTCATCAGGGGGATGCTAACTGGAGTGAAGACCCTCCTATTATATTCTGAATGTGATGTCATGAAATCATCACAAAAATAAAAAATGTTTTAAATTTATAAAGTTAACAACTGTTCTTCAAACATATTACTACTAGTTCATTAAATAAACAAGAACACTTAGTTAAACAATGGTAAAACACCAAATATTTGAAATATCAATGCCCATGCACACTCAGTAATATGAATTACGTTAATTACAAGGCAGAAACCAATGTTAAACACTAAGAGGCATATATTCTTATTTAATGAAAGGCAAGAATAAACAAAATTATAGAAACCCCAATCATGACACTCGGTCATGATAAGTTACATACTTTTATAGTTTTTAAAGGTTTCAAAATGCTTATGATGACACAATTCAAATTGTGAAGATATGTGTCAGGAAAGGGTAGAAAAAGAGTAAGTTAAACCGGAGTCGGGAGTGGTCCATAATGAACCTTCCCATTTTCCAATGACCATAACAGGAAAGATCCTGCACTCTCCAAACATCCAGCTGAAAGAGAAAGAGAAAAACATTTTATTAATACACATGAAAAGAATATTCATTGACCATGAATGCTAACAACTGCAAAACCCCCATGTCGGTGAAATCAGTAAGGTACTCACTTCTGATATACACCCACTAGAGGACTGGCTTCGAACTAACAAACTGGTCCTAAATAACAAAAAGACCAAGTCCATCCTCTATGGCCCAAAGAGTCTAGGTCCGCAAAGGGGGAACATTTTTACCCCCGCTTTCTTGAACAGGATGCATATTGAGACGGTTGACTCAGTCAACTATCTGGGTGTCCGTCTCGATCAGGATGTCACCTTTAAAGTCCATATCCAGCCTCTTATGAAAACTCTTCACCAAAAGGCTGGATTACTATACCGCCTAAGCCCCTACCTTTCCAAAGAGTCCTATTTACATATAACCAGTTCCACCCTGTTATCCACCCTTTTCTGTGGTGTCCCGGTTCTTCTCTTGGTTAGATGCTCTGAACTGAAAAAGCTAAACACTATATCATATAATAGGTCACTTTGTAGTTGGTGCCTCGCCCAAGGATTACCACGGTAGAGTTATTGATTCCCTCAATTGGCCTTCTCTCACCAGTAGACTGGAATATGCTTCACTTTGCTTGGCCTTCAAGCTAAAAGGCCCACATGCTCCTCCCAACCTACATGGCCTGATACAGAACAAACCTGATAGGTGGCCCCTCAGATCCTCCAAAGGAAAGCTCCTCCAGGTCCCTAAAGTTAAAACTGCAACAGGCACTAGGTTCTTTCCAAACTCCATCCCCTCAATTCGGAGTGCCCTTCCAAACTCTCTGCAGGTACTCTCCTCCTTGGGTGGTTTTAAGAAAGGCTTAAAAGCCCACATTATAGAAAGAAACCAATGCTCTGCGGCACTGTAGGGGTCTGGTGCCACAACCCTGCCCTTGGGGGTAAGCCAGGGGGTATCAGAGGGTTGCGGCCAATCCATCCGTGACCCAGCAGATGTACTAGGCAGCTGGTGGCAAAAGAAAAAGTATAAAAAATAAAAAAATAGAAAGAAAATAATGCAAATGTTACAGCTGAATGTTTAGTCTACTTCTCAAGTATGCCATCTGTTTTTACATTGGTTGTGCTTGTGCAAACCAATGTATTGTAGCAATATAGGATTTTTGGGGGGGTGTCATTGCCAAGCCCATCACAGTTCACAGAACCAGGGGCTCAGCAGTCTACTCCAATGATCACTCGATGTGATCCTGACACAACTTTCTGCTCTGTAGGCTGAAAGGTCATGCACTTCAAAGGACCGAAGCAGCTCTAATCCAAGAGGGCTTCGGCCCTTTGATTTGCATGACTGTTCAGCCCACCAAAACATGCAATGATTTGTGTGTCACCTTGCTCCCTGGTTCTGGGTAGTCACTGAGCGCTCCTGCTGGCCCCGTTATCTGTTGGCCTTGATTGGGGGTCCTGCAGAGCATAACAGCAATGCTGATGTGTGAGCTGCTGCGGTCATCTCCTTACGTCCTGTCTCTCCCACTTGCATTGCTGAAAACTGACCCTTGTTTTTTTATGTTATTCCCACCACACAACCCTCTCTCTAAGCACCCCCCACCCTACACCTCCCCCAAAACTTAAGATACTGATACAGGGGGTGCCCATTCACCCAGTGTCCTCAATTATACAGTAAACTCTCCCCGAAAGAAAGAAACTGTCTCATCTTTTTTTTTTTTTATCCTGAAAAAAAAGAAAAGAAAACCATCCATCATTGTCTGTTGTGCTGTTACCCCCCCACATGACCCTGGCAAGGGTGGCCACCGAGTGCTCCTGCCAGCCCCATTATCTGTTGGCCTTGATTGGGGTCCAGTGGAGTGTAACAGTGAAGACAAAACATTCCTATCCCTAAAAAAACAAAAAAAAAGTCCCCTGACATCTTTATTATTTTTTTTAACCCTGTAAAAAAGAAAACAGTCCTTCATCATCTCCGCGTGCCCACTCCCCCATCCTGATCCTCCCTCTGTGCACCCACCTCCCCGCACCCCCCTGCACCCCATACCTACCACTGGAGGTCAAGCACTGCCATCTTCTCTGGACTGGGACACGTCTGCACTCTATAAAAGTGAACCGCAAACTGAAAAATCAAGGTAAGTGCTGTATAATAGCTGTCAATGGTGGTTTCCACTTATGTTGCTGTCTCAGACATTTTTTTGAGATTTTTGCACAAAATTTTCAATATGTGGTTCTTGGGACCCCGCCTCATGAACACTATCACTGTTATTTTGTTACTCGGTCCCAAAAGGTGATTTCGTAGTCGCTGCATGGAATCACCTTTTGGTACTGATTAACAAAATGACAGTACCACTATGCATGAGGTGGGGTCCCAAAAAGCCCATGCTGAAAAATCTGATGTAAAAATACTAAAAAATGACCGAGTTACGTGCACTCGCTGAAAGTTTTATATGCATGCACCTTTGCTTATTTTTAATATTTTGATTCCAAATTTTCAGCATAGCCATTGTTTCACACCACCTCATGAACAGTAAAGCTGACATTTTTCACATCCTGCCCGAAATGGATTTTCGCACCTGTGGCATGGAATGGCACAGTCACTGCACAAAATCACTTTTCAGGATAGAGTACTGAAATGATAGTACCACTGTTCATGAGGTGGGGCTCCAAAAAGCCAATGTTGAAAATCTGGAGCAAAAATACCAATAAGAGTTCAAGTTTAGTGCGCTCATTTAAATTTTCTTATGCACGAGCGTAACTTGGTCAATTTTTAATATTAACACTTCAAAGTTTCAACATGGCCATTTTTCTACACTGCCTCATGAATGGTATCGCCTGCCCAAAACATGTTCTCGCACCTGTGGTATGGAATGGCGCAGTCGCTGCATGAAATGACCTTTCGAGATTGAGTAACAAAATGTTAGCACCACTGTTTATAAGGTGGGGTTCTAAAAAGCCTAGGCTGAAAATTTGCAGCAAAAATATCAACAAAAGAGAGTTACATGCACTCATTTAAATTTTCTTACACACGTGCATAACTTAGCAAGTTGTTTATATTCTGACTCCAAATTGTCAACCTAGCCATTTCTTCACACAACCTCATGAACAGTACAGCTGTCATGTCACATATCCTGCCCAAAATGAGTTTCTGCACTTGTGGTGTGGAATGTCGTTTTGCCATGGATTAAGAAATTTTCACCTATATGGTTTATGAGGTAAAGTGATAAGAAGGCTATGTTGAAAATTTGGGGTGAAAATGTGAAAATATTACAGGGGATGCGTGGTCAGGGGTGTCACCAGCAGAAGGAGGGAGATAGTGATGCCATTATATAAAACTCTGGTGAGGCATAATAGCGGGTAGGTCATGCCAGACGAATCTGAGAGATTTCTTTGACTGGGTGGTGAAGAAAGGTAATCGGGGGGGGCCGTGGACATCGCCTACCTCAATTTCAGCAAGGTCATCGGCACTGTCTCATATAAGAGGCTTGTTAACAAGATTAGAAGTCTGGGCATGAGTTAGGAACTAGCTAACAGACAGGAGACAGAGGGTGGTGGTAAATAAGGTACTATCTGGGGAAGGGGTGTGACCAGCGAGGTACAGCAGGAATCAGTCCTTGGGACAGCCCTGTTCAATGTCTTCATTAGTGACATTGCACAGGGGCTGGAAGGAAAGGTCTGCATATTTGCAGATGACACCAAGATCTGCAACAGGGTAGATACTCTGGAAGGGGTGGAGAAAATGAGAAAGGACCTAGGCAGGCTTGAGAAATGGTCTGAGGAGTGGCAACTGAGGTTTAAATCAAAGAAGTGCAAAATTATGCACCTGGGGCATAGAAACCCTGGGGAGAGCTACACGATCGGGGGCAGTTGTTGACAGTCACCAAGAAACAAAAGGACCTAGGGGTTATAATTTCACATGACTTGAAAATGTCAAAGCAGACTACAAAGGCAATGGGGAGGGCCAGTGGCATGCTGGGGTGCATAAACAGGGGCATCACCAGCAGAAGGAGGGAGGGAGGTAGTGATGACGTTATATAAAACCATGGTCAGGCCTCATGACGAGTACTGTGTGCAGCTCTGGAGGACGCACCTTTGAAAGGGCAAATACAGGTTGGAGACAGTCCAGAGAAGGGAGACTAAGATGGTACAGGGTTTGCACCACAAAACAAATGGAGATGAAGGGACCACAATATGTACTTGCTGAAGGAGAGGCGATAGACAGAAGACATGATAGAAACATTCAAGTATCTCAAGGGTATAAACAAGGTGCAGGGGAAAGACATCTTCCAATACAGGAGGAGTACAAGAATGAGGGGGCAGGACATGAAATTGGAAGGTGGCAGGCTAAGAGGGAATATGAGGATGCTTTTCTTCACAGAGTGGGTGATGGATGCATGGAATAGTCTGCCACAGGAGGTGGTGGGAGCGAGTACTGTGGTGGCAGTTAAACATGCATGGGACAGGCATAGGAGAACCATAGAGGTACAGCTGAGGGAGGATCAGATGCCGTAGTCAAGTTCATGGCTTATGGTCAGACTGGACTGGCCAAGTAGTCCTTATCTGCTGAAAATGTCTATGTTTCAACCTCTAGCAAAGCAGTGTGATAAGGCAGTAGGACAGGTTAGTAGGATGCTGGGGTGCATAGGGAGGGGTATCACCTGCAGAAACAGGGAGGCATTGTTATCCCTATATAGATCAATGGTGAGGCCATACCTGGGGTGGTGCTGCAACGTAGGAGGTCTTGTGGGTATGCAGACTAGACTCGCCATTGAGCTTTTTTGGAAAAACATAAAATTGTTTAACAAGCAACCAATGTTTGGCATTGACAAATTCTTGTTTTGTTAAGGTAGCATTTCAGCTTGTCTCTGTATGCAATTACTAATTCGTATGTATAGCCATGTGAATCCACACTGTATTCTAAAAGTATGCTCATTGTCAATCCTTACTCTCTGTATTATGTAACCTACAGTATTTTCTATTATGCTAGTTATTATCCTACCATCTCTGTAACTGTATCTTTGTTGATTACTTTTTGTAATTAATTCCGTGTCACCCCTGAAAAATGGACCAGTGGGTTTACCTGGTCAACAAAATTCAATAAATAAATAAATAAATAAGTACATTAAAGAAGCAAGGCGAGTTAAAGTAGTTGAGCATGTGAGGAAGGGTGGGGCGGGAGGAACACTGTTGTTTGAAAGATTTAATTAACTACCTTAACATTTAAAAAGAACTGAGTGCTGTATCTAGCTACTGTACTTCTGCTGCAAATAAGCTTCCACTTTGGGACTTTGGAGTGCTGGTCTTTTTAAAAGGGAATTGGGAGAGATCACGTGATGCCATCTCTGGGGTAGCAGCATGGGCTCCTCGCTCCCGCTCCACAGTCGCTTCAAAATCAACTTTTATCTAACCTGCATTAGGAATATGACTTTTAACCAACTCCACCTTACTGTGGAACCACCAGAGCATCACTCGATCTGAAAATCTTGATCATTCACTGGAGGAAAGCAAAGATCTATGTAGGCAGAAATGTGCCAGGCCCTCCCACCACACATTCCGCCACAAATGCCAGACAAAAACTCCAAGGAGCCCAAAGGATCCATGACCGCCAAGACAGCATCATCTACCACCCCTGCCCCCCCATTGGAGGAGAGATTTTTTGCTGAACTAGCTCCTCTAAAAACAGCCTTTACTGAATTTGCTACCAACCTGAAAACCATCAGAAAGGATCTAGCAGACTCTTTCCACCAAATATCTGACATCTCAGCCAGAACTATGGCTCTGGAAAACTGGCAAAAGGAAACAGATCCAGAACTTACCCTTCTATGGCAAAAACTAGCTAACATGGACCTGAAATTGGAAGACCTGGAGGGCCTCAGCAGACGCCAACAGTCTTGTGGTATTTGGTCTCCCTGAGGACATGGAGGGTGCCTCTCCTTTCATTTTTGCCCAGAAATTCCTTGCGAAGATAGCAGGCCCCTCTCCCCATAGTCCAGCATATGTGGTAGAACACGCCTATTGCTCGCAAAGGCCCAGACCTCCCTCTGGTTCCAAACCCAGACCATTTATCCTCAGGCTGTTAAACTACTTAGACTGCCAACATGTCTTATCTAAAATAAAAGAAATTCAGGATATACAATGGGAGGGTACCCATCTCCGTATTGCTCAGGACCTCCCAGTGGCTACCAGACAAAAGAAGGCTGAATACCACCAACAAATAACGAAGCTATTGCAGTGGGGATTAAATTCCGCATGTTGTATCCTGCGTGACTTTCTGTCCTTTGCAACGGATCCTGGAAAACCTTTGAAACTGCCCATCAAGCTTCTCAGGAATTGTCAAATACAGTTTGTTCTCAGATCTCTTCAGTAACCGCTGAAACTGAACCAACCACCCCGTAATAAACCCCTTGGATTGAATTTTACTTGTTTCCTCTGCGACTGTGATTATTTCTGCCAAAGCTTGGACTTGATTCAGTTTGTCCGTTTGTGGATGCCCTGCAATATCTCCAGTCTGCACGGAATTGCTGATGCGTGAGAGAACTGCTTTTCCCCTTCTACTCCCCTTCATTTCTCCTTTTCATTTTTTATTTGTGCTCCCTGTTCTGTTTTGAAGAATATCCCTTTAAACCTGAATGGCCCCTGACCTTCAGACCAAGCTGGGACTCCTAGGAGAACAACTCACCGATCTGTAGAGTGAAGGGGTCTTTTTTATTCTCTCCCCTACAAGATCCAGGTATGGCAATCTCCTAAATTTGGTCCCTGATTCTCTGATCATCCTCTGCTTCACACAGCGACTATCCTGGCTCTGTAAATATGTTACAGAGACTCCCCATTGAAGACTTGCACAATCGCTAGATTCTCCTGCGAATGTGCACACGTTTGAGAAGGGACTGTGAGACGGTGCGCAGGAACGTGTCGGAGCTACATCTCCAGCAGAGGCAACCCGGTTTTTGGGATAATATATCCTTTATCTTTTTTCTCTTTATGGCTCCATGACTGGGGGTTATTCTCTTGCAATTACCAGGTCTTAGGCTCACTGGACTTATTACCAAATTGATTATGCTGTCATAACAAGCTGACATGACAATTTACTTCTGGACAATAATAATTCATCAAAAAACAATATATTAATGTCTGCAGTAAAAGGGATTGGCTCCTCTTCCTGCCTCTCCCCTCTTTACCCCCTCCCTCCTCTGCCCTCCCTGTTCCCCTTACCTCCCCTTCTCCTCTCCCCCCTTTTTTTTTCTCTCAAACAGAATATGTTGAAACAATGAATCTTCCCAGGGCAGTGCAGTTAATATACAATATTAATCGCACCTGGGGAAATAACTAATTCCTTTCGGGTATATAGGGTCCTATAACATAATTGATGTTTATAGCCTAGTGCACACCTCCCCTGTATACCAGGCAATAGGCTCCAATTAGATAGTTATTGAATCATTATATGGCTCAGTTGCCTGGCAAAGTTTGTATCAGTTAGACAAGTTAATGCAATTTTAAGATGTTCTGTGGGGTGGGGGAGCGTGTGTTAGTGCTGCTGGGGATGGCAATCATGTATTTGTTTTTGGGATTAGAACCCCTCTGCAATAGGGTTCAGATAGAACTTCTCTCTTTCCACTATCACTTTGCGGGGGGTTCAAGGGGGAGGTATTGGGAAAAGGTAACAATTCAATTTCAACCAAAAACGGAGGTGGGGGGGGTGGGGAGGTTGGGGTTAGTTGGGGGGTGGGCAAGGGTTGATAATGCCACCAGACTGGGTATTACTATGCTTTTTTTCTCTACAGGTATTGGGCTTACTTGAGTACCATTGTTCCATGTCTTTTATACCAGTTGTATTATGATGGCTTAGTATAACTTTTTTAATGGAATATCAAAGGGGCACAGTCTCCCTTAAAAAGGACCAAAATTATTCTTCAGCTACAATCCTTGCAAACAGATGTGGCCTTTTTGCAAGAGACCCACCTTCCTGTTGCTCAACTCCTTCTGTTGTTGAGGCTCTGGGTGAGGCAAGCTTTTGGTGCTGGCCAAGATTCCCATAAAAGAGAAGTAGCCATCCTAGTTGCCCATAGGATCCCCTTCCAGCTCTTACACAAAATCACAGATCCACAAGGCTGGTACATCTTCATACGGGCCCTTCTAGGCCACACTGAAGTCATTCTGGGTCCTGTTTATGGCCCTAACTTGGAGGAGCCTGCCTTTTTTACTTCTTTGGCCCCCATCCTAGCTGACTGGTCCACCCTACCCATGATTCTAGCAAAAGACTGTAATACAGTCCTCTCACCATTCCTAGACAGATCTGGGCCCCACAAGCACCCCCTTCACCTAGTTCTAGGGCCATTCATCATTTAATGTACTCCCTGGGCCTCATTGACCCATAGAGGATCCTTAGTCCCACAAGGAAGGAATACTCCTTCTAGTCACCCCACCACAACCACTTCTTCTCCCAGATTGACTTTTTCTGCTAGGAAAAGACTATATGGGGGGGGGGTGCAAATCTGTATTGTTACATTCCCAAAGTTATTTCGGACCATCACCCTGTTTCCCTTTATCTGGAGCTCTCCCCTCCCAGTAGCAAAGAGAGAACATGGAGGCTAAATTGAAAATCGGAGGAGTTTAAACAACACATGAAACATTTTATTTGCAGTTTCCAGCTTATGAATGACCCCTCCATGCCAAGACTAGATATATTATGGTGTGCCCTCAAATGTTCCCTTCGAGGGGAGTTCATATGCCTTTATACCAAACATAAAAAGCAAATAACTAATTCTCTCTCCTCCATTCTAGAACAGATAAAACACGCAGAAGAGCACACTCCACTTGATGCCCCCATAGAACAATGGGAACACCTCAAGTCCCTCAAAGCTCAATACAACATGTTTTTTGGAGGGCAAGTGGAACATGCAATGTTGAGGTCCAAAGCCTACTATTTCGATCAAGGGGAATGAGCAGGCAAGCTCCTTGCTCTTCGTCTCCGATCCTAGACCTTGGATAGAATTGTAACTTCTATCCGATCCTCCTCAGGTAATTTACTCAAGTCCCCATCTGCCATCACTGAGGCTTTTAAGGTTTATTATCAAGTCCTCTACTCTTCCCCCTGGGTTTCCATTTCATCCATACAACTGGACGCTTTTCTCCACAATATCCCCCTTCTCACATTACAGGACCGCCAGGTGGTGTCCTTTAAGCACCGCTGTCATTATCAGAGATCCTCAAGGCGATTGATCATCTTCCTCTTGATAAATCACTGGGCCTGGATGGGTTTAATAACAATTTTTATAAGACTTTTAAAGAACAGGTGGCCCCCATTCTCCTGGACACTTTTCACTATTTCTTTCAAGAAGATATCTCTGATTCTTCCCTCACCACGGCTATTATAGTGGTCCTTCCCAAACCAGATAAGGATCCCACCCTGGTTTCTAATTACAGACCAATCTCCCTGATTAACACAAATCTTAAAATACTAGCTAAGGTTTTAAGCTAACCGACTAGGCCAGTTATGGGATGCGCTTTTTAGTAGGGAAAAAATCGGCTTTGTTAGGGGCCATCTTTCTGCAGATCACCTGAGAAAAATCTCCTATCTTCTCTCTGCATCCAGGGATGCCCACACTCCGGTGACACTGGTCTCCCTGGATGCAGAGAAAGCATTTGATAGAGTATCATGGAATTACCTGTTTGCCCTTCTTCTCTCTTTTCACATCCCTACAGAATTTATTAGATGGATCCAGATTCTTTATACCTCACCATCAGCTAGGGTTTCCTGCAACGGTGTACTCTCTTCCCCTTTCCTTCTAAAACAGGGTACTCATCAGGGCTGTCCTCTTTCCCCTTATTTATTTAATCTCTTCCTGGAACCACCATTAATTAGAAAATGTAGGCATTCCTTCCAAGTGACGGGTTTTCCACTCTGTGGTCAAGAATATAAACTCTCGGTTTACGTGGATGACATCCTTATGTATCTGTCTTCTCCAGCGGACTTGCTTCCGGCAGCCCTACATGTTATTGCACAATTTGGTTTGATCTCAAATTATAAACTAAATTTGAGTAAAACCGAGGTAGTGCCCCTTAACAAGTATACACTCTGAGCGGATACAGACCACCTGGGGCTACAATGGAAATCTGACAAGTTGAAATACTTAGGAATATTCCCTATACCTTCAATTAGTAAATTTAAGCAGCTCAACCTCGATCGCCTATTGACAGTAATGAAGGCTGACTTACTCAGATGGCCTCAGCTTCCCTTCACCCTATGGGGCCATATGAGCATCTTCAAGATGAACATACTACCCCGTCTGTTGTACCCTCTTTTGATATTTAACAGTGTTCTTCCTTTATCCTGGTTCTCCCAAGTTCACTGTATTTTTAGCTCCTTCCTTTGGAAGGGGAGGAAGGCCAGAAAAAATTACCTTCGTCTTATGTAACTCAAAATGGATGGAGGGCTGCAAACCCCCAATGTTCTCCTCTATTATTTGGCCATACACCTCTCATGAATAGTACACTGGTTCAACCCTCCTCCAATGCCTGCGGGTGACCCCTACTTCCCTCTCTGGGTAGAAATAGAACATGGCTTATGTTCTCAATATAATATTGACTACAAATCACTTCCCTTTTTAGGTAAAAAGTACCTCCATAAAAAGTTACAGGCTACCCCTCTTGGTTCTTCTCTCCAGGTACATTTGCAATTAACCTCACTTTTAGCTGTAAACCCCCGCAGGGACATCTCCCAACCCTTGCCAGGAAACCCCAATTTTCTAATATCTAGGAAAACTATCAACCTGTCATTATTCTGGCCTACTATGGGGGTGGAACGTATCGATCAATTGGTTCTCAACCAGGAACAAATGCCTTTTCAAGTGGCTAGCACCACTTTTGGATGGTCCCCTTTCTTACATATTTAAATATTTACAAATCTCACATATGTTACTTCACCATTTTGGCAATACTTCATGGTACAACCCCTTTTCTAACATGATTCACCCATATCTGGACTCCCTGCCCACCTCCTACTTAATATCTCACTCATATCAGTTCCTTATTGCCATCTTGGCACATAGGGAAGGGAGTGGAGCTTTTGCATGGGACTATTCCCTTCCATCAGTTTCATCTCCAAGACAATGGTTCTTAATCTGGAAACATCTATACCATACCACTAAGTGGGCCTGTTATAAATATATGCAATTCCAGATTAATCATGATCTTTATTATACTCCGATCAAACTACACAGGATGGGTCATCTCTCCACGGACCTGTGTCCTAAATGCCATATAGCTCCTGGGTCACTGTTACATATGTTATGGTCATGTGTGAAGATTGCACCCTTCTGGTCCCAGGCTCAATCTCATCTGGATCCCCTTTCAAACTTACAAGATAAATTTACTTTAGAGATATGTATACTAGGGGAGTATTCTGGTGAGGTTACAGGGGTCTCCCGGGCCCACATAGCCTTAATTTCAGCAACTGTCAAAAAAGTAACTCTAAGACATTGGATAGACGTACTTACTCCCAGTTATACAGAATGGTATAGGGAGATATTTTTTGCCCTCCAAGCTGAACGAATTATTGCTGGCGTGTGCCATCACACTGCTAGATATAAGCGTGTATGGGATCCAGTTTATACCTTACTAATGTTCCACCACCCCCAGACTCCTTCCTCCTAGATCACATTGCAGTATAATTGCAGTCTTTTACTGTGCCTCATTAGTTTTAGTTGTAGCTACAATTTGAGTTAGACATCTATATATAATTTAGGTTGCCCCTTATCTTCTACTCCGGTGGCAGTGGGTGGGGGGTTGGGGGGTTATTGGGGGGGATGGGGGAGGTATAGGGGAGCTGGGATGGATATTTATATGTGAAAAATTGTTTGAGCCAGAATCTATATAAGATGTTTTCTTGTGTTTTTTTAGTTGTTGCTCAATAAAATATACTGAATTAAAAAAAATAAAAGGGAATAGGGGACTGGATGGAGTGGGGGGTAGAGGCTTTGCTTTTCATTGTTATTAGACTAGTTTAACAGGGCACTAGGTCAAGATGACTTTGAGGGAGAGTTAATGGAGCCCCAGCTACAATAATGGTATTTTAATGTGGACAGTATTAGGAAGGCTTCCTGGATCCAGAGCAGGCAGTTAGCTGAGCCAGGACCTGAGGTCAGAACATCTCCCAATGAGAGTGAAGTGGGTTGTGCCTTTGGAAGGGCATATAACATAAAATAAGTGGAAATTGTAATTTGGGACTGCACTAGAAACAGTAATGGCAGCTCCCATGGGACTCTAGCAGAACAGAGCTCACTGAAAAAAGTGTCAGAGGGCAGCCTGTGAGCCTAGGAGAAAGCAGCCAATCACAAGACAACTTCCAAAATGTTACAAAAAGGACTGTTTGCCCATCACAAGGGAGATTCCAGATGATCCCAAGAAGAGATAGTTGGAAAGATTGTTGTGGGCTGCTTAGCCCAAAGGACTGCTTTACCAGCGAACGGCCTTGTTGGCTCCAGCATGCAGCCAGAGACCGAATGTCCAGAGAGAGCTACCACAACAGAGAAAAGCAGTGAATTGTTTGGGTGTTTTCCCAAGGCAGAATTTGAACCTGTGGCTGTGGGTAAGCATTTGGGAATCTGCAGCCTGAGAATTTGTAGTCAGAAAGAGAGAGTCTGAATGTCCTGCAGCCTGGAAAGAGAAATCAGAGTTTACAGCCGGAGAGCAGAAACTGGAAGGTCACAACCTTAAAACAAGCAGTGTCTACAGCTGAGAATGAAGTGACTATCAAACTGTGTTTCCCCTTGGTGGGGTGAGTGCATTGGAGACTGCTGTTGCTGCAAGCCAGAGTGACTATGCATGCTAGGGCTACAGACTGAGCCAAAGCCCAGCTACATACTTCAGCAGAGAAAAATGTGCACCAGATGACAAGTCGGGGGAACAATCACCCTGCCCTATCCTCCAGATCAATGGAGAAGATAACCGGAGAGGAAGAAGTCAAGAGGCCTGTCAGGTGGACATCGCATACAACGGCCTCAGAGGTGAAGATATAAAAGGTCTGATAGGTGAAGACCAGCTGCAGTTAGTCTGCAATCATCTATTGTGGTGCACCACCAACAGCTCCTGATACCAGCACAGTATCATCGAAACAAGTTTCTGCAAACCCCCCCTTAAATCTACAAACTGTCAGTATCTCTGGGCTATGGCTCAGTGGAGTTCATATTTAGCTAGTTATCTAGTTAGGAAAGGGAGTTAAATCCTGGACAGCACTGTGCCAAGATTAAAGCTGTGATTAGGCAGAAAACTTAAAGTTTGCATCTGTTTAAAAGTTACTGGGCCCCAACGATAGTATTCTGTTCCCAGTTTCAAGACTGTTTATCCCCAACGCATCCCTGCTTTTTGAAGCAACTCCAGTGAGGTACCCACCACAACTTACAGGCTACTTCTAACCAGCTGTGGGAGAAGTCAGGTGCACCCACAAGTGGGAGGAGTGGGAAACAATATGGGTACAGTCAGTTGTTGAAATTATTATTGTTGTGCTATTTTCTCCCCTATTCACCCCCTCCCTATAACAAAACAGAAAGTTGGTATATGGTACAATTTAGTATTGCTGGCTGTTGGAAAGTGTATACATTTATTGTGTGGGGAAAGTACTGTGGGGACAGTTGCTGTATTTTCCTGGGTGGGTGGTAACCTGGAATTTATCCCACAGGTATCCCATATCGCTACCCCAGGTGGAGGCACCGCGGCAGTCTACTCCTGTATATCGTCATCCACTTGTGAGCCCAGGCCTGCCCCCTTGGAGGAGTTTGCAGTGTGGACCCAAGGGCTCCAGAACAGCCCAGGTGAGTCGGGGGTTACAAGTGGAGCTGCTGAATGCACTCTAAAACAAGATACAGGTATAAAAAGCATTCCTATGGGCCCCAAGACATACTCAACTTTGCTATGTGTGGATGATCTGCTACTGGCAATTACTGATGTTCAATGCTCCCTACCAAGGGCCTTAAGAATCTTCCAAAGGTTTTAGGTCATATCTGGTCTCAAGGTGAACTGGGGGAAGTCGGAAATGCTCCTCTTGGTAAAATGCAGGCAACAATGGGCTACTGTGAGGGATAAAGAGTTAAGAGGGGTACCGGCTGGGATTAAGTACTTGGAATGAAATAACTCAGACTGCAAACACTCTAGAAGAACAAAATGTTACACCCCTTCTAGACAGCACACAACTAGATCTCAACAGGTGACAAAAATTAAATGTATCCTAATCCAGAAAGATTGCAGCCTTCAAAAATGATGGCCCTGCCCAGACTGCAGTACTGTCTAGATAATTTACTAGTAATGCTCCTGGGCAAAACATGGCAATGCATTGACACCTTAATCTCAGAATTCGTGTGGGACAGACAATGCCCTAGATTTAGCCAGAAGATCCTAAGAACCTCGCCACAGAAAGGAGAATGGAATCTACCCTGGCTATAGGCATATCATATAACCAATGGGGTGAAACAAGCCCTATCCTATGGTGGCTGACAGGGGCAGCACTGAATGCACCCTCTGGGTAAAAGTGAAGTAAGCCCTGCTGGAGTCCTGTCCACTAAGTAAGCTTTCACGGGAGCAAGCAAGGCCATTCCACACCCTACGTTTAACTAACCAAGCATGGTACAAAGTGGTCAGACTCAGTAATTGGCACTGATCACACCTTGGATCATTAGAGTTCCTATGGAACAACCCAGAGGTTCAGATTGGGGGAAAAGTGATCTGCTGGCCCAGTTGGGTGGAACAGGGCATCTCAGTCCTCTCTCGCTTGATAGACAAGGAAACCAGAACTTTGGTTCATGGTTCCCATACCCTAGGAATATGAGTGAAACCACTCCTACTATTGTAAGTGTGGTCTTGGTGGCAGTATTAACATACAGTATGGATGCCCAGAAAACTTGGCACACTTCTGGAGTGAAAATTTGTGTGTCTGTTTTACAATGTATTTACCCAGTATAGCCCAGTTGAAGTGCAACATCTAATTTCTAGTGGGGTCCTACTTCTACCTATTTCCATAGCCAGGTGGACTGGACCATGGGGAAGGTTAAGTGGCTTGCCCAAGTTCACAGAATGAGTATTTGGCACTAACAGGGTTTGAATCTGTGATCTCCTTATTCCTAAGCCAGTGCTCTGTCGATTAAATCCCACTGCCTTCTCTTTGGATGAGAGTACTACAGACTGAAAGCAAGAACCTGGTACTCACCAACAGGGAAAGAATTGCAGAAGTCAGGGTGGGTGGAGAGCTGGGGTCCAGTGATCATTGCACGGTGTGGTTCAGTATGAGTACAGTGGCATAGTCAAGCCACACAAAGGCGAGGATCCTGGATTTCAGGAAGGCGGACTTTACTAAGATGGGCATATGTCTCAAGAATGCTCTGGCATGGAGGGGTGACTGGATGGGGGGGTTGATGTGCTGTAGGCTCATCTGAAAGGAGCTATAGTAGATGCAACAAACCTTTGCATTAGGCAAGTAAACAAGGGCAAAAGAAAGAGAAAACCACTATGGTTCTCAGAGGAAGTAGCTGGGAAGATAAGGGTGAAAAAGATGGCTTTCAGGAAATACAAGGAAACACAGAAGGAGGAGGACAGAGTAGTGTACCTGAATAAACAGAGGGAGGCAAGGAAAGCAGTCAGGAGCACAAAGGCACAAATGGAAGAAAAAATAGCACAGGAGGTGAAAAAGGGGGCAAGACTTGTTGTAGGTACATTAGTGAAAAAAGAAAAAATCAGGGGTGGGATTGTAAGGCTTAAATGGGAAGAAATGGAGTGTGTGGAATAGGACCTGGAAAAAGCATCAATACTGAACAAATATTTTTGTTCTGTATTCACAGAAGAAGAAAAAGGTGAGGGACCACAGTTAGGCAACATGAGAAAATATGGAAGGGAGGTGACCACCAGTCCATTTACGGAAGAAAGAGTCCTAAAAGAACTCACACAACTGAAAGTGGAAAAGGCAATGGGGCTGGATGGGATATATCCTAGAATATTAAGGGAACTACAGCAGGTGCTGGCAGTACCACCGGCAGCCCTGCTAAGCAAGTCACTCGATGTGGGAGTGGTTCCAGAGGACTGGACGAGGGCAGATGCAATCCATCTTCACAAAAGTGGGAGTAGGGAGGAGGCTAGAAACTATAGACCAGTCAGCCTCACCTGAACAGTGGGGGAAATTATGGAATCAGTACTTACAGAAAGGATTGTGGAACACCTTGAATCTAGCAGAGCACATGATCCGAGACAGCATGGATTCACAGTGGGAAGGTCATGTCAAACAAATCTAACTAATTTCTTTGACTGGGTGACTAGGGAAGTGGATCAGGGTGTGTGTGTGTGGGGGGGATGTGGCCTACCTGAATTTCAGTAAGGCATTCGATACCGTTCCACATAGAAGACTTGTGAACAATCTGGGCAGCCTGAGAGTGGGTCACAATCATAAGGCGGTAAACTGGGTTAGGAACTCGTTGAGTGATAGAAGACAGAGGGTGGTGGTAAATGGAGCTCATTCTGAGGAAAGGAGGATAGATAGATAGGTACTTTATTTATAAAGTGCTCCTCTATGGAGATTTGGAGCGCTGTACATATCTAAAAACAATCAATACAATACAGTAATAATAATAACATTCCAATACAAATTCAGCATCAGCAAGAAATAGAAATAATCTAAAATGCATCTATCATAATAATTAAAACACAGCATCTAATCACTACTTAGAGGCAAAATGCCTGCTTAAAAATGACAGACCCAGAAGCAAATGATTTGATACCTTTTATTAGACCAGCATAGATGTTACAACAAAGGACAAAGTGCTCTAGCTTCTGGACCAATCAAGTCCTTCTTCAGAAGCTTTAACTGCTGATGCTTACTTCCCTTGCTGTAACACTTACTTCCCTTGCACTTTCATCTGTGTCAAACTTCCCTAAACCTCAGCTGTACTCAATGTGTTGTCTTAGTAAGTAATCGGTTGCTCAAATGTCCCCAATGATTTACACTGGCATATAATGAGCTACTTTTGTATTCTTGTTTCTGTGTATTTGCTGTTTCTACTATTTGCAAAATGTACTCATATGATTTGTATTAGTATTGTACCTGTACGGCTCCAAAATATTGTACCCCCTCCCCCCAGGATGCTTCTGGAAATGAGATGTTTACAGCTCATGTTGACTTTCCTGGTGAAACATTTTCTAAATAAATAAAATTAAAAAAATAAATAAAAAGGAGTGTTTTAAGGCCGGACTAAAAGGCTTCTACTGAGGATACCGCCTGTAAATACCTGGGAAATGAGTTCCACAGGGTAGGCACGGCAACTGAGAATGCATGATCCCCAGAATGCCGCAATCTAACCCTGGAACCTCCAGGAGGCCACCCTTGGCAGAACGGAGAGCCTGGGTCAGCCAGTGGGGCACCAGGAGATCTTACAAAAACACCATAGTTACTCACCACCACATATTACGCTGAACACCGAAAAGAAGGTTAAAAAAAGGGTTTATTCCATGAATGCAATGCCTGACGTGTTTCTGGCCTTTTACTCGACCCTTTCTCAAACAGTAACATTTCAAAACTAAAGACAAACACATCTTATAGGTTATAACAGCATGATGTCACAATTACAATAATTAATTAATTGATTGCCACTCATTCCAAATTGCATTCCATGTGTTCATGGCATAGGACTAAAGGGAAGAAATGGGGGGGGGGAGCAAGGTAGGAACAGGGAACATGAAACAATTAATTAAAAGATCATAAATATATATTACTAACCCAAGAACATAAGATAATCCAAAAATTCCTATGGTTATATTAATATTCATTATAGTATAGCTATTTCCATAAGAATAGACAATGCATAAGAAAAAATGATGCATACAAAGCTGTTGCTTTACATAATAAAATTAAATGTCAGGTTGCTACAAATGTAATAATTGTATCTATTGCAAAAATATTAAAACTAGTAATAATTTTTGTATAGGAAAAACAAACAACATTTTTGATATTAGGCAGCTTACAATGTGTAACACTAGCGGTGTGATTTATTTAGCTATTTGCACTTGCGGTTCTTTTTATGTTGGTAAAACAATACGTTGTTTTAAAATAAGCGTGGGGAAACATCAAAGAGCATTAGGAAGCAAGGATTTAACTTATGCTACGGTGCAACATATAACCAATATGAAAGATGGTAATGATCACAGTTTTAGTTATTGGCAATAGATAAAGTGAACAATAATCCACAACTTGATTTTAAAACGGGGAACCTTTTGGATTATTATGTTGCAGACCAATAGCCCCCCAGGTTTAAATACTGGTTTTGAAATTAAACCGTATTTACACAAAAGATAATAGCACTTTTGGACATTTAATTTTATTATGTAAAGCAACAGCTTTTTATGCATCATTTTTCTTTTCTTATGCATTGTCTATTCTTATGGAAATATCTATACTATAATGAATATTAACCATAGAAACCATAGAAATTTTTGTATTATCTTATGTTCTTGGGTTAGTAATATATATTTATGATCTTTTAATTAATTGTTTCATGTTCTCTGTTCCTACCTTGCTTCCTCCCCCCCCCCATTTCTTCCCTTTAATCCTATGCCATGAACACAGGGAATGCAATTTGGAATGGGAGGCAATCAGTTCATTAATTATTGTAATTGTGACATCATGTTGTTATTATCTATAAGATGTGTTTGTCTTTAGTGTTGAAATGTTAGCCTTTGAGAAAGGGTCGAGTAAAAGACCAGAAACACATCAGGCATTGCATTCATGGAATAAATCCTTTTTTTAACCTTCTTTTCAGTGTTCAGCATAATATGTGGTGGTGAGTGCCCAAACTATGTTGTTTTTGTAGTTTAGTTTTTATTTGAGAGCACCACTTGACCTTGTGCACACCCTCTATGCTTCGTGTTCTCACCAGGAGATCTTGTAGATAGACTGGTCCCTGATCATGCAGGACCTTGTAGGTAAGGAGCCCTACTTTGAAGATAATCCTCCACCTGACTGGCAGCCAGTGCAACTCACGGATGAATGGGGTGATATGTTTCTTTCTTTTTACTCCTGACAGAAATCTCACAGCCACAATCTGCACTAGCTGCAGTCAGCACAGGTTGCCTCAAGATAGCCCAAGGTATAGGGCATTGCAGTAGTCCAACCTGGATGTGATGAACGCATATACCAGTGTGGACAGGTCCTCAGATGGAATGAAGGTTCGGATCCAGGCAATGTTCCTCAGATGGTAATATTCACTTTTGATGATGACTGACACCTGAGCATCCAGTGTCAGGCCATTATCTAGGATCACACCCAAATCTTTCACCTGATTAGGTGGGGTAAGAGGAATCCCCTTCAACATTAGGCCAGTGGGGTCTTCTCAATCACCCCACACACACACACACGATGACCTGGATCCACCACTAGCACCTCAATCTTGTCTGGGTTAAGTTCAAGCCAGTTTTGGGACATCCAATTCTGGATTTCCTCTAGGCAGCTGTTAAATACAGAAGATGCCACCTGGCTACCAGGTGCACAGGACAGGCACAGCTGGGTATCATCTTCATAGCAGTGAAAACCCAGTCCGTGCCACCTGATAATGTCTCCCAATGGCAGCATATACACTGTGAACAACAAGGGTGACAAGACCGAACCCTGCAGCACACCACAATACAGTAGAGCTGTGCAGAATGGGAAAATTCTGAATCCGCAGAATTTTGATGAAATTTCACAAACTTCTGTACAAGTTTATGGAATTTCATCGGAATGTTGTGAAATTTAAAAACTTTAGTAATTTGCTTATAACTTGGCTGCTTTTCAAGTGAGAGCTCTGAAATTTGCAACATATACTCTTTGGATCAATGGCCACCAATGTGCCAAATATCATGAAATGCAGATGGATAGTTTCATAATTATAGGTGCTCATATTTTGTCATTTTACTGTTTGTGTGAAATTTCATGAACATTTTTATCTGCGTATACTTTAACCATTTATTAGGTCAGGGATCTTAAATTTGGAATGATTTCTTGATTATAGGCATTCTAACAATGTGCCAGATTTCATGACAATTTGTTGCATTGTCTCAAAATGATATGTGCTCAAATTCCGTCATTTTATTTTTTCAGGAACTTTCATAAAAAAATTCATCCACATATAACTCAGGCACCTTTGGAGCTAGACATGTGTAAATTAGTATGGGTAACCTTTTTCTAATGCTTATAGAATGATCTAAACATGGAGAGATTAGATAAGATTAGGAGGCAGTATAGCACAGTGGGTTAAGGCTCTAAGCTGCAGATCTGGAGGTCTAGGATTGAATCTCACAGCCACTTAGGCGCATACTGTGTGATCCTCAGCAAGTCACCTAACAATGTTCCCTTTCCCTTAAGAGATTTTTAACTTACATGGGTTCAAAACTTTACTATGTAAATATTTGCAAAACTTTGTGAAAACTATCAAAAAGGTGGATGTTTGTAACTTCTCTGCTCTCGCATGCATAGAGTTAACATTTGAAATACATATCCATAGTAAGTTTATCCTGGTGTCTAACACAACTGGATAAATTGGTTAAGCAGTTTTAATTTTGCAGAAGGAAAAAAAATGATTAGTAACATTTTCTTACATGTTCATGTTAGCATATATTGTAGGTGAAGCATCCAGAATTATGTGGAATTTAACAATAATAATGCACATATCACTACTTAATTTGATAAGCTGGGCTGAGAATGTTGCAGTCCTGCTGTTTCTCTCTGGGTGACTATCCCCCCCCACCCTTGTCTTTTGGCATAGCCAAATTGACTCAGTAGAACTACTGATCTCACTGATATCCTCTTTGTTCTTTACAGTGACAAACTCCCTTAAAATGTGAGTCACCTACTTCTTTTCCTATCGACCTATCCTGTTGGAATAGTCAGAATTCTTTCTTCCTGCTGCCCAAGACAGTGCCTTCCCCACTACATCTTTTTGAGTACCCCTAAATCCCAGACTTGCATGCACACTACGCTCCCTGGATTATAAATTTAATGGATGTGATCCTTAAATATCCTGCATTCAGCTTGGAATTGTTGACACTCTGTGCATTCTTGCTCCAACCTGGGGGTCTACCACTATTGTGCTACCCAACTCAGCTGTCCATTTCTTGGTGAAACTGTGCATCTAACTCCAGAACCTAGTGACCCCCTGTGCTACCTGCCTTTTATACCCCTATCCTTTAATTAGACTCTCCCAGAAAAGCTTAAGTGAAATTAGAAAATTCCAGTTTTATGGAATTTTTCATGCAATTCTACAATTTTCACAAAGACTCATGGGATTTGACTTTAAGTACAGGTGTCATTTTTAAGTTTCTCATAGCAAACAATTAATAAAATTGCCACACGAAGTCTCCTTGTAAGGTCTGAGAACCTACCTAATTTAATGGTATTACATTCTCTAGTTTTAAAGTTTATGGGGTTTATAAATTTTTTAGTTTACATTCTTGCAAAATAACATTTTTAAATGTTGTGAATGTTTGACTACTTTTAATTCAATCCCATTTACAGCAGCAAATAGGAACTTTTTCAGAAATGACCATGTGGTACAGTAGTTTAAATGTTTCAACTCTGGTTAAATTTGGATATGTAGTATTAAAATTAGAGGTAACTAACCAAAATTTAAATTTTGGCAACATGTTTAGCAGGCTATAACTCAGTCCCATTTAAAGCTTAAAATATGAAACTGTGTGCGCATATACAAATGCAGTGATAACCTGCATATCTGTCAATGTTTGTAGCATTTCAATGAATACTATCAAAATTATACTAAAATTACAGAAATCCAAATTTTGGCAAAATATTTGGCTACCTATAACTCAACTCCATATAAAATTTGAGACTTAAAACATGGTGCATATACATATTGTAGGTGATTCTCTAAATTCTGATATTGTGGAGAAATTTGGATATGAAATTGTAAAAGTATCTCAAAATAACTGAAAATTAAATTTTGATTAAATGTTTGGCCACCTATAACTCTGTCCCCTTTCAATCTACAACTCTGACATTAAGTGCACACTTGTAAGACATAGGGTACAGTTCATGTTCCAAAAAACTGGTGTTATTTAGACATGTATATTTAAAAGTATAGTGAAATAACTGAAATTTAACATTTTGCAAAATTCCACAGAATTTTCATGAAAACTTTACTGTCATTCCACAGGGATTCCATGGGTGGAATTTTATATTCCACACAGCTCTACAAGACAGAGGTTTGGGGCTAGATGTGGCAAGCCCCATCATCACCCTCTGCACCCTGCCTGTCAGGTATGACCTGAACCGACTGATGATCTTTCCTGACAAGCCACACCAGTACTGCAGGTGGTCAAATAGCCCTCATGATCCACAGTATCAAATGCTGCCAACAGGTCCAGGAGAACTAAGATGGTACGCTTTCATCTGTCCCTTGATAGCAGATCATTAAGCACCTTCACCAGGGCAGTCTCCATACTATACCCAGCTTGGAACCCAGACTGGAATGTCTTATAAGTGGAAGAGGAGATAAGATGCACCTTGAGCTGAATGGCCACCACTTTCTCAATAACCTTCCCTAAAAATGGGAGGTTTGAGACAGGCCTGTAGTTATAGAGACACTCTGGGTCCAATAAGGATTTTTTCAGCAAGGGCCTAACCAATGCCTTTTTCAAGGATACTGGGAAGTCCTTACTGCTCAGAGAACTCTGGACAATCTCAGGAACCACAGGCCCAATCAGGTCTAAACACTCCACCAAAAGGCAGGTAGGACCTGGACTAGGTCACATTGTGTTGGCCACAGCCTCGAGAATGTAGTCACTACCTCCTTCACTCCAACTGGCTTAAACTCAGCCCAGACAAGAGGAGTGATCTAGCACATTCCAGGGAGGATCCCCACAGAGCGAACTCCTTGCACCTAGTGCTTGAACCGGCTCCTCCCACTCAGAGACAGGCAGGATGTAATAACCTGTTTACTATGCAGAAGAGCTGAGCCAGTCTGTTCCTTGCTGCAGCAATCTCTCTAGACAGAAAATCAGCCTTCTTTTGTGAGATTACCCCGATAGTCACCATAATGTGACCTGAGGGCCAATTTATCCTCCAACTGCACCAATCCCCTCCTTCGCATCTCTAACCTCTGAACCCTCATCCTTAACTCCCTGAGTTCCTCATCAAACCAAGGAGGTCTCTGGTGAGTAGACAGGGGGTGGACATGAATGGGTGCGACTAAATCAAAGGCTGCCATGACTGCCTATTATAGGCAGCCACACTCTTCCCTGATCCAGCCACACATGCAGCTTCCACACCTGATATGTCCAGTACCGCCACCAGTCTTGATGAGGACACTCCTCTTAAAGGGCAGTACCAGACCATTTCCACAGGGGCAGGACCATCGGGAGGGGCACAAACCTGAACTCCATGGTGCTGTAATCTGATCATTCTAACTGGTTAGTCTTCAGATCACTCACCCCCAGGCCATGGCCACGTGAGTGGATTTCTGACATAACATATTGTGTCAGGCTCATGACTGCCATATTCCTCAGGAGATCTGCCCCTAATCCTGTGAGCCCATCGTCAACCTAGGCATTGAAGTCCCCCAGAATAAGCCATCTGGGGGACTCCAACACCAGGGCAGTGACGAGCTCAGTAATCTCCCACAGGAAATCACCCCCTGGTGGGTGATAGAGCAAGAGAACCCTGAAGCCCACACCAGGCCCACCTCGCCCAGCCACATACTCAAATGACCTTGTGGGACTCATGGGTTGCTCTGTGTGGCTCAGGCCAGTCTTAAAACAAATGGCCACCCCCTCTGTGATCCTCCCTTGGGCTGTATATCACAGAGTACCTGGCCGGCACCACTGCCTCCAAAATGGGAGCAGCATTTTCGTTCAGCCATGTCTCCGTGATGCATGCCAGGTCTTCTGAGGAAATCAAGTTTGCCATTATGACCATCTTGTTCCTCATTGAACTGGCATTACATAACACAGCCCAAGTCAGATGATGGAAGACTGCTGGAACAGTCTTCTGCCCATCTTTAATAATGGAGCCCTTGGGTACGGGCACCAGACAGGTAGGACCTCTGTCTAGTACCTGTTTCGCACAGTCATCTCCTGGACCTCACTACCCAAATCAGTGACCCTCTGGGATCAATTCTAGGGCCAGTTCTGTTTAATGTCTTCATAAGGAGGCAGAATAGTGCTGTGGATTAGGGCTCTGAGCTGCAAACCTGGAGATCTGGGTTTGAATCCCACTGCCCCCACTTGTATATGGTGTGAAACTGAGCAAGTCACTTAACTTCCTTGTGTTCCCAGGTCACACCTGGAAACAAGCTTCAGCTTAGTGTGCCTTTCTTGGTTAAACAATTTCCCCTTTCCTATAAGTGACATGTGATGGGGCTGGAAGGGAAGGTGTGCCTCTTTGCAGATGACACTAAGATCTGCAACAGGAGGCAACATTTTCGAAGACCAGAGAAATGCTTCGGCATCCATGTTTATTAAGCAATAATTCATCCCAGGGTGTGCTATATCATGGGATATCATCACAACTCAGGTGCATTGTGGGTCTGAGGCTGCAGACAGAGTGACTCATGTACCTGAGAAGTGAACATATGCCATGATACAACACATCTTGGAGTCTACTATTACTACTATACAATGAAAAGGAAGATTTGAAATATTCATAATTTTCAATTCAATAGAATTTATTTGAGAAACAATTGTCCCAACTTTAAGCTAACAGGTTAAAAAAATCAGTTAATTAAATACTGTAGTTAATTTTACTTTAGGAATGCCTTTTATGCTGTGACTCTCAACCATCTAAGGCATGCCCCTCTGAAGAAAATGGCAGTGTAATGATTTATTGTTTGTTATCAGGTTTTCAGATTGGAACTTTTTTGAACTGTCATTTTACTTGTGGTTTTATAATGGCTGTTAGCCAATTAAGTTTCTTAATTCCTTAAGATTGTTGTATAACATTTTATAAAATCATAAGATTGATATATTATCAATAAATAGCAATCACTTTTTAAGAAAGTATTAAAAAAACCAAAAATGATCCTGACTGACAAAACGAAATAGTCCACTTTTTACGTTCACTTGCGCGCATGAGCAAGGAACGTCTTGGGAGATTGGGACACTTTGGAGGTGTGCCCCTTCCCTGCAATCCCCTGCTCCATTGAGCAGGCATGGCAGTCCTGCACTGATCGGACGCGGTGCTGTGTATGACAGCGGTGGTCTTATCTTCAAAGAAAACCACCGCTGTCATACACAGCACCATGTCACGCCACCCCCCCAAATCTTTGCTGCCACGTTGAGAGCCCACCCCAGCATGGCCAACGTTCCACGTCGTCTGCTGACGGGGGTGCCCAATCCCTCGTCGGCTCCAGGTCTCCCCCAGTCATCCTTCTGCCACGCTGGGAGCCCACCCCAGCGAGGCAAACATCCCGTCCCGCATCGTCTGCCGACGGGGGTGCCCAATCCCTCGTTGGCTCCACGGCCCCCCCAGGCATCCTTCTGCCATGCTGGGAGCCCACCCCAGCGTGGCAAATGTCCCACATCATCTTTTTTTTTTTTAAACCTGTAAATTGAAAACGGTCCCACGGCACTTCTCCCAGGCCTCCCTTCCACAACTCGCACCCACCCACTGTGCACCCCACCTCCCACACCCCCCACCCCATACTATACCTCTGGAGCTTGGCGTGACGATCTTCTGTGGACCGGGAAGACGCCTGCACTCTTCAAAGTCGACCGCCAACTGAGGAAATGCCGGTAAGCTGTATAATGGAGGCTAGATAGGGGTTTTCAACTTTATTGTGCATATCTCAGGCATTTTGGAATTTTTGCACCAACATGGGTTTTGGGACCCCTTCTCATGAATGATGTCACTGTCATGGCAGTTATTCAGGCCCGAGGGTGATTTCACAGTCACTGTGCAGTCACTGCACAAAATCACCCTCCGGCCTGAATAATGCCATGACAGTGACATCATTCATGAGAAGGGTCCCAAAAACCCCATGTTGAAAATTTGCAAACATTCCAAAAATTACTGTTTTATGAGCGGCATTGCGCAGTTCCCACGCACTCGTAAGTTCATGAATTTTCAATATTTTCACTCCAGATTTTCAAAATTGCCATTTTACCACACCTCCTTATGAGCAGTACAGCTGTCATTTTCATCCCTACCCAGCGTGTTTTCCACTCCATGTAGCCAGTAAATGGCGCAGTCAGTGTGCTGAAAATCAATGTATGGGACACATTAAGAAAATCACTGTGACACTGTTCATTAGCAGATGTCTTAAAATGGCTATGTTGAAAATTTGGTGAAAAATTCCAAAATAACTGTTTTACTGAAGTCATGCTATGCAGTTCCTATGCACGCCGTAAGTTATTTAATTTTCAATATTTCACTCCAGATTTTCAACATTTCCATTTTACCACACCTTCTTATGAGTAGTGTAGCTGTCATTTTCACATCTCACCCAAAATGTGTTTTCGCCCATGTAGCGCACAATGGCGCCCAGTCAGTGTCTTGAGAAATCAATGTATGGGACACATTAAGAAAATCACAGTAATACTGTTCATGAGCAGAGGTCTTAAAATGGCTATGTTGAAAATTTGGTGAAAAATTCCTAAAAATGACTGTTTTACGAGGCGCTATGCAGTTCCTACTCATGTCAGACGTTTGCAAATTTTCAATATTTTCACTCCAGATTTTCAACATTGCCATTTACCATGCCTCCTTATGAACAGTACAGCTGTCATTTTCACATACTGCCCAAAATGTGTTTTGCCCATGTAGCACAATGGCGCAGTCGGTAGTGCGAAATCAATGTATGGGACACATTAAGAAAATCACAGTGACACTGTTCATGAGCAGAGGTCTTAAATGGCTATGTTGGAAATTTGGTGAAAATATTCCTAAAAATGACTGTTTTACGAGCGTGCGTTGCGCAGTTCCTATGCATGCTCATAAGTTCACAAATTTTCAATATTTGCACTCCAATGACTTCCAAATACCTAAACAGCACATAGAAGCAAGCAACATTCGGCATTGACAAATGCTTGTACTTCTTTGTCACTGATTTTTTTAAGTCATGTCCAAGTGCCAACTACCACTGCAAATATCTGCAAGCGAACGTTCGGCATTGACAAACGCTTGTATAGACTTTGTACAAGAGGACCCCTTATGGTTTGAAGTGATCCTGATGTGCAACTCACTCTCATCTCTGTCTGGTTGAATTAGCACCTATGATATACATTTGCCTCCCCAGCCCAATACGGAGCTACAGGCTGGCAGCAGGAAGGAGGACTGAATGTCCTAAAGGATGCTCACCTCCTCCTCATCTTCCTTCTCCTCCTCTTCCTCCTCCGGGATGGGGCAAGTGCAGTCCTGTGACACAGCACTCATCCTGTGTGTTCCACAGAGCTTGGTGCTTGCCGGACTAAAGGGAACTCAGAGGGCAGCTGGGTGGGTGAGTGGGGCTCATGCCCACATAGAAAACATTATATGTTTTCATTTATGGCTAGAAATGTATTTTGGACATAACCAAACTATCCCCCTTTGGCATATCATAATGGAGAAGGAGGGGGAGGGAGGAGGTAACACAAACAATGTATTCAAGTGGAAAGATGGGAGGGTTGGGGGCCAGCATCAGTACTCAAAACTGAGAGCTGCAGGTTTGAGCAGACTTGATAGACCGTGAGGCCTGTATCTGCTGGCATCTTCTGTTCGTATATATTTCAAATATATAAAACAGTGTGAAAAGTATATGCTGTATATATGATGCATATATTAGTATAGCCCATATCCCAGGGGCTCCAGGTGCTATACCAGATGGAATACAAAAACACACATAATCTTACAGGGAAAAGTCCATGAAGAATCGGGCCATGCCCTGGGTGTAAGGCATGGCCCGATTAGCTGTTTCGCAAAAGTAATAATATTTTTTACTTTAGAAATCATTTTAATAGCTCCCTCATATCTGGTTGATCCTGCCTCCCTCCACTGGCATTTCGCAATGGCACAGCATGCCACAACCATACACAGCTGTCTCAGAATGACATTTCATACAAGAAGCAACCCGAGCGCCTCGCATATACTGTTAATGAAGAGCTGCTATTCAAAGTTCGGTTTAAAATTACATGCTCCGTGGCATACCAAGACCAGGTATGAAATGGCACCCGAATGGCAGTCTATACCTAGTCTCAGTGTACCACTGGAGCATGTAGTTTTAAAACTGGAGCTTTGAATAGCAGCACTTGCATTAACAGTGCATGGCGCACCCCCAAGCTTCTCCCCATATACAAAGTCATACTGAGACAGCCGCAGGTGGTTGTGGGCATGCCGTGCTGTTGCAAAATGCCGGAAGGAGGGAGGCAGGATCAACCAGATATGATGTAACTATAAAATGATTTCTAAGGTAAAAAATATTATGACTTTTGCAAAACAGCTAATCAGACCATGCCTTACACCCAGGCATGGCCAGATTCTTCATGGATGTTTCCCTGTAAAGTGTAAAGAAATATCCTACATTTTATAGTATGGAAACATAGAAAATTACATCAGATAATGGTCTAGTGGCTCATCTAGTCTAATTTTGGGACTGTGCCCTTGTTAGTCATCCCTACCTCCACCCGCGTATATCCCCTTATATCCTATGTGCATATCCCATCCCTTTTTGAACCATCCCTCAGTTTCAGCCACAGTTACCTCCTAAGGAATCTTGTTCAAATCTGTCACTGCTCTTTCTGTAAAAAAAGTACTTTTTGTTGTCCTCCTTAAACCTCCCCCCAACCCCTGCCAATTTCAGGGAGTTACCCCTGGTACCTTTATTACTACACATCTGCAACTCAATTGCAACTGCATATTTTTGCTGTCCACCTTGTTTATTCCACAGAGGAATGTGACTGCTTCCATCATATAGACCCTTAGTGTGTATATATTTAGGTCCTTCAAGCTTATAGGACCTACCCTGTTGCCCCTGTTTTGTTTTGGTGACTCGTCTCTGCACCACCATTGGATTTACATACTGTAGAGGTGCATACTGTATACAGTACTATAGCATTATAGTGATCCATTTCCTAATCCTCAAATGCAAATAATTAAACAATATTCAGATAGGGTAAGAAATAAGAAAACTGGTTCCCAGGTGATATGGTTCCAAGCTGATTAACACATTGAGCTTATACAAATAGAAAAGATTTCAGACTCTTTTTAAAAATCTCCACTAAGGAGGAACTCTAAAGACAACTGGGCAAGGGTTTTCATATAATTTGGGCCACAACCACAAAGGCTTTATCTCCCAAGGTATAGTGGTCAGTATATCCTCAGTGGAGTGGGGAGGGTAGCCCAGAGCATATACAGCCACGAGATCTTTTAGGCAGTCAGCACCCAAATTGTGCAGGGCTTTGTAAGTTAAAAAAACAATCCTGAAAGTAACACCACTGATTTGGTAGCCAGTGCAGACTGTGCAACACAGGTGAAATATATTAGAAGATTGTTATACTGGCAGTCAGTCTAGCTGCAGCATTCTACAACAGCTGTAGGCGACACACCAACTTTCTAGACAGCCCTGGGTAGACAGTGTTACAGTAATCAAGTCTGAAGGTAACAGACGCATGCAGGGTTGTCAAGATCTCATGCACTAGATAGGGTTTAATCTGGGCGATATTCCTAAATTAAAAAACCCATTGTGTACCATCACCACCTCTTGATGTTCCAATGACAGTTTGTAGTCCACAGTGACTGCCAGATGCTTTCTTCCATTCTTTGTTTCTGCACCTTCTGTCCTGGGTCTGCTCCTCCTTCAGTGGCACCCCGCCAGCCATGTCACTGATCTTTTCATGTTTTCCACCACTTATCCAGGACTACTAAGATGGTGGGTGACCTGGCATGTCAATCATGTGTGGGCCTATGGTGTGTGTGTGTGTTGGGGGGGGGTGCTGACATTGGCCTGTGGATGGACCAAGGCTTTTTCTTCCATTTTCTTCTAAGGGTGTCTGCATGTAATGATGTGCATGCGTGGGCTCAGTGGAGAGGCAACAAGTGGGAGTTCCTTACCCTGCAGCAGGCAGTCACTGGGCTACAAGTTTGCCTGTGCCAGATGGCAGCCAAGCAGTGGCACACATCGTCCCCCATCCAGATGGAGGAGCGCTGTCTCTGGGATGCTGAGTCCCTCTGCTAGTCAGCCTCCAAATGGCCTGAGGTAGCTTCCAAACCTGGAAGCAAGGGTTCTAAAAGAACTCCTAAAACTGAAGGTGCACAAAGCAGTGGGGCCCGATGGAATTCACCCCAAAATTCTAAAAGAACTAAGGGGAGAACTAGTGGAACCACTGACTACCCTTTTTAACAAATCATGGGAGGAGGGTGTGGTACCTGAGGACTAGAGGAGGGCCGATGTGATTCCCCTTCACAAAAATGGGAGCAAAGCAGAGGCAGGAAACTATAGACCTGTTAGTTTGACCTCAGTGGTAGGGAACATGATGGAATCCCTTCTGAAGAAAGAATTGTTGAGTACCTAGAGGCCAGCGGGGCACAGGACCCAGGGCAGCATGGATTCACAGTGGGAAGGTCATGTCAGATGACTCTAATCAATCAATCACTTTATTTAACCAGGGATAAACACCGTTGAGCAAGCTCATTTTCAAGGTGGTCCTGGGCATAAATACAATACAGTACACTTCATAAGATTACAATTACAATGGACAACGGTGCAAAAAAAAAAAAACATTGTGAAGGTGCCGGTCAATATGGGTCTATACATACCAGTCAACATAATTAACATGCAAAGGTACATAATGATAAGCTTTACTGAAATGAGAAGAGACAACAATCCCATATAGTCTCCGCTGAGTAAGAGCTCATACCTAAATGATAAAAAATAAGGAGGTATTAAGGAATAGGGTAGAAATTGGGGTGAAAGAGTAGGCAGCCAAAAGGGAGGCCAGAATAGGTAAAAGGTAGAGAATAGGCAGGGTCATTGGATTAAGGGAACTAGGCTTGTAGGTCCTAGGTTTCTGTTGTTAGGAATGTGGGGTGGATGAGATACTTAGGCATAGGATTTGAGAGTGACACCCGAGGCTTAGGGGTTTTATAGAGTTCTTTGACTGGGTGACCAAAGTAATAAACCAGGGAGGGGCTGAGGACGTGGCCTACCTAGACTTTAGCAAGGCATTTGACATAGTCCCACACAAAAGATTAACAAACAAGTTAGCCAGCCTGGTAGTGGGTCCCAGGGTGGTAACCTGGGTAAAAAATTGGCTGGACAACAGGACACAGAGGGTAATAGTAAACAAAGTCCACTTCTTAGAAAGGGGGGTTACTAGTGGGGTACTGCAAGGTTCAGTATTGGGACCGGTCCTCTTTAACATCTTTATAGGTGACATTGCAGAGGGACTGGAAAGAAAAGTATGCCTCTTTGCAGATGACACAAAGATCTGCAGCAGGGTTGACACACAAGAGGGTGGAAAGGATGAGTAGGGATTTAGCAAGGTTTGCAGAATGGTCAAATGTATGGCAGCTTAGATTCAATGCAAAGAAGTGCAAAGTAATGCACCTGGGAAACAAAAACCCAAGGCAAGAGTACACAGTTGGTTGGAGGGAGGTATTAATGACAACAAAAATGGAAAAGGACCTGGGGATAGTCATATTAGATGACCTAAATGTAGGTAAGCAATGTGTGAAGGCAGTAAGGAGGGCTGGGGGGATATTGGGATGCATAGGGAGAGGCATCACCAGTAGAAAACAGGAAGCTGTCATCCTGTACAGACAGTTGGTGAGACCCCATCTGGAGTACTGTGTATAGTTCTGGAGACCCCATCTCCGCAAGGACATAGACAGGATGGAGGCAGTCCAGAGGAGTGCAATTATAATAGTGCGGAGTCTGCACCAGAAGCCATATGAAGAGAGACTAAAACAGCTTAATATATACAGTATATACCCTTGAGGAAAGGAGGGAGAGGGGGGACATGATAGAAACTTTCAAGTACCTCAAGGGAATCAACAAAGTCCAAGAGGGTAGCATCTTTCAAAAAAAGAGATGTGCAAGAACAAGGGGGCATAATTTGAAGATAGAGGGGGATGACACTGGCAACGTGAGGAAGTATTTTTTCATGGAAAGGTTGGTGGATGCATGGAATGACCTTCCTGATGAGGTCGTGGGGTCAAAAACTGTGGGGAATTTAAGAATGCATGGGACAGACTTTAAGCAATTCTAGTGGGAGGTAGGAGGAAGTAGGCTGTTGGTAAAACTAGGATCTGCAGCTTATCTAATAGGTAGAGAAATGGGCAGATTGGGTTTGCAAAGCGATCCTTATCTACCCTCAAAATCCATGTTTCTATGTTTTTATGGATCACTGGAATAGCAAGTTGTAGCTGTATCACTGCCTTACTGGGCCAGCCCAACCCCCAGATTCTTGATCCTATCCACATCCCTCAGAGTAGTGCCATTTAAAATTGTAGGCTTGACTTACCACCTAATGTAGCTGACCCAAGAGGACTGGGTTCCAACAGTAGGAACTCCATCTTTCCCAGATTCAAGCCCAACCAGCTAGAAGATACGCAGTCTGAAATGTCTTGTAGATAGTGGCTCAGCCTGGAGACCCCTTCATGCCTGTCCCGTATACAGGGCAGGTACAGCTGAATATCATTCACATACAGCAGCAGCAAAAAACAAATTGGTACTACCTAATGACTGCTATGACCAGCAGCATGTATGCAGTGAACACAATGGGAGTAGGACCAATCCCTGAGGCACCCCATAGCTGACCTCAACAGGTTGCAATGGGAGAGTTCCAGTAACAACCTACTGTGATTGGCTGGACAGGAATGACTCAACCCCCTTAAAGGCTGTCCCATAGAACCATTTGTATTCCTCTAGGCATCCTAACAAAATCCCACAACTTACCATATCAAATGCCAATGAAAGACAAAGATGAATGGCAATGGAGTGCTTGCATCTGTCTCTTGCTAGAATGCAAGGCATTTAACATCTTGACTGTCATGGTCTCCAGGCTGTGCTAAGGCCAAAAAAACACACTGAAAAGGTTCATATATATTACATTGCTCCAGGTTAACCACAAGCTGTGTCACTGCCACCTTCTTAATAATCTTCTTTAAGAAAAGGAAGGTATGAGACCAGGCATTTATTTACTAGGTAACCTGGGTCTAATGATGGCTTCTTTAGTAAGAGTTTCTCAAGAGCCCTCCTCAAGGGAACAACATTCAATCCCAGCAAAAACCCACATAGCAAATATATGTCCACTCTATGAACTACATATCATGTAAACATTATTTATTTTCCCTCCACTTGATATATTTTACATGTACCAAAAAGGGTCAATTGTGTTATGTCTAAAATAGATGTTCTGGTCATACATGGAAAATGTATCTTTAGTTTGGTAGGGGTATCACTCTCCCGGGGGAGATGGGAGGGGAAGAGTGGAGGAAAAATGTAACCTAACGTGCCTTTTCTGCTTAGTTGGGCCTCATATACAGTAACTCAGGGGCCCTGCCTCCTCTCTCCCTCCTTAGATCACAGGCACGCCAGAGGTGGGCCAAAGTGGATGCCACAACATAATGTCACCAGACCCCCCCCACACTGAAAATAATGTTGCGTACATCTTAGCTTGGTCACCCTACATAAATACATCATTAAATAAATACATTTGGAGTCTTCTTCACTTTTAGACTGTAAGGCAACTGCAAAACATAGTTCCAGAAATGAACTTCCATAGCAGCATCATGAACTCAAGGTGAACAGGCCTAGAAATTCAAAATGTCTGCAACTTGACTGCAACTCCAAATCTTAAAACATGGTTGGTTTGGTTTTTGCCAGTAAATGGCTTCCCAGAATTTTTAGAACTTCACTTGAATTTTCAGTAGTTAAACATTATAGCAAGGGAGGTGCGTTGTGCTGCTGTTCATGTGATCCAAGCTCAGAAGCAGCTCAGTAGCTGGCTGGATGGCCCAGGAGAACATGGGAGGTGCTGAAGGATGGCAGCACTGCTGGATGAAAAGGGCTGGCACAAGGTGCTGGCCTCACAATGACTCCTACAGTGGGCCAGAGAGATAGAGCCACCCCTTGATGTTATCTGTAAGGGGGTCTATAGGACTGCAACCAGGTGCCGTAGGAGGTGGGAGGTAAAAAAGGGGATAAAAACAGCTAAACCTCATTTAAATGATGGCAACACCTGGCACCACCAGGCCCCACCCCATGCTGCCCAGTATCTGCCCTGGATTCTGAATCCGTCACTGGGGAAAGGGGCCCAAAAATTCCTGCTACTGAGGTAAGAGCCACAGGAAGGCAGTAATGGGGAGGTTGTGCTGGGTTTTTTTATTATTTCACAGGGGCAACTAATTTACACAAATAAATGTTTTCAATAGCTGGATCTAAAGGAAAACTCCATAAATTAATCTTCTCCCTTCCCTCATCACACAGCTGCCCCTGTGATTAGAATTTTAATGTAATACAATTTTTAAGAACCTTATGAGACAGTAATATGGGTTGTAATGATGCCTCTCTGGCTTCTGTCTAGAATAGCTGACCACCATCAGGTTGTCCTTCCTCTGCATGCACTATGCCAGTTTGTCCCTCCAACCTGTACCATTAGTGGACATCTGAGACATAAGAGAAGCAATGAAAAACCACATTGACTAACACTGACCTAGCTTATGTCTTACCAAATGTGCTTTTGATAAACAAACATGACTTTATTACTAATAAATGCCACTGGTAATAACATGTCACAATTGATCATTCTTTCTAAACAGTACACAGTGATTTAACATCAAGGAGGGGATTCTCAAAAGGGTTGGATGCAGCCTCAGATATATGCTGCACCACTATCTGCATCCAACTGTTTGATTCAAAGAAGCACTGCAGCAATTTTAAAAAGATGCATCAATCTGGAACAAAAAGTGACGATTTGTGGCAATGAAGTGAGATTTACATCATTTTTTGCTGTATGTGCATTTTGTTGTGAGGGACAGTTTGGATACAGTTAGATCTTCTAACAGATGGGGAGGCTGCAGTATAGCCTAGTGGTTAGTGCACAGAGCTGTGTACAGCCAGTTTTGGAGTCCCACAACCTCCACTTGCATACTGTGTAACATTTAGCCTCTCTGTGTGTTATTTTATTTATTTTTTTGTTGACCGGGTAAGTGCACTAGGCAAATTCTGCCTATTTTCAGGCACTACCCGGAGGAGGGGGATACAGATGACAGCCAACTGACTTTGAATCAGATTAAGCTGTTGGTGGCATTTTAGTGAATGGGGAACATTTTGCCAGGGCACCGGGGAAATTCCCCTACTGATTTGCTGTCAGTAGAGGAATCTGCTGTACGAGTCTAGGATGGCCACTCGAAGTGAGGCTTTGAGGTGTGTGGACGCTGTCCTGGTGGGAGAGCAGGCCTCCTCTTCCACCTTAGTTTTGCCAGAGGCTGAGAATGTTACTAGCACCATTGGTCAGGAAAAGGACTTTGAAGAAGACATCACTGATGTCTATGTCTCTGCTGAGGATTTAATTATGCCTGCCATTACTGCACAAGAAATTCTTGAATTGAATGAGGAATGCTCGGAGGGCACCAAGATGAAGTTAAATGACAATTTTCTACTCAAGAAACCTCGACAAGGGACTGATCTCGATCAACTGGTGGAATGATGATTCACTTCTTGTCAACAGCCACGCTTTGCCTGTCAGTACATTGGGTGATGCAGTAGCATCAAAGGCCCCACTGGGGCTGGGTGAGTTACACTTTGCAACCATTTCGTTTTCTCCAACTCAGCGTGTTGACACTAGTAATTTGCAGGCTGGCAGTACCAACATTTTGAAGTTAAATGTATGCCACAAGCCTGCTGTTATTTTGGGGGAAGAATCTCTTTCTAACGTTGCACATGACTCGGCATTACCGACTGCACAGATGGGGCAGGGATTCCGATTGCTTGACACTGACAAGGGTTCCCAACTGATCACTCAGCTTACTAAAGTGGCTGGTTTTGTTTTTAAGCACCCTGTGATGACTACGACCATGACTGGGTCTGTGGGTCATATTAAGTATCAAACGGGACATAATAACCAAGATTATGTTACCTCTTTCTCATTTAAGGAACAACATGTTAGAAATAAGCCGACTGTATTACAGGAAAAATTGAAAAGGGAAGCTTTAATGCTTTCCAAAAGATGTTTTCCTTCTATCATGCCTGATTTATCTACATCCCTTAACACTGCTGTGCAATCTAATAATGAATTTGTCTCCCCTTGTGCTCCCTGGTCCCCACAAAAAGCACTTCTTGAAGCTGGGTGGAAACAAATATCGGGAGGGGCCTGACTACCTGACCCTGCCTAGGATTCAACTTTTGATCTTTCGCAGGCCTCCCCAGACTGGAAACCAAGGCCTGGTACTGAACCAGCAATTAAACTATTTGCCAAGTCTGGTATGCCTGTTGCAGTGCCTGAAAGTCCGGTGGCTGTTTTGGAGTATGCACTTACTCCACGAGCAGATACTATAGTACATAAAACTGATCCAGGCATTGTCCCCATTAACCAAGACATGAAACAAGGATGCTCATCACAGGGTCCTGAACAGACTGAAGCCCCTAAGCAAAAATCTTAACTGTCTGACCTTTTTTCCAAAGTTGGAAAGGAAGTGGCCCCCAGGAGGAACACTGTCCATATCAGATATAAAAGAGAGTTGGCAGACAGGCCAGGTCGTTATTATGTGGGGAGACATTTATTGAAGGAATCCTTACTTTTCACTCCTAATGAAGTTTTTGCTTTCATTAACATATCTGGGGAGGATAACTTTGATGTTAGTTTTCGTACAGCCTGTGCTCTAGATTTGTTTTGGGAACAATATAGACAAGTGAAATTTTCCCCCACATGGACCCCCTTCTTGGGGATTCCACTTAACAAACCCTTAATTAAATATGTCACGGTGATGTTTTTCGAAATGAGGGGGTACTTGTGAAGGATACTACATACTGGTTGAACCAAAAATGTGATGTGCTTAGTGCTCTGGAAGCAATTTTAGGTACAGAAATGTTCTGGACAGGAGGTTGGATGTATAAGGTGAGACTTAGGCAGACTGACTCTGGGGTGGAACATATCCCAAATTCTTTTCTGTTGGGGAAAGACAGAAGTGTTTGTTTTTATGGAGGCAGCCTCGGGCCTGCTAGAAGTGTGGTTCTCATACTCATCTATCCAGTACTTGTGATAGGCCCCATTGTGACAGTTATGGGGAAATAGGTCACATCACCATGCAATGCACTAATCACAAGAGATGTGATTTGTGTGAGGAGTATGGACATATTTTTGGAGAGTGCTCTTGGGCTGCTAGAAACAAGGCTTCTTGTGTTAGCTCTGAGCTACTAATTCAACAAGCTCAGGATTTAGCTGCCCCCCCTTCTACTCCAGATATAATTGTTGTAGAGCCTGACAACCATACTACTCCTGCTCTCCCTTCCACTTTGCTTACAGTAGATTTAGTTTTACCTCAGACCACTTTTAAGGTAGAACCAGTTCCTGTTCCTGACCCTAGGTGTCTTCCCCCAGTGCGCAACATGGACCCTGTGGGTCCAAAGGTGACTATTCCAGCTCCCCCAGTGGAGTTTCCACCCTTCTGCAGAAGGTCATCGAGATTTATGAAATCTAAATCCCCCCTCCCCCTTCACCTGCAACCCTTGACACTGGAAATTCCTATGGTGCTCTTTTTTGGGGAGATTCAGAAATGGAACAGGGGGATTCTGACTCACAAACATCTATTTTGGATCCTCCCACTTAGGGTATCGGGGTTTATAAAGGAAAGAAGAAAAAGAAGAGAAAAAAATAGTTTGACTAGTCTGAAACCTTGCTAATGCCTGAATGTACTTGGGGTTCATTAAACACTCATAGCATCCTAAATCATGTTAAAAGACAGGCTGTTTTTCAATACATCCATGATTCCCATATAGATATCTGTTTTTTACAGGAAACATGGATGTTTTCTGCTGAACAAGTGGTAACATTCAAGAGGGATTGGCCTTGGGGTCCTTCATATTGGTCCTTTGGACCAGCTAGAGCAGGTGAGGTTGGCATTCTTTTTAATTCATATAAATTTACTTTACGCAAATTAATAGATTTGTATGCAGGACGAATATTAATCCTTGATGGTATATATGATACTGTGCATTTTAGATTCATCAATATCTACAATCCACAGACTAAGGCAGAAAGGGTAAATCAGATGAAGGCCATTCAGCATTATTTAGTTAGTCCTATCCCATTCTTTTGGGTGGGGATTTTAACTGTAGCTTACCACAAGGTAGTAGGACTACATCCTGACAGATGATAAAAAAGTGTATTGTGATTCTAATGCTTTAGCACATCTTATTAAGACAGCAGATCTTCTTAACTGTAGTAAGTATCAAATTAGTGGACCAAGATTTACTTATACTCGTAACAAATTTCACACTACCATAGATCATTTATTTATTTCCTCAAACGTACCCACAGGTATATTTCATATACATCTGGTAGAATTTTTGGATCATTTATTGCTATCCTATACCCTACGATTTGGGTTTCAGACAAGGAAGGTGCAAACTAGATGGAAATTTAACACTTCTGTCTTAATGGCCCCATATTTGCATCACAGTATTTTGAGTCTTATTAAAGCGAGATTATTGATTGACTTTTTATATCCAAATTTAGGGGATTGGTGGTTGGACACTAAAGCAGACTTACAGTCTTGGTTTATTAAGTTTGGGAAAAGGATAGGGAATGAAAAATGTTTACAGTGCTTATCACTTAGGAAACAGTTACAAAAGCTCTACACCTTTTTGTATACCTCACGGTTTGATTATTCAGAACAAATAAAACTGAAAGAAACAGTGAAATTATATCAATATGATAGAGCTCAGACATTTCAGGCAATTTTATCTTGTGGCACACAGAAAACCTCTGTTGGAGACCCCTTTGAGGCTTACAAAATGACAAAAGATTCAACTTCTATAGAATATTTAATTGATCGAGATGGTAAGAGGGTAGATTCGGTGGAAGAAATCAATCAGTTGATGGAGCATCATTTCAGCTTTCTTGCACCTCAAGCACCCATATTACAGAACAATATAACAGACTTCTTACATCACATTAACATTCCATTCCTACCAGACAAATTTCTAAACTGCAGGACCCAATATCTGAGATGGAAATAGAATTGGCTATTAAAACCCTGAAAAGTGACACATTACCAGGTAGGGATGGGCTCCCAAACCGGTTTTATAAAACTTTTTCACAAATCCTGGCACTTTGTTTGAAGCTGCTGTTTGACTATTTTTTTTTTTTTGTACGGATAGCATGTGCCCTTCCTTTTCAAAAAGTTTAATGATTCACTTGTTTAAAACTGGAGATAGAAATGATATTAAGAACTGGAGACCTATCACTCTGTTGAATTCCGATTATAAGATTTTGGCCATCTTAATTAATACTCGTCTGAACGGTATGCTGCTCAAGTTATTTCCCCACAGCAACTGTGGTCTTCCTGATAGACGGCTGCAGATTGCATTAATGACAATAAGGGATGTTATTGAACATTTCACACTTTCTGGCCTTACAGGATGTATAGTGGCAGCTGATTTAGAAAAGGCTTTTGACAGGGTTTATCATCCCTTTTTATGTCAAGTCCTAGCTGCTTATAAAGTCCCATTAGCAGTTATAAAACAAAGTAAACTTCTATATCACTCATGTCAAATGTTCCCATTCATAAAAGGTCAAATAGCTTCAGAATTTTTAGTCCACACGGGAGAAAGACAGGGCTGCCCCTTAAGCCCCTTATTATATGTTTTTTCATTAGATCCCTTATTAAATTGGCTTACTGACCATCCTAAATAGGTTGGGATTATGGGATTAGGACTACAGCAAGAATTAGTTGTTCAACCATATGCGGATGATGTGTGCAGTTGTTTCACTAATTATGAACATGTATCAGAATTTTTATTGGAGTTTAGGAAATATGCCTTAATCTCAAAAGCTAAACTAAACCTTACTAAAACCCGTGGCTTGTTTATAGGTACAGGGAGTCAGTCAGTTATAAGAAGTAATGGTATTGTTGTAGCCACAGAACCTCTCCCCATTTTAGGTATTTCATTTGGCCCACAAAATTTTGCAGTTGAGAACTGGGATATGAATGACTCTCCGAAAGGTGGAAGCTAAGGTCATGAGATGGAAACAGTGGAAACTCTCAAAGCAGAAAATAATTCATATTTTGAAAAAAACTATATTGTCCTGTTTACAGCATGTGGCTGTGATTTTCCCTCTACCTACGTCATTGGAAACTAGGCTTATAGTCTGTTTTTTCAAATGCTGTGGAGGAATAGACTAAATCCGATTAAATGACATTTTACCTATTTGGACAAAAATAAAGGGGGCATAGGAATGATAGAGCCAGTAGTGTTTTGCTTTGCTTTATTCCTTTCACAAACAGTTTGAAGTGGATTACTGACTGTTGAAAGAGGTGGTAATGGTTGGGTAAAATTGATTTTAGGAGGATATTTGGTGCATGGCACAGCATGGCTCCAAAACTGAGTAAATATTTACACATTCCGTTGTATTTTAAACCTGCAGTTCAGAAATTGTATAAATGGCATCTTTCAAAGCAAGTGATACTGCATGGAACAGGGAAGACTCTCTATAAAGCACTTATGTGTCAGATATATCCTATAGTGCTGGGCTTTAAGAATTGCCCTGAGGCAGATAATCATTACATTTTATCCCAACTTAACAGTAAGAGAGTTCCTCCTCACATGTCAGAAATCCTTTAGTTAATCATGTATGGTAGATTGAATTTAAGACGGAATGCTAAGTATGAGGCTAAGGAAGAACGAAATTGTCCATATTAGATGGTATAAACCTTAAAGAATCTATGGAACATTTTCTTTTGCATTGCTCATATTCAAAGCCTTTATGGGGAATTTTAGCAAAAAAATGGAACTTGGGATGGTTGGCACACCTTACGTATGATAGTTTAGTGGTTGGGAAATACCCCAAAGGTTTCTCACATCTACACTCTGAAACTTTGTCCCTTTTTTTTGTTGCCTTTGCTTTTATTTATAGTAAGTGTGGTGTCAGTGGGTCATATATCAAAGGAAGATGGATTACTGTTGTTGAGCAGAATTTTACAGCAGATACACAAATGTCCAGTAAATGATTGACGTGGCAGGAATTACAGACAATGCCCATACAGATATAAAAATTGTACAAAGGTGAGGATTTGGATCATGGAGGGGGACGGTGCTGTTGCAGGAGCTCCTGAGTTACAGATGGAGGTTTCAGCAGTTTTGGGCTCTGAGGATGTTAACCTTCTACCACATACTGATGTTGGTTGATTTGATACTGACCCCCAAATTTCCATGGATGTTGAGGATTTACAAGAAAAACACTGGTTGCAGACAGAACTTGAGAAAAAAACAACAACTTGTTGCTCTAATCTCAGAAGCTGAGAGAGAATTTCAGTCACAGAAATCCAAATTGGAGGACGAGAAAAAGAAGAGGAAATGCTCTATTGCAAACCCGATGTTGGATACTAGTAAAAGACTGCCGGTAAGATTCAGTCCTGAACCGCTGCAAGAACCTCTTGCTGCAGATCATATGACTGAGAGTTCTGTGCCTTCTTCTGAGGCTGATTGTACACTTGGAATCTCCCCCTAGACTGGACACCTGGGACTGCTCTACAACAAGCGGGCTGGTTATACTTAAATAATCATTGGGTTCCGAACCCCTCTATCCCCTTACCTGGCTCTCCAAATCTGTGCAGTCTGACTTGATAAAACAAAATATATAGAGAGAAATTGACACCCCTGTAATTTCCTCTGAGAATACTGAATCCCTCATTGTTGACTCTGCAGCTGTGTTGGATGAAATGGGGGCACCTCCAATTGCAGATATGCCAGAAGTGACAACAGGAGATGACCTGTTGCCTGGAGAGATTCTGTCTGGAACCCTTCTTTCAGGACCTTTTCTGGGGGAGTCTGCTGTGATCCCTGAGGATCAGAGTTTAAGGAATGGATTACCTCTTTCAGGTACTATGACTGGAGGCCATAGGACGGGTCATACTGATAGGGACTGGGAAGCCTCTTCTGTAGCAAAACAACAACCCAAATATTATGTGGGTTTATTTCATAAACCAGTGGAAGCTGCAAAATGAAGATTTATGGTACGCCTCAGATATAGGAGTCAGGCTTCTATAATGCTGGATAGACTGTGAGTGGGTAAACATTTAATAAAAGACTACCTGGGGTTTACTCCAGCAGAGGTCTATGCTTCCATCTATACCCTGGGAGATCACTGTTATGATGTAAGTTTTTGTACAGTGACCCTTTTGGATAAGTTCTGGCACCTCTATTTTGAGGTGAAAGATTCAGAAGAATGGTGTGATTTCATAGCTATTCCGATAACCAAACCTACAATTAAGACTATGACCCTATTATTTCAAAATGAGGCAGTGGATATTAGTATCATTTTCTGGATGGAGAAACAATGTACTTTATTTGGACATCCTAAACCTATTATGGATGACAATGGGTTTTGGAATGGGGGATGGACCTTTAGAGTTCAGTTGAAGCAGGGTGAACAGGGTATTCATCATCTCCCTAGTTCTTTTTTTCTGGGCCGAGACAGAGGTATCCTTTTTTATGCAGGGCAACCTAAAAGCTGTTACCATTGTGGTTCATTGTCCCATTTAAACATTGACTGTGACCGGGTTAAATGTTTTCACTGTGCAGTTCTCGGGCATACGGCAGCGCAATGCTCGGCTCCCCCACTTTGCAATTTGTGTGGAGATGATGAACATGATTTCAAGGATTGCCCCTGGGCTGCATATAATTCAGAAGAGATTTCTGACCAGGATTACCTTTTAACTCAAGCACGACATTCCTATAGGCAACCATCTGGAATGTAAGATGATTTTGAGCCTCCACCTTCTTGGAGAGGCAGGGGCAGAGGTAGAGGTAGAGACAGAGGTGGGGGCGGGGGGGGGCAGAGGTGGTTCCCATCATCCCAGGCCAGGAATCCCCACAGGTCAGGTACCTCCAGCTGCACCTATCTCTGATGTGGTTTTTGCCTCTCCATCAGTGGTTCTGCCTGGATTGGTAACAGCTGAAACAGATTCTGTTTCTTACAAAAACACATTTCGGATGTACACCACATCTTTGAGAAAGGATGTGGTGTACATCTGAAACGCATCAGGTTTTTGGCATATGTGAATAAAGTTTTTTTACAGACCTGTGCTCTTGTTATCAGAGGTGTTTGTGCTCTACTTTTTTATGTTTTTGTAATTTGAAGTGAGTATGGAAGCAACACGTCCTTGTGCTAATTCCATTATGTCTTTAGATTCTGTTTCTTCTCAGGATTCTATTCTAGTTCCACCTACAGTCTCCCCCTATGTTCCACTTCCAGAATCTCCTTTCAAGGACCAGGTGGAATCTGGTGGCTTTGGTCCGCCAAATAGTATGGAAGTAGTGAATGGTTCAGATGTAAACACTTTGAGAGATGGTGTTCTAGACTCTGAAGGCATAGAGATGAAATCCAGACTGTTGGGAACACATACAGCTGGTCCTCCTGTCTCACCATTGCCCCTCTCAAATCGCTTTTCAGCTTTTTCATCTTGGGGAGACAAAGTGGATTATGATCAGCCCATGAGTACTGAAGTGGCTTCTTCCTTACCCTCTCCAGGATTGCAGGAGGCTAGTATTTTGGGACTGCAGTCTCTTGTACCCCAATCAAAATGGGTAATAAGGTCAAGTACTAGGCCCATAAAACACCCTCCCTGAGCCTACCCATATGAGGCTGGCGAGCCTCAACATTAATAGTATAAAATCTACATTCAAATGTACAAATACTTTTTCTGCTTTACAACGTTTAGGGTTTGATGCATAATTTTTGCAGGATACTAGATTGCACTCAGTAAGTGATGTACAACAGGCTACCAAAGAGTGGTGCTGGGGGTCCTCATACTGGTCGATTGGACCTGATTTATGTTGTGGGGTAGGGATATGTTTCTCTACACAGGATGTCAGTGTTTTACGTATGGTGGCTATTGAACCTGGTCGGGCAGTTTTATTGGCTGTCATTGTTAATTCCACCCCATGCCGTTTACTCAATATCTATGGCCCCCAGATAAAAGCCCTACATATAGAGTTATTAACTAAGGTTCAACCATATCTTCACACTAGTAGACAGATTTTTTGGGGAGGGGATTTTAACATTAATTTCCAATTATGGAAAACAGAAGGTAAGCAGTATTGTGATAAAACTTTTCTTAAGAAAGTTATGACTCAGGCAGGATTAAAAGATGCCTATGTTGCTAGATCCCACAAGCCCCTACCGACCTTTCATAAAGGAATCCTTTCCTCTCGCATTGATTTTATTTTTTTGAAAAATACATTACTGGTATTTAAGGTTTTGAATATCCCGGTGGAAACTTCAGACCACACCTTAGTGGGAGTACAAATTGCACGGCCACCACCATGAGAGGCAGGTCCTGGCTTTTGGAGGCTGAATACTGCTTTATTGGTTGATCTGGTTATTAGAGAAGAGTTGGTTTCTATCATTCATGATAAAAGTACCACCATATTTTTATATGGGGGGAACTGAGACATTGGTGGGAGGATTTGAAATCTTGTTTGATAAGTTTTTTTTCAAATTTGAGCATGGTCTAGAGCTTCTACCATGTATGTGGAACTTAGGAAACAGCTTTAGACCCTTCTTTCCAAACAGCATATAGAGGGGGTTAATTATAGTGAAGAAATTAAACAAGTGAAAGCTGACATGTGCCTTTATCAATATGAGAGACTATGTTCATTACAAAAGGAACAGTCCTTTGGAACACAGGGGAGGGCTGAGTGTTCCAACCCTTTTTTGATAGTCAGCAATGTCAGGAAAAGAAAGGGACAGCGAATCTAGTTTCCCCTCAAGAGGTAGTAGTAACAGACAATGAGGGTATTATGACATTATTGGAAATACATGTTGATAAAACATTTGGTCGCCCTGTTTTGGATTCAGACTTCACGCCACAGTTATTACATGAGCTCATCTCCCTACTATTAGTTTGGCTCAAGAGACTGCTATGGTAGCTCCATTTTCAACTTTAGAAGTTTAGAAGGTCATTCAGGGCCTTCACAATGATGTATCTCCTGGGTTGGATGGACTACCGGGAGAATTGTATAAGGTCTTGTGGGAATTAATGCCATCAGAGCTTGTAGCAGTGTTCAATTAATTTCTGTTGGAACATTATTAGCCAATACAAATGTATGAAGGATTGTTGATTTTTCTTTCTAAATCAGGCACCCGATCTGACATTCATAATAAGCGGCCTATTACATTGTTAAATATGGATTTTAAAATCTTGGTAAAGTTATTAAGGAACAGACTCGCTTCTGTAATGAGTGAGATATTGAGCCCTATTCAATTTTGTTCCATTCCAGGAAGAAGGATCACTGAGGCTCTTCTCTTATTGAAAGAACTTATGGCATGGGAGGAATAGGGGAGTGTGGAACAGCAAGAAGAAGGCTTTGTGGTGAGCCTTGATCAAGCGAAGGCCTTTGATGACGTGTCCCATTCTTTTCTTTGGCAGTGTTTGGGGGCCTATGGGATACTGGAGTTGTTTATTACATGGTTGCAGCTCTGTTATAGTTTGGCCTATGTAAGGCCTTTTGAGAATGGCAGAATGGGTTAAAAGTGCCAGATTCGCAGGGGAGTTAGGCAGGGCTGTCCATTAAGCCTGTTATTGTATGTTTTTACAATAGATCCTGTGTTACGGATCCTCTAGGCATCCCCTCGGCTACAGGGCCTGGAAGGGAGGGTGGCTCACAATCTTAAAATGTTGGCATATGCTAACGATTTGTGTTTACTAGCAAAAGATGACAACTCTATTTCTGTAGCTTGTAATCTTATAACCATACTGGGTATGATTATGGGTGCACATCTTAATACAGGGAAAACCCAATGTCTACACTTACAAGGCTTTTCTTTATCATTGTTAGTGGCAGGTATATCGGTGGCTAAGGCCCCTTGTAAAATTGTGGGGGTTTATTTTTTGGGGGGGACCCAAGGGGTTATAATTGGGATAGGGCTTTGATGGTTGGATTAGAAAAGATGGAATGTCTGGAAGGCTTCCAAAATTAAACATTTATTTGATTAAGTCCTTTTGATACCATTTTTTTGTATTTCTTAGTGCAGTTTATCTGGTCCCAAAATGATTAGAAACAAAACTTATGGGATGCTTTTTTCTTGTTTCTGAAGGAGTAGGTTGAACACTATTAAGTGGAACACATTGTATAAAACAGTGAAGGAAGGAGGAGTAGGCATGGTGAACCCCATTTTGTTTTATTTTACAATTTTTTTTATATAATAACTTGGTTGCACTGATGAAAGGCAGTGCCCGTCTTTGGGGAGTATGGGATTCCCAGACCCTAAACGGGGTGTTAACTGAGTAGGAAAAGGGCTTCTTCCTTCACAAAAATAAACAAAACCCTCGCCTGCTGATTCTGTGGGCATGGTTTTTTGATAATCTACAAAAGTGGAAGGTTGGTTACCAAACTGTGTTACATTATTCTAGAAAAGTGTTATATCAAGATGTTATTACATAATCCTTTCTGGAATACCCATTTTCGGGGTTTTCTAAAGCTCATCAGGAATGTATTTCTTCTTATATTGCGGATCCTTTTATTCCTGAAAAAATGTGGGACACTCCATGGTTGGGTATTCATGGCAAAGTTAATGTGAAGGGCAACCAAAAACATATATCTTTGGAGGAAAGACACTGCCCAAGAGACCATTGTTCCATGAAAATTGAAACTGTGGACCATTTACATTTTTCCTGTCCATTCATTGTACAATTTTGGGATATTGTTAAGATGAAATGGACATGGGGCCTTCCAGTCCCTCCAGATCCAGATCTTTTGTCTTATGGAATTTTAACTCAGTTACCAGTAAAATTTAGCCATAGTACTCTCCGTATAGTGTTAGTTCATTTTTATGTTGACTTGCCGCAGGCGCAAGCCAACATATTGGGAGAGTGCAGATTTGGAGGCGCGGCCGCTGTTGGGTGAATGCAGGGCACGCATCAGTAGGTGCGTCCCTCATTTTCCAATCAGCCTGCATGTCGGCGCCACACCATGCATACATAATGGGGCGAGCACATCTAAGCAAAGGTCTGCTGCAATCCAAGCAAAGCTCGTCATACGTAGCGGACCCTTTGCTTGCATGCTCACCGCCATTATCAGCATGGTTGACGAGCAGCTTACGGCCCTCGACATTGTTGGTGCCCAATCCCCCTGCCGGTAACCCCCCTGCTGTTTTACTGTGCCAGCGGTGGAGCCACTCTCCGTCGGCATACCTCTCCAATGTGGAATGCCGAGGGTGCCTAATCCCCTCGGCTGGTGCCCCCTCCGCTGTCTTTATGCACGATGGGGAGCCCACCCCTCCGGCATCACCTCTCCCCAATTGTTGAATGCTGAGGGTGCCCAATCCCCTCGGCTCGCCCCAACACTGTCTTTGTTTGCCGATGGGGTGCCCAATCCCCATCGGCATTATCCCCCGTTGTGAGCCGGCGGTGCCCAATCCCGTCGACTATTGGCCTTTTAAAAAAAAAAACGTTAGGTAGCACGCATGGAGCCCACCCCAGCATGCCAAATGCCCTGCAACAGAAAAACTGTCCCGTGATGGTTTTTTTTTTTCCCTGTAAAACTAAATACCGTCCCTCATAGTCTCGATGCCCTCCCCCACCCGCACCACCCACTGCGCACTGCCTCCCTCACTCCCCCACTCCATACTTACCTCTGGAGTCTGGCGTGATGATCTTCAGTGGACCGGAACATCGCCTGCACTCTTCAAAGCCGACCGCGAACTGAGGAAATGCCGGTAAGCTGTATAATGGAGTGAATAGGTTTTTCAACTTTGCTGCATATCTCAGGCATTTCTTGAATTTTGGCACCAAATTTTCAACATAGGTTTTAAGGGCCCTCCTCATGAATTCTATCACTGTCATGGCGTTAATCGGCCTCAAAAAGGTGATTTCGCAGTCACTTTGTGAAATCACCTTTCGGGGCCCATTAACGAAATGACAGTGGCAGTGTTCATGAGGTGGCCTCTAAAAAAGCCTAAGTTCCAAATTTGGTCGAAAAAATCCAACAAATGACTGTTTTACGAGCGTGTATTGCGCAGTTGCTACGCAGGCTCGTAACTTTGCGCATTCACAATATTTTAACTCTGGATTTTCAGCATTGTCATTTTTGTACACCTCCTTGTGAACAGTACAGCTGTCATTTTCCACATCCTGCCCAAAATGTGTTTCCGCACTTCCGGCGCACAATAACGCAGTCGCTGTGAGAAATCAGTGTTTGGGCCAGATTATGAAAATGACAGTGACACAGTTCATGAGCAGAGGACCTAAAATGCCTATGTTGAAAATTTGGTGATGATACTCCATAAAATGACTGTGTTACAAGCGTGCATTGGCAGATTGCATGCACGCTCATACCGACGTGCATTTGTGATATTTTCAGTTTGGATTTTCACCATTGCCATTTTCCACACCTCTTGATGAACAGTAAAGCCATCATTTCACATATCCTGCCCAAAATGTGTTTTCGCACTTCCGGCGCAGAATAGCGTGGTTGCTGTGCGAAATCACTTCTTGGGACACTTTGAGGAAATAACAGTGACACTGTACATGAGCAGAGGTGCTAAAATGCCTATGTTGAAAATTTGGTGCCGAACGCCCATAAAATGGCAGTGTTGCAAGCGTGCATTGCATATTTCCCAACCACCCTAGTAACTTCGCAAATTTGGTGTATTTACATGCCACATTTTCAACACTGGCATTTTTTTACACCTCCTTATGAACTGTACAGCTGTCATTTTTCACATCCTCCCCGACATGTTTTCCTGCACTGCACTACCAAACACCCAAAGGGACACCCTAATGCCTGTCACTCTCTGCAGTGTGGGGGTTGGTTGGCATCAGTTCAATACTTCACTGCCATTTCTATGATGCATCTGTCTAACTCCTGCACTACCAATGCCAATGCCAGCAAGCCAACATTCGGCATTGACAAATGCTTGTTTGTATTGGATATGGATTTGCCATTGTCGTCTAGTGTTACAACAATTGTTAACTGGCTTAGAATTATTTCACATTATTTGTACTGATTTAAGTCTCTTCAAGGTATTTGAATCAAAGGTCCATGACGAGAGGATTTGGGGAAGCACTGGAGGCATTTTGAACGGATTTAATGAATAAGCTGAATATAGTTATCAGTATGCAAGAATATTTCTTTTCTTTGCTCCTTGTTTTTACTTTTCCTTTGATTGTGGGGGTTTTCTTTTGTGTTCAGGGGGAATTTGGAGACTATATGAGAAGGATTATTTGTTCTTTGATTTCTTATTTGTTTATTCCTGTATAAGGTTATTGGTTATGAGGAACTCTATTACAGAATGTATGGATATCATTCTTATTTTCCTTTGTTTTGTTTTGTATTTTTTTTGGTGTGATTTAACATGGTTTTGTTTTTTATTTTGATTTCCTTTTAACTTAGGAAGTATCTTTTGTTTTGTGTGATTCAACACTGTTTATGATTACTTGATTTTGATGTTTTTCGTATACTAAAAATTCCCCTACTCTTTTAGTGGGGAAGGGGGACTCTATTTACTGTATTTTCATTTATGTATTGGGTAGCATGTATAATGTAATACTGCTTTATGAGTTCACCTTTTTCATATTTCCTTTCTTATGATTTTGTATGCTGTAAATACTGTTTTGTTTATATGTTCTTTTAAGTTATGAATAAAAAATTCCCCTACTCTTTTCGAGAAGTGCCATGGGATCGTTAACATCCACCTGAACAGGCAGATGGGACCTTGGTTTAACATCTCGTCTGAAAGACGGCACCTCAGGAGTGCAGCATCCCCCTCATGCTGCACTGTAGTGTCAGTATTGGGATATTAACCCAAGTGCCTGGTGTGGGGTTAGAACCCACATCCTTCTGATCTATTGGCCTCAGAGGCAAGTGTGCTACTTACTGAGCCACTGATACTGTTAATCTCCTTAGAATCCTTGATTGCTCTAAATACCTGTAGCTCTTGCATTTTATTTTGTATTGCAATGTAGACAGATAGATAGTTGAATTTGTAAAGTGGCCAATTCCTGAGACTCTGGACACTATACAGTAAAATCACAATTCAATATTATTTAAAATCAAACATACATAATAAAATCAATATAAGTACAGAATTGCATTCTATCTATCAGCAAACTCATGTTATAAAAGCCAGTTTGAATAAATAAGTTTTCAGTCCCCTTTAAAAAGGCTTCCACCATTGGGGTCCCCCTTAGATAGTCAGGCATGGAATTCCATAGGGTCATTACGGCCACTGCAAATGCTCTGTCTCCTGAATGCCACAACCTAACCCTGGGAACCCCCAGGAGGCCCCCCTCGGCAGAACAGAGCATCCAGGCTGGACAATAAAGGTCAAGGAGATCTTACAGATAGGTGGGACCCCCATCATACAGGGTCTTATAGGTAAGAAGCCCTATCTTGAAGACGATCTTCCACCTGACTGGCAACCAGTGCAGTCCATGGAGGACCAGGGTAATATGCTCACACCTCTTTACCCCAGTCAATAGTCTTGATGCCACATTCAGCACCAGCTGCAGTCTGCAGAGGTTGCCTCCAGATAACCCAACATACAGGACATTACAGTAATCCAGCCTGGAAGTTACAAAAGCATGCATCATTGTGGGCAGGTCCTCAGGAGAGATCAGGGCTCGGATTTGGGCAATGTTTCTGACATGATAAACACCACTTTTGACCACGTCGGACACCTGAGCATCAAGTGTCAGGCCATCATCCAGGATCACACCCAAATCCTTCACCTGTCTAGAAGGGACAAAGGGAACGCCCCCCCCCCCAACACTAGATTAGGGGAAAACTCCCCATCCTATCCTTCTCCTCCACGACAACCTGGTTCCACCACCAGTACCTCAGTTTTGTCTGGGTTGAGTCTAAACCAGTTTTGAGCCATCCATGACTGGATTTCCTTGAGGCAGCTGTTAAATATGGAGTCCAACACCTGGAAATCAGGTGCACAGGACAAGTTCAGTGCAGCTCTTGTATATTATTTGTATTGTATTGTTACCTGTTCTACTACCTGCTAATGTATTCTCCCAGGTCGTACCTAAAACTAGGCAGGGTTTCTGCCTAGCACACTTACCCAGTAAACAAAAGCTAAATAAATAAATAAATTCTCTCCTGGATCACATCCAGAAACCAGCTTCAGCTCAGTGTGCCTTTTCTGGCCAAAAATTCAAAATAATAATAATAATAATATTAAAAAAAAAACAACATTCGGACAGGTGTCCATTTTGAAAATAACTGCAAGCTGATGCAGATCTTTTTGAAAATGCCCCCCCCCTCCAAAAAACATGTTTTTTATACTTGTTCAGTTCATCTATATTCTACATTGCTTGCAGCTCTAAAGCAACACACTATGCAATGGTTTGGTTTGAGCTAATTCCTTTTAAGGCTGAAGAAGAAATTAGCTACATGACAGACCATGAGTTCTGTTAGGTTTTTAAATTAACATATGGTTTTCATAAGGAACCTAATTTCAAGGACCTCCAGCCGGAGTCAATTTCCCAGCGGAACTTTCTTCAAGTGGAAGTTCTACATAAGTGTCCTTCCCAGTTACGCCAATACAATTAGCAGAGGAAATAAATTCACAAAACATTCAGCTAAACAGCACAAACCTGTCAAAAACCATGAGTTTACTTATGAACTTTAAGACAGTTCCTGGCTGGTTAACACCAATAATGCAAAGGTCACGGATCTTGAGTGTTATGTAGGAAGGGTGGGGGTTGTAGACAGACTGTGGTGTTCAAATATTTAATAATAAGGTTAACAAATAAGGTACTATGTACAGCAAGGATCATGAACACTGACTTCTTTGTTGCTCCCTTGTGCAAGGGTAGAGGAGCTCACTTACCAAATGAAAGCATATGTGTGTGTGGGGGGGGGTTGAGAGAGGGGTGCATGGCTATAATACATCTGGGCTGATGATATGCCAAGACAGAGGCTAGAAGTCCTGAAATCTAAATTTATGGGACTGGTGACTGAGTTGAGGTGCAGAGATCCTTAGACAGGGTAATCTCGGAGATACTATCAGTACCACATGCAGGGGATGTGAGGCAGAGGCAAGTAGGTTGACAGGTGGTTGATGTACTATAAATGTAGAATGTACATCTGTTTTCTTGTAACACGTTTGTACTGTACCTTGACTCTAGACCCTTTGAAAATAGGCTCAGCCTAAAGGGTCCTGTGTGTAACAAATAAATAAATAAATGTGTATATTGACCAATTTTAAGTTTGTATCTAACATTTTTTTGTGGTGATAAGTGACTGCAAAAATATTAACTTTGAGACTGCAACAATTTGACTGCTACTTGGTTGCTGCTGGACCCCCACCCAAGGAAAATAGTTAAATTCACCTAAATGGGCCTAGCCTGGAAAGCAACGGTTCTAATCAATTAACTAAATTAACTAAATAATAAAATACCTAAATTAATTAATTAAAAAGTGCATGGCTCAGAGTGTGATGCAGGGAGCCAAGGTTCAGATTTCTAAGCCACTGTAGGAACTTTTGAAATAGTGGGAGCCTACAGCATTTAATAGTGATGGGCCCCATCTGACCAAAAATGGAGGTGGGTATAGGCAGTAGGATAAATACAGTGTGGGATGGTATTTAAACTATAGGATATGGGGTTGATTGGGTCAGGTACAATAGGCCACCAAGACCTGAGGTAGATAAAGTTAGAGTTTCCCAAATGACGCACATTTATCAACTAATTAAGCAAGCATCATCAGTGAATCCGACCGATCTCCCTCACCCTATGAGTACAGTAGCACACCCTGCTTGCTAATGCAATCAGATGGGTAAGTGCACTGTGGGTAAAGTGGGGGGGAACAACTGAGTTAGCCGGGGTTTTGGACTACTATTAACCCCTGAAAACCAGGGTCAAGATGGGGTCTACTATTAAACACTAAAGCAATAATGCACAACAGGATGTGTATTGTGCTGGGACAATGTCACGCCTTGCATGGTTGGCACAAGACCCCAGGCTGAGTGCATCTAACACCAAGGCATGATGTTATCCCAGCACAAAACACATCCTGGAGTGCATTATTGTGATTATACAATGGCTCATCTGTATCAAAAATAAATAAAGAAATAGAAAGCTTATTAAACTAGATTTTATATAATTTTTTATGTTTGCTTGCATGCATGTGCAAGAAACATAGTGCCATCATCGGAGATTCGGAGGTGTGTCACCTCCTCCACCAATTCAGTCAGTGTGCTGGCAGGCGCGGCCCCTGTAAGCCAATGCATTTTGGAGCTGTCTATGACACGCTCCAAAATGCAGTGGCATACAGTTGAAAGGGGGAGCTACGCTTGAGTGAGCAGCAATAAGATAAGGCTGCTCACGCGCAGCTCCCCCCAACCACACACACAGACGCCAGCAGGCGCAGCGCCCAACACACACAGTATAGCCGACGGGGTGCCCAATCTCGCCGCTGTGCTGTGCCCCCGCCCAAAGACTTCCAAAATGCCATGCTGGGTGCCCACCCAGCGCAACTAATCATATAGCCGGTAGGGTGCCCAATCCCTGTCGACTGCACTGACTTCAGTAGTGAGTGCCACGCTTGGGAGCCCACCCCAGCATGGCAAATTCAGAGGCTGACAGGGTGCCCAATCCCCCATCGGCTGAATGTCCTCCTCCCCATCAATCCTGTGCCACGCTGGAGCCCACCCCAGCTGGCAAACGCCCCATCGCCGTCGCTTTTTCTTTGTAACCTGTAAAGGAAAATGGTCCAACGGCGAGTCTCCCTGCCCCTCCCACAACCCGCACTCCACCCACTGTGCACCCAGCCTCCCCACACCTCCCCACCCCATACTTACCTCCGACTCCGGCGCCGACGATCTTCGGTGGACGGGAACACGCCTGCACTCTTCAAAGGCGACCGTGAACTGAGGAAATGCCGGTAAGCTGTATAATGGGCTAAATAAGGGGTTTCAACTTTGTTGCATATCTCAGGCATTTTTGAATTTTTGCAAATTTTCAACATGGGGTTTTGGTTCCCCTTCTCATGATTGATGTCACTGTCATGCGTTATTCAAGAGTCGAAGGGTGATTTCATGCAGTGATCGAAAATCACCCTTCGGCCTGAATAACACCATGACAGTGACATCAATCATGAGAAGGGTCTCAAAAACCCCATGTTGAAAATTTGGTGCCAAAATTCCCAAAAATGACTGTTTTACGAGCGTGCGTTGAGCAGTTCCTACGCAGGCTTGTAAGTTCGCGAATTTTCAATATTTTCACTCCAGATTTTGAACATTGCCATTCTACCACACCTTCTTATGAGTAGTACAGCTGTCATTTTTCACATCTCACCCAAAATGTGTTTCCGCCCATGTAGCGCACAATGGTGCAGTCGGTGTGCGAAATCAATGTACGGGACAAATTAAGAAAATCACAGTGACACTGTTCATGAGGTGAGGTGTTAAAATGGCTATGTTGAAAATTTGGTGAAAAAATTCCAAAAAATTACTGTTTTACGAGCGTGCGTTGTACAGTTCCAACGCACGCTCGTTAGTTTGAAAATTTTCAATATTTTCACTCCAGATTGTCAACATTACCATTGTACCACACCTTCTTATGAGCAGTACAGCTGTCATTTTCACATCTCACCAAAACGTGTTTCCGCCATGATAGTGCACAATGGCGCAGTCGGTGTCTAAATCAATGTACAGGACAACTTAAGAAAATCACAATGACACTGTTCGTGAGCAGAGGTCTTAAAATGGCTATGTTGAAAATTTGGTGAAAAATTCTAAAATGACTTTTACGAGCGCATGCTGTACAGTTCCTATGCATGCTCGTAAGTTTGCAAATTTAATTTTACTCCAGATTTTCAACATGTCCATTTTATTAAACTTCCTTATGAACAGTACAGCTGCAATTTTTCATATGTCGCCCAAAATGTGTTTTCGCACATGTAGCACACAATGGTGCTGTTGGTGTGCGAAAGCAATGTTTAGGACAGATTAAGAAAATCACAGTTACACTGTTCATGAGCAGAGGTCTTAAAATGGCTATGTTGAAAATTTGGTGACAAAAGTCCATAAAATGACTATGTTACGAGTGAGCATTGCACAGTTTCCACACTCCGTCGTTAGTTCATGACTTTGTAATATTTTCAGTCCAGATTTTCACCAGTGGCATTTTTCCACACTTCCTTATGAACAGTACAGCTGCCATTTTTCACAACATGGCCGAAGTGTGTTTTCATACTTTCAGTGCAGTGCAGGGTCGCTGTGGGAAATCATTGTTCGGCACAGATAAAGAAAATCACAGTGACACTGTTCATGATCGGAGGCACCAAAATGCCTGAGTTGACAATCTGCTGTAAGAAATCCCCAACCTAATTATATTACGGTTGTGCGTTGCACAGTTTCTATGTACGCTCGTGACTTCACCATTTTTTTAAATATTTTTACTACACATTTGCAACATAGCCATTTTTTTACACCTCCCCATGAAAGAGTACAGCTGTCATTTTTTACATCCTGTTCGGAATATTTTTGCACCTGTGGTGCTAAATGCCGTAGTCACTGTGCATAAGCAGCTTTCGGCTAACAAACTGATATTCCCCCTGTTCATGAGGTGGGGTCACAAAACAAACATGTTGAAAATTTGGAGTGAAAATACCAACGAATGCCTGAGGTATTAGGCTTTTCAACTATAACGCCCAACCCTATAGAGAATGACAGGAATCAGGGGTGTGACTTGGGATTCTTGCCTGTGTTGTTCATACCATTCCACACCCTGCAAGTCACTGAGAGGCATCAAGGTATGCCTTGGACTCTTCGGCCCCAAAGTTCACCCCATTCTCCTATATCGCAACTATCTCACCATATTTCCTAATGAAATGGGGTGCGCATTAGGGCCAAAGACCACAAGGAACACCGTGGCACTTGTCAGTGTCTGCAGGGTGGGGTGTGGTGAAATGGCGTGGCCGTTATGCCTGATGACCCAAACGCACACCCCAATGCCTGTCACTCTCTGCAGGGTGGTGGTGGGGTTGGCTTCAGTTCAATACTTCACTGCCATTCCTATTGCGCAGCTCTGTAACTTCTACACTACCACTGCCAATGCCAGCAAGCAAACATTCGGCATTGACAAATGCTTGTTTAAAGGGTAGACATACTTTAAAAATAAATAATTCTGATTGTTTTGCCCAGTAGGTGGAGCTGCTGTCATGTTACTGTAGCTCTTCTCTCTCTTTTCTTGTTAGTTGTAAATAGTCAGTTAGGACCCGACTCACCCCCCCTCCCTTTTTAATTGTTTTTAGTTCCCTGTTTTTTCTTGCCCTGCTGTCCCCTCCCTTGCTGTGCTGTGTGCCGGTTTGCGGTACAGTTTCTGTCACCTGCCCTTGTTGTTCGCATATGTTACTCGGTGCCTCCCCGCTGACTCGTGATAATGGTTTTTCAGTTTTGTCCCGGTAAACATGATGTTACTACCAGGAAAAGGAGCAAGCAAAAGGGGAAGCAAGAAAGCAACTTTCAGATATGGCTAGTACGTGAACCAGCAGCACAAGTACTGATGCACTCTCATACTTGTGGCAACTGGGTCTGGGGACTGAATCTAATCAAAGTTTCAGCAAGGTGGGCAGTAGTGAAGTCAATCCCAGTGTCCGCTTCCTTTAAAGGAGTTGCTTTAAATAAAAGTTTTGTAATGGATTTCAAGGAGATCTCTCAAGAACACCTTAAGGTAACAAACTCTAGAGACAGTGACTGATGAGATTCAAACCCGGGCTAGCTCATCCCAAGCCTGTGCTTGAAACACTAGGTCACACCGGGACTGCACTCTTACCAGAAATGCTGGCACCTGAGTTTAGTAATAGGGGGATCCTGTACTGTTGGGGTGTGCCGTCTTTTGGATGAGACTTTAAACCGAGATTCCTTCTGCCCATCTCCGATGCTGTCCTGGAGGATGTCAAAGTGGAAGTAAAAGAACCCAAAGCACTTTCAGAAGAGTAGCTGATTTTTTCTGTCTTGGGCAACATTCCCCTTCCTGTAAACACGCAATTTTCCACAGCTGTGTGTTGGTGTGGATGTGTGAAATTGCAGCCACTACATGTTTACAGTCACTTCACTACCTGTGTCGCATTGCTTGGAAAGTGCTTTGGGATACAATGTGTTGAAAAGTGTTACATAAATGCTAATTCTAGGGACATGGATATGATGTTCAATCAACTTCAGGCAGTGTTCCTTTCCCCTTTAAATCAGCCGGAACATCTTCAAGCTAGCTCCTCCCATCCACCTGGGTGGTAACTCCCCTAGCACTGCCCAGTAATGCCAGATCTTCCTTTCTATTGGAAGAAGGTTCCCTCCTTATCACTCTCACGCTGAGTAGGCTCTTTTGCTTATTAAAACCTCTATTTTATTAAAAACCTTGCCTTTAAGTGACTACTTAGCTCATTTGATATGGACGATATGAAGTCAGTACCAGGTTTTAAGAAATGTGCCTGTGGGCAGAAGATGTCCTAGAAATGGATCCGCACACCATGTGTGTACTGCCTGGACCATGAGCATGATCCCAAGGCTTGCGGCCTGTGCCACACCCTACATTCATCTACTTTGGAAGATCAGCATGCCCACCTTCTTTTGGGTCATCTGGACGACCACGATCCTCCCATTAAGTCTAAAGATGCCCATCAGGTGGTCTCCACAGCTGTGGGGTCAATCAAACAACTTGTAACTTTTGAGGAAGCTTTGACCCAGGCTGCAGTGCAAGCTTCCTTGGCTATGGCCTTTTTGCCCCTTTCCTTGGGTGCTTCCTTCATGGGGGCATTTCGGGACTTGTGCCAGGCCCTTCCCACCCATGGGCAGGGTCCCTCCTCAGGCATCAAATCCAAATCTAAGAAATAGACCAAGAAACCGTCTCGTTGTTGATCATGGGATCGTGAGCACTCTCAGGTGTCAGATTCCTGCACTTCTTGGGAAGTTCCCACTTCGATCGATCCTTTGGCCCAGGCCACCAGCCACACGGTGTCCCCATTGGGCCAGTTGGTCAAGATGCAGGTCAATCTTCCAGCTGAGATTTTTCTTGAGCCGGTCAATCCATTGGTGCAAGTCAAGGCTGACACCTCCTTATCTAGGACTCTGGTCCTCTACTGCTCACCTCTCAAGGAGGGACAGACCAGTCTGCTGATCCACCTTCTCTCACCCAGGATCTTCTGGACCAGGAGGAGGCTCGGCTTTCACTAGCCCCCTCTCAGACCCCCCCTCGGTGGCCCTGACAGTCAAGGTCATGATCCCGATGCCACAGCCCCAAGCTGAGCAGCCCGTGTCAACACTGACACTTGCACTCTCAATATTCGGGCAAGTCGCGCTGCTGCTACTCCTCTTCATCCTCCTAGGGTGAAGAGAGGCTGTGGTCCAAGTTGCGTCGGCACTACGAAAACCTGATGTGGCAGCAGCTCATGTTTACTGGGGAGAAGCCCATGCTGGCCTTGACCCTGGCCATTACATGGCTTTTGTCACAGAGGCTGCAGCCTTCCCTGCTTTGGCAGGAGCTGACCCAACAGGTTCTGGCTCGGCCACCTCCAGCCTCTCTGCCAATTCTGGTGGAGCCACCACTGAAACAGCCAAAGACCAGCCCTCCATGTAAGGAGGCCCACATAGCCTTGGGACTTTCTCATCGGCTGTTAGTCACTGTCACTCCCAACTGGCCCCGTAGGGTCAGCAGAGTCTCTGGCAGTTGTCCTTTATTTAATGAACACTAGGAGTCTGAGGGCTCCTCCTTGCACTCTCATCCGGTGGACATGGAATCGGCCGAGGATTTGTCAGTGGAGCAAGGTCCCACTTCTTTCATGGGTCTTCTCTGCCTCATCTCAGAGTCCAAGGGTCTCTTGATGGAGCCTGTCCAGAAGCGGGCTCTATATCCACTCACTGAGATCCTCGACTGGGGTGACTCCCCTGGGGAAGCTTTCCCGGTCATGGAGGCCATTCTTATTTGCAGTTAGTTTATTTTCTTCTCCCAAGCAGAATGCCATCCTGCTTGATCCCCCAGCCCCATCCTCCGCTTGTAGCTTACCTTCCGCTTCCTCCATGGGTTGCCCCCCATGGTGGGGCCTTTGGGGATCATCTCTCATCCTGCCACACACAGGACAATTTTCTCCTCATAGGAGAGGAGGCATGCAATGAAGCCCTATGGAGAAAGTGTGCGCATGTCCGAACGTGCTCCTATGAGTGTCTGCCTCCTCTCCTCCCTTTTCTAAGCAGTGGTGCGCTATGCCCCAGCCACCACTAGGGGACAGTCAAGCACCGACTACTGGTGACCCCTCCCTCCCCGGAGAAGGAGAGCAGTCCTTCAGAAGCTCGATCCTCCTCCTCCCCTGCTGACCCCCAAAGGCCCGTGCTTGTTCCCAAACACGGGTCGCTGGCGTAACATGAGGTAAGGCATCCAGTGCCTCAGCCCTCAGTGCCACTGGGCCAATGAAGGGCATTCTTGGCCTTGAATTGGAGCTGTGGCAGCATCTGTCCTCTTGTCTTGTCCTGAGCCATTGCCCTGGTTGGCCTGTAAGTATGCAGTCCCTACAGGTTCCCCTTTTGGATTCATGGAGCACCCCTTGGCTGAGGGTCTGGTTGCTGAATCTGTGTTTAGGCACATAGGCAATGTGGGAGACGTTGATAAGCCTCCTGATAAGGAGTCCAAGAAATTGAACCACATGGCCAAAAAGGTTTATGCTGCCTCTTCTCTTGACCTTCTGCAAGTGAGTTTGGCCCTTTTAATGGCCCACTTCATCCATGCCCTTCTGGGCATGCTTGATGAGGTGCTTGCTCATCTCCTGGTGGACTTACAGACCATGGTCAAGCAGGCCCGGAATCAAGGCCGAGCAGTGGCAAAGCAGCAGCAGCAGACTGCAATAGACATTGGCGATTCTTGCGCTCTGTCTATGGTGGCCACGGTTGCAATGCACCACGGGGCTTGGCTGAGGATCTCAACCTTTATGACAGATACCCAGCACAAGCTGGCGAATGTCCCATTCTAGGACACTGACATGATCGGGCCCGGGGCGAGGGGCACCTCAACCACATTGAAGAGTCCAGTGCCACCTTGAACTCAGTGATTTCCACCCTGAGGAATCCTAAGGGCTCTAAACAGCAGAAGAAGAAGCCCTTTTCAGCCCCTCTCTGCCCCTGCAGCCAAACTGGCCCAGCATCAGGCTGGACAACAGGCTCAAGCTTGGTATCCCCAACTGAAGTCAGTCACCACGGTCATCCAGAAGCCAGGAGGTTAGGGTCTTGGCAGCTTTTCAGCCAGTCCTTCCTCCGCCTCCAAGCCTATCCAGTGAAGGGATGGGGCTACCTCCCCCATGCCCATCCTGTCTCCCCTGGGTACTTCTTTAGAGGGGGTGGGCAATTCCACCACTTCCTTTCCACTTGATCCACTATCACCATGGACAGGTGGGTCCTTGAAGTGGTCGGTCAGTGTCTGCCACTGGAATTGGAGGTTTACCCACCTTGCCGAGCCTGTGCCCCATGGGGGAACATAGTGTTCATTGACATCCTGTCAGCTGTTCTGGACGACACTGCCCAGCTCCTCTGCAAGGAGGTGGTGGCTCCTGTCTTGGACTCTCCAGCACATCCAGGGTTTGTCTTCAGGTACTTCCTGGTGCCAAAACGGATGGAAGGCTGGTGCCCCATCTTAGATCTGCACAACCAGAGCACGTTTCTCAGGCCTCACACCTTCAGGATGGTCACTCTGTCTCAAAGTATACCATCTCTCAAGCAGAACATGTGGTTTTGCTCTCTGTGTCTTCAGGATGCGTTCTTCCACATCCCAATCCATCCTTCCCACCACTGGTTCCTTCAGCTCTGGGTGGAGGGGATCCTCTATGAGTTTCAGACCATCCCACTTGGCCTGTCCTCAGCCCCCAGGGCCTTCTCCTTATGTATAGCAGTGTTGGCAGCTTATCTGAGGTGCTGAGGGGTCCAGGTATACCTCTACCTGGATGACTGGCTAATTGCAGGTCCCTCCAGGCAGGAGGTGGAGAGTTCCAGGGATCTGGACCTCCAGACCTGTGTCCCTCTTGGCCTCCTGGTCAATAAGGCCTAGTCAGAACTCATGCCCTCACAGGTGATTCAGTTCATAATGGCAAAGCTTGACTCTTGCAGAGCCAGGGAACAGTTTCCGGCGGACATGTGGAGGCTGTCTCCTCCTTTGCATGATCATTTCAGATTGGGCAAATGCACCCTGTTCGGGACATCCTGTGTCTCTTGGGATACATGGAGGCATGCACCAGCATGGTTTGTTGGACCCGGTGGAGAATGCATTCTCTGCAATGGGAGCTTTTACTGCCAATGGTTACAGTGCAAGGGCCACTTCTACCAGCGGGTCACTGTGACCCAGCTGATGTGGGACACCCTCCAGTGGTGGTTAGTACCGGAACATCTGCAGGAAAGTATCCAGTTTGTCCACTCAGAGTTGATAGTCATCCTAATGATTGATGCCTCTCTCATGGGCTGAGGTGCCCACCTGAGGGAACACAGAGTCCATGGACTCTGGATCCCTGAGGAGTCCCAGTGCTGCATCAACCTGCTGGAGCAACGGCAGTTCAGCTGGTGCCGACTGCTTTTGCTCCACACATCTGAGGTCAGGTAGTTCAGGTCCAGACGGACAATACCACGGCCATGTACTACCTCAATAAACAGGGAGGGACACACTCCCGTCTTCTATGCAGGGAAGTTCTCCATGTTTGGACCCTCGTGAGCAGCCTGGAGGCCAATCTCCTGGCCATCCATGTGGCCGGTGCCTCCAACCAGCTGGTGGATGCTCTCAGCTGTGTGTGCGAGGTGTCTTATGAATGGACTCTCCACCCAGAGGTAGTACACAGCCTGTTCTCCCAGTGGAGCACCCCTCTGGTGGACCCGTCTTCCTTCAGAGAGAATGCAAAGCTGAGGTTGCACTGTGCCTGCCCCCCTCAGCAGGGAGCACTGCAGTAGGATGCCTTCTACAGGCCCTGGATCCTGGGATTTATTAAAGCCTTCTCTCTGTTTCCTCTGATCCACAGGGTGTTACTCAAGGTGAGGAGGGAGAAGGCTCAGATGATCCTGGTGGCTCCGGACTGGCTGCGCTAGTTCTGATACCGCTATCTCCTCAGCCTTAGCAGCAGGCTCCTGAGGTGTCTGCCTCTACACCCAGACCTGCTCTCATTCAACAAGGGGAAGGTGCTCCACTGGGACCTTCAATCCCTACACCTGACAGCCTGGTTCCTGAGTGGCTAGAGTTCCAGGCTTTGGGTCTCTCCGAAGATGTCCTCAAAGTGGTCGAGGATTCTTGGAAGGAGTCAACCTGAAAATTCTATGCCGTCAAATGGAAGAGGGTCTCCATTTGGTGCAAGGGGCTTGACTCCTCATCTTGTCTGGTGGCTAGCATTCTCGACTACCTTTGGTCCCTCTCCATTGGGTCTTTGGTTGATGACCCTTAAGATGCACCTTGCAGCCATCTCTGCCTACCGGGTGTGGGCTAATATGCAGTCAGTGGCATAGGAGAAGGTGGTCCAGTGCTTTTTTAAAGGTCTTTATCACATTTCCTCATCCGTGCATGAACCACCACCACCTTGGGACTTGTTGCCGGTGTTGGCAGAGCTCATCTGCAAGCCATTCAAACTGATGCACAGGTGGGATATGTCTCACCTGTTGTGGAAGACCACCTTGCTTGTGGCTGTTACATCAGCCAGAAGGAATAGTGAGCTCCAGGCGCTCTTGGTAGAGGCTCATCTGGTCTTCCACAGGGCGAGGATAAGGTTGTCCTTTGCCCCAACCTGAAGTTCCTCCTGAAGATTGTGTCAGATTTCCACCTTAACCAGGTAATTAATCTCCCAGTGTACTTCACCAATCAGACCTTGGAGGCCAAGCGTAGGCTCCATACTTTGGATCTGCAGCAGGGGTGCTCGCCTAGTACAAGGACCGCACGGCTGGAGTTCAGGTAGAGGTTTGCCAGCTATTTGTCACTTTCACTGAAGCTGCACATGGCAGACCAGCAACTAAGTGGATGATTGGCAGGTGGGTCTTATCCTGCATCGACCTCTGCTATAGGTTGGTGGGTAGGGAGCCTCCCATTGGGCTAAGGGCTCATTCCACCTGTCATAGCGCTGCCTCGATGGCTGCTTCCAGGGACGTCCCTATCCAGGAAATCTGCAGGGCTGCTTCCTGGAAGTCAGCAAACACCTTCATTTCCCACTAGCACATCAACTCAACTCAACTCATCTTTATTTTTTAAAAGTGCTAATCAAAATATCCAAGCGCTTGTACAAAAAGATAAAAAATGCAGCAGGAAACACATCTTACAGTATTAAAACATATAAGAACAACATTCATTAGAATAAATTATCAGAATTTCAGAAAGGTGGGATTAAACAAATAAGTTTTCAAGGCCAATTTAAAGCTCTTACCGAACAAGGCACAGAATTCCACAAATGAAAAAGCCCTGGTGCCAGATGTCTTCAAACTGACCCTGGGAATCTCCAGCAATCCCTCACTGGTGGAGCGAAGTGGGTGGAGAGGGCAATAAGGAAACAGGAGTTCTTGCAGGTGGTGTGGAACCTGTCCATGTAGGGCATTATAGGTCAGCAAACTGACCTTGAAGGTGACTCACCACTGAACTGGTAGCCAGTGCAGGCCACGGAACATAGGTGTGACATGGCAAGATCAAGGTAAGCCAGTCAACAACCTGGCTGCTGCATTCTGCACCAGTTGCAGGCAATGAATATCAATCTCCGGAAGCCCTAGGTATATGGAGTTACAGTAATCAAGGCACAAAGTCACAAATGCATGGACAAGAGTTGGAAGGTCATTGGGTGGGACCAAGTGTTTTATCCAGGTGATATTCCTCAAACTGTAAAAAAGAGGATTTGACGACAGCTGCCACCTGTGATTTAAGGGTCGGCACCTTCATCAAAAATAACAACCTGATTACTCACCTGGTCCAAGGTTAACAGCTGGCTGCCCCTGAGCCAAAGCCTGGAAGACCACCCCACCAATTGTCCCTCAACCGATGAGCCAGATCAACAACCAACACCTCCGTCTTGTCATGGTTCAGCTTCAACCAGTTGGCACTCATCCAGTCCTGGATCTCGGTGAGGCAGTTGTTAAACAGTGAGACCATATTATTCTGCCCGGGCACAAAGGACATGTAGAGCTGAGTATCATCTGTATAGCAGTGGAAACTCAGCCCATGCTGAATCACAATGTCTCCCAACAGCAGCATATACACTGTGAACAACATGGGTGACAGCACAGAGCTATGAGGGACCCCACAAGGCAGGGAGACCGGGTGGAAGAATAAATCCCCAACACCACTCTCTGAAACCTGCCAGTGAATTACAAGTGGAATCACCTGAGGACCATACTCAACAGTCCACAGATGAACCTCAGGAGCTCCAGATGCACACCATGGTCCATGGTGTCAAATGCTGCAGAGAAATCAAGGAGACCCAAGCTGGAATGGGTCCCCTGATCTCTCGCTATCAGGAGATACTTAAGTACCTGGACAAGTGCCATCTCGGTACTATGCCTCTTCCTGAAACCCGACTGGAGAGGATCATAGATCTTGTGGATGGTAAGATGATCCTCCAGCTGCAGCATGACTGCCCTCTCAATAATCTTCCCTACAAAAGAAAGATTAGAGACAGGCCTGTAGCTAGCAAGACAATTGGGGTCAAGAAAAGATTTCTTAAAGAGGGGTGTTATGACCACTTCCTTCAGGGTGTCTGGAAATACACCAGTCTCTAAGGAACACCCGACTATCTCTGCTAGGACTGGTCTGATGACTTCAACACACCCCACAAGGAGGCAAGTTGGACCTGCGTCCAAACTACAGCATGTCAGCAGCAAACTCTGGATGATCTTCATGACATCCACGATCACCATCTGTTCAAAATCTGACCAAACAAACCAAGGACCAGTGACCTGCCACTGACCACTGCAATCCCAATTGGAGTAAGCCACACAGATATCCACTCTGATGCCGGCAACCTTATCTGCAAAGAACCAAGCAAACTCATGACATTTTCCTCATGACAATGCTCTCTGTGGATGGAGACGGGCTGGATTACACAGTCTTTCCACAACCCAGAAAAGCTGGGTTGGTCGGATCTATGCAGCAGCTATCTCCCTGGACAGGAATTCTGCCTTCTTAGAGAAGATAGCCGACTGATAATCCTTATAATGGGACATCAATCTAAGTCTGTCAGCATCAAGACTGGACATTTGCCAGCATCGCTTCAGCCTTCGTCCCACTCACCTCAACTCCCTCAAGGTCCTATCAAACCAAGGGGGCCAAGGGCAAAGAGTGAGTGGTTGAACACAGAAAGGAGCAACAGAGTCCAGAGCCTCTGCTGCAGCCCCATTATAGGTTCTCTGGGTCCCTGCTTACACTCCACAAGCTTGATAGATACAGCACCACCATCAGGTCATCTGGGGTCAACCCCTCAAAGGGCAGTACCAGACTATCTCCACAGGAGCAGGCCTACTGGGGGGAGCTAGAAAATTGAACCTTATGATGTGATGGTCAGACCATTCGATGGGTTCCACCACCACGTCAGAGGTCTCCATCCCCAGTAGGAAGACAAAATCCAATGAGTGCCCATGAACATGGGTCACAGAGATAATCACCTGTGTAAACTCCAATGAATTCATTAATTGGAGGAAGTCCTGACCAAATTGTGAGAGTTCATCATTGACCCAGGCAATGAAGTCCCCCAGCATCACACATCTGGGGGACTCCAACACAATACTGATGATGAAATCCATGACTTCCTACAGAAACTGCTTCTTGTCCCCGGGCGGATGGTAGACAAGAAGGATTCTGCACCCCACATCTGCACCAATGATACACTCAAAGGACTTGGGCTCCCCAGCTGACACATCAATAAGGCCCAATTCCATTCTAAAACAGATCGCTACACCCCTGCCCATGCAATCCATCCTCAGACGGTGCATCACTGAAAACCCGGCCATAACAGCTGACTCAAGAATAGGGCCAGCATTCTCATCCAGTCTGGTTTTGGAGATGCATGCCAGGTCCAATAACTCAACAAGATCAGCAATTACTGCTGTCTTGTTTTTAATGGACCTGGCATTGCATAACACCATCCGAGTAGGATGAGCCGACGAGGTCGGCTGAGCTAACTGCTCACCTAATGTGGAGTCCTTGGGTATGGGGACCAGACAGGGAGGACCCCTCTCTGGAACCCATTTCGACCTTGAGTCATGCCGGGATGCTGGTTTTGGGGCCTCAGTTCTCCAATCTCTATTCCTTAAATAGGGGGTGCGCACCTTGCCTCCTCCTCCCAGAGAGCTGCTTGGAGTCTGCCTGAAGTGTGGATTGAACATCATATCCACATCCCTAGAAAAACAAGTTACTCACCAGTTACAGTAGTACTGAGTGTTATATTATGTTCATCCACACTGACCCACCCAACCTCCCCTGGCAAGTGGCACACGGGTCTTGCTTCCTGTGAGTAAGATCTGACATCACGGGGTGGTGCTAGGGGAGTTACCTCCCGGGTTGGTGGGAGGAGCCAACTTGAAGACAATCCAGCAAATTTAAAGGGGAAAGGAACACTGCCTGAAGTGTAGATGAACATCATATACTGTGCCATTCCTAGAACTACTGTAACAGGTGAGCAACCTGTTTTATCTTTTTTTTCCTTTTCACACTGCTTTTCAAATGTGAGACTCTAAAATGCAAACCTCAAAAGGACTCAGATATGGAGGTCTTTGTGTTGCAAAGTCAAAGTAAAAATGGTAATCATAACAAATGTTTACAGATGGTGGGGTCTGCATCTGTATTAGGGTCAGAGACCCTATCCCAATTAAAAAACTGTAGTGATGGTTAAAGCAGCCCTGCTGCAACAAAGCTACCCCCATGGTGCCAAATTACTGATATCCTTTAAGTATAAAGTAATCCCTAGAAGTAAAATAAATCTGCATTTACTTTTTTTTTTTTCTTCTATGAAAGACTATTGTACACACATTCTGTCCTTTGGCATTTCTCTGTGCCTTGCTAGCTGGCCACTATTAGCATGTTTTCCTTCTTCTATCTAGGTTTCTTCTGTGTTCTGTGACCCGACCCCCGAATGCAAAATACATGCTGGTCTGCAGAGACTACCAAAACAAGCATTACATGAGGGCTTTGCTTTTAAAGTAAAAGACACAGCCTAAGGGTTCTAACCTGCCAGCTAACAACTGAATAAAGCTATCCTTGCTGTAGTTTGGTTACTAAGTGGGCAAATGCAGCACCCCCCATCCTCAGTTTATGTATAAGATAAGCTTTTGAGTAGTAAATCCTGGCAAATATACATGTGCTAAATAGTTTCCTGTTTGCATGTTGCTACAGATTTTAGGAGACAGCTGAGGCTGTCTTCCTGTGAAATAAAACATGATATAAGGAAATATTTAATAGTTTTAGAAAAGGAGATGTATAAAAGCTATATAGACCATAAAACTACATACAGGATAACAGTTGGGTTGGCTAGCTTGGTGGTGCTGAGGGTCAAGGTGCTGGACACCACATCTTGCACCACACCAGTGACCTAGGTTCAGAAGCAGACACAGGCTGTTTGGGGTCAGCAGGGGAGGAAAGGACTGAGCATCTGGAGCACTGATCTCCTTTCCTGTGATGGAGGGGGTTAATTGATCCCGGCACTTGGTGACTCCAAGTGGAGACTGGGGATGCAGCAGTTGTCGGGATTTCCAGTAAGGGGATTGGCTATGGCGGCACTCCTGTGAGCATGTGCATGAGCGCGCACACTCGTGCTGATGCGTATTGCATGACCAAGCCAATAGGGAGGGACAGAAAAGCAGAAAAAGCCCTGGATGCCTGATAGGTGAAGGTGGGTCCAGTGGACAGCCCCCACACACAACGCCAGGTCCTCCAGCCGGGTCCTGGTTCTCCCTCCGCTCCCTGGTCAGTCTGTTAGATTTCAGATAAAGTGCCAAGTAGGAGTTGGTGGTCCCAACCCAGGGTACTCAGATCCATGGGTGGTTTGTGACCAGTGGAAGCTGGAGAGGAGACAGGCCCAAACAAGGAGTACAGCTGGGGACTTTAGGGGTGCAGGAACAGGCCAGGCTGAGAGACCTCACGAGAGAGATTAGGTAACCAGCGAGGAGGGGGCATAAAGAAAGTAAAAAAAAAAAAAAGGCTAGGTTTTTCCTTGGAAGAATATATGCTTTTTAAAGGGAGTTTGTATCTGGAAGCTGGGAGTTCAGAAGTTCCTGGGTGTGTTCGGCTGCATGTGCAGCTGCAGCCATTTTAAAAAGGTGTTCCCTATGGGAAGGGCGGCCCATAATTTCATTACTATATAGGGAAGGCTTGGGTTTTGTCCTGCCAGCAAGTGATTAGTCTAGAGCGAGGATTCTAAACCTTCTGAAAAGGATATGACTTTGTATTTTCTGCTGTTTATGCTTATGAAAGGGGTTTAGCATTACGTAATTGCCCCATATGTGTCACCTTGAAAAAAATGCAACTATAAGAATTGTAAACCTAGTATTCCTCTAATTGTTTGTTTAATATAACATGATTGACAGATCACATGACACCTGAGCAGTATATAAGGGCTGCTCAGGTAACTTACAGTCGGTCTACTTTGGGCTGAGGAGCCTCAGAGAGAAGCAATGTGGAGTCAGAGGAACAGCCAGATAAAGTGTCGGAGACATGCCAGTGCTGAGTTGTTGAGTTCCTTATCACCCAAGGAATGAAAGTGAGGCAAGCTTAAGAGGGAGTGCAGGTTGAAAGTCCTGTAAAGCCTAAAAGGAAGGAAGAATCACTGTGGCCTGCAACTGGCCCTGGACCTCCACAGATCAGGTTTGGGCTACCCGGTTGCTAGAGGCTGCTCACCCAGAATTCACCAAAAGGAGAAGACTCAGACTCATGAAAAGCTGCAGAGGCTTGAGTGTGCGAATACTTGGACTGCAGGAGAACTTGAAGAAACCCAGAGGGGTATTGGCAGGCATGGCCATACCATGTGATGGGGTCAATTCCTGGTCTCTAGAGGGCATCGTAAGGTCCACCTGCAGTGCTGTAGTGAGAGGTCTTCTAGGATCCCAACCCATTTTCTTTATTGTTTTTTTTTATAATATCCTGACAAAAGTATGCATCCAAAAATATTACCTGTACATAACTGGCAATAAAACAACACCTCAAGGTGTTTTGCACCATATATTATGACTCCTGCTGTCTTCCATAACTGAACCCCATGACCGCATCACAGTCAATTTATGGGTTTATTGAAAGATGCTATGGTTACTTATTGGTAGTCCATGCCTACTTCTAGGATGCCTAGCCTGGTCATGATTAGGATGCACATATTTGTTGCAACTCTTTAGTTGTCTGACGTAGTTTCAGCTAGTGCAAAAGCACTTATGAAAGGTCTGGTCTGATGACATGGCAGCATGGTCAGTGGACTGATCTGACATCAGGAAGACAGATGTTAGAGTGCGAGTACATTGCATAGAATTTGATGGTAGAAAAAGGCCCAATGACCAATCCAGTGTGCCCACCCTACCTGATTCTCCATTATTTTTATTTATTTTTTAATCTGAAGGCACACTAAGCTGTTTCCATGTGTGTCCTGGGGAGTGGGCTACATGGGCCTGATTTATTGATGGGAGAATGTTGGCCATGACACCAGGGAAACATCCTTTCAGTTCTTCGATAAGTGCCATGGGGTCCTTAATTTCCACCTGGACAGTGACCAGAGATGGTCAGAAAGGTTCTCAGTTTAACATCTCATCCAAAGGACAGCACCTCAGTACTGGATCACCACCCCCATACTGCACTACTGTATCAGTTATGGGTATTACCCCAAGTACCTGATTTGGGGCAAGAGCCCATGACCTTCTGCTCTTCCAGTACTAGAGGAAAATGTGCTACCTATTGAATCATTGACACTGGTAGTAGAGCATCATGAATTCACATTTTATTAGCCGAGTTGAAAGCATCTTCTCTGTGTGGACACACCTTTTCCAAGTGGGACAAAGCAATTCTGAGGGGTAAAAAATGTAGGACGCCCCTCGTAATATGTGGGACAGCAGACAGGTATGTCTAGGCTACCCAGCATTTGCATAATGGCAGTCAAGAAGAGGTATTGGCATTGACTGTGAAGGAAATGTTAGCCAGGTGCTCACCTGCCCACCTGGATGAATTACGGTCTCTGTGATTCTAATCATCAAGGTAAAGGACAGGGTGTAGTTGGTCAAGAACATGTCACATGACCATGGATTATTTTCTGACTGCACACCTGACCCGAGTAGCATATTTTTTCACATATAAAAGCCCATTTTAAAACTGGGATTACACTCTCCAGGGTGTGCAGTCACAAGGGCATAATGCACTTCTCAGGACATTGCAGTACTGAGTTATGTCTTGTGCCTAACAGATTACTGAATGCTTACATTATTCCCTTTGCACACCCTGTCATGTGTTGTGCCTAACAAAAATAAGTGGTCAATCCATTTAAAAATGCATAGAAAACAATCCTATTCTGGTCATGTTACACACATAAACACACACACACACACACACACACACACACACACACACTCTCACTCTGTCTCTCTCTCTCACTCTCACAGCTTACTGTCACTTTTCACAAACCCAGGCATTTTAATAGGTTCCCTGTAATAACATGTTATAACTGAACCATGGGGACTGGAAAAAAGCAAAGGTGTTGCAGAAATGTGTGGCATGTTGGCCTTGGTGAGGTCATAAAGGACACTTTAATTTCGCAGCTGGGATTCACATCATCCTTTCTGATAAAGCTGAGCTGTGAACCGCAGAAAGTGCAGGTTTGCTCATTTGATGCTATTGCTACTGCAAATGAAGTGCAAAGCACACTGAGGTGTTAATTGGTATCTGGATTGTTCTATTTCTTGGACCAGTGGGGCCATTATGTGTAACCTTCACTGCTATTGCACTGTAAATAGAGGCTTATTGAGTTCTGTACTAGATCTATCACTGAAAATCAATCAAGATGGGTAATTTCACCACACATAATCTCAACAAATGAATAAAACACTGTACTACCTTCCATCTCTGTCTTCAACCAGCTAAATACAGGTGCTCATCCTTCTCTGAAATTGATAGGTATATAGGAACTGCAAATAGGGTTAGAAAAAAAATGTATGATTGAAATGTGCTGCCAAAACATTTTGTCATGTGGCTGTTTGCTCTCTGGCCAGCTACCTCTACCTGTCTTCAGGCCAGAGTCCCACAACCCCCCCCCTCCATCAGCTGCTCCCCCTACCGTCCAGGCTGATGTGACCCATGTGGAGTGGGGCCCCAGAGTACTGGTGGCTATCATACAGTGGGCATGGGAGATATAGAGATTTCTTGTTTTGTTCCCATCCAATAGCTCCTCCCCTGATATTGGGCAGTTGGGCAGTGTCTAGTCAGGCTTGCACACAACAATACATCTGTAGTGGAAGCAAACTCCCCAGTCCACCACAGTGGTCTCTGTGATGGTAAACCACAGTGTTGTCCCTACCCAGCCACATAGCAGTTCCTCGAATTTATCCCCAAACCCAGCTCACTGGCCCAGAAACATGTTGTGTTACCCCCTGGGTCATCAAAACATTTTAAATTGTGATGAAATATGCAAATAAAAACATTAAAGACAAAATAATGTTGCTACTTCCATACAGGCATTTTTAAGGTACATTTATGTACCATATAGTAGAAAATAACTTGCGGTCTGTTGCAATGACCTGGGGCATTTAGCACACTTGTAGTTAATAAGTTAACATATCAAAGAGGCAGTTTGCAGAAAGAGTAGTGCATAAGAGCCATAAAAGGATATTAGGAACAAAAAAAAAAACATTTGTAAGTTTCTGTGCATTTTATTTTATTTAGTTTTTGTTAACCAGGTAAGCACACAAGGGCCCAGATATTCAAAAGGGTTGCGCCATGCGCAACAGGGTTGCGCGTGCGCAACTCCAAAAATGCGCCATTCTGCGATATTGAGAAGGGGCCAGTTGCGCCACCGGAAACACGCTGAGCCACAGCGCAATGGAAATGAAGGCACGCGCAACCAAGGGGCGGGTCCATGCCTAAAGTGCGCATGCGAGATTTGAACACTTGCGCACGCGCAAGAGTGGCTCAGCCAGAGGATGCGCTTGACCGGATGTGAGCCAAAATAAAAGGCTCAAGGAGCGGCAAGAACTCTAGCAGGCCGCAAACCGGGGAGAGAGACAGAGAGACAGAGAGAGAGAGAGACAGAGAGAGACAGAGACAGGAGCAGGAAGGGCAGAGAGGGACAGTGGGTCCTGGAGGACAGAGAGGCCAGTGGGGTGCCGGTGCAGTGGAAGCAGCAGTGGGGCAGTGGGGGTAACACAGGAACAGCAGCTGGGGGCAGGAACCAGGGAGATGGACAGTGTCAGCTTCCACATGGAAGCTGTAATGAGGGGGGTGAGACAGCATGCTGCAGGGGGACGTGGCCGTGGAGGGGCCCGTCGGCGGTACGGCCCCGACAGGCGGTATCGGGCCCGCATCAGCTACGAGCTGTACAGCGATGTCGAGATTGTGGCCCGGTACCGCCTGAACAGGGCAATACTGAGACAGCTCAGTGAGCTGTGCAGTGATGTGATGCAGGCACCCTCACGACGGAGTCATGCTCTGTCCGTGGAGACCAAGGTGACAGCCTGCATGTGCCTGCTCGCCACGGGCACCTTCCAGAGGCCAACAGGGGACACCACAGGCATTACACAGTCGGCCACGTCACGCATCCTCACCCAATTCCTCAGCGCACTGCTGCCTCATGCTGCGGAGTACATCCATTTCCCCAGCACCGCGGCAGAGCGTACAGCAAACATGCAGGAGTTCCACAGGGTAGCACAAATGCCTGGCGTGCTAGGTGCCATAGACTGCACCCATGTGGCCATTCGCGCGCCACCTGGCCCCGGCGGGCAAGCATGTCGGAACCGAAAGGGCTCTCGAGTGTCAACTGCCAGGTGGTGTGTGATGCCACTGGGCGCATCATCAATGTCTGTGCCACACACCCTGGCGGAGCACATGATGCCTTCATATGGCACCAATCTGCACTGTGCCATCGATTCAAGAGTGGGAACATCCCCACAGGTCATCTAGTGGGTGAGTACACATGTATGGAATGCAAACTCTGTGCAAGGGTGGGAATGACACAGGTGCCATGGTAGTGGCACACAAGGATATGGGCAATATGGACCTGACCTAACACTGATCTTCACTATCTCCACACAGGTGACTGTGGATACCCACTCCATCCCTGGCTGCTCACACCATACCGGCGCCCCACGACCCCAGCGCAGCACGGTTTCAATGAGGCACATGCCGCAACACGGAACATCATAGAGCGGGTGTTCGGGATACTCAAGGCACGCTTCCGATGCCTGGACACCTCCGGCGGAGCCCTACAATACAGCCCCCAAAGGCCTGTGGATATTCCTGGCCTGTTGCATCCTGCACAACATGGCCAAAGACCATGGATAGCCGTACAGGTCCAAGAGGGGACAGCGATGGGGCGCCAGTGGCGCCGGTGATATGGGTGATGAGCCGCCCCTAGGACGGAGGGACCCCGACTGACACGGCAGGCCCAGCTGCACCGGGACACCATTGCAGAAGAGCACTACGCCCAACACAGGTAAGTCAAGGGACATGTGCAGGCAACACTGTCTATGCGCAAACCACAGGCACACAGGGAACACACCGTGCATGAAGGTCAGGGAGTTGAAGAGGTCTAGGCATACCAACACATCATCAGAGAGGGGTGAGCACTCAAATGAACACACACACACACACCAGGCAGCATACAGGAGCAGCAGCACAGCACTGCGGAAATTACACTCTATCACACAGCACCACCAACCACCCTCACCACCTGGACTGTCCACGTATGTGTGTCAGGACCTGGGCAACCTTGCACCTTGGTGTACAGTGCAATGCAGGCATCATCATCCACACGCACCTGTGGACAGCAGTTGGGAGAGTGTGCAGGTGGTCCGTGTGTCAGTTTGGTGAGCAGAGCACCCAGCAGTGCACTGCCCACCATGACACACATTGCACACAGGACAGCACCAGACAGGGCCTGCATTGGGAGACAGCTCAGTCAGGGAGCACTGTCCCACGGCCACCACGGATGCGTGGGCGGCCCCGCCGTGGCCTAGCAGCACTGGCAGGCTACTCAGGGGCCACATCGGGTGGCACTACTGCACCACCAGGGGTCCCAGTGCATGACCGTGACCTTGCCCGCACTGGGGTCTGCATCCCGCGAAAGAAACTTGCACCAGGGGTGCTGGGATGCCCACAGCAGAACCCGCGTCGACAGGCCTGGTGTCGCACGGCCTTGAGGCAGGGGATGGAGTGCGCACTGTGTGGGTGTGGTACAGGGTCACCAGACAGTGTGGTCAATCACGGTCGCCACAGAGACCACTGCCTGGGTCAGCCTGTCGATGGCAGCGGTCACATCCATCCGCATATGGACCATCTCGGCCGGTCCCGAGCACTCCCTGCTATGCCGCTCCCACGGACACAGTCAGTGCCTCCACAGACCTTGCAGCCCACCCCTGCAGCTGTACCAAGCTCCTGCAGCAGGCGGGTGTCTGCGCGTCAAGTACTGTGCCCCAATGGTATCGTGACCCCAGGGTGTGGATGGTCCTGGTGCACAGCACCCCTTGAGGGTGGCCGCTGTTCGCCAGGACCAGGTATGGGCTGATCTAAGGGCGGTGGACAAGTGCCACTGCCTGACGCTGTCCCCCCAGGCCTGGTGTGCAACTGCTGCTGCCGCCCCTCCAACTGCTGAGCCCCCAGGTCCACCTGTTCCACCCCTGTGCTGTCAACAGTGCCAGACACCTGCTCAGCCACCGATGCTGCCCCATCAGTGCTGACAGGCCCAGCCTGTGACTGTGCCAGCATGCTGGTACACAGGTGTGGAGCTGGACGGCCCAGGGGCACGTGCTGGCCTGCCATGTGTCCCTCGTGGGACACACACCTCTCACTTGCCATTGCAGGCCTGGCATCATCAATAGTGCCGGTGCATGCCACTGCCATAGGCACAGCATGCTGGCACACCTGCATGCCAAACTGCTGTGACACAGGCTGTGCACCCCCTGCACCCGTATCACTGCCGGCGGGTTGTCGGCCCAGCGCCTGCTGCTGCAGTGTGCAGGCTGCTGGGCGGAGGTGGAAGGTCCCTCCTCCTGGTCCAGCAGGTCTGCCTCACTGTCAGCACCCACCACCACCGTCTCCTGCAGATGAACAGGATCTGAAACAGAAAGAGAGTACATGTGAGTGCATGTGAACAACAGCCCTCCCACAACATCACCATGACATACCGTGCGTGATGGGCTTCCACCTGTCTGGAATCCTCCGCCAGGAACACCGCTAATGGCACTTTCGGCTGCATGGCGCAACCAGTGTCTCTCGGTGGGGTCAGCTGCAACACCACTGGTGGGTCCCCACCAGTGGCAGCACGGTCTCCTGAAGGCTGCCACCTTCTCCTTCAGCCTCCTGCGGTCAGTCCCCATCTTCTTGCGGCATTCCTGCATGGAGCGCTGGTGGCTTCCGTGCAGGTTGACAGCCAGTACCCTCCCCATGCAGCTGCACGCTGCTGAGGGTGCCCTCCGCCCACTCAAAAGCAGCTCATCCTCCAGGTAGGCCTGGAAGAGGGCCTAGGTCTCTGCTGTGGTGAAGTTCGGCCTCCTCCTACGCCCGCCGTCCACAGCCTCGGCCTGGTTCTCGTCACTCATGCTGATCTGTATGGGTGGAAGTGGACACCTGTCACTGTGCAGTCCACAGCATTTCCCCATGAGCATAGCTGCAGGCCGGGGGGCCCCCCTTTCCTCGCCGCATGGCAGATACTGATGGAAAGGGTGCCCTCTGCCCCTTTCTAAGTGCCCTCATCATGCTCAGCCCCCTCAACCTGTGACATCCTCCAGCACCCCTGCCCATGAGCATTGTCCTGAGCATCACACAGCATGTAACTCACCTCTCAGCTGCAACAACCAAATCTGGCCGCCACAACCCAGTGTCGCATTTTTATAGCGCAACACATGCAAATGAGGTGTGGCGCAACTTTAATGACATGCTAATCGCGCCACTGCACCTTTGCATGGCTGATCGACTGATTTGCATATGTCGGCTGAATATCGCGTATTTGCGCTTAGCGCAATAGGGAAGGTCCGGCTGAGCCGATGGCGCATGTTTTTGGCTGTGTGCTACACTGCATTGCACATGCCCAGACAGGTTACGCATGCGTCGATCGCACTGCAGACCTGCCGAGCGCGATAGGCGATTCTGGCCATGGCCACCATTGTGCCAGTGGTGCTACAGCACTGGGCACTATATGGCGCTGTGGCACTTCTGCGCGATAGTCCACTGTGGCACTGGTGCTCTGCTTAGCAGTCGTGCAGGATGCCTATACATCCTATGGCGCTGTGCGTAGCCTTGCGTCATTGCCGTGACCTTGTGTATGCCCTCTGACCCCTGGCGCTGTGGGCATGCCGTATCGTCCTATTGCGCTGTCTGGTTACAGCGCCGCTGTAAAATGTGGCGCTGTGCGAACAGCGCGATTGGGCTCCTATGCTGGTCTCTTCTTTGCTCAACTCCACGTGGGGTCACAGCGCAGCAGGCGTCATTGCCTGCTGTAAAGTTGGGGCCATGGCTCAGAGGAGGGCGGTGTCCTGGAGCCCAGTTGAAGTGGCCAACCTGGTGGCCCTAGTGGAGCCCCACCATGAGGACTATATGGTGAGGCCCCTCACGGACCTAGGACCCATGTGTGGCAGCAAGTGGCCACTGACCTGGTGGGGTGTCACTGGCGGGGCGGTCTGGAGCAGTGCGGCACCGGCCTGATATCTCCGCGGAGGACCGGAACTGTTAGCAGCGCTGCGTTTCCCATGCCAGGCGGGGCCTGGTGCCTAGGCCATTGGAGTGTACCATCTATTCACCTATATCTCTCTAGGGGTGTGTGTGTGCCTGGGTGGCTGTGCATCGGTGTGTCAGTGTGTGCAGCTGTGCGATGGATGGTTATGGCTTGTGGGCAGGCAGTCTTACTGGGGCAGGGGCACTCTGCTTTTGAGTCACACTGATGTTTGTCTCACCATATGTCTCCCACAGGCGGATGGTGAGGGCGCCGGACGAGGCTGATGTGGGATGCCAGGGCCCCAGTGCCACAGGCCGTCGGGCAACAGCAGCAGCATCAGCAGCAGCAACAGCAGCAGCAGCAGCGGCAGACCGAGCTGGAGGAATGTGAGTATCATTACGCCATGGATGCTATTGAATGCTGGGGGCAGGACCACCAACCATGATGGACACAACCAAATGGGAGGTCGTAGTTCCACTAGACGAAACACTAGTGAGTCCCACACTGGAGTACAGTGTACAGTTCCGGAAAACATACCTGCGTATGGACAGGGACTGGGTGGAAGCGTTCACAGGAGGCGACATGGATGGTGCATGGATTGCATCACAAGTCCTATGCAGACCGGTTGACGGAACTGAACATGTACTCCTGGAGGGAGGAGGTGTGGGGATATGATGGGGACATACAAGTATTGTACAGGGGAACAGAGTGCAGGAAACAATATTTGTCAGTGTAAAGGATGTTCCAGGACTAGAGGGCATGGGATGCAGTTGGAGGGGGCTCGTTTAAGAGGAACATGCGAAAGTGTTTCTTCACATAATGGGTGGTGGACGAGTGGAACACCCTGCAAGAGGATGTGGTGGGGGCTGACTTGGTCATGGGATATCTGTATGTGTGGGTTCGCCATGAGGGACTTCTGGAGGTCAGGGGTGAGGGGGAACGGACTTATAGGACAAGAGAGTGATCGTACAAGGCCAAATGGCCAGACTGGGTGTCCCATAGGCCCTTATCTGCCGACACTGTCTATGTATCCATGTATGTAGGCGTGACACAGGTGACCTGCATCACAGTGCAGCATCACGACACGTCTGTGTATGCATCACAGGTGGTCCAGGCATGCACTGGGCACATAGCTGTGTAACTGGCATCGCACCACGTTGCAACATCACATGACAGCCTAGTTTGTACTGTGATTGACATGGGCAGTGTGTGTGGGCGGTGGTGCATGGCTGGTGCCGCCTGTTTGTGATGGCCATGTGCATGTTCACTGTGGGTGGGTGCATGCCATCACATGTGCAGCACATTGGGTTAGATGGGTTGCAGGTTGGGTGGTGTTCAGGGTTGTGGTCAGTCTCAGCCATTGACTGTGTTCCCATTTTCCTAGGCCTCGGTGTGCTTCAAGCATGGCGCATGATGTGCGGCTCCTGACCCAGGTGTGGTCAAAACCGGGAGCTCCTGCAAGCCCTACAGCGCCAGGGGAATGGCGGGCGCGACATAGGAGGGACGGCGGCAAGGGAGGAGCAGGAGCCTGCTGGGCCAGTAGCCCACCTTTCATTTGACTTCACCCATCCCTTTCACCCTGCCTTCCCTCTCCAAGTTTTTTCCTCCCTTGAACACCCCTGCCTTTTACCCGTCCCCCCAACTTGTACATAGTTATAACTTTATTGTTCACTGTTTTATTTCAATATACATTTCTATTTTGGTACAACTGCTGTGTTGGTGTCTGCTTTGCAACTGGCTCTGGGTGCTCCGTTGCAGGGTGTACATGCCATCTGGGCTACTATGGTCCTGGGTATATATGTGTGTGTGTGTGTGTGTGTGTGTCCATGGGGAGGTATCACCAGCATAGCATTACCTTTCTGTTGCTCTTGCCATCTGCTGCCACCCACTGCTGGGTGCACAGGGTGGGTCTGGCTGGTCTGCTTCTCTGCAGCATGGGGTTGCCGTGTGGCACGGGGGGAGCATGGTGTTTCCTGCAGTGCCTGTCACTGCACATGAGCGGTGTCTTGGGGGCATGGTGCACGCTGTGCTGTGCGTACGGGGGGGACTGATGTGCACTGTGGTTCTCAACCCCAGGGGTGTGGCACTCTCTGCCTGCCAGTGGTTGTGCTGGGGTGTCATGGCTCTGCTATGCTTTAGTTGGCTTGTCCCCATGGGCACGTGGATCATCCGTCCCACCCCCAGTGATGCTGTGCTTGGGGTGTGCCAGTGTGGTGTGGGTTCTGCAGTGAGTTCCTGTGCCCATATGTGTGGCATGGCTGGCGGTGGGCCCCAGCCTGCCTCCTGGATGTTGCAGTTCCATTGCTCTGGGGGGGCTGTGCTTGCGCTGGCAGCTCTGCACTGCTCAGCTGAGCTTCATGGTTGCGCCATAAGCGCGCATTTTGTCAACTCTCCTACCTGGTTGCGCCATGGCGCAGTATGTGCGATATTGAGACGTTGGTTGCTTGTGCAATTTGCTCTGCTCCATGTTTGAATATCGCACCTGTTGCGCATTTGCGCAACTGGTTTGTGCTTGCTCCTGCTGTTGCGCTACTTTTGAGCGCAGTTTGAATATCTGGGCCAAGGTATTTAATGCTTATTTCCAGGTATGATCCAGGAGATTACATCCAAAATTACAATGGTGATACATACAGTGGAATACTTTGTCATATAATATGTAGCAAAGCAAAAAGACATGAAACAAGGCACTGCATAATGAAAAGGGAATACACGTCAGGTGATGCATTCAGTTTGATACATTGTAATACAGTGAACAATGAGAGGAATCAGCGCATTTACTAAGCAAACACATCATAGAAAGGGAAAAATTTAGGAACAGTATCCATCCATATAAAGCTGCACAAAGGACGTATAACTAAGTACCATGACAATAGATCAACACTGATTATACAAATGAGTGCCATACAGAGATTGCTCACATTCTGCGGTAAGAACAGTGTGCCAAGCTCAGGTGAAATTAAGACAGAAAGTAGGCATAGAGGGGCAGAGATGAATTTTGGGTGGTATGGAGTTCCATAGCTTTGGGGCTGCATAAGTGTAAGAGGATTCACCAGTGAAAGTTCTTACCTTAGGGACAGCCAGTAGTGCAGTATCACCTCACTTCAAGGGGTAGTTACCGTTCATCGGTCTGAGAAGTGTGGCAAGGGATAGGCACTGGCCATTATGCATAATGCTATTGATCACACCCTCAAAACTATGATCTCATAGGGTGACGGAAGCAGCCAACGCAGCCTGTCATAAAGAGAAAAGTGGTGAGGGATCCAGTGGGATGCCAATGCAAAATGACAGATATTGTTGCATATAGCATCCCACTGGAGGAGAGCAGATCTGGAGGCAGTCGAGTACACAGGGCACCATAAAGAAGCTTGTGAAGGAGATCCCATGAGCAATGGAAAGGTGAGCTTGTGGAGTCCGGTTACAGCCCACTTTACAAGAGATGCCCAGCATGGAGTTCACTGACTTGCAGACACTCATGACGTGAGAGGAGTAATCAAGTGAGGGGGTCAAGTGTGACTCCAAGGTATGTGAAGGAGGAGATGGAGGGGACTAACATACCATTTGGTAAACTATGGATAAAGGGGACAGGTATACTCTTAATCTGGGGGATTTACCAACAGCATAGATTGTGTTTTGATCATGTATAGAATCAGTTTGTTCGCAGATAGCTAAGTGTGCACTGACTGTAGGTCAGCTGTTAAGTACTGGTTTATCTGATCAATACTTTTGGAGCAAGTACTGTATACAGAACCAGATCATCAGTGTAGGGAACAGCAGAGCAGTGGGACAGGCTTTGGTTTATGGAATTTATATGTACAGCAAACAGAACTGGACCTAGAACAGAGCCTTGGGGAACACCCACCAGAGTTGGGGTGGGATCAGAGAGGGAAGGAGGTCTCATACTTGATTCTCTGGGATCTGTTTACCAAGTGTCTCTCCAAACCACTCATATACTCTAAAGCCTCAAACCCAGAGCAAGGAATTATGGGAATGCAGATCCTTATGCAAGGCTGGCTGACAAGGAATGACCAGGCCAAATATCGCATTTTAAATAGGCTTGCACATCTGAACCAGAAGGAGCTATGAATAACAAACTACAGGGGAGTCTTTTGTCTTCTTGGGACTCCTCATTGTAGTGCAGTCATTGTTTTAGCCAAGTACCAAATCAGAGCCCTAATGCTTTTGGCATTTTCTACACTCAGAGTTTGCATACTTCTGCAGGAAGAGTAGCACGTATGATCTGTAAAAGGATGGTTGGGAGGGGAAATATCCAAATTGTTTGGTTTTTGTACAGCTCTCCAAAGCACACATATGTTTTAAAGCCTCAATTCTAGAACAAGGCATCATGGCATTGACTAACAATGACATAGAAACATGGAATGTGTTGGCACAAAAGGACTGGTTGGCCCACCTCTTTTCCCTACCTAACACTACACCTTGGACTCTGTTTGGTCACAGGTGTCCCTCTCCCCCCTTACCACTATTTATTATACCCATGTGCCTATCCCACATATGTTTGAAGTTTCCACAGTCTTTGCCCCACCACCTCTTCTGGCAGGCTGTTCCAGATGCCCACCACCCTTTCTGTGAAGATGTATTTCCTCACATCCCTCCTAAACTTCCCACCATCAAGCGTCATAGCATGCCCTGTGTTATGGTGCTCCTCCTCCTGTGAAAGAGACTCCCCTCCTGCACTTTGATCACCCCTATGTGGCACCTATAGGTCTTAGTCTTATCCCCTCCCTCTCTCCCTCCTCTCCTCCAGGGAGTACATGTTGAGCTCCTGCAGCCTCTCCTTGTATGGTTTCTCATGCACCCTCTGCACCATTTTAGTAGCTCTCCTCTGGATCACTTCCACATTGTCAATGTCCTTGCAGAGATGCGGCCTCCAGAACTGGACACAATACTCCAGGTGGGGTCTCACAAGTGAGCAGTACAGCAGGAATACCACCTCCCTTCTCCTGCCAGAGATTCCCATCCCTATGCACACCAGCAGCCAGTCTGCCTGGTATCCTATTATGTGGGTGACTCAAATTGAGCGGCTCACTTTTGAGCGACTCAATTTGAGTGCCTGTGATGTGAGTGAGTGCACCAGGGTAGCAAGGTGTGGTAACAGTGAGAGTGAGAGGAGAAGAATGGCGACTGAAAAATATAGTGAGTGGAAGAGAGAGGTATAGGGAATGGGTATATGGGAAGTAGTTTGGCCAGGCAGTTCCCAGCTGTCTGTCTGGTCTTGTGGAGAGAGTGCATGCCTGCAGTGTGGGAGGCTCCAGGTTCGGAGCTGGCTAGGCGTGTGGGAATTCTTTTGTTGTTTTCTGCTTTAGGCACTTCATTTTTTTTTTATACTCTTGTTCGATCTCCTGGTTATGTGGTAAACAGTCCCCCACCTTCCTGAATGTGGTCCCCCCATTTTGATAAAGTGAGTCCCCCACGAATAGCCCCCTGACAAGTTGTCTCGTGTACCCCACTGTCAGACTCCCCCTTGGAGTTGATTATAATAATAAAGGGTGTGTGAGGGGGGACATAGCCCCCCGCATAAAAAGTAAAACAACTTTTGCATCTGAAGCTTGTGTTGTGGACTGTAGCTTATTGTGGTTCCACTGTTGTGCACAGTTGCCACTGCTGTTTTTGGTGATGTGCACTTGCTGATGTGCGTGCTGCTATTCCATTTTTACTGTTATGATATAGAACCAGCTTGCCTTGCCTATTGCCCTGTTACACTGCTCTGCCACCTTGAGCTCATCACATATGGTCACCCCATGGTCCCTCTGTTGCTTGGTAACTGTAAGTACCCCCATCTTATACACAGCCCTAGGCCCCGCCAGGTGCACAACTTTGCACTTTTTGGCATTGAAACCCTGCTGCCACTTCCTAGATCATTCCTCTAGTTTCTCCAGATCCCTTTGCATTCATTCCACCCCTTCCTGGGTGTCCACCCTATTGCAAATGTTTTTGTCATCCGCAAAGAGACACACCTTCCCCACCAGTTCCTCAGCAATGTCACCTATGAAGACACAGAAGTAGACAAGGCCCAGTACTGATCCCTGTGGTATTCCATTGGTCACTCTATCATCCTCTGAGTGACTGCCATTTACCAGCACCCTCTGCCTTCTATCTGTCAATCCATTAGATATCTAGATCATCACCTTCTCCTTATCCCAGGTTGCTAAGTTTCTTTATCAGCCACCTGTGTGGTATGTATCAAAGGCCTTACTGAAATCCAGATGGGCCACATCATGGCCCTTCTCTTATCCACTTCCCTAGTTACCCAGTCATAGAAAACTTTAAGATTAATTTGACATGACCTCCCCCATGAAGCCATGCTGCCAGTGGTGCTGTAGCCCATATGTCTCCAGGTACTCCATCAGTCTCTCCTTCAACAGGGACTCCAGTATATACCCCACCACTGATGTGAGACTGACTGGTCTGTAATTGCTGGCCTCCTCCCTGCTACCTGTCTTGTACAGAGGGACCACATTAGCTCTCCTCCATTCCTCTGGAACCACTCCCATCTCCAATGAAGTGCTAAATATTGTTACCAGATGGGTGGTAGCACCATGCTCAGTTACTTATGTACCTTGGGTGAATTGCATCCATTGACTGGGACTGGGATGTTCTGGAGGCCAAGACTGCCAGAAGTCAGGCCTTGCTGGACACCTTCCCAAACTGTCTAGTTGTACAGCTAGTTAAGGAACCCACCTGGCAGACTACAATCCTAGGTGTGACGCTCACTACCTCAGAGGTGGTGGAAGCTGTTGGGGTGGGAGAGCTGCTGGGGAAAAGTGACCATATCTCTGTTTGGTTTGAACTGGCTCTTGGGTCCAGCAAACCACAACTGAGAGCTGAAGCACTTGATTTTAGAAGGGCAGACTTAATTAGGTTAAGGGAGCTGGTCAGGGATAAATTAGTTGCGGTGGATAACAGATTGGGTGGAAGAGAGATGGGGACAATTAAGGGGGCCATTCTTGAAGCATCTATGGTATGCATAAGAATGGTAACCAAAAAATAGGTTCAAGAGACCATTACGGTTCTCAGCAAGGATCAAGAACATGGTGAAGACCTTGAAGAAGGCCTTCCATAAATACAAAGAAAAGCGAGGAGGGGGTAGACTGGAGAAAAAGAGGGAAGCAAAGAGGGCCGTTAGGGAGGCAAAAGGAGACATACAGCACAGAGTTGCATATTGCATGAGGAAAAACAGTTCTTCAGATATATTAGTGAAAAAGGAAGAAAGGTGGGGGAATTTTAAGGCTTGCTGAGGGGAGTAGGGTGATAGAAGAGGATGGGCAAAAGACAGCCATCCTTAACTTCTGCTGAGTTTTCACTAGGGAGAATGGTGGATCCTTGCCACACAGTGGCAGCAAATTGACCACTAAGGAGGTCCCTGAAATGAGGCAGACAATATTTACTAGTGAAAGGGTCTTGAAAGGGCTGGCAGCACTAAATATAGATAAAGCCCCAGGACCAGATGGGTTGCGTCTGAGGATACTCAGTGAATTAGTAGCAGCACTGGCTGAACCCCTGGTAGGTCTATTCAACATCTCACTTAGGATGGGAGACATTCCAAAGGATTTGAAGGCAGCAGATGTGGTTCTACTTCATGGTGGGGGGCAAATAGCAACCAGAGAACAATAGACATGTCAGTTTTATCTCTATTGTAGGGAAGCTGAGTGACTCTCTGATCAAAGAGGACCTTGAGGGCTAACTGGAAAGCAATGGGCTCCAGGACTGTAAACAGCACAAATTTGTGTCAGGGAGGTCTTGTCAGACTAACCTGATGGTTTTCTTTTGACTGGGTAATGAAAGAATTAGATAGGGGCCATACTGTGAATTTGCTGTACTCCAACTTTAGCAAGGCTTTTGACTCGGTGCATCACAGATGACTGCTGAATAATATGGCGGACTTTGGTGAGGTTAAAGTTATAGTAAACTGGGTAGGTAACTGGCTAAAGGGGAGGCAACAGAGGTCTGTGGTTAATGGGGTTAAATCAGAAGAGAGGGAAGTTATGAGCAGGATTTTACAGGGGTCCTGAATCCGGTCCTCTTCAACATATTCATCAGTGACATTAGAGAGGGAATCCAGGGAAGGCTGTGTCTCTTCGCAGATGACACAAAAGCTCTGTGGGAGGGTAGATAGTGATAAGGGAATAAGAGAAATATAGAAAGACTGAGGGGTGGTCAAGGGTTTGGCAGTTTAAATTCAGTGCCAAAATGTGCAAGGTAATGCACCTAGGGAACAAGAACCCCAAGATATAGTACTGCATGGGAAGGGTGAGACTTGGTACTATGGCCGAGGAAGGGGACCTTGGAGTTATCATCAGCAACTCACTTAAGCAATTGAGTCAGTGCAGCAAGGGTATTAGGTTTCTGGGATGAATCGGGAGGGATATTGATAGCAGAAGGAAACAGGTTATTTCTTCCCATCTATAGATCCATGGTGAGGCTTCACCAGGAGTCCTATGCCCAGTTCTGGAGTCCTTACCTCAAGAAGGAGAAGGATAGGCTGGAGATGGTGCAGCACAGAGTAACAAAAATGATTCAGGATCAGCAGGGCAGAACCGATGAGGAGAGCCTCAAGGCACTGAACATGTACTCACTGGATACCAGAAGGGATAACAAAGCAACTATTTAGCTTGAACACTAACTCATGGACTGGTCTCATGGACATGAGTGGAAACTAACAGCTGGGATGTTCAGGAGGGACATGAGCAATCACTACTTTATGGAAAGGGTGATGGAACCATAAAACAGTTTACCAGTTGAGGTGGTAGGTTTGAAAACAGGGTTTCAAGCAGGGTTGGAATAGAATGAAGGATATAGTGGTTGCTTAGGGTGACAGAATCAGGGAGTAGAATGAGTGGGAGAACAGGGAAGGTTAGTACCCTGGAGGAACAGTAGGTTCTAGGGCTTTTATGAAATGTGGGCAGACTGGATGAACCACTGGTCTTTTTCCTGCTGTCTTTGTCTATTGTATATTTTTGCAGCCCAATTGACTTGTTTTCCAACTCTTGGCGGACTCTCTCTTCCATAAATGGACTTTTGTCCACTTTCCCTGATGCCTGTTAATGTGTGGCGACATGTCTTCCCTCTTTCGGATAGAAGGGGGGGCTAATAAGGAAGAGGGGGCCGTGACTGGAGGAGAGAAGGCTACAGGAAGGGGGAAGGATGAGAGTGTCATCACTATCAGGGTAGAAGGGAATGGGGGCTCTAAATCAACAACAGCGGGGATAGGAGAGGAGTTGGAAATCAGCATGAGAGGTCGACATGGGAAGCCCACTAGGAAGTAGTCAAGCTGGGAAAGGGTTCAAGGGGAATGGGAGGAATAAGGTAGAGAAAAGGGGTGAGGCAGAAGTAGGGGGTACAGATACAGAAGTCACAGAGGGTGCAGCTGGTGGGGTTAAGGGGCAGGGAAGAATAAATACTGGGGTGGTGCAAGAGGCATTAGAAGAGAAAGGGGTAAGGAATGGGGGGTACTCATCCTGGGGGATTCTACACTGAAATGGGTGAGACGGGCACAAAGGAGGAAAGGCACAGCCGTATTTGGGTTGAAGCTGTCCCCAGGTTGACTGCAGGAGGGGCAGGGCAGGCACTGCTCAAGCATGCAGCGAGGGGGAGGAAGAAATCTCATTTACTGTTGCATGTGAGTACAAACGACTTGGTGGGGGACACTGTGGAAGTAGTGAGGGGGAGGTCCGAGTAGTTGGACAGACAGTGTGGGGGGTTGGGAAGTCAGTGGCATTCTTGGAGGTACTGCCAGTACCATGTGCAAGCATGGGGAGCAAGGGTAGGCTTGAGGAGTTTGAGTCACTCTGGGATTGGTGCCACACCAAACATTATGGGTTAGTGACTAACTGGGGACTTGTACGTGGGGGACAGAGTACACTGCAGCAGGACGGGGAAGGGAGTATTAAAGGCAGCATTACTGCCGGCCCATTGGTGTTGAGAGTTGAGGTGCTGGACACCACACCTCGTGCCATGCTGGTGACCCGGGTTCGGACGTGAGCCCAGGCCACCAGGGGTCGGCAGAAGAGGAATAGGATTGAGCATCCAGAGGAATCTTCTCCTTTCCTATCCTAGGGCTTGATCCAGGGACCAACCACTCTGTAGCGGTCCCTGGTGACAACCGGGGATGCTACTAGAGTGGTATAGTAAAGGGAGCAGAGTGTGGTGGATGTTGGCACGCTGTGCCTAAGCGTCATTGCTCGCCTGCACTCCGCAAAGGAGAGAAAAGTGGAAAATGGGCTACGGTCAGGCAGCATGAGCTTCTGACCCCCGCTGACAGTTCTTAGGCATGGTACTTTCACTTCCAAATACCTAAACAGCACATATAAGCAAGCAACATTTGGCATTGACAAATGCTTGTTATACCAGGGCCTCTGGTGTCATTTGGGCTTTTACTGCCACTTTAAGTACTAGGACTCCTATTCTGGGCCCCTTGTGTTCCTTGGGCCTATGCTGCCCCTTTAAATATTGGAGCCTATGCTGCCCCCTTGAGCACTAGGGCCTATACTGCCCCTTTAAATACTGGGGCTTATGCTGCCCCCTTGAGCACTAGGGCCTATGCTGCCCCTTTTAAAGATTCAGGCCTGCCTACAGCCTTGCTGAAAGTCGCTTGGCGCCATCCCACCTCTACCCCACCCCTTCTCATAAATATTTATTATCTCCCCAATGGCCTTTAGGCTGGGCCCCTCCCCGTGGGTGTTGCATGCCCAAATATCTGAATTTCAGCCCTAGGCCCACCCCTCCCATCTGTTTACTCAGGCGCCCTTGCAGCATGGTTAATAAAATAAAAAAACAACACTTTCAGTTCAATTTAGGCAGACAGCACTCTTCTCTTGTACTACCGCTGACTCACCACCCCAGCCTGGGGAAAAGCTGCTGCTGGGAGGAGGGAGGTGTTCACCGGCAGTGAGAGGTACCATCTGTGAAGAGGGCAGGTTCTGCGGCGGACAGCCGGGGGCCTTCCAAGAGCCGACAGCTCCGGGAATTGGTCAACGATGTGCTCTTCCATGCCACCAGCAAAGGACTGAATGGGGATGGCAGCACACAAAAAAGCAAAAGGGACATTGACAGCCTGTACCAGAGCATCGGGGACCAGAGAAGTTCCTTTTCTTCTTTCTTTCGGGGTGACCGCCAGACTCGACCGCAGGACAAACAGGCACACACAGCACAGCAGTTTTCACTGGCTGGAGGAGAGGCAACACCATGGAGTCAACAGGACTGGTCACCAGTGCCTTAGGTAAGCCACAGTCCTAGCTGCACTCCTCTCACCTTCTCCACTCCACAGCCCAGCACACACTCTCTTGGCAAAAAAATGGCTCTTCTATTTAGCAGATGCTCGAGGTTCTAACCTTAGAACCCTGAGCCTGTGCCCAGGTCCAATGGCATGAATTTCAAACAGGCACCACGTGCTGGCCAGGGACAGTGGTCCCAGCGCATGGGTGCCCACTCTTGTGCTGCCTGCTCTGAGGGGGGGTGGAATGGAGCAAGCAGGCAGCAGAGAGCCCAGAAAAAACTTTTATGTTTGTTGTGCCCTGCCTAGCTACAGTGAGTGGAGGGGCATTACAAAAGGACCCTTATACTTCCCTCTGTTATCCCACACAGACATCGGGGAACCCTGGGCACACTACCCCATTACAAGCTCCCCTTTGTGTAGTGCCCCCATATTTGGAGGCATTACACCTTTCCATCTTCCTCCTGATCCCCTCTTGCTTTTTCCTATTCCTTCTCCCTTGATTCTTCCCTAGTCTCCTTAATTCTTTATTTTTCTTTCTGAATGTAGGCTTTGTCAGCTCTCCCTCATTGGCCTCTTTCCCTAACCTAATTTCAGCATTAAACTTACGATTATCCACTTTGCTGCTACCAGTCCCCTATTCAGGGCATGGTTCCCAAGACACTCTCCCTTCTTAGTGGTTCTCTTAGCCTCTGTCTCCTCTGCAGTCAGTTATCTGTCCAATGCAGACATCAAACGTCTGCTATAGAGCACTGTCCCCATCACTTTTAATGAGCCTCCAGTCCCAGAAGCCCCTCCTGTCCCCTACAAAGTAGTACCCCTCCTACTGACACATCCCTTCAACTACCCATTAAACTCCTTAGTCTCTTCCCTACTTATACTGTTGTTCTCATTCCTCCTTTTCACACAGGGAGGACCTCAGAAAAGGCCAGGAAGCTGACAGCACCGTTAATCTGTCCACCAGCCACTTAACATTCTGCTTCACTACCTACACAGGCTGGTTCTCCAGATCATTGGTACCCAAGAGTACCAGCACCCCAGCTCCCTCTCCCCCTTCCCTGCCATCCTCCCTATCTTATCTATAGCCCAGATAGCTGATGCATCAGGAAGACATGTGACCATTTCACTTCCCTTTCCTTCCCCATCCACCACCATCTCTTCTCCCCAATCAGTGAGTCCCCAGTCACGAAGACTCTTCTTGTTGACTTCCTGTTGCTCACCCCCACCTAGGTGCCACAGTCATCGCCCATTTACCTGACTGACTCAGAGCCCCCCCCACATTGGAATAGAGCCAGGTACAGGTACCTGAGCCTCCTCCAGGGGTGTAAAGTGATTTACTGTCTGAGTGGTGTGAGACTGGTCAGAACCTATCTTGCTGCCCCTGCCTCCCTTCTTCCTCCTCCCATTCTCCACTACCCTCCAGTCCCCTAGGGCAATGGGCCTCTCAGGGAGTGAGGGTGTGGGGGTCAATCTCAGCTAAGCCAGTGATGCAGCTGAGATAGCTCATCTCTTGCTGCTACCAGTTGAGCATGGAGCTCTGCAAAAGTCCTGCAGATGAGGTAGTGTCCCCTCCTCCAGAGCATAACTCTGAGGAGGAGTGGCTTACCATCCTCTAAACTGATTATCTCCCCACTGTATCTCATCTACACTGATCCTATGATAACCCCTAGACCATTGTTAATAGCTTAAAACATAGAAACATAGAATTTGTCAGAAGATAAGGACCACTTGGCCCTCTTAGTCCGCCCAGTTTGTCCCTGCTTATACTGTCACTGCAGAACCTACCTGTTCTATGGCCTCTCCCCCACTATCTTTCTACTAAGATTCCTTTGTTTCTATTCCATGCATGCTTGAAGCTCACCACTGTTTTAACTACCACCACCTTTGCTGGGAGACTGTACCAGGCAACCGCCACTCTTTCAGTGAAGTACTTCCTCACATCCCTCCTAAACTCCCCCTTCCAGCTTCACTGCATGCCATCTTGGCTGGAGCACCTTTTCCTCTGAAAAACACTCCCCTCCTGTACCTTGTTCTCCCCTGTGAGGTATTTATAGGTCTCTATCATGTCCCGCCTCTCCTTCCTCTGTTCCATGGTATACATATTGGGATTCCTCACTCTCTCCTCATAGGGCTTTTGATGCAAACCCTGCACCATTTTAGTTGCTCTCTTCTGTATACAGTACTCTACCCTGTGTATATCCTTTCTGAGATGTGGTGTCCAGAACCAGACACAGTACTTCAAGTGGGGTATCACCAACAATCGATACAGTGGCAACACTATCTCTCTCCTTCTACTGGTTATTCCCCTCCCAATGCATCCCATCATCCTACTGGCCTTGTCTACTGCCTTGTCACACTACCCCACCACCTTGAGGTCATCAGATATGATCATCTCATGGTCTCCTTCTCTGCTTTGTGACTGTCAATACCTTCCCCCGGTTTATATAGCATCCCTGGGTTTCTTCGCCCTAGGTGCATGCCTCTGCACTTTTTTGCATTGAAACCCAGTTGCCATACCCTTGATCACTCCTCGAGTTTTCTCAGGTCTCTACTGATTTTCTCAACTCCCAGTGGAGTATCTACTCTATTGCAGACTTTGGTGTCATTGAAAGAGGTGTACCTTCCCTTCCAGTTCTTCTGCAATGCCACTTATGAATACATTGAAGAGAACTGTTTCCAGCACTGAGCCCTGAGACACCCCACCGATCATTCTTCCCTCATTAGAGTGAGTGCCATTTACCAGCCTATGTCACCTATCCATCAACCAGTTCCTTACCCAGTTTACCACACTGGGTCTGACACCTAAACTGCCTAGTGTCCTTCTAAGCTTCCTATGTGGTACAGTATTGAAGGCCTTGCTGAAGTTTAGGTAGATCACATCCACTGCTCCACCCTGATCCATTTGCCTGGACACCAAACCAAAGAAATCAATCAGGTTAATCTGACATGACCTATCTCCTATGAATTCTTGCTTCCTTAAGTCTTGTAATCTGCTGAATTCAAGATATTCCACTAGCCTTTCTTTTAATCTGACTGGTCTGTAATTGCCAGCCTCCTTCCCGCTGCCACTGTTATTGAATGGGACTACATCTGCCCACCTCCAGTCCACTAGAACCACTCCTGTTTCCAGTAAGTTGTTAAATACAGCTCTTAGTGGTGCAGCCAGTACTCCACTGAGCTCCTTCAGTACCCTTGGATGTATTCAGTCCAGCCCCATAGCCTTGTCCACTTTCAGATTTGCAAGTCCTCTTAACTTGCTTTCCTCTAGCTGCCTTATACCCCCAGACTTGAAACAAAATGGCAAACCTTATATATGGAATACTGTTATATACAGAGTACTTCCTATACCTCCCTTACTTCCTTGGTTAATTTGGATTATGTATTTGTATAATGTACATTGAAATAAACACATATACATAAATATAAACATACAGAAATATATAAATACCTATTTCACTTGTATCATTCAAATGTAACAGCAAATCTCCTGCAGTGGTTGCTGAAGTGGGTGTGTATGTTTTGGAGTATGCATGTGTACCTGTGGGGGATGAAGCACTGGCCCCACAGTGGCCTGCACTTCTGCAGACTGAAATAGTGTTGTAATTTGGCAATCATGGATTTGTATTTTCAGCCAGAAGTGGGTGTCTATGTCTTACACTGTTCATGCGTATCTGTGGCCACAGAAGTGCTGGCACCACAGGAGCCTGCACTTCCTCAGACAGAAGTAGTGTTATAATTTGGGTATTGTGGATTTGTATCTGCAGCTTCTGAAACTGGAGGTAGGTGTCGCTGTCTTACACTGTGCATGTGTAACTGTGGCTGCAAAATTGCTGACCTCACAGGTGCCTGCACTTCTATAGGCAGGTGGTGCTGTAATTTGAATATCGTGGATTTACATCTGCAGCCAAAGTGGGTGTGCATGTTTTGCACTATGCATGTGTATCTGTGACTGCAGAAATGTTGGCCCCACAGGGGCCTGTGCTTCTGCAAACAGAAGTAGTGTTGTGATTTGGGTATCATGGATTTCTGTCTTCAGCCAGAAGTGGGTGTGTATGTTTTGCAGTGTGCATGTGTATGCATAGCTGCAGAAGTGCTGGACCCTGATGATGGAAGTCTTTCATGTTAACTTGAAAGAGCTGAATGTTGTTTGTCTTACCTGATGATGGCTGTCTTTAATTGCTTGTGTGGTCTTGTCCTTTTGCTGCTTGATGGGAGTTTGGGTTGGAAACCCTAATACCACATTTCCCAACTTTTGTGGCAACAAGTTGAACCTGAACTGGTGCATTAATGCATTTTTGCAATGTACATGATTAGATAGATAGATAAATAGATAAGCAGGCAGATATCAATAACAATATCTATGGAACTTGGATTATACATTCCAAAGGGACCTGGAGGGAGACCCAAGACCATCAACTAAGTGGTGATTATGGACAGGAGCAGGTATGAGCCATACTTTCATGGATGAGGGGATTTAGGAAGAAAGTAATGGGGCAGAATAAATAGAAAGAAGCAGATTGTGGAATCAGTGCCATAGGATTGCAGGTAAGCAGATCGGGGTGGGACTCGCATCAGGGGATAGAGTGTTTAAGGGACTCAGGGCAATGAAAATGAATAAATCATGGGGACCAGATGGCATACACCTTAGGGTGTTGAGACAGATCAGTTAGACAATGGTGGCATCACTGGTTGCTCTATTAAACTGCTCCCTGAACACATAGGGTCATGGCAGTAGACTGGTGGGTGACAAATGTGGTGCCACATGACAAGACTGGGGACAGAGACATCACAGGAAACTACAGGCTCATAAGCCTGACCTCAACAATAGGGAAGCTGCTGGAACATCCTCATAAAGGAGTAGCTGGTGGAGTTCCTTGAAGCTCATTGGCTATCAGACAAAGGGCAGCACAGGTCTGTGGCAAGCACGTCATGCCAGACTAACTCAATCAACATTTTTAATTGGGTCACTGAGGCAGTGGATGGGTGACAAGTACTTAATGTGCCATACTTGGACTTTAGCAAAGCCTTTGACTGCCACACAGAAGGCTGGCTACAAACACTGGAAGACCTGGGTGTGAAACTAGAAGATCTGTGGGAAGGTGGACACAGAATGGAATAAGGGACATGAAATGGAATCTGGAAAGACTGGAGAAGTGGTCTAAGGTGCCGCAGCTTAAATTCAATGCCAAGAAATGTAAGGTTATGTGTATTGGTAGGAAAACATATAGAACTGACTATTGGATGAGGGAGTGAGAGTGGTTTAGGCTACTGGGGAATGAGACTTCAGAGTCATTATCAGTGACAACCTTAAGTCATCAGCCGAATGCAAAAAAACATATGGGCAAGTGAGAAGAATGCTTGTTTGTATAGGTAGAACATTCACCAGCAAAAGGACAAAAGTGACAGTGCCCCAGTACAAGCCTATAGTGAGACCAACCTGGAGTACTATGCCCAGTTCTGGAGTCCTCCCCTCAGGAAGCACAGGGAACACTTGAAGAGGATTCAAAGGAGGACTACAGAAATGACACAGGGGCAGAAGAGGAGGACATATGGGGAGAGACTAGAGAAACAAAACATATACTGTCTCAATACCAGAAGTGAGGGGGTCACATGACTGATATCTACACGTTATTGAATGTATCAACAGGTTAAACTGCAGTAATCTATTTACAAAGAATGAACAAACAGTAACCCTGGGACATGGGTGGAAGTTGGTGTGGTGGGGAGATTCTAAAGGGAAGTTAGGAAATGCTTTTTCACAGAGAGGGTGGTGGACACCTGAAATAGTCAACTAAAGCTGGTGGTATAAGCCAAATACGTGACATGTTTCTAACATGGATGGGATAGGCACAATGGTATAGTAAGGCCTAAGGAAAGGGGGTGACAGCCAAAGGAGGGGGCACCAGAAATAGCTGATTGGACTAGGAAATCTAGTCTAACGGTAGGTGAGGCACGGAGGTAGGTAGGAAATGAACAGAATGGACAGGCTGATGAGTGCCATTTGAATGTATGTATCTATGTATGAGAATTTATGTATTACCCTCTGCACTTCCTTAATCTCCAGATTCTGGTTTGACTCCCTTCCCTCATACCTTGCCTCTCTCCTGTCTTCCTCCCTAATGTTTCATAGTCCCTTCACAATTTTTGCTCTTGCTCCCTTTAACTTCCTCCAAAGAAATCCATTGCTTTTCAAACTACCTTCTTTTTCTGCTTCCCTAAACTCTGGGTCTCTCTTCCCCTGGCTATCCACTTTGCTTCTTCCCTCCACTCACTCACACACATCTCTCCTCTGCGACTTTACAACTCACTCCTGCAGTTGATCCTGACTCTGGGACATGAGCTGCTTCCAATCACCATTCAGTCACTGGTGCCCCTTCACTCTGCAGTTACACTAGTGCAGCCCCCTATGCACTCTTCTAAATTACAACCTTTGATCCTACCCTAAACTGTTTTTTTGCCTTGTGTACAATTTTGAATTTATTTTCTTTTATCCTCCAGCATCTTATAGTATTATGTTTCCTTGCACCTTACCACTGCCTTTTGCACAGTTATTTATTTTTGTACTTACTGTGCCTATTAATTGTATTATGGCACTTATTGCACCTCATTGTTCTGTTCTCATTCTTCTCTCCCCCCCCAAGTGGCATCTGGAAGCAAGCTGTTACCAGCTCAGTATGTCTTTCTTGGCAAACCTTTTGAAATAAATAAAATAAAGTAAACTAATATGTTGGTTATTCGAAACTATGATATGTACCAACAGAGCACAAATTCTGTAAGACACTTGCTGCTAAATTTTCAAACAACTGCAGCACATTTTTGCCACAGACGCACTACTTGCGTCATGACTGTTAGACCACATAAAACATGAACTGACTTCATGGCACAAGGGCCACAAGTTGTGCTCCAAAAACCTGTGGGTAATGCATAAACCTGTACCTAAATGACCTCCCGGCCTCACTTCTTAACTGTGAAAAGCTAGGACCCTTCAAAAGAGAGCTCCACCTCCTCCTAAGTGGGGAAACTCTGTGCCCCTGCCCCTCATGAGACACTCATGCCACACACATTCTCCATTACCCACCCCTTTCACCCTTCTACTACCTCTCCACCCACTGGACAGTGCCTCTGGTAGGCAGCTTTCCTACTATCACCAGCAATTCTTTTTCTAAACGCTCCCATCTCTCTACTGAGCAAATCCCCCTCCTCCACCCCCTCCCCTGACAAAGCTTACATACAGTAGGCTGCTTTTCTATCCCCAGCTCAGCACTATCTTCCTCCTAACTCTACACCTCTGAATCCTCATAAATCTGAAACTCTTAATCTGCCTCCCTACTCTCACATCGATGTTTAAGATAATCACACTACTTGGCACTTTTGTAACTATTGTACCTGGAAAAACTATTGACTGTTGTTATGTCTTCATCTGCTGGTAACCAACTGTATTGTTTCAATGTAATCATAGAATTAGAATGTTTGTACTATGTAACCAATGACTTGGAACCTTTGTAAATGAGCTCGCTAGCTAAAAAGTGTTAATCCAAAATAAATAAATAAAGTGACATATGCATTAAAATAATGGTGCATGATTCATTTTTGTGCCATAAAGTGAGGAGACTGCTGCAAATGTGTCAAAATACTTGAAAATAGGACACAAGCATGAGGCAGGCTGAATCTGAAAAAAAAAAAAAAAAACTTGTGTCTGCATCATGAGTTTTTAAATCCAGGCCTAGGTTCCCTGTCATACCACATTTGGTCAACTAAAATCAGTTTAAATATAGGGGGCTGTACCCTGTCATTTCTTAGCACAAAACCGTGTTTAATATGCTGTTTTATTGAGTACATTTCAAGCTCCATAGCACCCAGAGTTTTCCCTGAGAAAATACTACAGTTCTCTCTTTAAATAATTTCCCATGACAAAATATCATTCAGTAATTCATGGAGTGTAAACACACTAATCATTTGTGTCCAACAAAGTCCTTCATTTGATGGAACATCATCGGCTGACCGCTACTGTAAAGATTAAAATCTCATACATTCTTATCCTCCATCACAGAGATATGCATTCCCTCCTCAGCTGTGTTCTCACAGTGTGGCTGAACTTATGGTACTGTATGTTCAGGCCAACTAGCTTAAAAAGGTGCTGGGAACGAAGCAAACTAAGTTACGTCACTAGTGGTTCTGAACTCGTTAATCTTGCACATCCGCAGTGGCAGGCGTGATCCTTCCTTGCATCTCTTCATCAGTGAGCTATGATTATTTATATTGGTCTGCAAGAATGCATGTGCAAAGTGTGGAACTCCTCAACCCTTTTATTAGCTGCTGACATAGGTGCACATTGCAGGGGAAGAGTACAGTAAGTGACTGAGCTGTCCCAGAAACAAACAAGCATTTGTCAATGCCGAAAGTTGGTTGCTTGTTAAACAATTTGATGTTTTTCCAAAAAAGGCCTACGGTGAGTCTAGTCTGCATACCCACAAGACCTCCCACATTGCAGCACCACCCCAGGTGTGGCCCCACCATTGATCTATATAGGGGTAACACTACCTCCCTTTTTCTGCTGGTGATACCCCTCCCATATCCCAGCATCCTACTAGCCTTTCCAACTACCTTATCAACTGCTTTGCTAGAGGTTGAAACACAGAAATTGTCGGCAGATAAGGACCACTAGGCCAGTCCAGTCTGACTGTAAGTCGTGTACTTGACAAGGGCTTCTGACCCTCCCTCAGCTGTACCTCTATGATCCTCCCATGCCTGTCCCATGCATGTTTAACTTCTGCCACAGTACTCGCTCCGACCACCTACTGCGGCAGACCAGTCCATGTGTTCACCACCCTCTCTGTGAATAAAAGCATCCTCATATTCCCTCTTAGCCTGTCATCTTCCAGTTTCGTGTCCTGCCCCCTCATTCTTGTACTCCTCCTATATTGGAAGATGGCTTCCCCTCCACCTTGTTTATACCCCTGAGGCACTTGAATGTCTCTATCATGTCTCCTACCTCCTCTCCTCCAGCGAGTACATATTGCGGTCCCTTAATCTCTGCTCATTCGTTTTGTGGTGCAAGCCCTCTACCATCTTAGTCACCCTTCTGTGGACCATCTCCAGCCTGTTTATGCCCTTTCAAAGGTGCATCCTCCAGAACTGCACACAGTACTCCATGTGAGGCACGACCAGGGTTTTATATAATGACACCACTACCTACCCCCTTCTGCTGGTGATACCCCTGCTTATGCACCCCAACATGCCACTGGCCCTCCCCGTTGCCTTTGTAGTCTGTTTTGGCAATTTCAAGTCATGTGAAATTATAACCCCCAGGTCCCTTTGTTTCTTGGTGAGTGTCAGTAATTGCACATCCCCCCCATCCTGTAGCTCTCCCAAGGGTTTTTATGACCCAGGTGCATAATTTTTCACTTTTTTAATATAAATCTCAGTTGCCACTCCTCAGACCATTTCTCAAGCCTGCCTAGGTCCTTTCTTATTTATCCACCCTTTCAGGAGTATCCGCCGTGTGGCAGATCTTGGTGTCATCTGCAAACAGGCAGACCTTTCCTTCCAGCCCCTCTGCAATGTCACTAATGAAGACATCGAACAGGACTGTCCCAAGGACTGATTCCTGTGGTATACCGCTGGTCACCCTCCTCCCCAGATTGTACCCTATTTACCACCACCCTCTGTCTCCTGTCTGTTAGCCAGTTCCTAACCCAGTTCACCACCTTGTCTACCATACCCAGATTACCAATCTTGTTAACAAGCCTCTTATGTGAGACAGTGTCGAAGACCTTGCTGAAATTGAGGTAGGTGATGTGCAAGCCCCCAACCCCTGATTAATTTCCTTCATCACCCAGTCAAAGAAATCTATCAGATTCATCTAACACAACTTACACGCTGTTAGGTCTGACCATGGTTTTATATAACGGCATCACTACTTCCCTCCTTCTGCTGGTGACATCCCTGCCTATGCGCCCCTTGTAATTATTTCACATTTTACCCCAAATTTTCAACATAGTCTTCTTATCACCGTGCCTCATAAACCCCATAGGTGAAAATTTCTTAATCTATGGCAAAATGCCATTCTGCACCACAGGTGCGGAAACTCACTTTTGGCAGGCTGTGTGAATGGCAGCTGCACTGTTCATGAGATTGTGTAAGGAAATGGTCAGGTGGAAAATTTGGAATCAAAATATAAACAAGTATTTGTCAATACTGAATGTTGATTGCTTATACAGTATGTGCTGCTTAAGTACCTGAAGGGTATAAACAGAAGTACTGAGAAGCAGGAGACAGCTTCTATAGGGATATGTGCCAGCTTCTGTGTGATATTCTTTTGTTCTTATAAATCTGTAATCTCCAGTATTTCAGTAACCACATGTCCACACTGCCTTCTGTAGGCAATTTTATGCTGGATGATGCCTGGTGTCAGATGGCAGACAGAGGGTTCACCAGATTGTGTTGCCATTTGAAAAACTTCATAGAGTGTTCCTTTACTTGTAAGCATTTTGGAAAGCTGGTGAAGGTCTCACAATTTTTATTATGATTTTATGTCCTTATTTGTGTTCCCTTTGGTCCCCCCATCCCCACACCCCAACAGTCATCAGTGGCCACAGCTGCAGCCTTCTTCTTGCCAAGATGGTAGGTGAGAAACATAGAAACATCCAAGTTGCCAGCACATAAGGACCGCCTGGGCCACCAAGTCTGCCCATTTCCCTACCTGATGGATAAGCTGCAGATTCTAGTTAGTCAACAGCTTACTTCCTCCTACCCCTCAGTAGAATTGCCTTATGTCTATCCATGAGCAGCTGCCTTCACAGTCTGTGAAGTCTGACGTCTTTCATTGCTGCTTATTGGTCATCTTCCAACACAGGCAAGGCGGTGCCAGCCCAAAAGTAACTCAGGACAAGCAGCTTTCAAAGCGGGGAAGAAATAGAGTGAGCAAGAATCAAGTACTCATTCAGATGCGGTGTCGATTTTAAGATCAGCATACTGGTGTGGACACTGCAAATAGAACCCCAGGTCTTTAAGCAGCCTTATGCAGAGTAAAGGCTTCTCGGAGCACTGGGGTTCTGTTTATTGCAGTGTAAGTGGGCTGTATCTAATTCAGTAATTTACTGTAACTTCCATGTGGATGTATGGTAGGCCCAACTTTAAATAAACACTGCACCTGAATTAACACATGATGCAATAGAAACATAGAATTCGTCAGCAGAAAAGGACCGCTCAGCACACCCAGTCTGGCCAAGTGTTCTCTACCTACGTGTAACTCCTGCCTATATATGTTAGTACATGTCTTATTCTGCCTGTGTCCATCAGGACCTCCTTGTGAATGATCTTGCTTAATGGATTTTTGCTGCAATGAACTTAAACCTACTCCATGTCCATGGCCCTACTGGTCTCCGTTGACTCCCTCTTTCTCCCTTCTGTAATATACCCCTATGTTTATCCCATGCATGCTTAATGCCCCTTACCATTTTAGCTTCCACCACTTCTCCTGGCAGTCTGTTCAAGGCATCTACCGCCCTTTTAGTAAATAAATATTTCTTTACATCTATCCTGAATGCCCCCCCAGCTTCATTGTATGTCCCTTGGTTTGGGTGCTCATCCTTATTTGAAGAAAACTCCCCAACTGTACCCTCTTTCTCCCTGTGAGGTACTTTGTAGGTCTTGATCATGTCACCTCTCGGCCTCCTCTCTTCTGGAGTGTACATGTTGAGATTCTTCAGCCTTTCTTTGTAGGGATTCCTGTGAAACTTCTGAACCATTTTAGTTGCCCTCCTGTGGAAAACCTCCACCTTATGTCCCTTCTGAAGTGTGGACTGTAAAACTGGACACAATACTCCAGCTGGGGGTATACCAGAGAGTGATACAATGGCAGCACAACATCCCTCGTCCTCCTACTGGAGATGCAGTCCTTATGCACCCCAGAATTCAATTTGCCCTGCCCATAGCCTTATCACACTGTACTGCCATCCTGAGGACCTCTGATATAATAACCTCAAGGACCCTTTCATGTCTAGTGAGTATCAGTACCTCCCCCCATCATACACCCTGCATCAGGGTTCCTGTGCCCTAGGTAAATGATTTTACACTTGTTGGCACCGAACCCCAAGTAAGTAAGAAAATGGAATTAATTTGAATGAATTGCAGGCTTTTAAGCAGTTTTTTGTGGAGAGTGTGTATGTGTGTGTTTGGTGGGGGGGGGCTGTTGTACCGGCACTACCTCGAAGAATGCCACCGACTTCCCCATCCCCTCACACTGCCTGCCCAAGTACTCAGACCTCCTCCTCACTACTTCCACAGTGTCCCCCAAGTCATTTGTAGCCACATGCAACAGTAAATGAGGTTTCTTCTGGCCCCTCGCTGCACGCTTGAGCAGTGCCTGCCCTGCCCCTCCTGCAGTCAACCTGGGGACGGGTGGGGACGGCTCAGAGGTAATGTGAGGAAGTATTTCTTCACAGAGGGGGTTGTAGATGCATGGAACGGCCTTCCTGAGGAGGTCATAGAGTCAAAAACAGTGGGAGAATTCAAGAATGCAAGGGACAGACATAAGGTAATTCTAGTGGGGGGGGGTGGGAGGAAGTAGGCTGTTGGTTAACTAGGATCTGCAGCTTATCCATTAGGTAGGGAAATGGGCAGACTAGGTGGGCCCAGCCGTCCTTATCTGCCATCAAATTCTATGTTTCTATTTTTCACATTCTGTTTCTATGTTTAAGTATCTGTTATATTGTCTTAGTAAACCTTGTATCATCCTTGAAATTTGAATGTAAGCAATAGCTTAATTTGTTTGAAACCTTTGTACCATGCTTGACTCTGGGTTGTTTTACCCTCCACATTCAGATGAAGTACCTTTCAATGTATTGCTCATTACCTTTGTACCATACTTGACTCTGGGTTGTTTTACCCTCCACATTCATTTGTAATACATTTCAATGTTTTGTCCATTTCTCTTGTTTTGTACTTCCATGATGTGGAGCCTTTGCAAAGGAGTCTCTAACTCAAAGGTTTGTAATTCAGATCTCTGAATAAATAAATAAAATAAATCTCTATTGCACTTGTAGTTTATTTGCACTTCTGGTGTACAGTAGCTAATTGTACTGTCTGTGCTACTGCACACTAGCTTGCCTTAGATCAAAACTGCTAGTATTCCATTCAGCCATTGTTTACTTATACATTCTACATGCTTTTTAGTTGTATGCATTCAAATGTGAATTTTATTCCAGAACTGTTACTTGTCTAACTACACAAAAGACATTGTTTCAGGGGCCACTTCTCTAGCCTTTATCAAAGAAAAAGAAGCACCCTAAAAGCTCTGAAATTTAAGCTCTGATATTTATACTGCTATATGAAGAGACAGGAGCCTACCCAGTCTTGCAGCCCATTACTGTAACCTCGACTGTCTCCTCACGCTGCACCTCCACTGCTCACCTGTCGGATATACAAATTATTTTTAACACCTCCCCCTTAGCCCTTCTTCCATCCCTTATGCCTATACGAGCACTCTCCATGTTAGCCCTTAACGGTCAAGTCAGCGTTATCTATACCTTGTCCAGATGGACACCCCTGACAACATACCAAAGAAGGACCCAAAGTAAAAAAGCCATTTCCTACTTGATATCTTCCTTTAAGAAAATAATTCTAATCCTCCTTCTCTGTTCTGGCAATGTAGAACTAAACCCACGACCTGCAACTCAAATCACCTCCCCATCAGATTTTGCAGCTGCTCCTGGGATGAAAATAATGCTGATTAACACTCTAAGCCTGATCAAAAAATGTGATCAACTTCAAGCTTGGGCTTCCCACACCAACCCAGATATGATCATCATTACCGAATCATGGCTGAAAAAGTCTACCTCTGACCCTCAAATTACTCTTCCAGGCTTTAAACTCTTTAGGGCCGACAGGAATCTGGTGGGGGGGTCATCGACTACGCCAAAACCAAATTTGAAGTTAGTGACATTTTTTGTAAATCTAAGCCAAAAGAATATGAGATTGTGTCACTGAAATGTCACCTTCCTTCTGCAGAGTGCATCACTATTACAAGTGGCTATAGACCACCGTCCGGAGGCACGGAAATCCTTAAAATACTGAAATCACTAACCACGGCAGCCAACATGGAAACAATAATCCTAGGGGACCTCAACATGGATTGGCTCACTGCAAAATCTCACGGCCTAAAATTGACCTGTGACGAGTTGGGTCTTACACAGATAGTCACTGAAACCACAAGGAATAACAATTCTCACACCGCCAACAGCTCACTCCTGGATGTCGTTTTAACTACGCACCCCCATAAAATCTCTCACTCTGCAGTTTTTCATAATGACATGAGCGACCATAGTGTCGTTGTATGCATAAGATCACAAACCAAAACTCACCAGCCACCTAAACTAAGAACTAAACGATCCTTTCCCAAATTCAATACAGCAAACTTCTTAGCTGATCTGGGCAAGATCAAATGGTAAGATCTATATCTGGCCAAATCCACTGACGGAGTTGTCACAGTCCTTAATGACAACCTTTCCATTCTGATAAACAAGCACGCCCCCCTTATTAAAGTGAGGGTACGTAAATCCTCACATCCCAGGTTTACCACAGAGCTGAAGGCAGCACTTACCATTAGAGACAAGCTTTGGGCACAAGCCAGACCAACCAAGAACCCAGCAGACTGGCAGGCCTTTAGAACTGCCAGGAATGCCTGTGTTAAAAACATATGTACAATGAAAGCAAACTATTACATCTCCACCATAGAAGAGGCCAAAGGGAACTCCCAAAAAATCTGGAGGACACTGAGATCCATTGAAGGCCTTCCCGCAGCTCCCTCAATACCAATTAGGATACTTACCAAGGACAGGGTGGTGGAAAACCAACCACAAATCCTTGAAGAACTTAACCAACACTTTGCCACAGCTGGATTAGCATTTGACTCCTCTCCATACGCCAGCCACGCAAACAGCAATTTTAGCCCACCCTCCATATCCACCTCCCCCCCTCAGCCCTTCCAGCTGCACTTGTTTAGTTATAAAGAAGCTGAAGACTTGCTCTTCAGCCTCGATGTTAGGAAAAGTGCAGGGGACGATGCCCTTGAACCATTCTTTTCGAGATTAGGGTTTGCCCAGCTCACAGCTCCCATCCTCCATATCTTCAACGTCTCCATTACCTCTGCCACAGTTCCATCCAGCTGGAAATCTGCCCATATTCTTTCTCTCTTCAAATCAGTAGTCCCTTGTGATCTAAACAATTACAGACCTATATCCATTTTGCCTGTTCTCTCAAAAACCCTAGAAAAACTGGTCTACAACCAACTGAAAACTCATCTTGAAATGCACTCACTCTTAAATCCTGCACAATCTGGCTTCAGGTCTAAACATAGTACCATCTCAGCTCTGGCTAAAGTCTCTAATGACTGGATCACTGCTATGGATTCCAAGAACGTTACTGTTGCAGTCTTTCTGGACCTTAGTAAAGCTTTTGATACTGTCAATCATCACTTCCTAATTACCTGCTTTACCAAAATAGGTACCACTATACTCACCGCTCAGTAGTTCAGCAGTTATCTCTCTGGAAGGATACAAAAAGTCAAAGCCGATGGCCTACTATCAGCCCCTCTCTTGATTGTCAGGGGAGTCCCCCAAGGCTCCATCCTAGGCCCGATCCTTTTCTCCCTATATATCGATGATCTTAATGCCTACATAAAAAAATCCAGCATACATTTCTTTGTGGATGACACAGTATTATACACTTCTGGTACAACCTTGTCTGAAGTCAGGGAAGTGTTGCAAGCCGACTTTAATCAGTTAGAAAACAATCTCATCAAAGCCAAACTTCTCCTAAATGCCAAAAAAACCAAGGCAATGATTTTTACACGATATCTCTCACTTGGTGCTTTACCTGTCCTACCGCAGGACTTTTTAGTAACCTCCCTAGGTGAACCCCTGGAAATCGTGCTTAAATTAAAATACCTAGGCATGTGGATAGACACAACCTATGACCATATTGAGGACCTATCCAAGAGGCCCAAAGCACGACTGGGATTCTTTTTTAGAAATAGGTCCGTCTTCTCTCTTGTGACCCGCATACGGCTTGTCCAAGCAACCTTCCTCCCCCTACTAGATTATAGGGATTTTATATACATCTCTTCCGCAGCCTCTAGCCTTACCAAGCTGGACGCTGTCTTCCACCCTGCTCTATGATTCATTACTAGCTTCACCTTCAGGACCCACCATTGCGATTTATATGCAGTGGTTGGCGGACCTCACTTACCACCAGACGCATGCTCCATGCAGGCATCTGGACCCTCATGATACTTCTGCACACACTGCCAGACTATTTAACATCTCTACTATGCATTTCCCATAGTGCTTACTCCCTAAGGAAATCTGACTACATCCTATTAGATGTTCCTAGTACTCGTACCACACTTGGCCGATGGGCGGTCTCATATGCCCTCCCCAACATTTGGAATCAACTTCAATCCATACTGAAGCTAACCAGCACTGTCTCAATCAGTTCCTACAAAATACTAGCAGTTTCTAAAATAAAAGACTCCTGCAGGTGCTACTAGGCCTCCTTCTAACTCCAAGTCAAGCTTTTGTGTGCTGACTCCCCTTCTACTCCATTAACCGGAATGTAATTGCCTACCTGGTACAAGTTTGTTTTGTTTTTTTTCTTTTTATTCTTCTCTCCACTTGACATAATATATGACTCAACTGGACCCTGCACTGCTATGTTGTAGCTACTAGGTATATCACCAAGTTGTATAACTCTTGGACGATATGTACTCACTGTGCTTACCTATATACAATTGCTCCTATCTATGTAACAATGATATGTATATGTAAATGTCTCAGGACCTCATGGTGAATGGGTAATAATGATATGTAAATGTCCTAGGACCCTCTTGTGAATGAGAAATAATGATATGTGTGTGTAAATGTCTCAGGACCTCCTTGTGAATGAACTCGCTCAACTGAGTTTTCCTGCAATAAACTTGAAACTTGATTTACTTTGTACCAAGCTCAAGAAAGAGAGACTTTGAGTCAAGGTACCAGAGGAAAAGATACAGCACATCAGGATTCCCCAAGGATCATCCAGTCTCAGGGGGAAAGAGAGAATGGACAGAGACGTGTCAGGTGTTCCAGTCCAAAAATACATTTTGGCTGAGTATATCTACAGAGACTCTCATTTGATGTATTTAATGAATGCCTTATAAGAATCAAGTGTGCAGTATTATTGCATAGAGTTACTGCAGTATAACATTGTGTAAGCTAGCTACAAAGATATAAGGAAAAGAATATGCATATGTGTTAGATAGAATTGTTTCCAAAGAGAAACCGCTTAATCCCTAGAAGGGACAGGCCAAAGGTTATAACCAAAAGAGAGTTTACACGTGTGAGATTATAAGCACACTAAAGCCTGAGTCAACCTCAGAAATATTCTAGGATTATCAAAACTGTTAGATGTGTGTAATGTTTGTTTATATACCAGAAATAAAGATTCAAAGGTGATTTGTACCTAGGAAGGTGACACGTCTCAGTTTGTAACCACACCAAAACCATATGTAACCCCTAGATGGCGCTACCCCAAGAGCTACTATCCCTACCTGCTTGGCTAATAACAGGTTAAGGGCCTAGGTTCTATAATGGGTGCCTCCACCCGAAGGTCAGGGTTGGTATCAGTCTGACTAACCAGGCTACAGCCCCTCTGGGACACTGTGACCCTCCTTGTCTCCTGCTAGTGGCCCACACAGTACATAATGTTTACCTTCCCAATACCCCTAAAAGGCTTTACATATACACCTAGATTTAGCACTTACCCCCAGGACTGGTTCCTTCAGCTTGTCTCTGGGAACCCCTTGTACAATAAGGTGATGCAATACAAGGGCAACAAGACAATACCTTCACCACAAACTGATACCACAGTCAATGTAAATTGCAGAAAAAAGTAGATCTGATTTATTCAGGGGACTATAACAAGGAGGGGGGATAATCAGGTTAATTTGCTTAATCACATTAAAAAATCACACTGCTGTGCATGCAGCCAGAGTCCCAATTAGTCACACTCTCTGGGTACCCAGGGTGAAGAAAAGGGCTAGCCAGAACTGTTGCCTGGGGTAGGCCGGCATTGTGGCTGGTTGGGGCCCGGTGAAGAAAGAAACAACATGCACACCCCCCAATTGTAATCTGGAGCTGAACTGGAAACAACACGTGGAAACAACACAATGGAAAAATCGGATGGCACACTTGTGATGTAAAAGATATGTTGCAGGGAGCTACCCTGTTTGTTACTCATGATACCCAAAGCTGGACACCGGATGGGTGATGGTCGGGATGACAGATGGATGTTCTGGATTGCCAGAAGAAGCAGGGTAGGGAGACAAGGCCCTCGTGGCAGGGCCCAACTGCATTGAGTAGCAGGTGGATTCAGTCCGACTCGAGCTGGACACAGCTTCCAGCCCTCGGCACACAACTCAGCTCAGGGGAAAACCAGATTGCAACCCCCCTCCAGTTCACAGCACATTTATATGTTAAGAAAGTTTACTGCACCAGGCAGGCTGCTCCTTGATCCCATTCACAAAATCACTGCTAAAACCTGGAAGTACAACGGTAGCTAAAGTTCCTGACAGGCCGATTGCTTTTAGCAAAATCTTCGGTCTTCTACAGGTTAAGCCTGGTCCCAATTCAGCAGCTTGCTTAAAGCACACAGCTCGGATTTAGTCTGAAACAATTCTCTCTATCTCTCTCTTCTCAGTGCAGAAAACAGGCAAGCAGGCCAGAGGCCAGAGGCCAGGCCTTCCACGGTTCTCCCGCGCGAACTACTGCATAACACGACCGCTCGCACTATCCGAGCTCCTTTTCTCTCAGCTTCCAACTCAGACCTGGCTTACCAGCAGACAGCCCGGGGCATTTCCTTCAGATCCAACAGGTCCAGTTGGTCCATTCAGCTGTCATTCACAACAGGCTCCCTCTACAGGTGAAAAAAGGCTCCAACAGTCCAAAACTGCAATTACCATAGTGTTCTCCACATATCCCCAGTACAGCATGCTCCATTTTAGAGTCCCCTAGTACTGATTGGTCCACTTCAGCAGTTTGGGACCAAAATGGTGGCACTTCACTGAACAGTCTTTGCTGCAAGAAAGGCAGGTTAGAACAAACTACATTATCCTTACTATTCTAAATGATTTCCAGCAATCAGCTACATCTTTCAGCAGGGCTCCCTCTGCACATTTAGCAATGGCAGAAACGGAGCGATTATTCAGCATCCCGGGTGGGACTCGGGCATGGAAACACACAGATCCCCCATTTACCTAATTATGACTGCAAGCAGGCAGCCCTTAAAGAGACAGTACATGGAGGCTTTAAAAGCGCTCATTGGCAACAACATTTAAATGGCTTTATGCTGAACACCAACCAGGCTGTGAGCAATTAGACAAGCTCTTGGCAGACTTTTAGGGAACCCCCATTTGTAGGGGGGTTACACATACAAGTGTAAGTGTAATTATCTATAAGTACTTGTAGTCCCAGCTAACATTACCTTTCAGTAATATCCTATTGATAATGGTTCCATGTCATAAAAGCAATCACAAAACAGCGATCTCTGTTACAGCGAGCGTACATCGCCGAAAAGCAATTCAGCTATGTACACTTGTGGGCAACAAGACATCCAGCAACTTAAAATAGTATTTATGTTGGGGGGGGGCTTTGCCTCCGCACCCCCTGACCAAATATAACCAACTTCAGGGGGCTTATGTCGGGAAGGGGGAGACAGCCTGACAAAAAACACAAACAACAACAGCAATAAAATTTTCCCCAGTCCCCAGCCCCAAACCCAGTACCTGCTGCACCGAAGCTAGTCACCCTCATTGCCACACCACATGGCTAGCTCAGTGGCAGCATGGCACACTACCCCATACAAACCCTCTTTTCTATCCCTCTCTTTCTCTTTCTCTTTCTCTTCCCTATCGCTCCCCTTCTGGTTGCCCTCCCTCGCTCATCCCTACTGTCACTGTCATATTCAGTTGCTACCCTCACAGTGTAGCCCAAAAGGCTGGCATTGTAAATGAGTCACTGTTTTGACAGTCGCTCATTTACAGTCACTATCATCACTGGATACCATTGATAACAGCTATGGAGAAATCCACTTAGATATTTTATAGCTACACAGAGACCAAAACTTACCAAATTACTTACTAGCTATTGCAGCTACAATACCCACTTGATGCCACCCATAAAGGAGAAAATATGGAAAGGGAAATACATCGAGATTTTTGAGTTGTTACACAGGGAACTTCCCAATGCCAGGGATAAGGATAAGCTGAAACAAGAGAAACTGCGCAGTCCCAAGTTCCCACCAACTTTTGAGAATTGGGCAGCAGCCTCTGATATCTTTATCACTATTTATTGCGGGAGGTTTCCACAGAAAATTGGCAACTGATAAAATATAAAGACAGCCCACCAGGCATATGAAGGGAATGCTTGGTTATGATATGATGAACTTTTTAGGATGAGGTTGACCAGGACGCCCGACATGAGGTGGGACAAAACTGATCATGACCTATGGTGTCAGCACATGACATGGGCAAGACCGGCAAATGTGGCATACATGGCCAGTGAGCACATGGTCCCCACGACACCATGGGCTGGGCAGATGGGGACCTGCAGGCAGTTCAAGATGGGCAATCATTTTCTGGACTACTGCAAGTTCAAGCATGAATGCAGTAGTTGAGGGGGGAAAACACAAACCAAGCACATGCCAAGGGTTAGTGGGTACAAGAAAGGGGACAGTCAGTTGATAGGGCATAGATAAGGAGACAGTCCTGACAAAAAGTCTGGCAATGTCTCCAGTAAACACTAATGATAAACGGCCTTGGCTAGATTGTTACCCCTGTAAAAGAGATACGTCTTATCTGCTAGATGGCTTATGCAATGGTTTTCCCATTCCATACTGGGATCCACGGGTGTTCACCACTGTGCACAACCTAAAATCAGCACACTCACCGAAGCATGTGATGGTGGACAAAATCTGTAAGGAGATGTATGCTGGTAGGGTGGCTGGACCATTTCAGGACACACCAATGGACCCGCTTAGGATATCACCCCTGGGTGTGGTCCCCCAAAAAGCACAAGGGGAATATAGGTTAATTCATCACCTATCGTACCCAAAAGAAACATCAGTAAATGATCATATTAGTGTGGAGGATAGTGCAGTTAGTTATGCATCTTTTGATAGGGAGGTCCAGCTGACACAACAAGCAGACAGCGGAGCTTGTTTAGCAAAAACAATATAAAGTCAGCATTTCGGCTGCTACCAGTCAGCCCGGCAGATGTTGACCTATTGGGTTTTGTTTTTGAGGGTTGCATTTACTTAAACAAGGCAATGCCAATGAGATGCTCAATTTCTTGTGCAGCCATTGAGACTTTCAGTTGCTTTTTGGAATGCCACAAAACAATTCATGGGGAACAAAAAGATAACCCATTATCTAGACAATTTCTTGTTCATTGGGGAGCCAGGAACAATGGAGTATGAAAACACGCTACGGGACTTTAGGCAGCTTAAGGGGTGGTTTGGGGTGCCGCTGGCACATGAAAAGACTGAAGGGCCACTCACACAGCTCACATACCTAGGTTTTGAGATGGACTCAGTGGAGATGGTATCCAGGTTGCAGGCAGAAAAGACTGATCATCTGCAGCTGTTGGTAGCGGAGGGTCACACGGCAAAGAAGGTTACCCTGAAGATGTTGCAATCACTGATTGGTGATTTAAATTTCCCATGTAAGGCAGTGGCACCAGACAAACCATTCATTAGGCACCTAGCGTGTCCAACGAGGGTGCACTACAACGGCACCATCACATCAGAGTGCCCTCGGCCCTGAGGTCAGATCTGGAAGTCTGGGACACTTTTTTGCAGAGATTTAATGGGGTGTTAATGTGGCAAATAGGGGTGGAGTTTCAACAGGCTTGTCAGTTGGTAACAGATGCTGCTGGAGGGATTGGTTATGGGGCATATTTCCGGAGCTCATGGTTTGCAGGATCTTGGGACACCAACTGGCGTGAGGCTGGCCTCACAAAGAATGTGACACTCTCAGAATTTTTTCCCATTGTGGTGGCCATATTTGCTTGGGGGGACAAGCTAAAAAAAATTCAGGGTGTTGTTCAATTTGGATAACATGGCTGTGGTTGGGATACTGAATACACAGTCCTCAGACTCAGAAGAGGCAATGAGACTGTTGAGAGTATTCATGCTGCGCTGACTGCAGCTTAATCTCTCCTGTATGGTGAAACACATACCGGGAGTAAAGAATGTAATTGCAGCTGTGCTCTCTCGCTTGCAGTTCGAGTGCTTCTGGCTGATGGCACCAGATTCAGAAGCAACCCCAGAGCAAGTCCCAGTGTTCTTGAGTCAGGAGGCGATCCTCGAATGGCCAAACTGGTCCAGCATGTGGTGGCACCAGGAACCTGGCATAAGTATCAAGTGCATGTGAGGTCATTCCTGGGGTTTTGTGAAGGCCATGGTGGGTGGCTGGATGCTATGCAGAACCCCAGCTTGGTCCAACAGTTTGTACATTCTCTGACTGTCAAGGGTAGGTCTTTTATTATCAGAAAAATGGTGGCAGGGTGGGCCTGAATAAAAGGGCCCAGGAAGGACACTAGGAAACTGGTGGACAGTGGGCTTTTGGATGAAATATTAATCAGCACACAGGTCACAGGTCTGCTCATCCAGAGATGAGGCAACATTGTTTAGAGCACTCTTTTCCTCTGCCTTTTTTTAGAGCATTTAGGCTGTTGGAGCTAGTGGAGGATTCCATGCTCACACCGGGGCATAATGTCCAATGGGGGGATGTCAGCATCAAGGCAGACCACTTAGAAATAGCTTTGAGACAGTCTAAGACAGCCCAGTTAGGCCTGCCAAAGATAGTGATGCTACACAGGGTGCAAGGACGCCGGCTATGCTCGTGGCTATTGCTCAATGAATACGAGTCAAAGAGGCAATAAGCAGGGAAACTTTTTCATGCACAGCAATGGCAAGCCAGTTGCTAGGTACCAGTTCGCAGCCATGCACAAGAAGGGAATCCAGGCCACAGACAGGGACCATAAGGACTTCAATACACACTCCTTTTGGATGGGGGCTGCCACAGAAGCAGCGAGATTGGGGTGTCAGGAAACACAGATACAGTCCATAGGGAGATGGCAGTCGAGGGCCTATAAGGGATACATTAGGCCCCCCAGTACAGACACAAGTGGCAATGCAGGCATCAGAAGGAATGTGACATGCTAATGTCATGTGATTTATTCCAACAGGTATGCCTCATGCAGTCAAATGGTTCTGGGTGATTGGACATTCTTTTGTCAGAAGATCCTGTGAACAGGCAGCAAGGCAGGCTCAAGGAATGCAACTTGGTTTGCCCACAAGAAAGGCAACTGTATAGTGGTGTAGGATCGGAAGAATGAGATGTTGGGATTTAGTACCCAGACTGAGGATATTGGGTTTGATCAACGAGCCACAGAATGGTTTGATCATACACCTGGGGGGAGTGACCTGGGCAGCTTGTCATCCATCAACTTATGCAAGTGTATTCTAAGACACCTGTTTTAAATTAAGCAGCAAATGCCAAACATGAACCTGGTGTGGTCTAGGATAGTCCTGAGGTTAAAATGGATGACAGTGGTGACTGCTAGCCCTTTAAAGAAAGTACACAAGGAGGTGAATCGAGAGGTGTCTTGATTCTGCCTAGCCTGGGGCATCCAAGTGGTTTACCATCGCCACATCACATTGACTGCGGGGGGGGGGGTTATATGACAGGGATGGGGTGCATCTGTTGAATGTGGGTATTGCATTATTTAATAGTAGTATTCATGAGGTCATGGAAAAATGGGTGTAGAGTATTCGTCCTGAGGCATTTTTGGGGAGATGTGTAACTACATTATGTATCTTGTGATGGACAATTTGGTTCTGTAAATAAATGTATGTTGTGAAACAATGAAGAAGATGGCAGCCCAGTGATTACACACTCAGGAAAGTAAGGGGGAGCGGTCCAGTGAGGGTGCACTCCTGCAAAATGTGGACAACGCAGGACAGAGCAGGGGAACCGCGGGGGGTGATGGTTGGGCAGTTGAGGCCCTGTGAGGGCAGTGCTGCATGGCTATGGCCTAGGAAGTCCTCATTTCTGTCAGGTCTAGCCTGTCAAGGGGGAGATGGGCTGGCCCAGTGGGGCTTGCCGGGGATCTCTTGGCCATAAGGCTAGTGGAATTTTATATTGGGAGATTGGATTCATGACTGAATGAGTCTGCTGCCTCAGGGAGAATACTCTATTGTATTAAAGAACATTACATGCTGTATGGATTAAAACAGTTTCATATGTTTGATAAATGTGATACTTTGATGATTATCTTTTGAGTGATGATGTATCCACTGATTTTATGTTGAGTAAACATTGGCCTTTTCAGCCAAAATTCAATATTTGTGTCCAGTGCTTTTTGGGGGGACTGGCATTGGATCTATATGGGCATAGTGGTTACATGGTACTGAAATGAGCTGTATGCCATGCAGAGTCTGTGTTCAGTGCAGTCTTATGAAGACAGAGTTGGAGAGAAGTTTGCCCTTGCTTGTCTGTGCAAAGAAAACCCTTTAAAACTAATCTGAAAGTGGAGTATTTTGAACCAAATCATTCACAAAAAAATAATCTAGAATGCCTTGTGCAGCTGGATTAGTGTTTGTTTCTAGTTTTGCTGATTTATTTAGTTTTTTGATATAGATTTTTAGCTCCCTGAGCCCGGAAGGCAGCTTCTGTCCCTCCCTCGGAGGGACTCGGTCTCTGGTTGTACCGTTCCCTGACCTGAAACCCCCATAAATCACCCACAGGTCCTCCTTCCATGGCAGGGCCAGGGTGAAAGGGCACCATCTTTACTCCCAGCCCCAGAGCAAAATACAGATATCGGGGAGCCGGCCAGGGTAGTGGTGTAGCCATCATGGAGCCTGCTGGTTCAATTTTCCTTTTTTCTCCCATCCCCCCTCGCTACAGATGTAAGGATGCTGGTGCGTGCCTTCCTGACCCGTACTGCCCTCCAGTCACTGCCAGAGGGCAGTTAACGGGTGGGTTGACAAACCTCCCTCCCCCAAGAGAGGACAGTAGTCCTCCAGATGCTCGATCCTCTCTTGCCCCTGCTGACCCCCGGTGGCCCAGGCTAATTCCCGAACCCAGGCTGCTGGCATGGTGCGAGGTGTAGTGACCAGCGCCTCAACCTCCAGCACCACCAGGCTGGCTTGATTTATTTAGTTCAAAATACTTGTATTGTTTTATCTACTGAAGCACTGCTGTATGGAGGAAGGGAGGTATTTCAGCTAGCAAGGCAGCCCATAAAGAAGATCAGTGACTTGATCTACTTTTACTGTTAACCCTAGTCTGATTTGTTTACCGCAGTCTTTCTTGTTAATTATTTTTGTCTGTGGTCTGGGATGTCACAAGCCCACTCTGGTGGGGCAGGAATTCCCTGGGCTACAGTGAATCTCCTTGTGATCAGGGTCGGGGATACCCCCTCCTCTGTTCTTTTAGCACGCTTGCTGTTTCACAGCTGAAGGCATGTCAGAAGATCCCAAGGCTCCCACTCTTCATACGAGGAAGTACAAATACAGTCTTGAGTCTGTGTTCCTGGGAGAGAACCCTCTCGGCCACTGCACAACGAACCTGAAAGCCATAGGCGTGCATAGGCCCTCGGAGAATGCCCTATATATGTTATATGTGCCCTTCCCTAGAAATGCTGTGACCAGTTCAAATCCCCATAGACCCTTCTTGAGACCTTTCATATTTACTCCCCTCCTTTCATCCACAGAGCCCTTGTGGTACTTTACTTCGGTAGTGTTTGACCCTTAAGCAGTCACACAGACATAGTACAGCTTGAACAACCCTTTCCCAAAACAACACACACAAAACACACTGGCAGAATTATCTTAAAATAAGCCAAATGCTTTACTAATTAATTACCTAAATACAGTAAATAACTTAAAGACAGATAATTTTAGACATTGATTACAGGATATGGAAAAGAAAATGGAAATATACAATAAAAACTGAACCGAAAGTCTGGTTTAAAAGTTCTACCTCAAGTCCTTGGTTTCTAACGTTGAAGTGCAAAAAGTCCTTAAAAAGGTAGTTGAAATTCTTGGCTTTTATGGCCCAGGAGAATTCTTGAAAAGAAAATGTCTCTGCTCTCTCTCAGTAGGACAGGGTCCCAAGTGCATACAGTTCCTTCACAAAAGGCAGAAAAGGCACTGATAAAGTATTTCATCCCTGTTTTATGGGGTTTCTCAAAGGGCAGGTCCAGTGATAATGACTTGCCCTGCAGTTGGTTAGCATTCTGTCTCCATGGCTACACAACCAATCAGGTTTTAATATTTTATTACAAAAAAAAAAAATCATTCCCAAGCATGGAACAAAGGGCCCAGAGGCAAACCAGTTTCAGTCTGAACTGCAGGAGCAAATCCACCCTACACCATCCCCCTAAATGGCTGCAATCAAGCTAAACTGAGCACAGAAATTTACCCAAATTCAGCTGTAATTATATTTACTTTGGGTAGATAACTCAGGACAAAAGGTCCCCAGACATCATGGCTCCTCTAGAGGCCTGGCCTTTCATAAGCACATTGGGTTACCTGGCCTCCCAGCTATGGTTAATAAGCCCTTTTGTTTTCTTTTAAATGGTTTAGTCAAACCCAAGTCTCTTATTAAGCAGCTAACAGTTTCTTCCCAGCACAAGGAATTTCATCATTTTAGGGCCCATGTTTTCTTTGTGCCCATGATCCCTTGCAAGTTAGACTGGCCACCATGGGCATCTCCGATGCATTATATACATAAAATAGCATGAAACATGATTAAAACAATAAGGTATGGCTTTATCCTGCCCCATTGGATTTCTCATTTTATTTCTGTAGTACAGTTTTGTTTGGTTAAGTGACTTATTTTCCGTCTGTTTTTATATTAGTTGTAGTTTTTTGCTTAGTTCTTAATGGGACAGTGTTACTTGTAGTAACTTTTGAATTACCCCTGTTGCGTGTGTGTCTTGTTAATCCCCATCATGTTAAAAAAAATGTTTTGGGGAGGTATACTGAAGCTACTATTAGCTCAGTAACCTGTTCTGTTTGGATTCAGATCACACTGCTAATCCATTGGGAAAAGTGTTGTTTGCTGCTGTTATTTAGTTTTACTGCAAAATTTATTTAATTTTTTCCCTTGCAACATTAAAAATCTAAACAGAGATAGAAGAATTAAATAGATGGTTAAAGGGATGGTGTCAAGAGAAAGGATACCACTTTGTGGTGGACTGGGGGATTTCTGGATAAGGAGGCTCTTCAAAGGTGATGGACTTTACCTGACAAGAGAGGGGACCAGTGCTCTGGAGCAGAGGTTTGATATCTACATTAGACAGCCAATGTGACAGACACTGGGGCAGCTCTCGTAGCCATCACAGAAACTTGGACCACAAAGAATAATGAGTGGGACTTGTTAGTCCTAGGTCACACAATTTTAGACAGTATAGGGGGAAAGGAAAAGGGAGGTGGAACCCTACATGTCATGGAGGGCATAGAGGCTGTAGAAGACAGACACATCAGGGGAAACAGCCACTGTGGGTTTATTTTGCAATACCCTCTGGCAAGGAAATATGGGTGGGGTGGAAAACCATCTAATGAGCACATAGACAATCAAAACACTTCGGAAATAACAAGCAGTAAGGGGCTACTTTTAAAAATAACTATGTTTTGCCTGCTATTTTGTGGCACTACTAGCTCTTCAAAAAGGGAAAAACACAGACCTAGAGGCATGACAGAGTGACTTTCCCCTGCCTGTATCCCAACAGCTCCATTACACTCCCAGTCATCCCCTGCTTCCATGCTAGATCTTGGGCTGTATTTTAAAAAGAGTGGATTCCTAGGACTTTCTGTTGGGGTCGGATTTTTTTTTTTTAATCTGTTTTACTTGTACCATTCATTTATTCATGATTGCTTGTCTAAGATACAGCATCTAATTTTTAGTAGATTCTGGCTGATGAACAGGCCTAAGTTTATAGCTGGTCTGAAGGGCGGGGATGTCAGGTGACATGCTCACAGTCATGAAGTGACAGTAGTGGGAGACAAACTTGGGATTACACTTCTGTGATGTATCTCCTAGACCACAGATTCCTTTACTCCTAATGGAAGTCACCAGGTCCTTTTCTGATAGGGAGTCACAGAACTTTTTTCCTTGGCAGTTTCAACAACTTTGCATCTGAGGAAAAAAGATTTTTGTTTTCATAGTCTGTGGTCTATTTTTAAAATGAAAAGTTAATTCCCTCAGCAAACTAATATAGCATGAAGGGCTTTTAGCATCAGTCAAAACTGTATTATTGCAGACATTTTTATCTGTGTTCATTTTGAAACCACTTAGAATTGAACTAACAGCAATCCATGGTGACAGGGTCGCAGTTTTGTGCTTATGGGGTACTTGAAGTGACTTCAGAGAGGTCTCACTATGCAGAAGTACAAAATGAAAAGCTGTTCTGTGTACTTTGGTAATGGTGGGGGGCTGTGGTTTTAAACTGACCTTTTACATATCGAGCAGCTCATCGAAGAGCAGGTATTCACATCAATACATTGTATCACTTCATGGTGCAGCCACACCTGGGATACTTTGTTTAGTGTTATAGACTGCACCTCAGAAAGGACATAGGCAGGGTAGAAGCAATCTAGAGGAGGGCAACTTTGATGGTGCATAGTCTGCACAAGAAGTCCTGTGAAGAGAGATTAAGGGAGCTCAACATGTACACACTAGAAGAATGGTGGCAGAGAGAGAGAGAGAGAGAGAGAGACAGAGCAAGAGATAACATGATGGAGACCTACAAGTACCTCAGAGGAGTGAACAGAGCAGTGGCAGATCCAGGACATTACAGTGGGGGGTGGGGTTGCTGGGGTGGTTTGAATACTTGATATACAATTTTATACATTTGTATTAATCCTTTATATTGTCTGCTACTATTGTTTTAAGTACATTTTTGGCAGAAAATACAAATGTAATGTAGTTCTGAATATACCGTAAACTTTTAAACAATCAGTAAATCAGACTTGTTCAACAAAGTAAAATGCAGCAGCAGCAAGCGTGTTACAATGAGGGATGTGGCTGCACTCTTCACAACCCCCTGGATCTTCCACCGGAACAGGGTACAGGTGGGAAGTGTCTTTCAAATGAGAATGAACACCAAGACCGGGGGCATGCATTGAAGCTGGGGGAAGGGGGTATATCTAAGAGTGATGTGAGGAAATATTTCTTCACTGAAAAGGTAGGGGATGACTAGAATAGACTGCCAGTAGAAGTGATGGAGGCTAGAACAGTTGAACGGGCTTCAAGCATGCATGGTATAGACATAAAGGTATATTAGACTGGAGGCAGGGAGTTGGGGGGGGGGTTGACAGAGACCAGACAGGGTCTGCAGAGACAGAAAAGGTAGGTCATATATAGGCAATCTAGACAGGACAATTGGTCCTTCTCTGCCATCAAACTCTGTGTTTCTATGGGTACAGTATGTTTATAAACTTTCTTATACTTGGACACTCCATTTAGCCATGAAAATGTATAAGAGAGCACCTTCTTTTCTTAAGTTTACTTGTTGTTCCCAGGTTTTGCATTGCATTTCCTCCAACAACCATGAATCCATGATGTCTGTGTTAAAAGCTTGCATCAGAATTTTCGTACTTAATAGGCAACTCTTATGACACCATAGTATTCACCATGACAACAAATTGATGTTATAAATACAGGAATTGTGAGATCAGTTGCATATTTTTTTAAAATTTAGTGAGTTTTCAAAGTACAACATACAACATGAATATGCAGCACTATACACATCCACAACTGATACATGGGTCAAGATTAATCAGCATACTGTAGCAAGAATAACAGTACATAAAGCTGATCATATAGACAGGGAATAGACTGATACATGAGAAAAAAATAAATACATCTCAGACAGTTACATTAATGTGAATTAATCCTCCGATTCTAATTGCTCTTCCTGTGGGAGAGTAATTAAACTGAATAATTTACCTCTGTTTGTCAAAGGTGGGAATATGGGCAACGTCTTCTCCACCTAAATATTCGTAGCCTGGCCCCTAAGCTTGATCAGCTCCAGGTCCTAGCCATACACTACACCCCTGATATTATCATCCTATCTGAGACCTGGCTAAAACCTAGCCTATCCGATAATAATTTTGCTATCCCAGGGTTCAATATCATACGGCAAGACCGGCCTTCCAGAGGTGGCGGGGTGGCTATCTACATCAGGTCAGCCCTCCACTTCACTGTCGCCATTACAAAAACTGTTCCCAAAGCTTACGAGCTTCTGATGGTAAAACTGTCCCCCCCTCCTCACTACCTATCTTCGTGGCTGGCATTTACTGCTGCCCTGGCACGCCAACCACAATAGTCACCGACCTTCTGGGCCAACTCACTTCCCCTGCCAAATTGGTTGAACTATATGCTATGGGCGACTTTAACCACAACTGGCTAGCACCCACCTTTACCAAAACCCAAACTGAGTTAACTGCTCTTAACCTCTGTCAAACCATCATGGAACCCACTCGCTCTAACCTCAAGTCCGGTAATCACTTCCTCCTCGACTGGGTGCTTACCTCCCACCCACACCGGGTCATCAGCTCAGGTCTTCTCCCTGATTCCATTAGCGACCACCACCTAATCTACCTCGTCCGCAAAATCCACAGAGTTAAATCCCCCCCAAAATTCATATTCCAGCGCTCGTAAAAATCCCTCAATCTCTCCCCCCTCTTGGATGATCTTTACCACTCTAACTGGGTCCCAAGCACAAACCGCTCTAATATGGATTCGGCCCTTATGCACTTCCAGAACACCTTCCTCTCCGCATGGGACAAACACGCCCCCCTATGCCGGGCTAGAGTTCGCAGTTCCCACCTACCCTGGATCACTTCTGAGCTAATTGCTTGCCAACAAGCCAGTGACAAGGCCTGGCGAACCTTCAAATCCTCACTCCTCCCCGGCAACCACACCTCCTAGCGCATGCTCCGTAATAGGTGCACCAAGGCCATCTGCCTAGCTAAGTCTGAATACTTTAACAAAACACTTAATGCAAACCTTGGAAGACCTTCCAAATTCTGGAAAGTCATTAACTCCCTTTTCTCCCCCCAAACAGTTAACCCTCCACCTCTTCTCCTTGCCCAAGGTACTCTCCTTTCCGACCCCCGGGAAGTCACCTCCGAGTTTAATTCCTATTTTACTACCTGTGCTCAGGCCTCCTTGAAGCCCTTCCACCTGCAAACACCCCATCTCCCCAATCCCTATCCTCCAACCATCTGTACGAACTCTCTCCTTCAGACGCATTTCCACTGAAACCTTAGATGCCCTTGTGCCCTAAACCCTCCAAAGGCAAACTCTCGATGGTCTTGACAACAAACTCCTCTTCCTATCTGCCCCCGCCATAGCTACCCCCCTCACAGCCCTTCTAAATCTTTCCTTTAGTACTGAGTCACTCCCCTCAGTGTGGAAGCATGCCACTGTTCTACCGCTCCCTAAAGGTGGCTACTCTACCTCTTCATCCAACTACCGCCCCATCTCCCTCCTCCCCACCCTCACAAAACTCCAAGAACAGCTTGTGCTATCCCAACTCTCTCACTTCCTTGGTGAAATTAACTTCTTTACCCCTTTCCAGTCAGGGTTCAGAAAACACCACTCCACTACCTCCTCCCTGCTCAGACTCACAGACCACATCCTTACTGGGATGGACAAAGGGCTAATCACTACTGCTATTTTCATCGACCTTGCAAAGCCTTGACACCGTGTCCCATTCTCCTACTATCCTGCCTTTCCGGAGCTGGATTAGCTGCACCGCCATAACTGGTTCAGTGCCTACCTTCTAAATAGAACCCAGTCCACTAAAATAGCTGACCACACCTCCCCCCCCATCACCTCTGGCATTCCGCAAGGCTCAGTACTCAGCCCCATCCTCTTCTCCATCCTTCTAAATGACCTACCAAACTCCTGCTCCTCTTCCGCCATCCATATGTATGCTGACGACACAGTCCTCTTCACCTCCGGCCGGACCCACGCAGAAGTCGCCTCCAAACTTCAATCTGACTTCAATAAAATCCAACTCTGGTTCAATAGCAACCAACTCTCCCTAAATGCCAAGAAAACCAACTCTATGACTTTCGGCACCCGGCAGTGCCTATCCAAAACTCACCTCCCCCCCCGAGATTCCACACCCTAAATAACACCATCCTCGAAGATGTACCCTCCTTCAGGTATCTCGGGGTTTGGCTTGACTGCCACCTTTCCTTCTCCGCTCACATCAATGCCATCATTTCCAAACTGCACCCAAAACTTGGCGCCCTCTATAGAAACCGCACCAGTCTCCCTCTTCCTCTCAGACGCGAAATTGTTCAGAAAATGATTCTACCCTCTTTCGACTACTATGATGTAGTTTACAGTTCCGCTGCACAATCCACCCTTGCTAGACTAGATCCCCTCTACAATGGATTTTGCCGATTTGCCCTCGATGCCCCCCTCGCTCACATCACTGCAGCTTTATGTTCCCTGTCCCTACCCAGCTAAGTAACCGTCGCTAATTCGCAGCACTAAATTCACCTCTAACTACGAAGCTGGCTCCTCCCTCCCTATCTCGCCTCTGCCCTATCCTCCTCACCTACCCCCTCTCATGCCCTCAGATCCGCTGACCCTAGACTACTATTCATCCCTCACCGTAGGACCACCTCCAGCCAATCCGCATTCTCTTACCTCTTCCCTAAACTCTGGAACAGCCTGACCACCCAGATTTGTCATTCTTCATCCAAACTCTCCCTTTCCTATGCCCTCTCTAACTTCCTTACACCTAATTGCTACTGCCCCTGACCACCCTCCCATTTAGCTCCTCCCCCGCTCCCCCCTGGCCTGACCAGCGGCCTGGCAATCACAGAATTGTCTGGCTTATATACTACTCTGTGCACTTATACCCTCTCTGTTACCTACTCCGCACTCTCAATTTCTCCCTTCCTCCTAATCATCCTAAGCTCCCCAGCCCCACTCCCTCCCTCCTCACCTAACCTCTCCCTTATACGCCTACGTTTCTCCACCCTCCATCCCTACCCCCACCTTGCTCTCCAAATCCTTATGTATGGCACTTATGTATTTCATGTTTTGCCTTGTTGTGTACCCTTGTTTGGTATACCACCCCCTTATATCATGTTCTGTACTGTTCTTACCTAGTTGGTTAACCACTACTTGTTTACTTATACTTGCTGTGCCTGCGCCATGCTGAACTGCATTGCCAATGTAATTTGTTCAAATGTATTCTTCCTGACTATGTACATTTTCCTTATTGTGCTACTGTAAGTTCAACTTGTATGTATACCTACCTCCTCTGTATTCCCCCTCCCAGGTCGCACCGTGAGACGAGCATCTTTTTGCTCAGTGTGCCTTTCCTGGTAAAACATTTTCAATAAATAAATAAATAAAATTTCTCTGTACGTAGATGTATTAAAAGTTCATTACACCATACCTGATATGTCACCTCGTCCTGATCAGTCCAGTGCCATAAAAACAGATTTTTGACCATGACCAATATTGGGGCTATGAGGTGCCTGTCACGAACCCACTTCTGGGGGTCAGGCCCACTGAGCTCACAGTGCACACCCTTAAGTGCAATCTGTGATGGGGGGCAGGGATACCCTCCTCATCCTTTAGAATGCTCACCAAGGTCACAACTGCACCTCTGCCATGAGGATCCCGGGTTTTCCTCTAGCTCTGGATAAGGGCACAATACCAGACTTGAGTCTTGTGGCCAAATATGAACCTTTCCTTGGCTATTACACACAGGAGGAAGACTCAGATTTTTACTCTCTTTGGGGTAGCAGCATAAAAACATGATATGGCCTTCTTCCTACAGGACATGCAACAGCCTGGTTCAACATTTTTGTAGACTCTGGTATTCTTCCTATTCTTCCAGATGTCCCTTTCAGACCCCTTTTCAATATGGTTGCTTATGGTGTGGCCCCTTTGGCAATAACAGTTTTCACAGATTATTAATACTGTTTTCACAATTTACACACAAATAGAGGAAGTCCCACTCAGGCAGAATTTCTTTAGGAAAACAAAAGTTGTTACTAAAATATTGAAATAAATGCTGTTACAACTAAAAGAGAACATGTACTAATTTAGGTTACAGCATAAGAAACAAAATGGAAAAACAATAGCCAGAAAAATGCACTGACACTGTTTAGCTAAGTCTCTGCCTTAGGTCTGAAGTTTTCAAAGTCCAGAGCATCGCTGGTTTGCAAAATACTTCAGTCTTAACAGAATGACCTGAATGTCTGTGCTGGATAGCTTAAATAGAAGACCACTCCCAGGTCTGCGAATAGAGGTTGGCATTTCTCTTTTTAGGTCACTGGGTGTCACTCTTGCACCTCCTCAAAATCTTATTTTCCGGATAATATTTGATGTCAGATTCCCACAGTTAACACAAGGTTTATAATCATAACCCCTGTAAGTGGAATTTTACACAGGTATGCTATAAGGATGTGTTTTGTTTTTTTCTATTACCTCACACAGGGTTGTTAGAAGGATGTTTCATGGCTAAAGCACACTGGGCTTTTGAACTGGCTTAATTTAATTAGTACCAAGATAGATCCTGTAAATTATATGATTATACACACTGATTTTATTACTTCTGTTTCCCATGGCCAGTTAACTTAGAGGAATACTCTTTGATCATACAGCCACAAGCTTTTTGACAAGAACGTGTCAGATTCCTGCAAGCAAGGCTGGCCTTGTAGGTAAGAGGAAGGTCAAACCCCTTTTTTTTAAAAAAAAAACAGTCTTTTCTCTATGTGCCTTTGCTGACAATGGCATGTACATATACAAAGGATTACAAAAAAAAAACATATACAACAGAATAATATCTACAAATAAGGGCTAGCAGCTGGGCAGCTTGCCACATTGCCTTCTTTCCCTATATGTTGAAGAAGTGTCCTACTGTATAAAAAAGATAGCTGGGGTAAAGAAATCTGAAAAACCTGACAATGGGTCTAATTTATTTTTATTTTCCCCCCACAGGGGTTGAATCCTGATACAGTCCCAAAACACATTGCTTAGGAGTACCTATTGCACTATTGCACCTGGAGCAGCTTTCTGATTCTAGTTTCTCCATCTTATACAACTTGACTGGTGTACAATATTGTTCAGGAAGGTAAACTGTGTCAAGTGTAATTTATTATTTTTTAAACAGAGCTATAAATCTGTCTGGACCTTCTCCCCATTGATTGAAAGATTGGGGAATTCAGACTGCCAATAGGGGCACATAATCCATCTAAATGGATAACCAAGGAACTGGAACCCATCCAGTTTGAGAACCAAGGAACTGAAAATAGAGTTGTATAAATATGAGCTAGCATGGTGTTGACAGGCAATAGTGGCCCACTGCAATAAGAGGGTGCTATTATCAATCATCGAGAGGGAGGGTCCAAGATGCTAGATCATCATATTAGTAAGCTATAAAAACTTGAAACTAGCTGCTTTTGCAACCCCAGTGCCCCCCATGCCAGGTTACTAGAATGTTTTACTAGAGATATGCTAAAAATGTTTTATACCGTGTGTTTACAGTTTTCTACAGGAGGGCTATTCAGAGTGGATCCTTGCACACAACTGTTATGCCTTTGTCAACCTTCTGGAATTACTTTGGAATAAATCCTTTATTTTTGCATCAGCAAATTGGACTCCTTTGGTATATTTTACAATGCCTTCACTGGAGGGATTTGACATCCTCCTGGCTCTGGAGTGCTTGGTGTTTTGTTTGTTTTTTGTCTTCAGAGTGTTTAGCAGTGTACTAGAATCCTATGTAGTGTATGGGGTTTCTTCTTGTTTAGTCATTCTGGGCAGCAAATCTTTAAACTTTCAGGTCTTCCCTGACACCACTGTCAGTAGCAGGGCAGAGGTGCCAAACGGGAGGAGCTTTCTCAGCAACATAAGCCACAATGGAATGTTGCTGCTGGAAGAACTTGCTTACTGAGAGCTGAGCAGCGGGCACCAGTCTAAGAGAGGGAGTTGCAGGGAGAGGTCCCCGACCCAGTCTTGTCCTGATGTTTGGTCCCTAGTTCAGTCCTGGAGTAGATGAGCATCAAGTCACGGCAGTAGCCTTCTCCTATGGTGTACCCCAGTGTGGGGTGAAGGACGTTTAACACACCTGGTCATGTGTACCATGAGTAAAATGTGGGAAACATCCCTGAACTGTAGGAGATTTGTTCTTTGTGTGGCAGCTATAGCTGGCTCCTCCAGGATGGCCCCAATAGGACTGCCTGCAAGAATTTGTAGGGATTAAACTCCAATTTGTCTGACAGGATGTTTGAAAGATAACAATCTGTGTAGTGCTGCACTGGCATAGTTTCTGTAGTGGACAGAGGGGATCACCTTGACTGGAAAATGGGACACTAAACTCTTTGACCAGAAGATGGGGTGAGGTGGGGTAGCACTGCAAACCAAATTGTACTTGTCACAGAATGTGTTTCAGTAAGGACATGATCAGTCCCAAAGTGTGCAGTATCTAACAAGAATGTGAAGTGTGTGAAATTTAAGGACGTTAGTTGTCCCCAATATTTACCTAGTTTTTCTTTTTTTTTGAAATTTAAATTTTATTAGGTTTATCAAAACCAACATTACAGGTACATAGTCAAGAACTATTATCTGAATAACAAAACCATTCACATAAGTATTAACAACATCCCCTCCCTTAACTCCCCCCGAGTGTGCTCTCAAAACCAATATGGTATCTTAAGTTTACAAATTAATGTTAAAATAACAGCAAAGGAGTCAGAGGAATATACACATGTTAAGATAGGTACAAGGCATAAAATTTGCCCCACTTTTTGTCAAAAAGCTTAAGCTTGCCACGAGTGCTAGCAATTAAGTGTTCAGTCTGGAAATATAACGTGCGTTCCTTTAGCCATTCATTATAGGAAATGGCCAATTGGTCCATCCAGTGCCTGAGAACCAGCTTCTTGACCACCACTGATATAATGGCTATGTGAAATCTTCTTTCCTTGATATTGATATTGGAATAAGAACCCAAAATGCAAATCTCCACCGTAAACAACCCTCCAAGCCCCAGAATGGGATCTAACCTGGTTTGTATCATTTGCCAGAGGGGGGAACTTTTTTCACAGGACCAGAGAATGTGCAGAATATTCTCTTCCTCTTTACCGCACCTGGAGCAAACAGAAGATGGAAGCCAACCCATTTTGGTTAGTTTAGTACATATTATTAAGAATATGATATTGGGTGAGCCTAATTTTGTCTTGTGTATTATATATATAGAGGTCTTTCCATATTTGTGCCCAGTTGAGGGAGTTGTCAGGCAGTAAAGAATCCCAAACCTTGGAACCCATCAAGGTATCTGGATGAGAGCTAGATAGAAGATACAAGTATATGCAGGAGATTCTATGAGGCCCGTTGGCCAATTCGGAAAACCTGGATAACATAGGTTGCATAATTAGAGGCTTAGGCTTTGTTCTGAAAAGTTGAGCCAACAAGTGCCTCAATTGAAAAACTTTGAAGATGTGGGACTGGTCTAGTTTAAATTTAGCAAGAATGTCATAAGAGGAAAGGAGAGAGTCTGGGTTATTGAAATCAGTAACCATGGCGTCTTGTAACTGAGGTAGCCATCCTGGAGAGAGAGTTTTACCCCCAGTCTTGATACTAGGGTTAGAGAATATTGATTGAGATGGGTCTTTGGAGAGAGGGATCTTCAGAGAGGAACAGAACTGAGCAAAAACTCTAATGGAGGTTCCAATTGTTGATTCCAAGATAGGAACTGGCAGAAATTTCAAGGGTAGGTAAAATATGTTAATGGGAAGACGTTTCTGTTGCTGTATCATTTGCTTCTCTATCTTTAACCAGTGGGGAGAATAGACATCTTCAGGTATGGAAATGCATCGACTACATTTAGAGAAATGACTGGCCCAGTAATAGAGAAGGAAGTTTGGGAGGCGGAGCTCACCAGACTCTTTGGGAAGGCACAACTTAAGAAAGGAATGTCTGGGAGATTTGTGCAGCCAGATGAAATTGGATACAAGAGAGTGGACTTGTTGGAAAAAGGAAAGGGGAAGCCATATGTTCAACATGTTCAAGGGGTAAAAGAGCCTGGGGAGGATATTCATTTTAATAATGCTAATTCGACCCCATAGGGATAGTGGAAGGGATTCCCATCTCTGAAGGTCTTGTTGGATGTTAGTCACTAAATCATCTAGGTTCTGTTTTTTAACAATAGAAGGGTCGGTCGATAGCCAGATTCCTAAGTATCTCATAGAGTTGGCAGACCATGTCATGTTAAACTGAGTAAAAGTCGCCTTGTAAATGAGGTGATTGAGAGGAAGACTTTCCGACTTACTAAGATTTAATTTATAGTAAGAGAGAAGGCTGAACTGGGATATCACCTGCAAAGCATGAGCAAGTGAGGTTGAAGGCTGATCTAAATGCAGTAAAATGTCATCAGCATACGCTGAGAGAGTATATTCCACTCCAGCTATGGGAATTCCACGTATCTGGGGACAGGTCTTGAGGTATCTAAGAAGAGGTTCCAGGTATAGATTGAAGAGGAAGGGTGCCAGAGGACAGCCTTGTCTAGTGCCTGTAAAGAGTGGGAAATGAGAGGAGAAAACCCTGTTGCAGTATATCCTGGCCGAGGGAGATGAATAAATCACTTTAAGCCAGAGCAGAAAGTTGGAGGGGAAGCCCATTTTCTGTACTATTGACCAAAGAAAATTCCAATCTACCCTATCGAAGGCTTTCTCTGCATCAAAGGATAGGAAAGCCATAGGGGATTGAGAGGATTGAGCTACCTGAAGAATATGATCTAGTTTACATAGATGGTCTGCAGAGGACCTTCCCTGGATGAACCCTACTTGCTCTGGGCTAAGTAAAGGAGTCCAAACTTTCCTTATTCTGGCAGCCAGGATTTTAGTGAGAATCTTGATATCACTATTCAGGAGAGATATAGGCCTGTAGCAGGCAGGGTGGAAGAGGTTTTTGTTCAGTTTAGGGAGAAGAACAATAGTAACTTCTAAAAAGGAAGGGTCGAGGGTCTCATATTCTAGAATGTAAGTGTATAAGTGAAGTAAATGAGGGGCTAACTCCTTAGAAAAGGTCTTATAAAAATTTGAAGGAAAACCATCCGGTCCTGGTGCTTTATCTAGGGCCAGGCTGTTGATGGCCTCTTCTATCTCAGCACGAGTAATTGGAGAAGATACAGATAGTTGATGGTGTTCAGGAAGAGTGGAAAGGGGAAGGGCATCTAAGTATGCATCTACTTCTTCAGAAGTTGGGGGTGTGGCAATCTCCCCATAAAGCTGGCGGAAGTAAGCTTCAAATACTGAGGTTATCTCTCTAGGGATGGTTTTATTTGAGCCATCTGAGGCTGTAATAGAGGGAATTAATCTGGAGCCTTCCAACTTCCGAAGACGAAGAGCAAGAAGTCAGCCCGCCTTTTCTCCCTGATCCACATAATTTGATTCAGTTTTTAAGATGGCATATTCAGCCTTCTCCCGCATGAGGTCAGAGTATTTATTTCTTAATGAAAGCAAAGTTTCAAGAGAATCGGAGAAAGAAGAGGAAGAAAGGGATACCTCTACAGACTTTATTTGTGTTAGGAGAGATAAGACTTGGGATTCTCGTAATTTTTTCCTTCTGGAGGCAAGCTTGATAAATTCCCTCCCAGGAAGCACTTAAGTGCACAACATTCATGATCTATTCTGAGTATGGAATCTTTGTTCAGTTCGGTAAATGTTTGAATGAGAGATTGGATAGAGGAAGTGATAGATTTATCTTTCAGAAGTTGAGTATTCAGCTTTCAAGTGGTATCTTTGTGGGTGTCAGGGTCTGGAGATAGCTCTATCCAAGCCATTGAGTGGTCGGAGAGAACTATCGGTTCAATATCAGCATTACAAAGACCAGAGAGGAGAGGGAGACTGATTAATATAAAATCTAGATGGGACCAGGATTGATGAATAGCTGAACAGAAGGTGTAAAGATGAAGGGAAGGGTTGATGATTCGCCAAGGATTGCATAGGCCCAGCATTTCCATAAAGTTAACCAGAGCCCGGTATGTGGGGGTGCGAGGTTCAATTGGGAGGTAAGTTCTATTCAGATCCTGCGTCGATGAGATATTCCAGTCCCCCCCTAGAATTTGGTGGGTAGATAGCAGGGTTGTCAGTTTATTCGCAAGGTCCATAAGAAAGTGGACATCCTTCCTACCGGCCCATATATGCTGCCCAGCACAACTTCTTTACGGTCCAGAAGTCCTTTGGCTAAAATGAATCGTCCATTTGGATCCATAATAGAGAGATCCACCTGGAAGGAAACATTTCCTATAATCAAGATGGCTGCCCCCGGCTCAAGGATGAGTCCTCTGTAGCAAAGACATGACTCACCCCCTGCCGGCGAAGCCAGGTAGCCTCCTGAGTCAAAAGATGAGTCTCCTGCAAAAATATAACGTGTGCTTTTATAAGGGTACAGTGTTTTAAAACTTGATATCTTTTAGTGGGGTCTCGAACCCTCTGACATTCCATGTCATCATTTTAAAGACATTACTCATCATAATTATTGAACAACAAGACAAGTGAAAATTGCAGAATATCAGTCGATAACTCCTTTATGAGGCACACTCCATCCCTCTCCCCTCCCACCAATACAAACCTGCCAAAAAAACAGGTTTCACTGCAATCTAGTGAAGCCCCAGTTCCCTGCCAACAATAAATGAACCATATTAATGAGTAGTCTGAATGGGGCAGGATATCAGAGTCGGACATCGTAAGAAACTCCTAACAACCCCAAAGAAGTTAAACCAGTTATGAACCCCCCCCCCTTAGTTAATGTATTGTTGCTTTGAGTTAAGTAGTTGAAAAACAAACCCCTTAAACCTTTATTTCGCCCCATTGCACCGGTCTGAAATCCAGTGAGGTAATTATATGAGTCTAGCCCCTCAATCCAAAACCTTAAAATTAAAGGAACTATGTACAACCCCCTTCCCTTTCTAGAGAGTAAGAGCGATTGATTGAATACCAATTGGAGTAAAATGAAGGGGAAACCCCACTGTGCCTGGTACTGTTTCCCAAAATAAAGTGAAAGTAACCCAGAAAATGAACTGGAGAGATCATTAGGAAAAACAGAAGCAGGCACAGCTCCCCCAGCTTCCATAACGTGAAGCTAGCTAGCATGTTAGCTAACCATGCCTCCAAGCTCCCTCCTTCCCCTGCCTGGGTACAATCCCCTTCAGTAATTTACTGATGGCATAAAACACAAAATTCTATAATTCAGTGATGTTATATGGATATTAAAAATAGGGGAAATACGGTTTAGAGATCATGGTGTAGAAACTATTATAGTCCCATAATATAATAGACAGCCCTTATTGCTAAGAAGAGAGCTGCTATTGCACTCAGCTGAGTGGGCCCTGCGTGGAGGATAACAAAATAAGAATGGGCCGTCCAATCCTGAAAGGGCTCCAGAGAGCTCATATAGGAGCTTCTCAAATCTGTGAATTATAATCCCTGGGGTTTAGAGCGATGTAGAGCTAAAAATAATTGAACCTACCCCCGGTGAGATTCAATAAGTTCCTCCCTGCTAGTCCTGATCATGTGAGTTAACTGCAATGGGAAACACTGAATGGGGAGGGGATATCAGCCGGACCGGTACATCCCGCTTGTAGTTCTCCTGAAACAGGACCCAAATAGTTAGTTCCTCTAAGGGGGCACTACTGCTTCGGAGCGCAGCGAGTGTGTGTCACGGGGAGCTGGGACAGGCCTCAGACCGCTACCAGATTAATGCTGCCAGGCCTACACCTATGGGAACCTCACTCATCACTAGACCAGAAAGGGGAAAATGAGAGGAGCACCTAAGGCCAGTTAAATTTCAAATCCTACCAAAATTATTCAAAAACAGCAATGTTCAACCAAACAGTTAGAGGAGGAGAAGAAGAGACCATAGTGAGCAATGTTTGATCAAGTGTCCGGAAACAGGTTAGGCAGGTGTGTAGCTAGGTCCTTCTTCGCAGTCTCGGGATTGTTGTAGGAGAGCCAGGACCCATTGAGCTGAATCTGTAGTTGGGCTGGATAGGACATTCGAAACTTGAGCCCCGCGGTGATCAGTTTTGAAACCACAGGACAGAAGACGGTTCATTTCTGCCTGACCTCGAGGGGTGGATCCTGAGTGAGACATAGGGGTTTGTTCTCCCAGAGAATAGCCTGCAGCTCACGGGCTTTAACCAGAATGTGTTGCTTTTCCAGGAAACTCAAAAACTTGATGATGAGTGGTCTGGGAGGTGCACCATCAGGTGGTCTCGGGCGCAGTGACCTATGTGCTCTCTTAATTTGGTAGCCAGGACTAAAAGGAGAGGGGGCCCACTGTGTTGGATAGAAGCTTTTAAGTGAAGGTGACTGTGTTAGGGCCCTCTTGTGACTCTGGCAATCCCAAAATGATGATATTTTTCTGACGACTTCTACCCTCCAAATCTTCGGTTTTGGCTTGAAGTTTAGATATTTTCTGCCACAATTTGGTAATTTCTGTGTCTGTCCAGTCTCATCATCCTTCCAGGAAGGTGGTTTTCACTTCTACATCTTTGATTTTCAAGTTCGTGTCTCCCATATCCGATTGAATGGTTTTTAATTCAGAGGAGATGTCCACTAAGGTTTCCCGAAAGGGAAGCAGTTCATGGAGAAAGCACTCCTCTGTGAGAGGTTCAGTGGACAAGGACTGTGTTGAACTATGGGTAGGTTGAGGACCCTGAGCCTTGGCTTTCTTGGGGGTTTTAGTAGGCGAGACTCGTGGTGTATGATGCAGCAAGGCCTGTCGCATCTCAGCCTCCATCGCTACTGATCTTACAGCGACAGTGATGAAATTAAGGTCTAGCTAGATGCAGATGAATACAGGCAAAAGGCAGGATGCCTTTAAAATAAAAATTAAGAGCTGTAGAGTGAGGATTGCCGTGGAGAGGGGAGAGAGAGGAGAGAGCTCTAGCAAATGACTGCCACTAGGCTGCAGACATCACGTGATCTCCCTGACCTAGTTTTTCTGACAAAAAGTGTTTTCTGTATGGGCACCTGCTGCCTTTAACAGTGTTTCTGTCTGTGTGGATAAAATGTGCTTTGTGAACCCAAAGTGCTCAAATCCTATGAGGCCATGCTCTGGCCGAGCTCCGATCCCAGAAGTGGGATGGACAAACAGTCTTTTGCTTGACCCCTAATTCAGGGAGCTTCTTGGACTTTTGTGTACAGTGCAAGGGGCTGGGTACTCTTTGTAGCTTCTGCACTTGCAGCCCCCCAGCAGACAAAATGCTGCTTCTTTTCCACCTCGTGTACAGAATAAACCTGCTAGTTGACCCTAGTTAAAGAAAAGGACATTTGTTTGCAATTGCTGTGTCTTACTGGTACCCCACCATAATGTGAAGGGCATTTGCTGACTAGCATGTGAGAGAGTGGGACAAGTACCTACCGCATCTCTTATTTGCTTATAGGGAAGTCCCCCAGGAGTCCACAAGGTTCTCACCCTTCAAGCTCCTGCTGGGCCATAGTGTAAGGGGTCCATTTGATTTGGTAAGGGATAAATGGGAGGGTTAGCTTGCTCTCCAAAGGGAATCTGTTGTGGAGTATGTCAAGAATTTCTGGTAGTACTTCAAGGAGCTCATGGATTTGTCCAGGCACCTAGCAGCTGCACAACAGAGGCAGAAGATATGGTATGACCATGGGCCAAAGCCCAGGGGTACAAAGCTGGGCAATGGGTGGAAGTGCTCATCCCTATCAGGTACAGCAAATTACAGGAGGCATGGGAGTGACCATAGTCAGTGGTCAGGAGGGTGGAATGATGTTAATTGCAGTATGTCATGGAGCTATCAGACAGGAGGTGCAAATGAGTTTATCATGCAGGTATGATGAAACCATGAAAGGGATGAAATGGCCTTGGCTGTGTGCAGCTATCTGAAAGAGGATGCAGAAGCAGACCTGCGGGTGGATCTCCTGGAGAGGTTAAGGGAGACTCTCAGTGGATGTTGTCACCCTCTTGAGTGGGGTGCTGCGTACATTTGGTGAAATGTTCATGGGAAAACTGGGGTATGCCACACTGTCAGAGCACCACGTGGATACAGGGTCCCATGCCCTGCTAAGTCAGCAACCAAACAGAGTCTCTGAAGATGTAGGACATGCTTAGAGGTGCAGATCAAGGAGAAGCTGGCTCTCTGGGTAATCCAGGAGTCCAGTAGTCCTTGTGCCTCTCCAGTAGCACCGATTCCCCAAAAAGGATAGAACCATGAGGTTCTGCATCAACTGCCACAAGCTCAGCAGCTGCACAGAGTCAGACACATACCCCATGCACAGAATGGACAAGGTCATAGAGAGGTTAAGGGGAGCCCTTCAGCTGTCCACAATAGACCTGACAAAGGACTATAAGCAGGTTCCCCTCTCCCCTGAAGTGAGAGAGAAGTCAGTCTTTGTCACCCACTTGGATTATTTGAGTTTAGGGTAATGCCATTCAGGATAAAGAATGCATCAGCCACCTTTCAGTGGCTCATGAGCTGCATTCTGAATGAGGCAGGAGACTTTGTACTGGTGTACATGGATGACATCACAGTGTACAGCCACAGTTGCGAGGATCACATCAGGCACATGACTGAGGTGTTCTGCTGACTGCAGGCCACTGGGCTGACAGTCAAGGCAGAGAAGTGCCAGGTAACAAAGGCAGAAATGACATACCATGGGCACAGGGTGGACCGTGGGTACATCTGGCCTGACCAGTGAAAATTGAGGCCATCTAGGGATGGGACATGCCCATGAAGAACAGGAAAGTATGGGCCTTCCTAGGGATGGCAGGGTACTACCGTAAGTTTGTGCTGAATTTTGGCAGCTTAGCCAGATTACTGTCTGATCTCACCAAGAAGAAAATGCTGGAAAAGGTTCAGTGGACGGAATCCTGTGATACGACATTCCACCAGCTGAAGGAAGCATTGCGCCGGACACCTGTGCTTGCCAACCTGGGCTATTCTATAAGGTTTGTTGTTCACATACAGGCATCTGATCATGGGGTAGGGGCATTTCTGAGTTAGTTTACACTCTCAGGAGAGGAGAATCCAGTCATGTACCTGAGCAGGAAGCTTCTGCCCTGAGAAGATGCCTACACCACAGTAGAGAAGTTTGTAGGGACTGTCTGGACTTTGCAGAAGCTGCAACCATATCTGTATGGGAGGGCGTTCACCCTGGTTACTGATCATAACCCCCTTACATTTTTGCATAGGATCAGTGGCCAGAACTCAAAATTACTAAGATGGAGCCTGATGTTACAGTCCTGTAATACGGACATTAGACACCGCAGCAGGTCACATCATGGCAATGCTAATCGGCTATTCAGACAATAGCCAGTGCCTTGTTTTTTTAAGTAGGAGAGACACTTGAGAAACTAATGTGTGGTTCACCCAGAGAGTGAACCAAGGGCATAGCAGGTGGAGCAAGCTGGTTCACATGAAAATCAAAAATCATTTAGAGTTGCTAAGAGATTTTTTTTCTCTCTGGGTGGGATGTAAAAATTTGCTATGTATACCTCCTACTGTATTCTTTTTTATTCATTTGAATTTGTTCTTTCTATAGGGGTATCAGTAACATTTAGCAGTTGCAGTGAGAGGTCAGGATATTTTTATCAGTGTCTCTGCTAAAAAAGACCTGCTGCCTCTAGATAGGAATAGCAATCTCTTTGGCCAGTTTATGATTGAGCTTCAAAGTTAAAAATGGCTTTTTATGTTTTTAAACAGACATTCCTGCCTGCTGGACAGGACTCTGGACAAAAACAGATGTAATTTGTATGTACAAAGCCTGGGGCCCAGATCAGACCAGTGTTTAATGAGGACCCAGCAGGATATAATGGATGTTGAATCTAAGGGGCCCAATTCCAGAAGAGCCCTTAGATCGCCACAAAGTTCTGGTGATCTAGGGCTGTGGCACACTCCTGGTGCATCAGGGACCATGTGTCTGATTCCAGAACATCGGGAGTCCCTGCACTACAACACCCAGGACATGCTATAATGGCAGGTCGGCACCGAATGCATGGCGCACCTGCGGGACCTGACGGACATCCCACTAGGCGCATGTCATACCACAATGCCTGGAGCATCCCTGAGGAAGAAGGGACACAGGGGGGTACCATAGGGGTGTTGTGAGGCATGTGTGTATGCCAGGGGGGATGTTTGGGCACTCAGCAGGGGTGCCCTAGCCAGCCCTAGCCACACTCCAGTGTATGCAGTGCCATCAAATTGGCACCCCCGTTGGGTGCCCAATCATGCTCCCCCACACCTCTGCTGTACACCCCTATCCCTTCTGACCCTGGACCCCACAAACAGAGCCCCTTGCCATCTCCCCATCTTGAAGGGCATTGTCACAAGGGGTATAGACCACCTCCGAGCTGGTCTAACAGGACCCCTTCATACCACCATGGTGAGGCTTCTGGAATATGAAATTAGTGGATGTTGCAGCTCCACCATGGTGCAAGTCCCTTTGCAACCTGATGTACCCAGACGCAGGTCACAAGGGTGGTGCAGTGCCCCTTTGGTGCAGTGGCTTCACTCACTGGTGCAGACCATGCACCAGAATAGGGAATGTCGCAAGATGCAACTTGTGACATTGCTGTTTGTCACAAGCACCTTGAGTCAGGCGTATCTTTTTTGGAATCGGGCCTATGATGTCAGAGTGACATACCTGGCGATGTGTCATAGAGGGACAGCTGAAGGGTCTTAAGATCTGGCAGAACCTGAAAGAGACAGTCAGGCTTGAGACTACAAGCAGCTCCTATCTAAGTCAAGTGTTAGCTGCCAGTTTTTATTGTTAGCGTTTTTCCATTTGGACTCTCTATCATGCTGTATTTTTCTAAGCTTTTCAAAAACTTTTTATAAAAAAGCATGAGCTGAAGATGTTTAAGTACTCTTTTATTAATAATTTCTTCTTATTTTATCTGGGCACTAGGTCTCCTCTGCGCTCTGAGGAAGGAGGTGTGGCCTCTGAAACATCAGCACTTTCACATGGCTGACCACCTGACCCAACTGTAAGTCGCAAGGATGACTGATCTGTGGGAGGCAGAATAAACAAGTGGAAAAAGTTAGCAATCCTGTATGCGGGACTTTGTAAAAAAACACTTTATGGGTTCTGAACTGTACGCAGACTGTGAGCAAAATCAGACAAACAAGCAAAGGGAGAAAAAGTCAGCCATGAAAGGTTTTTGCAGTGGAAATAGGTGGTGGACATAGACCATTGAGCCAAGGAAAAAATGGATACCCAGGAAGGAAAAGAGAGGCCAGGGTAAAGTAATAGACTATAGCCTTATGGGGCCGTTTTGACTGATCTACTGACAATAGAAAAAAAAAAGTTGTAGCAACAGTTTTTCAAGTGCCTAGATAAAGTAAGAATAAATTATTAATAAAAGAGTACTTAACATTTTCAACTCATTCTTTTTTTATAAACAGTTTCTGAAAAGCCTTGAAAAATACAGTATGAAAGAGAGTGCAAATGAAAAAAGCTAACAGTGAAAACTGGCAACTAACATTTGATTTAAATCTCTACCATTTCTGCACCTAAAAATACACTGTGCTTGTAATTAAGGTTTTGAGCTACACACAACAACTTATGTTTTGAGCTCCTACCTGAGGTTCGAGTCTGCCCGATTTACCCAAAGTCATGTGTGGTAAGCTATTCTACTTTGCTAAAATAGAGAAAAATGAAACAGTTTTTTTCTGTGTGCTACCTATTGTTCAACCATTTTCTTTTCATTTCTGAAGAATTACTGTTCCTCATAGCCTGAATGTGTAGTATCCTGTATTATCTGTGTAAATTTCTTGAAATATAAAAATGTTATTTTTATATATTTCATGCTTCTGTGTCCTTTGAGGTCTGGATAACTGATTTTTTTTTTTATAGACTTTGTTTTTGCTCCTAGCTGATGGGGCATCTCTCAGGAATCCACACTCGGCTACTGGTACACCTGACCACTCACCTGAACTGTGTTCACCCGACAGTGAAATCAGGTTCAGGATTCTGGCTCTCCTGCCTCCTTGGAGAGGCCTGAAATCCCTAAGGGTGAAGTTGGGATAGCTTGCTGACATTGGGCATGTGGTCCCAGGCCACTGAAGGTTCCGTCGTCTCCCCGAGGCCTGGAGCTCGGATATGCAATGACAACTTACAGCATCTGCCGCAGCTCCATCCCACTACTACGTGCCCTGACATGCGCACACCTCTGTGTCTTTCATGTGGGTTGCTGTTGCACCAGGCAGTCCCTGGATCCCTCCCCAGAGAGAGGAGAGCAGTCCACGGATGCTCAATCCTCTCTCTCCCCTGCCAACCCCTGGCACCCTGGGTCCCTTCCTGAACCCAGGTTGCTGGCATGGCGCAAGGTGTGGTGTCCAGTGCCTCAACCCTCAGTGCAATTGGGCCAGCTTGTGGATAACTGATTTATACCTGACAAAAGCTGTATTTCTGCCACTGAAGATAAGGCTACAGAGACCATCATTTGTTTCAAGAGTAAGGTGTTCTCAGCTGTGACAGAGAGGGGTGGGTCATTTATCCTTCAGCAAGGAGTGCTGTACTGTGTGAACAGTGACTCTGAAGGGATTCAGAGCTAGAAATACCTCGAGAGAGTGTCTATGTTGAGCGGTGGCAGCTATTGAAGTGTTGAGAAAGCTGGTAGCATTGTACAGGCTGAGTCTGGGAAGGACCAGTCTGTTGCATCAACTAAGGACTCACTCTCTCTCTAGTACATACAATATGTAAGTGCTCTTGTTGTGAACTGAATGTAAATTCGAATTGCAAACATATATGTTCCATTACCCCCATCCCTGTCCAACAAAAACAGTGACACCAAACCGCAATAATAAAACATATGATATAGAACATTACTCTCGACTTTCAATTTGAAATTGGCATGTGAGCATGTGTTGAGAAAGACTCACTGCTTGAGCCCCTGGTCCTGTGACCATGTTCCTGTTAATGCTGGTCTTCGAAGGTACCTTAACGTAAGATCTAAAGAAGGAGAAGCTTGAGCAAGTGTAGGGGGCCCAGTAGTGCCCCAGAGTTGAGGGGCACTACACAAGGTCTTGCACAGTTTCTATGTGACCAGCGCTCCACACAGAAGGACAGACAGAAAACTGAGTGCGACTTGCCATTTATTGCTCAGATTCCAAGTGAATTGAGAGGCCATGAGCTGGGCTCCCCGGCACTTCGGACCACACAGGTCCTTTGTGAAGGTGTCAATGATCACCTCCCTTCCCACATCAGAATTCAACCCTGTTAGGCCATGACATGATAAAGAATATGGCTAATGGGTAGTTTCATCACATATTAAATTTTGCATCTTTGTATAGAATCAGAGCCGAAGCAAGATTAGGTAATCAAGTATAGTAGGTCTATAAACAGTACCCATTTGTGTAGCAACACTGTTACCTACATTGCCCCCTTGGAGCCAGAGGAGCAATGGAGTAGGCCGGGAAGGGGAGCATGTTTAACAAATTCAAAACGTTAGCAGTAAGACAGTAATTGTAAACTCCCCATCCACAGCACATGAATGCCATAATAAATCAAGTCACACATAATCCTGCAGAACTGCAGCCAGCATCCTACCCAAGATCCCTTTAGGGTTCCACGTTAATACCAGTAGTATAAAATACTGTATTATTATATAATGGTGTGTGAAAATCCTGTAATCTCATTGGTCAAAACGTGTCACATGACTGTGGGTAAATCCTGCATTACCCATGGCTGAGAAAATGCATTTATAAAACAACATAATTAAACACATTATATGCATAGGTCCATTGTATAATCACAATAAGACACTGCAGGGTGTGTAGGTTATTGAAGTTACCCACTTCTTCAAATTAATTGATCACTTTCGGCTGCACCTCGTGACACACCACACAAGGAATGGGTAAACCCCCAAAACCCACATTCTGTTGTGCCTTATTGCTAATTATTACTATTCAACACTTAGATTGGAAGCCTTGGGTTAATTGCAGCATGGCAACTGCTGGAGATGATTTCTTCCCCATGCCAAACTGACACATATAGTTTGTGAGTGTCCCAACATTAAACAATTTTGGGATATGATTCATTGTATGTGTTCTGATGTGGCTAATGAAACTCTTCCATTTACACCTTCACTGTTCATTCTAGGTACATCCTGAGTAACATTAGTTTAAACAAAGAACAAAAAAGATGGGTACTTGTAGCTTTGTTAGGAGCGAAAAGGCTACACTTAGCAAAATGGAAAACTAACTTAATTCTGTCTTTAGAAGAATGGTCTAAACATATGGGCACAATGGCCAATAATGAAATAATTAGTTCTATGCTACTTTATAAAACTGGTGTGTTTTACAGAATTTGGAATTCATTTTTATAGTTGAAAACTATTTAGCTACATAAATGTTTTTTGTTCTTTTATTTATGTTACATTTGTTTAATAACTGATTGATTCAATTTCCTTACAGTACATTAAGACTGAACTTAAGATATGTTTATTGACAGCATCAGTTATGAAATCTGTAAATTTTTGCAGTTTTTATTTGGAAGCCTGTAATAAGTATATTTTCTTAAAATGAATAAAAAATCATAATGCAAAAAAAAAAAAAAATACCTGTGCACTCCGCATGGCGTATGTCAAATGTGACCAGTTAAGTTGCAGAGCGAGGCGCAAAATGGCAGTTGTAGGCTATGTCAATTTGTCATGTCTCTGGTGCATAGCATTACCACAAAACCAAACAGAACATTCTGTTAGTAGGCAAATGGTTCTCAATATGCCAGCTCTTAAAATGACATTTCCTCAGTGAGCATGAAGTAAACAAAAGAGGTTCCAACCATAAAAGTAACTGACAAAAAGCTCGAGTTTAAGCTGTGGAACTAAATAAAATCCAAAAACCAGTCATAAAGAAAACAAAAATATCATTTTAGAGTGGCCTGCCTGAGCATCCTAAATGTCTGCTAAAGATCATACATTTCAGCTGTTGGAAAAGCTGGGCTTCAGATCTGTCCAATATGGTGACTGCAAGATTGGGTCTGTTGCAGCCTACCCTGCTATCAACGTGCTGATCTACGAATTGCTGGAAAGAGATTATGGAAATGTTTCGGTAGATCTTTCTTAGCCTGTGCAGCTGAGATGTACTGTAGTTGGCCATTTTCAATAAGGATCAGTAAGGATGCAGGGTAGACGACTCAGAACTTAATGCCTGCTGCATATAATTTTGATTTCATCACCTTATATTCTGCCTGTTTATTACTAGGGATGTTGCCAAGTTATAATTCATCTGTGAAGTTCAGGTGAATTGGCAAACTCTGCCTTCCTGGATAAATTCGCAAATTTTTGCCCCCATTTGCGAATTACAACTTTGCAGTGTAACTTGGCATTTGGTATTGCCAAGATAAAGTTTTGTGAAAATGAGGCTTTTGGTCACATGGAAGAGCTTCTGCAGGTCAGAAAGTGCATTCTCTGAACAGTGACTGCCTGACTTGCTTTCTGTTCCTCAATTCTAGTCAGACAGAGACAGTGGAAGCCTCTTCTGTATCAGAAACAAAATATGTATTTCAGATGCTGTTAGCAGCAATTTCTTTATCTTTTTGTCTTTCCTTTACTGTATTCTAGTTAGTGAACACTACTTTAATAGTTAATCTTTATTTTTAATCAGATTTTTTATACTTATTTTTACTTTCATTTTTATGTTGGCACACTTACACAACCAACATCTTGTGGCAGTAGAGATTTGGAGGTGCGGTCACTGTTGGGCGAATGCAGAGCACGCACCAGTAGGTGCATCCCTCATTCCCCAATCAGCCAGCATGCCGGCACCACACCACACATAGTTAATGCAGTGAGCACATCTAAGGAAAGGTCCGCTGCAATGTGAGCAAAGCTCGTCACATGCAGCGGACCTTCCTACGTGCTTTGCCGCTACAAACATAGAGGCACAGTGGCCGCTAAACTGCCGACTTCGGGGGTGCCCAGTCCCCCGGTTGGCTTACCCTGCCCATCATCTATGTGCCAACGGGGGAGCCCATGCCCTGTCAGCATAATGTGTCCCCCAACCCTCCTTTTTACTTGCTGAGGAGGTGCCCAATCCCCTCGGCTCATGCGCCCCTCCCGCTAAGAGCCTGGCTTATGGGTGCCCAATCCCTGTCGGCATCCATCCCCCACTTCCTATTTGCAGATGGGGTGCCCAATCCCCATCAGCTACTGCATCCCCCAAAAACCACCTGTAACAAAAGAAAAAAGTCCTCGATGTTTTTTTTTCCACCTGTAAACAGAAAATGGTCCCTCGTAGTCTCCCTACTCAACACCCGCACCCACCCACTGCACACCCTGCCTCCCCACACCCCCCTCACCCCATACTTACCTCTGGAGCTCGGCGCGATGATCTTCAGTGGACCAGGAACACATCTGCACTCTTCAAAGCTGACCATGAACTGAGGAAATGCTGGTAAGCAGTTTAATGGAATAAATAGGATATTTTCAACTTTGATGCATATCTCGGGCATTTTTTGGAATTTTTGCACCAAATTTTCAACATGGGGTTTTTGGGACCCCTCCTCATGAATTCTGTCACTGTTATGACGTTGATCAGTCCTGAAAGGTGATTTCGCAGTCACTGAGTGGAATCACCTTTCAGGACTGATTAAAGCAAGAACAGTGGCATTGTTCATGAGGTGGGCTCTCAAAAGCCTATGTTGCAAATTTGGTGGAAAATCCAAAATGGCTATTTTTCACCGACGCTATGCAGTTGCTATGCATGCTCAGAATTCCACGTAATTCGCAATATTTTTACACCAGATTTTCAACACTGTCATTTTTCTACACCTCCTTGTGAACGGCACAGCTGTCATTTTTCACATCCTGGCCAAAATGTGTTTCTGCACTTCCGGCGCACAATAGCATGGTCGCTATGGGAAATCAGTGTTCGGGGCAGATCATGAAAATGACAGTGACACTGTTCATGAGCAGAGGTCCTAAAATGCCTATGTTGAAAATTTGGTGATGATACTCCTTAAAATGATTGTGTCACGAGTATGCGTTGTGCAGCTTGAACACACACTCATAACGTTGTGCATTTGCAATATTTTCACTCTGGATTTTCACCATTGGCATTTTTCCACACCTCCTGATGAACAGTACAGCTGTCATGTTACACATCCTGCCCGAAATGTGTTTTCACATGTCTGGCGCAGAATAGTGTGGTCGCTGTGCGAAATCACTTTTTGGGACAGTGTGAGGAAATAACAGTGACACTGTACATGAGCAGAGGTGCTAAAATGCCTATGTTGAAAATTTGGTGCCGAAAGTCCATAAAATGACTGTGTTACAAGCGTGCGTTGCGCATTTCCCACGAACCCTTGTAACTTTGCAAATTTGCAATAATTACATGCCATATTTTCAACTCTGCCATTTTTTACACCTCCTTATGAACAGTACAGCTGTCATTTTTCACATTCTGCCCAAAATGTGTTTCCACACTGCACTACCAAAGCCAATGCCAGTGCGACATTCGGCATTGACAAATGCTTATTCATATTGTCTTGACTCTTTTCTGTCTGTATCTCTGCCTCTATGTTTTGATTCTAATTTACTGAGGGAGAGTCATTGTCATGGTGTTCACACCCAAGGCAGTGCCGTCAGTCTTCGTCATCCTTTGTTTTTCGAGGAGCACCCCCTTCCATACCACCTTACATCCTCCTCCTCCTCCCAACCATGTGACAGCAGCAGCAGCCACACCTGATCTTCCAAACGGGCCACGCCCACAGCAGGATGAGATTAGTGTTACTACGGACTATCAGGGGGAGCAGCAGCATTAGGCAGAATTTAATATTGAGTAACAACAGCCCTCTGTTCCTAGTTCTGAGATGGAAGAGCAGGAACCTCCTGTGCCCCCCACCATGGTTCCACTGGCACCATCTCCTCTCCCCGCAGAGCAGTCTCACTCATCATCCTCATGCTGCTCTATTCATCCAGCAGGAGCACTCCACCTACACCGCCTGTACCCCAAGTTCTCCCTGGTGTGGTATTTTTCTACCAGTAACACTGGTGACCACAGCGTGATCACTTGTAATTTACATAAGGCATGAGTCCTCTGGAGCAAGCAGGGAACTTACATGGGTACTGAGGACCAAAGGACACATCTTAGAATAACTCACCGGGCTGAGTGGGAGAAAAGACAGAGGGAAGCAGCGTGTGGGGCCAGTGGAGGTGGTGATCCATCCATGCTAACAGCTGTGCGTGGAATAGGATGTAAGGTATGTTCCATCTCAGGGTGGAGCAGTGGGCAAACCAATGCTGGAATTACACTTTTTAATCTTTGGCAGCTGGGAGGACCTTTGAGGGCACTATCTTTAAATTGAGCTCCACCTTCCCATTATAAGTCAATGGCAGTTATGATGAGCCCCGCTATACTGCTGCCAGCAGGTGCTGCTGTGCTGTGTGAGTCTCCGTAATAACTGTCAAGAAGATGCACGTTAATGTCTGGAAAATAAAAGCTAGTTCTGTTGGCCTGGAAAATTCTCAGGATACCTAGAAATGAGATGTGCTCCCAGCAACCTGGTGCTGCAGTGCCATGCAAGTCTCTAAGACGGAAAGGGGAAGGCAGGTGCAGTGTGGAAGAGGACCACCAAATTTTACAACTATTTCTGTTCAGCATCTACGGAGGGGGGGGAAGGAAATGGGGCAAGGGTAAAGGGCAAGGGTATAAAAGGACGGGAAATGGACACAAAACCATTTACAAATGAAAGAGTGCTTAGGGAACTATCAAAGATAAAAGTAGGAAAAGCAACGGGGCCAGATGGGGTGCTCCCCAGGATAGTAAGGGATCTGAAAGAGGAGCTAGTTGCACCTCTGACAGTCTTTTTCAACATGTCATTAAAAACAGGAGCGGTACCAGGGGACTGGAGGAGGGCAGATGTAGTCCCAGTCCACAAAAGTGGAAATATGGAGGAGGCAGAAAATTACAGGCAAGTTGCCTGACGTCAGTGGTAGGCAAGGCAACTGAAACACTATTAAAGGAAAGGTTTACCTAGAGTGCATCTCATATGTTCCTACCATATCCTGTTGTGTTTAAACAATTTCTGTTCTTGATTTCTGTGTATAAGTGTTTTAATTATTCATGTACATATACCAATTATTGAACCTTGATTACTGTGTATAAGTCTATACGTGTTTTAAATCTTCCTATACATGTACCAATTATTGAACCTTGACCTTATCAGGTCCATCTTGCAAATGAGCTGTGCTCAATGATGTTCGCCTGAATAAAGATTTGATTGATTGATTGATTGATTGATTGATTGATTGAAAGAATTGGGGAATATCTAGTTAAAGAATACCTAAACAACATTTTGACAACAAACTATTCAAAACTCTGACTCTGTAGGTGACTAAATGTAAGGCTGCTATATTCATTAATGCTAAAACTACATATATATAATTTACCTAAATGTGGTTCCAGAGTATTTGAATATTGTAAAATCAGCCTTCTAATTTCAAAAAAACTGTCTTACCTACTTCCTAAAATGGCCGCCAAATGTGTTATGGGATGACATCATTTGAGCCAAAATCAGAAAGATATATGGCTCTCTATAGTGCTAACTAGTTATTTTTTCCCTTTGTATAGAATTGTTTCACCCAAAAGGTCAAAGCCATGTGCATTATTTTGTATAATACGCATGTTAGGCTATGGTTCTGTTCATTTTGTTTATTTTAACATGCTGAAATTGTGTTTTAATCCAACTGACTTTCTCTGTGGCAAACCACAGTGCAGTACAAATCTTGAATAACCTGGTGGTCTAGTGGCTATGGTGGATTCAAGATGCTACAGTGGGGGTGCTGGGGTGTGTGCATGTTTAATATGCACTTTTTAACATTTTTATTAAACCTTTGTATTTTCTGCTATTCTTTTCTAGTACGTTTTTGACAGAACCTACAAATGTAATCCATAGCTTGAATATAAACATTTGTACAATCAATAAATCAGACTTCTTCAACAAAGTGAAATGCAGCAGCAGCACACAAGTACACCCAAGGTGGGAGAAATGGCAGAAACAGGGGGGGGAAGGGGTGACAGATGGGGAAATCATGGAGAGCAGAGTTTGAGAGGGTTTGAAAGCACTGAGGGTGGACAAGATGCCAGGCCCAGATGGCATCCACCCCAGGGTACTGAAGGAGCTGGCAGAGGTCCTTGCAGGACCTTTGGCAGACCTATTTAATGTCTCACTACATTCGGGGTGTGTACCTCAGGACTGGAGGATGGCTCATGTGGTGCCCCTCCACAGAGTGGCCCAGGATGAACCGGGAAACTACAGACCAGTGAGCCTCACATCCATCGTGGGTAAGCTAATGGAGACTATCCTGAAGGAGAGGCTGGTGGCCCTCCTAGAGGCCAAAGGACTACAGGACAGCAGACAGCATGGCTTCATACGTGGCAGATCCTGCCAAATCAACCTGGTGGAGTTCTATGACTGGGTAACTAGGCAACTAGACAGGAGCCATGCAGTGGATGTCCTGTATCTGGACTTCAGTAAGGCATTCAACTCGGTGCCGCATGGAAGGCTGGGAAGGAAGTTAGTAGGCACAGGGGCGGGTGCAAAGCTAGTGAGTTGGGTAGGAAACTGGCTTCAGGGAAGGCAACAGAGGGTGGTGGTGGGTGGGGAGCTCTCACACCCAAGGGCAGTGACGAGCGGTGTTCCACAGGGCTCGGTGCTGGGACCAGTGTTGTTTGGGATATTCATTGCAGACATATCATGGGACATCAAGAGCAAGATCAGTCTGTTTGCTGATGATACCAAGGTAGGTGCGGTAGTGGATGACCTAGGGGGATGGCAGGGGTTGCAGGATGATCTGGCAAAGCTTGAAACCTGGTCAGACACCTGGCAACTAGGGTTTAATGCCAAAAAGTGCAAGGTGCTGCATTTTGGGATGAAGAACCCAAGGAGGAGTTACCAGCTGGGGGGAGTGCAGCTAGCCCAGACAGAGGAGGAGAAGGATCTGGGTGTGCTCATTACAGGGTCAATGAACAACTCGGCACAATGTAGGAAGGCAGCTGCAAAGGCCAACAAAATGCTGGGTTGTATTGCAAGGGGTATATCCTCGAGGAGGGAGGGAGGAGGTGATTCTGCCACTGTATAGGTCATTAGTTAGACTACACCTGGAGTACTGCGTGCAGTACTGGCGTCCGTATCTGAAGAGGGACATTAAGTTACTGGAGGGGGTGCAGTGCAGGGTGACAAAGATGATCAAGGGGCTGGGGGACTTATCATACGAGAGGAGGTTGAAGGATTTGAACATGTACTCACTGGAGGAGAGGAGGGACAGGGGTGACATGATTGAAACCTTTAAATACATGAAAGGAATAAACAAGATGGGTACAGAGGGGCTGTTCAAAGTAAGGGAGGGGAGGGCCACCAGGGGCCACGATATGAGACTGGAGGGAGGAAGGTTCAGGAGGGAGATGAGGAGACACTTTTTTACAGAGAGGGTGGTGGCTGGGTGGAATGCGTTACCTGCAGAAGTGGTATCCAGTAGAACAGTGGACTGCTTCAAAAGGGGATGGGACAGGACAAGGGGGAGGGTTAATGAAGGGGAAGGGTGGAAGGGATGGGCAGCTGCAGAATAAGGGGTGCTAGCTGCACATTCGAGCAGACTTGATAGACCTCTAGGCCTTTATCTGCTGGCAAATTTTGTATGTTCGTACATTACTATGTGTGTGTGTGGGGGGGTGCAGCCACACCCTTCACCACCCCCTAAAGCCACCACTTTTTTGTAGCAAAGTTCTTGTTCAGTCCAATGTTAGAGTTCATACTGTCTCAAAACTCAAATATATGCTTGTCTTGTCTTCTTTTTCCATGGGAAATAATAAGAAGAAGAATCAGCATTTGTATAGTGGTTTTCATACTCATTGTATCCCAAAGTGCTTTACAAGCAATACTAGACTGGTAGTGAAGTGACTGAACATGTAGGGGCAGCCATTTCATACATTAATATCCACATACAGCTTTGGACAATTGCATGAACTGGTTTTATGGGAAAGGGAATGTTGGCCAGGACAATGAGGTCAGGTAGTGATCAAGGTGCTGGCAGCCCACTTCTTATTTCTCACAGTAATCCACTCATATTTCTCTCTTCTATCTTCCCCCTTCCCTGAATATAGCAGTACCTTGCAAGAGTGGCCTTCTCAGTCCCCCTCTGGTAGTCATTCGTCAGTGTTCCTCCTCACACCGAAAACTGGTGTTCTCATCACCCTTCTGCATCATGAATGCAAGTAGTAGAGTCCCCATTTTATTTTCAACACATCAAATATAAACATATAGAATAGTGGATGGTTGACCATCTACAACAAGGCTGTGTTTCCATCGAGGGAGTCGACTGTGTTACAGAAACCTCAAGAGCGAAGCTCAAGAGGTTTCCATGATGCCATCGACTCTCGAGATGGAAACACGGCTTTCATTGCGGATGGTTAACCATCCACTATTTTATATAGTATATGGTTCCTCAACATTTAACAAGGTTCATACCTTGTGTTCGCATTCCTGCATCAAAACACGGCATTTTATCATTCTTTGCAGTTCCCTACCTAAAGATTGCAGTCCTCCGCGATGCGGTCCTGCCCCGAAGTTACCGGTTCTCCTGACTCCTCTCTGAAAATTGCACTCTGCTTTGGCATCGGTAACTGCACCAGTAGATTTAAAAAAATAAAAATACCAAAAACTGACAGTTTCGGCACACGGAGCTGACAATATAGACCATGTCCAAACTGTACTTATGAGCTGCTCGCCTGACAGCTTGCTAAGTGACGCCGCCATTTCATCCAGCGTTTTTTGAATCCCCAGTGTGAATCAGCCAATCAGGTGGTAGGGCAAGTCAGAAAAGTTGTTGTACTATCGATGTGAGGTCAGAACAATAATACAACAACCTTTTTTGACGACCTTTGAACTGTCCTACAACAAGATTTTGAAAGCCACTGCTTTCTAGTCACAATAAGCCATAACCATATACTATATACTGTATCTTTCCAGTAAGTCAGGCTGATAGCAACAGGGAACAAGGGGAATGATGGGCTTTCCTATCCTTAAAAGATCTAGGCTATCTTTGATTAGGCACTGCTAAATAATGGGTGTGCACGTCATTATGCATGTCATTTAATAGTGCCTAATCATAGATGGCTTAGATCTTACATGGGTAGGAAAGCCTATTTTTCCACTTGTGCAATGCAGCTATCAGCCTGGCTTACCAGAAGATCATGTTTATTATTATTATGTAAAAATAACATGGGAGACTGTAATAACCACATTCATGATGCAGAAGGGTAGTGAACTCATCAGTTTTTGGTGTGGGGTGCAGGTGAGAAGAATGAATGCCGGAGAGGGACTGAAGAGGTCATTCCAGCAGGGTACAGCTATATTCAGGTTAGTTGAAGACATGGAGGAGGATGTTGAGCAGATCACTGAGATCTGAAATGTGGGGCTGCCAGCATCGCGATCGCTACCTGACTGTGGATGAGGGTAGCCAGCGATGACAAATACTCAGAGTGGCAGGGCTGCACCTAAACTGTTACTTGAATTCAGTGTAGGGAGATTACCCTCAGATTGGGGGGGGGGGGTATTGACGTTTGTTAGGACAGTATTGAGGGAAGTGTGTATAGTTCATTCAAGATTTGGAAGGGTGGTAGCCAGCTAACTCGAATTGTGGAGTACAGCGCAGTAAAGTACTTGAGAAGAATTGCTGGGAACTGTTCTGCGGGGTTCTGCAGATCACAGGTAAAGGATTAGACTGACAATGGAAGTCAGGTGGATTTGCTCAAGGTATTAGTATGCCTCTCCTGCTAATAGTATTGTTACCCATTCTAAGTGTAGCCCCTATGAGGACATGAACAGCAGTTTTTTTGATGGGTCATGATGCTTATTGCTTGGCCTTCCAGGAAGACCTAGTTGTCGGTTAATGAGGTGGGAAAAAACACAACAATGGAACTGTACATACTACCGTCACTGTGCAGAAGGGTGGTGATCCACTCAATATTTACTGTGGGAGCAGAAGTCAAACACTGAGAATGTAGACTGGAGAGTGATTTGGGAGGCATTTTTTAACAGTGCCAGCTGATGATGCATATTGGTATAGGTATGTACAACTTTCTGAGGTACAAGATTACAATCTGAGGTATGATAATTCTCTTCATGAGACCGTAAGCACATATGCGGCACTAGGCAGTACTAAGGACAGGGTATGGATGGTGGTGTGTTCAACAGAAGGCAGGCTAGGTGCAGGGGTTCACATGGAAAAAGAAAGCCTTATTTGTGGATTAACAAGACAGCATGGGCTTTGGAACTGAAGTAGACCAGTACTCTGCTCTGTGACCCTGAGCAAGTCATTACACTTCCTTGTGCTCCCAGGCCACACCTGTAAACAAGCTTTCAGCTTAGTGTGTCTCTCCTGGCTAACAAAAAAACAAAATTCAGTGAATCACATAACCATTAGATCATCAGGTAATTGAAGTGTTGTACTGTAATGCAGTTTGCCAAGGAAAAAGTCAGCTGAATTGCAAAACATTTTCCACAAGTTAAAGTAAACTAAACAAACAAAATCATAGCCTAACATGTGTACTGACCAAAATAATCCACAAGTTAATACATGGTGTTGATCATTCTGGTACAACAATTCAAAACAAAGAGGGAAAGAAGAACTAGTAAGCACTATAAAAATATATGTGGGTCTCTGTCTTTGGCTCAGATGATATCATCATGACTCATCACTTAACAGACTTGACAGCCATCTTAGGGAGAAACCAAGGTTCATCTTGCTGCAGAATGTATAACGGACCTGACGTGAAGGCAAATACAAATTATTTAGGCTGTGGTTTACTCCATACCGGGTCACAGTACACCTGTGAAAGGAAAACAAAATCAATAAATTAGAGGAGAAAATAAATTTATAAAAGGATACCTAACATCACATTGGTGAGAACCTGGCCTCAATATGGAAGGAAGGTTCTCCAGACACAGGAGGCAGAGGATGAGAAGTCTTGCTTCCTGGATTAGAACATACCATGACAGTAGGGGGAGACCAGTGAAGGCAAGGAAAAATTATGTAGACCTTATTAATGTGGCCACTGTGGGAGACTAACCACGTGGACAGTATACACATTGTCCACTCCAATTGTTACTAGGTTCTGTATATTAATTGCATGGTTGAAACCCACATGGTCAAAAACAGTGCTGCACAGAGTTTGGTTACGGACGTGTGTTGCACAGTTTCTATGCATGCTAATGATTCCACCAATTTTTAATTTTTTTCACTCCAGATTTTCAGCATTGCTATTTTTGTATGCCTCCTCATGAACAATGCAGTTGTCATGTTCCACATTCCTGCCCAAAATGTGTTTTCACCCCTATGTCGCCAAATGGCATAGCTGCTGTGCAAAACCACCTTTCAGCTTACAAAGTGATTGTGCCGCTCTTCATGAGGTGGGGTCACAAAAAGCCCATGTTGAAAATTTGGAGTGAAAATACCAACACACTACTACGGTATTAGGGTTTCCAACTGTAGCACCCCCCCCCCACTTAGAGACTGACAGGCATCAGGGGTGTGACTTGGGATCATCGGCTGTAATGCTCACGCCATGCCACCCCCACTCCCGCCCTGCAGTCAGTGACAGGCATCATGGTGTGCCCTTGAAGTGTTCAGCCACAAAGTTCACCCCATTCTCCTATATTGCACCCACCTCTATGTATTTCCTTATGTAATGGGGTAAGTATAATGCTCAAAGACCCCAAAGCACACCACAACGCTTGTCAGTGTCTACAGGGTATGGTGAGGTACAATGGCATAAGCGTTATAGCTGAAAACCCAAAGGCACGCCCCAATGCCTGTCAGTCTCTACAGGGTGGCGGTGGGTTTGGTGTCACTTCAAAACTTCACTGCCATTCCTATTATGCATCTCTAACTCTGGCACTACCAATGTCAATGCCAGCGAGACAACATTCGGCATTGACAAATACTTGTTTTGTTTATGCGCTGCTACCATCGTCATCAAAGAAGCAGTCCTCACAGTCTTCCAGACTGGAGTTGTCCTCACTTGTTTTTTTTTTCTTATAACTGCCCCATCTACCTACTGGAAGGCAATTTGCCAATGCCAATACCACCATGGTGTTTTGCTTTTTCATCGCCGCCACCATCCTGTGGCATGAACACAGACACACTTGTCTTAGGTGGAATGTGCTCTTCATTCATTTTAAGAAATGCTAGCATGCCAGCATTTCAGGGGGACAGATTGGTATGCCTGTCCCACACAGTGGCACCTGCCAAACTGCATACTCTCTCCACGCTGACACTAAAGGGTAGACAGCTGAGATATTTCACTTCTATAGGAGGTCAGTACTGGCCACTCAGTCACCTTGTTACTCCAGTACAGCAGAGGCTCTTCCAATATTTGAAGGTGCCTGGTGTCCACCAAATATGCATCCACCATGTGCTGTACTGCATGCTGTCCTGCCGACTCATCAGCCTACTCCTCCTTTTCCTCCATGGCTGCAGTACCCACCTAGGACAAAGCATCCCAAAGTGAACTTATTGTCATTTTTCTTGTGAACATTCCTGTGTTTTCAGCTCACATAACTGAGGTGGTAACAACACCTGGTCTGTCATTACTGTCATGCTGTGCCTTACATAACTGTGACCATGACATGTGTGCTCCATGAAACCCTCTTACTAGCTGATCAGTTGGATTCTGAACCTGATCACTGCCACCTTCAAGTATTTCTTTCTATTCTTTCTTTATGCCCCCTTCTCACAGCCTTGGTTCCCTTTCTTCGGGAGACTCCTTTGTAGCCTTGTACATCCCTGCTTATCATGCCAGGCACCAGTGTAGTCCATCCCCCCCCATGGAACCTTGGTTGTACCCCCCAGGTGGGTACAGGACGGGAGCCCCTTACCGTCCCGCATGTCGGTCTTTCATCGGGGGGATGCTGTCATCAGGCACTGGCAACTTGTTCCAGGGGAAGCTCAAGCAAGTCTGAAAAAGTACTGTATTTAAATTTTGGGTTTTATATATTTTGTGTGAAGAGATGAAGCAAACTGAAAGAGGATAATAATAGTAGGTGAATTTTATGTATTTATTTACTAATAGGTGACAAGGAAGGTGAATGAGCTAAGGCTCATTTCAGGTGCACCCGGGGAAGGGTAGGGAGTGAATACATTTCAAAAGGAAACTGCAAAACAATCAAATATACAATGAGCAATAGTGCAAACAAATATGAATAATAATGAGTGGTGGTAATTGATCAATTTGTAAACTGTTGGCAGAACAGCTCAAGTACAAGGATTGAGCATAGAAGTGCTAAGAGCAATAGTAGGGAGGAGCAACATAATCCCTGAGATGTTGCTTAGGAGCAGAGAAGGAGGGGAAGTGGCAAAGTATGTAGAAAGGTTATTTCATATAGAGAGGAAACAGAGGAAGTAGTCTGACCCATGAAGGTACTGCAACAAGGGGTAACAATGGTTCAAGAATGAAAATAGCAGAGTAAGTAGGTTGGCCTGTGGGGGAGGGGGGTTACAATAAGCTGAATAATAATATTTGTTTATTTTATTTATTTGTTATTCAGATAACACCTTGGAGCACAGGAGCTCTTTTTCAAAAGTTCCAAGCCAGTATAAGACAAAAAACTGATTGAGCCAAGTACTCAAAGGGGTTTCAATTTATTCATGGCGTACTGCGAAAAGTACAGTATGTTATTTTTCTTTGGGGAGGCTCAAGATTATTTCAATTTATGGGGGAGGCTCAAAATCTTTTCCATGGATTTGGGGAGGCTCACTGTGACAAACTTTGAGAACTGTTGGTCTACAGGGAGCACTGTGGGGTTTTTCCATTTTTCTGGCCCTCCTCCCACAGAATGTCGCACGCTAGGGGTGCCTAGGGGCAGTGCACATCGAGATGTGCAAGCGCTTCGGCCCCCGGCAAATGTTCCCCCTCCCTTCTTTCTGCAGTCCCACTACACCTCCACCTGTGGTCACCCAGGTGGTGGTTGAGCAGCGAGACGTGCATCCCGCTCCTCCCCGGAGGAGGAGAGTGGCCTCAGGGAACTCAATCCTCCTCCTCCTCCTCCTCCTCCTCCTCCTCCTTGCCAACCCTAGAGCAGCCTGAGTCCATTCCCAAACCTGAGTCACTGGTGCTGCAAGTGGTAGCCCTACTGCTGCGCTGGCGGGCTGGCACCTGCCTTCAAGTATTAATGACTGGCCCCTTTTATAATTTTGGTCCAGTAAGGTGGAAATAAAAAACCGAGAGACTGCAGAATGCTGGAAATATGGGCATTGTAGTCTAGTATTTGCATCATGTGTTCCATTAAGGCACAGCTTCCCCCATCTCCACCTGCCTCTAGCACCTGCTGTACATTTACCAACATCTGCCTTAGCACCCTTAGAAGTGGAATGGCCTGACTAATACAGGCAGTGTCCCCACTCACTGCCTATGTGGCATGCTCAAGTGGCCTCAGAATCATGATCAGGCCATCCATTAGTCACCATTGCTAGGTTGTGAGAGATACTGATGCTCTGGAACTGTCACCACTTGTGTGCAGCAGCAGGTATTCAGAGATGACTTGGGACTGCTCATAGAAGTGCTCGATTATGTAGAGTATTGAGTTCCATCTCATGACAACTTCCAGCTTCAGATGGTGCCCAGGCAGCTTGTTCTGGATCTGCAGCTGCCTAAGATGGTTATGGGCCTTTACAGAATGAGCAAAGTGGGCACACATGTGGCGGGCCACGGTCAACATTGACTTGATCTCAGGCTGTGATAGAAACTCCTGCACTACTAGATTAAGACAGTGTGGCATGCGTAGAATCTAGAGAAACCCACCATCACTGATACTTTTCACCACATAAGAGCTATTAATGCTTGCAGTGAAACCCAGTTTCAGGGAATGTGACTGCAGTCATTCATCAGGTTCAGTCTGGAGCACTTCTAACATTTTTTGACCCTTGTATGAGCCTGTTACACTCCTCACTGCCAGCGTGGCGTGCTGATGAATACTCAGAATATTGCTACCAGTACAGTTGGGCTTTGTACATTTTGTTTCCATTCCAGCATCAACTACTACCCCAGGTACCTGTGCCCAATGAGCAGTAATACACAGATAAGAGCTATCAGCTGTTTAGCCACTGGTCCACATATCCATACTAAGACTATGTATGGTGATGCTGAATGCTGCATAGCATGTATTACTGTATGTGTCACAGTCCTATAAAGTTCCAGAATGGCACAGGTGGAGAAATAGGTTCGTGATGGAATCTGCCATTTTGGACAGGCATGCACCATCAACATGTAGAATCCAACATTCTTCACAAAAGAGAATGGCAATAAACCAATTGCCAGTATTTCAGTGGTTTCTACATTAAGTTCATGTACAACAGCATGATTTCATTGGAGACCAGTTAGGGTCTGTGGAGGCAGACTAGGCAGGGACTATCTGGGCAGACTGGATGGGCCAAGCGGTCCTTTTCTGCTGACAAATTCTCTGTTTCTGTCAAGGGGGGGGGTATATTTGACTACACATTTGGCTGGGCAAGAAGGAAAGGGTGGGATGGGTGCTATAAAAATGGGGAACATTATTATTTTTACAGTATATACTGGTGTGGTTCAGTGGAATGAGGATGGGTTGGGGTGCTATGTGATTGGGGAAGACATCTAATATAATTGGCTAGTGAAGCCAGATATTTAAAACTTTGCCTGGAAGTGATAACACCCTGCCTTCACAGGGTTTGAGCCCAAGTGCAATATTTAAATGGGGGCTGTGGTGCATGCTAAAAGGATTAGCGCATACACAAACAAATAATGCATGCACTGAAAGAGGGAAGGTCAGGGACATGGATCCTGATGCAGTGCAACATTCAGCATGGTAGCGCTACACAAATGGAATGGCGCAGGCTTCCTTGTGCTGCACAATTACTGCTGAGAAGAAGCCTGACTTATTCTGGGTAACCATAACAGCCAATGGAGCCACTGCAGCCAACGACCACATTCATGGCTGAGGGAGCACAACTGCTCCAGGGTGGCTAGTGGAACCCACCACCCTCCAATCCCTGTCCCCAGTGAAAGTAAAAATTTCCTGGTGCCTAGTGGTCCCCCAGCCCTATGATCTCTGTTCCCTGTAAAAGTTACATTTTCTCTGGTGTCTAGTGGCACACTCTACCCTCTAATCCCCATCCCGGGTAAAAGTCAAGTATTTCCTGGTGTCCAGTGGTCCCCCATGCCCTCCAATTGCCAATCCCCACTGAAATAAAAGTTTCCCTGGTGTTCAGTGGTGCACCACCCCACCCTCTGATTGCCATCCTGTACACAGACACAAATTTCCTTGGTATCCAGTGGCCCCCCAACCTCACCCTCCAATCATCGGTCCCATATAAAACAAGCATTTGCCCGTGCCGAATGTTTGCTTGCTGGCATTGTCATTGGTAGTGCAGGAGTTAGAGAGATGCATAATAGGAATGGCAGTGAAGTAATGACCTAACACCAACCCCTACCCCCACCCTCAAGAGACTGACAGGCATTGGAGGTGTGCCTTTGTATCATCGGCCATAACTCTCATGCCATTCTACCTCACTCCACCCTGCAGACACCAACAGGCATCACGGTGTCCCTTGGGGTCTTCAGCCCTTACGCTCACTCCATTCCATAAGGAAACAAGCTGAGATGGGTGCAGTATAGAAGAATGGGATGAATGTTAGGGTCGAAGACCCCAAGGCACATCTCAATGCTTGTCACTGGCTGCGGGGTGGTAGTGAGGATGGAGAGGTGTGAGCATTATGGCCGACGATCCCAAGTCACACTCCCGACACCTGTTAGTCTCTACAGGGTGGGGTATTAGGGTTGGAAACCCTAATGACCCAAGGCAATTTGTTTGGTATTTTCATTCCAAATTTCAACATGGGCTTTTTGGGACTCCACCTCATGAACAGTGGCACTATCATTTCCTTACTCAATCCCGAAAGTTGGTTTCTCAAAGCAACTATGCCATTCTGTGCCACAGGTGGGAAAACACATTTCAGGCTGGATGTGAAAAATTACAGCTGTACTGTTCATGAGGAGGTGTGAAAAAATGGCAATGCTGAAAATCTGGAATGAAAATTGTTGGTTATGAGCGTGTGTAGAGACTGCACATCGCACGTCCGTAACACAATTATTTTTTTGAATTTTTCACTAAATTTTCAACATGGGCATTTTGGGACCTCCCCTCATTAACAATGGCACTGTGATTTTGTTAATCTGTCTTGAAAATCAATTTCCCACAGCGACCGCACCATTATGCACCACAGGCGTGACAACACATTTTGGGCAGGATGTTAAAAATGACAGCTGTACTGTTCATAAGGAGGTGTGAAAAATTGGCAATGTTGAAAATCTGGTGTGAAAATATAAAAAATTTGTGAAGTTACGAGCGTACGTGAGAAACTGTCAACACACTCATACTGCAGTCATTTTTGAATTTCTTTCACCAAATTTGAAACATGGGTTTTTTGGAACCCCACCTCATGAATAGTGGCACTGCCATTTTCTTAATAGGTCCCAAAAGATCATTCTGCCCAGTGACCATGAAATCACCTTTGGGGACTGAGTAACAAAATGGCAGTGACATGTGCACGAGGTGGGGTCCCAAGAACCCCATGTTGAAAATTTGGGGCCACAATTCCTAAAAATGGCTGAGATATCAACCTAAGTTGAACCCCCCAATTGACTCCCATTATACTGCGCTCACCGGATTCCACATTCCTCAGTTCGCAGTTTGGCTTTGAAGAGTGCAGATGTGTCCTGGTCCAGAGAAGATCGCTGCTCCTGACCTCCTGAGGATAAGTACGGGATGGGGGGGTGCTGGGAGGTGGGCGTTCAATGGCAAGGTGGACTGGGGAGACGATGGTGGACAGTTTTCTTTTTTACAGGTAAAAAAATAAGACACCAGGGAGACGGTTTTCTTTTTTTTACAGGTTTAAAAAAAAACATTTGGTACACCAGGGTGGGCTCCCAGTGTGCCATGATAGTGGTGGGGGGAGGCAACTGACATGGGGATTGGGCACCCCGATGTTGGCAGATTACAGTTGGGTTTTGGGCATCCGACACTGGGAGTGGGCATCCCAGTGTCTGAAACATTTTGGCACATTGGGATGGGATCCCAGTGTGCCACATTAATGGAGGGAGTGGGAATACATGCTGGCATGGGGGTTGGGCACCCTGATGTCGTCTTTCCTTGGTGCATGTGGTATGCGGCAGGAGCTGTGGCTCATTACTTGTTTCACCAGGAAAGGCACACAGAACAAACAAGTTGTTGGCAGAGCAAGGGCCAGGGACAGAATGCTGGGTGGCAGGAGCCGACAAGGTTGCAAGGGAGGGGGAAGGTGCCGCTGCACTGACTAAACTGTTCGTGATCGCAGCAGCAGATTTGTTTCAACTACTTGGCTCTCTTTGAAGCTGCTGTCATCAGCAGCTTCCCCCTTGATTGGTGGCTGAGGGACATGCCCATTAAAGCGCCCGCTGCATTGGCCACAACACTGACACACCTCTGAAATGTGGTACCGTTGCAAGATGTTTCTTACACATGTGCTATGTGCATGCGTGCAAGCAAACATAAAAAGGTAGCCCTTTGTGTCCAGTGGTCCCCTTGACCTCCGATTTCCAGCCTGTATTATAACACTTATTATAATAGCATCTAGTGGCACCCCCACCCACCAATCCCCATCTCTGTGCCAGCAGAAGTATTCCCTGGAATCCTGCGGGCCCCCCTCAGCACTGCAGGCACTGACCAACTCACCTCCAACCCTCTAATCTGAGGCACTCAAGAGGAGCCCATAGAGAGACCAGCACAGCCTCCCTCTCTCCACCTTGACCAGCCACCATATGTGATGACAGGGAGCATGTGTCCCCTGTACTGTCAATGTACTATAACACGCATACTGTCATCACATATTGCAGCCATCTGAGGTAGTTAGAGGAGGCTGTGTCAGTCACCATATGGGCTCCTGCAGTACCGGCCATTAAGGTAAGGGGGGTTGCAGGGTGGGTTGGTCAGTGCGCACAGTGCAGGGAGGGCTGCTAAGTGCCAGGGAAAACTTCTGGTGGTATGGGGACAAGGATCAATGGCTGGGGGTGCTACTAGACACCAGGAAATAAGTGTTATAATACGGGGCCAGTGATCAGAGGGCAGGGGGGAACCACTGGATACCAGGGAATACCTTTTTTAATACAGGGCCAGCGACTGGGGGCGGACCACTGGACACCAGGGACTACCTTTTTATGTTGATTGCGCGCATCACAAGAAACATATTTGGACAGGTTTCTCAGAAGCAGGTTGTGCAGGCGTGGCACTATTGTGACCAATGCCTCCACAGCCTGCAAAGGCTTGTCCCGCTTCCCCCCAATGCCGTGGCATGCTGCTGCTGACAGTAGTTTGGAACCTTGCCACCAACTTGAGACAAATCAGCTGCTACAATCAGGGGCTGTCTCATCATTGCAGCGTAAGCCATCCGCTGCAATGAGGGAGCGACCCGTCATTGCAGGGCGGGATCTTCACATACTGATATTGTTTGTGAACACGGCAGCAGTTTGCCGCCGTGTTCAACAAACAATATAACCCCACCACCATGATTACTTGCCGACTGGGGCCCCAATCCCCATCGGCTTCAGTGTCCCCATGTTTCTATTGCCGACGGGGAGACCACTCCCTGTCGGCATTAGGTAAACCCCCCTCCCCTCTTTTATTGTCTGCCGATGGGGTGCCCGATCCCCATTGGCATAATGATACCCCCCCTTTTGTTGTGTGCCGACAGGGGTGCCCAATGCCCCGTCAGCTACTGCTGCTCCCCCAACAAAAAAGAAAGCCTCCGGTGACCCACTGGGAGCCCACCCCAGCATGCCACATGCCCCTGTAAAGTAATAAATGGTCCTGTGATGTCTGTTTTTTTTTCCCCTGTAAAAAAGGAAACTGTCCCTTGGCGCTCTCCTTGTCCCCACCCGCAACCCCGCCACCCACTGCTCACCCTGCCTCACACCCCCCTCACTTCATACTTACTTCCGAGTCCGCCACATTCTTCGGGTGGACTGGAACACGCCTACACTCTTCAAAGCTGACCGAATGAGGAAATGCCGGTAAGCTGTATAATGGTAGAAATAGGGTTTTCAACTTTAATGCATATCTCAGTAATTTTTTTGAATTTTGGCACCAAATTTTCAACATGGGGTTTTTGGGACCCCTCCTCATGAATTTTTGAACTGTCATGGCATTAATTGGCCCCGAAAGGTGATTTCATGGTCACTGCGTGGAATCACCTTTCAGTGCCGATTAATGAAACAACTGTGCCAGTATTCATGAGGTGGGCTCTCAAAAAGCCTATGTTGCAAATTTGGTGGTAAAAATCCAAAAAATGACTGTTTTACGAGCGTGCGTTGCACAGTTGCTACGCACGCTTGTAAATTCACGAATTTGCAATATTTTCATGCCAGATTTTCAACATTGACATTTTTTCACACCTCCTTGTGAACAGTATAGCTGTCATTGTTCACATCCTGGCCGAAATGTGTTTTTGCTCTTCCAGCGCAGAATAGCGCAGTCATTGTGGGAAATCTGTGTTTGGGACAGATTAAGAAAATGACAGTGACACTGTTCATGAGTAGATGTCCTAGAATGCCTATGTCTGAAAATTTGGTAATGATACTGCACAAAATGACTGTGTTACGAGTGTGTGTTGCGCAGTTTGCACGTACACTCGTAACTTCGCAAATTTGTAATATTTTCACTCCAGATTTTCAACATTACCATTTTCCCACACCTGTTATGAATAGTACAGCTGTCATTTTTCCCATCCTGGCCAAAATGTGTTTTTGCACTTCCGGCGCAGAATATGGCGATCTCTGTGGGAAATCACTGTTCGGGACAGATTAAGAAAATGACAGTAATACTGTTCATGAGCAGAGGTCCTAAAATGCCTATGTTGAAAATTTGGTGATGATAGCCCATCAAATGACTGTGTTACAAGTGTGCGTTGCGCCCTTTCCACTCACCCTTGTAACTTCGCAGATTTGTAATATTGTCACGATAGATTTTCAGCACTGGCTTTTTTTCACACCTCCTTATGAGCAATACAGCTGTCATTTTTCACATCCTGACTGAAATGTGTTTTCACAGTTCTGGCACAGAATAACGCGTTCGCTGTGGGAAATCAGTGTTTGGGACAAATTAAGACAATGACAGTGGCAGTTTTCATGAGCCGAGGTCCTAAAATCCCTATGCTGAAAATTTGGTGACAAACCTCCATAACATGACTGTGTTACAAGCGTGCATTGAACTGTTTACACGCACCCTTGTAACTTCGCAAATTTGTAATATTTTCACACCACATTTTCAACAGTAGCATTTTTTCACACATCCTTATGAGCAGTACAGCTGTCATTTTCCACATCCTGGCTAAAATATGTTTTTGCACTCCTGCCGGAGAATTGCATGGTCACTGTGGGAATCAGTGTTTGGGACAGATTAAGATTGAGCTAGTGAGGGGGGAGTGACTGAGCTCAGCTGAGCTCTGTCGGGACTGCTGCAGATTTGATTGTGGGCAGAAAAAGGCCCCAATGCAACAGGCCAGTACAAAAGGGCAGACTGCAGCACTAGGAGAAACAGAATGAGAGAGCGAGTGGGGGGGGGGGGAGTGAACTCACCGGAAAGCTGTCAGGACTGCTGCAGATTTCTTTGTGGGCAGAAAAAGGCTTCAATGCAGGCAGGGGCCTAGCACAAAAGGGCAGCCTGCAGCAGTTGGAGAAACAGTACGAGCGAGTGAGACAGGGGGACTGAGTGAGCTCAATGGAGCTCTACCAGGAATGCTGCGGATGTCTTTGTGGGCAGAAAAAGGCGCCAATGCAGGCAGGAGCCCCATACAAAAGGGCAGCTTGCAGCGCCAGGACAAACAGAATGAGCGCGTGAGAGAGAAACACTGAGCGACCTCAACAGAGCTCTGTCGGGACAGCTGCTGATTTCTTTGTGGACAGACAGAGGTGCCAACTCAGCTAGGAGCCCTGTACAAAAGGGCAGCCTGCAGTGCCAAGAGAAACAGAACGAGCCTGTGACAGAGCGGTAGTGAGTGACCTCAACGGAGCTCTATTGTGACTGCTGCAGTTTTCTTTGTGGGCAGAAAAAGGTGGCAATGCAGGCAGGAGCCCAATACAAAAGGGCAGCCTGCAGCGGCAGGAGACACAGAATGAGTGAGTGAGGGAGGTGGAATGAGTGAGCTCAACGTAGCTCTGTTGGGACTGCTGCAGATTTGTTTGTGGGCAGAAAAAGGCAGCAATGCACGCAGAGGCCCGGTACAAAATGGCAGCCTGCAGTGACGGGAAAACCAGAATGAGCAAGTGAAAGAGGGGGAGTGAGCGAGCTCAACGCAGCTGTATTGTAATTGCTGCAGATTTCTTTGTGGGCAGAAGAAGGCGGCAATGCAGGCAGGAGCCCAATAGAAAAGGGCAGCCTGCAGCGCCAGCAGAAACGGAATGAGCGAGTGAGAGAAGGGGAGTGAGTGAGCTCAACGGAGCTTTGTCGGGACTGCTGCAGATTTCTTTGTGGGCAGAAAAAGGTGCCAACAGAGGCAGGAGCCCAGTACAAAAGGGCAGGCAGCAGCGCCAGGAGAAACAGAATGAGTGAGTGACACAGGGGGAGTGAGCGACCTCAACGAAGCTCTGTTGGAACAGCTGTGGATTTCTTTGTGGGCAGAAAAAGGTGCCAATGCAGGCAGGAGCCCAGTACAAAAGGGCAGCCTGAACGCCGGGAGAAACACAATGAGCGAGTAAGAGAGGGGGAGTGAGCGAGCTCAATGGAGCTCTATCATGACTGCTGTGGATTTCTTTGTTGGCAGAAAAAGGCGGCAATGCAGGCAGGAGCCCAGTACAAAAGACCAGCCTGCAGCACCAGCAGAAACGGAATGAGTGAGTGAGAGGGAGTCAGCAGGCTCAACAGACCTGTGTCGGGACTGCTGCAGATTTCTTTGTGGGCTGAAAAAGCCACCAACACAGGCTGGAGCCCAGTACAAAAGGGCAGCCTACAGCGGCAGGAGAAACAGAATGAGCGGGTGAGAGAGAGGGAGTGAGCCACCTCAACGTAGCTCTGTCAGGACAGCTGCGGATTTCTTAGTGGGCAGAACAAGGTGCCAACGCAGGCAGGAGCCCAGTACAACAGAGCAGCCTGCAGCACCGGGAGAAACAGACTGAGCAAGTGACTGAGGGGCAGTGAGCGAGCTCAACACATCAATGCAATCAACATTTGGCATTGACAAATGCTTGTTTAATATGGAGCCAGTGATTGGAGGGTGGGGGGGCCACTGAACACAGGGGACTACCTTTTTAATACAGGGCCAGCGATTAGAGGGTGTGGGATGCCAGTAGACACCAAGGAATAATGTCCACTTTTATGGGACTGGGCAATCGGGTGGGGTCAGGACTGGTAGCAAGGGCACAAACCTGCCACCACTTCCTATGCAAATGTGCCCATAATGGGCATGTAAATTGCCTCTTATTCCCTTGCATGTCCAATGGGCTTATTTGTATGGTGCCATCTGAATATCGTGCCTGGAGCTACTGGTGCTATCAGGTCTGGGGGTACTGTTGCCTGCACTGCCAGGATCCATGTCGGAGGAGCCTCACTCGACTTAGCACTGCACCGACATGCCCCTACATCCTGTCAGGTGGCACTGGTGTGCTATCCAACTGAACACAGCATCCTAGGGATCGTAAACAATGGGCAAGCACAGCGCAATCCTTTGTGCTTTGCTTGCCCACTTTTCAATATCCAGCCCTTAGTGTGACTGGATGGGAGGGAGGGTCATGGTCATAAGATACTAGTTGTTCCATTAAAGAGCAAACACAATCTTTTCTAGTTTATTTGCAGTTAGAATCCCTGAAATCTGTGAGATGGGTTCCAAGACTGTTCCATTGCCTGCCATGAAAGCAGCTCTACACTCCACACAATCGTAGAAAAAACAGACAAAAAAAAGAATTTCACACACTGCACAATCAAGACCTGTCAGTCATACAGATCGAAGTATGGCAGACTGGGGCCAAGAACTAATGCTTGCATGCTGAGGTATTTGCCACATAATGTGAGCAACTCTGAATCCAAAGAAAAAGATTAGCGCACTAAAAAATGAAATAAAGGAAACAACGGCTCAGCCAGGAGAGGCCTTCCCCAGGAAATGCCTCTGGAAAAAATCCAGGCAAGCCTTTCAAGCCATTAAATTCTTTTTTTTTTAACCCCAAGCAGATAGTGTTTCAGAACTGACCTAGGTTTGCTGGGTGCTGATGATAGGTTTTCCATGAAACTCTTCTTTAATTCTCACTTGTGGTGAGAATTTAACTTCCCTCATTATTCTACAAGGGCCAGAAATCATAAGGGTTCAGATTATACTGCAGTACTGCCTTCCCTTCAAAAAAATAAAACCCTATGGATAAAAAAAGGGAAATTCTGCTAAAAATTTTGAAGAAATTACTTCTCAATGGAGAAATCATACCTTACAGCTCATTTCCTTTAACAGCCATTAGCAGCATCACCAAAGGGAACTTAAACACAGGGTTCATAGCATCTCCTTTCTCATTGAGGAGCTGCTAACACATTTATTTCTCATTACTGAAGGTCACTGAAAGCTCCAACTTCTAATGTTTTACTATGCAGTATGCAAAGGCCTTGGGATCAAATGGCAGCTCAACTCAGTGCTGTATAGCTATTGATCAATCATCTCACTCTCTCTTCTGTTAGAGCCAGGGGCCCTTTAATTAATGATAGGTTTGCAAGTTGAATCTGCTTGGGTCACTCTTGTCTCCAATTAGCGGTGACAAGCACTGTGGGATAGGTCAACAAGAAACACTTAAGAGAGCATCACAGTCACAGACTGCAAGTCAAATGCTCTGCAAGGGGGCAGTACTATTGATTCATGTCATAGAAACAGAAGTTGATGGCAGAAAAGGGCCGCAAGGCCCATCCAGTCTGCCCATTTTACCAATTTGCTCCTGCTGCCTCTACTAGGTCAGCGGCATCAGCTATGCCCACCTGATATGTATGATTCCCTTGTGCCTATCCCATGCCCTCTTGAAGCCCTCCACTGTACATGCTCCCACTGCCTCCTGAGGCAGGACATTCCACACATCCACCACCCTCTCTATTAACAAGTAGTTTCTCATGTTACCCTGTATGCGACGCCCCCCTCCAATTTCATGTCATGCCCTCTAGTTCTATTGTACTTTTTATACTGGAGGATGCTATCCCCTTCCACCTTATTTATGCCCTTAAGATATTTGAAAGTCTCAATCATGTCCCACCTCTCCCATCTCTGTTTCAACGTGCACATATTGAGATCCCTAAGTCTATCCCCATATGCCTCGTCATTCAGATCCTGCACCATCTTAGTTGCCCTCCTTGGCATTGTTTCCACCCTGCCAATAGCCTTACGAAGGTGCGGCCTCCAGAATTGCACACAGTACTCTAGGTGAGGCCTAACCAGTGTCTTGTGCTGTGGGATCACCACCTCCCTCCTACTGCTTTTAATACCCCTTCCTATACACCCTAACATCCCACTAGCCCTCCCAACTGCTTTTGCGGTTTGTTTGGTGGATTTCAGGTCATCTGATATAATGACCCCTAAATCCCTTTCTTCTCTGGTGACTGTCAATGACTCACCTCCAACATGTAGCTCTCCCCAAGGTTTCGGTTCCCCACGTACGCAATCTTGCACTTCTTCATGTTAAACTTTAACTGCCATACCTCAGACCAGTTCTCCAGCTTTTCCAGGTCTCTTTTCATTCTCACTATGCCCCCTGGAGTTTCTACTCTTTTGCAGATTTTGGTGTCATCTGTAAACAGGCATACTTTTCACCTGCTGGTTAATAATGTACTTGTCTTTTTGACATTTCTTTCCTTTTTTCTCCTTTATTTCTTGACCCTACATCATTAATGTGAGCTCAGCAGTGCACTTAGTGACACTCCCTGGTGGGACTGGGTAAAATCTGCAGTACGTTCAGCATCAGAAGTTGCTCAGCATCCAGAACGGAGGGTCTGGAACCAGAACAGTTCTTGAACCAGAACACAGGAATTGAGTCAGTAGAATGGATCTGGAACCATGAAATACACCCAGAACTTCAGTTCTGGTTCCAGAATGCATTCAGGATCATGCTAGAACCACACAGAATGAAGCAATTGGTTGCTGTATTCAGTGTGGTTCCAGGTACATTCTGGTTCTGGAATCCCTTTTCCAGATTCATTCGACGTCTGGCCGATTTAAAACGTAGAAACATAGAAACATAGACTTTGACGGCAGATAAGGACCGCTTGGCCCATCTAGTCTGCCCATTTCCCTACCTACAGGATAGGCCACAGATCCTAGTTAACCAACAGCCTATTTCTTCCTACCCCCCACAAGAATTGCCTTATGTCTGTCCCATGCATTCTTGAATTCTCCCACAGTTTTAGACCCACAACCTCCTCAGAAAGGCTGTTCCATGCATCCACTACCCTCTCTGTGAAATAATACTTCCTCACATTGCCCCTGAACCTCCCCTTCTATCTTTAAATTGCGCCCTTGTTCTTGCATGTCTCTTTTCTGAAAGATGCTACCTCTTGGACTTTGTTGATTCCACTGAGGTACTTAAAAGTTTCTATCATGTCCCCCCTCTCCCTTCTATCCTCAAGGGTATACATATTAAGCTCCTTTAGTCTCTCCTCATACGGCTTCTCTTGCAGACCCTGCACCATTTTAGTTGCCCTCCTCTGGACTGCTTCTATCCTGTCTATGTCCTTGCGGAGATGGGGTCTCCAGAACTGGATGCAGTACTCCAGATGGGGTCTCACCAACTGTCTGTACAGAGGGATAACAACTTCCTGTTTTCTGTTGCCATTGCCTCTCCCTATACATCCCAGTATATATTTGCTCTTCTGTTCCCTGCATGCTTTATCATGTAAGCTGCACTTTTATTGCTGTGCACGTTAATGGACACAGTTAAACACTTTGCATGCATTTTTGGTCCTGTTCTAGTCCTGTGTGCAGCATAAAGGATAATGTATGGTCAGCCATACATAATGAGCCTGTGTCTGCATCGAGAGTGTTTTTATGGCAGCCAGGAACCTTGACAGCGAAGCTCGAGAGGTTCACTGGATGACACTGAAAGCTCAAGATGAAGACAGAGACTTGTGTGTGTATGGATGCCATACCTTAACTTTTATAGTGAATGGGCATCCCTATCTATTTCGGATGCTTAGCTCCTGAACTGGGGGTTGGGGGGGGGCGAGGAACTTGAGGGTTGATGGCAAGCTCAACTCACAGATTAAATGTGTTTGAGCTTGTTCTGCAAGTTCAAGTATACAAAAAAAGAAAAACAGCTTCCAGCTGGATATGATAAAGGAAAGCAGCTGCCTGGCAGCATTCAAAGTTGTGCTGCAGTATTGACATCACTACCGCAGCACAACAATATAATGATGTCACTACAAAAGCACAGAAAGCATATTCTAGGCATGGAGTTCTATGCAAAACAGGGTTTCACCATACATTTGTAAGCCCCTTCCCCATCTGTGTATAGGGGTCTGATGGGAAAAAGTGTGAGGGAGGGGCACCCAGCAATGCAGCAGTCCATCCAAGGATAAACTAGGACAGTCAGGGTTGTTGTTTCTTCTTTCTTTTTTCCAACTGCACTGAGCAGCCAGGCAGGGGGAGGACTGCACTCTGATCTCCGCTATAGGGGCAAACGATGTTAGAGGCAGTGCGAATTTCATCAACAGCAGGAGGCCACACTCGGTTAAAAGAATAAACAACATTTATTTATTTAAAATATTAAACAGCAGCTCCCAGAAGCTGTGGGCACAGCATGGAGACAGGCAGCTTAAACAGTGGCACAAGGCCACAGCACCTTACTTTAGGCCAAACCGGCCGAGGAGCTGGATTTCACGAAGCCGAGAGGCTCATAATTCAGGCAGCAACACTGGTAGACCAAACAACACACAAACACACCGCGGCCTACCTGCCAGCAGCTCAACTCCCCACATTGCTCAGCACAATACCTACACGAAGTGGACCAACTGCAGGTTGCAGCTTTTCACTTCCGCATTTACCTTTCTCCCTGCCACTAAGGGCACAGAGCCTGGGTCCCCAGCATCACTGGACCTAGCACAAAATCCAGGCATTCCAGGGAACATACCAGGCTCTCTTCTCTCTTTCCACAGGCTGTCATCCCAGGAATGGAGTGCCACACTGCGTATAAGGGCAGGAGGGCTGCCACTACCTCCTAGCCCCATGCCACAGACTGCCACCACTGCAGCATCCCCACCATTCCCCCATACAGGCCTCCCAAACAGGAACTAATCTCCAATCCTGCCCCTGTGCTCCAGAGCACAAGGCGGGCCACCAAATCCTCACCAGGCTGCGACTCACCCTAACACAGACCCAGTCCCATCTCGGTTGCATAGCCCTACACCACCCTCCAGTCCAAGCACCAAATCCTGGGCCAGGGCTGGAGCCCTGGCCAACTAGTAACCCATGTCTTTCTCCCACCGGCCTCCCCTATGCACCAAAACCAGCAAGATAAATAGTAGGGGCCAGACTGGCTCCACCCGTCCTGCAGATGGCCAGCCCCCCAAGCCCAGGGGGGTGCTTACACGCTATAATTTTTTTTTTCCTTTGACTGTTGTGAAGGTTCTTCTTCTGTACTGTATGTCTACACCTTCAATCTGAATCCGTAGGAGTTTCCTTTTTCTAGTTCTGGGTCCAGAATCTCAGTGCCAGTTTAATTCCAAGTTCAGAACTGGAATAGTTCCAAAACTGTGCTGCTTGCATATTCCACTTTGTTTCATTGTTCTGGTTACATACGAACATACGCAGTTGCCTGCAGATACAGACCATAATGGTCTATTAAGTCTGCTTGTGTGTGCAGCTCAGTTTAGTTTCCTGGAGCTGCCTCCCCCCCCATTCCTCTTAGTGTCTACCATCTCCCCCCAAGTACCCTCCCCCTTCCACTTCCCTGTAATGACTCCTCCTATCCTAATTTTCTTCTTCACCCTATCCCACCCTCCTTTGAAACTGGCCACCGTATTTGCCGCAACTACCTCCTCTGGCAACGCGTTCCACCCTGACACCACCCTTTCAGTGAAAAAGAGCATCCTCATTTCCTTCTTAAATCTACCCCCCACTAGTTTCAGGCTATTCCCCCTTATTGTACCCTCCTTTCTTAAATTAAAGATGCACTCTGATCCAATCCTGTTTATGCCCTTAAGGTACTTGAAGGTCTCTATCATGTCCCCCTCTCTTTTATCCTCCAGGGAGTACATGTTGAGCTCTCTCAGCATCTCCTCATATGTTCTGTCCTCCATGCCCTGGATCATTTTGGTTGCCTCTGCTGGACCCCCTCCAGTAGTTTGATATATTTTTTTCAGATATGGGCACCAGAACTGTACACAGTATTCCTGGTGTGACCTCACCAGTGACCTGTACAGTGGCAGAATAACTTCCTCTCTCCTAGAGGTGATTCCCCTGGTGATGCTTTTCACCTTTCAGGACTGAGTAATGAAACAACAGTGGCAGTGTTCATGAGGTGGGCTCTCAAAAAGCCTATGTTGCATATTTGGTGGAAAAAATCCAAAAAAATGACTGTTTTACGAGTGCGCGCTGTGCAGTTGGTACATACGCTCGTAACTTCGCGAATTTATAATATTTTCACTCCAGATTTTCAACATTGCCATTTTCCCAAACCTACTTATGAATAGTATAGCTGTCATTTTTTCCATCCTGGCCAAAATGTGTTTTCGCACTTCAGCGCAGAATAGCGCTGTTGCTGCTGAAAATCAATGTTCGGGACAGATTAAGAACATGACAGTGACACTGTTCATGAGCAGAGGTCCTAAAATGCCTATGTTGGAAATTTGGTGACAATAGCCTATCAAATGACTGCATTACAAGTGTGTGTTGCGCAGTTTCCACGCTCCCTTGTAACTTCGCAGATTTGTAATACTGTTATGCCTGATTTTCAACACTGGCATTTTTTCACACCTCCTTATAAACAGTACATCTGTCATTTTTCACATCCTGACCAAAATGTGTTTTCGCACTTCCGGCATAGAATAGCGCGGTCGCTGTGTGAAATCAGTGTTCGGGACAGATTAAGAAAATGAGAGTGACACTGTTCATGAGCAGAGGTTCTAAAATCCTTATCTTGAAAATTTAGTGATGAAAGTCCATAAAATGACTGTGTTACAAGCGTGCGTTGAACAGTTTCCACGCACCCTTGTAACTTTGCAAATTTGTAATATTTTCACGCTACATTTTCAACACTGTCATTTTTGCACACCTCCTTATGAACAGTACAGTTGTCATTTTTCACATATTGGCCAGAACATGTTTTTGCACTCCTGATGTAGAATAGCACGGTCACTGTGGGAAATCAGTGTTTGGGACAGATTAAGATCGAGCGAGTGAGAGGGGGAGTGACCGAGCTCAACTGAGCTCTGTCAGGACTGCCACGGATTTCTTTGTGGGCAGAAAAAGGCCCCAACGCAGGAGCCCAATACAAAAGGGCAGCCTGCAGCACTGGGAGAAACAGAACGAGAGAGCGAGTGAGGGAGGGGGAGTGAGCAAACTCAACGGAGCTCTGTCGGGACTGCTGCAGATTTCTTTGTGGGCAGAAAAAGGCGTCAGTGCAGACAGGCACCCAGTACAAAAGGGCAGCCTGCAGTGGTGGAAGAAACAGTGCGAGTGAGAGATGGGGACAGAGTGAGCTCAACGGAGCTCTGCTAGGACTGCTGTGGACTTCTTTGTGGGCAGAAAAAGGCACAACGGAGGCAGGAGCCCAGTACAAAAGGGCAGCCTGCAGCGCCAGGAGAAACAGAATGAATAAGTGAGAGAGGGGGAGTGAGCGACCTCAATGGAGCTCTGTCAGGACAGCTGTGAACTTCTTTGTGGGCAGAAAAAGGCACCAACACAGGCAGGAGCCCAGTACAAAAGGGCAGCCTGCAGCGCGGGGAGACACAGAACGAGCGAGTGAGACAGGGGGAGTGAGTGAACTCAACAGAGCTGTGTCGGGACTGCTGTGGATTTCTTTTTGGGCAGGAAAAAGGTGCCAACGCAAGCAGGAGCCCAATACAAAAGTGCAGCCTGTAGCGTCGGGAGAAGTAGAACGAGCGAGTTAGAGAGGGGGAGTGATCGAGCTCAATGGAGCTGTGTCGAACTTTAGAGTTTCCCACCCTCCCGCCCAGTGTCCTCTGTGGTCCTATATTACAGCAGAGTCTCTGGAGTGGAGACAAAGCAATGACTGGATATGCCCACACCTCCTTATGAACAGTATAACTGCCATTTTTCACATCCTGGACGAAATGCGTTTTTGCACTTCCAGCACAGACTAGAGCGGTCGCTGTGGGAAATCAGTGTTTGGACACATTAAGAAAACCACAGTGACACTGTTCATGATCAGAGGTCCTAAAATGCCGATGTTGAAAATTTTGTGATCAAAGTCCATAAAATGACTGTGTTATGAGCGTGCATTGTGCAATTTCTACGCACCCTTGTAACTTCGCAAATCAGTAATATTTTCATGCCAGATTTTCAACACTGGCATTTTTTCACACCTCCTTATGAACAGTACAGCTGTCATTTTTCACATCCTGGCTGAAATGTGTTTTCGCACTTGCGTCGCAGAATAGCGCGGTTGCTGTGGGAAATCAGTGTTCAGGACAGATTAAGAAAATGACAGTGACACTGTTCATGAGCAGAGGTCCTAAAATCCCTATGTTGAAAATTTGGTGATGAAAGTCCATAAAATGACTGTGTTACAAGCGTGCGTTGAACTGTTGCCACGCACCCTTGTAACTTCGCAAATTTGTAATATTTTCATGCCACATTTTCAACACTGACATTTTTTCACACCTCCTTATGAATAGTACAGCTGTCATTTTTCACATCCTGGCCTAAATATGTTTTTGCACTCCTGCAGCAAAATAGCCGCTGTAGGAAATCAGTGTTTGGGACAGATTAAGATCGAACGAGTGAGAGGGGGGAGTGACCGAGCTCAACTGAGCTCTGTCGAGACTGCTGCGGATTTCTTTGTGGGCAGAAACAGGCCCCAATGAAGGAGCCCAGTACAAAAGGGCAGCCTGCAGTGCTGGAAGAAACAGAATGAGCAGGTGAGAGAGGGGAAGTGAGTGAGCTCAACGGAGCTCTGTTGGGACTGCTGCGAATTTCTTTGTGGGCAGAAAAAGGCAGCAATACAGACAGGAGCCCAGTACAAAAGGGCAGCCTGTGGTGGTGGGAAAAACAGAACGAGCGGCTGAGAGAGGAGGAGAGAGTGAGCTCAACTGAGCTCTATTGTGACTGCTGCTGATTTCTTTGTGGGCAGAAAAAGGCAGCAACGCAGGCAGAAACCCAGTACAAAAGGGCAGCCTGCAATGCCAGCAGAAATGGAATGAGCGAGTGAGAGAGGGTGAGTGAGCGAGCTCAATGGAGCTCTGTTGGGACTGCTGCGGATTTCTTTGTGGGCAGAAAATGGCAGCAATACAGACAGGGGCCCAGTACAAAAGGCAGCCTGCAGCGGTGGGAGAAACAGAATGAGCGGCTGAGAGAGGGGGAGTGAGCAAGCTCAACAGAGATCTGTTGGGACAGCTGCAGATTTCTTTGTGGGCAGACAAAGGTGCCAATGCAGGCAGGAGCTCAGTACAAAAGCGCAGCCTGCAGCACCAAGAGAAACAGAATGAGCGACTGACAGAGGGGGAGTCAGTGAGCTCAACGGAGCAAAGCAATCAACATTCGGCACTGACAAATGCTTGTTTTTATTGTGGCTGCTTCAGTTTACTGCTTTTTCACAATTGATATTAAGTGAAATCTATGGTTGGGTGAAAATAAATCCATGGTGGGACTAAGAAAAGCTGACGGGCTGAAGCAAGGGTATAAGGCATTTTTCCGTTATATATGGGGAAGCATAAAACTAATGAGATAACCCAGAGGGAAGTGGGGAGCACACAACAATCTAGGGTCCAATTTCAGTATTAACATGTATCACTGCTGTTATTAACTGCACTATAATGACACTGCATTGCTGACTTTCTATTACACTCCTTTATCGCTACTGTACATTATTTTTGTTATTTTTAGATGCACACTATAGTAGCACTGCACACACTTCACAATTTTTCTTGTACACTGCTTTACGACTGCATTACTTTTGGGATTTTTAGATGCACACTGTAGTAGCACTGCACACACTTAGTGCAAATTTTTAGATAATTCTCACACACTTTTTCCCACATTATAGTTAATAGTTATTGCTAACATAATGGAAACTCCTTGTAAATGTTCAAATTGCTTTTGCTATTCTGGTTTCACTAACAGAGCTTTAGAGTTAATTTCCCTCATGCATATTTCTTTAGATTAGTTCAATTTAAACTAAGCTTTTGTTCATTTTTTTATCCTTTCACCATCTCACAGTTAATGTTACTGTCATCTTAGCTTCAGACATATAACTTGTTTATGGTAAATCTACTCCAGGTATGCACTGCCACCAATACCTGCATTTGGTGCATGCAAACCACACAGCCACCCTTGTGGCATGCTCTATTTTCCACCCTTTCCTAGCCCTGGCAGGAGGCTTTCGAGTCCCATCCCCAGCCTCAGGCATCTCAGCCCACATAGCCATGTTGGCAGGCTCCTGAGTTCTCCAGTTCCTTACAGAAACACAAATGTGCAGCATGCGTGCAGAATGTACACCACATGCAAAATTGTTCAGTGACTGCAGATGGTTCGCATACAAGAGGTGAACCTAAGCGAACCTAATAAAGCTTATCAGCTTCGAATGTAGCATGCTTGGCATGCATGCAACAGCTAAGTTAGAAAAATTCACAATAAACAATTACTTCTTGATAGTAAAAGAGGCACTTAATTGTTTTTATCTGTTTTGCAACAGTCCCAGTAAAACTCTCCATACCTCACAGCTCATTGTTGGTGTTTGTGGAGAATCCTTATCTTTCCCCCATCACAGCCCACTGAATTCCTGCTGCACCCAAGCCCAGCATGCTGGGTTCCTCACCTGTACACATGCCCAGCCTGCTGGGTTCCTCACCTGTACACATGCCCAGCCCACTGAGTCCCTCTCATGCACCCAAGCCAGCATGGTGTGTCCTCCCCTGCACCCACTCACAGCCCAGTGGGCCCCCTTTTGCACCCAAGCCCAGCCCAGTGGATCCTTCTAGTACTCATGACCAGTCCAATGGGCCCCCCCACCTTCAGCCAAGTCTAGCCAGTTGCTCTCCGTTATGTCTGTGTTGCAGAATAGCTGAAAAGACACTCCCCCATGACCCAGCAGTAAAGCCAACTTTAAAAGAACTATACTGACTTTGTTGTACTTTTGTTACAAAAAACTAGAGCGTGGTCCAGTAGGTAACAGGATAGAGTAGCAGCAGTTAGCCACCCTGCCCAGCCAGTTACTGCAGCACAGAGTCAGTCCCTCAAGTAAAATTCCAGACAGCAGCAACAATAGCAACAGCTACAGCAACAGCAACAGCAACCTAGCAAGAAGCTGCCTGCAGAACCAGAGAAGACAGAGCCCTGACTTCTTATGCCTTTTTGTTGAGGTAAGTGGCTGTGTTTATTTGAAAATGTCTCTGTACTGTGGGGTGTGGAGGGACTCAAGGGAGAGAGCACATGAGCCTCTATCTCCTGGCCTTGCCACTGTAGGTGAGCAATCCATTGGGACCAATTTGGGAGGCTGATAGCTGCGGGAAAGGGGTGGGATGGCCCTACTTCTCCTGGCTCAGGAGGGTGGCCCTGCTTCTCCTGGCTCAAGGGGGATGGCCCTGCTTCTGCTGGCACAGCGGGGGCAGGTATGGCCTTACTTCTTCTGACTCGGAGGGTGCCCCCACTTCTCCTGGCTCGGGGGGGTGACAATAATTCTTCGCTTGGGTGTTTTAGTCTTACTTTGGTGTTTTAGTCTCACTTATACTATACTTATTTTCATCTTGTCACATGCACCCAAGCTGTAAGCCATCTTAAAGTGACCAAGTTCTAGTTTTGTGCATTTCTGTGAATATAAGCAATCTTAAACAGGATTTTTGTTAAAAGATTATTTTTTCTGCACTGATACCTTTGTTAGCCATGGCACTGGGAACCTCTGTGGCTCTTTTTTTTTAATTAGCCATATGAACTTCTACTTCCACCTGGACGGAGACCAGAGATGGGCAGAAGGGACATTGTTTTAACATCTCATCTGAAGGATGGCACCTCAGCAACCACTGAATCTGCATCCCCCCAATCTACCTCCCCCACACGACCATCCTTCATGAACCAGGACCACTATCAGTCCCACGACCAGCCTCTCCAGCTGAGCAACATCCTTGGAAATCCCCCTCTCCCAACTGGGCTATGTGCAAGTCACAGGGGGAGGAAGAAAGAGCAAGAATTCAGAGTGTCTGTGTCCCTCATTCCAGTGGCAAAAAGTTGAGAAGTATGGTCCACCACTACCATGGGTCACTGCCGCAATTGGCAATTATATAAATACATACTACTCAGCTCATTGTGCAAAAAATGTGATTGTGCTGCATGTACTTCTGTAATCACAGTAATCAGTGTTGGTTAAAGGCCCACATTAAACAGCATCCAGCTGAAGAAGTGGATTGGAGAGCTTTACTAGTTGCCTTTGGTAGAGCGACAGAGCAGGGGTATGAGAAACACCTGGACAGCAAAGACTGCTTTTTTGATATGGGATAGGAAGAGTGAAGAGGTGCCACTGGATGCCAATGACTTAATTTACATGAAATGAGAGGTGTTACCCAATGGATGCTAGGGACTGCTAGTCCACTGTCCCCTAACCCTTGACATAAACTCCCTTTACACCCCACCAAACCCCCTCTGTGGAAAGGGGGGAGTTCAAGATGTGAGATGGAGGCACACAGCCGGTATGTTCTTCAGTGGGTCCAGCTTCTGGGACTGGCTGGTCTGTGTGAAGGAGGTTCCAGCTGTAGGGGTAGACTGGTCAATTACCCCCAGCACTTGATGTTCCCTCTCTTTACAGATCACTAAATACTCTCTCATGCCATTTGCACTACATTCACAGCTCCCGGGTACCCCCCCAGTCCTTCTTCCAACCTGTAACACCTGTCAGCCGCAGCAACCTTAGCATTCCTGTCCCTCTCTGGTCAGTTGAGACCCCCACATACCCTTGACCCATGGCCCACACTGACACCTCCCAGATCCATTAAACACCCACCCACCCCATACAGACTGTCAAGATACTTTTCCTCCACAGGCCTGCACAGTCCCAGACACTAGCCCCCTTCCCTTCCATTTGTTCCCTGACACTAGCTAAATCTTCTTAAACAGCCCCAGATACTAGCCTCATCTCCTTCCGTGGCCCCCAACACTGCCTGCCCTCCCTCTACATCCCCCCACAGCTCCCTCCACAGTAACCATTCCATCCACAACCCAACTCTGAGTCCCTTTACTACCTCCTTCATCCAGGCCCATCACCCCATAGTTCCCCCAACATCTTTGCTGTCTCCACAGTCTCCTACCCCCTTTACCACTAGCCCGCACTTTGCCACCAGAGATACTGACCGAGAGAGGTTTGAGCGGGGAGTCCAGTCAAGGATCTGGAAGGGGAATGCAGTGGTGTGGAGTGTAGTCAGCCAGGGGGAAGGGTTCCAGTTACAGAGAGAGTGGGCAGCTGGGGGGATGGTGAACTTGGGGCAGGTCTAGTTGCAGGGAGTTTTGGGGGGTGGAGGGTGGTTGAGGTGTAGGGTGTTGATTTAGCTACAGGGAGGGTGGTTAGGATGCTACTCCAGGTGATGATAGTTGGTTAAGACAAGGAGGGCAGTGTTGTGGGGGGGGTAGAGCATGCAGAGTGAAAAAGAACTCACTAAACCCCATTGGTTGTTGCCATGACAATTGTCATGGATACAATGTTGTCATCATTCTTGTGCTATGCTCTTGACCCAAATCTCCACTCTGTGATGGCATGGTTAGTCAGTCAGTGTTGCCATTGTAACAGCGTGATTTTGTTTTACAGCTCAAGATTGTCATCTAAACCATTAACCCCACACATTCACACTAAACTGACATTTTTTTTTTAATTTTCCTAGTCAGACAAACTTGCTGGCTAGCCAGTACCGACATCAGCATGATGTCAGAATCTGACATACTGTTTTGCAAATGCACAGATGTTCTTGATGTGCTCTACAGCTCTGCAGAAGCAAATATGTCTTTGAACATCTGCAAGCTGAACTGGAACATAAACGGACTGTGGATGGACTGATGACCAGATGGTGGAAGGACTGTTTGAATATAAAATCAGGTACAATTAATAAAAAAAAAAATGTAAATGGCTAGTTTGAAGAGTTTCTTTTTTTATTTACATTGATAAAAAAACAATAAGGTACTCACAGAGGTTGCAAATATGTTAATCGCACCTTTGGGGCATGGCACTCAGCTTCGCCTTATGCAGCATTACCTTGCAAGGATGTGATTTACATATAGTTACTGCAACCCCTAGTCATTCCTTATTTGCTTAAATATTTCAGGCCTGCCACAGTATCTTCTTGTTCAGCTGTGACCATATTTGATCTCCCAAGACTCTATTCAATTATGAAAACTTGTGAAGAAAAATCAGGACTTCAATGAAAAAGAGATCCTTCATTTTTGACAACCCTAGGTAAGTAAATGGGTAAATAAAGCCAGTCCTGTAAGATACACCGTTGTGTAATTGTCCTTATGACTCTCATTTTTTGTATAAATAATTTGGAACATCTTGCAAAACTGACAGATTATTCTTGCATGTTGCTTTAAAAATCTACTCAGCAAAGACTTCATTTCCCATTACTCTTTTTGCTTTTTGGCAGGATGTGATACTGCCAGAGGGAGACACTTCCTAGTTCCCTCCTAGTTTGAAAACAGTCTTGGCAGGTGCAGCTTCTTTGTGAGACCAGAGAGAAAAGATATGCAGAGACTTTTCAGGTATTTTTTTTCTACAGTTTTGTGAAAAGTTTAACTCAGAAAGGTGTTTTTTTAATCTAGAATAGTTTTAGAGAGTCTCTTAGTTTAAATACAGTACAGTTTTGCAAAGTTTCTAATTGCTGTGGTGGGTCAGATTGCAACTGAAATTCTTGAGTTGCTGCATATGTTTAATTACATGCTTCATATGTTTAATTAGTGGTGTCTTTGTTTTTACTGCATTTTTAAAGTTTTGTCACACATAAAGCTACCAACAGTCCCTATTTTCCCAGGACAGTCCCTATTTTAGGCAGCATGTCCCAGTGTCCCCACAAGTTTTGCAAAATGTCACTTTTGTCCCTTCTTTTGCTTACATGTCCCAGTTTTGTCCCTTTTTTTTCTGTTGACTGCTAATCCTTGAGTGACAGTTATTTTAGCAAGACTTTGGCACTGTTCGGGCTGGACAGCAGTTTGCAACTTCAACCCCTATGCCTGTGTTGCACTGCAAGCATATCAGTGGGAGCACAGTAACACATGTTCCTTCCTGTTAGATTAGACTGGGTAGTAGTGCAAATAAGTACATGTGGACATCTGCCTGCCAGGAACTGAGAGGGACTCCAGACAGAGAAGAGTCTGGCAGCAGGGAACTAAGGTACCCAAACCTGATCAGCTGTAGGGAAGCATGTGAAAACAATCTGGTGTGGTGGTGGGAGTCACTGAAGTGAAGTTTGCTCAGCAACTGAGGTGAATGTAAACAGGTTGGATGGGACTGTCAGTAAGAGCAATACATGCAGCTTGAATTCCTAAACACAATTTAATGCAGGTTTGCTTCTAATAAACTTTCTGTACATCATGATTTGGAACTTGCTGTAGCAGAATGATGTATTGTTTTAATCTGAATGTTTGCTACTGCTGTTACTGTGGGGCACCATGGCCATAGCAAGCAGCAAAATGTAACTGAGTGTACGCAGCGTTGTCTGCGGCAGTGCCCATGGGAGTGACACGGTGTGGGGGGAGTCATGGTCAGGATTGACCATCCCAGTTTTAGGCCTTGGAAAGTTGGTAGCTTTAGTCATACAGAAACTGGACTTTTAGACTAAGAAATGTGTACATTTGCAGTTATTTTAATGTATACCATCATGTATTTGTGTGTGGTAGGAGGACACCTGAGGCTTTCTCCTCCGGGCTTTGAATTCAAATGTAGTATTTGTAAGGCTGTTGTGTTTATATACTGTAGTTTGTTGCAAGCCAGTGAATGTTACTTGGCAATTTACTTCTCAACCCTGTGCCATTTAAGCTGAAGAAATATTTTTTTTTATTATTGGAACAAGGGGTCAAAATCAGTAACAGCTGGCTTAACAAAATATTTATTATTAGCTGAAGAAATTGTGGCTGTGTGCTCTTGCATAGTATTTTGTGAAAGAAAACCAGACTATGCCACTAATATCTGACATGGATTTTATGTTTATATATACTGTGAATTTTATAGTGTTCTTGGAGCGACTACAGTTTGTGACCCAGGTATCACGGTGGATAGAAATAGAATGGGGGATGGCAATACCATGAATGCCATGACTCTGCCTGTCTACTACATTTTTTCCAAAGTGAATTTCTGCAGGGGAGGGGGAGGGGCTTTGTACTGCATTCATAGGGTGCACTGTACTGTACAGGTGCCAAGAGAACTCAATCTATGACCGGCTGTGGAGGTGATCAGATGGCTGTGCCAGTTGATGGCTCTTGGTGTTGGGTCGAGGGGGCCAGTGGGGTGATAGGGTACTACCTTCCAGAGTGGGAGTCCACTAGACCACCATGGACAGGTTTTGTCTGTTATGGGCAGGTAGGGGTTAGGGAGGGAGAACCACTGGACCACCAGGGAATTCTTTCATTTTCCAAACAAGGATGGGGATCACTGGTGGTGAGAGATGGCTGGACTACCATTTAGTTTAGTTTAGTTTAGTTTATTGTTCTAGGAATTATTACCTTTGAGCCAATGACTCTTTTACAAAGGTTCCACGTCATCAATGTACAAACAAACAAGACATGTTACATAGACTGGTCAGCAAATTATAAAGGTTTTAATAAGCCAGTATAATACAGTACATCACAGGAAAAAAACAAAACATTGGAGGAATGGTCAAGGTGGGAAGGGTAGGAGGAGATATGGGGAGGGGCGCAGACTTAGAGTAGTTAGAGGTACTCAGATGCCTTTGTCAAGAAAGAAGCAGAGGAGGAGGAGGAGGATGAAAAACAGTAAAAACAGCCATGAGGGAAGAATCATTAGTCAAGGCAGTCACAGGAGCTAGAGGCTGAGAGGTGAGAGTAAAGTATAGATTTGAAAGCTCCTAGTGATGTGGAGGATGTAATGAGTGAGCTCAGGGCATTGTACCAGCTGGGAGCACGATAGGCAAAATATCTTTGGCCTTGTGTGGTCTGGCATCTGGGGACCTGGAGAGGCTGGTGTTCTGATCTTCTGGTTGGATGGATGCTGGTATTCGGGCAAAGTAGGTCTTGGATACACGGTGGAGTGCGGCCCAAGATGGATTTTTTTGCCATCAAGCATGTGAGGTACCTTATGCGATTTGAGAGTTGCAACCATCCTGTTCCAGTGTAGAGCTCACATGTATGAGTACGTCTTTGCACTCCAGTGAGCAGCCGACAGGCCTTGTTTAGTGTGGTTGTGATGCCTCTAGTGCGGTGGTAGTGGCAGAGCATAAGATAACGTCAGTTTACAGTTCATGGTTGAGATGACAGAGCTTTGATAGCAACTCAGCTTAGCTTGGGTAAGGAATTGTCAGTTTTGGAATAGGATACCGATGCGCTGGTTCACCGTCTTCGCTGTGTTATCAATGTGGGTCGCAAAGGTAAGACCTTGGTCAAAGGTGATTCCAAAATATTTAAATGTTGACACTTGTTCAAGGGTATTTCCTGGGTATGTTTTGATAGTAAGTGGAATTTGTCTTTTTCTGTTTTGTGGACTGGAGAAAAGCATGGATTTTGTTTTTTTGTGATTTAGAACCAGCTTGTGATTTAGGAACCACTTTTCAACATTGGAGAAAGCAAGTTGCAGGCTCTGTAGTAAGGGTTTTGGGTCCTTATGACAGGAGAGAATCACAGCATTGTCAGCATAAAGGATTATTTGTTCCGGGCAGGATTTGGGGAGAGAGTTTAGGAAAAGGCTGAAAAGGAGGGGGCCTAGGATTGACCCCTGTGGAACACCTGAGAGGACCGGTTTTGAGTCTGAGAAAACTTCTGAGATTTTTACTGATTGAGAGCGTTGGGCCAGGTAACTTTTAACCCAGGCACCTGGTCCTTCTGAGAGCCCAAGACTGTGTAGGTTGTGTGATAAGTAAGCCATGGTGAACAGTATCAAACGCCTTTGTTAGGTCAATGAAAACAGCTCCGGTTTGATATCCTTTGTCCAAGGCAGTGTGAATTTCTCCTGAGAATTCCAGTAGGGCGGTCGACGTACTGTGTCCTTTCCTAAATACATGTTGCTGCCAGCAGAGTATGTTATACTGATGCAGGTAGTTTGAGAGTTGGTCAGCCACAATGTGTTCGAGGGCCTTGGAGAGGGGTGGAAGTATAGATATAGGCAGATAGTTTCCTGGTAGGGACTTGTCACCACTTTTGAACACTGGTGTGACTATAGCAGACTTCCATTTGCTGGGAAATTGACTAAGGCAGAGGGAGAGATTGAAAATTTTGGTGAGTGGGTGCACCACCTCTTCCAGGGTAAGGGACAGAATTTTAAGATCAATAGTATCACTGCTTGCTCTGGATTTAGAGATAGCCTTTTTTATATATTTGTAGACTTCATGTGTCTTAACTATTTTGAAGTGGAAAAGTGGTTGGTCAGGTGAGGCAGTAGGAGATGTTGGTTTTGGCGAGTCCGTGTCAGAGAAGAAGTCCGTCGGGAGGACCCCACTGAGGTCAGTGAAAGTTTTATTTAAGGCCTTTGCCATGACCATTGGGTCTAGGGTAGTTGTTCCATCGACAGTCATTATAGTGGGAGAAGATTTGGACTGATTACCCGTGATATTTCTGATGTTGTCCCAGAATGATTTCCCATCGCCCCAGGAGTTTGCGAGGGCATTTTTGAAATAGGAGCTCTTCATTAGTCGGATTTGTTTGGTACATTGGTTTCGTGCCTGTTTATACTTCTGGATATCCGTCAAGGAGCCTGTGGCTCTGGCTATGGCCCAGAGGTGGTCCCGAGCTTTGAGTTGGGCCAGGAAGTGTATTGTTTTTAAACAAGGATGGGAATCGGGGCATGGGAGGGGGACGTGGTCCAGCACACTCAGCTGCTGTGGTAGCATGCAGAGCAGTCCATAATGGTCATACAAATGACCTTGTAGTGCAGTGGGTTCATCTGCATCTTTGTTTGAATATTCACCCAGGGGTACAGGACTAACCAGTGTGTGCTGTGCATTACCCCTATGGTTGGTCTTCAGCCCGTACCCTTGTAGTGCAGCACAATGTATGGTGAATATTGTCTGGGTGCCATGCTTCCATGGCTGATATTCAAATGGATAGTGCAATCAGTTCAGATAGCACTATTCATTTGAATATGGTGCCAGAGCCGGTTGTCCCCATTTTTTCATTTGGCACCCTGTGTGCATGCACAGCTGGCTGGCTTTGAATATGGGGTCCATAATGCCTTACCTATTAGATAAGTACAGTTTGATTTGGGTATAATGGGTTATGTGGGTATATAATTACATAGTAACGCTAATTTAAGATTGGAAGGAACTCTAGGTTTTGAAAGACTTAGTGAAATAAGTGTTGCATTGTCTTCAATATTTAGTAGATCAATAGCATGGGAAAGTAAAAAAATAACTAGAAACAATAAAGCTAAAATACAATTGGTGAAAATCTAGTGTTTTTTTAACTCTTACAGTGCAGTAGTTTCTCTTTAACTCTGTCTTTTCCACTAAAATTCTGCTTTCTTTACTCCTATATTGTATTACCATTTGTATCTCTCTGCTGCTCTCTATCTCTACTCAAGCTACTATATGCTCCTCATTTTTACCTTTATTTTAACAGATCTGGCCAGATGTTGACTGTCTAACTTTTGGATAAGTATCTTATCTTGTTTAATTCTAACCCATAATCTCTCCTCTAGAACCTCTGACACTTTTGTCTCCACATCCTTCTCGGTGCCTTCCTTTTTGATACTGCCAGAATACCCCAAATCCAAACCAATCTAACCCTGGACATTGTGGCCCAAACAGAGCAGGTAAGTCATATTTAATTTCGAGGTCAAAATTAGGTTTTGCAGCCACTAGCCAGCAGGGCTAGTGACTGGGAAAATTGATTTTCTTGTTTGGTAACCAAGTAAAAATCCCCACAGACCTCTGCACTAGCCCTGCTGGTGTACTTACTGAAGTGTTACCTTCTCCAGTACAAGTCCACAGGGCTAGCTAAAGGAAAATCTTACTAGCTAGATACAAAATCTGCTACATTTAGCTAGTGGGACAGTGCCAATTTTGATGCCAGTGAAGGAGGTGGGACTAGTGTCTTGTGCCAAGGAAGGAAGTGGGTCTATTGTCGGGGGCTAGTGTCTGGAGAAGTGGGATGCTAGTGTTTGGTGCTTTGGAAGATGAGTCAGCTAGGGTTGGGGGTTGAGGAAGGAGGGAGAGGGCTAGTTTCAGAGCCTGTGGAAGGAGTGTAGAGGAGGGTGTATGAGGAGGTGGTGTCCAGAGGGGGCCTTGCAGGGCAGGTGGGTAACAAGTGTATATATGATTCTCAAAAGGCTGAGGAGGAAGGGGTGTGGTTTATGGGAGACAGGGGGACCCAGGAGGGAGGGAGGTTATATCCCTGGGCTTAGAAAAGTGGGATGCCTAGAGAGGGAAGGGTGTTCAGAGATACTGTGGTGAAAGCGAAGGAGGGGTGGTGTGTGGGGGCTTGAGTCGGGAAGTAGAGGGAGAGGGTTGGTGTCTGGAGTGATGGAAGGAGCCAGGGTAGTGTTGGGGGCTGTGGAAGGTGTACAGTCAAGAGGACTACTGTCATGGGGGGTTGTAAGGAAAACATGCTAGTATCAGGTGCTGTGGAGGGACGGGGCTAGTATCGTGGAGGCTGTGGAGGGAGGTGGCAGGTGTTGGGTGCTGTGGACAGTAGTGGCTGGTGTTGGGTGCTGTGGACACAGGTGGCTGGCGCTGGGTGCTGTCAAGGAAGGTGAGCTGGTGTAGGGTACTGAGGAGGCAGGTGGGCTAGTGCCAGGTGCTGTAGAGGGAGGGGGCTAGTGTCTGGAGCAAGGGAGGGAGGAGGCTAGTGTTGGATACTGTGGAGGCAGGTGGCATAGTTTCAGGTGCTTTGGAAGGAAGGAGGCTCGTGTTGGGTACTTAACACTGTGGGGATGATTAAATACCAAAAGCGTGAGTGAATAAAGTTTTCAGACCCTGTACCACCTCTTGGTCGTGTGTTGTTAGACTCACTTCCCTTCCTGTGCCCCTCACTAAGTAATCCCTTGAAAGGAATAAACAAAGTTAACTGTGAGGAACTATTTAGCCTGAGTAACAATTAAGACATGGGTGGTATGAATGGAAAATGATGAAAAAGAGGTTCAAGAGGGATATGAGAAAGATTTGTTTTATAGAAAGAGTAGTACAGTCTGCCAGCCAATGTGGTGGGTACCAAAACCATAAATGATTTCAAGTTTGGCTGGGACCGAGTGAAGGATGTAGTGGTTATTCAGGATGGCTGTAGTAATCAGGGTAACAATGGGGTAGATAGTTAGGGCTAGTCCCTTGTATAGGCAATTGGTCCTGGGGTTTAATAGGGAACTACAGACAGACTGACTGGACCTTTGGTCTTTTCCGTCATCTTTGTCTATGTTTCTATTGCATCACTTGTATTTTCCTGTTACCCACTATGTGAATCTCCTCCATCTTCGGTCTGTGTCCCAATGTCCTCTGTGATTCTAGTGGTGTAATTTTTTTTTGGGGGGGGCTACATTAGTGCCCTGTTCCTTGATGTGGGATGTGTACTGGATGCAGGCTCCACCCCCACAAAAATAGGGCAGGGAATGAAATGTATATTTACAGGTACTGCATAGGGACTGTACAAGGTATCTTTTTGCAGGAATGCTACAGGTATAGGACAGGTACTAAGCAGGCAAAGAAAAAGCAATGTGCAGACATTGGACAGTAATGCTTTTTTTCAGCATGGACTCCTCCCCAGTCTTTTAGCTAACCCTACTCGACTCCTGATTGGTGCTTCAAGCTGCCAAGGCCCCTTGCAGCCAATGAGTAGTGATCTCCCCAACCCGAGGTGGGAACCTGTCAAGGTAGCACCTCCCGACTACTATCCTCACCTCTTTTGAACCCCTTGTTTTCACCCTTCATGAGGTAAACACTGCCAAGTTATGGTGTGGGTGGATAAGGCTGGCGATTCCCTAGACATGCTACCTTATACTTTTTCAAGTTACATCCCCTAGCTGTCGGGAACAGCCAAATAACAGCCCCCCCCCACCAACTTTCATTTACTATCTGACTGATCCTGCTGCCAATGTCAAGATATCCTAATAATGTCAGCTCTAGCCAGCATATGCCAAACGTGGTCTGCCTGCAGTTAACCTGGAGGATTGCTTGTCCCCGCCCCCAGTAGCCACTTAATTAAATCTATGTATTTTTGTAATATTTTTTTTTTATTCCCTTTTGGGCTTCTGCTGTGGCCACCACAGCGATCTCTGGGCCCTCCCTGCCCTAATATGCACTACGCCCGCTCATCTACCGACCCTCTTGGGTTTGATTGCAGCTGCAGGTGGCTTGTCTGTTACTCCCCGTGGGGAGCGCTCAATCTTGCCTGCATCCTGCAGACCTTTACAATGAAATTTAGCCCCCTGGCATTCCTAAAGCCACAGTGTGGCTTAAACTATGTGACACCTCTCTCTCTCCCCTAGCCCAACTCCACTTTCCTCTATCAGATTCCCATCCTCTTGCAGGGTTCACTGTATCCTGAAGGAATGAAGGCTCTGGCTTCCCACTCCCTCTATCTTCCCTTCTGTGTAAGCCTTCCACCCTACTATCCCCCTTCCCTTAGACCATCAATACTTTCATCTGCCAGCTCTCCATCCCCTTGCAGGGTTCTTTGCATCCTGAAAGGGGTGTCGGCACTGGCTTCAATCTCCCCTTAGCCCAACTTACTTTCCTCCTTCCTCAGCCAGCCCCCCACCACCTTGTAAGGTTCTCTGCATCCTGAAGAGGTTGTAAGCACTGGCTTCCCTAGTCCCCCCCCTTAGTCCAACTTTCCTTTCCTCTGCCAGTTCCCCATCCCCCTGCCACTGCAGGGTTCTTTGCCTCCTGAAGGAGTGAAGGCAATGGCTTCCTTTCTTTTTCCACCATTCGACCCCCAATTCTTCCTTAACTGTCCCTCCCACCTCACACTGTCCCTAGTAACCCCACCCCTAGTCCATGTCCTGCTATCCTTTTCCACCTTTCTCCTCTATCATTTTTAATGCCGACTCCTTTGTCCCCTAACAGTTGGTTAAACAATGTTCCTTAACAGGGGTTCTCAGCACCTTGGGGGGGGGTTAAGGCCTAGGCCTCTCCCCTTCCTCCTACACCCACCCCTGGTATTTTATATACTAGGTCAATCAGCTAGCACTTGGCTACTGTCATCCCAACCAAGCACTTACCCCCTAGGCTGCCTTACATTCTCAAAGTACTTGCATTGTAATCTACTTTCAGTCTCTTCACATTTTATCGCCTGATTTAAGTCAGCTGTCATATCCGATAATGTTTGCTGCTCTACTCACCATGAGGCTGTGGTGTAACTTATGTTCATGTTTTTTTTTACCTGGTCTGTAATTGAAATGTATAGATTTTGTATGCTGCACTAATTCTTAATTGTCTACTACTTGTAATGTCTATGATTCTGTTCTCTGTTTCTTGTAAATGATTGTCCCATGCGTCTTCCTATGTAACCCCCCAGACACTTCTGGAAATGAGCTGTTTACAGTTCATGTTGCTTTCCTGGTGAATCTCTTCTAAATAAGTAAATAAACACCTGCCGCTGCTACTGCTGCCATCCTCTGTTCTCCCATTCTTACAACCCCCCCCCCCAGGGTTTACTATTGCCATGGGAGTGGTTTAACTCCCTGGCAGCTCCTGCCACCTCTGCATTCCCTACCTGGCTTCAGCATTACTGTGGGAGTGGTTTCACTCAATGGCAGCTCCTGCTGTCTTCCAGACCCAACTTCCAAAACTGCTGTTGTAGCCAGGGGGTGTGGCTCTTCCATGACTGCCACCTTGCTGTTGCTTCAGCCCCTTGGTGCATAAACAAACTCTGCTGCCAAAGTGATGGTTTGGGAAGGTGAGGAGGGAGGTGCTTCTATTATTGCCTCCTCCACTTCCCTCTGTCTCCTTTCTCTCTTTCTTGAGTCTCTCTCTCTCTCTCTCTATCCCCCACCCACGCAGAGTGGGCCACAGCCTGAGCTCTGTGTGGGCTGGGAGTTACAAGTACCCACAGGCATTTTCACTTTAGCACGATTGCTCTATGTGGCTGGCTGCAGGTGCAACCCAAGTGTGTCCTCCTCCTGCCACTATTCCACATCAACAGCACCTTCACAATACTAGGGCTCGAAGAGCCCCCACTGAACCCCAGAGAAGAGTACTAATTCATTTCAAAGGAAAATTGGCTTTTGCCACGGGGTACTAGACAGTCAGGGCTATCATTTTGCTTAGTAACCCCCCATGGCATTCCTAGCCCGCAAAATCACCAGTACCATTCTTTTATTTACCAACAGGCTTAATTGCCCCTTGAAAGCCTCCACTAGCCCACCTGGCTATCAGGTACAATACTGGCCACAGGGCCACCAATAGGAGCGCGGGAGTTTTGGCTGAGTCCCCTCCCAGACCACACTTCCTTTCCTCTCAGTTTCTGGTCTATTGTTTCCCCAGCTAACCTAATTTTATTTGACATGTCTGACAGGACATGGATCCCTAACCATCAGATAAGTATATTTCTATGCCTAACCTGTCCTTTCCATCCTTACTGTACCAGCTAAGAGCTATGGATCCTTTGTGACCCTCTTTTCTATTTTTTTTGTTTTACAGGTGTGGTGGACAACATCCCTTCAAGATGCCTACCACTGGCTCCTATAGTCCTCAGATAGGACCATCTACATAATCTGTATTGGGTGGATTGACTGTAATGGTGTACCCACACCCATTACACGCTGAAGGTGGGGCCACTAGCTCTTGAGCTCCCCCCCCAGCCATGGTGTTATACTTACTGTGGTAGCCCTCTTAGCCCTGGCAGCAGGCTCTCAAGCACCATCCCCAGCTTCAGGTTACTCCACCCCCATAGCAATGTTGCAATGTTGTTAGGCTCCTGACTGCCCCCAATCATGGCCATAGGTTTGGAATCCCCCAATGTCCTGGGTGGAGCAGCATGGGTTGGGTGGCCCCCTAGGTGGTCCAGATGGGAGAAGAGGGTGAACGTACATGGGTGAATCTATTATGTGGGTCTCCTGGGAGGACCAGGTGGGGGAAGAGGAGGCCATAGCTGAGGAAACCTTGTTGGGGGGCCCCTTTGGTGATTCAGATGAGTAAATATGCACCAGGGGGGCCTATAGGTGGTCTATGGGGGGGGCAGAGTATGGTAGCTGTTGAATCCTGGTTCTCAGGTTCTAGGAATGGTGTGAAAGAAGGTAGTGTCAGAATTCTAGTATGATGAACCTAAGGGTGGTCCGAGTGGAAGATGAAGGGGGAGTATTACGGTATACTGAATTGCCAAATCCCGATACCCAGGAGCCCAAAAATTATAGCCCAACAGTCGATATCCCGACAGTCTGGAAATGCCCACAGCAAAGCTGGCAATCATAAATAAGGTGGGTGCAGGTGGCAAAGCCCCCAGAAACACAGAAAAAACCTCAGGTGCGGGCAATTCAAGACTTATGGGATACCGACTATCGGGCTATAATGTTTGGGCTCCTGGGTTTCTGGATTCGGCATTTTGGTATGCCATAGTAAATCTGATGATGGCACATGTGGGTATCTGGCCCCTGTTTTAGGGTCCTAAGGATGGTATGAGTGGGAGAAGTGGATGCAGATGTGTTTCAGACCCAAGTTCTATGGACTGAGGGGTGCTACAGGTGGGAGATGGGGGTGGACGCAAGTGTGGGATCCTTGTATAGGAGTCCTATGGCTGATCCAATTAGAAAATAAGGGAAAAGATGTGAGTTGGACACCCTTCCATGGGCCCCTTGTCTGGTCCTGCTAGAAGCAGAGGGTAGAGGTGAATTTAGGAAACCTGTCTGGGGGGTATCCCATGTATTAGGCGACCACGACTGAGCACTTTCAAAAAGGGTGACTTAATCACAGCGCTTTTACACAGGGCTACCGGGCAGGGAGGGCAACCTGATAGGGGGTTTGGCGACTATAGCGACAGGATGTTGCTATGTAAACATGTGTGCGGGGGTGGGAAGGGACCATGCCGTGTGACGGGCGGAAGGAGAGGGAGGGTTTGTGAGGCATAGTGCAGCAGTGGGCTGCTGAGCTGGCCATGTGGTGTGGTGGGTTGATGGCAGGCTTGGGTTGGAACATGGGTCATGGTTTCTTATTATTTTTTTCAGTTTTCACCCCCCCCCGACATACATGCACCCCCCCCGGGGTTGAGAATCCATTAGTAAGGGGATGCGGGGGGGTAAATGCTGTTTCACCCATCAATCCCCCCCACCCCATTCTATTCTGGACTCATCGCTCTGACGTCCACCTCCCAGCAAATCCCTGGGAAAGGCTTGCAGCATCTGCCCTTATACCGGAAGCCTTAGCTGTACTTGCCACCCAACAAGTTTCTAGTGACACTCCTGATCCTACTCTTGGGGGACATTGAGCCTAACCCAGGGCCAATTACCACCCCACTTTTACTACCACAAGGCCTAACATTGATGCACCTAAGCATCCGCAGCCTACTGAATAAAATAACCATGCTGCAGCCAACCATTGCCTCCCTAAAGCCTGACATCCTGATTATTTCCAAAACCTGGCTAAAGCCACAGAACAATGACTCTGAAATCTCTATCCCAGGTTACACCGTTATCCACCATGATTGCCCAGGTAACAAAAGGGGCAGTGCGTTGCCATGTACATCTCCACTTCCATTCAGTTCTCCCCAGTCAGCATACCCTTGCCCTGTCAGTTCATCGACGCTTTGCTGATCAAACTCTCCCTCCCCTATACTACCCCCTATTCATAGCTGGGTCATACTGTGCCCCTGACTCCCAAACCTCAGCTATCATTGCCCATCTGGGCTCCTTGAAATCCTGTGCAGCAGGGGGTGAGCTACACATCCTAGGGGATTTCAATTTAAATTGGTTTTCCAGTACTACTTCTAAGATCCGCAATCAGATAGCTACCCTAAACCTGTCACAACTGATCCCTGAACCTACACAGCTGAACCCAAAATCGAATAATCACTCTCTCCTTGACTGGTCCCTTACCACTCATCAGCATTGCATAATTGCCACAGGTCTATTGACTGACTCATTAAGCAACCACCATATGATATTTATGATTTGGAAAGTTTTCAGGCCCACGTCCTCCCTCCCCATAACCATTCTCACAAGGTGTTATAAATCCCTGGACCTAGCTTCACTCCTGTGCAACCTAGCAGTCACAGACTGGTCCTTCATCCCCCCAAGCAGCATCAATAGACGCCACCCTAGAGCTTTTGAGGCTCAGATTCTTAACAGTATGTGACTACCATGCCCCTCTTAGATGGACGCGAGTGAGGGGCATGCACCTGCCTTGGATCTCTGCTGATATCATGTTCCTTATCAGAGCCAGAGACCAGACGTGGAAGTCCTTCAAAGCCTCCTGCTCCCCTGCTTTTCACACAACGTACCTCTCCCTACTCAACACTTGCAGTGGGCAAATCAAGCAGGCAAAAGCTAAGTACTAACACACAAAGATCTGCAACAGGGTTGATACATAAGATGGAGTGGAAAGGATGAGAAGGGACTTGGCAAGGTTGGAGGAATGGTCAAATGTAAGGCAGCTTAGATTCAATGCAAAGAAGTGCAAGGTAATGCACCTGGGGAAAAAAAAACAGGGGAAGAGTACACAATTGGGGGTGAGATACTGACAACAATAAAAATGGAAAGGGACCTGGGGGTAATTATATCAGATGACCTAAAGGTGGGCAAGCAATGTGAGAAGGCAGTAAGGAAGGCTGGGGGGATACTGGGATGCACAGGGAGAGGCATCAACAGTAGAAAGCAAGAAGTTGTTGTCCCTCTGTACAGACAGTTGGTGAGACCCCATCTGGAGTACTGTGTGCAGTACTGGAGACCCCATCTCCGCAAAGACCTAGACAGAGTGGAGACTGTCCAGAGGAGGGCAACCAAAATGGTGCAGGGTCTGCACCAGAAGACATACGAAGAAAGACTAAAGGAGCTTAATACGTATACCCTTGAGGAAAGAAAGGAGAGTGTGGACATGATAGAAACTTTCAAGTACCTCAAGGGAATCAGCAATGTCCAAGAGGGTAGTATCTTTCAGAAAAAGAGATGTGCAAGAACAAGGGTGCACAATTTGAAGATAGAGGGGGAACGGCTCAGAGGTAATGTGAGGAAGTATTTTTTCATAGAGAGGGTTGTGGATGCATGGAACAGCCTTCCTGAGGAGGTCGTGGAATCAAGAACAGTGGGGGAATTCAAGAATGCATGTGACAGACATAAGGCAGTCCTAGTGGGGGGTAGAAGGAAGTAGGCTGTTGGTTAACTAGGATCTGCAGCTTATCAGTTAGGTAGGAAAATGGGCCAACTAGGTGGGCCACGTGGTCCTTATCTGCCTTCAAATTCTATGTTTCTATGTTTCTACTTCAAAGCTTCCCTCCAGTCCAATCTAAAACAGCCATCTAAATTCTGGAAGGTGGTCAACTCCCTTTTCTCCCCTTCCTCCCAACACCCCACACCTGTGTTAAACATAGGAAGCGCCACTGTATCTGATCCCCCTGCAGTCGCCTCAGAATTTAAATCCTTTTTTACAAGTTGCAGCTCGGCTCTGCTCTCCACCTCCCCTTACAGCCCAACCTCCCACCTGCCCCCGAGCCCAGGTCCCTCCTCTGCCCCATTTTTCTTTCAATAAGGTCACCCCATTGGAAGATTACAAGGCCTTGATCTCCCTAAACCCATCTAAAGGTAAATGCCCCTCTGGACTGGACTCTAAAATGCTCCATCTGGCAGCCCCTGCTATCGCTGCCCCCATGGCAGCTCTTTTCAGTCGCTCCTTCACCATAGCTGAAATCCCCTCGGCTTGGAAGCACGCAATGGTTATCCTGCTCCCCAAGGGAGGTGACCCCTCAGACTCTGGAAACTATTGCCCTATCTCTCTCCTCCCTATTCTGGCTAAACTACAGGAGCACTTAGTCCTCTCCCAACTTTCATCCTTCCTCAACACCTCCTCCTTCTTCCCCCCCTACCAGTCTGGCTTCCGAAAGGCTCACTCCACCTCCATCTCTCTTCTATGACTCACAGGCTCCGTTCTCGAGGGCATGGACAAATGTCATATTACCTTTGCAATTTTTGTCGACCTGACTAAGGCATTCAACATGGTCTCCCATGCCCTCCTCCTAGACAAGCCCTCCCGAGCTGGGCTCTCTGCTGTGGCTACTAGTTGGTTTCAGTCACACCTGGTAGGCCGATCCCAATCTGTGAGAATAGGTGACTCCTTCTCTTCCTCCTTTCCAGTCACCACAGGAGTCCCCAAGGCTCGGTCCTTGGGCTGCTACTATTCTCCTTCTTCCTTAATGATCTGCCTACCACCTGCCCACACACATCCATACATATGTATGCAGATGACACAGTTCTGTATGCATATAGCCCCTTGTCTGTTGTCGTTGCAACCAGGCCACAGCTCAACTTCAATAATGTCCAGCTCTGGTTTCACACTAACCAGCTTGTCCCCCATGGCAAGAAGACCATGTCCATGACCTTTAGCATTAGGCAAAGACTCTCACAGCTCTCCACCACCCCCTCCTTCCACATCCTGGATGGGACTACTCTGGAGGCTTTCTCCTCCTTTAGATACCTCAGGGTCTGGCTCGGCCAGTACCTTGATTTTTCTGTACATGTCGATGCCATCCACAGAAAACTCCACCTCAAACTGAGTGCCCTCTATTGCAACTGTGGAAGCATCCCGTTGCCTGCCTGCCATGAACTAGTACAGAAAATGATTCTCCCTATATTTGACTATGGGAATGTAGCCTATAGTGCCAATCCCAAGTCCACACTAGCCAAACTGGATCCCCTTTTCCACTCTTTCTTTTTTTTTATCATGGCTGCTGTTTATCCTCCCTGCTGGTCAGCCCCCATCTGACAGATCCCACCCAGCCCCGTCCCCCAGGATTACCGGCTCTTACCTTGCCCAGCCTGGAAGTGACACCTGCAGGGTTGGTCTTCGGCCTGCTGATCAGCATTTTTCTCCTCCTATTTTCCTCCTGGAACCCAGGAGTCCAACACGCAGCCGTGGAGGTGCACATGCACGAGCAAGCTGATTACAGCCTCCTTCCCTACTCATGGCCTAATGCCTAGGTGCTCCGTGTGAGCTTCCCCAGCCTCCACTGGGGTCGCCATCAGCCGAGGGAAGCCGCGCTCCTCCCTGGAGAGGAGAGTTTGCCTGTCAGAAGCTTTATCCAGCTCCACCCCCGTGCTGACCTCCAATACCCTGGGCTCGTTCCCGAATCCGGGTCGCCGGTATGGGTCGAGGTAAGGCACCAGCGCCTTAACCCTCTATGCCACAGGGCCGGCCCCTTTTCCACTCTTTCTGCTGTTTCACCCTTGATTACCCACCCTCCACCCACCACTGTGAGCTCTATCGGACTCTCAGTCTTCTGTCACTCCATGCCTGCCATCACTCCCACTGCACTAAGGTAATGGCTAAGTACTGGTCCCAGGCACTGCCACCGTATCTCACCTCCACTTTAGCTGCACCTGCCCCCACTGGGTACTCCCTCAGAAAAGCAGATACTTGCCTTCTGTCTATCCTGCGCATGTCCTCCTCAGTTGGTCAAGCAGCATTCCGTCATTGCATGCCTAAACTATGGAACTCCCTCCCTGCAGACATCCAGCTCATGTCTTCTCCCCAGCATCTAAGCTCTCTCATTAATGGGCACTTTCCTTAAACTGCTCTTGCAGCATGGACGTAGCCTTGTCTGCTAACACCTGACCTAGGTACCCTCACCTTGACCTGGCACATGACCCTTGTTGTTCACGTCCTCAACATGTAGATGAATCTTGAGCTGCTTAGTAATACACTGCCATTTCAGAATTAACTACCTCTGAATGCCCATTGCTGCACTTTTGTACCCTGCAATTATTTGTACCTCGCTAATTCTTTTTTTCCTGTTTGTGCCTTGTTGTTTATTGTATTCTGTAGATAAATGTACCTTGCTTTTGTCTCCTCTGTCCCCCTTCCCCAGGAATTGAGCAGTACTCTGCTCAGTGTGCCCTCCTGATAAAACTTTTCAATAAATAAATAAATAGAAACTCAAACTTAATATTATGTTTTGAAATAACCAGTATATTAGTTATACATAAAAGTTTGATGAAAAACTCTGAGAGATAAAACCGGTATAATTGTACAGAGTTGTATTTCATATTAATAAAGCAAACAATTATAAAGTACAGTGAAATGTAAATAAAATCTATACAAGGAGCGATGAAAGAATAGAGTAAAGATGAGTCTTCTGGGATAGAACATACAACAGAGAAAAGACAGAAAGGATATAGAGAGGGGAGAGACAGAGTATATTACTAAACAGTTAAAAGTTCAATGAGGGATCCCATGAAGTCGAGATCTATTAATGAGCGGTGACTAAAAAAACATTTAAAAAAGGACTGCACCCATAAAAATTTGAGGCGTCATATCAAGATCTATAAATCAGACTTGCCACAGTAGGACAGTATTACACACTTATCACAAGTGCCTGACAAATGTATTTCTCTACTTGGATTATTCTTTATTTATATTTCTTATATATGGTAACCCCAAAAATAGAATGGCAACATGAGGGAGATGATTCCAACAGACGTTAGTCATACTCCTCTTTTAAAGCAAAGATTGGAATGCAGTCAAAAGGTGGGTACTGTCATCCGACACATGAAGTGATCTCTACTGTGCTGACTGGAGTACTTTCCAAACAAGGATTCTTGAATTGCCCCCTTCAAAAGTTGCAACATATGGGGGATAGCACAATAGTGACAGCTTCTAGAAGACCATCCAGTAGTTAATTCTACCCTGGTGGATATAAACATTATAAACAGTTCAAATGGGGAAGACATCCTAGGAGAAAACCAGGGATAAATTATCCAACACTAGATTACATGAATTAATATCAAGTTACAAATAGATATGAAAAAAACTATCTACCATCTGATATAATGTTTTTCAAAATCTGAACGTGCAGCAAAGGAGTAACTGCAGGAATACCCAACTCTTGCCTTGTAGTTACACCACAGTTGTAAATGGACCATTGCAAATTGTATCACTGGTCTCTTATTGCAGAGAGATTTCAAGCCACCTGCCCAGCTTGTTGAGTTGCAGCACCAAAGTGAATAACACAACTGTATGAATTAGATGGCAGAGTAATCCAAAGCATAGAGCAAAGTACTTTCAACCAGGAGATCCTGCTTTGCATCTCACTTCTTACACTGGCTTATAAAACGGGCAGAAGAAACTCTGCACTATGATTAGTGGAGTTGAGTCACATGAGTGTGCAGTTATTAAACTATAACAGCTCTGGTCAGTTAAAATGTCTTTTCTTTTGAACCTACAGGGCTTTTTTTAACCATTTTGTAAGCCCAATTCCACACTCCAGGACATGCCGTGATGGTGTATAACCACTCTTCACAGGTAGTTAAGCGCACTCAGCTGCACTTCATGTCTCATTGCCCAGCAAAGAAGTGCGGTTATATGCGGTGTTAATGGTATAATGATGACAATTCATGAGAGATCATAACCATATGTGAGACTAAATAAACTCTGATGCTGCAGGCAGAGGTGTGTATGAAGTCCCAGATACAGTTACTGTATTACTGAGTTTAACTCCCACCACACTATTTATTTATTTATCCTTTTAGTGTTTGTTGACCGGAATAGGAGTGCTAGATAATACTGCCTATTTTCATATCGGGGGAGGGATACAGATGGGAACCAACTGAAATTGAACCAGATTGAGCTGCTGGTGATGCTTTAATGAATAGGGGAAATTTGGCCATGTCACTGCAGAAAAGCACCCTCTCTTACAGAGAAGTGCCATGGGACTTTAATCCACCTGAACGATCATGAGAAAAGGCAGATGAGACTTAACATCTCATCTGAAGGAAAGCTATTACAGTGAGAAATGCATTTCAGTTCCAAAACATTTAAGTAGAAGAAATGTTTACAGAAGTTTAAATGACCTTCCTACTGCCATTTTTACTGTTCAGGTTAGGGACAGAATGCTGACAGTGTAGTGCAGTTTGTGGGTGATAGTCAATTAGAATGCCTGGATTAGCATACAGTCCCATTATTAAGTCTACTATCTGGCTATGACCAAATAATTGAACACTAACTCTGCAAACTGATTGGCTTAGGGAAAAGCAATTTGTAACCAGTCTCTATCCTCAGCTGGCTCAAAGCAGGTTACCAGAGAGCACTCAAAGGGTTAAGCTAGACCCTGAGAGTTGTCTGGGGTGGTGGGTGGTGGGGAGTTGCCCGGAGATGCTGTGAGTAACCTGACTTACCTAAGAACGGGGAAACTAGAACATGAATATGCATGGTTCTGCCTTTCCCTGAAATTATATATAAAGGGGAGGCATCAGGGCAGTAGGGGCTAGCTTTGTCTGGGGGGGAAGGAAGAGTGAGAGTGAGAGTGAGAGTGAGAGTGAGGCCATTCTCTCTGGCTGTGACTGGATCGAGAGGGCCTCTGGTCTCAGGGCTGGTAGAACAGTCCCTAGGATTGGGTGGCACTGGTCCTCTCTGGCCTGGTCGCCAAAAAACAAGACCATTGGGAGCAATTGGAGGGACAGAGGCCCCAGGGAATTCACCTCAAAAGAAGCAGAGACCATCAGCCTCAAAAGGCACATAAGAGAGAGTGGTGGGCCACCCTCAAGGGAGGCCATCTGAACCCTTGTGGATTCACTCCCAGCAGTAGAGAGGTGTGAGAGAAGTCAGTGTTCAGAGTAAACCTTTAAGTTAACTTTGCTTGAGTAAATGCTCACTGAGTAACCTTCTAAGCAGTTCATATTGAAACCCTGGTAGGTAGCCGAATGAATGGGTTTCAGGTGGGGGCGACCTGTTAAGGGTTGGAGTCAGTAAATCCCATTGGAGCCGGTAAATACCAATGTGAGGGGCCAGTAATTGAGGTCTGTATTTTTGGCCCCAGGGCTATTAGTGTCAAAAGGAGGCACACATGTCCAGAGCAACCATATTTTATGCACTTAGTAGTGATGTCATATACTGATATGCTTTCCATAATCATTGTTCTTCTGGGCACATTGAGACACATACCAGCCAGCCTGCCCACCAGGTAAGTGCTTGCCCTGCCTGTGGAGACTGCCACTGCAAAAATGGTATTGGGAGCTCCAGGAACCTTGCAAGGGAGGTTAGGGATTTGTAGGGTCAGAGAACCTGTGCTGTATTCAAGAATGTAGTTGAGCCCTTTAGTTCAGGGGATGAAACATAGAATTTGACAGCAGATAAGGACTGCTTGGCCCTCCCAGTCTGCCTATTTCCCTACCTGATGGATAAGCTGCAGATTCTAGTTAATCAACAGCTTACTTCCTCCTACCCCCACTAGAATTGCCTTATGTCTGTCCCATGCATTCCTGAATTCTCCCACTGTTCCTGACTCCACAACCTCCTCAGGAAGGCTGTTCCATGCATCCACAACCCTCTCTGTGAAAAAATACTTTCTAACATTATCTCTGAGCCATCCCCCCTCTATCTTCCAATTGTGCCCCCTTGTTCTTGCACATCTCTTCTTCTGAAAGATACTACCCTCTTATACTTTGTTAATTCCCTTGAGATACTTGAAAGTTTCTATCATGTCCCCCACCTCTCCCTCCTTTCCCAAAGGGTATACATATTAAGCTGTTTTAGTCTCTCCTCATAAGTCTTCGATTGCAGACCCTGCACCATTTTGGTTGCCCTCCTCTGAACAGCCTCCACTCTGTCTATGTCTTTGCTGAGATGGGGCTCCAGAATTGCACGCAGTACTCTAGATGGGGTCTCACCAACTGTCTGTACAGAGGGATAACAACTTCCTGTTTTCTACTGTTAATGCCTCTCCCTATGCATCCCAGTATCCCCCCCAGCCCTCCTTACTGCCTTCTCACATTGCTTGCCCACCTTTAGGTCATCTGATATAATTACTCCTAGGTCTTTTTCAATTTTTGTTGTTGTTATTATCTCACCCCCCATTGTGTACTCTTCCCCTGGGTTTTTGTTTCCCAGATGTATTACCTTGCACTTCTTTGCATTGAATCTGAGCTGCCATATATTTGACCATTCCTCCAAACTTGCCAAGTCCCTTTTCATCCTTTCCACCCCACCTTGTGTATCAACCCTGTTGCAGATCTTTGTGTCATCTGCAAAGAGACATACTTTTCCTTCCATGTGCTCTCCAATGTCACTTATAAAGACATTAAAGACCCAGTACCGAAACCTGCAGTACCCCACTAGTTACCCTCCTTTCTTCCTTGTGGACTCCATTTACTATTATCCTTTGCGTCCTGTTGTCCAGCCAGTTTTTTATCCAGGCTACCACCTTGGGACCAACTCCAAGGCTGGCTAACTTGTATATTAATCTTTTTGTGTGAGACTATGTCAAATGCCTTGCTAAAATCTAGGTAGACCATATCCACAGCCCCTCCCTGGTCTACTACTTTGGTCACCCAGTCAAATAAATCAATTAGGTTCATCTGACATGACCTTCCTGCTGTGAAACCATGCTGCCTTGGGTCTTGTGCCCCACTGGCCTCTAGGTACTTAACAATTCTTTCCTTCAGAAGTGATTCCATCATTTTCCCTACCACTGAGGTCAAACTAACTGGTCTCTAGTTTCCTGCCTCTGCCCTGCTCCCACTTTTGTGAAGTGGAAGCACATCTGCCTTCCTCCAGTCCTCAGGTACCACCACATCCTCCCATGATTTGTTAAAGAGAGTAGTCAGTGGCGTTACTAGTTCTATCCTTAGTTCTTTTAGAATTTTGGGGTGAATCCCATCAGACCCCATTGCTTTATCCACCCTCAGTTTCAAGAGTTCTTTCAAAACCCTTTCTTCTGTGAATGGAGTGGTATCGACCCCCCTATGCAAAGTGTTTCTCTTGTTTGGTTTAGGTACCTCCCCCTCCTCTTCCATTGTGAACCTGAAAATCCATGTAGCAGTGTGGGGGCAATAGGCTCCACATGCATATCAAACCAGTGTATAATAGCTACAGTAGTAAAGTATGCACACTAGAGGTCGGGGAGTTGTGTAAGAGCCCCAGGAGTATGTTATGGAATGTATGTGTAGGGCATGACTCAGTGAAGAAGATGCAGTGTAGTGTAGTGTGTGCAAGTACCACTGTAACAGAAGAGTAATTGCCAGGGAGAAACTAGGAGAGATGTGTATTATCTGGTACCTTTTGAGTAATAAAACAACCATGCTTGATCAGCTCCAGTATGAACATTCTAGTTTGTGTGTGGTCCCATGTTCCTGGTGCTACAGAGTATGGTTTAAGGTGCCCTTGCTCCCCATTGCCGTGACTTGGGTTGGCAAGGTGACAGGTGTGGAGCAGAACTCATGCTCATGGCGTGAGTGGGTCTGGGTGCTCTCCTGAACGAGATTGCATTCATACCTCTAGACTCAGGAGGGTGACCCAGGACCCCTTACACATTGTTTAGTATAATACAGAATTACTACACACCCTGTCATGGGTTAGCACTTACCTTGACACTGGGTAACAGTGGGACAGTGGGACCTTGATGAGGTTGCTTGGTCTTACTACACCTCAGTCCTTCCAGCTGCAAGAATGTAAAAAAAACAAAACATGATGCCCACCTACCAACACTTTCAGATACTCTGGACAAGATGTTTCATCCCAGTTGGGCTAGTCTGAATGAATACATATGTGGAATGTCCAGTTGTTAGGCAACACAAAACTTTGAATCACGAGAGATCACATTTGAGTTCCATTGTTCCTCCAACCCCCCCAACACACACACACACACACACACACACACACACACACACAGTAACTTTGAGCTCAGTCCCTTGACCTTCATGCCTTTCATTCCTGTCTGCTGAAAGATGACTAAGAAGCAGGGCTCCATGCTACAAACATGACAGTGTATCTCAGATACCTGCTGATGTTACCCATCGTTGCTGTCAGCCTATCACAAATGTGTTTCTCTCATTTATTCTGCTTATTTCCACCAACATTTAGCAGTGTGCTTACAAACAGTACTGTGATCCTCCTTGCTGTTATCTAAATGGCCAGTTTAGCCATGTAACATTATTTTGTAAGTGCTAAGCTGTTGAGTCCTCACAAAAGAACTAGCTGCTTACAAATCAGTCAGACATCACACAGCAGGTGTAATGCTGTATGCTTGACTCATTAAAATCGACTTGTTTGTTTGTGCAAGCCAGGCTTTAAATATGTTTGATTACTTCCATTGTCTGCTCAGTGTAGTACTGTAACCCATGTGGCATCTTCCTATATTGTTTTATTCCTGCCAACAATAGCTCGTACCATATTATTCAGTATTGTACTATGTCCTACAGACATTTTGAATTCCAGACATTTTCAGTTTGTTTCTCCACTCTGTTCCGCACATGCTGCTGTTATGATCCCCTGTGCCTAGAAACTTCTTCAACATTAGGCACTAGAGCAATAAAACATGAGGCTATCTTAGTGTTGCAAATTGTTAATTAAAATAAATAAGAATGTTAAAGTTTACTTTTAAAACCTGACTATACATTGTTGGGCAGCACAATTCACATCTGGGATACAGAGAGTTCAAGGTCTGGTACAAATGAGGTAGTACTTACAGTGATTTCCCAGTTCCTTGCAAAACAATTACTGTTGGCATCACCAGGACTCAAATCTCTTTAAGATTACACAAATCTGAAGACATTCGTTCATATGTTATTACTAAATGCATTTGCATGCCTCTTAGGCTTCCTCTGTCCTTGCTACTTTTCCTGCCCTGAAATCATAAATCCTCTGCATTGACATCAGAATCAGTTATGTGGCAACAGGTTGTGATATTGTGTCAGAGGATTTTGACTTTGTGGCAAGAAAAAGCAATGTGAACAGAAAGGGAGAAAGCTCCTGTGTTAACAAAAATGTCTTTAGTAATAAAACAATAAGGTCCCAAAATTCAAATTTTGTCAGGAATTTGTGTAACTGAGTTGTACTGATGCTGTGAATTTGGTGGTGGAATCCGCAAAAAATTATTTCATGTGCCCAGATCCCTGGGGAGTCAGGGAACAAAAGACTGAGGAGATCTTAGGTCACATCCCAATTTAGGACCTGTGTGAGCCTGTAGGGACATCACATGACTTCCTGATATGTCTGTCTTCTCAACTGTTAAACTGGATTATAAAATGGATAAGGGAAACCAAGACATGTGATTGGTCAGAAACATAATAACACAAAAACTGGCGACAGATAAGGGCCGCTTGGCCCATCTAGTCTGCCCATTTTCACTGTGATTGCTTTCGCTGCAGACCCTCCTTGGTCTACAGCACTGTCTCTTCCACCCCTTCTTTTCCCTTATGATTCCCTTGTGCCTATACCAGGCTTTTTTGAATCCCACTACTGTCTTCGCTTCCACTACCTCCACTGGAAGACTGTTACAGGTGAAAAAGTATTTCCTCACATCTCTCCTGAGCCTACCCCCTCCAGTTTCATATCATGACCCCTTCTTCTAGAGCACCCTTTCCTCTGAAGAATACCATGAGATCACATAACCATGAGTTATTCCAGCACAACAGCACTGGTCAGAAATACTTAATGCTCTGAACTGCTTTACTCAGTTGTTAAAGTAAAGAAGAAAAAAAAAACTCGGTGGAAAAGTTTTATAAACGTAATAAGGCACTCCAGTGTGTGGGCAGTTGAGGGATAATGGCACTTCTCGGGTGTGTAAATCACTCAGCATTGCCTCATGCCTCACTTTCCGAGGTGTGCTGTAGTCTCACAATAACTCAAACCCTGTCATGCCGATTGCTTAATTGATAGAGGCCAGAGATGAGCTAATCTCTTCCAGAACCATAGCTAATTGTACGTTAGAGAGTGTTCTAAAAGGTCCCCTTGTTTCAGAATGGGAAATTGCAAGCATTTGCATATTATTTGCTGAAATTTCTGGCTTATATTTGATACTGTTTGCTAAAGCAGCAATTCATCTTAAAATATTTTGTTTCATTTTTTTTTTTCATTTTTATTGAACAAAACATCCTTTAGGCAAGAACATATTTTCTAAGAGTCCAGAGTCAAGGAATGCTGTACATACAACAAATATAAGCACTATAAAAGTACTGGCTTATATATATATATATATATATATATATATATATATAGTATTGTATTGCATATATACAAGCTCTGTGGCAGAGTGGTAGACAGCTGAAGGTATACAGGACCTACAGGAAGATCTGGAAAAGCTGGGGAGGTGGTACAGGATCTGGCAGCGTGGCTTCAATGCCAAGAAATGCAAAGTTATGCATATTGGTGCTAAGAATTCCAGGACGGAGCACTACCTGGATGGAGTCGGAGTATCTGCATCAGAGGAGGAGAAGGACCTGGGAGTGATGATCACTAGTGACCTGAAGCACTCCACGCAGTGCAAGAAAGCAGCAGCAAAGGCAAACAAGATGCTGGGATGCATATCTAGGAGGATCAGTAGTAGTAGTAGTAGAAGAGAGAGGTTATACTGCCCTTGCACAGGTCACTGGTAAGGCTGCACCTAGAGTATGGAGTTCAGTACTGGTGCCCACACCTCAAAAAGGACATTAACCTGCTGAAGAAGGTCCAGAGGTGGGCTACAAAGATGACAGTGGGCCAGCAAGGTAAGGCATATGATGTGGGGTTGAGGGCACTGAACATCTACTCCCTGGAAGACAGGAGAGAGAGAGAGAGAGGGGACACGATTGGGACCTTCAAGTGCTTGAAAGGGATAAATAAGGTTGATAAGAAAAGTCTCTTTAAGCTGAGTGGCAACCATAACATGAAGGGGCACACACTTAAGCTGGAGGGTGGGAGGTTTAGGAGGGAGATCAGGAAGCACTTCTTCACAGAGAGGGTGGTGGGCATTTGGAATGCACTGCCAGAAGAGGTCATCTCATTGAAGACAGTGGGAAACTTTAAGAGAGGCTAGGATAGGCATAGGGGAAGGTAAGGATCATGTGTAGGGAGGATGGGAGGAGTGGGGAGGGAGGGAGGGAGGGCAGGGACAGTAGCTCAAGCTGTGAACCCTGTAATACAAGCAGACTTGATAGACCAAATGGCCTTCTTTTGATGGCTTCTTCATATGTTCGTATATAGGATACACAATGGCCTGACTCAGAATAAGCTATTCATCTTCACAAGTGAAGAGGCAGAGCCATAACTTACGAGTGGCAGAGCCACAAGTGAGTTACGAAAGTCCTGCCCCCTTACAAGTGATGATAAATGTCATATTCTAAGTGTGGCCATTGTGTGCCCAATTTGTACAATGTTCAGTATTTTAAATTGTAGCTCTTTCACATTTGTACTCTATGTAATTCTTGCTCACTGGTCTGCCCACTGTATGCGATGAGATAGTCCTGTAACCCCACTGATTTTGTTGTGTTGTATATTGACTGTAACTTTGCATGTTGAGATATGATGCACTGATCTTGTCTGTAACTCTCCCGGGTCGTGCCTGAAAATGGAAGATGCTTGTTGTCTAGTGCACTTACCCTGTAAACAAAAACTAAATAAAATAAATAATTTAATAAACTGTTTATGTTTGATTTCATTGTTTTGTTTTGAGTGTAGCAGAAGTCATTGCTTTGTCATCAGGCATAGTTCAAGCTGCTTTCCCATTTGTTAAGAGCTCCTTTGTGACCAGTCTCAAGTGACAATAAATGGTGATGAGTGTGACCCACATAGAATGATGATTAATGATTTAGCATCATTTTAGGTCTTCAAACCATTCTTTATCTGTAAGATTGCATTCCCACCTACATTGTATAACAAAATATACAACATGCTGTAAAACCATGTGCAAGTCAAGGATGAAACTAATTCAGAGTGCAGTTGCTAATTAAAAATTATACAGATTCACAGCTCATCAGTTGTTCAGGGGAATTATTCCAGTGTCTAATAAACTGGATAAAAATATGTTTTGATCAAGAGTAGTCCTCTTAAATGGTAGTTGCATAGATCTTCAAACCATATTCCTTGTGCAATATTTATTTTCTATAGTCTTTATTCCACATTCCTTATCAAGCACCAGTGTTGAGCTCTGCAATTCAGTTTTGCTTGTGAATCCATGTATATGTTGCCACGTTACATTTTATGCCTTCCATAGTTAGGGTTTACGTTCTGTGGTCTTCCTGGAGTTAGCTCTGATGTCTCCAGTGCCCCATAGGGTTAGGGGGCGGTTTCGGTTGCATGCTAGTCCATCTTAGTTACAAGAAAAGTGACGTTTATTTTTTTTTATTTATTTAATTTATTTACTTAAAAGTTGGTAACCGGGAAAGGCACCATGAGCAGAAGTTAGTTTCCTGGTGTGACCCTGGGGAGGGAGTACAGAGGAATAAAATACAGCAATTGGTAATACAACATTGACAGCAAAGTTGTTAAAAAAAGGAGGAGTTTTACATAATAAAAAAGAATGCTTTATACATTGAAGAAATATCTTGTATATACAAAACAATATTTACATTGATTATATACAATGAATTATATACAAAGAATTGCATCAAGGGGAGAGAGGGACAAAGAAGCAGAGGTAAGTGAGTACTAGGAAGGGGAGCAGATGCAGGAAGTAGTAGGGGTTGGTTTGAGTAGGTGCTTGAAGGCAGTGAAGGAGGGAGAAAGACGGATTTGGAGGGGAACACTATTCCAGAGGAAAGGAAAGTCTATAGAAGAAAGTTTGCCAGCTGATGTGCGTATATGTGTGAGGGAAAAGGTGTGGGCGCAGTTCGACATGAGTTGTAGGGTGAGGGGTTAGCTGGATTAAGGAAGGAGGTGAGGTAGAGTGGAAGGGTTCCAAACCAGTATTTAGCGATGAAGGTGGAACAGTGTGAGAAGTGTTTCTGAGTGAGGGACTGGAGGGAAAGGGAGGAGTATAGGTCACAGTGGTGAGTTAAGGAGGGGGAGTTAGAGGCAAACCTATAGAAGAGGGAGTTAGAGGCAAACCTATAGAAGGTATGAAACAGGACATGCCTTCTATAGGTATGCCTATAGAAGGCATGAAACAGGACATCAAGTTTGGCAAGGGAGGTTGCTGGGGCAGCACTGTAAACGATGTCCCCGTAGTCAAAAACTGGGAGGATCCATTTAATTACAAGATCACCTCTTTATGGGGAGGGAGAGACTGACTTTATGGTGGTAAAGTAGCCCGAGTTTAGAGCGCAGCTTGAAGTTAGAGCACTAAAGTGGGAAGAGAAGTCAAGGGAGGGATTTAATTGTCCATGTTCAAAAACAGCTAAGGGTATTGATGCAAATCCAATGGAATTCCACCATTACAAATCTTAAAAAACAAGCATTTGTCAATGCCGAATGTTTGCTTGCTGGCATTGGCAGTGGTAGTGTAGAAGTTACAGAGCTGCGTAATAGTAATGGCAGTGAAGTATTGAACCGAAGCCAACCCCACCACCACCCTGCAGAAAGTGACAGGCATTGGGGTGTGCCTTTGGGTCATCAGGCATAACGGCCACGCCATTTCAGTACACCCCACCCTGCAGACACTGGCAAGTGACACGGTGTTCCTTGGGGTCTTTGGTCCTTATGCGCACCCCATTCCATTAGGAAATACAGTGGGATGGGTGCGATATAGGAGAATGGGGTGAACTTTGGAGCCGAAGAGTCCAAGGCATACCTCAATGCTTCTCACTGGCTGCAGGGTGTGGAATGGTATGAGCATTACAGGCAAGAATCCCAAGTCACACCCCTGATGCCTGTCATTCTCTACAGGGTTGGGCGTTATGGTTGGAAACCCTAATACCTCAGGCATTTGTTGGTATTTTCACTCCAAATGTTCAACATGGTTTTGTGACCCCACCTCATGAACAGGGGAATATCAGTTTCTTAACCGAAAGCTGCTTATGCTGTGACTACAGCATTTAGCACCACAGGTGCAAAACATTCGAACAGGATGTAAAAATGACAGCTGTACTGTTCATGGGAGGTGTAAAATGGCAATGTTGTAAATCTGCAGTAAAAATATTTAAAAAAATGGTGAAGTCATGAGCGTACATAGAAACTGTGCAACGCATACCCGTAGTATAATTAGGTTGGGGATTTTTTTTACAGCAGATTGTCAACTCAGGCATTTTGGTGCCTCCGATCATGAACAGTGTCACTGTGATTTTCTTTATTTGTCCCGAACAATCATTTTTTTTTTTTAGTTAGTTGTTTAACCAGGTATAGCACACTAAGCTAAAAGCTTTTTTACAGGAGCGACCTGGGAGCACAAGGAGGCTAAGTGACTTGATCAGGGTCACACAGTATGCAAGTGGAAGCTGTGGGATTCAAACCCAGATCTGGTCTGCTGGATGTCACCAGATTTGCAGCTCAGAGCCTTAGACCACTGCACTATACTGCCCACAGCGACCACGCATCTCTGCGCTGAAAGTGTGAAAACACACTTCGGCCATGTTGCGAAAAATGACAGCTGTACTGTAAATAGGGCAGTGTGGAAAAATGCCACTGGTGAAATTCTGGACTTAAAATATTACAAAGTCATGGACTTACGAGGGTGCGTGGAAACTGCGCAATGCTCACTCGTAACACAGTCATTTTATGGACTTTTGTCACCAAATTTTCAACATAGCCATTTTAAGACCTCTGCTCATGAACAATGTAACTGTGATTTTCTTAATCTGTCCCAAACATTGCTTTCACACACCAACAGCACCATTGTGCGCTACATGTGCGAAAACACATTTTGGGCGGCATATGAAAAATGGCAGCTGTACTGTTCATAAGTAAGTGTAATAAAATGGCAATGTTGAAAATCTGGAGTGAAAATATTAAATTTGCAAACTTATGAGCATGCATAGGAACTGCGCAACGCACGCTCAAAAACAGTCATTTTTAGGAATGTTTTCACCATAATTTCAACAGCCATTTAAGACCTCTGCTCATGAACAGTGTCACTGTGATTTTCTTAATTTGTCCTGTACATTGATTTAGCACACCGACTGTGCCATTGTGCGCTACATGGGCAGAAACACGTTTTGGGTGAGATGTGAAAAATGACAGCTGTACTACTTATAAGAAGGTGTGGTAAAATGGCAATGTTGAAAATTTGGAGTGAAAATATTGAAAATTTGTGAACTTACGAGCGTGCGAGGAACTGCACAACGCACGCTTGTAAAACAGTCATTTTTTTGAAATCTTTCCACCAAATTTTCAAAATAGGCTTCTTGAGAGCCCACCTTATGAACACTGGCAGTGTCATTTCATTAATCGGTCCCGAAAGGTGATTTCGCGCAGTGACTGCGAAATCACCCTTCAGGCCCGAATAACGCCATGACAGTGACATTATTCATGAGAAGGGGTTCCAAAAACCCCCATGTTGAAAATTTGGTGCAAAAATTCCAAAAAATGTCTGAGATATGCAACAAAGTTGAAAACCCATATCTAGCCCATTATACAGCTTACTGGCATTTCCTCAGTTCGCAGTCGGCTTTGAAGAGTGCAGATGTGTTCTCGGTCCACCAAAGATCATCGCGCGAGGTCCAGAGGTAAGTATGGGGTGAGGGGGGGTGTGGGGAGGCAGGGTGCACAGTGGGTGGGTACAGGTTGTGGGAGGGGCCAGGGAGACTACGTGGGACCGTTTTTTCTTTACAGGTGTTCTTTTTGTTTCCAATGATGATGCAGGACGTTTGCCATGCTGAGGTGGGCTCCCAGCGTGGCACAAGGATGGTTGGGGAGGCATTCAGCTGATGGGGATTGGGCACCCCGTGCCTGCAAGCATCGAGTGCCATGCTGGGGTGGGCTCCCAGCGTGGCACCTGGTACTGGGGGTGAGAAGGAGGTGGGCGATGGGGGATTGGGCACCCCGGCTATATCATGAGTTGCCACGCTGGGGTGGGCACCCAGCGTGGCATTTGGAATGCTTTGGGGGGCGGGGTAGCGCAGCACAGCCGACGGGGGATTGGGCACCCCCATCGGCTATACAGTGTGTGCATGCATGTGGGGGGGCGCACGCCTGCGTGTGTGGGGTGGGGAGCTGCGCATGAGCAAGCAATATCTTATCATTGTTCACTGAAGCGTAGCTCCCCCTTTGAATTGTATGCCACTGCATTTTGGAGCTTGTTATAGACAGCTCCAGCATGCATTGGCTTACAGGGGCCGCGCCTGCCAACACACTGATTGAATTGGAAGAGCGGGTGACACACCTCCAAAATCTCGGATGATGGCACTATGTTTCTTGCACATGCGTGCAAGCAAACATAAAACATAATAAATGTATCTTAATTTTTGAAGACTTTTTTTTTTTTTTGTGCGTGCATATGTGATGTATGAATGAGGGATCCACTCACTGTAGATCAAGGGAGGATGTGAAATGGTGCAGGTACATGGGGGTGAACAAAGTGGTAGACAGTAAGCCCTACCAGAGCTTCAGGCTGATGTAGCACAGCGATACATGGGGGGTGAACAAAGTGGTAGACAGTAAGCCCTACCAGAGCTTCAGACTGATGTAGCACAGCTGGACTAAGGCAAGGGAGGATGTGAAATGGTACAGGTACATCAGGGGGTGAACAAAGTGGTAGACAGTAAGCGCTACCAGAGCTTCAGGCTGATGTAGCACAGCTGGACTAAGGCAAGGGAGGATGTGAAATGGTACAGGTTCATGGGGGGGTGAAGAAAGTGGTAGACAGTAAGCCCTACCTGAGCTTCAAGCTGATGTTGCACAGCTGGACTAAGGCACAAGCACCCGCAGCATGTTCTTATAGTCCCCATTTATATGTCCATTTATGTTCTTACAGCACTGATTGCCTAACTGAGCCAAGATGTAAAACAGATACTAAAATGTCAGGTTTATTTCAGGTGACCAGGATCATAGTGGGGAGAGGGGGCAAGTGAAACAATGTCCTGAGAATGTGCTTACACTTATTAACTGTTGCTGTGCCACGGGTGATACACGGTCCAGAATCCCTATACGTTCAAATTATGTTTGCAGCCTAAAGGTGCTTAGGTGGATTGGCATTTACATTACTCAGCGGCAAATCTTTTCATACTTTTGTGATCATCGGTTAAGATATAACCACTAACTGATGAGACACTTGGGGCATGAAACTGTGCTACCAGCAAAGTTGCATTGCAAAGCCCTGAATATTTATCTGATGATAATGAAATGAAAACTGTCAGCTGATAACATTCAGCCACTGTCCATTGCACAGAATAGACATCTCACTGATAGATCTGGAGCAAAGGGACATGCACTTGCCAATAACACCACTACAGCTCCAGACACTGAAGAAAGAAGTTCTTGCATTTTCATGACTGTTAACTTTTTCAGCATTTTAAAACAGTTACTTAGCATCTGCACTAAGATGTTACACATCGCTGAACTGAATTGTGACACCAGAATCCCTGCGATCAACATCTGTCAGCAAAAGTGAATTGAAAAAATCAATAGATGTATAAAATGGTAAGTGACATGAGTCAATAACACCATATCTGCATGTAATACTTGGCTTAAAATTTGAGCACCACCATATTCCGCACCACAGCATCAAACAGGGATGCCATTTATAATTCAGCTAATGTCAAGCAGTTTTCGAGCCATAAAAAGTATTACTGTATCAGTATGGTGGCACAACGAGGATCAGGAAATAATGAAATAAATGCAACAGCACCCCGTCGACTATATGTTGTGTGGGTGGAGGGAGTGCATGAGCACCCAGAGGTGGGCTGTTAGGCGGCCTCAGATTCACCGGAGAAAAGGGTGGATTCGATTGTGAGCTACAGTTGAATTTGTGTTTTCTTTTTCTATACCTAGTTTTCGCTATTTTGTTAGGGCACATATTCAACCCTAAGATGTTATAGGTCACAAGGTGATGTGACTTCATTGAGCATCTGATTTGAGAAAGAGCTGCGTAATTCTATCTAAATGCCTGCTCACGGCAATTCAGAGAAAAAAAAAATATTTTGAAGTTGCATTACCAGACTAAGTGTGCAGTTTAGTGAATTACCACACAGGGGTGTGTATATGACAGCACTAAAAGGCGCATTAAAGTGCTTCAGTCATGAAAACCTCCCCCACTGGCTGCTGCTGAAATGCATAGCAGTATGTTCTCCTTTGTGCATTCTGGCTGTTCTTTTACTTCAGCTGCAGGTAGTACAGTACGCTCAGGTTCGTTTGCAAAGGTTTTAGCAGCGGGGAGTTCACATTGACAGAGTCTAGTAAGAGAAAACGCTTGGAATTACACATACAATGAAGCCTGAGTTTTCACATCAAATGCTGAGGTATTTTTCTTCTGGAGGATTAGAACCCATGGAGTCCATGAAGGTGTGCTTTGGAGAGCTGGCGTGTGTAAGGACTGTTAGGCACCCACACATTTTGGTGGTCCTGCTTTGGCAGGGAACAGTTTATTAAAGTAATGATGTGTGGCTTGTCTCTCTAAACTAGACAAGACTACACCATCCTATCAGGCAACTGACACAGTTGATCTGTGTGTGTGTGGGGGGGAGGAGCTGCTCACTGAAGCGTAGCTCCCTCTTTCAACTGTATGCCATTGCATTTTCACTGCTGTCATAGACAGCTTCAGCAGTGATTGGAGAACTGTGACCATGCCTGCAAACACACTGACTGAATTGGAAGATGCTGACACACCTCTGAAAAACTCAGATGATGGCATTATGTTTCTTGCACATGCGTGCAAGCAAACATAAAAATGCTAAAGCAAACTCCTTACTGGAAAATAAAGACCTCTTGTAAGACAGAAGGAGAAGGGTGATCCTGGTCAAATGATTACAAACAAATAAATTAAAATGGAATATAAGAGATATGCTATGGTCAGACTCAAAATATGCAGTTTATCTCCAAGTATGAGTGGCTAGACCACAAGTTACTAAAGATAAAACCACGAGTGAGTGATGAAAGTCTTGTTTCAGAGAAACATAGTGACATAGAAAATGACAGCAAAAATGGCCCTTCCAGTCTGCCCTCCCTGCCTAGTTACACTATGTAAGCCCAGTGGCCGTCCCACCCCCTTAACTCAACCCTCTTCCCACTTAAGTCATGTGCCTGTCTCACCCTACCTTGAAACTCCCCACTGCTGTGATCCTCACTATCTCCTCAGGCAGTCTGTTCCCCTCGTCCATCACTCTTTTGGTGAAAAGGTGTTTGTGGACGATGTTCTTGAATCTTCCTCCTGCCAGTTTAAGTGAATTCCCCCAAATACCTGTGTTTGTGCTCAAGACAAATATGTCTTTACAATCCCCTCTTTTTATCCTATGCAGGAACTTGTAAGGTTCTGTCATGTCCCCTTTCTTCCTCCTGGTCTCTAGGGTGTACATGTCAAGGTCTTGCAGTCTGTACGCATATGTCTTTCCCCATACCCTATTCAGGTCCCTCACAGGTAGAGATAAATTGTGTATTGTCATTCAAGCCATTGTGTATCGATTTATGGATCAGTTTAGCAGTCAAAACTTTTCACACCAGCATTTTACACAAAGATTTTAATGATCTCACTTTGTGGGGGCTCTTGCAGCAGGCAACACTATAAGAGCTGAGGCCAGCAGGTGCCAGGACCCCATGGAAAACTTCTTGCTAGCAGTATATAGCAGGAGACCACCCCCTGACATCGGCCTGCCCCCGAAGTCCATCTGTGGTATAAAAAGGGTGGTCCCCCAGCACCACCTAAGTTCTTTTCTTACCGTCAACCCGCGCAAGTTAGACCTTCAAGGATGCTTTCCACTATAGTCAACTGCCATTTTCTTCGCATTACCCGTGCTTTATTTTCTAATTTTGCTTCATTTTTATAGCTATTTGTGCATGTTTTCTTCTCCTTCCTCATCTGTAGAGTGGCAGTGAACTAAGTGTGCTTGTGGAAATCAATTTCCCCTCAAGGATGGCCATTCATCATGCCTGCTTTGTCTAGGCCCAGACCATGACACTGAGGCCTGCCACCACTGCCAGGGTTTTAACCAGCTCTTCCGGTTTTGCCACCAGAAGACCATGGAAACCTTCCTGCTGCAGAAAAAACTTTCGGCGATGGAGAAGGAGTTTCACCAGAGTACCTCTTCCCTGGCCTCCGGGGCCTCCACTTCTTCATCAGCCTTGGAGAAGAAGTCTTCAGGAAAGCACAAACACCGGGAAAAGCATAGGGAAAAACCCTGGTCAGCTTCCCACTCCAGGTCCCCATGCAAGTTGGGCACCAATAATGGGTCTTCCTCCCTCAGGAGGTCAGCCCCTTCCACTCCATCAGCCCTTTCTACCTCCAGGCTGCCAGTGGTAAAACCACCCACTCTCCTGTCTGTCTCTGGTGGAGGTTCTTTGGGGCTAGGACTTTGTTCGTGGCTTCTCAGCCCCTGAAGCTCAAGCATCTTCAACAGGTGGGTCCTCAGCCAGGTGGCTTGGCCAGGTCCTCCTTGGATGGTAGGTCTTTGACTGTCACCCTCCTGGTCAAGGCATCTGCGAAGTCACTTCTGACATCAGGGAATGATGCCACCTCACAACGCCAGGGCCATGCGATCACCTCCCCCGCTAGTGTGACACCTCTGTCCTGCTTGGGATCCAGCTCCTCTAGGTGAGCTTCTCCCTCCAGGCTGACATTGGCTGTTTCATCAGACTGGTGTCAGCCTGCGACTGTTCCATTGATGCCAGTCTCTCTGCTGCCGACCCCAATGATGCCGCAGCCACTGTCCCCTAATCCACTGCAGTCGCTGGCTGGACCTGTCTTCACACAGCCAATGCCTGGGGGACTGACACCCAGTCTCTTGACTCCAGTTAGACTGACACTGGATGGTTTCCTACCTCAGGAACTGATGCCGGTCAACCCAACACCAGTGGATCTGATGCCAAGGTTACCGCGGTGCTGGGGCCTTCCCAGCCTACCCCACAGACGCTGGTTTCCCCAGCCTTGCCTCAGAACCCACCCACAGACCTTAACACCCTTTTCATGGCCTGGTGGGTATACTTTAAGGACAAGGTGGTCCTGAAGGAGCCTCCGACTCCAAATCAGAGGTACCCTCCTCTCAGTCCTTCTAATGACAAGGTTCCTCCTAGAAAGGCACCAGTGCCTTCTCCTAGGGAACCTACCCCACAGCCAGCAACTGCTGGTGCCAGTCGTTCTAAGACTCGCCGACATAGGCATTGTGGCTCATCTTCTCCTTCTCTGGACTCCAGTGAGTCAGGGGATATTCCTCTTCCTCTTCTGACAGTGATTCTGGGGACTCGGATCTGTCATTAGAACCGGAGGAGCCCAAGGACACTCCATGGTTTCCTCCAGATGACCCAACTTTCATGGGTGTTATGAGGCACATCCAGGCCCTCATGGATTGGACACTGGGGAACTGTATCCCGAGCGATGTTGGCTTGCCATTTTCCTCTGCAAGAAGGAGTTCTTGCCCCTAGTCACTGCTCCACTAATTGATTCCTTCAAGAATGTCAGTAGGGCTGCTTGGAAGCACCCATTCATAACTCCGGCGACATCAAAGAAGGCGGATCACCTGTATAACACCCCAAGGCATGAACCTTTTTACAGGGTGCACACAGAGACTGACTTAGTCATTATTAACACGGTCCATGACTGCTCAAAAATGACCCTGGCACTTTAGCACCCAGCCTTCCAATAAGAACCTAGGCAGATAGACTACTTCGGCAAGAAGGTCTATTTCTCAGTCACATGTGCTATCCATTCCCTAAACTTGCTTACCCATTTGGTTCACTATCAGAATTCCCTGTAGGAGAAGGCCTTTAAGGTGGAACAGGCTCAGCCAGATCTCCTTGGAAAGGCTGAGCTGTTGCACCACCTCAAGTCGGGCTCAAATGTGGGGACTCATATGATTCTGAGGACTATGCAGGTAGGGCAGGTAGGGCCATGGTTATGGGAGTTTGCCTTCAATGCTACTTCTGGCTTAGGGTCCCTGGTTGTGCCCCAGATGTCCAATCTAAGATTTTGGATGCTCCCTTCAGAGGGCCCTTTCTGTTCGGCAAGGATTCTCAAAATATAATCACTCGCCTCCAAGAGTCAGGCAAGGTTATACATTCAGTTCATACACTGTACTGGTCTCAGCCTAAATCATTCCAGCAGCAGCCTTTTTATTGCTCCTCCAAGCAGCAACCCAGAGGTCAGCAGACCAGAAGTGCCTTTAAGAGAAAGGCTACTTCTCAAGCCACAGGAGGTTCAGCTTCCACAGCTCCCAGAACCTTTCTGGCCACATTGCCTGTCCCTGACTCCTCAGCCTGATTCCTTACTCTCCCCCCTTCCCCAGCAGAATCCCTGGGAGAAGTGGTGGGGGTTTGTTTCTCTCTCTCTCTACGGAGAGGGCTGGCACAGAATAACCTCGGATCAGTGGGTTCTGCAGTTAGTGAAACAGGGGCACACCCTAGAATTCTTGGAGATTCCTCCAGACAATCCACCAGTCCCCTCCCATTACCCTCCAGTCCATATTTCCTTGGGTCAAGAATTGATCCAAGTGCTCCTGTAAAAACAGGCCATAGAACCTGTTCCACTATCGCAGCAAGGGATGGGATTCTATTCGCATTTCTTTCTGGTTCCAAAGAAAACAGGAGATCTGCATCCCGTCCTGGACCTCAGTCACCTCAACAAGATTACAGAGTACAAACAGCTCAGGATGGTAACTCTTCTTGGCCTTCTCCCTTTACTTCATCAGGGGGATTGGTTCTGCTCCCTGGACATGTAGGACTCATCTTCACATCTTGGTGTTTCCTCCCCCACAGAAGGTTCTTTCACTTCCACTTCCAAGGAGACCACTACCAGTTTGGGGCCCTGCTGTCTGGCCTGTCTTTGGCCCCTCAAGCCTTCGCAAAGTGCCTCACAGGGAAGGTCATTATGTCTTTCCCTACCTAGATGACTGGCTTCTGACAGCTCCCACCATGGTTCAGTTGCTCAGAACCATGGAGGCCACCTTCACTCTATTTGGGGTAACTCTCAGCCTCCCCAAATTCTCTCCTTAGCCAAGTCAAAGACTGCAGTACATTGGGGCAATCCTGAACACCATCCAAGGCAAGGCTGTCCTGCCCCCCCTGACAGGGCAGACCATCTTCAGACACAGACTCAGCTGGTCACATCATCTCTCCAGGTTCTAGCCAGAACCTTCTTCAGACTACTGGGACACATGGCAGCGACCACCGCATTTGTTCCCCTGGCTTGCCTACACATGACAGTAGCTCAGTGGAACCTCCAGATCCAATGGGATCAGTGCACAGATGATTTGGATCTTCCAGTTTTAGTGTCCAGTTCCATGCATTAGACTATGAAGTGGTGGCTGAGCCGCTTCAACCTCTCCAAAGGTGTCCAGCTCTGGTTGGATTCTCCTCAGCATATCCTGACCATGGACACATCGGGCCAGGGCTGGGGCATTCATCTGGTGAACCATCATACTCAGGCGACCTGGTCCCACTATAGCAAAATCTCCACATCAATGTCCTGGAGGTGTGAGTGATTCTCTGTGCCTTACAGGCCTTTCAGATGAATCTCCTCCTGGGACTTCTTCTGATCCAGATGGACAACAAGTCAGTGGTCTTCCACATAAACAAGCGGATGCATTCATACCCCATTTGCAGGGAGGCTATGAGAGTTTGGTATTTGGCCATAGAGCATCACCTGGACCAGAGTGCTGTGCATGTTGCTGGTATTCAGAACACATTGGCCGACAACCTAAGTTATTCTTGGTCCAAGGCACACGAATGAGAACTGCTTCCCTCAGTAGTCAAAGACCTCTTTGACAGGTGGCGCTGCCCAGAGCTGGATCTATTTACATCCCCATCCAACATAAAACTGCCCAGTTTCTGCTTACTAGATCCAGGGCTTGGTGTTTTCTGGTGAGACACATTGTCCCTCTCTTGGACAGGGATGTTTCTGTATGCCTTCCCTTCCTTTCCAATGTTGCAGAGAGTTCTGCTTAAGTTGCAGTCAGAAGGGGCAGAGATGATCCTAATAGCCCCTTACTGGCCATGCCAGATTTGGTTTCCACTCCTTCAGCAACTAGCAGAGGAACCTCCTATCCCACTGCTTCTGTGCTCCTATCTGCTCTCCCAGGAGCAGGGCACCCTAATCCATTCAAACATCAAATCACTGCACCTTCATTCATGGCTCCTGCAGACTTAGCAGTTGCCCAATTTGGGGTTTGTCCCAGGGTGGCAGATGTCCTAGTGGCAGCCAGAAAACCCTCCACTAGATCACGTCATGAACCCACTCCTGGGGGGCAGGTCCACTGAGCTCACAGTGTCCACCCCTAAGTGCAATCCATGATGGGGGGAACAGGAATACCCTCCATGTGTCTTCCTAGAGTGCTCCCTGTGTTTACAACTGAACACCTGCCATAAGGTCCCAGGGCTTCCTCTCTATTCTGGGTAAGCGCAAAATACAGTCTCAGGTTTGTAGCCAGGTGAGAACTCTCCCAGATTGCTGTACTGGGGGGGGAAGGGGACCCAGGTGTCACGAGCTCTTCAGGATTTGCCCTAGTAAACCTGATTGTGTCCTCTCTCACGGGGTATGCAGTACCTAGTTCCTCCTTACAGACTCCTCCCAAGACCTGTGTATCTCTCCTACTTAAGGCATCCAAACTTCCCTTTCAGGATCCTAGTCTTGGTAGCAAATGGTAACACTTTAGCAATTACAGGTTGTCTCAGAATTAAATAAACCTTTTACCTCTACACACACAAATCACACACAGACAGTTTTAAAAGCAAAAAACCTTTACTGAAATTACTTATACAGACTTTACAAACAAAATATTTCAGAACTCTTGATACAGAATAACAAAACAAAAGTTGGCATCATAAATAACACACTGTGAAATGTAACTGTCTAGTTTCTACCTTGCCCGTGGATGATCAAAGTTCAGACAATAAATACGTTTCTGCAAAAGCTTCAGTCCTTCTGTAGCATTCATTGGTTCTTAGTCTATCTCTGTGTTGTGGCAGTCTTGCTTCTCTTGTACGACAGGAACAAGTGTCCAAAATGCAATGCCCTGAGTCTCTGTTCTGAGGGCCTTATTACAGGCTTGGTTATCCCCAGGTCCAGTTGTTTATTTTCTAGGCCAGCAGGGGTCTCTCTTGCTCTTTCCCAAACTTTGAGTGAATCATCATTATTAATATTTTAGGTGTCCCCCCCACAGCCCAACTTCCCAGCACTTATGAAAAATAATGTAATTAGACTGTGGTGGTAACTTTCTGACACCTCCTGTTTAAACCATTTTCCTTTGATCTTAACGTTTTATGACAAGGGCTAGCTTCTCCCATCTCCTGAGATTTTATTACACCTGTTTCCCTTTAATTAGCTAACCAGGGACTTCCATCCTTTTGAAATGGACTCTTAGTTTCCTTGCTAAGCAGCCTGGTCGCAGATCACAGAGGAATGTCAAATATTTTGCAAGACATTCTCTCCTTCCTGCGAACTTTTCAGTAAAACTATGTATCCCTCTGTCAAAGCTCATCTCCTGGCCTGTTTGGGAATTTACCCATAACCAAGTTCCTCTGCATGCAACCCTTTTAAAGCATAAATAAAATCACAGAAAAAATATAACAAACATATATCTGCAATATTACACAGCAGTGGCCATATCGCCACAATCCACTTATGCTGTGAAGTGGAAGTAGTTCTGCTTATGGGCACCGCCCATCACTTGGATCACTTTACTTATCCAGAGAATCTCTATCTTGAGTACTTCCTTTCACTTTAAGACTCAGGACTGAGTTACTCGTCGATTAAGGTACATCTTTCAGCCATCTCTGCGTACCATGCACCTATCGAAGGCAAGACCTTTGCTCAACTTGACCTGTCCTGCACCTTTTTGTGGGGCATTCTGCATCTAAAACCTCCCATAAGGGATCCTGTTTCCCCTTGGGATTTGTTGTTCATTTTAGAAAAGCATACATTGCCTCCCTTTGAGCCTGCCACAAGCTGCGAGTTATGCTTACTGTCGTGGAAAGTGTTATTTTTAGTTGCTATTACTTCTGCTTGAAGGATTTCCGGGCTTCAGGCTGTGATGTGTAAAGCACCTTATTTAGTCCTCCACAAGGACTGGGTGTCCTTGAGGACCAATCCTAAGTTTCTTCCTAAGGTGGTGTCTGAGTTTACTCTGAATCAAGACATACACCTGCCTGTGTATTACCCAGAGTATTCAAACCCAGGGGAGGTTCTACTGCATACTCTGGATGTTCACCGGGTGCTTCGCTATTATCTTGACCGCACCCAAGCCATCAGAAAAACTGATCTGTTGTTTATTTCTTTCACCCCGAGAAAAGAGGGGCTTCAGTTTCACAGCAATGTTTGTCCAAATGGTTGGTTAATTGCAATGTTTATTGTTACTGAAAATACAAGCCGGCCCAGTTAAAGGCCATTCTACTGGGGCGTAGCTGCTTCCTTTGCATCCTTCCGGAATGTGTCCATTGCTGACATCTGTGCAGTGGCCACTTGGACTTCAGTCCACACTTTTATCCAACATTACAGTCTGGACATTGCTTCTAGATGCTGGGCAGGTTTTGTACTGGCAGTCCTGCAGGGCCTACAGTACTTTCTTGAGAGCCTTACGCTGACTCCTACCTCCTCCCAGCTGACTACGGTCAGTCCTTTCACTGCTTGAGGCTCAGTCCTAATGATGCTACCTGCTGCAAGAGCCCCCTTGAAGTGAGATAGTTTAGTTGTGTAAGAACTTACCGTAACAGTAGATCTTCGAGAGGAGCTCTTGCAGCAGGTGCTGCTTTCCCTCCCTCCATCCACCTGGTGACTGCTTCTCCATCACTGTTACCATTCCTCATTTTCAGAGGAATTCCTTGGTTCTCCAATCTCTGTGCATGCTGGGGTCTCCTGTGGAAGAACTGAGTTGATGCTGGGGGACTGCCCCTTTCATACCATAGACGGACGTCAGGGACAAGCTGACGTCAGGGGGCAGTCCCCTGCTATATACTGCTAGCTAGAAGTTTTCCGTAGAGTCCTGACACCTGCCGTCTTCAGTCCTAATGGTGTTACCTGCTGCAAGAAGTCCTCTTGAAGATTTACTGTGATTGTAAGTTCTTACATAACTGTACTTTTCTATTATTTGAACTGCAAGCTTCAGTGCAGCGCAGGGTGATTGTGATCAGCATTGTGATAATTGTTCTTTTATTGGTTCTGTTCTATGCATAGATCAGGAAAGTCAGTTGACATACTTAACCTCTAGCTAAATGTACTGTATATCTGGAGGTTAGACAGCATGATAAATATAGAAGGGAAAATATTAACACCATAGGTATTATATAAAAGGTACACCGTATGTCCAAAAATGTTTACTACAACAAGAATTGTTGGTTTAAAAGGGGGTTCTTTTTGTATTCTTGATCTTTTCAGAACTAGTTCTGCCCATATATTTTTATAGGAACAGTTCTTGCAACCCTTATGTTTATGAGTGCCTTCTTGAGTCCTTTGGGCAAAGAGAACTGCAAAGTGAAGTTGAGCAGCCCTGGTACATAGCTATTGAGAAGACAATCTCATAACCATAAGAGATGCCAGAATTGTACATATAAACATATTATAAATCACATCGAAAACTCCTGTTTTTTTTGTTGTTTTTTTTAAGAAATTGAACTGGAATTTACAATAAATCTGTTTTACTTTGTAGAAAATAGGAGATACCTTAGTGTGAGAAATGGACTATACAAGCTGGACTCGGAACTTTAGAATTTCAGAACTGTTTCCACGAGAGACCCTCTTATGGTTATAAGAGTGCCTGGAATGTTTAGAAATAAACAATTCTGTTTGGCTAAAAATGATGTCATGATATGAAAAACTCTAACCAGGATCCCACTATAAATTAAATTGTGGGTACATTTTTTCTTACAAACTGGCTCAAGTGGGACTAGAACAGACATTTTCACTGAGAACAATGTCATTACAACAGGCTCTTTTATGCATATTCAAATGACATTTCATAATAAATGCTTTAAGATTTTATTTTATTTTACAATTTTTGACTGGTAAACGTACATTGAGCTGAAGCTCATTTCCAGGTGCATCCTAGGAGCACAGGGAGGGTAAGTGACTAGCTCAGGGTCACACAGTATGCAAGTGGAGGTTATGGGATCAAACCCAAGTGTGTCGGATGTACCAAGCTCATTCAGAACTCATTGCTCTAACTTTAAGCTTATACTGTCCCCCAAAATAATGATTTCATTTACAGATAATCACTATTTTGGACATCTGAAGTGCACCTACTGTGGCGGCAGTTTATTCAGAATTTTCCTTTTGTGGAGGGGGTTATTTTGCAAACAGCAGTGCATTAACAAGTAAGCAATGGGCTATAAATGTTTAATGCTAACATGCCCTGATGTCACTTTGTTTAATGGAGGCTCTTAGCTGCTGCATTTTAACATGATCCCCTCTTTAGTCTGACATAAAGAGGCTCTCTGTGATACTGAGAAAGGCACTTAGAGATGCATTTCAATAATAGCCTCATCTGCGGTCGTTGTTTTTTGTATGTGAACATAATAGTGGCTCAGACACATTCCAGATAAGGTTTCAGAGGTGTTCAGAATCAGCAGACTATTAGGAGACTTTTAAAATGCGAATATCAGTTCCAGCTTTCAGGAATAGCCATGAAAGGTCCAAACAGGGATGACTAGGGAAGGGATTTTCACATGCACGATTAAAGTCTCATGGGAATACACTTAGCACCCAACAGATTATTCCTTTTATCCAGTTCTTCCCAAATGTCATCAGCAGTTCAGTTAATCTTTAAGGGGAGGAATGTGGAAAACTCCCATAAGTTCAAATTTAGAAGTCAATTGTCTAGGAGAACCTAATTTTTATGTTGTCTTGTGAGCGCAGCGCAGACAACATATTGTGGTTGCTTCAGTGGAGAAGCGGGTTTCGGAGGTGTGGTCCTGCTGCAGCCAATGGTGCCATTGCTTTTTGTGGCTGGGCTCTGTGGCGCCAATGGCATAGCATGCTGTCTCTGACAGCAGTTCAGAAAACGTGCCACCACCTTGAAAGAAATTAGCCACTGCAATCAGAGAGCGCCACCGGGTGGTCCCTGATTGCAGCAGTCAATTACTGCTTGCCTCGTCTGATGTCTCCTCAAGCAACATGGCGGCGGCTTCCTGTCAGCTTCTCATAGTCCCCACAGAAGCCGAGGGATAGCCGCCACCTTCCACAGTCCCTCTGAAAGCTGATGAGGGTGCCCAATCCCCCTGTCGGCATGCTCCCTCATAAGTTAATTTGCCGACAGGAGGGCCCAATCCCCATTGGCATAAGGTACCCCCCCCATGTCGTGTGTGCTGAGGGGGTGCCCAACCCCCCTAGGCTCATGTGATCCCCCCAACTCTGTATGGCAGCAGGTGTGCCCAATCCCCCATCGGCTACAGCCACCCCAAGAAAAACACTCAGGTGGCATGCTGGGAGCCCACCCCAGCGTGCCAAATGTCCCTGCAAAGAAAAAAAATGTCCTGCGATGTTTGTTTTTTTTTAAACCTGTAAACCAGAAAATGGTCCCTCGTTGAGTCCGGTGGCACCTCCCCCAACCCACGCCCATCCTCTGTGCAGCCTGCCTCCCCATCCCCCCACACCATACTTACCTCCGGAGCCCAGTGCAATGATCTTCGGTGGACCGGGAACACGTCTGCACTCTTCAAAGCCGACCACGAAGTGAAGAAATGCCAGTTAGCTGTATAATGGTATAAATAGGGGGTTTTCAACTTTGGTGCATATTTCAGGCATTTTTGGGAATTTTGGCACCAAATTTTCAACAAGGGGTTTTTGGGAACCCTCCTCATGAATTCAGTCACTGTCATGGCGTTATTCAGTCCCGAAAGGTGATTTGCGGTCACTGGGTGGAATCACCTTTCCGGACTGAGTAATGAAATGACAGTGTTGCTGTTCATGAGGTGGCCTCCCAAAAAGCCTATGTTGAAAATTTGCTGAAAATATTCCATAAAATGACTGTTACAAGCATGTGTTGCGCAGCTTCCATGCACACTCGTAACTTCGCCAATTTGTAATATTTTCACTCTAGATTTTCAACATTGGCATTTTTTCACACCTCCTTATGAAAAGTGCAACTGTCATTTTTCACATCCTGGCCAAAATGTGTTTTCGCAGTACCAGCGCAGAAAGCGCGGTAGCTGTGGTAAATCAGTGTTTGGTACAGATTATGAAAATCACAGCAGCACTGTTCATGAGCAGAGGTCCTAAAATGCCTATGTTGAAAATTTGGTGACAAAAGTCCATAGAATGACTATGTTACAAGTGTGCGTTGCACAGTTTCCACGAGCACTCGTAACTTCGACAATTTGTAATATTTTCACTCAACATTTTTAACATTATCAATTTTGCACATGTCCTTATGAACAGTACAGCTGTCATTTTTCAGATCCTGCCCGAAATGTGTTTTTACACAAGTGGCACATTATGGCACAGTCACTGTGGGAAACCAACAATCAGGACAGATGAAGAAAATCATAGTGACAGTGTTCATGAGCAGAGGTCCCAAAATACCTATGTTGAAAATTTGGTGAAATAATTCCACTAAATGACTGTGTTACGAGTGTGCATTGTGCAGTTTCTAGTATGCTCATAAATTCGAGCATTTTTAATATTTTCACTCAAGATTTTCAACACTGCCATCACCTACCTATGAATGGTACAGCTGTCATTTTTCACATCCTGCCTGAATGGTGTTTTTCCACATCTGGAGCAGAATGGTGCGGTCGCTGTGAGAAATCAATGTTCGGGACAGATTAACAAAATCACAGTGCCACTATTCATGAGCAGAGGTCCCAAACACTTTCATGAGGTGGGGGTCACAAAAATGCTGTGTTGCAAATTTGTAGTGCAAATACCAACAAACAGCCGGGGCAATAGGGTTTCTAACCATAACATTCCACCCTGTGCAGACTGACAGGTGTCAGGGGTGTGCCTTTGCATTACTGGCTGCCATGCTCACGCCATGCCATCCCCCCCAAGCCACTGACAGGCATCGGGGTGTGCCTTGGACTGTTCAGCTCTACAGTTCACCCCATTCTCCTATGCTGCACCCATTTCAGCTTATGTCTTTCTGAAATGGGTTGACTGTAAAGCCGAATGCCCCAAGGCACACCTCGGCACTTGTTGGTGTCTGCAGGATAGGGTGAGGTAAAATGCTATGAACATTATGGCCGAATGGGGTGAGCATAAGGCCTGAGGACCCCAAGGCACAACCTGATATTTGTCGCACTGCAGGGTAGGGTGAGCTGAACTGCCATGAACATTATGGCCGACGTCCAAAGGCACACCTCAGTGCCTGTCAGTCTCTGTAGGGTGATGTGGGGTTTGACGTCACTTTCATACTTCACTGCCATTTCTATTGTGCATCTGTTCAACTCCTGCCCTACCAATGCCAATGTCAGCAAGACAACATTCGGCATTGACAAATGCTTGTTAAAAAGTTGACATACTGTAGGTTTATACATGTATACGTATTACTGGGTTGTGCTTCTGCTCCTGCAGTGAACCCTGAGGTGGACCAAGGAGATAGCATCCTATCGCCTCCATTTCCATTGTAGTTGCTGAACACTGTTACAGAGGTGCCACAAGGATGGAGGGTGGAAGGAAAAACATGGACAAAACACCATATGAGCATCAGAATGATGTCTGATTGTACTCTTGTTCCCCACACCACAAAATGTGGTTGTGCTCTGGTTGTCAGGGCTGTGAACATGCTGGTTGTGATCTAATGGGTGGACAGCTTTGGAGGATAAAACAGAATGACTAAAAGAAGACCTCATCCCATGCTCTTTAACAGCTGCGTTAGGTATACAGTGGTGACAAGCTCAATTGCACTGTCCCAGAATCTTTTTTTTTTTTTGAAATTCACATTTTATTTATTTTAACAAGCAGGTGAACAAGCAAGGATCAAAATGCATTCGTAACAAATAACATGGTAGACCAGTGAAAACAATAAAAGCAACAAAACATCTAAGAAGAAACAAAAAAAAAGCCCCACACCCACCACCCCCAGGAGGATGCCGCCACCAACAGCAAATAAGCCCAAGTAAAGCAATTAATGTCCAGGGATAAAGAAAGGCAAAGGGGGGTAAGAAAACTACCCAAGTCAAGTTTCATGATAGTGGTAATTAGGAGGAGGGGGGGAATATAAGGAGCCCTAAGTAGGGTCCTAGTGGAGATACAGGGCGTATAGTTTGCCCCATTTCTTGTGGAATGCTGACATGGCATGCCTGGAGCTGGCAATCAATTTTTCAATTTTAAAACCTCGAGACATTTCCGCCACCCATTCCTGGTATGAGATTTCGGATTGGTCTAACCAGTGGCGGAGAACTAATCTTTTGACAGCCATCGAAATTAGGGCCATGTGGTATTTCCTTTCCTTAACTTTAATACTGGAATAAATTCCTAGCATATAAATTTCGGGTGTGAATAGATCTTTTAAACCCAATAGTGGATCCAAACTACCCCGAATGTACCTCCACAGAGGAGCAACTTTCTCACAGGCCCAGAATATATGTAGTATATTACCCATATCCTCTCCACATCTAGTACATTTAGCAGAACTTGCTTTCCCGAATTTAACTAATTTCACCGGAGTATAATACATGTTGTTAACTATGTAGAATTGTGTGAGCTTGTTCCTATCCAGAGAGAGAAATCTATGCAGGTCTGTCCACACCTGACTCCAGGATAAAGGAGATTTAGCAATCAATGGTTCCCACACCTTGGAGCCAGATAAAACTTCAGGGGCTTTGCTGAGAAGAAGCTGTGCATAGAGTTTGGCTATGGCATGGGGTTCATTTGCCTGGGATTTGAGCAAATCTAGAAAGGGTTGTATACTGGACGTCATTTTCACTGAACCAAAAACCTTGGCTATGAGGTGTCTCAATTGGTATACCTTAAAGATGTACTGTGAAGGGATATCAAATTTGGTCATCAGGTCCCTGGAGGAACCAAGTAAGTTTTGAATATAGAAGTCTTCCACAGCACAATCTCGGATTTGCGGTAACCAAGATGGGAGCAACCAGTGGGAACCGAGCCTAATGTTGGGATTGAGAACCAACGGCTGGGCTGGGTCCTTAGAATTATGAATTCTAGCCGAAGTGCAATATTGATTGAAAACCTTAACTGAGGTCCCTATCACGGAGCTGCCTATTTGGGTTGGTAGAACTGAGAGATTGCAGTAAAAAATGGATTGAGGATCTATATTATGATTCCTCAGAAGTTCAATCTCAAGCTGCAACCATTTAGGCCTATAAAGACCATGGGAGGGACAAAGCCATTTGCCCATTTTTGCCAGGTGACTGGCCCGATAATAGAGTTTGAAATTGGGCAGGCGAAGGCCCCCATTAGCTTTAAGCACACACAGTTTGAAAAAGGATCTCCTTGGTTGTTTGCCTTTCCAGATGAATTTAGTTAAAGATGAGTGGACCTTTTGAAAGAAGGATTTAGGTAGCCATATGTTTAATAGGCTTAAAGGGCAGAAGATACGCGGGAGTATATTCATCTTAATTATATTGATTCTCCCGCCTATAGATAAGGGAAGGTTTATCCATCTGTTAAGATCGCTCTGAACCCTGTCTATCAGATCATCCAGATTAAGTTTCTTAATTATGTTGGTATCTCGGGCTAAATAGATACCTAGATATTTAAGGTAGTCAGGAGCCCATTTCATTCCGAAATGGACTACATCAGCATGGAATACGAGTGGGTTAAGCAGAAAGATTTCGGATTTGGTCAAGTTCAATCTGTAAATTGACACCTCACCAAATTGTGTGACAATCTTTAACACCCCTTGGATAGATCTGCCTGGATTCGTAAGATGTAACAGGATATCATCTGCAAATACCAATATGGTGAGTGATTGCTAGCCAATAAGACATCCCATAATATCAGGTGAAGATTTGATACGCTGTAATAGAGGTTCCAAATAAAGGTTGAATAAATATGGTGATAATGGCCACCTTGGCAGTACGAGTATAGGAAATCTGGAAGAAAACACCCCATTACAATAGACTTTCGAGAGGGGGAGCTATAAATCGCTTTGACCCACTGAATAAATTGTGCCAGAAAGCCCATCCTATCCAGGGTAGCCCACAAAAATTCCCAGCTGACACGATCAAAGGCTTTTTCGGCATCTAAGGCTACCAGAGCCATAGGGAGTTGGGAGTCCTGGGCGGCGTGAAAGATGTGTGCGAGAGTCCTCATGTGATCAGATGCAGATCTCCCCTGGACAAAGCCCACCTGTTCCACACTTAGGAGTGTTTGCCAAACTTGTTTAATTCGCAATGAAAGGATTTTTGTCAGAATCTTGATATCATAATTAATCAGAGAAATTGGTCTATAGTTAGCAGGGTCTAAAGCTGACTTATTTGATTTAGGTATTAAGATTATAGTTGCTTCTAACAAAGAGGGATCTAAAGGTCCAGAAGTAAGAATATAATTAAACAATTTTAATAATGCGGGGGCTAGCTCACTACAGAAGGATTTGTAAAAGTTTGGAGAAAACCCATCTGGGCCAGGGGCCTTGTCCAGGGTGAGACCATGGATAGCATCTGTGACTTCCTCTAAAGTGATAGGGCCTGATAAGGCTTCACAATGACCAGTGTGGAGCTTGGGGAGGGGGGTATTCTCAAGGAACTCTGTTATACTTGAAAGTACTGATGAAGGTGTTTTGGTCCCATAAAGGTTCCTGTAAAAGGCTTCAAAGACCCCAGCGATGTCTCTCGGGTTGGTTTTGATGGATCCATCACTAGCTTTAATGCCAGGAATCAATCTCGAACTCTCCACTTCTTTAAGTTTAAGAGCAAGTAGTCTACCTGGCTTCTCACCCTGATCAAGATATTGTTTGTGGATTTCAGAATGATATATTCTGTTTTCTCGGATTAGATCCTCGTATTGCCTTTTGAGCCTATACAGATTCTCTAGAACCCTTTGAGAATGCGAGGTAGAGAGTTTCTCCTCGGCTGCTTTGATCTGATTAGCTAAGGAATTGATTTTTTCCTCTCGATCTTTCCGCCTGGATGATTCTTTAATAAATTCACCCCTGAGGAAACATTTCAGTGAGCACCAAACTAGATCGTACCTAGAGACCGAGCCTTGGTTAATCTCCAAAAAGGATGAAATCAAAGCTTTGAAAAGTGAAGTGATCTGCTCATCTTTTAAAATCTGATTGTTGAGCTTCCAGGTGGTGTCTCGTTGACCAGGAGGTCCCGGAGCAAGTTTGACCCATGTCATAGCATGGTCCGAGATAACAATAGGCTCAATATTGGTGGAAGAAATGTTAGTTAAAAGGTTGGTGCTCACTAAGATGCAATCTATCTGTGACCAGGAGTTATGGGTTGGAGAATAGAAGGTATAAGTCTTAGTAGAAGGATTCAGAAGTCTCCAGGGATCTTCCAAACCCAACAACGAACACAAATCCGTTAGAGCTAACTGGGCGGATGACGTGGTTCTAGTACATCTAACAGACCTATCTAGTGTCTGTGAAGGTGCGATGTTCCAGTCCCCACCCAAAACGAAGTTAGATGGCAGGAAGACACTCAGTAGGTCAGCCAGACCCATCAAGAATTCGGAGTCGCCCCCAACAGGACCATATATAGAACCTAGAACAACCTCAGTGTTATAGAGCGTTCCATGAACAAATACATATCTGCCATTTGTGTCCTGAACATGTCTCTTCATCACGAAGGGAACATTGCATCTGATCAAAATAGCAACCCCTTTACTGTTGGTAGTCTGACCTGATGCAAAAACTTGTGAGAAGCCTTTAAACCGTAGTAAGTTGGTTTCCGTTACCATAATATGAGTCTCCTGAAGGAAGAGAATATCCACCCCTGCTAATGAGCAATTTAGAAGAATCTGACCCCTCTTGGATGCTTCCCTTAACCCCCTCACATTTCAGGTAGCAAACTTAACATGGTTTAACGCCATTGTTACCAGTAATTAAGATGTTCGAAATCGAGATCAAAACTTGATACTGCTTAAGAGGCTGATTACGCAACATCCTCCCTCCAGAATAAACAGCTTTGACCAACCAAAATACGTATGTTGCAGGATAAAACCAGCTTCAGAACAGAATAGAGCGTAACATAATCTGATTAAACAAAATGTCATCAAAGTCATAGGCCAAAGTACAAATAGCACGAGAAACACTGAGTTTACCCTTCCGTCCCTAACCCACCCACCTCTATCCCCCACTTGAACACAAACAACTATATACAAACCACCCCATAACAGGTAACATTGTAAAGCCAGAAATATCTCACTTGATTTCATTACTTCACCCCTCGATACCATGGCATAGCGCTTTGGTTCTCTGGTTACTTGAATGTAACCAAACTAAGATGCCTATTGCCAAGGCCACTAAACTCAGAATTGGAGCAGTTAGATCTAATAATATAACATGGCCATGGTATCCAAATCCCCATCCACAGTCGTGAGGCAAGTTCTAAAAGCTTGTTTCACCTCCCGCCCCCCACCCACAACAATCTGAGTAAACATCATCTTATAAGGCAAAAACATCCAGAGTAGTAACTATGTGGTTCGAGAAAGTAATACATATACTACTTCTGCCCATTGATCCAAAGGAAAGGCAAATATTACAACGAGCAGCAGCTGAACCGTACGAATAAAACAGACAGAATGGAGTCTTTACCTGCAAAGAGACCCCAAGGCCAGCTGGACAAAAGGTGATCCCTTGTGAGGCCTAGACACGAGACCGGAATAGTACCAAGGAGGAAGCGCAAGTCGGAAGTACCCGGGACAGACCAAAATGGTCCGAGCGCTAAATATTCCCCCCAGAAACTCGAACCCACACTCATGTTCCAGCCACACAGACGGAGCCAGCAAGCGTGGAGCCTCCGAGTTTCGGGCCTAACTGACTTCACAGGCCTCGCGGCCTATCTCGGCCTCTACTAGCCAGCTGCCCCAGATCAGACATGACCCTCCCGGGCCCAGGTAAGCCACGACGATAGATAGCCTCACACAGCTAGAGAAAGAGGGTATAAGGGGATATTTGGAACGAAAGTAAATCTAATTAAGTACAAACAACAAACACCCTAAAGAACAACTAAGCAATTCAGTCGCCTTTGAATAAGTTTGGGAGCTTCCTCGAGAGATCAGCTAAAGCGTGGTCCGGTCTTCGTAGGCTTGCCAACTACCGTCTAGGAGACCACAATTTCGCTGGTAGACCATCCTGAACCTGATTCCGGCGGCAATTAATTTTTTCACAATTGGGTGGTAGGCAGCTCTCCTCTTTCGGACTTCGAAAGGTAAATCTTGTGTGATTCTCAATTTGACATGGTTCCATTGTACAGAGTCCAGTTCTTTGATTTTTGTTAAGACGTGTTGGCTTTCGATGTAACTTAGGAACTTAATGATGAGTGGCCTAGGAGGAGAGCTCGGTGGAGGCTTGGACTTCAGTGATCTGTGGGCTCTCTCGATATGATAGCATTGGTTTATCGGAGAGGGTCCGACAACTTTGTTTAAAAATTGCTGGACAAACTTAATGGTGTCGTTCCCTTCTTCTGCTTCCGGTAGCCCCAAAATGAGGACATTATTCCTCCTGCTCCTTCCCTCAAGATCTTCTGTTTTAGCCTGTAGTTTCTGTATTTGTTGTTTTAATTTAACAATCTCTGGTTCTGTTTTGTTTCTCCAACGGTCCAGCAAAGTAACATTGGTTTCCAGATCCCCAACTTGCCTTGATAAATCTGAAAAGTCCTTTCTGATGGATTTGATCTCATTTGATATCTCCTGCAATGTTTCTCTGAAAGGCACCATTTCTTGAAGAAAACGGTCTTCAGTTAATAAGGCATTTGAAGTTGCAGGAGTTGTTTGTTTTGAAGAATGAGCTGGATTGGCATTCCTAGCCTTTTTAGGAGCATTTTCAGGCGTTGTTGGTGGAGTGTGTTTCACACTGGCTGTCTTCATGTCAGCCTCCATCGTTGCTAATCGCTGGAAAGTCTTTAAGCACCCTAAAAATCAGCCCAAAGATACTGGAAGTAGTCAGAAAGCCTTTAGGGTCACTGTAGATTAGAAAGGTATCGATGTTTCAGTTGAAAATAGCAATTTTGGTAGGTGGAGGATGGGAGCTCAGGAGAGAGCTGCTTTCAGTCACACTGCATCACGTGACTCCCTCACTCTCCCAGAATCTAAGTTAGTGAGCTTGTAACATCTGCAGTGTGCCCTAACCTCTTGCCAGTACGTTACCCTAGGTGGAAGTCCCAAGTCCACTGCTTGATCCAGGTCTTCTCACAGTAGCAACAGCAGTCCTACCCTATTGCCAGACCCTCTGACTGGAAATTCCAAGTTCAGAGATTATCGATGTCTGGCATCCATCAATAAGCCTCTACTGTCAGCCACAACAATAAGAATAATGAAACAGGTATCCATAAATAGTGAGGTGGCTGCTGTTTCATTGAGGGGTTTGGATGACATCATGAATGAATCATTTCTGAAGCCACCAACACCCCAAAATGAAGTAGCAGCAACATTTTTATGGTTGTCCATATTTTATTTTTTATTTTATATATGTAGCCCACGTCCACCCCGAATCGGGACCAACCTTCTTAGGCTTCTCAGGGTTTCACCACCTGGGATAGACTGTTTCTTCACTTTAAGTCCCTTGGACTGCAGTAACAGGACTGGGCAGGCAGCAGTAGTTCATTAGATAGGTAGACTTCATTTATTGGGACCTCAAATCTGGGACCAGTCAGTACAATTGGCACAGTGTACAACATATGCTGTCATGAGGCTATCAGTTCTGTACATTGTGACTGGCTGCCAGAGCTTCATGAGTCTGGTAGGCCTGAGTGTGCGCTTCTCATCTGATTTCCAACTAGAAGAAGGTGCTTCATTCCTGAAAAACATTTTAGGAAAGCAGGCTTGCTTGAAAGAGTGTTGTTTTAGGCCAATGACTCTTCCAGCCAACAGAAGAGAGATAGCAGAAGGCCAACGACTCAGGCACTGTCCACATTATAGGACAGTTTTAGGAAATTAATTTCAAAGTAGTTTAGTTAAACTGATTCAGCAAGCAGTAACATTTCTTGGCAACTTGTCTGTCCACATTGTTGTTTCTAAATCTGATCTCCCTGTGATCAGTTCCTGTTGAATTCTGGGACTGCTTTTGTGATTGTGACTGTAAACTCTCATTGTGCATTGTGAATAACACAGACGGATGCCGCTTGTGCTGTGCTGATAGCTGGAATGTTGCAATTTGATGTCTTTTTTTTCAAGAAGACTACAGATGCAGACTCTGGCATGCCAAATTAGCCACAATACAGAACTCCCTCCCCCAAACAGAATAAACAGGCAGATAATTGATGATGTCACCGGGGAAAGTTCTCTCCCATAGGGAAATCAGGACATAATTTGCCATTATAACCTGCTGGTTATAACGGTGAACACACGTCTGGTTTCCTTTGTTGTGTACATGCATTCACTGCCACCTGACCAGAGGGACTCACCACTGCCTGTGCCCCTGGACCCAGAGATCAACCGAGAATTTTTTATTAATTGCCAAGTCCCAATAACAAACGACCCACTTCTGTATTCTTCATGGCTTCAATTCAGGGTTCTCCCCATTCATGCTTATAAAAAAAAACAAATATGTGAAAGTAAAAATAGCACTGCAGCCTAACTGCAGTCGAACTAGTGCTATGACTGCAGTTTGTGTAGCAAAACAGAGATAGGGAATGAAAGAGGGAGACAAAGAGAGAGAGAGAGAGATACAGTATGGGGGTTGCAGTGATCACAAAGACAAAATAGTAAAACTTGTGTTTTGGGGGGGGGAGTTTAAATGGACACTGCCAGATTTGTACGCAATTTTTATTACCCCCGCTATTGTTTGGGTCTCTAGATAGCACTCTGAAAGCAATTTCTTACCCAAGCTTCCAACAGTACTTGTTGCCGATGAAAGCATTAATTTTTACAAAAAAAAATGTTCCGTCATCCTTACCTGTTCTGTGCTGTACACTCCTCCCCATGCATCTGCAATATGTGGAATGCTGCCAAACTTGTCCATAAATGAGTTTGGTGACTTTTGTGGCAACTAAACCATATGCAGTGATACACCGCCTGTGGATGGATCATAGGGGAGGGGGTGTTGCCATCTGTTTTAGATCGGAACTGAGCCTGATGGAGGTTCCAGTGGGGACCACAAACTCCTTTGAATGTATCCTGGGTGACGGTCTGGGGTGCAGGATCCTTCTCACCTACTGTCCACCAGGAGAGGGGAGTGTTTTCCTGCAGGAAGTTGCAGACTTCATTGTCAACCTAACATTGGGATCCCCCAGATGGTTGGTTCTGGGGGACTTCAGTGCTTGGGTCGACAATGAACTCTTGCAGTTTGGGCAGGACTGCCTCCAGTTAATGATGTTACTGGGCTTCACACAGGGTTATTTCCTCCTTGACCTATATTGGTGGTCATTATTTGGGATTGGTGTTTCTCCTGGGGATGGAGATATCCAACTTGGTGGTGGAACCAGTCAGGTGGTCTGACCATCACACCATCAGGTTCAGTTTCCTTGCCCTCGTGGTAGGCCTGGAGTTTGAGGGGTGTTTCCCCTGAGGGCTTGATGGCGGTGCTGTACCTGTCGGGTGTACCGAGTGAATGCATGGACCGAGGGGACCTTGTACTAGCCTATAACAAGGCAGTTATGGGGGCCCAGGATTCCATTGTTCCTGTTCATGTTTGTACCCTCACTTATCGCCCCAGATCTCCTTGGTTTGATGAGGTCCTGAGGGAGCTGAGGAGAGTAGGAGAGTAGGACGTAGGCTTGAGAGGCACTGGCAGAGGTCAAGTCTGGAGTGTGATAGACTTAGTTTGATGGACCATTATTTAGTCTATTAATCAGCAATTACCCATAAGAAGGCAGAATTCCTGCCCGAGGAAATTGCTGCGGCACAAAATAGACCAGCCCAGCTTTTCTGGACTGTGGACAGATTGTGCAATCCAATCTGTCTCCAGCCTGGAATTGTTTTTTCACAAGAAAGGTGTGAGGAGATTGCTTGATTCTTTGTGGATAAGGTTGCGCAATCAGGTCTGAGGTCTGCCTGGCCCTCTCAAATGGGAATTGCGGTGGTCGGCAGGAGATGTTGGACACCCAGTTTGTGTGGTGTGACTTCAGCCGGCCCATAATCAATGACATTGTGATGGTCATCCAGTCCTTGCATCTGACCAACTGTAGTTTGGACCCAGGCCCCACGCGCCTCTTAGATGGCTGTTTGGATAAAATTGGCCCAGTCCTGGCCGAGATAGTCTGGATGTCTTTGGAGAGGGGGAGCTTTCCCGATCCCCCGAAGGAGGCCGTGGTTTGGCCCCTCCTTAAAAAGCCCTCCTTGGACCCAGACTGTCTGGCTAACTACAGACCTGTCTCTAACCTACCCTTTGTGGGTAAGGTTATTGAGAAGGTGGTTGCATTGCAACTGGATGACCATTTGACCAGCCACAATGTCTATGATTCTCTCCAGTCTGGATTTAGGAAGAGACAAAGTTCCAAGATGGCTCTTGTTCGGGTACTAAATGACCTCCTGATAGTGAGAGATTGGAAAACCCATTCCATCCTGGTCCTCCTTGCTCTGTCTGTGGCATTTGACACCGTAGACCATGGTGTGCTGTTGGAGCACCTCCAATTTATCTGTGGACTTTCTGGGACAGTCCACAGATGGTTTTGATCATTCCTCGAGGGTAGGACTCAGAGAGTAGTGTCTGGTACTTTTTCCTCAGCTCCATTCTCCCTGCCCTGCAGGGTGCTACAGGGCTCCATTTTGGCACCCATGTTGTTTGCAGTGTATATGCTGCCATTAGGGATGATTATTATGTGGTACGGCTTCAATTTTCACTGCTATGCAGATGATACTCAGCTGTACATGTCCTTTGTGCCCTACCAGGATGATGCTGTTTCAGTCTTTAACAACTGTCTAGCCGAGATCCAGGATTGGATGAATGGGAGCTGGCTGCGGTTAAACCCAGGGAAAACTAAGGTGTTGGTTGTGGACCCAGATCATTGGGGGACAAATTTGATGGCAGGTTCACCTTCGGGTCTTTTGCTCGGAGGAGTTTAGCTAACTACCTCAGACCGGGTGCGGAACCTGGGTGTTATATTTGATGACTGCCTGACCCTTAAATCACAGATGTTGGCAGTTGTCAAAGCCTCTTTTTACCATCTGAGGAATATCTCCCAGGTAAAGCACCTGGTTCCCTCTGGCAATCTTCGTTACCTCCCGCCTTGACTACTGCGATGCCCTTTACCTTGGGCTACCGGGGGTTGATATCCACTGTCTGCAGCTGGTGTTGAATGCGGCAGCCATGCTTTTAACTGGTACTTTTAGGACCAGTAATATAATGCCTGTGCTCCGTGGACTGCACTGGCTGCCAGTACAGTGGTGGATCACCTTCAAGGTCAGTTTGCTGACCTATAAGGCTCTACGCAACCAAGGACCAATCTACCTGCAAGATCTCCTTTATCCCTACTGTCCGCTCCACCCTCTCTGATCCCCTGACGAGGGATTGCTAGAGATTCTTAGGGTCTGTTTACAGACATCTGGGGCAAGGTCATTTAGTTTTATGGCCCTGACCCTGTGGAATTCTCTACCTCGTTGGGTGCAAGATTGCCTGATCGTCCAAAGTTTTAAAGTTGCCCTGAAAACCTTTCTTTTTAGCCTAGCTTTTTCTGAACTTTAATGCCGCTATTGTATTTATTGTTTTAATTGTTTGTATTGTTCATTTATTGATGTTTTTTAATTATTTGTTGTACAGGCGCCTTGGTTTTAGAAAGACACCTCTTAGAAATAAAGATTGATTTGATTTGATTTGAGTGCATGGCAGTATCAATAAATCTGAGCTGATTTCTGCAATACCTGTAATTTGGCAAACCGAAGGGTATTTCATAAAGAAATCATAGCTTGGGTCTACTTCTACTTCTTCTCTCCGTTGGTGCTGGATGTTCACTTCCTTTGGGGGTGGGGTTCTATTTATTTCTCTCTATCCTTGGAGCCATTACATTCAATTTGGAGTCATCTCCCTGCTTCCAGGTGCATGATGCAACATGCCATCACTGCCTGACTTAAAGCTACAGCATCAATATATATATATCTATCCTTAGGGAAATACAATATCTACATGAAAACAATGAGTTAACTTAATGTACAAACATTGAATTAATGTGTATATTCATGTTCTTAAGTTTTTATAATGGCAGTTCTTAGGCATAACATGAAATCCCCCTCTTGCTGCCACTGAGAAGAGGAATGGTCAACAAATGATTGTGCCACTTCTAGGCAGCCAAGTGGAGATGGCTTAATTAACCTGTCTAGAAGTGGTCCACTCTCTCTAGACCACATCACACAATTTCTTTTTTTTTTTATACTTTATTTTTGTACATTTAGTAGAAATCATACAAAGTACATTATTTGATTCCAGGTATAGGATCTGTTAACAGAGACATTATAGTAGTAATTGTTACCCATTAATTCATTGTTACAACAATTGGGGGGTTTTGCATACATACAGTAATTAAGCAAATGCTATCAAATCTATTTAGAAAAGGCTTATGCTGCAAGACCATGGACAACCCTACCTAGATAATGGTTTGTATAAAACAGTCCAAAGAGTCCCTTCTTTGCAGAGAGGCCTTTGTCTACTGACGTGGCCCAGGAGTCCATGTATGTCCCAAATACGGAGAATTAATCCCCTTAAATATAACTTATTCAATCAATCAATCAATCAAATCTTTATTTATCCAGGCGAACATCGTTGAGCAAGGCTCATTTGCAAGATGGACCTGGTAAGGTCAAGGTTCAATTTACATGAAATATAGCATTCAGAATATTTACAATTTTAAGAAGACAGAAGTGAGAGTTATACAACAAATCCCAATAATATAACAATCGGAATATACACAAATTTGAGAAAACAGAAATGAAACAATATATCAAGTACAGAACACATAAATTGATATGTTAGAAAAACAAGGATATAATACATATATACACGATTCATGAGGTAGCCAGCTCGCTAAAATAGGTAATGGGAGACACTTTAATACTGTCACATTTTGATGAAGGGTTGAAAGTATCAGAGAACTCCTTAGAAAAATTATTAAACTAATATGAATGGATGTATTGAAAGCTGAAAGATATGACTCCAAGGGAGGGTTTGTGGCTGACGGAGTTGGCAGGATGTATACCTGTAGTAATGGTCAGGGGTAGGGAACAGGGTGGGGGGGAGGAATCATAAGAGTTGGTGCAATAAGAGGATCTAGAGTAGGTCTAGGAGGAAGAGGAGAGGGTTAGGCTGGAGCGGTAGGAGCTGGGAGTGTCGAGGAGATTAAAGTATTAAGGGCATAGGGAAATGAATAAGGCACTGGTTAGTGAACTATAGGGTAACTTCACAATGGGTGCTGGTAAGCTTGTCCTGTCTATCTATAAATGGAAGGTTAATCTAGTGTTGATGGAAGCAGTTACATTTTTCTTTGAAAATCCTATTATATAGATATTTGAAGGCTGTAATAGATATAAGCTTCTTCACTTTCAATGTCTTCTGCATTGTGTTCCATAGAGTGGATAACACATAGCTAAATGCATATCTACCATGTCGGGAGTGGAATTTAGGCACCTTGAGGGTAATGAGTTTCAGACTTTAATGCATAACTATTTGATGTGGCTTGTAGAAAACAGTCAGAGATATATTTTGGAAGCTGCTGCGATATTGCTCTGTAGGTCCATAGTATTGCATTTCTATCTCTTCTAGCTTGAAGCGAAGTCCATCCCACTGCAGAGTAAAGCAGACAGTGGTGAGTGCTGTAAGGTAGGTCTGTGATGAACCTCAAGGCTCTGTGATATAGTGTATCTATTTTGTTCAGACATACAGTAGGGCAGCGACTGTATAAGAAGTCAGCATAGTCAAGTACTGAGAGGAAAGTGGCCTGGACCATCTTCTTTTTTGAATCACTTGTAAGGAAGTGCCTTATTCTGTAGTAAAGTCCAAGTCTTTGTCTGAGTTTTTTTAGCAGTTCTTCCAAATGCACTAGGTAGTCTAACCTATTATCTAGCCATACCCCCAGATATTTGAATTTTGTGACATAATCTAGGTTTTCACCAAGGGCAGTGAATAATTTAGGAAGGTCGAAAGGGATAGTGTATCCTGTCTGCACCTGAGGAGAGAAAAACATTGCCTTGGTTTTTTTTGCATTCAATAGTAATTTCTTTCCCAGCAGTTGATGTTGCAGCAGGTCGAATTCTGCTTGTAGTTCTTTGCAGGCTGTAATAGGTGAAGAGTGACTGACATACAGTACTGTATCATCAGCAAACAGGTGTACAGTGGCTTTGGAAAGATTTAAGTCAATGTTGTTGATATATATTGCAATAGGATAGGGCCAAGGATAGATCCTGTGGTACTCCTCTTGAAGTGGTCTGAGTGGGGATATATCTCCTTCGGCCTTTACCTGATGAGTTCTTCCTGAAAGATAATTATAAAACCATGTAATGGATTTGGTGTCAAGCCCAACTGACTTCAGTGATGAAAGGAGCAGGTCGTGGTCAACCGTATCAAAGGCCTTACTTAGATCTAAGAAAACAGCACAAACACAATTTTTTTTTGTCCAATTCAAGTTGCCAGTCATTGGTGACTTTTGCAAGAGCTGTGATGGTACTGTGTTTTGTTCTGAAACCAGATTGCGCTGGGTTTAGAAGATTGTTAGCTTCTAGGTATTCCCTTAACTGGGTGCTCACAATTTTTTCAAGTAATTTGGACAATACCGGAAGAATGGAGATTGGTCTGTAGTTATTGAGGTCTGTGGGATCCCCGGTTTTCAGTAATGGAATAACTTGAGCGGTTTTCCAGATTGACGGGATACCTCCTGACTGTAGTGAGAGGTTGAACAGATGTGTCACCGGTACTGCTAAAACATGTATGGCAATTTTTATGAAGTAGGGGTCAAGGGAGTCAGCACCTGCACTTTTTTTTTGTATCCAACTGTAATATTAGTTCTTCAACTTGCTTCAGCGTTATTAAGAATTATGCTTCAGTTATTAAGATGCCCCCTAAACTAGAGCTCACAGACATCACTAAATAGTGCAATTAACAACTATGGTGTACAAACTGGAGATGAGTTGCATTAACTCAACAACCCCTCTAGAGGGTGTTCAGTATATTATAAGAAAATAAAATTTAGTGCAATTGAAACATGTTGCATTCAACTTAAAGTTCTTAATTTGAACCACTATGCAACTTTTGTGGTACATTTTATAACAATGCAGTATAATAACAAACCACACTTCTCTTAAATAGGCAGTTTTAATTAGTTATAGTGGTAAGCTTCCAGTTTCAATAGTCATAATCACCCAGACTGTTCAGTATGTCCCTCTTCAGGTTTCTTCTTCATCATCCTGAATATCCAAAGGACCTGATTTAGCAAAATCTATGTGGATCATGTCCAGCCTCCTACCCGTGTCCACTGGATCATTGTAGATGTAGGTTTTACCTGCGTATAAAACCTTGAGTCGTGCAGGCATTTGCAGCTCATGGTTAATTATTAGCTCCCTGAGACCCACACGAACAGCGTCGAATCCACATCATCGCATCCTCATGGAATAGCTGAGGTCAGGAAAACAGTGGAGGATAGAACCATCCATTAAGGTGAGAGATCCAGCTGACTTAGCCTTGTGCAGAACAAAATCCTTGATCTGTATTCACGTAGTTGCCACAAGTACAGTCCGCAAGAGATCTGGATTGTTAAGCCTTCTGCGTGAGGTTATACGATAAGCCTGTTGGATAAAGTGATCATCCTGCATTTTGAATAAGTTCTGCAAAAGTTGCTGCATATAGACTGTCAGGTTAGCACCTTCCACTCCTTTGGGTATCCCCAAAAATCGGAGGTTGCAGGCACGGGAATTATTTTCCAGGTACTCTAAGCATGAATGAAGTAGTTTGTTTTCCTTAAGGACACCATCAATCACAGCCACAGCTTTAGTCACAGAGGTTGTTAATTCGGTTTGATTTGTTTTAATATTCAGTATTTTAGTTTCAACTTGTGTAAGCCTCGAGTTGTATGTCGCAAGCTTCTTGTCGATTTGTTGCACCGCTTGCAGAATTGCATTGATTTTGGTGTCTAAGTCCTCTGGCTTCCCACTCAGAGTTGGATTAAGTAGAGTAGTGCTCGTGGCAGACACAGGGCCTTTCCCTTTGCTCCTGTCCTTACTACTGTCTGTTTTTGTGTGACCTATGCTAGAAAGTGTCTGAAACTTTGCTTCAGGATTTCGTCATTGAATCTGGGCAAGCTGAGTGAAAAAATGTTTTTTTTTTAAGTTTATGCCACCATGTGGGCCTGGATCTGTTAGAGGAGCATCTTTTCCTGTCGGCTGCTGGTCACGCCCCCACCACATCACATAATTTCAAGGAAAATTTGAGGGGAGACAGCCTACAAATTTTAGATGCCCTCTTTACATCCTTAGATGCCCTACCACGGCATGATTCCAGCAGTCAACCAAACACTGTGGGAGATAGGACAGATCCAGACCCAGAAACTACTCCTAGAACCTCTGCAAAGCTGTCAGATACCCTCGTACCATCCTCAGATCATTCCACTGATCTCAATACTCCAAATTGCAATACGCCCCACAACAGACAAATGATGGAAATTTCTTCCTTTATAGGGGAGAAGCTGCAGGTCTCAAGCATTCTGTCTGGTGTCTTTTGTTACACACTGAAGGAGCGTGAATGAGATCACAATGTGGTTTTGAGTTACCAAGGCAGTTCTATAGTGGCAGGAGGTCTGGTTAGTTTGCATGCCAGAACATCAACTGTAGCACCCACTCTCACTCCTAAACCTAAAACAACAAACTCTCTAACAGTCTGTCTTCCTCACTAAAAATCCCCAGCTAAACTAAAACTTAAACTATTACCTATCCAACACTTGAAAACTGTGAACTTGCTAAGTAGTTCATTTTAACAAGATTTAGCAGTGTTTTTTATGAGCAATGAGCCACCCCGCACAGTGGTTTAATTGCTATTTAACAGAAATGCATTTTCACCCCTAACTACAGTATAGTTATAATCTGGTGACTTTTGGAAACACTCCATCAATACATCTGAACTTAAAAAACATGCTTTGTTTCCTCACTTGTTCACTAGTTCTTCATTCTCCCTATTCTCTTCTTGCATGTTTTCTGCTGTTCTGCTCCTCATCATTCTGTCACATTACTCCTGCTATGAACTTCCTAGCAGTCAACTCAATCTTACATATTCCTACTCCTCTGCCTCCCATTTCAACTCTTAAGGTAGCCAGTCTGCTGTCTTCTGTCCTTCAACAGCCCTCACCACCAGTCCTATTGGAGTCTGTCTCCCTAACTCTAAACTTTAGGAGGTCTACAAGTGTAGCTAGAGTTTGACTTTGTCCACCAGAGGTGGGAGTCTGCAACTTTCAATCCATCAGCAATATATTGAACTCACATCTTACTTACTCATTCCAGCAGTTCTTCAACTGATACTTGAATCAGGGTTTGATTTCATCTACCAGAGGTGTGATTCTGTAACCTGTAATGCTATAAAGCAAGTGCAACCCCACTGGAGCCGTTTCATTGATAACAGTGTCCAGTGACTGGCCTTAGCTGCCTGGGGTTTATTCTTCTTCTTCACTGCACCAGTGGTAATGCTTTCCCACAAATTTTGTAAGAGAGTATACTGCCCCTCTTCTTCTTAAGTTTGTAAAAGGCTCAAGTTCCTCCACTGGGGCTCGTTTCTCTGAAATGCAATACCAAATGGTATATTGGCACTAAGGCCACCACCACTGCTTTCAGCATCACCTCAGATTTCTTCAGAGACACAACTGTTTTGCAAAAGACCTTCAGAATCAACCTACTCCATAAAGCACTGTACTATCTCCTACCTTCTGTCTAAGTTAAAACTCTCTGCATTCATTTTCAGCTGCAGCCAGACACAGGAGCTGTTGATTTATTCAGAGCTGCTAAGTCTCAGCCTGTCAGAGATCCTGCACCTAATCAGTTCATTCACCAGCCTGTTACTGCTGCTTTATCTGCTATTCAAGAATTAGCATATGATCTGCAGCAAGCTGAAGCTTTCATGTAGTCCATCTTAGTGTCTGCTACCCAAGGAACTCATATCACCACTCAGAAGAAGTATTCCCAATGTTGTGCCTTCCAATCAATCCATAGGAGTTTCTCCTCTATCGATCATGTACTTGCATTCATAACCTACTGCCATGAAGCCTCAGAATTATCACATGTGACCATAAAGGAATATTATATTTATACAGAATCCACCTCTTCTTATCTTAATTTGGGGCCAGGTTAAGCAATGGATGGTTCAGATACCATACGGTGCTACCAGTAAGAATGGGTTAAGTCAAATCCATCCCTGTCTTTAATTTTATCTTATGCCTCAGTTAAAATCCTCCTGCTTGGAATTCATAGCGTACCATCCACAAAAACTTCTAAATGACTCCCTCTTGATGAACTTATATTTCGAAACCTGTTGGACTTGCTCCGTACTGTTCCGTTCAGCTGCAATTTGAATATTCGGCCCTCATTAGCCATTTATCTAGGTTTCAGCATCCCAGGGAGTTGACTATTTCTTCAGCCTTTTCTGCTAAAATCCTCACAGTTGACAATTAAAGAAACAAGCAGATCAATACATCCTGTTGCTTCCAACTTCAAAGGCTGACAGTCTTCACAAAGAAGTTTTGATTACATATTACCTGATTCATAATAATGGGTGGCCTATAGTTTTTTTTGATCAACTCATGCAACACTACATTGCTTCGAGTTTTCTCAACCTCTTATGACTTCCAACAATCATGCAGCAATGACTGCCAAATAGTTCATGGAACATGTGAGAACTCTCCTGTAAAGACCTAGACTTAACTCGTATGCTTTCTCAGGACAGTCCTTCAGATCAGAGCAGCATCATCAGCATCTAAACCAACATTCCTGCTCATATCATCAAGATGGACCTCTTCATGCCTAGAAGCATACATGTCCAATCTGGAAGAAGAATCAGACAATCATTTAAAATCATCTCCTTTTAGCATGCCCAGAGGAAGGGCGGTTCAGTAACCATGGGTCCTCAGAGGTTTTCTCCATGGGGGGGGCTGGGTCCTCTCCTGCATGCTACTGTTCACACTGTCTGTGAGTTGGAGAAGGTAATCTCTCTTTTTGGGCCTTTTATTTGCCTAATGCAGCCCAGCTCCTCTACCAAGGGTGGGAATTAAGAGGGGCCAAATTTAAGTATAGAAAAGCATTATATATTATTCATCAAACATGGAATGGGAGGGATTTGCCCAAGGTTCAGTGTGGGGAAATAACTCCTCCCACAAATCAAATAAAATCCTGCTTCTCCTAGCAGCCCACACTCACAGTCTTTCAAGTGCCGCCATCCTCCCTACCTCCTTCTCCTCCTGCATTCTTCTCACCCTTAGTGCTGGGCCTTCTGTTTCCCTAATGCTGCCCATCTCTTCTAGTTAGGGTGGGAATTGAGAAAGGCCAAAGTTAAGTATACACAAACACTAGACATTATTCACCAAACACTGAATTTGAATTAATGTGAACCAGGTAAGAAAACGTTACCCAGTAATTATATAAAGTAAAACATGGGGTGGGGTGTAAAACTCAAATTTTACATGCACCTGAGGTGTTTGAGCACAAAGGTTCATGTAGCATCACACACCTTAGGTATGTGTAAAATTTTCATTATACACACCACTCCATGTATCATTCTATATATTTTGAATTTATTTATTGAAGTAATCTGATATACCTCTTTGAGCAGAATGCTCATTTACAAAGGTTCCTTGTAAGTAACAGAAAAAAAAACAATGATGTAGAATCATGCACAATGAGGTCTACAAATAATATTGATCAATAACAATCAATCAATCAATCAATCAAAATCTTTATTTATCCAGGCAAACATCATTGAGCAAGCCCATTTACAAGATGGACCTGGTTAGCTCCGGGTCAAATGGTACAATGCATACAGAGATTTACAACAGAGCCAAATAACACAAGTAAAAAACAATTAATGCAATTAATGCAAGTAAGTACTCAATGTTATATCAGTCACATCAGTTCAGAGTGCTTCTATAATATTTAAGGAGGACATAAGATGAGGTTTAGTAGGAACTTCTGTAGGGAGAAGTGATCGGACGCTCGTGTAGGGAGCTGACGCAAGCAAAGAATTTCAAAAGTAGTGTAATCACACAGCATCCTTAAATGTAACACTCTAAACAGAAGGATAAGGGTCTTAGTCAAGGAGAAAAGTAATTACAGCTCTTTTTGGCAAATTTCAGCATGGAAATCAGAATTATGCTTGGTTTAGAATGGACACAGAAGCAGACTGCAGGAACCAATCGGAAGCCAATGCCGAAGAGCAGTCACATTCTGAACGGATGGCTGCTAATGCCATGCTTTGCTAATGGGGAGTCCGAGCTTAGGTTATTAGGTGGCGGTAGAAGTAACGCCGACCACCTGGTGCCCGGGTTTCCCATGCCTATGGGCCGGGAGCCCATGGTGAGCACATCCTTGGCAGGGGATGGAAGAAGGGGTCAGTATTTGTACTGGGCCATGGACAATGGAACATCTGAACCAGTGGGAGGACTAAAACAGCAGAACAACAGAATTGGGTATTCCTTGACACCTAAAGACTGGCCCAACCACAGAAATTCAGAAAGGAGTGTAATCAAACAGAGTCCCAACTATTGACACTCTAAACAGGAAAAAAATAGAGGTCATAACTGTTAGGCAATAAGTAAGTACAGCTCTTTTTTGTGCAAGTTTTAGACCGAAAGTCAGACTTTAGCTTAATATTGAGGGAGACACAGGAGCAGACTGCAGGTGCCAGTCAGACGCCAGAGCAGAAAAGTGCTCACATTCTGATTGGGTATCAGCAATGCTGCACCTCGCTAGTAAGGAGTCCGGTCTAGGTGTCTCAGGCAGTGGCTATGAAAGCGACAACCGCTTGGTATCTGTATTTCTCCCACTTGAGGGGCAGGGAGCCCCTGAGAAGCTAGTCTATGGCAGGGAAGAGAGTTAGGGGACAGTGGAAAGAGTAAGAGTGGAATGCAGTGGAAAGGGCATACGGAGATGAAATAGGGCAGTTAAATGGTACAGGGTATGGGAATAAGAGCCACAGATTAAGCAATATGTAAAAGACAGCAGGGTGAGTAAAGTGTAGCAGCCGCAAAACCATGAAGAGATAATAACCCTTCAGGGATTTTTAGAGGGGAAAAATATTTAAGGCATAAGACTCTCACAGAGTTAAGGTCACCAAAGATTACAAGTGATCATAAATTCAACTATGCTCAGAGGGCAGCAGCCTGATGCTTCGAACAAAAATTAGGGGCTGGGGTAGCAATTGTAAAATCATGCAGAGTGAAGTTTATAGTTAAAACTGAACAATCATGTTGCAGCCTTAAGAAGAATTGTCAAACAGAACAGACAAAGAGAGAACAGCAGAAATCACGTGGCATTGTGAAGAAGCAGCTACGTAGGAAGACAGAAGTATGGAACTGGTAGAAACAAGCTGTACTTATGAATATCTTTCCACTAGATAAGTCCATGGATGTGATCAGATGTGTATGTGAAGAGTGTGATGGAGGGAAGGTTATTGTTTGTAGCAGTCGCTGACAGCACCGGGTAAAAGTACCTTCCATGGTTCTCTTTTCAATTGGCCCATTCTGGATAGTCCTGCTAACTCCGCTGGCAACTCATTCAGCCATTGTGGGGCTCTAGACATGAATATACACTTAACCAGACTTGTTCTGCAGAATGGCACAGAGAGGGTATCACAAGCCATGCTCCTGGTAGGGTAAGGGCTTTGGGCAGAGCTTAGGAGATTTTGCATTCCAGGGGAGGAGGGAGGCCAAAAAGGGCATTCATTTCCAGCAAACAGGTTTGGAACTTGATCCTGTCCTGCAGTGGGAGTCATTTTGTTTGGGCGTAGAGTGTTCTGGTGTGGGTGATTCTATCCGCCCTAAGGATGAAGCAACAGGCGTTGTTTAAAGCCAGTTTGACCCTTTTTAGAACCGTATCAGAAGCAACCCCATATACCATGCTACCGTAGTTGAATATAAGGAGACTGGAGCTGGAAACGGATATGTTTGGCCTCAGGATAAGGTTGCGTATATGTCTGTTAAGTTTTCTATTGATGTTGTTTACAATCTGGTCAACATGTGGAGCAAAGGTAAGAGACTGGTAAATGGTAAGTCCTAGGAACTTAAACGAGTCCACCTGATCTAGTACAACACCTTTTACATTGTGAATGTTGAGTGGCCCTACTTTATTTCTCTTCTGCATGCTGGAACATAACATTGTCTTGGTCTTTTTGTAGTTCAAGACAAGTTTATTCTGCGCAAACCATTTTTCAAGTGAGCTAAAGTGGAGTTGGAGCTCATGGGTGAGCGTTTCCTGGCTGGGGCTACAAGAACAGATAACAACATCGTTGCATAAAGTAGTACCCTTGAGCATGGGTGTGCTTCAGGGAGAGTGTTAATGAAGAGGCTGAAAAGGAGTGGTCCCAGTATGGACCCTTGTGGTATTCCTACAGAGTCTGGTCTGGCATCAGATAGGGCACTAATGATTTTGGCTTACTGGGATCTGCTGTAGAGATAGCTGCTGAACCAAATTACAGTGTCGGCAGAAAGGCCTAATGTGTGGAATATGACTGCAGAAGTGAGTGAGTGAGTGACTAAATCAAAGGCTTTGGTAAGATCTACATAAATGGAGCCCACCAGATGACCCTTGTAGAGGAACACGTGTAAGAAATTGGTATATTCAGTTAGAACAGTGTTGGTACTAAGTAGTTTGCAAAACCCATGTTTTTGTTCATATTGAATATTGTAGTGGCTAGGTGTAACCCCCCTGCAAATGGGGGTTCCCAAAAGTCTTCCAGGAGCTTGCCTGAATGCTCCAAGCCTGGGTGGTGTTCGGCGTCGGAGCTGCTTAACTGTGGTTGCAAGTGAATGCTATTTGAGCCTTCACGTACTGTCTCTTTAAGAGCTGTCTGCTTGCAGACTTAATTAGTTTGTATGGGGGGACTGTGTATTTAATGCTCGAATCCCGCCCGAGATGCAGAGTAATCGCTCTATTTTGCGGTCCCTGAAGGTGCAAAGGGAGCTCATCTGAAAGCTGTAACTGTTTGCCTGTAATCATTTAAAGCATTAGCAAAATTGTAGTTTGTCTAAACTGCTTTTATTGCAGCTGGGACTCTGTATGTGTTACCTCTCCATTTTGGACCTAAACTACTGTGCTGGGCCAATTGGGTTAAGGGAGCCCTAACATGGAGCCTGTGGACGAATCAGAACTTGGACTCTTAATCTGAGCCAGCCACAAGGGGGTTGTATGGGCAGTGACTCTGGGAAATGTAGTTTTGACCTTGGTGCATTTTTTTACCAACAGAGGGAGTCTTATTGTGAGTGACAGCTGAATCAGCCAACAGAATAGTGTGGAGCTAAAGGAAATGCTCTGCTCTGTGACTGGAAAGATCAGATCAGTTGTGGAAGTGAAGAGAGAAGGAGCTGTGTGCTTCTGAGGTGTATAGTTTCGCACGAAAAGCACGTGTGAGGCCCTGAGTTTTGGTCTGCAGCCTTTGTGAGTGCCAGTTTGGACTGAATCCGAGTTGTGAGGAGAAAGAAGCACTAGAAGTGTGTAAACCAGACTCACCCTGTAGAAGACTGGAGAAATTGCTGAATCGCGCTCAGTCTGTCAGGAACTGAAGCTGCTCTGTGTGCTCCTGGGTATTTTGCAGTAATTGCGATCGGGATCAAGGAGCAGTCTGCCTGGTATAGTACTTTCCTTTTACATATGAATGTGCGTAGTGCTTGTGGGGAATCGCTGTTTCCAATCCCCTGTGCTGTCTGCTGTGTGTTGAAGCTGGAGGCAAACCCCAGCTTGTCTCGGACTAAATCCGTTTGCCATAAACTGCAGTGGGGTCCAGTCCCAAGGACCTTGTCTCCATGCCCTGTTGTCTCTGAAAATCCAGAGAACATCCACCATCGGGTTCTCAGCTTGGGTATTGTGAGTACAAATCAGGGTATTCCCCTGCAGCCTGTTTTCAATCACAAGTGTGTCATCTAGTTCTTGTTGTTTCACTGCTTCATGGACTGAGCCATCTGGCTCCGGATTACAATTGGGTGTTGTGCATATATTTTCTTCTACAGTGCCCTATCCATCTGCACCTGCCGACCAACCCCAGGCAATGGGACCTGGCTAGCTCCCCCAACCTGGGTACCCAGAGTGTGACTTTCCAGACCCTGTATGTGTGCACAGTACTGTGATTTAATGCCACCAATTAACCTGATTTCCCCCTCCTGTGTTACTGTCCCCTAAATAAATCAGATTTGTTGTTGTTATACTATATACTGTCTGTGATGTTGGTACTTATGGAAACAGTATTGTATTTCGCTGTGTATGTTGTTTAACCTTATTTTACAGGGGGTCCTCAGAGACATGCTGCAGAATCAGTCTCAAGGGTAAGTGGTGCTTTATGAGTGAACAGTGTGTATACGTGGGCTATTGGGGCTGTAACTCCTGTCTACTGTGTGAGCCACTAGAAGGGATAAAGAGGGTCTTGGTGTCCCAGAGGGCTGTGACCAAGTTAGTCTAACCACTACAAACCCTGACCTCTGAGATGAGGCACCCACTATAGGACCGAGGCCCCTCAACCTGTCCATAGTCAAACAGGCAGGGGTAGTAGCCCTTGGGATAGCGCCACCTGGGGGTTACATAAGGTAGGATACAAGCTGGTCTGATGCTATTCTCTGCAGTACTTTTGATAGGTGGAGAGATTAGATATTGGCCTATAAATTGAGACTAATTAGTGGTCCCTACTTTGTGTACTGGGGTAACGAAGGTGGTTTTCTACACTCTGGGAATTGAGAGTATCTGAGTGAGAGGTTGAACAATCTGGTTAATGGGAGTACTAGCTTATCCACGGCTAGGGCAATTAATTTCATGTCTACGGCATCACTCCCCATCCTGGTTTTATCCAGGACCTGCTTGACATACCTGACAGTGTCCCTTACTGATACTGTTTTGAAATAAAACTTCAGGTATCGTAGATTATCAGATGCATCGGTAATTCTTCTTGGGGGGGTTGTTGATGGTGTGTGGTGTGATCATTTGGTGGGAGAACTGTACTGAGGTCAGTGAAGGCACTGTTAAATGCATTGGCAATCTCAATAGGATCAAGCATTATAGATCCATTTGTGTTGAGCATAGCTGGGGGCAATATGTCACCCTTCCCTATGAGGTTCTGTAGTGATTCCCAGAACACCTTTCCTTTACCCCATGTATTCTCTTGCTGCTCCTTGAAGAAGGAGGCTTTAGCCTGCCTGATATATTTGGTGCACCTGTTTCTCACCATCCTACAGTCCTGCATGTCTGTAGGTGAGCCAGTTGCTTTGGCCTTGTGCCATAAATTGTCCCTGTTCCTCATCTGGTTAAGAAGGGATGGAGTTACCCACTCTGCGGTATTCCCTTTTATTGTACATTTTCTATAGGGGGCAAATTTGTCTGCTGCAGTATTGAATTTGGCGACAAAGTTGTCAAGGGCCAGGTCTATGTAGGTAATGTGGTCCTAATAGCTTTGATCTATTTGGGCCAATCACACTTTGAGTTCTGATACGCCCTTTACAAAGCATCCTTCTAAAGATTGTTTTGGGTGGTGTCTTAGTGAGTTTGGCAGTCCAAGCACACAGTACAGGGGCATGGTCATTCAGGACATCAATCAATCAATCAATCAATCAATCATAATTTATTTATAAAATAGCACTATTCCAAAACCATAGCGCTAGTACATAACCATAACGTAAATAAAACAACTACACACATAAAAACATCTATGACAGATCAAATAAAATCAGAAAATGCCTAAGTAAACAAATGAGTTTTTAATGCAGATTTAAAGGTCTCACCGACAGGCACTATAGAATCCGACGTGGTAGAGAATTTCATAGGGATTGGGCCACAAATTCAAATGCAAGGGCCCCAGATGACTTTAAACAAACCCTGGGAATCTCTAGCAATCCCTCGTCGGTTGAATGAAGTGGCTGGGAGGGGCAATAGGGATGAAGAAGATCTTGCAGATAACTCGGTCCCTGTCCGTGTAGGGCCTTATAGGTCAGTAAACTAACATACTAACATACTAATTGCCAGCAGATTAGGCCTTACGGTCTATCGAGTCTGCTCGAATCTCAGATCCCTAGTTGGGTGCCGAGGCCCTCCCCCCCCTTGTGTTACAGAAACCCCTGTCATCCATCCCCACCCGCCTGGGCCAGGCCATCATCTGATACATCCACTTTCTGTGTCTGTCCCACCCTCTCTGAAGCCCTCCACTGTGGTCTCTGAACCAGCTCGCCAGGCAGTGCATTCCAAGGGTCCACCACCCTCTCAGTGAAAACCTCCTTTTTCCCTCACCCTTCCACCTTCCAACTTCAAACCATGCCCCTGGTGATACCTCCCTGCTTTAGTCTAAAGATCCCCTCATGTTTACCCTATTTATTCCCTTGAGGTACTTGAAGACCTCAATCATGTCCCCCTGTCTCTCCTCTCCTCCAATGAAAACAGGCAGAGCTCCTCAAGTCTGTCCTCATACGTCAAATCCCCTAGTCCTCGTATCATCTTAGTTGCCCTCCTCTGTACCCTCTCCAGGAGCTGTATGTCCCTCTTCAAGTGTGGTCTCCAGTACTGTACACAGTACTCAAGGTGTGGTCTAACCAGTCCATTGTACAGCAGCAGAATCACTTCCCTGCTCCTAGAGGTGATCCCCCTTACAATGCATCCCAACATCCTGTTTGCCTTGCTAGCCACTCTCCTGCACTGCTCAGAGTTATTCATACATGCATCCACTATGACCCCAGGTCTTTTTCCTTTATTGAGGCCTCCAGTGCCTCCCCTCCCAGGGTGTACCTGTGTTTAGGGTTTCCCCGCCCAAGATGTAACACCTTGCACTTGGTGATATTGAAATTTAATTTCCATGTGTGAGCCCAGCTTTCCAGGGTGTCCAGGTCCCCTTGCAGGGCCATCCCCCCCCCTTCTCCCTCAACTACTGCTCCCATCTTGGAGTCATCAGTGAAGAGACTCATTTCACACCCTATACCCTCCCTGATGTCCGATAAGTATGCATTAAACAGGATCAGACCCAGGACCGAGCCCTTCGGTACCCCACTACCAACCTCTCTAGGGTTCGAGAGCTCCCTACCAACCACTACTCTCTGGGTGCATCCAGCTAGCCAGTTTTCAATCCATCTGACCATCAAAGGGCCTACTCCCAACCCCATCAGTTTCTCCACCAGACCATTGTGGGGGACAGAGTCAAACGCCTTGCTGAAGTCCAAGAATAATACATCCACAGGCTTTCCCCTGTCCAGTTTTGATGTTACCCATTCGTAGAACTCCACAAGATTGGTTTGACATGATCTACCTGGCACAAACCCATGTTGCCAACTATCCAGACCTCCCACCTCCTCCAAGTACACCCCCAATCGTTCCTTTAGTATACTCTCCATTAATTTTCCTACCACCAAGGTCAAACTGATGGGTCTATAGTTACCTGGTACTTCCTTCGACCCCCCTTTATGGATTCTCACCACATGTGCCTCTCGCCAATCCCTAGGTACCCTCCCTGTCTCAAGCGACCTGTTGAAGAGCTCCGCCAGGGGTGCAGCCAGTATGTCCGCCAGTTCCCATAGTACTCTCAGATGAATGCCATCCGGCCCAGGAGATCTGTCTTTCTTTAGGGCCTTGAGGGCTAACCACACCCTTTCGGCGGAGATAGCATCATCCGTTCCCTCCACCTTACTGGCATTTTTATCCTTATCCTGATGTGACACCCCTGGGGTACCTCTCCCTTCCTCGTGCTCCATTTCTGTTGCTCCCCTGATCCCACTCACTGCTGCTTCTATCCACATCGTGCCTTGCTTTGTAGATATCCCATCCCCCTCCCTAGTGAACACAGAGGTGAAGTACTGTTTAATACCTCTGCCTGGTCCTCGCTCTTCCACCCACCCTCCTTCTGATCTCAATCTGCTGAGATGGCTCTTAGTTTTTCCTCGCCTCCCAATGTACCGGAAGAACCCTTCCCTCCATGTATCTCCTGTGGCAGCCTCTGCTTCTTACTGGACTTTGCCCCTCACCATTCGGGTGACTTTTCTAGATGCAAGATGGTACATTTCCTTATCCCTATCCCCTCTTGTTGTTTTATATTTTTTGTAGGCCGCCTTCTTTTCTCTGACTGCTACCTGTACCTCACTGGACCACCAGCATGGTTTATGTGACCTTACTCCCTTACGTTTCAACTTAGCGCAGATCCTGACTGCCTCATGAAGTCCCCGTTTTATGACCTCCCATCTCCTTTCCACACTTGTCATTGATGTAATCCCCTTCAAGTGATCAAGGGGAGATGTTACAAAGGCATGAACAAAAACTGGTAGGTCATTGGGCAGAACTAGGTGCTTGATCTGGGCTACATTCCTTAGATGGTTAAAGGCAGTCTTGGCAATGGATGAGACCTGATGTTTAAGTGTCAATCCGTTATCAAGAATCACACCCAGAGCCAGCCCGGTGGCGCTGAGGGTTGAGGTGCTGGTTGCCACACCTCGCGCTATGCCAGTGACCCGGGTTTGGAACGAGCCCGGGCGCTGGGGGTCGGCAGGGGAGGAAGATTAATCGAGCATCCAAGGGACAGCTCTCCTCTCCCTGGGGTGGGATCCAGGGGTTCCCCGATGTAGCAGTGACCCCTGGTGGAGACTGGAGGTTTCACCTGCAGTGGATCAAGTGGGGACGGGCGTGGCAGGTGTTTACGGGGCTTACCTGCATGTTGATGCCATTGCACGCACGCATTCGTAGGGAGAAAATAGTCACAAGGAAAAAGCCTCCCAGACCTCCTGTGGGATGACAGAGGCCCCAGGGGAACACATCCCACATGCCAGCTCAGACGCACCCGGATCTCTCCTAGCCAGGCCCATGCGGATCTAGGTAGGCACTTCACACTTAGGAGTTTGACCACCAGGGGTAGGGCAGAACCAGCCTCGAAGGTGATACCGAGGATCGAGTCTGCCTTGGGATCGTGCAGGAGGAGAGAACCAGGGAGAAGCGGGGAGTTCAGTCCGGGAGTAGTGGTCTATCCGAGTAGCACTCCTGAAGGATGCCCGGGGGTATGGGAGTATAAAGAAAGTTAAAAAAAATAAAAATCACATCCAGATCCCGCACTCGTTTACAGGTCGTCAGCTAGCGACCACCGAGTCAAAGCCCCGATGCTCACCCCTCCGATGGCCCCTCTACTCGACAGCCTGGGTCCACCATCAAAACCTCAGTCTTATCCAGATTCAACCTCAGCCAGCTGGCACTCATTCAATCCTCAATTTCAGAAAGGCAGTCGTTAAAATGCGAGACAGCTCCCCCTTGGTCGGGCACAAAGGACAGGTAGAGCTGAGTATCATCTACATAACAGTGAAAACTCAGCCCATGCCGCCTTACAATGTCTCCCAATGGCAGCATATACACTGCAAACAACATGGGGGTCAGTAGAGAGCCCTGCGGGACCCCACATGGCAGGGAGACCTTGTCAGAGAATTAAACCCACAGACAACTCTCTGAAACCTGCCAGTGAGGAAAGAATGGAACCATCTGAGGACTGTACCAGATGGTCCACAGATTGACCGCAGGCGTCCGATCAACACCCCATGGTCCACAGTGTCAAATGCCGCTGAGAGATCAAGCAGAACCAAGATGGAATGGCTCCTCCAATCTCTTGCTACTAGGAAATCATTGAGAACCTGAACAAGGGCTGTCTTGGTACTATGCTGTTTCCAGAAATCAGACTGGAGAGGATTGTAGATGTCGTGGATGGTCAAATGATCCTCCAGCTGCTGCGTGACCACCTTCTCAATAACCTTACTCACAAAGGGGGAGGTTAGAGATGGGTCTGTAGTTAGCAAAACAGTCTGGGTTGAGAGAAGGTTTCTTAAGAAGGGGTACCACTACCACCTCCTTCAGGGTGTCCGGAAACACCCCGAATTCTAACGAACACCAGACTATCTCAGCAAGGACCAGCCCAATGGTTTCAACACACCCCACAAAGAGGCGCATTGGGCCGGGGTCCAAACCACAGCAGCTCGGCCGCGAAGACTGGATGATCTTCACAACATCCCTGATCACTGTCCGGCCGAAGACAGACCAGGCAGACAGAGGAGCTGGCACCTTCCACTGATCACCGACTGCCCCATTGGGGCACCAGGTGCGAATCTCAGACCTGATGTCAGCAACATTATCGGCACAAAAGTGAGGCGAATTTGTCACACTTCCCTTGCGACAATGCTTTCTGAGAATGTAGACAGACTGGATTACACAGTCTGTCTACAGTTTGGAAGAGCTGAGCTGGTTGATTTTGTGCTGCAGCAATCTCCCTTGACAGGAACTCTGCCTTCTTACGGGAGATAGCCGATTGATAGTCCTTGTAATGGGCTAACAATCTAAGTCTGTCAGCATCCAGGCCCAATTTTCACCAGTGACGCTCCAGCCTTCGTCCCTCTTTCCTCAACTCTCTCAAGGTCCCATCAAACCAAGGGGACTGAGTGTGCTGGGTAAGGGGACGGACATGGACAGGAGTGAGACAATCCAAAGCCTCAGTCACAGCATCATTATAACCCCAGACTAAGGCATCTGGGCCACCACTATTCCTCGGCAGCCCCGATAGTCCAGCACTGCCAGTAGGACCTCAGGGGATAAATCCCTAAAAGGGTGGTACCGAACCATCTCTGTAGGGGTAGACCTATACAGGGGGGCCTGGAAATTGGACCTTATGGTGTGATGGTCCGACCAACTGACTGGTTCCACCACCAAATCAGAGATCTCCATACTCAGAAGGAAGACTCGGTCCAAGGAATGACTGTGCCTATGGGTCGCAGAGGTAATCACCTGTGAGAAGCCCAATGAATTAATCAACTGGAGGAAGTCTTGACCAAACTGCGAGAGTTCATCATCGACCCAGGCATTGAAGTCCCCCAGCACCATCCATCTGGGGGACTCCAACACCATGTCGACAATGAAGTCCATGACTTCCTGCAGGAATTGCTTCTCGCCCCCTGGGGGAACGGTAGATGAGAAGAATCCTGCACCCCATGCCTGCACCAACAATACATTCAAAGGACCGAGTCTCCCCTACTGACACCTCCACAAGGTTGAGTTCTGATCTAAAACCAATGGCCACTCCCCCGGCCCTACGATCCAACCTCGGGCAGTGTATCACTGAAAGCCCGTCCAGAATTGCTGACTCCAGGATAAGGCAAGAATTTTCATCCAGCCATGTCTCGGTGATGCAAGCCAGGTCTGATAATCCAACAAGATCAGCCATCACTGCCTTCTTGTTTTTAATAGACCTGGCGTTGCATAACCTCATCCAGGTTGGATGAGACCCTGAGGTCGACCGAGTCATCTGCCCACATACAGTGGAGTCCTTGGGTATGGGAACCAGACAGGGCAAAACCCCTATCGAGAACCCATTTTGCCCCAGGGCATCTCCTAGTCCCCACTACTCCAATCCGGCTGCTCGGCTCCAGTCTCCTGAAAGGTCTGCGGCCCCCACCCCTGTATCTTCTCCTAACAATCCCCAAAGCACGGCATCAGATATAAACTTCAGCCAGCAAATGAGGGCAGTCAAAAGGACGGAGGCCATGGAGCTCAACAGAAGAGCAGCGCCTGATGGGGAGAGACCCCTGCCAACACATAATAAACAAACAAAATTAACCAAATAATTTAAATAAACTGATAAATTTAAGAAATCCCCCACCCAAGCACATCTAACACTTTCCAAATACAGTTACAATACAAATACAATAAGTACCAATAAAATATCAGTATGAAAGACAAAACAGAAAATAAATCAAAAAAGACTAACATTTCTTATTTAACAACCTACCCCTACATCACATGGATACCCTAGCCCAAAACTCAGCACATGGAAAGCATAAACCAAATAATGAATAATAAACTAAGACCAAAATAATAAAAAAGTTTACCGCAGACCTCTATCTCAATGGAATGTTGGCAAGAGTATAGCCCTCTAACAACCTGGGAGTGAGAGAAGACGAAGCACTCTAGCTGCCCAGAGTTAAAGTCCAAAGTCTGCCGAAGCAAATCAATGTCTGATTAATAATCCAAGCAGAAAAGCCTTTGTTGAGTAATTAAACAAAAAAAATAATAAAATGTGGATGCCCAGGTCCTCTTACCACCAGGGAAGACCACAGAAAGACACTCTCACTGTCAAAACAAAAAATGGTTGATGTATCCAGGGCTAAGTCATGTAGGCAATCCAGGGGGCGTAGCTAAGCCACAAGATAATCAAAAGATCCACAAAAAACCAACCAGATAATCCAGTCAACAAGACAGCAAACACAGGCTGCCAGGCTCCACTCCTGGCGGCCACAGCCGGAAATAGTTGCCAGGGCACCTCAAAGCTTGGAGAATGACTAGGCCATAGCCAGCCCCCAATCAAAATCCACAAAACAAGGATCCGTCCATAGTAGTCAGTAAGACAGATGAAATCCAATGAAACAAAGGGCCTAATTCAAGCAAAGGTCCCTATAGGACCATTACTCATTTTCTGTTTTTGGGTTGGAGTTGGCAAGGTTTTCAAAGGACAGAGCCGAACCAATAGTGGCATGGCTCTGTCCTTTGATGTGTGCACACACAGAGACGGTCATAGCATTGTGCCAGCCGCTCCCTCCCACTGCTGCTGTCTTCCCCACTCCCTCTGTTCCCGTTTGAGGCTCCCCCCAAACAAATCAATCCCTCCCACTGCCTACACTGCTGCTGTCCTCCCCACCCTCAGTTCCTCTTCAAGCCCCCAAGCAAATCAATCCTCCCACTGCCTCCCACTGCTGCTGTCCTCCCCACTCCCTCAGTTCCTGTTCAACCCCCCCCAGCAAATAAGTCCCTGACTGTCCCTCCCACTGCTGCTGTCCTCCCTGCACCCTCCATCCCCCATCCCCCCGGAACCTGGGCAGCCAACACCCAGTGTCTGGAAATGTAAATAAAATTGTTCCCTGTTAAAAAAAGAAAACTGTCCCCGATGTCTTTTTTAAAACCTGCAAAAAAGAAAATTGTCCCTCATTGTGTCCCCCACATCCCGACCCTCCCACTGCACACCCAACTCCCTGCAGCCCCCCCTTACCCATACTTACCTCCTGAGGTCCGAGGCAGTGATCTTCTATGGACCGGGACATGTCTGCACTCTTCAAAGCTGACCAGCAAACTGAAGATTTCAAGGTAAGCCGAATAATGGGACTCAGTGGGGGGGGGGGCTTCAACTTAGGTTGACATCGCAGCCATTTTTAGGAATTTTATCCCCAAATTTTCAACATGGGTTTTGGGACCCACCTCATGAATCAATGAATGAGTGCATGCTTGTAGGCAAGCTCATTCACTGACAGTCAGTCAATTTGTCGTGTGAGGACATTTCAAGGGCTAGAAGAGAGGGAGGAGGCTGCTCAGTCCTGTGAGTGGGTCAGAATGGGGAGAATGGTATTGTGGACCCCGCAGGGGTCCACAACGCTGTTCCCCATTCTGCCCCCCACTGGTGACCTCCGGAGTAACCTCCCGCCCTCTCAAGCCCCCTAAAATACGTTCTCCCCTACAATGATGATTTGACTGACTGAATGAATGAGCGCATGCTTGTTCGGGCATGTGATTATTCATTGAGAGCTCATTTGGGCTGCCGGCCGTGGAGGTGACTGGAGGGCTTTGCCTGTGGCCTGCTTGGGGCCAGGGTGGGGTGGGAGCGAGGTGGTGAGGCACTCTCTGACAGGGTGGGGGTCCACCATATACTATGGATTTCATGAGAAATAAACATTTATTTTACATTGTGGCCATCGACTGGTGGCTGGGGGGGCCACTACCCACTACAATGCACCAGGTATTTAATGTTATTTACATTGTAACCAGGGATCATGGGGGGGGGCACTAGACACCAGGGATTTAATGGAAAAAAACTATTTATTTACATTGTGGCCATCATCAATCAGCGGCAGAGGGGGACCACTAGACACCAGGTATTTAAAGAAAAAAAATATGTTTTTTTTATATTGTGGATAGCGATCGACGGCGAGGTGGGAGAGGTGAGGGGAACCACAAGACACTAGGGATTTAAAACAAAGTAGTAGTTGTGCGAAGTGTGGAATTTCACCCATGAGATTCCACACTATGTGGACGATCCCCACTCCATGAATTGGCAAATTTCACTTCACAAGTTGAGCATAATTTGTGAAATATTTTGCGGAGCAGATTTTGCCAACTTCTTACATCACTAGGCATGAGGCAGAGACAAGTGTCTTCATGTAATTCAGCTGAGCATATAGCATAGACTAATCACACAAATGTGACACAAAGTTTGCAGAATAATTGAATTCACAATTGTACACAGTGATGGAGCCATGGTATGCATTTACCAGTGTGTCCAAAGAGGCACTAGGCAGGGCCAAGTGAATTCATGTAATCCAGGTGGGCATATAACAGAGGCCGATCACAGAAAGTGAGAAAATGTTTTCAGAAGAACTGCAGACACAGTTGTACACTGCGGTGGAGAAAAATGTACTTTGGAAGACATTGAGGTTTGAGGTAGAGCCAAGTGTGTTCAAACAACACAGGGTAGTGTTGGTCAGAACCTGAACTCACAAAGAGAGACAAGGTTTGCAGAATAAGTGCAGTCACATTTGTACATGGTGATGGAGCTGTAGTATGCACTTTCCTGGGTATGCACTGAGGCATGAAGCAGAGCCAAGTGTGCTCATGCAACCTAGGTGACAGTATATCAAAAGCCAATCACACAAAACAAGGCACAGGTTGAAAAATAAGTACAGCAACATTTTCACATAGTGATAGAACCATGGTATGTGCTTTCCAGCATATGCACTGAGGCGTGAGGCAGAGCCAAGTGTGTTCAAGTACCCTGGGTGAGAATATAGCAGAGACCGATCACAGGAAAATGACACAAGGTTTATAGAATAACTGAAGTAACAATCGTATCTTGTGATGCAGCCATGGTATGCATTTACCAGGGTATGTAGTGAGGCACGAGGCAGAACCAAGTGTTTTAAGAAACCCAGATAGGCATACATCAAAGGCCGATCACATAAAGAGACAGATTTTCAGAATAACTACACTCACATTTGCACATAGTGAGCAAGCAAAGGTATGCAGTTATCTGGGTAGACACTGAGGCAGAAGGCAGAACTGAGTGTGTTCATTAACACAGGTTAGCGTATATCAAAGGCCGATCACACAAAGTGAGACTCTAGTTTGCAGAATAAGTGCAGTCTCATTTGTACATACTAAACAAGACATTGTATGTGTTTTCCTGGGTATACACTGAGGCAGTAGGCACAGCCAAATGTCTTCATGTAACCAAGGTGGGCATATAGCCGAGAACAATCACACAAATGTGACACAAGGTTTGCAGAATAACTGCACTCACAATTGTGCATTGTGAAAGAACCATTGTATGTTCTTTCCAGGGTATGCAGTGATACACAAGCAGCTCATTTCCAGATGTGTCCTAGGAAGGGGTATGGAGGATAGTACAATAGGAAAAAATAAAACAGTAATTAACAGCATTACAAAAATAATAGTCATATACAGCAATAAAGTGCATCAAAGGAACATAATTATAAATGTTGCAAATATACATATTTACAGACATTATGTCTATGAGATCCTTATTGAGTGGGAGTAACCTAGGGGGACTGGACAGCTGAGTAGCTGAAATGAAGTACTGAAGAATAATGTCACAGTGCGATTCTGTGATCTTGTGTAACCATAGCAGTTCCAGAGTGTAAAACAGATGGCAAGAGAGTCCTGGGAAAACTAGGACTACTCTGGTTTAGTTTTAGACTTCCAACATCCTTTTCCATTTATTTACACAGTAGTCCTTCATCTTGCAGTTACATCTGTCAAACAGTGGCATCTCCTTGGAGCGGATGTGCAGGAGGCATTTGGAGTGGAACAAAATGAGGGAGGGAGGTGATTTTTCTTGATATTGTGTGCATAGGACTGCTATAAGAGCAAAAGTGTGGACTGATGTGAAAAAAAGGTTTTTTTTCCTGCAAACGGGGGTTCAGGTGGAGGGAGATGGGCTGGAGAAAGAAAGGCTGAATTGGAGGAAGACAGACAGTCACATGACCTGGCCAGGCCAATAGGGTGGCTGGGGTCTGTGAAATATAAAGGGGGCCATCTTAGTAGTTCATTCAGTGCTACGTAAGAGGCCTCTGGAGCAGAGCAAAACTATGGAAGGAGGCGATTTTTCTTGGTATTATGTGCACAAGACTGCTATAATGGCAAAAGTGTGGATTGATGTGAAAAAGTTGTTGCTTTTTTGCTACAAATTGGGGTTCAGGAGGAGGGAGGGAGGCCAGAGAGGGAGGAACTGAATCAGCGGAAGACAGTCAGTCACGTGATCTGGCCAGGCCAATAGGGAGGCCGGGGTCCATGAGATATAAAGGGATCAATCTTAGCAATTCATTCAGTGCTACACATGATGCAATTTGAGCAGAGCAAAACGAGTAAGGGAGGTGCTTTTTCACGATATTGTGTGCATAGGACTGCTACAAGGGCAAAAGTGTGGACTGATGTGAAAAAAGTTGTTTTTTGCTGCAAATGGGGGTTCGGGAGGAGGGAGGTAGGCCAGATAGGGAGGGAGGGACTGAATCAGAGGAAGACAGACAGTTATGTGACCTGGCTGGGCCAATAGGGAGGCTTGGTCCATATATATATATTTCTGATAGGGCCAAGTGACCCCTTGCATGACAGATCCCAGAGCATGAGTGCCATGAAGCAGGAGTGTGGCGTCTGACTAGGTGACATCTACAGGGTGTCTGCAGAGAGGACCACAGGCTGCAGGCCACACTGGGACACAGCAGCAAGGGGGAGAGAATAAAAGGAGGGAAAGGAGGGGTATCTAGCACAGAATAGATACGAGGTAGGATGTGGCACCCAAAAAGCTGGAGTGGGCAGGGAAACTGCATGGACGAAGGTTGGTGGGGTTGGGGAGAGAGTAAGAAGGATACAGGGGGGAACAGGGAGGATGGTTAGATGTAACAGGTGTGGAGCAGCTATTTTCCAGGGGATAATGTGGAGAGCAGGGTGATGTCTAGTATGTAGGCAGCTTGGACAGCTTAGGGAGGAAATAGAGAGGCTGAAATGGGAATTGGGAAAGAGGAGGGGGACAGTTGGGTGGCTGGGCAGGAGAGGAGGGACAAGGGAGGAGGCACAGATTGGGCTGCACTAGGAGGTGGCCAAGTCTGGATTCTAGGAACACACTTCAGGGACATGGAACACCAATACCACAGGGACTGGGGGATAAGGGGAAATGGATGGTGGTGATGGGTGGATGTGGGGGTGGGGAAGGGGTCAGGTCAGAGAGGTATGATTGGGGGGAAGAGAAAGTAGCAGAGGGCACTGCGGACAAGGGGAAAAGGACCTCAAACAGGTTCACACTATTGCAGGAGTTGGATGACTAGGAGAAATGAGGAGAGTTCAGGAAGAAGAGGACAGCAGAAGATGTACCAAGTAAAGGGGAGCAAGGGGGAATGGGTGGGACAGAGGACAAAAAAGGAGGTGGGGATAGGGAGGCAGGTGGGGCAGGTGGAGGGGAGAAAGAGACAAAAGTGGGCAGGGAGTATGGAGTGGAGAGGCATAGACAAGGAAAGGGCATCTTCAGGAGAGGAATCCATGGGAGGAAGTGCCAGACCAAAAGGGAAGGAAAAGCAGGACACAAGCATGGGGAAGGGTGAACCTGTGATACAGGAAGGAGATGGTGCACTGGGAGTAGCAATAATGGAGGGAAATATGTGAAGGAGGGGCAACAGACAAGGCACTATGGCAACGAGAGGGAGGAAGAAAGGGAGACAGTTGTGACAGTAGGGGACAGTTATTCTGAAGTGAGTATGATGGGACAAGCATATAAGGAAGAACAACAGGTGGTGGAGTGCATGCCAGGCATGATGGAAGGGAGAGTGGGGTAAATTATACCAAAATGTGTGGGGCAGAATCAGCGGAAGCCTCACATTGTGGTTCATTGGTCACCAATGATCTGGCAGGTTGCGAAGTGAAGGAGGTGCAGGAAAGGTTAGGTTCATTGGTCACCAATGATCTGGCAGGTTGCGAAGTGAAGGAAGTGCAGGAAAGGTTCACAAAGTTAGGAAAGATCTGCAGAGAGGTGTGAAGGTCAGTTGCTTTCTTGGAAGGAAATACTACCAGTCCCAAGGGCCAGTGCTGTCAGAAAGCTATAACAAATTTAGCTCATGGCTGGGGGGATGGTGTGCAGCAAATGAGTTCAGGTTTGTGAGAGAATGGGGTAGGACATGGGAAGACAAAGACCTATATGCACCAGACAGGCTGCATCTAAGTAGGGAGGACACAAGGGTCCTGAAAGGAAACCTGGAGAGATATTTGGAGGACAAGCTGAATTTAAACTGAGGAAGTGGGGGGGGCAGCAGAGGGCAAGGCACTCAGCACCAGATGATGGGAACTGCCAGGCCTCCCCCTAGTAGGTCAGCAAAAGATAAGGGAAAGGGATAGTAGGGATGGGAGGAGAGGGGAGAAACAAAAGGATCAGGGACAAAGAGGGACAGAGGTCATGCTGGAAGGTGGTGTCCTTGAATGCAAGAAGCCTGGCAAACAAGGCAGCTAACCTATAGGCACTGATGGCGGAATGGGGACGTGAACACTGCAGCTATCACAGAGACATGGGAAACCAAGTATTATGACTGGGATCTCAAGACCCCAGTGTACCAATTGCATAGGAAGGCTAGAGCAAAGGGGGGGGGTGGAGTGGCACTGTACATAAGGGAAGGGATAAATGCACCAGGGAGGAGGGAGAGGAGGGCACGGCCGAAGCCCTATGGGTAGTGCTCCAGAACACAGCTAGGAGAAGGATTTGGATGGGGTGGTGTACAGACCACCTTCACAGGGAACAGAGTTGGATAGGGAGCTGGGGGAACAGATCAGGAAGGTGGGGGGGGAGAGGGAGCACAGCAATACTAGGGGACTTCAATCTACCTGGAGTAGTCAGGAGCACCCTGGCTACCTCATGTAACAGAGAGCAGGTCCTCCTGGATGCTATGCAGGAATGTTTCCTGATACAGGGAGTCACAGAGCCAATGAGGGAGGTAGCCATACTAGACCTAGTGCTATCAGATGGTGAGCAGGTCCAGGAAATTAAAGTGAGGGAACCCATTGCAGACAGTGACCACCATATGGTGTGGTTTTCCATCAGCATGGGGAAGGAAGCAACCAAGTCAAAAACAAGAGTGGGGGACTTTAGGAAGATGGACTTTGTTAGGATGGGAAATGTACTAGAAGAGCACCTGGCAAAGATCTGACCGGGGATGGATGCCAACCTGAAATGGTCTGTCATTAAGAAGGGGATAATCAAGGCCACCAACACTTGTATGAAGGCTAGCAAAAACAACTCTAGGACCAAGAGATCTAGCTGATAAAGTAGGAAGGTAGCTGTGAGAGTGAAAGAAAAGCAGGTGGCCTTCCTGAGATACAAGCATACTTTGACGGAGGAGGACAGAGAGAGAGGTATACACTGAAAATTCTTGAGAAGCAGGGAGAGTTGTGCAGGCAGCCAAGGCTGAGAAGGAACTAAGACTCACACAGGGGATTAAGGAAGTGTAGAAGGGCTTCTTCCAGTGCATCAAGGAAAGCAGAAGCAGGAAGGAAGATATAGTTAGCATAAAGAGGGAGGGAAGATGGGCAGAAAAGGGGCAAGACCAACCAGAGGCATTAAATTAGTACTTTTGCTCAGTCTTCACTAGGGAAGTGGATGGGCCTATGCCAAAAGGAGAAGAGAGATGAGGTGGGAACCATGAGGGGGGGGGAAGGAATATGAGGGGGGAGATTGGGGTAGACAGGATCATAAGGGGACTAAGGGAATTGAAAGTGGACAAGGTACCTGGTCCAGGTGGCATACACTCAAGAGTACTGAGGGAGCTGGTAGAGGTACTAGCAGCCCTGCTGTTGGACTTGTTTAACACCTCACTGGAGGAAGGGTGTGTGCCACAGGACTGGAGGACAGCTCATGTGGTACCTCTACATAAGAGTGGTCCCAGGGATGAGCCAGAAAACGATAGGCCGGTTAACCTAATCTCCATAGTGGGAAAGTTAATGGAGACCATTCTAAAGGAAAGGCTGGTGTCCTTCCTTGAGGTGACTGGTCTCCAAGATAACAGGCAGGATGGATTTGTCATGGGGAGATCTTTCCAAACCAACAAGATAGACTTCTTTGACTGGGTTGCAAGGTAATTGGACGGGGGGGCAGGTGGTGGACATCTTGTACTTGGACTTAAGAATGGTATTCAACCCAGTGCCACATGGGAGGCTGATTAGCAAGTTGGGGATTTGGAAGTAGGGGACAAAATGCTGGGGTAAATTAAGAGCTGGCTAAGGGACAGGAGCAGAATGTGGTGGTGGTGGGGTGGGGGAACTGTCCAAACCTAGACCTGTAACAAGTGGGGGGTGCCACAGGGCTCAGTACTCAGACCGGTGCTGTTCAACATCTTTATTAGTGACATAGCAGTGGGGGTTAAAGGTAAGAGCTGCCTTTTTGTGGATGATACTAAGCTCTGTGGGAGGGTGGAGACAGTGGAGGGAAGACAGTACTTAAGCGAGGATCTAGATAGGCGTGAGAAATGGTGGGGTAGCTGGCAGCTGGGTTTCAACTGTGTACTGTGTCTTTAAGATGTCCCCCTCTCTCTAAGGGTCTTTTCTGTCTCTCTCTCTCTGAGACATCTCCAGGCAGCTCAGAAGGTCAGTCAGAGATAAGCAACCCTGCCAACTTTACAGTTGTTGTCGTCGTTGTTGTTGTTGTTGTTGTTGTTCTTTTTCCTCTTCCTCTTCCAATCTACTGTAAAGCAATTCAAGCTAAATCTTTAAGTCTGCTGTTTGATCATTACATGGTGTCAGAAGTGGGATGCTAGCAATCAAAAGGGAGCAGTATCCCATGAAGACAGCGAAGGAGGTTGCTGCAAGTCTCACAGGAGTAAATGTTTTCTCAGTGATAGATGCAGGGCATGCATTTTGGCAAATCAAACTAGATGAACCCAGTTCATAACTTGTGACCTTCAATGCACCATTTGGACATTACAAGTTCAAACGTATGCCATTTGGCATTTGCTCAGTGCCAGAACTGTTTCAACATAAAATTTCACAAATGTTTGAAGGACTAGAAGGCACAGAGGTTATAATGGATGGCATTCTGATATGGGGTGCAGACATGAAAGAACATAATGATCGGCTCCGCTGGGTCCTCAACATGGCCCAGAAGCATCACTTAACCCTCAACTTGACAAAGTCTAAAATAGGTCTGGGTGAAGTTCCATACATTGGACATAAACTGAGCAAAGATGGACTCATAGCCAATCAAAGTAAAATCAAAGCCATTGTGGATATGCCCACCCCACAAAATAAAACAGACTTGCAGAGATTCATGGGCATGGTGAATTACCTGACAAAATTTATCCCGAACCTGTCTACAATGAACACGCCTTTGAGAGAGCTACTTGAAAAGGATATTGCATGGCACTGGGAAACATGCCACAATGATGCATTTCAGCACCTAAAAACTGTTACCACGAATCCGCCTGTGTTGAAATACTATCACTTGCGCAAACCTGTAGTACTTTCAGTGGACACATCGTCAGAAAGGCAGGGAGCCTGCCTCTTACAAGAAGGACAGCCAGTAGCATTTGCATCCCGATTGTTAAATAAGTCTGAAAGAAACTACGCCCAAATCGAGAACGAGATGCTGGCCATTGTCTTTGGCTGCCTCAAATTTCATCAGTACATCTACGGTCAAGTAGGTGTACAAGTAGAATTAGACCACAAGCCACTAGAAAGCCTCTTCAAGAAGCCGCTGTCAGCTGCCCCACCGAGACTCCAGTGGATGATGTTGAAGTTGCAGAGATATGATCTGAAAGTTGCATATAAAGCCAGAAAAGAGCTCTGTATAGCTGACACGCTTAGCCGGGCAACCAGTCTCCTGGCAATCCAGGAGAGCAGCAACATAGATGAGTATGAAGTTCACACAGTCGAAAGGTTACCCATTAGTCATGGGAAACTGGCAGAATTTTACACAGAAATGTACAATGACCTGGTACTCCAGAAACTTTAGGTGGACATACTGCACAGTTGGCCCCAAGAGAAAGCCAAGCTCGAGTCGGAACCCTGACCATACTGGCACTTTCGGGAAGACATCACCATAGAGAAAGGACTCCACTGAAAGGCAAAAGACTCATTGTACCAAGAACAATGAGAAAAGAGATGTTGGTCAAACTACATAGCATACACTTAGGCATCGAGAAGTGCAGGAGAAGAGCAAGGGACATTCTATATGAAATTGCTTAGTTTCGAATGCTCTTCTGTATCTAACCTATATTGTTCACTGAAATGCCTTACTTTGTATACTCTTTTGTATCTAACCTGTATTGTTCTCCATTGTCTTGCTCCACCAATATGTTGTCTACCCTCCCTGTGACAAGGTGCTTTTGTAAATGAGTCTTTGACTCAAAGGTTGTAAATCCGACTTGTGAATAAATAAAAAATTAAAAATATTCTGGCCGAATATCAACAACCAGATAAGTGACCTGAACGGTAAGTATGATGTTTGCGATCATTACAGGATAGCTCAACCAAAGGAACCGATGCAGTCATGAAATACCAGCCAGGCCATGGCAGAAGGTCGGAGCAGACATCTTCAAGTTTGACAAGGAATACTACCTAGCAATGGTGGATTACTACTCTAAGTTCATAGAGATCTTTTGGCTGCCAAACCTGACGAACGAAACTGTTATAAGCCACATCAAATCACAGTATGCATGACATGGCATTCCGGAAGTCCTTATAACAGACAATGGGTCCCCATTTTCATGTACTGAATTTGTAAGTTTCACTAAAAGTTACGATTCTGAGTACATCACCTCATCATCAAGGTACCCATAAATTAATGGAATGGTGGAAAGAGCCATTCAGACTATTAAGAGGCTCTTCAAGAAGGCCAAGAGCAATCATAAGGATCCATTCCTGTCCTTACTGGACCTGACGAACACTCCAATAGAGGGTTTGGATTCTCCAACTCAGCTGCTCATGGGCAGGAGAACTAGGACTCTGATGCCCACGAGGCCAGCCCTGCTCAGACCATGACTTATAGACAAAGATATCTATGCCATTCTTGAACAGAAACAAGAAAAGCAAAAGTTCTACTGTGACCAACACACCAAGCCCCTTCCCAGCCCGTCCCCTTAGCAGCCGGTACGGATGAGAACAAAGGACAAGGAGTGGACACCTGCGGTAGTTTTCACGCCTGCCAAGGAGCCACGATCATACATTGTTAGTGTTGTGTAAAATTGGAAAATTTCGCTCTGTGAAATATTTTGCGTAATTCACGCATTTCTTGAACTATTTCGCAGGGCGAAATGTGAAATTTTACACCCCCAGAGAGCAAAATGTTGCCCGCAAACCAGTGAAATTTGCCACTTGAGGGTGAAATTTCGCCACCTGCAGGCATAATTTAAAATGGCCACTGGCCAAAGTTCTCCCTGGTGTCTAGTGGTCCCCACCCCGCACCACTGGCTCCAAATATTTCTCCCTGGTGTCTAGTGGCCACCGCAGTCACAAGCCATAATTGAATTAAGCCCCCAGTTACTTGGCCCCTCATTTCCTTTTATTTAAAAAAAAATAATTCAGCCCACTCCCTGGTGTCTGGTGGGAGCCTCGGCCGATCACTTCAGACTGAATTAAGCCTCTCAGTCACCCTGGGCTCCCCATTTCCTTATATTTAAAAAAATCAACCCCACTCCTGGTGTCTAGTGGACTCCCACCCTGTCATCATGAGCTACAAGCATGCACTCATTCATTGAAGCACTCAGTCGGGCTGCCGGCCATGGAAGTGAGTGGAAGGCTGTGCCAGTGGCCCAATCGGGGTACGGGTGGGAGCTGAGTGGGGGCTAACTCATGATGACAGGGTGGCGGGGTGGGGGTCCACTAGACATCAGGGAGTGGTGGTTGAATTTTTTTTTAAATAAAAGAAAATGAGGGGGCCAGGGTAATGGGGTGGGCTTAATTCATTACAGCTAGTGAATGGCCGGGGGGGCCAATAGACACCGGCATTTGCGGTGGCCGATGGATGAAATTTCGCCACAATTTCATGAAATATTTCACATGGCAAAATTGCTGATTTTGCAGCAACTTCGGCAGCAAAGCATCTCTATATATCGATGAGGTTGATGACAAAAAAATATCGGAGAAGCAGGAGAGATATACTACAAATTCCAGACTCCCCGACTGAAGTGCAGATAGAAGTAACGGAGCTGCAGACTAAGACTGGGACTCCCTCAATGCATGAACCTGACCTATCAACTACTATTCCAATAGCTAGCTGCAGAGGAGGCAGGACCATTCTCAGAGGCTTCACCGGTGAACGACGAACCACGAACCAACACCCCTGATGGAGTCGGTGCAGGGCCCACCTAGCAAGTCAATAAGCTGTGAACCTAGCCCAGTTGTGAGCCTATGCGTGTGAGTGGCAGGGTGATACAGAAGCTAGCTAGATATCTACAGGACTGAATTACAGTGACTACTGAATTATGCATGTGTCTGCTTAGGTCATGATAGATTGATAGAATAGAAAGATATAATTTTAGTTCCAGTAGTGGTTTATTAAACTACTTAGATTGCATGGGATGCTAGACTTACAAGGGGAGATGTAAGGAAATGGAGTAATGTTGCTTTAAGTATTACTGCTGTTTAAACTGTACTGTGTCTTTAAGAAGGACCCTTCTCTAAGGGTCCTCTCTCTCTCTCTCTCTCTCTCCCTCCCCGAGACATCTCCAGGCAGCTCGGAGGGTAAGTCAAAGCAAGCCTGCCAACTGTACGGGTCTTCTTCTTTGTACTGTGCCAATCTACAGTAAAGCAATTCAAGCTAAACCTTTAAGTCTGCTGTCTGATCATTACAGCCAAGAAATGCAAGTCATGCAGCCAGGAATCCAAGGGCCAGATACTGGCAGGGGGGAGTACATGTGAAGGTATTGGAGGAGGAGAAGGACCTGGGGGTGATGGTCAGGGGATATGAAACACTTGGCACAATGCCAGAAGGCGGCAGCCAAAGCAAATAAAACACTGAGCTGCATTGTCAGGGGAATCAACTCTAGGAGGGAGGAAGTTATTATGCCACTGTACATGTCACTGGTGAGACCACACCTGGAATACTGTGTGCAGTTCTGGTGCCCTTTCCTGAAGAAGGACATCAAACTACTGGAGGGAGTCCAGCTGAGAGCAACCAAAATTATCTGGGGCATGGGGGACAGAACATATGAGGAAAGGCTGAGGGAACTTAACATGTACTGTACTTCCTGGAGGACAGGAGAGAGAGAGGGGGAACATGATAGAAACCTTCAAGTACCTTAAGGGCATAAACAGAGTTTGTATTGAGGGCATCTTTAACTTAAGAAAGGAGGGTAAAACAAGGGAGCATAGTTTGAAACTGGTGGGGGATAGATTCAAGAAGGAATTGAGGAGGCACTTTTTCACTGAAAGGATGGTGAATGAGTGGAATGAGTTGCAGGAGGAGGTAGTGAGCAAAGACGGTGACCAGTTTCAAAGGGGGGTGGGACAGGGTGAAGAAGAAAATTAGGACAGGAGAAGGCAGTACTGGGAAGGGGAAGAGGGAGAGAAATGGGAGGGAGGGAGGTGGAGAACTCCAGAAGGAGTGGGGGGGGGGTAGCTCTAGGGAATTAAATGAGCTGCACATTCGAGCAGACTAGATAGACCATTATGGCCTGTTTCTGCTGGCAAATTTGTGTGTTCCTATGTAATGCCAAGATTTCCATCACTGCCTCCAGTGGTGACAGCAGCATTATTCCTTTTAATTTAGTTTCTTTACCCACGACAGTTGTGGTGTAGCATTTTATTTTTGCAGTGCTCCCAGATATGCCAAAGCATTTTCCTGTAGCAGACCCTCATTTTCCCTGTATTTTCCCTGTAAAACCTTGGTGAAATTCCTGTAGATTTTCCTGTATGCTTACGCCAATTTATTTTTGCAACTGGCATCACTATAGTGGTCAATAAAATCACAACAACACATGTTCTGGCTGTTTTAAGTGTTCTTATTTACTTTGAGAATTAAAACTAACCTAAAGCACCACCTTCATCAGGCCTACACAATTAATCCCAAGGCCTCATGCTCTATCCAAGGCTCCACTCTCTCATGCTGCCTAATCTACGGATGCTGGCTAGTCTTGCTCCCCGCTCTGCCCTATTCATTCTTTCTGCACAACAGTGCCTTGGTAGCTAGGCTCCTGGCATCCCTACACATCCATGGCACAGGTGATCTGGCAGTCCCACTGACCATACTTTCTCACTCTCCACAGGCCATCACACTCCCGTGCAGAGTGCCACATGGTAAAGGGGATGCAGGCTGTCACCATAGCATTCCCCATAATGCAGGCTACCACCACTGCACCATCCCACCACCCAGTTCACTCCCACTGGGATCCAGGTCTTCCACCCTAATGCCATGGTGCACGAAGGTGGATCATGCATTCTTCCCTGGGCTGTGGCTCCCAAAACCAACCCAGCTCCAGCTTATGGCCACAATTCCCTCCATCTACTGGTCACCAGCTCTCCCCAAGAGGACAACCAATGATGGCTGCTGAGACCCCTGACCGGGCCAGGTTAAATACCACCTCAATTCCCCGATCATCCACTCTGCTGGCCTCCCCCAGAAATGGTGCCAACAATCCTTAAATCCCCAGCAGGGTGCAAGCTCCACCTGCAAAGCAGGCAGGCCAGGCCCCAGACCCCCAAAAAGGAAGACAAGGTGGGAAGTTTTTTTTAGTAAGCATCCCCAACAGGGGGTGCTTATACTCTTTCCCCCTTAAAACCATTAACCCCCCTAATGAATGGGGCAGCCAGCTACACCACAGAGTAGTACAGGAGTAGATTTGCACATTCTTTTCCCCTGACCTCCTGGGGGTAACACCAACAGGGGCAAAAGCACTCTATAACTAAACCCAGGGACATAGGGACCCTACACTACACCCCCAGCTAATCCATGTACTGTTGCCATCAAAGGGGACTTAACATAGTTTTGCCAACCACCCAGCCACCCAACAAGTTATTAACAGCAGCAATAAAACTGTGAGCAAGTACAGTAAATATAAAATGCTGCAGGACAATTAATATAAACCAAGTACATTATTAAATGAACTCATCAAAACAGATAAGCTCACTTCACACATTCCTAGCGTGCACACACGCGCACCACACTACAGTTAATATTCTCCGTCCACCTCACATGCACACACCCCAACACTCTCTGGCCACACACTCACTACCCTTCCCCACCCCGAACCCCCTTTGAATAAAACCCAAGGCAATAAAATGCCAAACAGTCTCTGAAGTGTTCAAAGTCCACGAATCAAAGTCCCAACAGTCCCAGGGGACTGGACAATCTTTCGCAGATAACTTGATAATCACTGTATGTGTTTGTTTGTTTTTCTTACAGCAACAACAGTTACTATTATTGCAGCAACAAACAACAGGTTAAACAACAAATGAATTACTAGAAAAGTCTCACCCAGTTCAAGATAGAGTCCAAACTGTTCAGACATACAATCCAAAGAAACAGTCCTGCAGCATTATATGAGGTAGTCAGACAGTTCCAAAAGGTGAATAAAAATTTCTCACAGAGCTGGTCCTCTGCCTTGAGGGTAGTAGAGCTGGGGATCCAGCCTTGTGGTTAAGGAGTATTAGCTCTGCTGGGTCTCTCTACATTCCATAATCTTATATGAAGGACCGAGACCAGGGTTTTGGGGGCCAAACATAAAAGCTAAGGTAAATTATACAATTGACTGCAGTGCTTAGCACAATGAGCCTCTAAAACAAGCAAGTCTATCAGTCACATACCAAATGATGCCTAGAGGGGTTCCATTTAAAAATAAATTCCTTAACAGCTTCCAAAGTAAGTTTATACAGCATAATTCCACACTGGATCCTTCCTGACACCCTAACTAGCAGCACCGGACAGATCTCTAGCTTGCTGCTTACCTGCATCTGAAGAGATGGTGGTCAGACTCCTACCGCGCTATGCCCACGACCGGAAAACCTCTACCGCTCCTCCCTGCCACAGACACTGGAAAAGAGAACCAGGGCACCAGTTAAAAAACTCGATTGGTCCCGCTGACTCTCCAGCTGCAGTGAATTCTCCAGTTCAGGCTTGCTTGCTTGCTGCTGCTAGTGCTGACTCGTGCTCACAAATCCAAATGCCGGCAATCCTCTCGAAATTTGAACAACAACCCTGACACTCTCACAATTAAACTTCCCGGGGTTGTGTTACCTGCCTCGGCACAGTGGGCTGGATTTATAGGAGAGTGACCCGCTAGCCTATCAGGGGGCCAATAAGGTAAAGTCTTGTCTGGCAGCCAAGCCATGAGGGCGTGCATGGCTCTAATCACATCAGCCTATCAGGGCCGCATCCCAGCACATGATCACAGCTCCCAGCAGTCTCCAGGAGCGCGTGATCACAGCGTGTAAGGTCAGAGGCACCAATCAAGATTTCTCACTCTTGGTGAGAGTTTCAGTGGGCAATTTAAGTGTTTCTCACTGCCTCACTGTTGTCTCTCCGTAGCGCCGGCAACAATCCCCGTGGATTTGTTAAATTTGTGATTTCCTCCCCGTAGCCCGTTTTCAGTTTAAACCCCCCGTAAAATACGGGAATCCCCATAGATATGGGAGCACTGTTTTTGAGGGATGTCCTACTTCAAATTCTGGCATTACAAGGTGTATGGGGGTGAGGGAGGCTTGCCAGAGCTTGTCCCCAGTACCTTCAGAGTGAACTGCTGTAGCTCTCACATCACTGCAAATGATTTATAATGGGAATGGGGGCACTTTTAAAAGCATGGACCCGAGGGGCCACCACAGTTCCCAAGGAGGTTAGGGAACTTGTTAAGAGTCAGAGTAATGGACTTTAGTAGGATATGAACCCAAGTCTCTTGGTTCCCGTGCTTGTGCTTTAACCACTAGATCACCCTGTCTCCACATGCTGAAGCTGATTTTTCCCTGGTGACATATTCCATGAACTCTTTAATACCTCACAGCAGCCATCCGATCACTGACTGCCTAGTTACTAAGGGAAAGGAACAAATTTGCAAGACTTTCTCTCACAACTGTTGTCAATCAAAACACAGAATGCTAACATAAATACAAAAGAATACATTTTTACAATGACACTCAAAACTCTCTTGTCATACCCAGATTCATTTATTGGATAAAACTTTTTTTGCTAAAACAAACATTAGCATAACAAATACAGGTACTTCCTTATATTAATACATACATGTCAAATCAGTGCTGCATCACACTCGCACTGTCCAAATCACTGTTAGAATTGCACTTCAAGATGTGTGTGACACTTAAAAGGTTCCCCATTACTCAGAGGGGAACCAAACATTGTGGGTGTGGTTTACTGGTGGAACTGCATTTAGTGTAACACCACTATCCTGGTTGCTCTGATGACATCACCCTCCAGCAACTCTGATGGAAAAATGGAGGACAAACAATGATAACTTCTGGGAGCTGTATTTTTTTTTTATTTACAAACTAGATTTGAGCAGAAATATGACTGCTGGCAACCGGATGGGGCACACAACACTTACACATAAGGAGTTTTTATTTACTTATTGTATTCTTGAATTAAACCTGTGAGAACAAGGTCATTACATAGGTTCCACATCAGAGGATTAACAGAAAAATTAGGAACATTACATTACAGAGGTACAAAAAAACACAAGAAATACTTTGAACAATACACAATATATAGTACAAATGGCAAAAGTTAATTGCAGGTCATGATACACAACATGTTTATACAGATGAGGCAGAAGTACAAGAGGGAGGCTATACTGCTGAGCACAGACACAAAGTGGGTATGGGAGAAAATGGACTAAGGCAGACAACAGAATCTACTTGGGAAGAGGAAGCATCAGCCAAGGGCCTTGTCAGGCACTAAATGGGTATGGGAAAAACGGACTAAGTCAGGCAGCAGAATCTACATGGGGAGAGAAAGCATCAGCCAAGGGCCTTGTCAGGGGAGTGGGTAAGAGCCAAGCTTAGGAGTGACTGAGGGGCAGAAATTGTGAGATGGCGGGGGGAGGGGGGTAAGGTACAGCAAGAGGAATGGGAGGTGGGGGGGGTGAGAACCAGGCAACGAGTGTGAGGATAAGTGAAAAAGGAGGTAAAGTGTAAGGATAAGAGCAGGTCATCTGAGTTAGGAAAATATTGCTGTGAAAAGATGTGGGACTTTCCAACAATTACCAAGTGTGGGGCTGGTCCCAATTTGCACTTTTTGTGTAATAACATTTTTTATTTACTTACTGTTTACTGCAAGTAGTGTTTTTATCAGGCTGATTTTGCTAAATTCTAAGCTGACAATTCATGTAATCTGAAATCCCAGAATCCCCTGTAACTGACATCAGAGAAGGGCTGCAGCACTGGGAGATTTAACAACTTGCTGTGCATGCTGTACATTTTATAAGCTCAGATCAGATGTATGCCTGTCCTACTGTTTTCCCAGAGCTAAGTATAGTCCTCTGTGACTGCATTTAGCCCAGGACAACAGAGGGACCAGCAAACAAAAGATCAGAGCTTATAAAAACTCTAACATGCACTGCAATCTACTGAATCTCCCACCTCTGCAGCCCTCCTCTAATGTCAGCTGCAGGGGGTTCTGGGATTTCTGGATACAGCAAATGTCAGCCTAGAACTCAACAAAATTGGTATAATACATCTAGAATACTGCAGTAAACAGTAAGTAAAAACAAAATAAAACATGTTTTTGCACACACAGTTCAAATTGGGATCAGCCTCACACTTTAGTGTGAGGCTCTCAGTGCTGACTGTTCCCCTTTGAACATCTGTTTTTTATGTTGCTTGCATGCATGTGCAAGAAACATAGTGCCATCATCCGAGTTTTCGGAGGTGTGGCACCCTGTCTTCCAATGCAGTCAGTGTGTTTGCAGGCGTGGCCCGCAGTTCTCCAATCACTGCTGGAGCTGCCTATGACAGCAGTCTAAAATGCAGTGGCGTACAGTTGAAAGGGGGAGCTACGCTTCAGTGAGCAGCGATAAGATATTGCCTGCTTATGCGCGCTCCCCTACACGCACACACACACACACACACACACACACACACACACTGCTAGGCCCCCACACACTGTATACGACCTGTCGGCCCACTGTCCCTCCCCTCAGTAGCATGCCACGCCGGGAGTTTCTCCACCGGCAACAGATGTTGTCGCTGACGGGTGCCCAATCCCGTCGGCTCCACACCCCCAAACAGTGTCCTTGTGCCACGCTGGGAGCCCACCCCAGCGTGGCAAACATCCAGCGTCATCCTCCTGTTTCAGTTCCACTGTCCCCCGATCAGAGACGGTGCCACGCTGGGAGCCCACTCCACAGCAACAGATGCTGTCGCCAACGGGGGTACCCAATCCCCCGTCTACTCCATGGCCCCCCCAAACAGCATCCTTGTGCCATGCTGGGAGCCCACCCCAGCATGGCAACAGATGCTATCGCTGACAGGGGTGCCCAATCCCCCGTCGGCTCCACAGCCCCCCAAACAGCATCCTTGTGCCATGCTGGGAGCCCACCCCAGCGTGGCAAATGTCCCACGTCATCCTCCTGCTTTAAAAAAAAAAAAAAACCTGCAATACAAAAACGGTCCCTCGCTGTCTGGGCCCCCGCCCACCCACTGCGCACGCCGCCTCCCCACCCCTCACCCCATACTTACCTCCGGAGCTCGGCGCGACGATCATCAGTGGACTAGGAACACATCTGCACTCTTCAAAGCGGACCGCAAACTGAGGAAATGCCGGTAAGCTGTACAATGTAATAAATAGGTTTTTTTCAACTTTGCTGCATATCTCAGGTATTTTTTGGAATTTTTGCACCAAATTTTCAACATGGGGTTTTGGGACCCCTCCTCATGAATGCTCTCACTGTCATGGTGTTAATCAGACACGAAGGGTGATTTTGCAGTCACTGCGCGAAATCACCTTTCGGCACCGATTAACGAAACAACACTGCCAGTGTTCATAAGGTGGGCTCTCAAAAAGCCTATGTTGAAAATTTGGTGGAAAAATTCCTAAAAATGACTGTTTTATGAGCCTGCGTTGCGCACTTCCTACACACACTCGTAAGTTCATGAATTTTCAATATTTTCACTCCAGATTTTCAACATTGTCATTTTACCACACTTCCTTATGAGCAGTGCAGCTGTCATTTTTCACATCTCGCCCAAAATGTTTCTGCCCATGTAGCACACAATGGCACAGTCGGTGCGTGAAATCACGTATGGGACACATTAAGAAAATCACAGTGACACTGTTCATGAGCAGAGGTCTTAAAATGGCTATGTTGAAAATTTTCTGGAAAATGTCCTAAAAATGACTGTTTTACGAGCCTGCGTTGCGCACTTCCTACACACACGCGTAAGTTCACGAATTTTCAATGTTTTCACTCCAGATTTTCAACATTGCCATTTTGCCACACTTCCTTATGAGCAGTACAACTGTCATTTTTCACATCTCGCCCAAAACATGTTTCCGCCCATGTAGCGCCCAATGGCGCAGTCGGTGTGCGAAATCACTTTATGAGACAAATTAAGAAAATCACAGTGACACTGTTCATGAGCAGAGGTCTTAAAATGGCTATGTTGAAAATTTGGTGGAAAAATTCCTAAAAATGACTGTTTTACGAGCCTGCGTTGCGCACTTCCTACGCACGCTCGTAAGTTCGCGAATTTTCAATATTTTCACTACAGATTTCCAACATTGCCATTTTACTACACCTCCTTATGAGCAGTACAGCTGTCATTTTCACATCTTGCCCACAATGTGTTTCCGCCATCTAGCGTATAATGGCGCAGCAGTCAGTGCCAAATCACTGTATGGGACACATTAAGAAAATCACAGTGACACTGTTCATGAGCAGAGGTCTTAAAATAGCTATGTTGAGAATTTGGTCACGGCTTCCTAAAAATGAGCTGTTTCAGGCGTGCGTTGCGCAGTTCCTACGCACGCTCGTAAGTTTGCAAATTTTCAAGATTTGCACTCCACTGACTTCCAAATACCTACATAGCATATACAAACAAGCAACATTCGGCATTGACAAATGCTTGTTTCTTTTATGTTAGTTGCATGTATGGGCAAACAAAACATATTGGTGCCTCTCCAGCAGTGTAGGGACTCGGGAGGCATGTGCTGTAGTAATCAATGCAACGAGCCTGCAGGAGGTGTGTGCACACCCAATGAAGACAATGCTTTTGCTGATTGCTTTTCTGGTTGATGGGTGAAAACTTCTCACATATAAAAAGATGAAGCCACACCTATCATAGCGAAAATGCATCCTGTCATATTTTGCCATCAGGCAGCAAAGCAGCTTCTTCCTCACACATGACAGCTTTACCACAACCTCTGGTGGTCGGGTACCCAACACTGCTGCTGGAGAACTCTGCAACGCATCTATTCCAACAGACTTCCAGTGGTCGGTTGCCCAACCTAACTGATGGAGAACTCTGCAAATTCGTCACCGCCCCCCCCAGCTAATGTCCAGTGGTCGGGTGCCCAACCCCATTGCTAGAAAGGTCTGCAAACCTGCCTCCCAACAGAATGCAACACCAGGGTGCCATCCCCAGTGCTGCCAGCTAACACACCAACACTGGGGTGCCCAATCCCCAGTATCAATACCTGCAATATAAAAATATCCCTCATTATCCTGTGTTGCATTAAACAAGAAGATACAAGAAAATGGCTCATCAATGTGCTCTTCCTCATTACCCTCTATATCTCCCATCCTGAACCCCCTCTTAGCACCCACCACCCCACCCCTTCACACCCCTCACTTACCTATCCAGTCCACCCAAACTCCTCAGTGACCACCGGAAAGTCCTCCTGCTTCCAGCACCTACCATGAACTGACTGATAACAAGGTAAGTTTCATTAATGGCTTTTTAATGCCTTGCAAACATTTACTCATAATTTTTTTTTTTAATATTTTTGCCCCGAGTATTCAAGATAAATTTTTTTTAACCCGCCACATGAATAAGGGAGATGTAAATCAAAGCCCCTCTGAAACATGTTTTTGCAGTCATTCGGCAAGATCACTTTTCAGATAGGATTTTAAAAATTCCACCTATTTTGATCATAAGGTGGGGTCATAAAACAACTGTCAAACATTTTGGGTCAAAACCTCAAAAAACAATGAAGTTATGAAGAAACATTGAATTTTTTCAACATTTACTTTTTTGTGTTTGCAGATATCGTTCCCACATTTTCAATGTAGCCTTTTTGTTAACCCATCTCATGAACATTACAGGTGACATTTTTCAAATTTCTTCTGAAATATGTTTTTAGCAGTCGGTCCGTGAAATCGCTTTTTAGGTGGGATTTTAAAAATTCCACCTGTCTTGATTATAACATGGTATCATAAAAAAATGTTGAAAATTTGGGGTCAAAATATCAAAAAACAACAAAGTTATTAAAAAACAGTGAACTTATGTAGCCCATGGGCCATGTGCCAGTGGGTTACTACCTCTGCCTGTTGAACACCAATAAGGTTAAGGGGCCTGGGTTCTGTTTCAGTGGTAGTTGGGGGTTCTTTCCCAAGACAGAAATAAAATAACATGGTACCTCCACCCAGAGTAAAATAGCAGTGGGCCAGGTGCTGGAGTAGTACAACCCCTGGGATGCTGTACCTACCCACCTCCCCTTCCAGCCACCCCACACACAGAGAACCACTTTGTTTGCAATACTGTAACACACACATAATTAAGGACTGTAGCTAATAATATGCTCATGACCACATTTAACAAAAACAACTTTCAAGCTTTCATTTTGAGGGAAGGGGACTGGGAAGTAAAAAAATTATAGCAGTTTGCAAAATGAAAAAAACAGTTTTGAATAGCAGTACCCACCCCCAGCAGCACACCAACCATCTCCCCCACTGGTACCAGTGCCCTCTAAAGTCTATCAGGGTACCCTGAAATGATGCAGGCCTGTACGGTGCTGGGGGTTGTCTGGTGTTGGGACCCTTGCTGAACACTTTAAGCTGGTAAATTTTTAAACGTTGTACTTGTAAGCAATCTTATTCTAGTCCCCCTGGTCAGGGCAAGCCAGTGTTGGAATTACAGGGGAGCTTGCCAGGGCTCAGCCCCCCTACCAGCTCTGAAGTGAGCTCCAGTAGCTCACACATCACTGCCATTGACTTATAATGGGAAGGGGGGGTTCAAGTTAAAGACAGGACCCTTATGGGTCCCCCTAGCTCCCAAAGCTCATAAAGTATAATTCCAACACTGGGGCAAGTCATGAATTACTCACGGTTCTGTAGACGCTGGACCTCAAATTCTGCTCAGTGAGCTCGAGAGGGGGGAATCAATGGCATTGTGGGGCAGCAGAGCAAGATACAACAGAGGGGACTGGATAAAGTAACAAAAGCTGTCAGCTTTCCATTTCTTGACTTGCTTGCAGAGTCTAGCAGCTTGTCCCCTTCTAACTTGCTTACAGAGTTTAGCAGCTTATTTACCTAGTCTACTTAAAAACATTAATTCCTAACTGGTCGACTAACATTTTTAACCTGCCACCACAATGAGCCAAGAAAAAGGATGGATGGCATCAAGTTGCCTTTTGGGAGTGGTTCCTGCCTCTCCTTGTTGACCTGTCCATCTGTCTTGACAGAGACTGGGCAGGGCTTTAGATGCATTCGGTGCAATAGCGTTTGCATTCCGTCCAAGGCTTGGAGTTGGTAGCTATGCATTCTGGGAAAAGATTTGTCCATGATGACATATGGGTTCAGTCCCCACCTTGAAGATGACTCTTTATCACTCCCAGATCTCACCAGCACTTGCTCCCCTATGGGTAAGGGTGTTTCCTGATCATAGGCATCGTCTGACTCTTCCCCGTCTTCTTGGTCGATACATGCTCTTTGACTGACTGGCAACTTGGCTTTGCTTGAGTCTTTTCTTCCTTTTGGTGGTTCTGTTCCACTGCCAGGACTGAGATTTGGATGGGGGAGTGCAGCCTGCAAGCTCTGCCAACTGGTATCGGTTATGGTTTATTTTATTTATTTATTCTAGGATTACAATTCCTTTGAGCACATAACAGCTCTTTCATAAAGGTTCCATGTCAGTGGGAAGGGTGACAGACATACAATGGATGGTATTACATAAAATGTTGACAAGAAAGTATTTAAAATGACATTAACATTGCAACTAAAATTAAAACGATGAATCGTTAGGAAAACAAAAATAACCTAATAAAAGGAGGCAGCCAAAGGTGCTTTGTCAAATAGGTTTAGGTAAATTTGGGTGAACAAACGTTTAAATAAGTGAAGATAAACAGTGGAAAGAAGGTGGAGGGTGAGAGGGGTGAGGTGAAAGAAGGATCAGGGAAGGAGGCAGGAAATAGGGCAGAGCGGTTAGGGTGAAAGTGGTCATTTGCAGAGAAAGGGGGAGAGGTAGGCACACAAGGATGTGTCAATACTGCTGAGGTAGTGCTATGTCAGTTGAAACAGTCACAGTAACTGTTAGCTGTAAGATGCTGATGAAGAGTGCCTTTAAATGGTCCCAATTTTGGTAAGGAAGAGATATCTCTGGGCAACGCATTAAACTATATTGGTGCTTTATATGCAAACGATCAATGCCCTTGTTTATTTATTTTATTTATTTATGACAATTTTGGATAACACCTTTGAGCAAACAGTGCTCTTTTACAAAGGTTCCACGTCTTGGACATAGGACAAGAATAGACAAGAACAGGCAGGTAGATAACAGTTAATACAATTACAGTACATGGGTTGCCAATGGCTTTGTCAAGATAAGACACAAGAATTAATAACAGGAAAAACATTGCAGAATGCATGAGCTGCCAAAGACTTTGTTAGGGTATCTAACAAGTGCATGAGAGGGCCAGAGGTAGTTGGTAGATAATATGTATTCCAGCATCTTGGGACAGAGAAGAGTTGGTGACTGAGATTGCATGTGCTGGGAGTTGCAAGAGGGGTTGAGTAAGTTTGTAACACCAGAAGGCAGGAGCCGTAGAAGTGCTTTTTTAGTTAGCAAGCAAGTTTGATAGTGAATTCTCCCATTTAGCTGAAGCCAACCTGTTTGCACATACAGTTTACATGTGTAGGTAAGGTGTGCTGCTCCAGTAAGAAGTCGGCATGCTTTATTGAGTGCCACTGATATTCTGCGGAGGTTAATGGTGGAAGCTGAGCCATAGATAACCAGACCATAGTCAACAATGGATACTATGGAGCTATAGATAGCAAGTCTAAGGGCTTCAGGTGTTAGATTGTGTTTATGTCTATGGAGTAACCCTATCTTGACACTGGCAGACCTGGCAACATTCTCAACATGGTGGCCCAAACTAGATCTGGTTCTTGGCTTGGTTTGGTCTTCGGTGCCAGACGAACTCCACGTGCCTTGGAACCCAGGTGTTCGCTGGTTGGCTCCTTTAACACTATGGAGGTGTTGAGCCCAGGGGGTCCTGGTAATTTCTGGGGGCGTGCAGCATTTCACCGGGTGCATGCCTCCTTTGCAAGGATGCCTGTAGCTTCTCCAAGTGTTGGCTGGGCTCCTCCTTCTTTTGCATCTCAATGAGTAGCGCATAGCTCAGTTTTTTGGTCATAACATCGTAGCTTTGGATAACTGTGGTGTACCTGACTGCTGCCTCTTTTTGGTGGATGGTTTGCTCATCCAGTTCCTTAATCTTCTTATCCCACTGTCAGAGGCTCTTTCTGAGATCCTTACAATCTTTCCTCAGCTTGATGTTCTGCTTGGTGTATTGTACAACCCGCTGTATAAGCTCCTGGTACCAGACCTCCCTTTGGGCATTCCACTCTGGAACCTGCTGACTCACCTCACAGGTGACAGCACTCACCATGTATACAGGCTTCTCCACTTGAGCATCAGAAACTCTGGATGGACCTCCTGAAGGTGCCATAACAGCTCGGTTGTGTTGCTTGACTCTCTCTCTATCTCACTCCTAGTGTCCTTATATAGCTGGTGCCGAGCCCTTTGGATCTCACTGATCCTAGGGGTACTCCGTTCACACGGTCGCTGAACAGGCCTCACAGTTTCTTTGCCTGGGGGCATGGTTCTGCCCTGCTCCACCCATCAATCCATGCGTCTTTGACCTTGGCTTTTTCTCTTTCTCTTTCTCTCGGGCCAGTGTGGATGTGGCCCAACCTGGGGCTGGGCCCCTTGCCTCATTTCTGTGATGAGTGCCGCCAGCTCCTGCACTTGACCCACCACACGGGCTAGCTCCTCTTGCATAGCACGGTGGGGATCCCACTTCATATTTTCTTTTGCAGGCATCTTGATGTGGGTAGCTTCAAGTTTTGGACTTCTTGATGTTTCTTACCCTGCTCATTGCGCCAAGTTGTAGCAGGCCAGAAGTTTCCCTGACAATGTCAGGACAGGCCAGACAAATCTGGAAGGAGAGGCAGGAAGCTTATTTAGTGACCAAGATGCAAAAGGTTTATTTACAAGGCATAAGGAGAATAACAAAATAACTGTTTTTTATAATGGTATAGGATAATAAAAATAAACAACAAAACAATATGATTGGGACCAACAATTGGTTGAACCAAGAACAGGTGGTTAAGACCCCTTTTAGTCCAAGTCCTACATGCACTTGGCTGAGATGATTAAACAACTGACAAACCAAGCTTGGACTTTCCTATGTGTTGGCTAATCATCAGGTGGACATTGACCCCACAAAGCACTTGTTACAAACAGGCCATAATGGGGCATTCCCTGGATGAGCAAAACACAAAGAGGAACACTGCTAGCTGGTTGATTAAGAACATGGCAATCGTTTGTGACTCTGGGTAAGATGCCGAAGACTTCTGGTTGGCAGGTGATCTTCTGAATGATCCACAGCAATGACCACTGGTCAGTCCCCAGCATCCAGATGACCCCTCACCATGAAGACTGCTGGTGGTATGATCTTTGGGCAGCCTCTATGGAGTGACATTGGCACACACACACACACACACTCTTACAGTCTGCTGGCAAAATATGAAAAGGGCATGCACAACGTTAACTGTGGTCCCTCTCACTTGAGCCAGGGTGGCTCCTAAGCTGACTCACTACTGGATACCTCACTAGTGGCTGTCTACCACTTACCATCACAGGACTGATGCTGGGACACTTGTGACAGAACTTCAGAACAGGCTGATGGGCCGTGTATCTCCCTGGGTCAGCATCAGGCTCTGGCAAAGCTGGTCTGGGCAACCGAGGTGAAGCTGGATGTCCGGTACACTAAGGCACAATTCGATAACTCAGTTTAGTAGGAAGCAAACAGTTCAGATTTTTAAACAGACAGTTTAGTTTTTGCAGGAAATACAGTCTTTAGGAGATGCTAGGCAGCAACCACTCAGTTCGGTTTGGGTGGTGCTCAAACAACCCTTATTGTGGGCAACCTAGGGCCACTGGACCGCTCCCTCTCCCCAAAGCATGCTGCACCTGTAAGGGTGGTTTTCTACTTGAGTTATTCCTGCAGAATCAACCCCCTTTCCTAATGGTCATAACCACCCCTATGGCAGGGCCTATAGGGCACACCGTCCTGAACCCGCCTCCTTCATTAATGACAACTGTGCCACTGCACTTGTGTAGGGCCTTGTTCAGTCCTGCCCACTAACTGATTTCTGTATTGGCCTGGGTCCTCATGTCCAGCCCCTCTCTTCCTGGTGATGGCTATGGGCCTCTGTCTCTGGCCCTGCCCCTGGTGTGGAATATGGCGCCATGACAGAACAAAGGCTGGCCACCCACCTCTCTCTCTTCTGGGGGCTGCTACCGCATGGTGTCCCTCTAACACAAGCAGTGCTCTGAATTTGTAAATTGGGCTTATAGACCACATTTCCCCTGTTTCCCTGTCTGTTATTTCCCTCGCCCCACTCCTGGCTGGCACCTCACCTAGGGAGCCCGCTGTACCCCCCCCTTTTCCTCACTAGGGTGCTGGCCCCTTAAGAATTCTTTTTGGGCACTCTGTCCCTTTAGCTTTCTATTCTCTCCCCTCCCCACCTCCCTAGCACCCGTGGAGTGAGTATAATTAAAAACTAGGCACTCGGCCTGCTCACCACCACGGCCCAGGACTTCAGTGGGGCTGTGGGGATGCAGGAAACCTGGTTGGAGAGCTGCATTCCCACCTAGCTCCTCTGTGGGCACTGCAGTGGCTTCTGGGTGGAACTGGATGGACCAGGGCACATTTTCCAGCAGGACCTGTTTTCTGCTGCACCACCCGGTCCACTGGCACTTGTCTTTCCCCCCTCTTCCATGTGGGGCTCTGCCCAGGGAAGACAGGTCACGTCAGGGAGCCAGACTCCACCAGACTGACCCTGCTGCTGCCACTGCCACACATGGACCCAAGCTGGAGGGAGCGACATGGGGGGAGCCACGGACCCAGTGCAGGTACTTTCTATTTTCTTCTGTCCATGCTCCCTGTGCTCTCCACTCTCCTGACTATGCCTCTGACTCCCGTTGATCACTCCCCAGCCCTTTTGTAGGGCGGGAGAGGTCCAGGCTTCTGGCCAGAGGCTTGGGCAATACAAGCCCTGCAGGGAGAGTCTCCTGCTCCCAACCCACCCTTCCCAGCACCAAGCGGTGCAAAATCAGACAAAAGGACTGGGAGGTGTCAGTAGGACCACAGGCAAAAGGGGGGGGATGGCACGGGGAACTGGCTAAATTAAAAAAAAAAAAAAGAAATTCCCATGTCAGGGAGACAGCTCGCAGTCCCTTGCAGTGCCCCTAACTTTGGGGTACTACATTAGCAGTTTCCCTACCTGGCTCCAAGTTGAGGCTGTGCAGCTTGCCGTTTCGTGTTTTGCCAGAACTGGAATTATCAGCTCTGTGGTGCAACAAAGGATCCTCTGAGTTCCACCTTGCCAGTGGCGATTGGCTATTGGCATATAGTCTCTGGGTAGCACTCCACCCTTTCCCAGCTAAATTTCAACAATACAGGCAGATTCTTAAGCACTGGATAGCTGCAAGCCTTTTCCACATTTTCTCTCTAACTTCAGACCAGCTGTCAACTTCAGGGCCTGGAGGACACAGTTCCAACAGCCTTTCTCCAAAGCTCAGAATTCTTCACACAGATGCAGGATTGCTGCAGTCACTCACTGTCCAACACAGCTGAAACCCTTTTCCAAGTTCCTCAGGTGTTCACAACCAAAACTTTAGATCACTTTCCAGAATCCCTCTTCCAGCAGAGATATGAGCCCTCTTAGCTCGATGAGAACCCCGCAGCCAGACTCTAGCCAGACTGCCTCAAACTCAAAAAGTCCCTGGGGTTTCAACAGCAAATCCCAGCCTCCAATTGGTTGAATCATGTTGTCCTTCTCATAAATTACTAAACATTAGCCCACTTCGATTATTGAATGGTTAGCAGTTTTTGGCACCTAGAATAGAGTTCACACCTCTCCCAAAAGGCATTCCCTGGGCTTTGGGCACTAGAAAGTTGATTGGCTGTCCACAAGGGTCAAAATGCCAAATATGGCTGCTTAGTACACACAGTCTATACAGAGTCACAGCAGTCCCAACTTCTAAGTGTTCTGCAGCCAAACAAAGCAGTTTTGTACACAGTTGCCACATTGTCCAGAAGCAGCCTTTGTCCCTTACAAAGAGACTGCACAATCATATTTTAAAACATTTTAGTTTGCTTATCACTGCTGCCATTTCATTCATTTCCCCCAGGCAGTCAGGCAACTAATGAAAATTAATGCAGCCCTCATTAATATGTGCATTTCCCCCAAATTCACAGCGCTTATAGGTGATTTTAAACAAACTGCTCTGTCCACTTCTCAGCCACCTCCTCCATGTGTCTGACCCCCATTTAACTTATTTTGGGGGTTGAGACCACCAAAGAGGTGATTGTTAAGCCACCACAGTGGCAAGAAAACTGAGGAGCGCCAGCACGCATGTGCGGACCCCACAGGCACATTTAAAGTGCCAGCTCCATGCAGCAGTCTTGTGACTGGCTCCTCCAGCCCCCAGTGGACCAAATAACATTACAGGGTGCCAGATGGAGAGTTTGAAGGGTAGCAGGATGTGGACTGGTAGTGGAGAGGCATGGGGGTGGACAGGAGCAAGAATGGGCTCCACAGGGCAACAGGTAAGCCCTACCCCATGGGGGGGGGATTACACTTATAAAGGTATTAGGGAGGCAGTATAGTGCAGTGGTTTAAGGCTCTGAGCTGCAAATCTGAAGACCTGAGTTTAAATCCCACAGCCCCCACTTGCATACTGTGTGACCTTGAGCAAGTCACTTAACTTCCCTGTGCTCCCAGGTCACACCTATAAACAGGTTTTCAGCTTAATGTGCTACTCCTGGTTAAAACAATTGGAAAAAAAAGTATTCCGTATTCTGCTCACCATTTTTCAACTCTATATCTCTTAGCCTGGTGGAACCCAAAATCCATGACACCATGACTACTGGGGAAAGATTCTGCCTGTAGCCTCAAGATAATGTTATTATAAGTAAGTGAGTAAATTTTTTATTTAAATATGTCCATTCCCAGAGGCTCTGGGCACAGTACAATATATTAACACATATTCAAAGCATCAACAAAATAACAAAGTAAAATTACACATACAATTATAAAATTATTAAAATACAATAAATAATCCACTAAACTCTAATTAAAACCTGAGTTTAGATAATTCTCAATTTAATTCAAAAATGCCTTAGTAAACAGGTGGGCTTTAAAAACCTCCAGTGTCGGTGCCTCCTTAACCCCAGAAGGGAGCAAGTTCCACAGGACCGGGGCAGCGACACTAAATGCCCTATCGCCAGCTGACTTCAACCTCGACCTGGAAACCACTAGGAGGCACCCACTGGAGGAACGGAGTGGACGAGCAGAGACAGCAGGAACCAGAAGGTCTGACAGGTAACCAGGGCCCTGACCGTGTAGGGCCTTATAGGTGAGAAACCCCACCTTGAAGAGGATCCTCCACCTGACTGGCAGCCAGTACAGATCACGCAGCACCGGAGTAATATGGCAACATTTAGGCTGCCCAGTAAGTAACCGGGCAGCTGCGTTCTGCACTAGCTGCAGTCTGTGGAGAGATCCTCTGGTCCAGAGGTGGAACAAGGGGCTTTATCCTGATGATATTTCTAAGATGGAAAAAACAGGAGCAGACAACGGAGGAAATCTGCGCCTCCATAGTCAAACTCCTATCAAAAATAATGCCAAGATTTCGCACCCTTGTGGAGGCCTTCAATGAGACAGAACACAGAACTAATCCAGTCCGTGAATCAACGGCCAACCTATCATACACTCTGTTCCACTCCACAACCAGTACCTCCATCTTATTGGGATTCAGTTGCAACCAGCTGGATGCCATCCAGTCATTAATCTCAGCAAGACAGCTATTTAGCACATCCACCAGGTTGGGTGTTCTTGGGGCAAAGGACAAGTATAGTTGGGTATCATCGGCATAGGAATGAAAACCCAAACCATACCTCCTAATGACCCCCCCAGGGGCAGCATATACACTGCAAACAACATGGGGGCCAAAACCGAATCTTGAGGAACTCCACAAGAAAGGAGACCAGCAGAGGAGGAGAAATTCCCCATCACAACTCGCTGTCTCCTATTAGATAAAAAAGACTCAGACTAGCAGATGACAGTGCTGGTGAGTCCGCAGAGTTCCCTAAGACGGTCAAGTAACACACCATGGTCTACAGTGTCAAAAGCTGAAGAGAGAGATCCAGGAGAACACGAATTGTCTTGTCTTCTCTATGTCTAGCCCTGAGGAGGTCATTCTGCACCCACACAAGTGCAGTTTCTGTGCTATGCCTTGCTCGAAACCCCGACTGGAATTGTTCGTACAAATCATGGGTCATGAGGTGCTCCTCCAACTGAAGCTCCACTACCTTCTCCACAACTTTCGCTAAAAAGGGAAGGTTGGATATAGGTAGATAATTTGCCCTAATCTCTGGGTCCAAGGATGGCTTCTTTAAGAGTGGTCTCACCAGTGCTTCCTTCAAGGCATCAGGAAGGACTCCCTCAGCTAAAGAACTCTTGACAATCAGGGTAAACACCGGGCCAACAGTGTCACTGCATCTCATCAAGAAACGTGTCGGCACCGGATCCAGTTCGCAAAAAGTGTGCTTCAGATTGGTCGCCACCTCAATAACCTCACTGGCTTCCACTGGTTTAAACTCCCCCCAATCAGGGGAAGTGCACTCAGGATACCTCTGACGACCACTGCCAGCTCTTACATTGCTGGCTGGAGGAACACCCTGCCGAATGCTGGACACTCTGTCTGAGAAAAAAATGAGCAAACTCTTCACATTCAAAGTCTGAAAAAACCTTCTTCGGCTGCAGACAGGCAGGATGAAGTAACCTATCCACAGTCCGAAAAAGTGTAGTTGGTCAGTTCTTCCCAGCAGCAATCTCCCTGGACAGGAATACTGCCTTCTTATGGTTGATTGCCCCTTGGTATGCATTATGATGCACACGCAAGGCCAGTTTGTCCACATCCAGGCAGGATCTCCTCCAACAACGCTCCAACCTCCTACCCTTCCTCTTCATCTCCCTGAGGTCCCCATCAAACCAAGGAGACCTCAGGTACGAAGATTTGGGGCGTACATGGACGGGTGTGAGGGGGTCAATGGCGCCAGATAGAATCCTATTATAGGAGCCTACCATAGCACCAACATCTCTGACACATACATTTCCCACATCAGATAGATCAGCTGCCGTCATAAAACCCTCTGGGGTCAAACCCCATAAAGGGAGGCAGCTCATCATCTCAGCAGGGGAAGGGCATCCGGTGGGAGCCCTGAACATGAACTGCACTATGCAATGATTGGACCAAACCACCTGATCAATCCTGAGATTATCTATCTCAAGCCCCAGTGAGAACACCAGATCCAACGTGTGGCTACTGTGATGGGTTGCAGCAAAAACAGCTTGTGACACACCCAAAAGAGACATAATTTGGAGGAGACTATATCCCGGCCGAGACAATTTGTCATCGGCCCAAACATTGAAGTCCCCCAGAATAATACACCTGGGGGCCTCCAGTGTTTCACTGGCAATGAATTCGTCAATATCCTGCAGAAAATTCCCCACCATCCCAGAAGGGCGATAAACCAGGAAGATTCTGCACCCTACACTTGGACCACCACGAATGGCCATGTACTCAAAAGAATCTGGAGCTCCCACTGGGTACACGGTGAAGCCCAAGTCAGATCTAAAACAAATGACTACACCACCACCCCTACGCTCCTCTCTGGGGTAGTGCACTACAGTATACCCAGGGGGAATGGTAGCCACAAAAACTGGGCCTGCATCGTCCCCAACCCAGGTCTCTGTAATGCAAGCCAGATCGACGGAGGAAACCAAATCCACAATAATTGTGGTTTTGTTCCTAATCGACCTGGCATTGCATAGCACTACCCCCAAGGGATTTGTGGGAAAGGTAGCCCCACTGGTTACCTGACCACATGGTCTGGTGGAAACCCAGGGGACAGGTACCAAACACGTCTGGACTCTCTCTTGTGCCTGTCATCCAGAGCTCCTCCTGGACCCAATAATCTCGATCTTACCACCCTCCGCCATGTATGGGGCATCCTCCTGTCCTCTCCAAATCCCTACCTCCTGGCAAAGTCTTACCATGGTATCTGACACCTGGAGACAGGTGAATGGCTGAAGATCACATAGGAGAAATGACCCATACACAATTCTAGCCCCCCTATGCCCCACCAAACAACCCTTACACATCAGAAATATCTGAACTCTCTATCAAGACATCATAAAATCTCCTGTCTATACCATACAATGTTTAAGCTAGGAGTTAAACATGCAGCAATCCTAACAATAAATCAGTCAGCCAAAAGAAATAAACAAATAACCCTAAGAGAGACTATAAACATCTGAAAACTATTAAACAAACATTGAAACAATTTAAATACCCCCCTTCAATACAACTGAATGCCCTCAAGCACCATAAATATTATTACCCAAAGAGAATGATCATATGAAGGAGATCATTGATACAAAATAACTCCCAATCCCATAACTATTTCAAATATTTTCTTCTAAGGAGTGGCGCTTGCGCCACTCATTATGCTCACGCTAGCAAGCAGCGCAGACATTTAACACAAAATTAGCCCATCCCAACAGCTGAAATCACTTCAGAATAGGCTGTTTCAACATTATTATAACTTGTAACAGCATGCAAGCACACATGTTCAGAACTGACAAATGCTTGTTTTTTTACTGGAGCTTCTCACGGTGCTGCAGATTCTCTCTCCCCTCACTGGTAGGAGTCAGAACCAGTGAGTGGAATAAAGCCCAGCTTTTTTGTAACCAACAGCTCAAAGTCCCTCATACATTCTCCCTTTGTAGGTAAGAGCCATAATCTGTAAGGGGGATTTCAAAGTATTTTTTAATAAAAATAGTAAAAGGAAGCAGCCCCAAACCACCACCCCTTGTTGCAGGAGTCAGAACTGGTGATGGGAATGGCACACTGCTGTGCTTTATTTTTTTAAAGAATAAGCCAATGGCCTGAGTTCCGAAGGGAGCACAAAGTATTTTTTTGAAACAGGGGTCCAGCAGCATAAGTCCAGTTTCACTCCCCACCTTGTCCCATGCCCCGAACTACCTGATGTACAATGGCAAGGTTCTACATCCCCATACCATGCCAGGCACTGCCTTGTGTACAGTGGCATGCATCTCTCTTATCTGTCACATGCTAATCTCTATCCAGTACCCCCTCCCGCACCCTGTCCCTATTTTAAGAATTTCCTTGTTTCCAGTGTCACCCTATCACAATGTAAAGCATTCCCTGGTGTCCAATGGTACCTCCTTCTTCAATCTTTCCTAATGTAAAACATTCTGTGGTGGCCAGTGGTACCCCTTTCGTCATACCCCCTCATCTCATCATGTTCCAGTGCAAATCCTTCCCTGGTGTGCAGTGGTATCCCCCTTTATCCTGTCCCACCATAAAGCTGAGTGAAGGTTTACTGTTTTTTCTATGATTCGAACTGATGATGTCAGTGCTGCACAGGACTATTATGATATCAGCATTGTAATAGCTGCTGTCTGATTGGTTCTGTTCTGTGCAAAGGTCAAGGGAAGTAATAAATATAGTATCCCCTCTTTGATGTGTTGGGTTAAGGTCTTGCTTTTGTTTCTGCTTGGTGTACTCTTCATCAAGGAAGATGACTTCATTCTTTAAATAGATGGATGTGGGCATGGAGGGGCATCTGTGTGATCTAAATGGACACCCTCCTTAATAGGGTATATGATGACAGACTCTTGCTTGCATATTTGTCACCCATTTTGTGGGTGGCAATTAGAATACAAGAAAGGAACCCTCTGAACTGAAAAAAAAAAAGGTCAAGGAAAGTAATTGTGACATATCTAATCTCTAGATAAATGTTTATTTGGAGGTTAGATATAGAGAATAAAGGATGGGGTGGTGTGTGTAATGCGATTTTACACACACTGAGGGTGTGTGTAAAATCAAGTTTTACACACAACCCCATCTTCTGTTTTATATAATTGCTGGTGTGCACTTTTTCGCCACAGCAATTATATAAAAGAAAAGAAAAAAACAGATATCAGTGTTGAAGCAGCCACGGACTGGTCAGGATTCAGTGTGGTCTGCCAAGATTTTACATTTCTTTTCTGTTTTAGGGTTGCAGAAGTGGACATTTACATTTTTGAATTAGTTCTGTTTTTTTTTTTTGTTTTGTTTTTTACTTATCACCAGGTGGTGGTTGTGCCATCTGTCTAGCAATAGAAGTGAAGAGAAAGAGCAGCTGGCACATGCGCGGAGGCAGGGAAACCTGGTGCGTGTTTGCCATTATAACCAGCTGGTTATAATGGCAAATTATAACCGTGTTTGTTTCCCTATGGGGAAAAAGTACACACCAGTAATTATATTGTGATAAACTAATCAGAAAAATGTATCACCACTGGTATTGTATACATAGGGGATATTCTTTTGGGCATTCAGAAATAAGCTTTTTATTCACTTTGGAATTTTGCAAACAATGTTGCCTAGCAACACATAGCAGAGCCCCCAATTCTAGGTCAGCATTGTTTGCAACATTCCAGAGTGAATAAAAAGCATATAGTGCATGGGAGAGGGCTGTTGTGTATAAAAATCGATGGAAACACAGTGCTGTTGTACCCTCGATGTGACGTCAACATGTTGTTGTACCATCTTGAGGATGTCACATTGATGGTACAACAGCATGGAACGCACGTGCGCATGCACTTAAGTTCACCACATTTCCAGGAAACGGCCACAGCAGTAAGAAACGGACCCAAAAGTGAGGAACAACAGACAAAGTAAGGGAAATCAGATCATATTTTTTCCCTATGAAACCGCAGCCCTGTTTAATCGTGTTGTCTGTGAGATCAAGAGATGGACCGGGACTGATTGTGGCTCGTTGGGGGAGGAGGGGGCAGTGTTGGAAAGCACATTTTTTTTTTGTTTTTTTTTAAACAAAAAGTAAGCCTCCAGCACTGAATCCTTGGTGTACTGAGCCCATACACTATACAAGACAATGTATGGGCATCAGTTAACAACATCACTGAATTCACTTCTCGAGTTTACCAGGCAACAGTAAACCTCTCAAACTTCGCTCTTGAAGGTTCACACAGTTGCCATGGTAACCTCTCGAAGTGAATACAGCGTTGTTGTTAACCGATGCCCATACATTATCCTCTGTATTATACAATGAGGTCTGACAATTCTGCAATCTGATTGGCTGACTGGCACCTTTTACCTCTGCTAAATCCCCTGATATACCAATGGGTAAAGGTGCCAGTCAGCCCCATTCCTAAAATCCATCCAACCCCTGCAGTTGGCAGTGGAAAACCACCATGTTGAATTGCTGGTAAACAGCCCATGAACCTCACTGGCACTGTCACTGTTGAGTGGGACCCGCAGTCATACCTGCAACCCCTGTCAGCAGTAAAAAAAAAAAATACCACTCCAAAGTCCCCTAAAACACCTTTAAGTCAGCCATCCTCATGCTGTCAGCACCACAGACACTGAGCCTCACTAAAAGCGGAACCACTAACCCCACCAGAGACCTGTATACAGAAAACAACAACCTCACCTCGCACACAAACTGCATCCATGGCAGTTGCCATATGAAACCCTCTGATCTCGGGCCCTGTTCACTGTTTCAGGAACCGAAGCAGAAAACAGAAGAAAACAGCACATGCCACAGATTAAACAAATTTGGCAGCAGTGTTTCGAGGACATACCCACGAATTACATGCATGTGCACCAAACTCAGGGAAAACTGAGCGGGGACACCAGCAGTCTCTCTTTCTCTCTTCCCACCACCTGATCATAACAAGGCACTTCCCCTCCCCAAAAAAGAAAAAGAAACACATGCCATGCAGACTCGTGCTGCCTTTACTGCTCTCTCTCGGGCATGCACAGTCATCGTAGGAACCAATCTGGCAAACTGGCAATCTCTCTCTCTCTCTCTCTCTCTCTCTCTCTTTTCCCCCTGCCTGATCGTAACTAGAAACGTTTCTGGAAAAAAAAAAAAACACTGTTCTCATGCTGCCTTTGCTGCTTTCTCTCCCCCCCATTTGTATTAAAAAGGGAGCAAACAATCCCGTTTCATCTAAAAATAATGTAGCACAGACTCCCCATTCCGCAGGCACTGAATGACAGCAGTCTGCATAACAGATTGTTCAAATAACAAATACTGCTGATGTAATAAAGAAAAAAACAATAAAAAACCTTAGACACCGCTAACAGAAGAAGCTGGTCATCAATGTGTGTGAGTGTGTGTGTGTGTGTATGTGTGTGTATACTTCAAGTGAGGGGGAATGTCCATTTACCTAGCAACTCAGGACTTTTTTTTTCAGCAGAAGCAGATCTCTTTTATTTTATTAAAAAAATGTTTTAAAAAGTTTACACCTAAAATGTTCCTTTTTTCTTAATTTTACTCATTGTATAATCACAATAAACCAATCCAGAGTGTGAGTTATGTTGGGATTTACCACAGCTGGCCAGGATTTGACCATGAGGCTGTATGCCAGCCGTGGTAAATCTCAACATAACCCACACCTTGTTGTGGTTTATTGCTTAATTTCTGGATGCCTTATGGAATATCTTATTTGTACCATGGAACACTAATTGCCACTGTGGTGAGGCTACAGGGAAAACAACATAGGCTACAGGGAAATAACATATTTATCACCCTGGAGGTGAATAACAGGACTGAATAACCATATAGTACATGCAGAAATAAGCATTTTATTCACTCTGCAATGCTGTTAGCAAAGTTGCTTAGCAATGAGTGGTGCAGTGTAGCGGAGCCCTAAGTTCTAGTTCAGCATTGTTTGCAATATTGCAGAGTAAGTAAAAAAGCTTATTTCTGGATTTCCTGTGGAATGTTCTATTTATGCCATGGAACACTAAATGCCATTGTAATAAAGCAACATGGAAAATAACATGGGCTGCTGGGAGAATTACATGTTTTTTTGCCCTGTAGCTGAATAAATGCTTGAGTTACCACTTTTATACATTCATGTTATTCATCCCTACCATTGTATAAAATATATATTTATATATACATATCTATATATATATATATGCAGTGAAACCTGCCAAGATGAAGTGCAATGCCAGTTTCCTGAATGACAAATGGGATTAACTCCCATTGAAACTGTCTTGTTTCCTGCAGTAACTTCGCTGCGGAATACTGCAGAATTGGGTTTCATCCTGGTGGGCTTCACTGTATATACAATAACTGGTGAACCCCTTTATCACACTAATTATCAGTGTGATCAAATGCAGTAATAATTGGGTATGATGTGATCTAATAGATTTCTTTGACTGGGTGACCAAAGTAGTAGACCAGGGAGGGGCTGTGAACATGGCCTACCTAGATTTTAGCAAGGCATTTGATACATTCCCACACAAAGGATTAATACACAAGTTAGCCAGCCTTGGAGTGGGTCCCAAGGTGGTAGCCTGGATAAAACATTGGCTAGACAACAGGATACAAAGGGTAGTAGTAAACGGAGTCCACAGTGAAGAAAGGAGGGTTACTAGTGGGATACCGCAGGGTTCAGTACTGGGACCAATCCTTTTTAATGTCTTTATAAGTGACATTGCATAGGAACTGGAAGGAAAAGTATGTCTCTTTGCAGATGACACAAAGATCTGCAACAGGGTTGATACACAAGATGGAGTGGAAAGGATGAGAAGGGACTTGGCAAGGTTGGAGGAATGGTCAAATGTATGGCAGCTCAGATTCAATGCAAAGAAGTGCAAGGTAATGCACCTGAGAAACAAAACCAAGGGGAAGAGTACACAATGGTGGGTGAGATACTGACAACAGTAAAAATGGAAAGGGACCTGAGGGTAATTATATCAGATGACCTAAAGGTGGGCAAGCAATATGAGAAGGCAGTAAGGAAGGCTGGGGGGATACTGGGATGCATAGGGAGAGGCATCAATAGTAGCAAACAGGAAGTTGTTATCCCTCTGTACATACAGTTGGTGAGACCCCATCTGGAGTACTGTGTGCAGTTCTGGGGACCCCATCTCCATAAAGACATAGACAGAGTGGAGGCTGTCCAGAGGTGGGCAACCAAAATGGTGCAGGGTCTGCACCAGAAGACATACGAAGAAAGACTAAAGGAGCTTAATATGTACACCCTTGAGGAAAGAAGGAAGAGGGGGGACATGATAGAAACTTTCAAGTACCTCAAGGGACTCAACCAAGTCCAAGAGGGTAGTATCTTTCAGAAAAAGAGATGTGCAAGAACAAGGAGGCACAATTTGAAGATAGAGGGTGGACAGCTCAGAGGTAATGTGAGGAAGTATTTTTTCATGGAGAGGGTTGTGGATGCATGGAACAGCCTCCCTGAGGAGGTTGTTGAGTCAAGAACAGTGGGGGAATTCAAGAATGCATGGAACAGACATAAGGCAGTCCTAGTGGGGGGTAGGAGGAAGTAAGCTGTTGGTTAACTAGGATCTGCAGCTTATCTGTTAGGTAGGAAAATGGGCAGACTGGGTGGGCCAAGCGGTCCTTATCTGCCATCAGATTCTATGTTTCTATGTTTCTATTATGGTGGTTGGAGCACTCGCACTCCACTTTCCCTGTTGGGAAACTTGATTTTTGTGCTCACGTCTCTGCACCAGTTATTATAAAAAAACCAAAAATACACGACTTTGTGCTTGTGAAGTTTGTACTCACCCTTGGCGGGTGATGCTCACATAAACCTCTTGAGCTTTGTTCTCAAGGTTTATTGGCCATAATACACTTCAGGCATATTAAAGACTTCATAACACAGTCACCTATGCATCATTCTCATTACGTACCTATATGCATTTCTACCCAAGGTCAACAGAGCATCATGCTGCAAACATGATGGGAAGTATATAGTACCTCATTTCATGCTGAATAAGATGATGCTGAGATTTGTTTGAGATAAGAGATTGCTGAAATAAAGGTATCATATTCATCTGTTACTAAACATAACCAGAGGGAGACATGATTAATCTGCAGTAACTCTGCCACATTTTGTTGAAGCTCTTCTGTCCATTTAGGCTGTGCTCTTCTCTTACAGTGAGAAACGATTGCTTTCTAAGAGGGCGGTTAGAGAGATGCACATGATGGTTCATGAGGTGGAATTTGTTTACTGTTGTAGAGCTGGGTTTTCAAAACCCCTCGCTTAAATTGGTAGTCCTGTCATTTTCTGACCTCATATCTGTTCTCAGAGGATGGCAGTCTACATCGGACAACAGAGATGATCTGTTTTCTGACCCCAGGTCCAAGGCAGTGGGAATTCAACCAGAAAAGGATAAAAAAGGTTCTTGCCTCCAAACGTAGTTTTGAACCTGGAATTTAGGAAAAGAAAACAGCAACTGGAATAAAAGGAAATCTGTGATGAGCAAGTGAAGCAAACTGGGTGTTCTCTTTTAGAGTGGAGATACATCCTAACAGTGTTTCATTGACTTTTTTTTAAATTTTTAATCACTTAAAACAGTTTTTAAGGGTAGAAGTTCAATTTGGTGTAAATCTTTAGAAACTGGCTGGGTTGAACATTTTCAAAGTGGCTAACCAACATGGAATCCACATGGACATCACAAACTCCATGCCCTACATAAAGCAGAATGAATAACATGCAACAGTTCAACTGGCAGCCTTATTCAAAGTCCAGAACCTCCAAAATACAACCCCCTCTCCAAACCAAATAGAAGCTGCACTTTTTTTTGAGGGGGGGGTGACATGTGATACTCTCAGGTGTGCTTGCAGCTCTCAGACACCTTGCCAAATCCAGACCCCTATGATTAAAGAACACCAGGGAATCAATCAGTTGCGCTACATTGTATATGGTACTGTTCAGTGTTATGGACTCCTGTTCACTGTTCAGTTAGCCAAACTTCCAGTAATAACAGTTGATGTGACAAGTTATTTCCAAAAACCTCTGAAGATCTCCAAGGAGGTTTTCATGAGATTTTTTTTGTTTTGTGATGCAACATAGGAAAGAAAAAATTCCATTAAGTTTTTTATTTTGTAGTTTTCTCCCCAAAATCTTAGGAGATAACTTGTTAAACTGGCTGCTAGTACTAAACATTAACACTCGTAGGTAATGTTGGATGGAGATTCGAAGACCAGCCCCCACTGGTGCAAGTGCCACATCTTGTCCTAACCTTCATCCACCCAGCTGCCCCCTTAGCAATAGCAACAGAATAAAATCTGCAGATTAAAACTCTTACTGGTTTAAGAGACTCAAGAACAGCCTACAAACGGTTAAGGATCCTGCATTGCCTATGAATGAAGTCACTTGCTGTCACCCTGATCTCCGCAGTACTTCAACCATAAAGCTTCAAGTGCTTTTTTAGCCAACCAGTTGACCTTTATCTCTGACCTCAACTAGTTCAGAGACCCTGCCAAGGGACTTCTCAGTTTATATTCACCAGACGGTTTCTCTACTTAGTTCTTGCAATTTTCACAACACTTTGTCTGGCTTGGGTGTGGGTGTGGGGGGGGGGGAATAACAATTATTGCTTGTCTCTGTTTTCATGCAGTCAGCCTGTGGCAGTCTCATTCTCAACATAAAATGATACATTTGCAACATGTAACTGAACACTCTTAATGCGACTGTGCAATGTAACTAGGCTGTACAATCCTCCTCCCCATCTGGGACTTTGTCCCTCATACTGATTTCCACAGATCAAATAACTTTTCCATTAATTTAGTCGCAGCCCAGTCATTACAGCAAGACTTTTGCCTCATTCTTTTACATTTATTTTGGTTTCAGGAGGTACTATGATGTTGAGGTGAAGAACTGAAACACCTGGAACCGGGTTTTCCATGCCCTGTAAAAGAAAACAAAGTGTAATGCACAACAACCTTTTGTTACAGCAGACGCCACTTTTTGGGGGCAATTTTTTGTTTTATTATATTTTTTATGTCCCTTGCCTGACATCCATTTGGCAGCACATTCTGACCAATTCTCCAAGTCACAATTCAGGAGTTACTGTATGCTGATTCGGCCCAATTTTCAAAACAATTTCCCATGTAATTTGGCTGTTAGCCATTTTAAAACACTTTTTGTATAGACAAATGCCTGCCCCAGAGTTCCCAAGGATGTGTCCAAGATTTCCTATTATTACAATTTTTTTTTTGGGGGGGGGGCTCCCTGGAAATTTTGTCCAGACTTCCTTTCTGCAAGAAAACAGGGCTTTTAAAATGTTCATGTTTTGTCATTTCAAATGAAGAAAAGAAAATTGTTCAAGCAACTAACTTTCACATGTAAATGGGGTCTATAGATGGCAGAAGCAATGGCTCATCTACATGGAACATCTACATTAGTAGAGTAAACTTTTTTTGTTTTAAACTCCCTTCCCCCCCCAGCCCCTTGCTTGGGAGAACATTGGTGCCTCTTCTTTTTAAATAAACAAGCATTTGTCAATGCCGAATGTTGGCTTGCTGGCATTGGCATTGGTAGTGCAGGAGTTAGACAGATGCATCATAGGAATGGCAGTGAAGTATTGAACTGATGCCAACCCACCCCCACCCTGCAGAGAGTGACAAGCATTAGGGTGTCGCTTTGGGTGTTTGGTAGTGCAGTGCGGAAAACATGTCGGGCAGGATGCAAGAAATGACAGCTGCGCAGTTCATAAGGAGGTGTAAAAAATGCCAGTGTTGAAAATGTGGCATGTAAATATACCAAATTTGCGAAGCTACTAGAATTATTATTGAAATATGCATACTGCGCTTACCATACCAACATTTATGGGCGTTCGGCACCAAATTTTCAACATAGGCATTTAGCACCTCTGCTCATGTACAGTGTCACTTTTATTTCCTCAAAGTATCCCAAGAAGTGATTTCGCACAGCGACCACGCTATTCTGCGCCGGAAGTGCAAAAACACATTTTGGGCACGATATGTCAAATGATGGCTGTACTGTTCATCAAGAGGTGTGGAAAAATGGCAATGGTGAAAATCCAGACTGAAAATATCACAAATGCACGATGGTACGAGCGTGCATGCAATCTGCCAACGCATGCTCGTAACACAGTTATTTTATGGAGTATCATCACCAAGTTTTCAACATAGGCATTTTAGGTCCTCTGCTCATGAACTGCGCCACTGTCATTTTCATAATCTGCCCAAACACTGATTTCCCACAGCTTACTGCGCTATTGTGTGCCGGAAGTGCAGAAACACATTTCGGGCAGGATGTGGAAAATGACAGCTGTACTTTTCACAAGGAGGTGTACAAAAATGACAATGCTGAAAATCTGGCAGTAAAATATTGTGAATGCACGAAGTTACGAGCCTGCATAGCAACCGAGCAACACACACTTGTAAAACAGGCATTTGTTGGATTTTTTCCACCAAATTTGGAACTTAGGCTTTTTAAGAGGGCACCTCATGAACACCGCCACTGTCATTTCGTTAATGGGCCCCGAAAGGTGATTTCACACAGTGACTGTGAAATCACCTTTTGAGGCCGATAAATGCCATGAAAGTGACAGAATTCATGAGGAGGGGCCCCAAAACCCCATGTTGAAAATTTGGTGCAAAAATTCCAAAAAATGCCTGAAAAAACCCTATCTAGCCCATTATACAGCTTACCGGCATTTCCTCAGTTCGCGGTCGGCTTTGAAGAGTGCAGACGTGTTCCCGGTCCACCGAAGATCATCGCACCAGACTCCGGAGGTAAGTATGGGGTGAGGGGGGGGTGTGGGAGGCAGGGTGTGCAGTGGGTGGAGTGCGGGTTGTGAGAGGGCAGGAGAAGTGCCGTGGGACCATTTTAATTTGCAGGTTTAAAAAAAAAAAAGATGGCGGGACGCTTGTCACACTGGGGTGGGCCTCGCCGGCAGAAGATGGCTGGGCGGGGAGCCGACGGGGATTAGGCACCCGTCGGCCATGGCATCAGTTGCCACACTGGGGTGGGCTCCCAGCGTGGCACCCTGTACTGGGGGGAGAGGACAATGGAGCCGACGGGGTATTGGGCACCCCCGTCGGCCATGGCATCAGTTGCCATGCTGGGGTGAGCTCCCAGCGTGACACCCTGTACTGGGGGGGGACGGCACGTAATAAAGTGGACATAAGCTTGTCTCTGATTGCAGGGGCACTTTGTTTAGAAGTTTTGTCCACTTTACATAATGTTGGTGTCAGCGCTAGCATGCTGGCTTATTAGGGAATGAGGGACGCACCTACTGATGCGTGCCCTGCATTCACCCAACAGCAGCCGCGCCCCCAAAGCTTCACTCTCCCAATATGTTGACTGCCGCTTAAGCGCGGCAAGCCAACATAAAAATGGACTGTATATCTTTCAACACACTGTAATATTGCTTTACAAAATGGGAAGGGGGCTACAGCAGCCATATCCCCTTTGTGGCTGATGAATTTACAGTAGCTTTTTAAATTGTATTTTTTTTTAAGGAAAAAAATAAAGAGCACAATAGTCCTAGACTAGACAGGACTAAAGATGCAGGACCATGTCCCGCAGACCTGACTGCAAAATAACACTTTCACTTCCCCCTGACTGGCATAAGCTTCCAGAGCTCTGAACCATTCCCTTCATTCCTTTGGGACCTTGTACATAGTGGGTGACATTCCCCTACCCACTCTGGTTCTTGGAGTATGCCTCTGCATGGCATGCGCTTACATCAGGGGCTTTACAATACCGTGCTAGATGACAGGATAAGAAGGCTGCAGATGTTGCTTCAAGGTTGCGTGCAGTATTTGGTGTGTAGAGCTCTGTGTAAGGCCTTAGGGGAGTATGCACTGACTTCACATCAGTTACCTTTGAAATAACAGAGACAAAGAAACAGACAAATTCATAGGAAACTCAAACCATAAGCAGAGAAAGGCTTGGCATTTTGTATGATGCATTCTATATGTATTGTTCAAGATGCGAAGCTCCAGAGAAGATTTACAAAAGACTGAAAACCATCAGCTGGCCAAACTCCCACCCTTGGTCCTTAATGTCAGCACATAATCCAAAAACTGTGTACTGAGCTAATTGGCAGAAAGCTATTCCATTCTAATCTCACAGAGTAACTCAAAGCAACTGTACATAACTAATCGGCTAATAAGAAAATCAAGTGGTGTAAGAATGTTATCTCAGCAAGACTTCATCCAGTCCCAAAATAAACAGGGCTGGAGACCTGAAATGTGAATCATTTTCAGCTTGGTCACAAAGCTGCATGCATTCATGTTAATATTTTAGAAACACCAATTTCTGAAACATAAGCAAATTGCATTAATGCTCTAGTTAGGGTTAAAGTGACAAGAGTAGGGAAATGTGGCAGTAGGGTTTCCAGTTCTAACACCCCACCCCCACCCTGCACTAACCAACAGGCATTGGGAATGTGCCTTGGGGTCGTCAGCGCTAACACTTACCCCATTCCATAAGTAAATAAGCTCAGATGGGTACAGTATAGGAGAATGGGGTGAGCATTAGAGCTGACAACCCCAAGGCACACCCCTGACGCCTGTTGGTGTGTGAAGGTTGAGAGTGGTGTGTTAGGGCTGGAAACCCTAACACTACATTTCCCTTCTTTTGTCACTTTAACCCTAACTAAAGCATTAATGCAGATTTTTGCAATTTATTTCTTACTTTTTGAGATAGTATAATTGTGTCCTTATTTGCCTGTGGGAGCGCACAGCCCTCCGAGCCCTGCGCTCCCATCCCTCCATAGATTTGTGTATGCATGTAGCTGTGGAAGCACAGGGCCCCCAGGCCTTGCACTTCCTTTTGTAGGACAACAGTGACCAAACTGTTAGTATTACCCCACCTCATATACCCAGTACAGAAAACTTTTGAATCCCCACACAAACGTTATTCTGCACAACTGCAACAACATTCCACACCACAGGTGTGAAAACACATTTTGAACAGGATTTTAAAAATGGCAGCTGTGACATACATGAGTTGGGTTAATAAGAAAGATATATTGAAAATCTGGGTTCAAAATATAAAAAATTTATAAAGTTATGAGCATGTGTAGCGAAATTGCAACAAATGGTCTTAACTTTGACATTGTTTCATATTTTGACTCCAAATTTTTAACATAGTCTTCTTATGCCTTACCTCATAAACCCCCCCCATAGGTGGAAATTTTCAAATATGCACCAAAACACCATTCCGCACCACATGTGTGAAAACATGTTTTGGACAGGATGTGAAAAATTACAGCTGTACTGTTTATGAGGTGGTGTGAAAAAATGGTTATGTTGAAAATTTGGAGTCAAAATATTAAAAATTACCAAAGTTATGCATGTGTGTAGAAGAATTGTAATGAGTGCTCATAACTCAGGCATTTTTAGGATTTTTTTCACCAGATTTTCAACATGGCCTTTTTGGGACCCCACAAAATGAACACTGGTGGTGAAATTTCATATTTGGTCCCAAAAGGTGATTTCACGCAGTGACCTCAAAATCACCTTCCGGGCCTGATTAACAAAATGACAGTGCCAGTGTTTATGAGGTGGGGTTCCAAAAAGGCCATGTTGAAAATTTGGTGAAACAATTCCTAACAAGCATTTGACAATGCCGAATGTTTGCTTGCTGGTATTAGCATTGGAAATGCAGGGGTTAGACAGATGCAGAGTAGGAATGGCAGTGAAGTACTGAACTTCACGCCAACGCCACCTCCACCATGCAGAGATGGACAGGCATTGGGGCATGCGTTTGGGTTGTCACCCATAACGTTTATGCCGTTTCACTTCACCCTATCCTGCAGACACTGACAAGTGTTGAAGTGTGCCTTGGGGTGTTCGGCTTTACAGTCACCCCACTCCATAAGGACATATGCTGAAATGGGTGCAATATAGAATGGGGTGAACTGTGGGGCTGAAGAGTCCAAGGCACAGCTCAATGCCTGTCAGTGGCTGCAGAGTGGGGTTGGAATGGCATGAACATTACAGTCGGCAGTCCAAAGGCACACCCCTGATGCCTGTCAGTCGGTACAGGGTGGGATGTTATAGTTAGAAACCATAATGCACCGGGCATGTGTTCGTATTTGCAGTACAAATTTTCAGCATGGGCAGTTTGTGGCCCCCACCTCATGAAAGCATTTGGGACCTCTTCTCATGAACAGTGGCACTCTGATTTTGTCAATATGTCCCAAAATTTGAGTTTCCACAGCGACCGTGCCACTGTGCGACAGATGTATGTGTAACCCCTAGATGGCGCTATCCCAGGGGCTACTACCCCTGCCTGATTTGCCACTAACAGGTTGAGGGGCCTGGATCCAATGGCGGGTGCCTCCACCCAGAGGTCAGGGTTTGCAATAGTTAAACTAACTTGGTCACAGCCCTCTGGGACACTGCAACCCCTTTCTTCCACTAGTGGCCCACACAATATATCAGAATTACCTTCACAGTATACACTTACCTCCAGGTCTGGTTCCGGCACTGGGACCTCCTGTGAAATGAGATACAGTGCAACAATCACAGTACAGTACTTTAACATAGACAAATACCTCAGGCAGTATAACTTTGCTGAAACAAGCAGCTCTGATTTATTTAGGGGGATATAACAAGGACAGGGGGAAATCAGGTTAGTTAGCTTATCACTCTAATAATCTACCTATGGCTCTGTGCACAGGCCTATCCCTATCAGTTACTGTCCCTGGGTACCCAAGCCCTAGTGGCTAGTCCAAACTGTGGCAGCTGGTAGGGGCTTTCACACAGAGAAAAGGAGAATTAAACAGTCAGCAGTACAGTAATTCCATTTGGATTTAATGTGGCAATTCAACAGGGAGCGACTCTGAATTAGTACTCACGACCTCCAAATAAGATAGGGTCCTTCAATGTCAGCAGGGCTCACTTGAGGTACACAAACCTCTTCACACATCCATATAAAGGAAAGCACTATACCAGGCAGGCTGCATCTGTATCCCGATCACAATTACTGCACAATACCCGGGAGAACACACAGCAGATTCAGTTCCTGACAGACCGAGTGCAATTTTCAGCAATTCCTCCAGTCTTCTACAGGGTGAGCCTGGTTTCTACTCTTCAGAGATCCTTTGATTCTTTTCACAGGACGGATTCAGTCCCAAAGCTGTTACACAAGCTGCAGACCGAACTCTGGGCCTTACACACGTTTTTGACTAAAACTGCACACTGAAAAAGCACAGGGCTCCTTCCTTCTTCTTCACTGCCAAAGCTCAACTGAAACTCCAACCGACAAAACCGGGCACTTCCTTTGAGTTCCTCCCAGTTCTTGACTGGATTGGCTGTCACTCACAATAGACTGCTGCTGTTGGTCCAAAAAGGTGCTGAAGTCTAAACTACATCTCCCAGAGTCACTGCTCATACAATCCTCTTGTGGCTGGCTCAAATTATGAGTCCAAGTTCTGATTCGTCCAAGGCACCATTTTAGAGCTAGCTTACCCCACACTGATTGGTCCAGTTCAGCAGTTCAAAACTAGAATGGGGAACTAGCAGACACAGTTCTGACTGCAAAGAAAGCAGGTTAGACAAACTGTAATTTCATTATTACTCTAAATAATTTCTGGCAAACAGTTACATCTTTCAGATAGGTTCCCATTGCACTCCTAGTGACTGCAAAAATGAAGTGAATTGGCAGCAGCTCGAGTGGTACTCAGAGAAGCACACAGTCCCCCCATACAAACTAATTATGTCTGCAAGCAGACAGCTCTTAAAGAGACAGTACCAGAGGCTCTAAAAACACTCACTGATAAATGGCTTAAATGCCAAACACCATTCAGGCTTGGAGCATTCAAGCAAGCTCCTGGAAGTCTTTTGGGAACCCCCATTTGCAGGGGGTTACACCTTTCCTAGTTTGGGAAAGCTTGGACGTCCGCCAAGCAAGTACCCATAAGTTTTAACTGCAACCATATACATTTGCATTAGGCTCACACATGTAATCTCAGTCAGTATATCATTTTACCAAGAACACATTTCTGAAACATTGCAGTACGTCACTCTTACACAGTATTACACACACATTGTACCATAACTCAAGTTATTACCTCTTGTACATGAAACCTGAAGAGAGGGGCCCTTCCTATCAGTTACCTGGGGCTGGACGGGCAAGGTCACCATACTTAGAGGGTAACACAAGTAACTTGAGTTAGCACTGACGCCAGTTTGGGCAATGAGCTGGGACACATACACTCCTTTATGGACAACATTGAGAGGCAAGTCCACAGGCCTCCCAAGTGAATCATAACTGAGGTGCACCACAGGCTTTACAGCTCGACCAGTCTTTCTAGGGGAACTGTTATAGTCTCTGCACTCTGAGCCTCATTTTCAGCATTGTCCTCACTTGTCAGGGGAGTCTCCATGGGGGTAGAGAGGCTAGAACTTGGGGCACTTTCAGCTCCAGGAGTTACAGTTTCTGAGTCCACAACATTTGGCTCACATGGAGAGCTTTTGGACACTGGCAGTGGACTGTCAGGGCACTCAAAATACTCTTCTTGTTCGGGTGTATCACCAGTCTGCCCCAATCTATCATTTTCCTCCCCTGAAAGCTCAAACAGTTCAACCATGCACAATGATTCCATTTCATCTGATCTGATGCTTTGCACTTCACTTTCTGGGAGCATTGGTCCAGGGATGAAGCTGGGGGCTTAGACAGTCCAGAAGGCCCAGCTTCATCTCCAGTATTGACTAGGGATTGCCCCGAAACAATTGACTCAGTTCGTAAGAAGGATAGTATTCAAAGTCACTCTCACTTTCTTCCGATATGGACTGACAGTCATGCTCAACTGGGACTTGTGGAGGGGAACACTTTAACTTTGCTTCTGTAGGTGCAGACTTTCTTGATCTTTTCTTAGCAGCAGCTCTAGTCACTGGTCCAGAGGGGGCATCTTCTAGGGGCTCAGACTCAATTAAGATTTGTCCAATGGGCAGTAAATGATTTCTATGCATTGTTTTTACATCTTTTGAATTATTCTCAAGCCTTACTTTGTACACTGGCAGATCATCTAGTTTGCCCACTACAATGTGAGGAGATGGTGCCATCTGTCAGCAATCTTGTGCTTGCCATGCAGTCCCAGATTTCTTAGCAATACCCGATCTCCTCCTGGAGTTCCTGTGCTTTCACCTTTTATCATACCTTTCTTTGTTGGCCAGATTTCTTTGGCAGCCATGGTTTGAGCCAGTTGGATGCGCATGAGTTAGCTGGGCCTTTAACTTTGCACATACTGTAAATAGTTGTCAGCTTGAACCCCATCAGGAGAGACCCCAAAACACACATCTACTGGTAGTCGAGCTTCTCTTCCAAACATCAGGCGGTAGGGGAGAATCCAGTGGCATCACTTTTGGTGCAGTTATAAGCATGTACCAGGGTGCTAATTTGTTGGCTCCATCTAGGCTTGTCCTTTGGGTGCAGGGTGCCCAGCATATCTAGCAAAGTGCGGTTGAAACGTTCAGGCTGTGGGTCCCCTGGGGGTGGTAAGGAGTGGTTCTGGACTTCTCCCACAGAGAAAGCATCTCTTTGATCAGACGACTCTCATGTCTCTCCTTGATCAGAATGGATTCTTTGTGGAGCCCCATAGTGAACAAAAAGTTTTCTACAAGTACTTTGGCCACAGTGGATGCTTTCTGGTCTTTGGTGGGAAAGCTTGGGCATATCTCGTAAATGGTCAGTGACCACCAGCACATTACTGATATTTCTTTGATCTGACTCCAAACTCAGAAAATCAATACAGACCAGCTCCATGGGTGCACTGGTGGTGATGTTAACAAGGGGGCAGCCCTCTGGGGCAAAGCTTTCTCTCTGTAAGCAGCGACTACAAGTTCAATGTGTTGCTCCACATCAGCCCCATCTTAGGCCAATAGAATCTGGATCTCACCAAGTCAAGTGTTCTGTCTATACCAAGGTGCCCCATGTGGTTGTGCAAGGACCTCAGTACTGAGTCTCGAAGGCAGTGGGCAGCACTAGTTGTTGTTTGTCTACTTGTCCCCTCTGTCTACTGTTTCTCTGTATAACAGTTTATTGATCAGTTTCAACTTAGGACCTTCTTTGTATAACAGTGCAGTTCTCAAATCAGTGGAGCGTAATTTGGACACATCTTTTCCTGCATAGAGGGCTTCTAAAGCTGCTTTGATCATGGGATCGCGGGATTGCGCCGCCCGAATACTGTCATTGTCCAGCTGAGGCAGTACACCAATGTCTATTGCAGAAAAGTGGCAATAAGCAGCAGGTATGCAATTCTCAGAGGGTCCCAAGCAATCCACCATGCAGTCCACTGCATCCGTGGACATTTGTTCCTCCCTGTCAAACTTCCGCAGAGTGCCCGAATGTCAGGTTCTGCCAATCGGACCCAATCATTCTGGGGAACAGGCCTCCGGAGAGAGCATCAGCATCTATGTGGTTCAGACCTGCTCGTATTCGAGAGCATAGTCATATGTAGATAATGCAGAAAGCCACCTATGGCCAGTGGCATCCAACTTAGCTGAGATCTGCACATAGGTCAAAGGATTATTGTCAGTTTTTACTAGTATTTTAGCCCCATACAAGTACTCATGGAATTGGTCAACAATAGCCCACTTCAAAGCTAGGAATTCTAATTTATGTACAGGATAGTTCTTTTCGGATGGGGTCAGGCTTCTACTGGCAAAGGCCACTGGTCTCAGGCCATTCTCATGCTCTTGGTACAACACAGCCCCCAACCCTTGCAAGCTAGCATCAGTGTGCAGGACGAAGGTTTTCTTGGATCGGCATAGGCCAGCACTGGAGCATGGGTAAGTTGATATATGATCTCATGAAAAGCAGTCTCACAATCAGGAGTCCAGCGGGCTCCAAATACTCACTCGGATGAAAATACACTCTTTTCAGTCTTGAGGGACGCTGACTTTTGGTATTTTTGTGGGTTGGGGATACCTTGAGTAAGGTTAAGTAAAGGGGGATCACTCTTGAATAGTCCTTGATGAAGCGCCGATAATAACCACAGAATCCCAGGAATCTTTGCAGTTCTTTTAGATTTTTGGGCTGGGCCAGGTGGTCAAGGCCTCAACTTTACTTGGGTCAGTCTCTATTCCTCGGTGGATACTATGTGTCCCACATACTTTACTGATGTTTGAAAGAATTGACACTTATCAATGGACAGTTTAAGGCCAAAGTCCTCCAGTCGGTCCAATACCTTAAATAATCTGCTCTCATGTTCCTCCAGTGAGCTGCCAAACACAATAACATCATCTAGGTATACCAGGCACTCTAGTAAGTTCATGTCCCCACTGCACGCTCCATCAATCGTTGAAAAGTGGCTGGGGCACCTGAAATCCCTTGAGGCATCCTCATGAATTCATAGAAGCCAAGTGGACAGATAAAGGCCGTCTTCTCACGGTCCTCTGGGGCCATCGGGATCTGGTAGTACCCATCATGGATCCAGCACAGAGAACCACTTGCTCCCTGCTTAGGCAGTCCAAAGCATCCTGAATGCGGCATTGTGTACTGATCAGGATAGTCCGCCGTTTAAGGTGCGATAATCCACACACATCCTTACTGTTCCATTCTTTTTCCTCACTACCACAATGGGGGAAGCATAAGGGCTTCTGGATTCTTGTATTACACCAGCAGCTAACATCTCTTGCAGATGCCGTCTCACATCATCTATGTCAGCAGGTGCCAGGCGTCGAGACCTCTCACGAAATGGTCTTTCGTCATGCAGCCGGATATTGTGCTCAGCTCCTTGCACGCATCCTACATCCCATTCCTTTAAAGAAAACACCTGGTCTCTCTGGGCAAGCTTCTCACTGATCCTCACTTTCCATTCAGCTGGCAGCAGGGAGTCGCTGAAATCAAACAAGTCAGGCGTTACTCTGTCATTCTTCCTTGAACTCTTGCTGCTGGGTAGCACTGCAGTGTCTGCACAATGCACATTAGCCAGGATGCAACCTCTGTTTACTCGAATGTCTCTTTCAGACACATTATGAACTTGGACCATTACCCTTCTGGCATAAGCATGGGCTCTAGCGGGCAAAATACTAGGAGTGACCAGCAGTCCCTCTGGCAATTTTCCATTCCCTGGTGCATCAAACATTAATATTTTATTCTTAACATCCTTTCTGATACGGACCTCTCCTGAAAGGTACACTGGGCATTTGGCCAGGATCAGAGACTCAGGATCCTTCTTCCATACTCCGGACGGTTCCTCTGGTTCTGTTTTTCAGCATCTCTCTGTGCCTCATAGGCCTTCTTAATTAAAGCTGGAACTCTTAAAGCTCTACTAGTCTTTGACCCCTGTTTTTCATAACACAACTGTGCCAGCCTTCCGAACATATGAGCATTTGTTCCAATCAACAAGGGACACCATCATACAGTCCAGTGGGGGACACACTAAGGCTAGGGTCTCTACTTGTTCGGCCACCCAGCCACGGAGGTGGGGAAAGACAGCCAAATTTGGATATACTCGAATAGGGTAGGCCTTCTCACTTAACCCCCATACATGCAGTCCTTCTAATGGTTGTAAGGGTATGTCTGACAAATGCTTCTGATACCAATCCTGGAACATAATTGTCACTTGGGAGCCACTGTCTAATACAGCTCTTGTAGACACTCCATTCACCTTTACAGTGGTCTCCATGGAGGGACCCACTATTCTGGACCAGTCTGAGAGGCGGTAGTGGGGCCTGGGCAACTGACCTTGCCACAAAGGACGTGAATTAGCATTTTGGTGCCCTCACTGGGATCATGTCGTGCACCTCTTAACCACTGATTTCTTCTCCAAGCTCTCCTTGTAGCCTATATGCAACTTTGTCAGTGTCTTTTGGGGACTGGCATTCCTTTTCATGTGCCCATCTTTCCCACAATTATAGCAAAACATACTTTCTGGAGTTTGAGCTGGCCGAGGCGCCACACTGGGAGCCAGGGCGGGGGTATTACTAACTGGAAACCTTGGTGCCATCTCTGTCTGCGGCATGATAAGCATTTGGAGACATCTCGTCAGTTTCTCCACTTCCATGGTCAAGGAATTGAGTTTGGAGCTGTTATCAGCAGGAGATACATGGGTGGGTACCCCACCCCATAGCAGATGCAGTTGGATATAGGTCAGGGCCTGCATTTGCAGGCGTGGCTTCATAAAGGGACAGTTTTGAATTCCTGGATCTCTCTCAACAGTTCGCCCCCATTGTGGCATATCTTTTTCCTTGTCAGAGCACTCATTGACTGTCAACCTCTGCCCCTGAACTTCACTTGATGGGTCACCCTCAGTCACTCGGTCGTAGCCACAGCTGTTGGTGCAGGTACCTCGAGGTCGCCTTTTCTCAACTCCTCAATTTCTCTCATTAACTCATCATAGGAGGGTGGGGATTCCAGTCGATTTGCCAGGCGTAACTGAAGCAACAGCAGTTCTGAGAAGGGGGCAGACTTAAGGATTCTGTCCAGTCTGGTTCGGTCCAGTTCAATCGCTGGCAAACTACCCTTTCTGAGGCATTCTTGCAACAATTTTTCCAGCCGAGAGACATACACAGACAACAACTCCCCTTGGTACTTTTGTGCATTTCTTACTCTCCACCATAGGTCCTCATCAGAATCTGGGCTCCCATACACATTCTCCAAGGCCTCAAGATAGGCCTGTGCAGTCGCTTCAGGGTTACTGGCCCGTTTAGCACGGATGGTAGCCAGGGCGGGACCTCGAGGCTCTCACTAACCCTCTTCGCTTTTTCGCCTTCCGAGCATTGCCATTCTAGCACTTGGGGGCAACATAGTCTATCCAGGTCTCCCAGTCATCCTCCCCTTGGGGGTGGGAGGGTGCCGAGAAGATCCTCAACCTTCGGTAAGAGTCGTGACTAATGGCAGGTGCAGAAATAGGAGTCTGCATTGGTTCAGCCACCATTACGGGCACTGGAGCAGGAGAGGGTGTTGGGGAGGAACACCCCAGGTGGCAAGAATAGTTTCTTCAAGTCCTCCACAGTTTTCCCTCCCAGCAACCATTCAGCAAATTTCTCCTCAAAAGTTTCAGATAGTGGTGGGGCTCATTCCCCGGTCTTTACTGTCCTTAGTTATCACTCTCCAAGCAGTGAGGGTCCTCTGGGGTAATGGTCTGTGGCACTTTGGAGCTATCTATGGGATCCTTAAACTCTACTAAGGCCAGGAAAGTGTGGGTGAGCAGATTAGCATGCCGACCCACCACCACAGGGTTTTGTAAACCTTCCACCTTGGAAAGTACTCCTGCACAGTGTCCATATTGATACCCAGGGGATGTCCAGGATAAGCATAGCATTTTGGGGTCGATCTCCCCCAGTACACCACTCCACCAGCCGGTGCACAGCCACTTCTGTCGGGTACCATTTTTTCTTAACAGTGGTTCGAATATGGCCACTAGAGGACACACAATCCCAGCGGTGAGCCTCCAAGATGTAACCCCTAGATGGCGCTATCCCAGGGGCTACTACCCCTGCCTGATTTGCCACCACAGGTTGAGGGGCCTGGATCCAATGGCGGTGCCTCCACCCAGAGGTCAGGGTTTGCAATAGTTAAACTAACTTGGTCACAGCCCTCTGGGACACTGCAACCCCCTTCTTCCCCAGTGGCCCACACAATATATCAGAATTACCTTCACAGTATACACTTACCCCAGGTCTGGTTCGGCACTGGGACCTCCTGAAATGAGATACAGTGCAACAATCACAGTACAGTACTTTAACATAGACAAATACCTCAGGCAGTATAACTTTGCTGAAACAAGCAGCTCTGATTTATTTAGGGGATATAACAAGGACAGGGGAAATCAGGTTAATTAGCTTATCACTCTAATAATCTACCTATGGCTCTGTGCACAGGCCTATCCCTATCAGTTACTGTCCCTGGGTACCCAAGCCCTAGTGGCTAGTCCAAACCGTGGCAGCTGGTAGGGGCCTTTCACACAGAGAAAAGGAGAATTAAACAGTCAGCAGTACAGTAATTCCATTTGGATTTAATGTGGCAATTCAACAGGAGCAACTCTGAATTAGTACTCACGACCTCCAAATAAGATAGGGTCCTTCAATGTCAGCAGGGCTCACTTGAGGTACACAAACCTCTTCACACATCCATATAAAGGAAAGCACTATACCAGGCAGGCTGCATCTGTATCCCGATCACAATACTGCACAATACCCGGAGAACACACAGCAGATTCAGTTCCTGACAGACCGAGTGCACTTTCAGCAATTCCTCCAGTCTTCTACAGGGTGAGCCTGGTTTCTACTCTTCAGAGATCCTTTGATTCTTTCACAGGACTGATTCAGTCCCAACAAGCTGTTACACAAGCTGCAGACCGGAACTCTGGGCCTCATACACGCTTTTTGACTAAAACTGCACACTGAAAAGCACAGGGCTCCTTCCTTCTTCACTGCCAAAGCTCAACTGAAACTCCAAACCGACAAAACTGGCATTCCTTTGAGTTCCTCCCAGTTCTTGACTGGATTGGCTGTCACCACACTAGACTGCTGCTGTTGGTCCAAAAGGTGCTGAAGTCTAAACTACATCTCCCAGAGTCACTGCTCATACAATCCTCTTGTGGCTGGCTCAGATTATGAGTCCAAGTTCTGATTCGTCCAAGGCACCATTTTAGAGCTAGCTTACCCCACACTGATTGGTCCAGTTCAGCAGTTCAAAACTAGAATGGGGACTAGCAGACACAGTTCTGACTGCAAAGAAAGCAGGTTAGACAAACTGTAATTTCATTATTACTCTAAATAATTTCTGGCAAACAGTTACATCTTTCAGATAGGTTCCCTTTGCACTTTAGTGACTGCAAAAATGAAGTGAATTGGCAGCAGCTCGAGTGGTACTCAGAGAAGCACACAGTCCCCTATACAACTAATTATGTCTGCAAGCAGACAGCTCTTAAAGAGACAGTACCAGAGGCTCTAAAAACACTCACTGATAAATGGCTTAAATGCCAAACACCATTCAGGCTTGGAGCATTCAAGCAAGCTCCTGGAAGTCTTTTGGGAACCCCCATTTGCAGGGGGGTTACATATGAAAACACAGATCAGGCAGGATGTGAAGAATGACAGCCGTACCATTCATAGGGAGGTGTGAAGAAATGGCAATGTTGAAAATCTGTAGTGAAAGTATTAAAAATGCTCAAACTTCTGAGCGTACATGGAAATTGCGCAATGCATGCGTGTAACACAGTCATTTAGTGGAATTATTTCACCAAATTTTCAACATAGGCATTTTGTGACCTCTGCTCATGAACACTGTCACTATGATTTTCTTAATCTGTCCCGAACATTGATTTCCCACAGCAACTGCAGCATTCTGCTTCAGATTTATAAATGCATATTTCGGGAAGGATGTGAAAAATGACAGCTGCACTGTTCATAAGGAGGTCTTAAAAAATGGCAGTGTTGAAAATTTGGAGTGAAAATACTACAGATTTGCGGAGTTATGAGAGTGCGTGGAAACTGCATCATGCACACTTGTAACAGTCATTTTATGGATATTTGTCACCAAATGTTCAACATAGGCATTTTAGGACCTCTGCTCATGAACAGAGTCACTGTGATTTTACATATGAACATACGAATCTGCCAGCAGAGCACACCAATCGGTCTATGTAAGTCTGCCCAAGTGTGCAGCTAGCACCCTAGATTGCAGCTACCCCAGCCTTCTCCCCCTCAGTTCCTCCCCAGCTTGTCCCAGCCCCACCCCCCGGCTCTTACTCTTGCTTTATCCCACTCCTCCTTAAAGCTATTGACTATCCTACATGTTACCACACCCTCTGGCACCGCATTCCAACTAGACACCACCCTCTCAGAGGAGTAGTGCCTCCTCATTTCCTTCTTTAAAAGTCCCCCTTTCAACCTTAGTCAATGCCCGCTCGTCTCTCTTCCACTCCTCAGTTTAAACACCCCCCATGCTAGGTTTAGTTACCCCCTCAGGTATTTAAATGCTTCAATCTTATCCCCCCTATCCCTCCTCTCCTCCAGTGTGTACATGTTCAGGTCCTTCAGCCTAATTTCATATTTCTTTCCTTCCATCCCCTTTAATATTTTCGTTGCGCTCCTTTACATCCCCTCCAGTAACTTTTTATCTCTCCTCAGGTATGGCCCCCAGTATTGCACATAGTACTCTAGGTGCGGTCTGACCAATGATCTGTAGAGAGGTAGGATCACATCCCTGTGTCTGGATGAGAACCCCCTTGCAATGCACCCCAGCATCCTGTTTGCCTTTACTGCTGCCCTTGTACAGTGGGCTGAGTTGTTCATGCTCCCAGTTACCAAGACCCCTAGGTCCTTCTCCTCCTCTCTGATCCCCAACCAATAGTCCCTCTTCTGGTTCTTAGCCCTGAAGTGCATCACCTTACACTTCTTTGCATTGAATCCTAGTTGCCACTTCACCGACCATGTCTCTAGTTTGGTTAGGTCCCCCTGCAGTTTTCACCATCCGTCCTTTTCGTCCACCACCGCCCCCAAGTTGATATAATGTGCAAACAAACTAACCTTGCTCCTCACTCCATGTGCTATATCAGAGATAAAGGCCCAAATAGCACTGGGCCCAGCACTGACCCCTGCAGCACCCTGCTTGTCACTGCTGTGGGTGCCGAGAGCTCCCACACCACCACCACCCTCTGCACCCTCCCTTGTATCCAGTTTTCTATCCATTTAGTCAGCTTTTTCCCCACCTCCACTGCTGTCAGCTTCCCCCCAGTATCCCATGAGGCACTGTATCAAAGGGCTTACTGAAGTCCAAGTACAGGACATGTACTGCATGGCCCATGTCCAACTCCCTTGTCACCCAGTCACAATACTCTGTTAGGTTGGTTTGACAAAACCTCCCTGAGATGAACCCATGTTGCCACCCATCTTGGAGGCCATTACTCTCTAGGAATGCCACCAGCCTCTCCTTCAGTATCGGCTCCATAAGCTTACCCACTATGGAAGTGAGACATACCGGCCGATAATTTCCTGGCTCCTCCCTAGGCCCACTCTTGTGTATGGGCACCACATTGGCCACCCTCCAGTCCTGGGGCACACATCCCGTTTCTAGGGAGGTGATGAACAGATCTTACAGCGGCTCAGCCAACAGCTCCGCCATCTCCCTCAGCACCCTGGGGTAGATGGCATTGGGACTTGGTGCTTTGTCCACCCTTACTGCCTTCAGCCCCTCTAGCATCCCTACTTCCTGTGATCACTTTGTCCGTCACCTCCTGCCCCCCTTTCCACACCCACCCCAGCCCATTCTGGTAGTGGGCCATTCCTCTTCTTAGTGAAAATGGAGCAGAAGTACTCATTTAGAATTTCCACTTGCTCCTCCCACTTTTCCAGCCAATCCCCTCCCCGCTTTATTCTCACAATATGTTCCTTGCACTTCCTTTTTTCCCTGACATACCTAAAAAAGTCCTTTTCCCCTCCTTTTATGCCCTGTGTGGAACTTAATTGCCTGGAGGCCTTAGCTTTTTTTCACCCTCCTGGCAACCTCCCTTGACCAACTCCTGAAAGCCTCCTTATCCTCTGCCTTCCCTGTTTTCCTATACTTCTGGTATGCAGCCGTCTTTGCCCTCACCCCTTGCAGCACTTCCTTGTTCAGCCAGCATGGTTTCTTGCCTCTGCTCTTCTTACTCCTGGCCCTGGTGCAGGCTTCTGTGGCCTCTGTTAGCCCAGTCTTTATGACTCCCCACTTTTGTTCCGCATCCATCCCCGGCCTTATATCCTGGAGTCTTCCTTGCAGTATTGCTCTCATCCCCCAAAGTCCACCACCTTAGTGCCCGTACCTCCGGTCTCCCTGCCCAACGTGCCAACAAGTCACACTGTTTGGTGGTCGCTACCAGCTAGTGGGTCCTCCACCCTTACCTCCCTCACCACCCCCCATTTGCCAGTACTACTTCCAGAGTGCTACCAAGCCTTGTAGACCCACTTACCAATTGCGTGAGAAGGCCATCCTGGAATGCATCAAAGAGCACCTGCTCCCTGGTACTGCTATGGACAGGGTGCTCCAGTCAACCCGTGGTAGGTTAAAATCCCCCACTATCACCACACTCCCCCTTCTACATGCCCTCCTTATCTGCTCTGCCAACTTCCCATCCAAGTCCCCAGATTGGGCTGGTGGTCTGTACACCACTCCCAGCTTCAGCTTTCTGCCCTTGGAGTGCAGGAGCTGCACCCAAAGTGCCTCTGTCCTCTCCTCTTCTCCCTCATCTCTTATGCATTTAATCCCCTCCCTCACATAGAGTACAACTCCCCCTTCCAACCCCCTGGTCTCTCCTGTATATCCTGTATTCCAGGATTGTCAAGCCCCAATCATGGTACTCTGTGGCCCAAGTCTCTGTCACTGCAGCAATGTCCACTGTCCCCTCTGAAAGGAGTGCCTGAAGCTGTGCAGTTTTGTTCCCCAGGCTTCTTGCATTGAGAGAGATCACCTTCCACCCATACCCCTCCTCACTTTTCTCCTCCTTGGCCTGTGTCCCTCCTCCCGGTCGTCTACACCCTTTATTCCCAGAGGGAAGTGGAGTGTACACTTCCATCTTCAGTCTTATTTCAGTGTTATTTCAGTTCAGACTGACAAAGCACTGCTTTTCATCAGTGCACTGTTAATACACTGCACTGACTTTCTGCTGCACTGTTGTACCACTGCTCAATCTTTCTTATGTTTTGATGCACACTTTAAGAGCACTGCAAATAATTATTAGATGTTCATGCACTTCTCAGCACTGTATTTCTTCACTAATTTTGCTGCACTGCAGTAGCACTGCTCAGTCTTTTCTTATTTTTGATGCAGACTGTAAGAGCACTGCAAATAATTATTAGATTTTCATGCACACTTCTTTAGCACTCATTTCTTCATAAATTTTTTTGCTGCACACTGCAGCAGTAATTGGCAACACTTTATAATTTTTATCACACTTCTTTTAGCACTGCATTGTCTCGCAATCTGGTTACGCTTACTGAATTTGTCACAATGGCATTACAGTGGTATAGCAATGGCAATACTGTGGTCAGCTGAAAAATCCATAATAGTACTACCTAGTGGTACTCTGGTATCACAGTGGTAGGTGATATATGATTTTCCTCTGTGCATTGGTAGTGCACTGGCAGAATGGTATCCCTATGATTTTTTACCATTTTCTCGTCTCTACACATACACTGGTAATACAATGGTATCATGAAATTTTGAGATTTTTGTCAGCTCCCCACAAATACTGGTACACTGGAAGCACAATGGTACTGTTATTTTGACATTTCAGTATATTTGGTACCCTCTCACAAACCCTAGATCTATGTAGCACAGTGGTACTGCTAGTATTAACTTCTATCAAGGCCCTGTACTCTAACACATTGTTAAGAGTAAATTACATTATCAACCATGGAGAACAGCCCCAATTCCATATTTGTATTTGTTCTCTGTCTTTATCTTACTGGTAATGGACTGTTATTGTTCATAGACCAGAACATTCAAAGCACATTTGTGTCGCTTAAATGGTAAGTGACTCTCAAACAACACTTTGCACCTCTTAAGAAACAGGGGTAGGATCACAAAATGATATCTTGAATAGCATAATTAGTGATCTCTCACCAGTTGGTAAATGGCTCTGAAGCTGTTGCTTCGCTAAACCAGGTAGTATCACCTCTGCCTCCTACCACTGCCCTTTGAGCTCCTCCATCAGTAATACTACACTCCCTTGGTGTTCAGTAGTGCTGCTGTCCATTCCATACATTGAAACTGCTAAAACTACTTCTGGCTCACCCAGTCCCACCGTCAAGACCATTCATGGCCCCCACTATATAAGCTTCACGCACTTCCCACAGTGGCAATTGGCACAGACACTCTGCTAACTCTTCTATGTAATTAACTGAGACAGAACGCTTAGTTTTGCTCTCATGTGCCAATTGTATAAATAGCTGTGTACAGTTAGCACATGATTGTGAATTATCATCCATTTTTTGCCTGATCAAGGGAGCTGAGGATGGTCTGTGCCAAATGTGGAAGGTGTCAAATATATTCCCTATCCAGGAAATCTGCAGGGCTGCTACCTGGAAGTCAGCAAACACCTTCATTACCCACTACCACATCGACCTTGAGTCACGCCGGGATGCTGGTTTTGGGGCCTCGGTTCTCAGTCTCTCTTTCCCAAGTAAGTATATGGGGGTGTGCGTCTTGCCTCCCTCCTCCCGGAGAACTGCTAGGAGTCTGCCAATGAGTGTGGATGAACAACATATCCATGTCCTAGAAATACAGGTTACTCACCTGTAACAGGAGTTCTAGGAATGGTATATGTTGTTCATCCTGACCCACCCCGCCTTCGACGCACAACCTGAGCTTCCAGCCGGGCAGATCTGGCGTCATGGGGCGGAGCCAGAGTTATACCACCGGGTGGGTGGGAGGAGCAAGCTTGAAGACCTTCGCAAGATTTAAAGCGGCAAGGATACTGCCAATGAGTGTGGATGAACAACATATACCATTCCTAGAACTCCTGTTACAGGTGAGTAACCTGTATTTGTGGCACTCACTGCCTCAGTCAGCATGTGGGCAACTTGGAATCACTGCTTGAATTCCTTTATTTGAAGTGTCTGGTGGCACAAAAGTTAAAAAGCCCACTCAGGAAACTGCCTAACGTGTTTCACACAAAGTGCTTTTTCAAAGGCAAGGAGCCTTAGTTTTGACATCATATACAGTGTATGCTTAAGGGAACAGTCCCCAATTACTCACTATTAAGACAGACTAAGGTACCATTCATAAAAAACGTGACTAAGGTGCAGGTGCAAACTTATAAATATCTACATATTTACAAACATTATGACAAAAATATTTAAAATATTTTACAATGACCCATTTTCTGTAATATAACTTAATAATTAACGTTACCAAGTAACTAAATTCATTTATATTATATTACAGGTAGCTCTGAAGTCACTATATGTGTGATTCAATTGCTGGCATATGTAGGGGTTCTGGTATCCAAGTCTAAATTGCCTCTTCTTGACACAAAGAACCTCAAGTATATACAGTACCTTGTAAAAGTGCTATAAGGGAATCAAATCAGTATCAGTTAATTCACAAATAAATATTTACAATTTTGTTACTTTTAAATAAAGGGTGTTAGGTCGAACCCATGGTTCAGTCCAGGCCATTCACTCACTCCTAACTCATATCTAAAAAGCCATGGGCATCCCATCATCCACACCTCCCCCTCCTTTATAAGCAATTCATAACAAGCCCATAAAACACACATACAAATTCCTGCACTCACTCCATGATCCACAGAGCCTGACACCCCCCCCCCATGTTTACCTGCCCCCAAGGCCAAGGCCTCCAGATCACAGAGGTATTGAATAATGACGTGAAACCCAAAGGCAGTTTATAGGCAGGGAGAACTATGTGTGGGAAAACTAGGAGGGCAGAGACCCCATTAACTAAGTGGGTTATGTAAGCAATAATACCCGACAGGGTGGGCATTACTGAAATACCCGGACCGCCCAGGGCATAATGAGGCCCGACACCACGGGTGGAGGGCCTTATAACCTGGAAGGTCAGTATTCTAATGTCCACCACAGAGGTATATATAGAAAATAGCCATCTTAGTAAATTTAAATTAAGTGGCAAAATAAGACAGGAAATAAGTTTAAAAAATCATATAAGTACTAGAACAAATGTATTTGTTGAAGAAATAATGCAGATCTTTAATGGCTGTTCCAGCTGCTGTTGCTCCTCCCATAGAGCTGTTCTAATCTGTTGAACCCCCCCTCCCCAAAACACACACTCACACACACTGCCACTTCAGGAAGAAATGTGTGTCTCCTTTGACGCATGACTGTTTTTTTTTATTTTGTAGCTTACAGAAGATGTGTTAGTTAAGCTTGCGTGCGTGAGTCTAACAGATAATGAGGAACAGCCCTGACGTACATTCTTTGTTTATTTTTCATTTTTATGAGGAGCTGGACTAAGTGTGAGGAGATTGTGGTATGAGGGAGTCGATTTTCTGCCAGTTTTTAAAAGACGCTTCATGCGATGAATCGAAATGGAAGACGGCTTTGTTTTTCTTTTGGTTCGTCACCGTAGTGCAACAGTGCGGTCAGGAGAGTGGTGCAGTTGCAAAAGAATACGGCTATGTAAAATTTATATTTCATCACTCTTCCCAATCACGAACTATGCAGAGTGTAGGTTATTTTTTATGTTGGCACTGCAGTGAGATAAGGAGTGTGGGAGGGAGGGGAGGTGGAGGGACAGTAGCTCTTTGTAAGCGAGAAAAAACATGGCAGCTATTTGAAATTTCACGGATGCTTTCAGCCAATGAAAAAACAGGCTGGGCACCAGTATAGCAGGGTACCTGGTGAAGTGGCACTTGACTGGTACTTAATTTACCTGGGCATTTATTGAAAATAAATGCCCAGGTTGGAGACGCTTTTGGCCAATCAGAATGGAGAATCCACTCTTACCATTTTCTAAATAGATACAGTCATGCCTGTAGTAACAAGAGTGGGGTCCTGAGTTGACAGATGGAGGGAGCTATAGATACTTCCCTCTGCCTTGTCTATCCCCCTCTTCTAGGGCTGAGCTTGGGAGAGCTATCGCAGGACTAAAGCACAAGGCACAGCTCAGTAAGTCACGCTACTCCAACCAGAAATAAATGGTGCCAAATGATGTGCACGGTAAACCTGAGGACAGGGGAAGCTCCTCCCTCCCCAGTCATCCCTCTTCCTACCATGAGGGCATAAAGCCATGGGAGAAGCCAAGAGGAAGCTCCTGTAACACAGCCAGTCAGCATAACATGAAGGTCACATAATAGGCCACCTGAAACACCTACGAGGCAAAAGAAACAGGGACCCTCCCTCATAAGTCATTGAACCAGCATCAGCCAGAGCCAACAGTGGTGCCATAAGTTATGCATGCATGGCTATCAAAAGACAAAAGTAAACATACAGAAAGGGCATCTGCAGGTGAGCGGTAATCTCACAAAAGTTTTCAGCAATGACCATCACACTGTGAGTAGCAAAGACAATCATTAGCCCCTCTATAGCCTCCACCATCCACCTCCCTACCCAAACCCAATCTGCAGACAGGGCCATAAAAATGGTATATCAAACTCCCAGCCCAACCCACCTTAATGCACCAGACCCCATCCCCCCACAAACCCCAGCACTCTAAAGAGAATACTACCATGTGGAAAGCATGTGCTCCAGTTGAAAACCACAGTCCCATAAACTGCACAAGTCCATAGATCACTGAAAAGGAGCAAAGAGACCTCCCTAAGGGCTGATCAAGCAGCTGAATACAGTACTCACAACACACTAGAAATGAGATAAGAATACAGACTGCGGATTCCATAGAAGCTGAGAAGAATCCAAATCATGCCACTGTCTAGGTCCCAAAGTCCACTGAATCTTCAGACTCACTCGCCAGAGAATGCCATTAGTGTTGGTCCCCCAGGACTTGGAGTTGGATTCTTCAGTGTCATGTGGGTGGGGCTGCACTGTGATTTCAGATCCTGGTGCTATTAGCTGTATTGAGGAGTGCCAGGCATTGGCTGACCCATATTATCTAAAATGAACTGCTGAGCCTCTTTCAGGTAGGTAAAAGTCATCGTCCTCCTCCCTATTGTAAGCCAGAGGATGGCTGGTGCACCTAGGGAACACTTCAGACTCCTGTCATTCATTAGATCCCAGACATGACTGAAGGATGTTCACTTATCAGTTACCCTTTTTGGGAAATCTGGCTGCAGGGAAAGCTTAGGTTCTTGCCAAGTAAGTTCCTTGATCCCTCGGACCTTAACAAGGATCTGCTTCCAGTCTTAATAGCAGAACAAGAGGAAGATGATGAGCTAAAGATGAGCATTCTGGTTTGCTGGTTAAGTCCTGAAGGGACATGATGTGCCCTATCTTTTTCAGTCAGGTGGCCCCAATATTGATTAAGAAGCTGACGCAGGAGTCGCTGAATAATGTCAATCCTGTCAGCACCTTCTACCACCTCAGAGAGGCCGAACAGCTGCACATTATTTCTCTGATTATGGGTCTCTTGATCATCCAGTTAATCGCTGAGCAGTCAGATCACTTTTTCCATGAGTATGACACGCTACACTGCATGGTGGCTCCAGCCTTCCAGCTGATTGGTTCTGATCTCAGTTTCTGCTACACGGACTCCCAATGCATTTACAGGGATCTCAACTGCAGTCAAGGTCTTTATAACTTTAGATAGCTCAGCTTGTATAACCCTCATAAAGGCCATGATTTCAAAAAGCTCCCAAGTAAGGAGCCCTAACTCTGATGCCTACTCATAGAAGGGGTCAGCCATCTTGATAACGGCTTCAGCTGGGCTGCTGGGAGAAGCAGAGAGTTTGTTTTTTAGCTGATAGCACTTCAGAAGCATCATCCCATTCCATGGCCAGGCAGCTGCCAGCAGCCTAAAAATGTCAAAAACAAGCAACATTGAGGGGTTTAGAGTGCAGATTGTCACAGATTTAAACTGCCTTAGTCAGAGCCTTGGAAACCAGGCTGCATTTAGCTGGGCTGCATCACATGGCCCCGACAATTAGATGTATTTAGTGCTGTATTAGCCACTGTTCAGCAATTAAATCACAAATTGTAGTGAGAAAGAAATAATATAACTTACTGGGAACTGAACCCAGGCCCCCAGAATACCGTTCCAGTGCTCTAAACACTGGGTTACAGGCTCACATGGTTGGACTTGGTGCTTCCACACACACTTCCTTTCTCTGGTATTGTAAATCCTGCAGCTAGGAGTAATCAAGATGACAGTTAAGTATTTTTGGTGCAGTATTAGCTACTGCTTAGCAAACACTTGAAAACTGAGACACTGGGACACTATTTTCCATGGACAGTGCTATGGCAGGTATGTGATACTGTCCAGAATGAGGTGAATGAAAGTTTAATGAAACAACCTCTAGTCAGCAGGGCAGGGGGACAGGTAGGAATCTATGGGTAGACTGGATGGACCCTTGGTTTTTATCTGCTGACAACGTCAATGTTTCTATGTAACTAACCAGCACAAGCTGGAAATACTGTACATTAGTGTCATAGGCCCTGTTCACACTGCGGGACACTGGAAAATAGTTCTTTAACACGTTATTAGAAACGGATTAAAGCTTACCATTTTAAAGTGTCCACACTGTGTAAAGTGAGTTTGAAAACGTGTTGGCGCCTTAACAAATCCGTGTCAGTATGTTCTCACTGCAGTGGCACTATCCATTTTCTGGCACTCTCAGCACCCGAAAGCTGATTACCATCATGCTTTGCAGTGACACTGAAAACTGCAGAATCGTGCTCTGGAAACTGTGTCATCCTGCTCTCACTGAGGGCGAGTCCAAATTAGAATCAGAACCATTTTGAAAACCATGCTCAAGCCTACCTCGAAGCAGGGTTTGAGCACGGTTTCACCTAAACGGTTGAAAAGTCGTGCTAAGTGCGAACGCAAACCGTGCTTGCAGCCACTTAAAACGTTTTACCACTGATAAAACATTTTAAGTAGCACAGTGTGAACAAGGCCATAAACTATATTGTGTTAAGCAGTACTGTGATACTCAGAATATGTTGATACTCTGAACAGCATTACTAGTTTAAATGTCATCTATACAGGATGTCATAGGAAAACTAATGACCATTCATGGCTCACCATGGAGACTCAGATTTAATGAGCAGCCATCCCACACTCCTGAATCATTAGCACCAAAGTCAGCACAAGCAGCATATAGCAACAATAAATGACAGCACTTTACTAGTAGTACTTGCCAATGAAGGAGGGAGTGCAGTCATGCAATACTACATAGCAGACACACTGGAACACGTACACACAGAGAGAGTGGGTGCTTGCCTTTTATAACACAGACACAAAAAAGCACTAGAGGCAGCACTCATAATTATGTAGAAAATGTTGAAATAAACTCAAAAGTTAAACCAGAGGCCCCCTGATGAAGAGTCATGCTAAGGACACGAAGCGCTGAGGTTAGTGCTGTGAGTTTGGATTGATTTCATTTCACTGGATGGTTTGAATTTAGAGTTTATATCAACCTTTCATACATAATTTTGAGTGATGCCTCTAGTGCTTTTTCATGCAATACAACATATCAGAGCAGTCACACAAATTAGGATTAAACACCTGAAATGACAGTTCTGGGATTAAATGTGACAGAGGCACTTCACAGTTAGATATAAGTTAAACAGAAGATCAGCACTTACTTTCCGAATACAAGACCATTCACAGCTACCAGTTTGAAGACAAAAGCTATCAAAAAGTTTTTCAGGCAATTGAAAAACTTGATATAAACATTAGGGGCTTCTAAAATCTGTTCTTTCATTATCCTTTTTATGTTCCCATGTGCAATGAACATTTTGTTAGGAGAGTGACTTTTGAGGGGTGTGACACTGTTAGTCCAATGTAGCGAGGTCTGCAAGGGGCTCATCAGTGTCACACCAATCATCAGCCAAACTGGTCATGACAGTGTTCTGACTTGCTGGGTGGAAACTTTATGCATTTCAAAGGAAAGAGACAACCCAATCATAGGTCGGGTTTTTCCTTTGATCTATACCACTCACCCTGCTGAGGTTGAATTACACCCTGTAACAAAGAAAACTGTCCATCGATGTCTGTTGCTGCCACTGCCCTTACTGTTCCCCCACCAACCCTCCAACTCAGCACCCACCACCACCCACATAAACATAACACCGACACTGGGGGCGCCCAACCCCTAGTGTCACCACTTGAAATAAAGAAAACTGTCCATCATTACTTTTTCTTGCTCTGAATAGCACTACTAGTTTAAATGTCATCTATACAGGATGTCATAGGAAAACTAACGACCTTTAATGGCTCACCATGGAAATTCAGATTTAATGAGCAGCCATCCAACACCCCTGATTCATTAGCACTAAAATAAGCACAAGCAGCATACAGCAACAATAAATGACAGCACTTTACTAATAATACTTGCCAATGAAGGAGGGAGTGCAGTCATGCAATACTACATAGCAAACACACTGGAATATGCACAGAGAGAGAGAGAAAGAGAAAGAGAGAGAGAGGGTGCTTGCCTTATATAATACAGACACAAAAAAGCACTGTAACAAAGAAAATCATTCACTGATGTCTGTTGCCTCCCCCACCATAACTGTCCCCCCCAACTAACCCTCCCTCTTGGCACCTCCCCCCAATATAACATGGACATTGGGGGTGCCCAATCCCCCAGTGTTGCCACTTTAAATAAAGAAAACTGTCCCTAAGAGTTTGTTTTGTTTTATTAACTATACCCAGCAAAAGAAAACCATCCATTGATGACTGTTGCTGCTGATGCTGTTAGCCCCCCACCCAACCCTCCTACTCAGCACCCACCACCCCACACACCCCTACAAACACAACACTGACACTGGGGTGCTCACTCTAGCGCCGCCTGAAATAAAGAAAACCATCCCAAATAGATTTTTTTTCACATACCCTGTAAAAAAGATAAACATCCATCAATGTCTGTTGCTGCCACTGCCGTTAGTCCTTCCACCTGACCCTCCCACTCAGCACCAACCACCCCTCACCTCCCCAAGCCCTTACTTACCCATGGAGGGGGTCCAACACTGTAATACTCTCAGGGCTGGAGACAAGTTTTCACTCTTCAATGCCAGACTGTGAACTGAGGAAATCAGGAATGGAGTTCAATGTATTTCAATGGGATTTTAAATTTAATGGCATAACTTGGCCAATTTTGAATATTTTTGCCCCAGATTTTCATTATGCCTTATTTGGGACCCATCCTCATGAACAATGGCAGTGAAATCAGACAAATCAGTCCCAAAAGGTGATTCTGTGTTCCCTGTGCAAAATCACCTTTCGGGCAGGAGTTGAACATTTTCTCTACCTTTGTGTATGAGGTGGGGTCTTAAGAAGGGTATGTTTAAAATTTGGGGTAAAAATATTTAAAAAATAACAAAATTATGAGCCTAAATTGAAATTTGCAAATGCAGGCTCATAACTTTGGTAATTTTCAATATGTTGACTCAAACATTTTCAAACATAGCGATTTCTTCCCAGCACCCCATGAATGTGACAGCTGTCATTTTTCAGATCCTGGCCAAAATGTGTCTTTTTTACATCCTGAAAGGAGATTTTGTGGTCCCTGTGCGTAATCACCTTTCGGGCAGGAGTTGAAAATTTCTCTGCCCTTGTTTGTGAGGTGGGGTCATAAGAAGGCTATATTGAAAATTTGGGATTAAAATGTTAAAAAATAAGAACATTATGAATCTACATTGAAATTGATAAATGCAAGCTCATAACTTTGGTCATTTTCAATATTCTGACCCCAAAGTTTCAACATAGCCATTTCTTCAATCAATCAATCAATCAAAACTTTATTTTTAAAAGGCGCTTTTCTCCAACCAAAGCGCCTGTACAATTTCATAAAACAATAAATAAACAAGATTTAAAATTATTATAAATCATTAAAAGCTATATTAAAAAGGTGGGTCTTCAAAGCTCCTTTAAAGCTTAGGACAGTCGGGCAATTTCGCACCTGACGAGGTAGAGAATTCCACAGGGTCGGGACCATAAAACTAAATGATCTAGCCCCTGAAGTTTTCAAATGAACCCTGGGAATCTCCAGCAATCCCTCATCAGTGGATCGGAGGGGGCGGGAGGGACAGTAGGGGCAAAGGAGCTCTTTCAGGTAAGTAGGTCCCTGGTCGTGTAGGGCTTTATAGGTCAGCAAACCGACCTTGAAGGTGATTCGCCAAAACACTGGCAGCCAGTGCAGTCCGTGGAGCACAGGCATTATATGGCTGGATCTAGAAGATCCAGTCAATAACCTGGCCGCCGCATTCTGCACAAGCTGTAGACGGCGAAGTTCAACCCCTGATAGCCCTAGGTACAGGGAGTTGCAATAGTCAAGGCGGGAGGTAACGAAGGTGTGGATCAACGTTGAAAGATTCACAGCACCTCATGAATGTGACAGTTGTTATTTTTCAAATCCTGGCCAAAATGTGTTTTTGTACTTGTGGCGTAAAATCACCTTTTGGGCAGGATATGAAAATGTTCTCTGCCCTTGTTCATGAGGTGGGCTCATAAGAAGGATAAGTTGGACCAAAAGAAGGCTATTTTGAATATCTGGGGTAAAAATATGAGAAAGCAACAAAGTCATGAGTCTACATTGGAATTTTTAACACACACTTGTAAATGGTAATTTTCAATATTTTGACCTTAACTTTTCAACATAGCCATTTTTTAACACCACCTCATGAGACAGCTATCATTTCTCAAATCCCACCCAAAATGTGTTTTAACAGTTGGGGCACAAAATGACATTTTAGCCATTGTTTTATAAATTACACCACAATCCGCATGAGGGCTGTATACAGACCCCATCTCAGGCGGAAGGAATGGACAAGAAAATGATAGAAGGCTTTCTTAGAATGGCAGAAAAAGGGGAGATATTGTTGATGGGGGACCTGAATATGCCAGATGTTAACTGGAGCACCTTTGCTGCAGGCACATGCAAGAGCAGGGTCATTCTTGATGCCCTACAGGGGGCATGCCCCAGACAGCTAGTTTTGGAACCCACTCAGGAGGGAGCAATCTTAGACCTGGTACTCTCAAATGGGGATGGAGAAAGAATCTCAGATTTAGAAGTGGGTAGCCATCTGGGAACAAGTGACCACCAAACAGTGTGGTTCACGATAAACACAGCCATACAATCAAGCCATACAAAAGCAAGAGTACTGGACTTTAGGAGGGCTGACTTTGGGAAAATGAGAGAGTGCCTCAGAAAAGCACTAGCAAACAGGCAAGAAGGAGGGGTGGAGGAACAATGGGGAGTGATCAAAACAGCCATCACAGAGGCAACAAGCCTTTGTGTAAAGCAAATCAGTAAAACACAATGAAGGAAAAAAACGCTATGGTTCTCAAAAGAGGTGGCAGGGAAGGTTAAGGAGAAAAGGACAGCATTCAGGAAATATAAGGAAACACAGAAGGAGCAGGACAGACAACTTTATCAGTTAAAGCAGAAAGAGGCTGGGAAGGCAGTCAGAATAGCAAAGGCCCAAACCGAGGAAAGGATAGCCAATTCTGTTAAGAAGGGGATAAGACCTTTATAGGTACACTAGGGAGCAATGAAAGACCAAGGAGGATACTGAAGCTTAATAAAGAGGAGGATGTGGGTAGAGGGTGACAGTGAAAAGCAGGGATACTGAACAGATATTTCTGCTCAGTATTCACAAAGGAAGAGGAGGGGAGTTACCTAAACCAAACAAGAGAAACACTCTGAAGACAGGGTCGATACCAGTCCATTTACAGAAGAAAGGGTTCTGAAAGAACTAATAAAATTGAAGGTGGACAAAGCAATGGGCCTGATGGGATTCACCCAAGAATTCTAAAAGAACTAAGGGTAGAACTAGTGACACTGCTGACTACTCTCTTTAACAAATCATGGGAGGATGGGGTGGTACCCGAGGACTGGAGGAGGCAGATGTGATTCCTCTTCACAAAAGTGGGAGCAGGACAGAGGCAGGAAACTACAGACCAGTTAGTTTGACCTCAGTGGTAGGGAAAATGATGGAATCACTTCTGAAGGAAAGAATTGTTGAGTACCTAGAGGTCAGTGGGGCTGGGACCCAAGGCAGCATGGATTCACAATGGGAAGGTCGTGTCAGGCAGATCTAATAGATTTCTTTGACTGGGTGACCAAAGTAGTAGACCAGGGAGGGGCTGTGGACATGGCCTACCTAGATTTTAGCAAGGCATTTGATACAGTCCCACACAAAGATTAATACACAAGATAGCCAGCCTTGGAGTGGGTCCCAAGGTGGTAGCCTGGATAAAAATTGGCTAGACAACAGGACTAAAGGGTAGTAGTAAATGGAGTACACAGTGAAGAAAGGAGGGTTACTAGTGGGGTACCACAGGGTTCAGTACTGGGACCGGTCCTTTTAATGTCTTTATAAGTGACATTGCAGAGGAACTGGAAGGAAAAGTATGTCTCTTTGCAGATGACACAAGATCTGCAACAGGGTTGATACACAAGATGGAGTGGAAAGGATGAGAAGGGACTTGGCAAGGTTGAAGGAATGGTCAAATGTATGGCAGCTCAGATTCAATGCAAAGAAGTGCAAGGTAATGCACATGGGAAACAAAACCCAGGGAAGTGTACACAATGGGGGTGAGATACTGACAACAGTAAAAATAGAAAGGACCTGGGGTAATATATCAGATGACCTAAAGGTGGGCAAGCAATGTGAGAAGGCAGTAAGGAAGACTGGGGGATACTGGGATGCATAGGGAAGAGGCATCAATAGTAGAAAACAGGAAGTTGTTATCCCTCTGTACAGACAGTTGGTGAGACCCCATCTGAGCACTGTGTGCAGTTCTGAGACCCCATCTCCGAAAGACATAGACAGAGTGGAGGCTGTCCAAAGGAGGGCAACCAAAATGGTGCAGGGTCTGCACCAGAAGACATACGAAGAAAGACTAAAGGAGCTTAATATGTATACCCTTGAGGAAAGAAGGGAGAGAGGGGACATGATAGAAACTTTCAAGTACCTCAAGGGAATTAACAAAGTCCAAGAGGGTAGCATCTTCCAGAAAAAGAGATGTGCAAGAACAAGGGGGCACAATTTGAAGATAGAGGGGGGATGGCTCAGAGGTAATGTGAGGAAGTATTTTTTCACTGAGAGGGTTGTGGATGCATGGAACAGCCTCCCTGAGGAGGTCTTGGAGTCAAGAACAGTGGGAGACTTCAAGAATGCATGGGACAGGCATAAGGCAGTCCTAGTGGGGTGTAGGAGGAAGTAAGCTGTTAGTTAACTAGGATCTGCAGCTTATCTGTTAGGTAGGAAAATGGGCAGACTAGGTGGGCCAAGTGGTCCTTATCTCCGTCAAATTCTATGTTTCACACTTCTATGTTTCACCTGTCATGCTCAGAGGGGTGGCCATAAAAAAGACTGGGCTGAATTCACAGAACTCTTGGAATTCCACATCTGCCAGTAAACCTGGTGCAAGTGGGTTGCCACTTGTGGATCTCTAGGTTCCACAGCTGTGAGTATTCACAAAGGTGGAGTAGGATTATGACTGGCTCTGGCATGGCATCATAATGTCTGGACGATATAGCACACATCATAATTGTGCACCAAACACAGGATGTGGCAACAAGCGATGGCACATAATGCCAACCGCAACAGAAACACCGTGACACCGAATGGTCTTATTGTTTCTGCAGGGGTTTGCCCCTGCACCCCAATGTGGGGCTTCAGCCCCACACCCCTAGACTCTAGACTCTTTATAATCAACACCGAGGGTGTGGACACAGGGCAAAACAAAATTGCCATGGCACTCTAGCCATCAGCGCACTGACGGGAATCACAAAACAAAATTCCACACCAGGGATTCAAACCCTGGGCCTACCTTGCTGCCCACTGTATGATCGGGTGCTCTAGCCAACCACCACAGGAGTTGCTTGATGAGCACCCAACCAGCAGTCACTACATACACTTCCCCTACCTGTGCAGAGTGACAGGGGTAGCGATACTTGCATATCACTCATGTACCCCTGTCACTCTGAAGCACTATGCACTATAGACCATGCAGTTCTTCGTGCACAGTTTAGACCACGCTATAATCACCCAGTACCACTGGTTCCACAGTTTACGGCAGCATGCGGGTGGAGTTGCCAGGGAAATCCCCACAGCTGCGGAAAACTGTTACAGATGGTGAGGCCAGCCATAACATCTTCTGCAGTTGTTACAGCTGTGAATGCCAGTCTCTGTAGCTGCAGAGATTTTGGTCTGCAACTTGGGTTGTGGTGTGGGTCTTAGTCCCAAAAATGTTTGTGAATCTAGCCCATTAAGTTGAAAATGTGAGGTAAATATGTGAAAACCAACTAAGTTATGAGGAAATGAATTGTTCCAACATTTACTCATAACTTTATTTTTTGCAGATTTTGCCCCTAATGTTTAACATATCCCTTGTGTTACCCCACCGCCTAAACATGGTAGGTGTCATTTTTCAAATCCACTCCAAAATGTGTTTCCACTGTCGCACACAAAATCACCTTTCAGATGGAATTTTTAAAATTCCACCTGTCTTGATTATAACGTCAGATCATAAAAAGACTGTTGGACATCTGGGATCAAAATGTAGAGCCCACTTAAAATGATTTATTTATTTATTTTTTTTTATTTATTGAAAGAGATTTACCAGGAAATACATACTAAGCCATAAAGCTTATTTCCAGATGTGTCCTGGGGGAATGGGTGTGGGAATAAATACATAGTATCAGCAAAGAGCAGTAACCTGATGTGCAAAAGGCACAGCTATGTACAGTATATACAGTAACGTAAATGGCAAATTGCTAAACAAGAAAGATAGAAAAGGAGGAGAAAAAAGGAGGGGTAGGGAGTGGGAAGGAGGGAGAGAATGAAGGAGAGTGTGAACAGATTGGAGGTAGTAGTGAAGGGGAGATAGGGAGGAAAAGGGTTGAAGGGAGAAAGGTATTGAAAGAGGAGGAGGTAAAAGGAGGGGTAAAAGGGAAGAGTGTGGAGGTTCTGAAACATTTAGTAATAGTAGTGTAGTAGCTTGGGGACTGGCAGCAGACTGGGAAAGAGAAAGGGGGGCAAGACATTAGACTAAGGGCAATTGCAGGTGGGAGATGTAAGGGCTTAGAGTAACAAGGAAAAAGAGTGTTTGGAGGAGGCAGAGCAAATTATAAGGGGAAGAGAGTTCCAGATTTTAGGAAAGTAGTAAGAGAAGGCATTCTGTCCCTCAAAGGATTTACAAGAAGGGAGCATTAGGGAGTCTTCGCTTGAGTTATGGAGAGAGTAAGAAGAAGGAGGCATAGGGGAGAGAAGAGAACTGAGATAAGGGGAAAAGGAAGGAAGGACAGCCAGAATTTAGAGATGAAGGAGGCACAGTGGGTTAGGTGGTGATCTGCCAAGGAGGAAGGGGAGAGATCAGAGTACAGAGAACAGTGATGAGCACAGGAAGGACAGGACAAGGCAAACCAGCAGGAGTGGAAGAGGGATCCAGTCTGGCCAAAGTGGACTTGGGTGCAACACCATAAACTATGTCACCATAATCAAAGTTGGAAGTATCATCTTTGAAATGATTTCCAGGCGAGCAGATGAAGGAATACAGTTTTTGTTCCTATAAGGGCACCAAGCATGGGGTGGAGTTTTTATGAATGGTGTCTATGTAGAAAAGAAACCTAGATATTACAATCTAACAAATTGTCAAAGCATGACATCACTGGAAATTAGATATTGCATCTCATCTGCTCTATCCCAGGTAAATATATAGTAAAATGTGCACAAGCAAGACCCGGCACAACAGTAATGCCAGTGAAGCATTCAGCATTGGCAAATGCTTGTTTCCGTTGTTGTCACTGGACCCTCCTGTCTCCGACTCCTGACATAGTGGTTGCACAGATTCATCCTTGATCCAGCAAGACAGGTGGGGAGTGTCTGCCTTCACATCCATTATCAGTGACACTCTGGTAAGCCAACAATGGTGGGGAGCAGCTGAACATCAGGTGATCAGCTTTCACCCTCAAACACCTAATTTTCATGGCATGCCTGACCCGTCCCTACCAGCTCTAGGTTGGGATTCCAGAGATCGCAGGTGAAACTCGGTTTTCCAGGTGATAGTGCAATCTGCCAATAACTGAGCCTAAAATATCTTTAAACTCTATTATTATATTTACTTTGCATCTAAACATATTGATTGAGGCTAGCTTGATAGCATAGCAGTGGTGAGATTTGCCATGCTGGCAACCCAGGTTCACTCAAAAAGCCTGGGACACCACAGATGCCTGCAGGAGGTTTGAACATCCCAAAGGATGCTCACCTCAAAGGTGGGAAGGTCACATCTCCTGCTACGGTATGGCATCATGGATGATTGCAGGCAGCATTGCACTGGAAGAACTTGTTGGAGGAGGATGCATACACTGGTGTATTTAGCATGTCAAGACTAAGGCAATCCCTGTGTCACTGCTGGGAAAGTTAAAAGGGAGGAACTGGACATCAATTGGGCAAATTAGATTTTGCTTGCCTTTCACCTATGCCAGGACTCCCTTCCTCTGCCCCTAAGGATGATCTCAGGGGCCAGCCCTCTCCCTCAATCAGTTTGGGAACAACCCTGACCTCTCACAAGACAGGCAGGCAGAATGCTGGTGTATTGTAGGAGTGATGTGTCTGACCTCTGAGAATTGACAGAGTATCAAAGGAGAAGTCTATCCTCCAGGCTTGTTGCAGCCAAGGTCCAGTCAAGAGAAACTCAGAGAGAACAAGCATTTGTCAATGCTGAATGTTTGCTTGCTGGCATTGGCATTGTTAGTGTGGGAGTTACAGAGCTGCATAATAGGAATGGCAGTGAAGTATTGAACTGAAGCCAACCCCATCACCACCCAGCAGATAGTGACAGGCATTGGGAATTGTGTATTTGGGTCATCAGGCATGACCATGCCATTTCACACACCCTACCACGTGACAGACACCGACAAATGTATGCGGTGTGCCTTAGGTCTTTGGCCCTTATGTGCACCCCATTCCATCAGGAAATATTGTGAGATGGGTGCAGTATAGGAGGATGGGGTGAACTTTGGGGCCGAAGAGTCCAAGGCACATCCCCATGCCTCTCAGTGGCTGCAGGGTGTGGGTGGGGGTGGAATGGTATGAGCATTGCAGGTGACAATCCCAAGTCACAGCCCTGATGCCTGTCATTCTCTACAGGGTTGGGTGTTATGGTCGGAAACCTTAACACCTCAGGCATTCGTTGGTATTTTCACTCCAAATTTTCAACATGGGGTTTTTGTGATCCCCACCTCATGAACAGTGGCAATATCAGTTTGTTAGCCAAAAGCTGCTTTTGCACAGCGACTACGGCATTTGTCACCATAGGTGCAAAAACACATTCTGAACTGGATGTGAAAAATGACAGCTGTACTGTTCATGGGGAGGTGTAAAAATTGGCAGTGTTGAAAATCTGCAGTGAAAATATTAAAAAAACTGGTGAAGTCAAGAGCGTGCGTAGAAACTGTGCAACGTGCACTCATAATGTTTGGGAATTGTTTACAGCAGATTGTCAACACAGGCATTTTGGTGCCCCCAGTCATGAACAGTGTCAATGATTTTCTTTATCTGTCCCGAACAATGATTTCCCACAGCGACCACGCATTTCTGTGCTGAAAGTGTGAAAACACATTTCAGACATGTTGTGAAAAAGGACAGCTGTACTGTTCATAAGGAAGTGTGGAAAATGCCACTGGTGAAAATCTGGACTGAAAATATTACAAATTCATGAACTTACGAGGGTGCATGGAAACTGCGCAATACTCACCGTAACACAATCATTTTAGAATTTTTCACCAGATTTTCAAAATAGCCATTTAAGACCTCTGCTCATGCAACAGTGTCACAGTGATTTTCTTAATGTGTCCAATACATTGATTTCGCTCACCGACTGCATCATTGTGCGCCACATGGCGAAACATGTTTTGGGCAAGATGTGAAAAATGACAGCTGTACTGCTCATAAGAAGGTGTGGAAAATGGCAATGTTGAAAATCTGGAGGAAAATATTAAAATTTGCAAACTTATGAGCGTGCATAGGATCAGCGCAACAAACGTCAGAAACAGTCATTTTGGGAATTTTTCACCAAATTTTAACATAGCCATTTAACACTTCTGTTTATGAACAGTGTGACTGTGATTTTCTTAATGTGTGCCATACATTGAGTTCACACACCAACTGCGCCATTGTGCGCTACATGTGCGGAAACACATTTTGGGTTAGAAGTGAGAAATGACAGCTGCACAGCTCATAAGGAGGTGTGGTAAAATGGCAATGTTGGAAATCTGGAGTGAAAATATCGAAAATTAATGAACTTACAAGCGTGCGTAGGAACAGCGCAACACATGCTCGTAAAATAGCATTTTTTGGGAATTTTTTCACCAAATTTTTAACATAGCCATTTTAACACCTCTGCTCATGAACAGTGTCACTGTGATTTTCTTAATATGTCCCAAACATTGATTTCGCACACAGACTGCACCATTGTGCGCTACATGCGCGGAAACACATTTTGGGTGAGATGTGAAAAATGACAGCTGTACTACTCATAAGGAAGTGTGGTCAAATGGCAATGTTGAAAATCCAGAGTAAAAATATTGAAAATTTGCAAACCTAGGAGCGTGCATAGGAACAGCGCAACGCACGCTTGTAAAAAAGTCATTTTTGGGAATTTTTTCACCAAATTTTCAACATAGGCTTTTGGGACCCCTCCTCATGAACAGTGGCACTGTCATTTCATTAATCAGTCCTAAAAGTGATTTGAGTGCAGTGACTCGCGAAATCACCCTTCAGGCCTGATTAACGCACATACAGTGACAGAATTCATGAGGAGGGTCCCAAAACCCCATGTTGAAAATTTGGTGTCAAAATTCAAAAATGCCTGAGATATACAGCAAAGTTGAAAAAACCCTATTCATTACATTATACAGCTTACCGGCATTTCCTCAGTTCGCTGATGCGGCTTTGAAAGTGCAGGCGTGTTCCTGGTCCAAGATCATCGCGCCAAGGTCCGGAGGTAAGTATGGGGTGAGGGGGTGTGGGAGGCAGGGTGCACAGTGGGTGGGCGCGGGTGGGGGCAGAGACAGTGAGGGGCCATTTTTGTGTTGCAGGTTTGTTTTTTTACAAAGGAGGAGATGACGCGGGATGTTTGCCATGCTGGGGTGGGCTCCCAGTGTGGCACAAGGATGGCTTGTGGAGGGGGTGGAGCCGACGGAGGATTGGGCACCCCCGTCGGTGACAGCATCTGTTGCCATGCTGGGGTGGGCTCCCAGCGTGGCACCCTGTACTCTGGAGGGGGCAGTGGAGCCGATGGGGATTGGCCACCCCTGTCGGCTATACAGTGGGGAGGGGCGAGCATGCAGTATGCGTGCATGTGTGTATAGGGGGAGCACGCATAAGCAGGCAATATCTTATCGCTGCTCACTGAAGCGTAGCTCCCCCTTTCAACTGTACACCACTGCATTTTGGACTGTCATAGACAGCTCCAGCAGGCATTGGAGAACTGGGGCTGCGCCTGCAAACACACCGACTGAATTGGAAGAGGGCTGCCACACCTCCAAAAACTCAGATGATGGCACTATGTTTCTTGTACATGCGTGCAAGCAAATATAAAAGAAAATGGGGATATAGAAGGGATAGTAAAAAATGAAAAGGTCTCGTTCACCGTCCTTCATAAAACAACACAGCCATCAATGTTTCTGGCTTAATAAAAACAGTGCAGGCATAGTGAAAAAGAAAAAACAAACACAAAAAATACCATACATATATATTTATACACACACAGGTACGCGCACACATCACCATTAATTTAACAACTCATTTTCTCTTGTGCTGCCATTTTGGGTCAGGTTAAGCAATGGATGGTTCCGAAGGCACATGGTGCTACCAGTAAGAATAGGTTAAGACCATACTTGTCTGAGGTTAAAGCAAATTTCACACAATACTTTTTAATAATCACCATACTTGTCTGAATCTATATATTCTGATATCTTCAACTAGTGTCGAAAGACATGCTATAAGTAGCCAAGGATTTGGCACTGTGAAATGGAAGCTGAAAGCCAACCTTGGGGGAGGGAGGGGAGGCACAGACAGGACTTATTTAATTATTTTGTGAAATTTGCACCAACGGTCCAAACTCAGACCAGCAGTTGAAGTACTTTCAGTTTAGTGACCTTTTCTGCCATATCCTGTGCATTTTACCAAAGGCTTCTGTACTGCAAGCTATATACAAGACCCCCCAAAGCAACTTAAGAAATAAAGTACCAGTAAAGTATATCCTTCTCAATCTCTTTGTTATGATCCCTGTACCAAAATGCAAGTTTAACCTCTTGGGTTGTTTTTTCTCTCTTCATAAATGTAAAGTCCTCACAAGAAATGGCTTTACTAAAAACACATTCACTGCATAACTAAAGCAACCAAACAACCACCCAACCAACCAGAAATCTACCCTTTCACAAATTCAGACATACAGGCATTATTTTTTCATACATTTTCCCCTGGTCCTGCAGTGGCTCTGTCCCCTAGTATCCTGTCTGGACAAACATACGAGCATGTGACGTAGATGATAAATGGCCCTGTCTGTGTGCATGAGTGCGTGCACTTTTCTTACAGTATATGTATGGCATCATAACAGACAATGAAGATCCCATTCTTTCCAGCTGAGGCAATGGTTGGGTTGCCGCATCTCTCAACTCCACCCCAAAGGCTACACTTATGGTGCATGCAGAGAGCAGGGGGTGGACTGCTCGTGGAGCAGATTTATCACCTTGGCTCCAACAATGCAGGAAGGGGAGTGGACTGTGGAGAGGGGGAGTGTGCACTTTTTTCACAGTATAAGCATGTTAACAGACAAAAATGATTCCGTTCTGAGTAGTCGGGGGGTCAGGGGGTTCACTGGCTGGGTTGCCACATCTCTCTATCCTACCCCAAGGGCTACACCTGTGGTGCACATAGGGAGCAGGGAGTATTGCTTGTGGAGCAGATCTACAGTCTTGGCTCTAACAATTAAGGAAGGGGATGGACTGTGGGAGGGGGAAGGGTGTTGCTTGCAGAGCTAATTAAGCACAGTTGCCACCTCTTATCTACAGTCAAAACTATGAAATGATGGAGCTCGGCTGCATGCTGGACTGTCATGCAGATTTCTCCCCCGCAAGCAATGAACCATGTCATGATCAGTCTTACGGATCATGGGACTGTCACTGTCGAGCTCCCTTGGCCTCAACAGTGACACACCACTGAAACCTGATTATTGTAACAATGTGTTTGTTGTGCATGCAAGCAAACATAAAAAAACTGGTGACTGGTGAAATTGTTAGCTGAGTGGAAGGGGTTTGTGTTGTGATTTTCTATGGTGTTACCTATGAGCTCCAATAAAAGATAAACTAATTTTGTCTTGTAGCTGTGGCCTACTAAGGTAATGCATACCCGTACCCCACACACACGTAAAAAGAAAAGTTTTTTTTCTTTTCTTTTTGTCATTTAAGGAGAAGAGTTTGTTGCAAGCTGGGCTGCAGACAGCAGCACTCTAGCACTTGAAAAAATTCCCAACTTACAATGCCTTCACACCTGAGCCCTGTAAGTGTAAGCAATAAAATTCAGAAGCAACATGCATGCCCATAATCAGTTGAGCTGTTCCATTCCCCCTGCAATAACGTTTTATGTTACACACCCTGGATACACGGAACTCTGAGCTCTTCATGTAAAGACATGCACCAACAAGGAAAATTCACTTTTTATTGCTGCCGTGCTTAGTGTGTGGCTGTCAGGAGGCATCCTACAAAGGTGCAGTTACATGTACTTGGATAGGTACAAAAAGCATTGAGGCAGTTAAAGATTAAGGAGATCAACTCCCTTGCCCTTGTGTCTATATAAAGGCTACCAGAAGTGTCAGGCAACGGAGCCGAAAACAATGCATAGAGGTTGAACCGACTTTCTATTGACTAATGCCATGATGAAGACAATGTTACTTTGTCCAGATTGTCATTTTGTTGCTATTGGGGGCATCAAGCCAAAAAGTGATCTATTATTTAGAAACAAAAACAAGGTGCTACGTCAGCATGTGGTCTGAAAGCAAAACAAAATGGTAATGTAAAATGCGCGCTGAAAATAAATAGAAAATAAAGTTATAAATCTACGTTTCGAACTCAGGTCTTCTTCAGGAAATATCTAAAAGAGAGAAAAAAAAAAAACAAAAGGAGAAAAAACACCAACTTTGATATTTCCTGAAGAAGACCTAAAGTTGAAGCGTAGATTTTTAACTTTATTTTCTATTTTCAGTGTGCATTTAAAATAGGGTTGTCAGAACTAGTTCTAGAAAGATTAGAACTGTTTTAGAACCCAGGGGTTTGAGTTCTAATTTAGAACTAGAACACCCATGGGTTCTAATAAGGGTTATAAATACTAAATAAAATTATTTTTTGTTTAGACATTTCAATAACAGGAAATGTCAGCCTAGAAAACAAAGCAATTATTGGGAATGACATCCTAAAATGGTTGAGAGAGAGATGCGATGGGAATGTGCTGCTCATATGCAGACGTGCCAAACACATGGAATTGTGACACTTGGCATTTGCATTTTGAAAGGCACAGTGTGTTTCCCTTTTTTGTTGCCGGTCCTGACTTGGCAGCCCCTTTCTCCCGACCCTGCACTCACCTTCCCTTTATTTATCTCAGGTAGTATTCCTCCCCAGCTTTCCCCTAGGGCAGGGCTACAGAGTAAGTGTGTCCCGATGGAACTGAAAGCTCGGTTCCTAGCGGACACTTCCACAGGTGTTCTTCTCTGTCTTACCCCCAGGGTGGGGCCTGGCCCATTCCGATGGAGTTACATCTCGGTCTCTAGCTGAGTGCCACAGTCCATGATGCAGAATGCGAGGAAGGATTTCATTCTTACAGGCCAGCATTTTGCAATATTTTACACATGGGAGGGTGATGTACAATGACAAATGGTGCATAGCGCTGATGTCTGGTCTACCTCCCCATAATGCAAGCCCGGCACCTGCTGCCCTGGCCTCATGAGAAGTCAGTCACACACGGATACTTGCCCACCCTCCCGGAAGAGGAGAGCAGTCTTTAGGATGCTCAATCCTCCTCCCCCCAGCTGACTTGCTGACTCCTCGGGTCCATTCCTCAACTCAAGGCATCAGCGTCATGAGCAGAAGCACTACCAATGCACCGGTGGGACAGCACACAATGTGTATGTGTTTTCTGCAGGTGTAGTGAAATAATATTTTTGCTGTGCTGAGAAGGGAGGACTTTTATTTATGTTTTTTTCTCATCTCACTATCTTTATCTGTTCTCTTCATTCAGTTCTACACACAAGAGTTCAAGTTCTAAAGAAGATTAGAACCCTATAACTATTTTCAAAGTTCTAGACCAGAACTAGAATGCAGACCTTTAGTGGGTTCTGACAACCCTAATTTAAATTACCATTTTGTTTTATATTATTTAGGAGACATCTGTGCACCACAGCTCTGCCCACCAGCAGAGTAGATCAGTGGGATGACTAGTATACAGCAGTACAGACAGACTTCATGGACCTTTGGTCTCCTTTTCTGCCTCAAATTATGTTTCTAATTTCAGCTCTAACCTGTGGGATGGCCACTGTATGGAATGCCATGGTTATGAAACTGCGCATCCCCTGACAAATGATTCCAACTGTCTTGCAGTGTTCATTTTATATTGCAGCTCAATTTTATTTGATTACTCATGTGAACTTAATCTACAGACCAGGGAGTATATGCCTTATTTTATACATAGCATTGAGTGTCTTGCTCACTGGTTTTATGCTGTATGTGCTAGTGCTAGAGGGTGAGAGAAACATCTGGGGAGGTACAGTAAAATTAACAGAATGGTATATGATGAGGCAAATGTTTAGCAGAAGAGATGTAGGTGTGAATAAGAAAACAGTGCAGCAGGAGGAGAGGAAGAACCGCTGTGCAGTGATTGGAGAAGAAGCAGAGAGGCGTGCTTCAGCTCAGTCAGTGTAAAGAACTACAACTGTGGTGCATTCGGTATCTGGTCATGGCTCGCTCCCGAGCCCTTCACTGCAATACATCAGCAAGACATCAACACAGATCTCAGTATGCAGCTGTAATCTGTCAGAGCATGAAAAGGATGCATTGTTGCAGAATCTTACATTGTATTACAACACCACGACCATGATTAATAGAGACTATATCTCGACAATTTGAAATGAGGACAAAATATTAAAATTTAGTTAAATCAGGAACTGGATTCCAGCACTCAGTACAGTCGAAGCAGTTTATAACTGACTACTCAGTGCAAAACACATTTATTCATTATAAGCAGCTGTCCAGAGACATGTTTTCAACTGAGCAGGCTGCTCAAACTAGTAAATTGTTACATTGCTCACTCTACTGCTGTAGTAGGTCAGTTTCTGTATTTCTACTGTATTATATAATTCCCTCTCGCCCACCTTAATACAGGATATTAACATTTGGAGCAGCGTTCCTTGGGAGCATCACCCTGATGGATTACACTTCTGAAATCTTACTGCCAACTATTGAGTTCAGTGTTCGAAAGTCCTTTGCTCAGTGAGCTGACCCAGAAGCAATGGGGGTTTAAATAAAGTTGGGCCTTTGAGGTTAAATTATTCATGCAAGCAGCCTGATTTTAAAAAAGGGCCCTTCGCTCCTAAGTTTCCATGAATTGACGCAAACTCAGGGTTCAAGAGACTACTTCTATAAAAAAGAGCTAAGCTGACTTGCAAGTTTAGTCCTTTCAAGCAGCATGATTTAAAGTTGATTTAAAAATGAAGAGACCCACCACAGTGTTTCGGTGTTTGACTTGAGAGCCCTTTGATCCTGCAAGTGGTGTGAGTTTAAGCAAGCAATACCACCTAAAAGGGTTGTCAGTACTGGGCTATACCCACCTACCCAGGGGTCTAATGAGGACTGATGCCACCCTGATTCTCCCCTGAACTGTCTCTACCTCACAACCTGCTAAGTCATTTGTATCTACATGAGGTTTTGCCCCAATCCCTTATGTGAGTGTCATGAGCCTATCACTGGACACACTTGCTCTGCTATCATAACCAGCATTCACACCACCCTCCTGCTTGGGTGTGACTCCCCTCTCCCCTCCATCTCACCCCCTTCACTATTGAGTCTCTCAGTACTATGACCAAGCCACCTCCTTCCCTCTCTGCTTCCCCTCAGCCGCTGTCCCTTTTGTTTCCCTTACTGCCCTCATCCCTATCCCTCCCACCATTCTGGTCCTCCTGTTGTTCCTGCATACTAACCTATTCCTCCCTGCCTGCCTGTCTTCACTCATCCTTCTCAGTTGCCCCACCTATTGTTCCCTTCTGAGTTATACTCTGCCCTCCCTCTACCATTCTCAGTTGTCCTTCCTACTGTCCCCTCAGTAGGTACACACCATCCTCCAATTCTTTCAGCTTCCACTTTCCCTTTACTCTCCTTCTGACACTCTTCCTACTCCATCCTCCCTTGCCACTGCCCCTTTACACTCCCCTCCTCCCTTCTACTCTCCCCTGATCCCACTCCATGAACTGACCCCCCCTTCCCTTCCCTGCATCTCACCTGGTCCCCCGATCCTGAGAAGAAGCCAGAAGGGGAAGGAAGGAAACATATTCAATTCAGTGCTTTAGAGTAACTGGTAATTGCTATTTTTCTTTTAAACTTAGATTGTGGGCATTTAGTGACACTATACTTTCTTTGTTGTCTTTACTTATAATTGTTTTTGGGCTGTTGAAAATTTAAAACATAGTGGTGGTGTAATTCTGTGCTGTCTTTAATTGCTGCAAATTTTCTCTTGGCTTGTCTGACTGCCCTGTAGTTGGGTGAAGGGTGTTAATTGTCTGGCCTCTGACCTCAGCTACGTGATAACTGGAGGTGGGGCTTAGTCAGAGTTAAAGTAGCAAGCAGAGGTTTGTTTTCTCAGAAGAAGCCAGAAGGGGAAGGAAGGAAACATATTCAATTCAGTGCTTTAGAGTAACTGGTAATTGCTATTTTCCTTTTAAACTTAGATTGTGGGCGTTTAGTGACACTATACTTTCTTTGTTGTCTTTACTTATAATTATTTTTGGGCTGTTGAAAATTTAAAACATAGTGGTGGTGTAATTCTGTGCTGTCTTTAATTGCTGCAAATTTCTCTTGGCTTGTCTGACTGCCCTGTAGTTGGGTGAAGGGTGTTAATTGTCTGGCCTCTGACCTCAGCTACGTGATAACTGGAGGTGGGGCTTAGTCAGAGTTAAAGTAGCAAGCAGAGGTTTATTTTCTCAGAAGAAGCCAGAAGGGAAGGAAGGAAACATATTCAATTCAGTGCTTTAGAGTAACTGGTAATTGCTATTTTTCTTTTAAACTTAGATTGTGGGCGTTTAGTGACACTATACTTTCTTTGTTGTCTTTACTTATAATTGTTTTTGGGCTGTTGAAAATTTAAAACATAGTGGTGGTGTAATTCTGTGCTGTCTTTAATTGCTGCAATTTTCGCTTCTCCTCCTTCCCCAACTCTTAACTATATGCCCTGATAAATCTGATTGACAGGAGCTAAACACAGGGAATAGTAAGGGTGTGAAGTAGGAGGGGCATAAGGGGAAGAAGCCCACCTCACACAACAAGTGTTTTGACTCATTTATTTATTGGTTTCTTTTTCCTTTAAAAAAATATCTGAGGATTAGTGACAGGATTTTTAGTACAGTAAATTAATAAAAAGAGAACTAGGAGAGCTTCAGTAGCAGACAAGTAGTGGAACTGCAGTATAATGTGGGGAGTGGTGCAATGCAGTGGCTGTGGGGCAGCCATATTCAGGCAGACCTTCTGGACACTGAGGTGCTGCCCTATCTGCATGCATCTCTCTGGACTGTGGGATGAGGTAGCCAGACTCATAGCGGAAGTAAACTGGGTCAGGAGTACCATCACCCTATCCAGGGACCACCCAGTCCCATGCAGCTGCCTCAAAGGATGCTGAGCAGGAGCACTTGGATGACAGTGGGCTCAGGAAGGGTTAGAGCAGTCAGCAGAGGCACATCCCAGATCCTATTCCACTAAGAACTCATATGCCACACTGGCAAACGAGGACAACCAAATAGAGGTACCCAGAGAAGTGGAAGGAAAGGATGTGGAGGTTAGCCAAGGAGGTGACCTCAGCGGGGAAAGCAGTGGACCCCAGAGGAGGAGGAAGTGAATCCTGGTGGGGGACTCCATCGTAAGAGGGATCCAGCTAGGAACACAGGAGGGGGAGGACAGGGAGGTGAGGTGCCTACCAGGTGCTACGGCATGGAGGGATGGAAGGAAGATCCTGGGGATCACTGGGAAGGCAAGACAGGAGGGTGAGCTGGATGTCATTATCCACCTAGGTACTAATGACCTGGCAAATGGGAGCCAAAGGAAGTTCAGAAGAGTTTAGGAAACTGGGAGGGGTCTCAAGCAAGTAGCTACTTCTGTCACTTTCTCAGTAACTACTACCTGTGAGAGAGCAGGGAGGTATAGGAGTGCATGCACCAGAAACTTTAACTCATGGTTGAAGAACTGGTGCTGTGAGGAAGGGTTTGGATTCATTGGTGACTGGGGACCCACCTGGAGGGATGGAGGTTTGTTCAAGCCTGACGGCCTGCATCCATCCTGGAGAGGAATCCAAGCACTCAATGATAAGTTTAAATGCTACATTGACAAGCATTTAAATTAGCAAAGGGGGGTGGCAGTCCAGCAAGGAGGGTACCACAGCTAGCAGTGGAACCAGTGAACCAGAGGAGTGGCTATCTCTGCAAAGCAGTGTGCAAAAGATGGAGATTAGTGCCCAAGAGGTGGATAAGCAGAAAAGGGGCAACATTCAGCAGAAGGGCAGACAGCAAGGAGAACCAGGGATAAATGACAACCAAGGAAGGGGCTGGAGTAGAAAAGTGAAGCAGTCTAGGAGGTCAAATCATGGAAAGCCATGTGTGCAAATGCCAGGAGCCTTAGCAACAAGATGGAAGATCTGGAGGCTGTCTAGGTACAGTCAGACCTGGACATTGTGGCCATCACTGAAACTTGGTGTAATGATAACCATGACTGGAGATGGCCATACCTGGCTACAACATATTCAGAAGAGACAGAGCAGGCAGGAAGGGAGGAGGAGGCACTGTATGTGAAAATGACATAAGGGCCACAGAGATCCAGGAGGAACAAAATGGGAGAGATACTGTGGGTTAAGCTGGAAAGGAAAATGGGGACAGCCATCTGCACAGGTGTGGTCTATAGACCACCAGCCCCGGAGGAAGAAACAGATAGGAGTTGATGCTAGCCATCCAAAGGATGGCAGACAAGGGTGAGGTAGTACTGGTTGGAGACTTCAATATTCCAGACGTGGACTGGAGCATCCCAGCAGCAGCATCAACTAGGAGCAGATTTATCCTGGACTCTTTCAGGTGCCTTCCTCAAGCAACTGGTCATGGAACCAACTCGGCAGAAGGCAATACTGGACCTTGTGCTCACAAACAGGGACAGTGTGATGGGGGTAACAGTGGGGAGCACCTGGGTAACAGTGACCACCAGTCATTGTGGTTTGAAATCACAGAAAGAGCAGAACCAAACCACACAAAAACACGTATCCTGGATTTTAGGGGGGCAGACTTTGGGAAAATGGGGAGATACTTGAAAGAGGCATTAAGGGGAATGGGACAGGAATCAGGGGTTGAGGAACAGTGGGCAGTATTTAAAATGGGGATTACAAGAACAACAGAATTATGCATTAAGCAGGTTAGCAAGAGGAAAAGGAAGAGGAGACCATTATGGTTTTCCAAAGAGGTAGCAAAGAAAGTGAAAGCCAAAAAGATTGCATTCAGGCAATACAAAAAGACACAGGCAGAAGGGGATAGGAGAAGTACCAGGAGAAGCAAAGGAGGCAGGGAGGTCCGTAGGAAGCCAAAGCTCAGACAGAACACATTGCAAAATCAGTGGGTAGATGGGACAAAACCTTTTACAGGTACATAAGTGAAAAAGAAAGACAAAGGGAGGGATAGTGAGACTGAAGGGGGAGGATGGGAGCCAGTGGAGGATGACAACAGTAAAGCTGACACATTGAACAGGTATTTCTGCTCAGTCTTACTGAGGAAGAGGGGGGTAATGGGTCTGAAGGGAGTACAAGGGTGAGAATGGTGCAGAATGGACACAAGTCCCTTTACATGAGAAAGGGTCCTGAAGGAACTGGAAGTAATAAGAGTTGATTAAGCAATGGGGCCAGACGGTGCACCCAGGGTCCTTAAAGAACTAAGAGAGGTGGTGGCTGAACCTCTGGCTATCCTGTTTAGCGATCACTGGAAACAGGGAGGTACCCAAAGACTGGAGGACAGCAGATGTAGTCCCCTTATACAAAAGTGGGAACAAAGAGGAAGCAGGGAACTACAGACCAGTCAGCCTCACCTCGGTAGTGGGGAAGATCATGGAAGCACTACTGAAGGAGAGATTGGTGGAACATCTGGTTGTCAATGGACTACAGGACCCAAGGCAGCATGGTTTCACCAGGGGAGGTCATGTCAGATCAACCTCTGCTGAATTTTTGACTGGGTGACTAGGGAGGTGGATCAGGGAGGGCAGTGGACATGGCCTATCTGGACTTCAGCAAGGCCTTTGACACTGTGCCACATAGAAGACTATTACACAAACTGGGAATATGGGTGTGGGCAGGACAGTAGTGTGGTGGGTAGGTAACTGGCTGGGTGGCAGGACACAGAGGGTGGTGGTAAATGGCTGTCACTCCACAGAGGGAAGAGTGACCAGTGGGGTACCACAGGGATCAGTGCTGGGACCGGTCCTATTCAACATTTTCATCAGTGACATTAGGATCTAGAAGGCAGAATTTCACTGTTCGCTGATGACACAAAGCTCTGTAATAGAGTAGACACACCAGAGGGTGTAGACAGAATGAGAAGCGACCTGCAGAAACTTGAAGAATGGTCAAGGGTTTGGCAGTTGAAATTCAATGCAAAGAAGTGCAAGATAATGCATATGGGCACAAAACCCCTGGCACAATATATCAGTTGGGGGTGAGGATATAGCATGCACCAAGCAGGAAAGGGATCTTGGGGTTGTCATCTCTGATGACCTCAAGAGGAAACAGTGTGACAAGGCAGCAGGTAAAGCAAATAGGATGCTGGGATGTATAGGCAGGGCAGCACCAGCAGGAAAAGGGAGGTCATAATTCCGCTTATACAAGACACTAGTGAGGCCCCACCTGAGTACAGTGTATAGCTCTGGAGACCATACCTACGTAAGGACATAGGCAGGTAGAGAAGGTTCAGAGGAGGGCAACAAAGATGGTGCATGGATTCCATCACAAGTCCTATGAAGACAGGTTGAAGGAACTGAACATGTACTCCCTGGAGGAGAGGAGGGAGAGAGGGGATATGATAGAGACATACAAGTATCTTACAGGGAGGAACAGGGTGCAGGAAAACACTATTTTAAGTGAAAAAGATGTTCCAGGACTAGAGGGCATGGGATGAAGTTGGAAGGAGGACGATTCAGAGGAAACATGAGAAAGAATTTCTTCACAGAACCGGTGGTGGACAAGTGGAACACCCTGCCAGAGGAAGTGGTGGGGGCTGAAACAATCACGGGATTTAAGAATGCATGGGATAGACATAAAGGAATTCTAGAGGTCAGGGGTAAGGGGCAACAGGCTTCTAGGAAAACAAACTGAACTTACAAGCTCAAATGGGCAGACTGGGTGGGCCATAGGCCCTTATCTGCCGACACTGTCTATGTATCTATGTATGTATCTATGTATCCCCCCATCATACCCAGTAGTTAGAATCTTTTCCACACTTGTAACTTGGTTGGTGGACCTACCCTCACCTCCCCTTGTCTGGCTTCTCTTCTCCATCCCACTGTACTCCACCACCCCTCCCTGGATTTATTTTCCCTCTGGGGTAGAGGGTTATAATGCACCTGGACCTGCCCTTCCCTTGCCCTCCCTCTACTGCCTATACCTTCTTCCTGCTCAGTCCTGTTACTCCATCTTCCTACCTGGACGGTCCTGCTCACCCTCCCTCCTTCCTGACCAGTGTTCCCAGCTCCTTTAAATATCTGTACTTCTGCCAAAGAGACATTTAACCTCCTGCTCACTGGACACTCTCTGCCTCCCACATTGTCCATGCAAACAGTGCCAGGCCCCATCCTCTAAAGCACACTACCTTACCCCTACCTTCTTGCTGTCCGAACATGTTTATTCCCTTCTGTTATTTCTTGTACCACCCCCAGCTATGCTTACTGTTGGTCTTGTGTTTACCTCCTGCTTTTCTCTATGTAGTCCTATGTACTCCCTTCACTGTCTTTCACTAGCTCATGAGCTGTTCCACTTTCCTAGTTACACTCACTTAAGCAACCTGTCTCTGCAGACCTACCCTAGATAGGGAGTAGCCATAGTCCCTAAATTGAATTTGCCTCTGCAGGCCTAACCCTTATAGGGAGTAGCTACAGTCCCCAATTTATCCCGCCTCTGAAGGCCTTCCTCAGGTAGCCACTACAATCCTACCTGATTCGAGCCTTATCAGCACCAGTACATTTGCCCACCCCCACCCCCAGTATGCTAGCACAATCCTCAGTTATTATTGACAAGAGTTACTTTTTGTCAGGCCTTATTACTTTACAGTAAGAACATATGCTATTAACACATTCAATTAATTCTGATGCACCTCAGCATCAATTTATCTTTAGTTCACATAGCAGATTTTATCAATGTGTATTATTTCAAAAATAAGAAACTATACCATATTTCCCATATCCCCACCTGCTGATGTTTTCTTGATGATACTGTACTTGGTTATGATACATTAGTTGAGGTGTCACTCTGCTAGTGAGGCTGTAATTTGTTGGTTGTAGTGTCAATCTCCCTACAAAGCAGACATGTAGTGATATGTAGCTGATATGAAAGTCATGGCAAGTGACAGACCTGCCTGCCATCTGACTGATTCTGCACTCCTGCAACACACTCCCCAACCTGAGCTACCAAGTTCACTTTAGCAGTCAATGGTGGACTTGGTAGCCCCCAAAAAACATATTTCAGGTGTGAGTTACAAGTCCCCACTTGTGTGGACATGGGGGGGGGGGCATGAGGCAGACACACAAGTTTGGTCACAATAACATTAAAAATGCTATGCTTATCAGGAAAGGTAATTTCCTCAAGCCCCCTACACAGATGCACAAAGCACTTGTACTTAAGGCAGTTTTCGGCCCGTTCCTTCAGGTTCAGACAAAAGCTGACAGTGGCAGGGAGCAGAGAGTAGTTGCTGTTGACCATCTCAAGGCCAAGGGCAGGGACGTGGAAGATAGCACTGGAAGGGGTTGGGCCACTGGACTACAAAGCATGCTTTGCTTTTCAAACACAGGTACTGTGTTAAGGAGGGTGTACCACTAGACTACCAGGAAGGGACAATGTGTAATATTTTTTTAATGAGTACCTGAACTGGGTAAGGGCGGGGATACTACAAGGGGAGTGTCTGTTAGCATGGGCCCTTGAGCAGGTCACTTAATCTCACAATGCTCCAATTCACTAGGGACTCAGTCGCAGAAAGGCCCCACTGAAAATGAGCCCTTGTATCGTATCTGCGTTATCATGACCCAACTACAGCTTCATTCTCGCTAGTGACCCTGAGCAAGTGCCTTAACCTACCAGTGCTCCACTTCACCCAGCTGCAGAAGTTGATAAAAGCATCACATCTACCTATCCTTTAAAAACAAATTGAACAAAAAACAAACACAAAGTCTTGTTGGCTGCTGCTGGCCTTTCTTGACCTCAGTGTGGCCTAATGGTTACAGTACTGTTAGAAATCGGGAGAGTGCAGGTTCAGACTCCACTACAGCCCCGTACTCAAGTGTGACCCTGAGCATGCCACTTAACCTTCCAAAGCTTTAGTCCACCCGGCTGTGGAAATGGGTAGATGCAGGAACCCACTACAACTGCAATGTTACATCTTAGCTAAACTCTCCAGGGTAAATACATTTAAAAAATGGCAAAAACCGGGAGTCCTTCTCTAAATTAATGTACCCTACCTCCCTAACTCAGTGTAACAGTTTCACTTCAGAACATGCAAGCATACACTGAGGCACTGAACAATGCTTGTTTTACATTGACACTGAGAAAAAAAAGTTAAATTATTAAAGAAACTGCAAAACCAGTGGAAAATACTGTGATGCAGCTGACAATCAGAACACATTTTTATGTTTGCCTATGCGCGTAGCGCACAAGAAACATATTCAGATAGTAGAGAATTGCAGAGGTGTGGCAATGTTGTGGCCAATGCAGTGGACGCTTTAATGGATGCATCCCTTGGCTATCAATTAATGCTGAAGCTGCCAATGACAGCAGTTTCAGAGCGAGCGCCGTACTTGAAAGAAATCTGCTGCTGCTATCAGGGGCAGTTTCCTCATTGCAGCGGTAGCTCCACCCTCCCTCCCTCCCAACCAGGCACACAGCAGGACAACAAATTTAAATATTAGCTCCCTCCCACTGCTGCTGACTGTCCACACCTTCTATTCCTTGCACCGGCATAAGACCCTCCCACTGCTGCTGCCCATCCTGTACCCTCCGTTCTCTGCCGCACCGGCATAAAACCTCCCAGTCCCTCCCACTGCTGCTGCCTGCTCCACATCCTTCATTCTCTGTTGCACTGGCATAAAACCCTCCCACTGCTGCTGCACACCCACACCCTCCATTCTCCATCTCACTGGCATAAAACCCTCCCACTCCCTCCCACTGCTGCTGCCCACCCTGCATCCTCCGCTCTCCATCCCCTGCCAACATGTGCTCAATCCCTGTCTCAGCATGTATCCCTTCCCCATTAACGTGCGCACTGAGAGCCCACCCCAGTGTGCCAAAAATATTTCTTTGATGTTTCTGACACCGGGATGCCCACCCGGTGTCGGATGCGCCCACCCTCCATGCCCCTACATTTCAACCAACCTCAGGGTGCCCAATCCCCAGGTTGGCATTGATCCCCCCTCCAGTACTCTGGCACACTGGGATCCCACCCCAGTGTGCCAAAATCCGTTTTGTTAATATTTTACCTGTAGAAAAGATAACAGTCTCCCAACGTTTTTTTGTTTTTAAACCTGAAAAAAAAATGAAAAACGGTCCCTTGCCATTCCTGCCAGCCCCCCCTCCTCAAACCCTCACCCTCCCTCTGCACACCTCACCTCCCCACACCCCCTCACCCATACTTACCTTTGGAGGTCAGAGGTAGTGATCTTCTGTGGACCGGGAACAAGTCTGCACTCTTCAAAAACCAATCGGGAACTGAAGAAATTATAGTAAGCCCTATGATGGCAGCCAATGGGGGTTTTCAGCTTAGGTTGATATCTCAACCAATTTTTGGAGTTTTGGTCCCAAATTTTCAACAAGGGGTTCTTGGGAACCCACCACATAAACACTTGCACTGTCATTTTGTTTCTCGGTCCTGAAAGGTAATTTTGTGGTCACTGTGTGGAATCACCTTTCAGGACCAAGTAATGGAATGACAGTGCCACTGTTCATGAGGTTGGGTCCCAAAAGCCCTTTGAAATCTGATGAAAAACTCCCCAAAATGACTGCGTTATGAGCATCCATTGTGCAGTTTCTATGCATGCTCGTAACTTCATCAATGTTTAATATTTTCACTCCAAATGTCCAGCATTGCCATTTTTTTCACACCCCCTTATGAACAATATAGCTGTTATTTTCTGTATCCTTCCTGAAATGTGTTTCTGCACGTGTGGTGAAGAATGCGAAGTCGCTGTGCAAAATCAAATTTCAGGACAGATTAATGAAATCACTGTGCCACTTTTCATGAGGGGAGGTCCCAGAAAGGCCATGTTGAAAATTTGGTGAAAACATTCCAAAAAATTACTGTGTTATGAGCGTACATTGCACAGTTTCTATGCACACTCGAAATTTTGCCAATTTTTCATATTTTCACCCATTGCCATTTTTTCACATCTCCTCATGAACAGTACAGCTGTCATTTTTCACAACCTGCCCAAAATGTGTTTTTGCACATGTGGTGCCGAATGGCACACTCGCTATGCGAAATCACCTTTTGGAATTGAGTAACAAAATGATACTGCCACTGTTCATGAAGTGGGGTCCCAAAAATCCCACGCTGAAAAGTTGTAGTGAAAATACCAAAAATGCCGGTGCATTTAGGGTTTCCAACCGTAACACTCACCCTGTACAGACTGATAAGCATCAGGGTATGACACGGGTGAGCTTGGAGTTACTTCAGTACTTCACTGCCATTCCTATTATGCTCTAATTCCTGCACTACCAATGGCAATACCAGCAAGCAAACATTCAGCATTGACAAGTGCTTGTTAAAGTACTGTCTGTAAAACATTTGGAGCTGTCCTGTATCTATATGTTTTCCTGCCCGCCTAATCTGCTCTTCTCCACACTCCTCCTCTTCTGTACTGACTACAGATTTACTTCAGCCCCTAATTAGGATGGATTTTTTACCATGGAAGAAGCACACACCAGTATCTGTGGTGTGACTCATGAAGTAGGCAGCCATTTACAGTATTCCTAATAGCAGTAAAATACAGGAATTTCTGTAACTCTAATAGAACTGCATGACACCTGCTGCACCTATCTTCCTGCACCACCACTCTCCACATGAACCAAAGCCCCATTTACACTATCCATTTCTACACTGGTGTAGGTGATTTGGAGAGCCATACTGGTGTACATTTGCAAGTGTATGCTGTACAGGCATCAAACTGGTGTGGCTATTCTCCTCTCCCAGAGGATGGATACACAGATAGATAGACAGACAGACAGACAGACAGACAGACAGACAGACAGACAGACAGACAGACAGACACCTGTAGATGGAAGATAGATAGACAGACAGACAGACAGACATACATAGACACCTGTAGCTAGCTAGCTAGATAGATAGATAGATAGATAGATAGATAGATAGATAGATAGATAGATAGACAGATAGATAATGAGACATTACTGAATGCTTGTGCAAAAAGATGTTATTTCAACCACTTCTTAAAATCCTAAAAAGGAAGCTCCAAATTTTATTTATTTTTATTTTATTTATTTGTGTTTCGGATGACACCTTTGAGCCGAGGGCTCTTTTACAAAGGTTCCACGTCAAGGCAATAAGGACAATAAGGTACAAAACATAACATGATCATTACAATGGAACTTACAAAAAAAAAAAAGACAAGTAAGGTTACAATAATAGCAGCCAAAGGCATTGTCAAGGAATTGTGTTGTGAGTTAATTATACAGTACAAGTCATAGGTGGCTCAGTGAAGCTTTGTTAGGAGTGGGTTAGTGGGAAAAGAGAAAGAAGAGTGGTGGTGAGGGGGTGGTATGGGAGAGAGAGAGAGACAGGGAGGAGGGGAGAAATGGGGAGGGCATTGCGTTGGGTATGTGGTAGATGGGAAACAGCAAGGGAGGAGGAAAGGGGTGAAAAGAAAAGGAGACAGATTCATCCTATACCCAGTAATGGGGGGGTAGGAGAGGAGGAGGAGCTGAGGCAGTGAGGAGGGATGCTTGAGGGTAGCATGCCTGGAGGGGATTATAAGAAGCAATCACAGAAGGCACTAGCCATGAGGTGTTGATGCAGTTTACACTTACAAGCACCAGTCGTCAGTGGCGGCTCTACACCAGGGCCCGCCAGGGCACGTGCCCTGGTAAAAAAATGCTGTGCCCCAGTTGGTGCCCCATATGGTGCAGAGCTTCCCTCACAGTAACCATATATCAGAGCCCTGGCTGCCATCTGTTGTGCCTCAGCTGTGCCCTGGTAACCATTTGTGGCTAGAGCCACTAGTGCCAATTGTGGCAATGTTGGAGATTTCTGTAGGTAGCAAGTTGAACCAGGTGGAGGCTCTGACAAGGTAAGAACGCTGAGCTTGAGAGTTCTCGACAGTGAGGTATAGTAAAGGTTAGACTATCCGATCTAGCTAGTCGGCAGACACGCTGCAGGGTCAATACTGATTGGACTCCAGGGGCATAAGGCCCAGTGATGTCTTCTTAGCTAGGATACAGGTCTGGTACTTTACCCGCCGGATAGCTGGAGTCAGTTAGCCTGCTCATAAATGTCACACATGTGAGAAAGGTGGCAGCTGAAATGGCTGGAGCCACCACCGGAAAGCCCTATCACCAGACTGTTTTAATCATGATCTCAGGCACCAACAGCAATGCCTCAGTGGAGTGGAGGAACTACCAGAGCATACAAATACCAAGAGGTGTTTTGAATTGCTGGGATACAAACCATGCACAGCTTTGTAGGTTAACAATGAGCTCTCAAATTTTGTGAACTACCTAATAGGTAGCCTGTGCAAATACTGCAGCACATGCGTGACATGGTCAGTTCAGGATGTCCTAGTAATCAGCTTGGACGCAATATTTTGCACCAGCTGGAGGCAGCACAACAACCTTCCAGATAGCCTAAAGTATAGAGTGTTGCAGTAAGTAAGTCATGAGGTTACAAAGGCATGCGCCAGAGTCACCAGGGGCTCAATTTTCAAAAGCCTGAGAATGCCGCAAGCCCCTGGTGCACCGATCATACGGTGCATGGGGCTTGCGGCATCCTCCTAGCCCCGATGGGGATTTCTTTACCATCAGGTAAATACTACAAGTTAGGGCCAGCTCTCCCCTGGTCTAACTTTATGCATGCTGTGGACCATTTGTATGGGGCTTGCACCTTATATTTTGCATAAGCAGCCATAAAATGTGAAAGTGTCACATCTGTGCCTGATGCACAAAAATCGGTGCAGTCGCATTAATAGAGTTGGTGTAACTGTGCCAAAGAAACAGGGTTGACCTAGGGCATGATGCAAGCCCTCTGTCACTCTTTAAAAATTGAGCCCAAGTCTTTTGCACCAGATAGGACATAATCCTAGAAATATCCCAGAGATGGCAAGACCACCGCACAGTGGTAGTGCTACCACTTGTGGCACTGAAAACTCGGGATTGGAAGTGAACTCAGGCTATTGGAGGGTCAGCCATGGGGGTGAGCATCCATGGGACTGCTTTCCTTCTCCAGGGTGGGGGGATGCAGAGCCCAGTATATCCCTGACCCCTAGTAGAAGCTATGAGGAAGGCAGTCCAGAGCTGCCAGAAGTGCAGGGAGGCATGGTAGCCAATGATGCATGTCATGCAGAAGTGTGCAGCATGCGACATGAAGCCTTTGCACATCCACAACTCCTTGAGGAGAACACAGGAAAAAGTCCTGGTCAGCAGGATGATACCGGTCATCCACAGGCCCCACACCTGGCTATCCAGTCTCTGCCCAGCTAAACTGGATCCTGTTAGATGGCGGGGTTGTGGAACCCTGCTGACCCCACTGGGGACAAGTTCGTAGACAGACATGGCAGGTAAGCCATGGAGGACACTGGGTGTTGAGCTGGGGTCACCAGTAGAAGGTAACTGGTCAAACAGGGAGAAAGAGATCTTAACAAAAACAAATATTCCAGATATAAAAAATCCATCAGTAAATCATTGCCAACACATGGCATTTATGTGTCAGTTGGGAATTGACAGTAACTCCAATATTTTCACCCTATCCACAGCTGTCCGAAAGCATGCTATTCAAGGAAGGTAACCCTCAGCATAATTTGATCATCCAACCCATGAAGGGCTGAAACATTCACATGCTCCAACCAATGATTTTGCAATGGAAAAGTCATTACCCACTCCTGTGTGATCAAAAAAGACAGTGGAACTGGAAAGCACTATGCGTGTTCTATGAAGTGCCTTGACAGTGTTGCAAACTCTGAGCAGGATCTGAACTCAGCTGCAGAGGCCAACTGGTGGAGCAGACATATACTCAAGGGAACCCCTGTTTTGAGGAGGGAGGAAAGGAGGGAGGGAGGAGGCAGCTATCAATACAGAGTCTTTCAGGGGATTTAGTAAAAACTGGGCCTCTGCACCTGGATCTCACCAGATTGTTAAAATCTGGACTGGCTGGTTCTGCTAGACCAATTAGACAGGGGGCAAGTTGTGCAACTATTGCTGACTGGATGGACCAGTCTGGCTTTCACCTGTCTGGTTCGGTCCTAGTGGTCTGCTTTTTTCACCGTCCTGGGCAGGAGTAAAGCCTGGACCACCAGAATTGAACCAGGTCAGACCAGATAGGTAAAAGCTGTAACAGCTCATCCATCCATCCAGAGTGATTGGACCAGCAATATTCACACAACTTGCACCTGGTCCAGTTGGTCCAGCCAGACCAGTCAATTTGGATTGTTTTGGTCTGGTCTGGTCCAGTTTTCACCCATACACATACTTCAACGGACTCTCACCTTGCTCATTAATGCAGCACTGATATACAATTTTTTTTCACAATGCTTTTTCCCTTGTTAGGGCAGGTAGGCTCCCAGCCCTGTCCCCACCCCTCTCAATCAGCAACCACCTCCCCTGATCCACCAGGGGCTATGTCCCCCATGGTAGGCCCCAGAGAGGGAGGGCCATTCTCCCCCCCAGATCACACATATCCAGGTGCTCCTGGTGGTCAGGTGGTAGTGAGGGCTCACAGTGGGTGGGCAGGGCTTCGTGAAACCCATCCCATTTTCTGTTTTCTGGCCTCTGTTCTCCTGCCATGGTAACACATCAGGATATGCGTGTGGAGGCGCGCACACACTGCAGAGTCGTAGCCCCCTCTCATCGAGCCACTGGCTGACCTGCACTACCAAAAGGCCTCCACCCGGTGGCAATCAGAGGCCAAGAAGACTAGCCCCCCTCTCAGGAAAGGAGAGCAGTCCATCAGATGCTCGATCCCACCCCAGTCAGCCCCATCAACCTGTGTTCATTACTGACCATGGGTCGCTGGCATGGCAGGAGGTAAGGTGTTCAATCCATCAGCCATCCACACCACTATGCCAACATCTGATGCACAATGTTAAAGATTTATTTCACTGCTCTGAAATATACTCTAAGTTGTCTGGAGGCACAGACAAGGCAAGGCTGTCATGGTTAAAAAAACTAGGGAGACAGTGAGCAAAATAAAAGCACAGGTAAAATAACTAGGAAGGAGTGAGTGAAATAAACAGCAGAACCCTTCTTACCCTATCTCATCCTCAGCTGTGCATCTACTTGTGTCATTAACCAGGTAATGACACAATGCAATACTGCTGTTCTGCTAGACCCTGTGTTCTGCCTCCTGTAGGCCCCTATTCTCCAATGTGTGGAGAGTCTACGCACCATGTAACTGGGGCAAGAGATCTCTGCAGCCCCTGTACACCCTGTGCCTGATTCTGCAAGGGTCATGGGGCTGCTACATGCCAGATCCCCACTGGCTGGCAAGATCCAAAAGGGGGCAGTTAAGAGGCATTGCAAGAGGCGTGCCTGTGCTCCACACTATACTCGAATGTGCAAATGTGCAGAGTGCTGGGCAAGGGGGGGTGCATGCAGCCAGCAGCTACAAATCCTGCAGGGCCCCCCCACCATGCCACCCCAGCCCAACGGGACCACAACAAGGGCAGATAGCCCCCACCCCCACCACCCGACACACATAGGGGCACTGGCCCCATGAAGGCACATAGGACCCCCTCACCCCACCCCCGCCCAGTACAGCCCTACAAAAACAGCCCGCATCCCCTATCATGGCCACCCCAGCCATCCATGGGTGATCTGTTCCCCCCCTGCAGCACCGAAGACCCCCTGACCCCTGTACCTGTCTATCAGTGCCAGCACGGGATGGTCAGCACCACAGCCCTCCTTATGCCTCTGTGGCCATCGGCTGTCCAAGTGGTGCTGGGTGCATGCTGCTATATATAGGCCCCACACACCCAGTATCACTGGGATGGCCAGCGGCCATGGAGGTGTGAGGAGGGGTGTGCTACTGGCCATCCCATGCTGGCACTGATGGCAGGTATGGGGGTCGGGAGGGTTGTCAGTGCCGCGGGGGGGGTAGCACGGCAGTGTGGGGGTGTGGGGGGGAACCGCTGCCATGGGGATAGGACACGGGGTGCGTGAAGGGTTCACCTACCCCAGGGACGGGGTGTTACTGTGTGGGAGAACTGTCTATGGGTTGGGGTTCATCCACCAGGGGCTGTCTGTGTGCCGCTTATGTGCTTGTCCTTGGGCACGGCCAGGGAGTCACTGGCCAAGTGTGTCGACATGAGTCAGTTGCCTGCGCTTGGCATTCATGCACCTGGACCTGCACCCTGCAACGGAAGTGATCCACTGCAGAACCCTGGTCAGGCATCCCATTGGATGTCCGACTGGATCCGCTACATTGCTTCCAGCCGCCCTGCACGCCTGGGGCGGGGCCATGGTAGGGAGCCATGTGGTGGCGGTGGCTGTGAATGCAGCCACCATGCATTATTCTTCAGGTGTGGGGCTGCGTGGGTGGGACACAGGCCACTGGCACATGACCCGCCCCTTGGAGAATCTCTACCATAATGTTTTGGCAGGTCAGAGAACACAGGTCACAAAATAAACCTTCTGCTGTGTGCTGCCTGTCTCAGTCTTCTCTTTTTCACCTTCTTCATGGATAGTGTCACATGTGACAATCAGAACCTGGTAATAGCTGCTGCTCAGGCCAGATATAGCAGAACTACCACAGCTAAAGTAGCACTAGCATGCTGGGTGCAATGGGACTAGTGACTACGGCAATGTTGCATTTAAAGAAAATTCCCAGGTGCACTATACTTATGGTATTGCTGGAAAATTCCCATGTGCACCGGGACCAGTGACAGCAGCACTGCTGCACTTAAAGAAAATTCCTTAGTGCACCAAGACTGCTGACAGTTACCCTGCCACACTGAAGGAAAGTACTGGGTTCACCCAGATTGCTGACAATGGTACTGATGCAGTTAAAAAAACATTCCCAGGTGCACTGGTGCCACAATAAAGGAAAGTCCCTTTTGCACTAGGCCTAGTGAAAGCAGTGCTGCTGCAGTAAAGGAACATCCCAGTTGCACTGGGACCAGTGACAGTGGAATTGCAGTACATCAAGAAAATTCAAGGGCGCACTAGGACTTGTGACAGCCACTCTGATGCCCTAAAGGATCATGCTCACTGCTGCTAATTGCTTGCTAAGCAAAGAATGAGTAGTAGGTAAAACTTCATAGCAGTAACAAAAGTTGCCAGCGCCACTCCCAAGAGGTTTGACGCCAATCCCCAAGAGGTTCTCCGCTTGCTCATGTGGCTCCTGTGAACTGCCTTCCTTGCAGCCAATCAAAAGCTCACAAACTGTGAAGGACAGCAGCAACCACCAGTAGAGACCAGTCACTCCTTTTGAAAAACATGTGCCACTCCCCCAATGTTTTTCAATGGCATAGCAGCAAAACACTTCCTGACTTTGATCACAATAGGTACTGTACTGGTCTAGCTGCTATGCAGAGTTGCAGACCAGCTCCAAACAAACCATCATTAAAACCTTGTAACAGTGTAGAAAACAATTCATAGGCCCTTTGCTATTTATACCTCAATGTCTCAACCAAAATTTTCCTGTAAAGTGACACATTTTCGATAAAAAGATTAATTGCACAATATAGGTGAATAAAGTTTCAACAGTTCTTGATGTCTTCCAATACATTGTATAGGACACCTGTTTCATTCCTTGTCCTGCATTGCCACCTTGTGGCCATTATTTATCTCCTATTAAAAGACCCACACATTTTTACGTTTTATGGGTGCCTGTGTACCAAACGTTTTGATACAGTGAAAGGCGATTATAGGGGGTTCGTCACTGCTGAGCCCATTGCAGAAGAAAATAGCTGGGCTCGGCAGTCTCACAAATGACCAGGCACTGTGGTCTTGACATCACTTGCTGCTTGCTGGGCAGAAACTTCATGTATTTCAAAGGAACTGAAGCCGCTTAATCAAAGGGCTTTGGTTCTTTGATTTGCACTATGCCAGCCGGTCAGCGGGTAGCTGATCAGCTGTTAACAGCAGCAGCCTATCATTGTTACTGTGGACCATTGTACCAGAGTACAGCTAAATATGTTTTTAGGTACTAGAAAGAATGCTCAACTTAGGAACCAAGTTAGTTGAAATGAGGACTAAAATGTGCTTTTATCACACTCTGACAGTGGAGTTGGATACTGGTATGCAATTATGCATATGTATATGAATATGCATACTTGCATGCCCAGTGTCACGGTTCCACTTTCAGAGGGCGATAAAAGTACTTTTTAGCCCTTGTTTCAAAAAAGGAACTAGTTTTTCAAGTTCAGCTTTCTTTCTCATACCTAAAAACATATTTAGCTGAACTCGTGTATAATTTTTTTTTTTTTTTGTAAGCAAAGCGGGGAGCCCACCACCGTTACCTTCTCTCTATCCCCTCCAGGTGGCTCACCCGCCAGTCCATCCTTTATATATATATATATATATATAGTGGTGCAGTAGCACCACAATAAGGTTAGTACGGAGTTTCTGTGTTAAACCTCAAATTTTGCACTTTAATAACTTTGCAACCGTTCAATGAATATGCACAAAAGTTTGCATGCATGGTCTCCTGGGGGAGGTCTCTTGACATTCCAAGTTTTGGTCCAGTCTAATTTGCAGATTCTGAGATCCAGATAGTGAAAAAAACTTAAAATTCACCACTTTTACAGTTTTTTCTCATCACACTGAACAGAGACAGTACTGAATTTTGCTCTGAAATTTTTATGGCAGAACGAACTTTGGTCACAGAACAGAGCAGCATTTATGTGGTGAATAAATATTAATCTGTTCAAAACTTATAGCATTTTTAATGTCCCATTATTTTCAATGGGAGTTTTATTTTACAGGATAGATGCGTAGACTGAACCATGATCATAGTTCATTAGTTGCATGGCAGCTGGCAATCCTAGTCCACCAGAAAAAAATCTTTGTTCATGAGCCGCCATCATGTTTTTTTTTTTTGCCCCCCAAAAAACATCATATCTCTGTCCAGGGATGTGTTTCTTACACATCAATAGGTGTTTTTGTTAATCGAGCTGATGCGCTGTCCTCTGTGGTTTCCTACATTTGTTTGGTACTATTTTCATGAGGTTTTTTCATACTTTTAAACCCCTGCTCACCACTCGCTAACTTCCTTGTTCATCATCCTGGTTTGTCAGTGGCGGACAAGGATCCCTGGTTAGGACAACTGGTAGTACATTTTTATGACCAGATGACCAAAGCAAGATTCTTGTCCACCAGTGATGAACCAGGATGGCAGACAAGGAATTCAGTTGGCGGACAAGGATTCCTGTCTGGCCATCTGGTCATGAAAATTTGTCGACCAGATGGCCAGACTGGGAATCCCTGTCTACCAGATGATTTTCTTGTCCGCCACTGAAGAATCAGGGTGGTGGACAGGGATATAGGGTGTCGAACAAGGATTTTTCTTTTGCCATCTGGTTGCACCAATGGGGCCATCTTGTCAGGAATTTTTATTTTTTCCATCTTTGGCCCCCTCCTTTTTTTATCCCTGGTGTCTAATGGCAGCCCTCACCCTCAGTTCCCATTTTCTGTTTGATATATAAATATGGGATATGACATGGCCTGCCTGAATATATCATATTTATCTTCACAAGAGGCCAATGATATCATGATATCTCACGAGTGGTGAAGCCATGAGTGACATATCATGATGTCATTTGCCTCGAGTGAAGATAAATATGATATCTTCAATCAGGCCATGTCATGTTCTGTTTATACAATGCATGTTTTGGGCTGCATGAAACAAAAGCTCGAAATGTTCGAAATGAGGTGTTCTTCTCTGTCTTACCCCCCCCCCAGGGTGGGGCTGGCCCATTCCCGATGGAGTTACATCTCGGTCTCTAGCTGAGTGCCACAGTCCATGATGCAGAATGCGAGGAAGGATTTCATTCTTACAGGCCAGCATTTTGCAATATTTTACACATGGGAGGGGTGATGTACAATGACAAATGGTGCATGAGCGCTGATGTCTGGTCTACCTCCCCATAATGCAAGCCCCGGCACCTGCTGCCCCTGGCCTCCGCAAGAAGTCAGTCACACACCGGATACTTGCCCACCCTCCCGGAAGAGGAGAGCAGTCTTTAGGATGCTCAATCCTCCTCCCCCCAGCTGACTTGCTGACTCCTCGGGTCCATTCCTCAACTCAAGGCATCAGCGTCATGAGCAGAAGCACTACCAATGCACCGTTGGGACAGCACACAATGTGTATGTGTTTTCTGCAGGTGTAGTGAAATAATATTTTTGCTGTGCTGAGAAGGGAGGACTTTTATTTATGTTTTTTCTCATCTCACTATCTTTATCTGTTCTCTTCATTCAGTTCTACACACAAGAGTTCAAGTTCTAAAGAAGATTAGAACCCTATAACTATTTTCAAAGTTCTAGACCAGAACTAGAATGCAGACCTTTAGTGGGTTCTGACAACCCTAATTTAAATTACCATTTTGTTTTATATTATTTAGAGACATCTGTGCACCACAGCTCTGCCCACCAGCAGAGTAGATCAGTGGGATGACTAGTATACAGCAGTACAGACAGACTTCATGGACCTTTGGTCTCCTTTTCTGCCTCAAATTATGTTTCTAATTTCAGCTCTAACCTGTGGGATGGCCACTGTATGGAATGCCATGGTTATGAAACTGCGCATCCCCTGACAAATGATTCCAACTGTCTTGCAGTGTTCATTTTATATTGCAGCTCAATTTTATTTGATTACTCATGTGAACTTAATCTACAGACCAGGGGAGTATATGCCTTATTTTATACATAGCATTGAGTGTCTTGCTCACTGGTTTTATGCTGTATGTGCTAGTGCTAGAGGGTGAGAGAAACATCTGGGGAGGTACAGTAAAATTAACAGAATGGTATATGATGAGGCAAATGTTTAGCAGAAGAGATGTAGTGTGAATAAGAAAACAGTGCAGCAGGAGGAGAGGAAGAAACCGTGCAGTGATTGGAGAAGAAGCAGAGGGAGACGTGCTTCAGCTCCAGTCAGTGTAAGGGCACAGCTGTGGTGCATTCAGTATCTGGTCATGGCTACGCTCCCGGAGCCCCCTTCACTGCAATACATCAGCAAGACATCAACACAGATCTCAGTATGCAGCTGTAATCTGTCAGAGCATGAAAAGGATGCATTGTTGCAGAATCTTACATTGTATTACAACACCACGACCATGATTAATAGAGACTATATCTCGACAATTTGAAATGAGGACAAAATATTAAAATTTAGTTAAATCAGGAACTGGATTCCAGCACTCAGTACAGTCGAAGCAGTTTATAACTGACTACCAGTGCAAAACACATTTATTCATTATAAGCAGCTGTCCAGAGACATGTTTTCAACTGAGCAGGCTGCTCAAACTAGTAAATTGTTACATTGCTCACTCTACTGCTGTAGTAGGTCAGTTTCTGTATTTCTACTGTATTATATAATTCCTCTCGCCCACCTTAATACAGGATATTAACATTTGGAGCAGCTGCCTTGGGAGCATCACCTGATGGATTACACTTCTGAAATCTTACTGCCAACTATTGAGTTCAGTGTTCGAAAGTCCTTTGCTCAGTGAGCTGACCCAGAAGCAATGGGGGTTTAAATAAAGTTGGGCCTTTGAGGTTAAATTATTCATGCAAGCAGCCTGATTTTAAAAAGGGTCTCTTCGCTCCTAAGTTTCCATGAATTGACGCAAACTCAGGGTTCAAGAGACTACTCTATAAAGAGCTAAGCTGACTTGCAAGTTTAGTCCTTTCAAGCAGCATGATTTAAAGTTGATTTAAAATGAAGAGACCCACCACAGTGTTTCGGTGTTTGACTTGAGAGCCCTTGATCCTGCAAGTGGTGTGAGTTTAAGCAAGCAATACCACCTAAAAGGGTTGTCAGTACTGGGCTATACCCACCTACCCAGGGGTCTAATGAGGACTGATGCCACCCTGATTCTCCCTGAACTGTCTCTACCTCACAACCTGCTAAGTCATTTGTATCTACATGAGGTTTGCCCCAATCCCTTATGTGAGTGTCATGAGCCTATCACTGGACACACTTGCTCTGCTATCATAACCAGCATTCCACCACCCTCCTGCTTAGTGTGACTCTCTTCCCTCCATCTCACCCCTCTACTATTGAGTCTCTCTGTACTATGACCAAGCCACCTCCTTCCCTCTCTCTGCTTCCCTCAGCCGCTGTCCCTTTTGTTTCCCTTACTGCCCTCATCCCTATCCCTCCCACCATTCTGGTCCTCCTGTTGTTCCTGCATACTAACCTATTCCTCCCTGCCTGCCTGTCTTCACTCATCCTTCTCAGTTGCCCCACCTATTGTTCCCTTCTGAGTTATACTCTGCCCTCCCTCTACCATTCTCAGTTGTCCTTCCTACTGTCCCCTCAGTAGGTACACACCATCCTCCAATTCTTTCAGCTTCCACTTTCCCTTTACTCTCCTTCTGACACTCTTCCTACTCCATCCTCCCTTGCCACTGCCCTTTACACTCCCTCCTCCCTTCTACTCTCCCTGATCCCATGAACTGACTCCCTTCCTTCCCTGCATCTCACCTGGTCCCCGATCCTGAGAAGAAGCCAGAAGGGAAGGAAGGAAACATATTCAATTCAGTGCTTTAGAGTAACTGGTAATTGCTATTTTTCTTTTAAACTTAGATTGTGGGCATTTAGTGACACTATACTTTCTTTGTTGTCTTTACTTATAATTGTTTTGGGCTGTTGAAAATTTAAAACATAGTGGTGGTGTAATTCTGTGCTGTCTTTAATTGCTGCAAATTTTCTTGGCTTGTCTGACTGCCCTGTAGTTAGGTGAAGGGTGTTAATTGTTCACTCTGACCTCAGCTATGTGATAACTGGAGGTGGGGCTTAGTCAGAGTTAAAGTAGCAAGCAGATTTTTATTTTCTCAGAAGAAGCCAGAAGGGGAAGGAAGGAAACATATTCAATTCAGTGCTTTAGAGTAACTGGTAATTGCTATTTTCCTTTTAAACTTAGATTGTGGGCTTTTAGTGACACTATACTTTCTTTGTTGTCTTTACTTATAATTGTTTTTGGGCTGTTGAGAATTTAAAACATAGTGGTGGTGTAATTCTGTGCTGTCTTTAATTGCTGCAAATTTTCTCTTGGCTTGTCTGACTGCCCTGTAGTTGGGTGAAGGGTGTTAATTGTCTGGCCTCTGACCTCAGCTACGTGATAACTGGAGGTGGGGCTTAGTCAGAGTTAAAGTAGCAAGCAGATTTTTATTTTCTCAGAAGAAGCCAGAAGGGGAAGGAAGGAAACATATTCAATTCAGTGCTTTAGAGTAACTGGTAATTGCTATTTTTCTTTTAAACTTAGATTGTGGGCGTTTAGTGACACTATACTTTCTTTGTTGTCTTTACTTATAATTGTTTTTGGGCTGTTGAAAATTTAAAACATAGTGGTGGTGTAATTCTGTGCTGTCTTTAATTGCTGCAAATTTTCGCCCCCCCTCCCCTTCCCCCAACTCTTAACTATATGCCCTGATAAATCTGATTGACAGGAGCTAAACACAGGGAATAGTAAGGGGTGTGAAGTAGGAGGGGCATAAGGGGGAAGAAGCCCACCCTCAGCACAACAAGTGTTTTGACTCATTTATTTATTGGTTTCTTTTTCCTTTAAAAAAAATATCTGAGGATTAGTGACAGGATTTTTAGTACAGTAAATTAATAAAAAGAGAACTAGGAGAGCTTCAGTAGCAGACAAGTAGTGGAACTGCAGTATAATGTGGGAGTGGGTGCAATGCAGTGGCTGTGGGGCAGCTCATATTCAGGCAGACCTTCTGGACACTGAGGTGCTGCCCTATCTGCATGCATCTCTCTGGACTGTGGGATGAGGTAGCCAGACTCATAGCGGAAGTAAACTGGGTCAGGAGTACCATCACCCCTATCCAGGGACCACCCAGTCCCATGCAGCTGCCCCAAAGGATGCTGAGAACGAGGAGCACTTGGATGACAGTGGGCTCAGGAAGGGTTAGAGCAGTCAGGCAGAGGCACATCCCAGATCCTATTCCTCTCAAGAACTCATATGCCATACTGGCAAATGAGGACAACCAAATAGAGGTACCCAGAGAAGTGGAAGGAAAGGATGTGGAGGTTAGCCAAGGAGGTGACCTCAGCGGGAAGCAGGGACCCCAGAGGAGGAGGAAGTGAATCCTGGTGGGGACCCATCCAAGAGGGATCCAGCTAGGAACACAGGAGGGGAGGACAGGGAGGTGAGGTGCCTACCAGGTGCTACGGCATGGAGGGATGGAAGGAAGATCCTGGGGATCACTGGGAAGGCAAGACGGAGGGTGAGCTGGATGTCATCATCCACCTAGGTACTAATGACCTGGCAAATGGGGAGCCAAAGGAAGTTCAGAAAGAGTTTAGGAAACTGGGAGGGGTCTCAAGCAAGTAGCTACTTCTGTCACTTTCTCAGAAGTACTACCTGTGAGAGGCAAGGAGAGTATAGGTGCATGCACCAGAAACTTTAACTCATGGTTGAAGAACTGGTGCTGTGAGGAAGGGTTTGGATTCATTGGTGACTGGGGACCCACCTGGAGGGATGGAGGTTTGTTCAAGCCTGACGGCCTGCATCCATCCTGGAGAGGAATCCAAGCACTCAATGATAAGTTTAAATGCTACATTGACAAGCATTTAAATTAGCAAAGGGGGGTGGCAGTCCAGCAAGGAGGGTACCACAGCTAGCAGTGGAACCAGTGAACCAGAGGAGTGGCTATCTCTGCAAAGCAGTGTGCAAAAGATGGAGATTAGTGCCCAAGAGGTGGATAAGCAGAAAAGGGGCAACATTCAGCAGAAGGGCAGACAGCAAGGAGAACCAGGGATAAATGACAACCAAGGAAGGGGCTGGAGTAGAAAAGGAAGCAGTCTAGGGAGGTCAAATCATGGAAAGCCATGTGTGCAAATGCCAGGAGCCTTAGCAACAAGATGGAAGATCTGGAGGCTGTCTAGGTACAGTCAGACCTGGACATTGTGGCCATCACTGAAACTTGGTGTAATGATAACCATGACTGGAGATGGCCATACCTGGCTACAACATATTCAGAAGAGACAGAGCAGGCAGGAAGGGAGGAGGAGGCACTGTATGTGAAAATGACATAAGGGCCACAGAGATCCAGGAGGAACAAAATGGGAGAGATACTGTGGGTTAAGCTGGAAAGGAAAATGGGGACAGCTATCTGCACAGGTGTGGTCTATAGACCACCAGCCCCGGAGGAAGAAACAGATAGGGAGTTGATGCTAGCCATCCAAAGGATGGCAGACAAAGGTGAGGTAGTACTGGTGGAGACTTCAATATTCCAGACGTGGACTGGAGCATCCCAGCAGCAGCATCAACTAGGAGCAGATTTATCCTGGACTCCTTCAGGGTGCCTTCCTCAAGCAACTGGTCATGGAACCAACTCGGCAGAAGGCAATACTGGACCTTGTGCTCACAAACAGGGACAGTGTGGATGGGGTAACAGTGGGGAGCACCTGGGTAACAGTGACCACCAGTCATTGTGGTTTGAAATCACAGAAAGAGCAGAACCAAACCACACAAAACACGTATCCTGGATTTTAGGGGGGCAGACTTTGGGAAAATGGGGAGATACTTGAAAGAGGCATTAAGGGGAATGGGACAGGAATCAGGGTTGAGGAACAGTGGGCAGTATTTAAAATGGGGATTACAAGAACAACAGAATTATGCATTAAGCAGGTTAGCAAGAGGAAAAGGAAGAGGAGACCATTATGGTTTTCCAAAGAGGTAGCAAAGAAAGTGAAAGCCAAAAAGATTGCATCCAGGCAATACAAAAAGACACAGGCAGAAGGGGATAGGGAGAAGTACCAGGAGAAGCAAAGGGAGGCAGGGAGGTCCGTAAGGAAGCCAAAGCTCAGACAGAACACATTGCAAAATCAGTGGGTAGATGGGACAAAACCTTTACAGGTACATAAGGAAAAAGAAAGACAAAGGGAGGGATAGTGAGACTGAAGGGGGAGGATGGGAGCCGCGTGGAGGATGACAACAGTAAAGCTGACACATTGAACAGGTATTTCTGCTCAGTCTTCACTGAGGAAGAGGGGGGTAATGGGTCTGAAGGGAGTACAAGGGGTGAGAATGGTGCAGAAATGGACACAAGTCCCTTTACATGAGAAAGGGTCCTGAAGGAACTGGAAGTAATAAGAGTTGATTAAGCAATGGGGCCAGACGGGGTGCACCCCAGGGTCCTTAAAGAACTAAGAGAGGTGGTGGCTGAACCTCTGGCTATCCTGTTTAGCCGATCACTGGAAACAGGGGAGGTACCCAAAGACTGGAGGACAGCAGATGTAGTCCCCTTATACAAAAGTGGGAACAAAGAGGAAGCAGGGAACTACAGACCAGTCAGCCTCACCTCGGTAGTGGGGAAGATCATGGAAGCACTACTGAAGGAGAGATTGGTGGAACATCTGGTTGTCAATGGACTACAGGACCCAAGGCAGCATGGTTTCACCAGGGGGAGGTCATGTCAGATCAACCTCGTTGAATTTTTTGACTGGGTGACTAGGGAGGTGGATCAGGGGAGGGCAGTGGACATGGCCTATCTGGACTTCAGCAAGGCCTTTGACACTGTGCCACATAGAAGACTATTACACAAACTGGGGAATATGGGTGTGGGCAGGACAGTAGTGTGGTGGGTAGGTAACTGGCTGGGTGGCAGGACACAGAGGGTGGTGGTAAATGGCTGTCACTCCACAGAGGGAAGAGTGACCAGTGGGGTACCACAGGGATCAGTGCTGGGACCGTCCTATTCAACATTTTCATCAGTGACATTAGCAGGATCTAGAAGGCAGAATTTCACTGTTCGCTGATGACACAAAGCTCTGTAATAGAGTAGACACACCAGAGGGTGTAGACAGAATGAGAAGCGACCTGCAGAAACTTGAAGAATGGTCAAGGGTTTGGCAGTTGAAATTCAATGCAAAGAAGTGCAAGATAATGCATATGGGGCACAAAAACCCTGGCACAATATATCAGTTGGGGGGTGAGGATATAGCATGCACCAAGCAGGAAAGGGATCTTGGGGTTGTCATCTCTGATGACCTCAGAGGGAAACAGTGTGACAAGGCAGCAGGTAAAGCAAATAGGATGCTGGGATGTATAGGCAGGGGCAGCACCAGCAGGAAAAGGGAGGTCATAATTCCGCTATACAAGACACTAGTGAGGCCCCACCTGGAGTACAGTGTACAGCTCTGGAGACCATACCTACGTAAGGACATAGGCAGGGTAGAGAAGGTTCAGAGGAGGGCAACAAAGATGGTGCATGGATTCCATCACAAGTCCTATGAAGACAGGTTGAAGGAACTGAACATGTACTCCCTGGAGGAGAGGAGGGAGAGAGGGGATATGATAGAGACATACAAGTATCTTACAGGGAGGAACAGGGTGCAGGAAAACACTATTTTAAGTGAAAAAGATGTTCCAGGACTAGAGGGCATGGGATGAAGTTGGAAGGAGGACGATTCAGAGGAAACATGAGAAAGAATTTCTTCACAGAACCGGTGGTGGACAAGTGGAACACCCTGCCAGAGGAAGTGGTGGGGGCTGAAACAATCACGGGATTTAAGAATGCATGGGATAGACATAAAGGAATTCTAGAGGTCAGGGTAAGGCAACAGGCTTCTAGGAAAACAAACTGAACTTACAAGCTCAAATGGGCAGACTGGGGGCCATAGGCCCTATCTGCCGACACTGTCTATGTATCTATGTATGTATCTATGTATCCCCCCATCATACCCAGTAGTTAGAATCTTTTCCACACTTGTAACTTGGTTGGTGGACCTACCCTCACCTCCCCTTGTCTGGCTTCTCTTCTCCATCCCACTGTACTCCACCACCCCTCCCTGGATTTATTTTCCCTCTGGGGTAGAGGGTTATAATGCACCTGGACCTGCCCTTCCCTTGCCCTCCCTCTACTGCCTATACCTTCTTCCTGCTCAGTCCTGTTACTCCATCTTCCTACCTGGACGGTCCTGCTCACCCTCCCTCCTTCCTGACCAGTGTTCCCAGCTCCCTTTTAAATATCTGTACTTCTGCCAAAGAGACATTTAACCTCCTGCTCACTGGACACTCTCTGCCTCCCACATTGTCCATGCAAACAGTGCCAGGCCCCATCCTCTAAAGCACACTACCTTACCCCTACCTTCTTGCTGTCCGAACATGTTTATTCCCCTTCTGTTATTTCTTGTACTACCCCCAGCTATGCTTACTGTTGGTCTTGTGTTTACCTCCTGCTTTTCTCTATGTAGTCCTATGTACTCCTTCACTGTCTTTCACTAGCTCATGAGCTGTTCCACTTTCCTAGTTACACTCACTTAAGCAACCTGTCTCTGCAGACCACCTCTAGATAGGGGTAGCCATAGTCCCTAAATTGAATTTGCCTCTGCAGGCCTAACCCTTATAGGGAGTAGCTACAGTCCCCAATTTATCCCGCCTCTGAAGGCCTTCCTCAGGTAGCCACTACAATCCTACCTGATTCGAGCCTTATCAGCACCAGTACATTTGCCCACCCCACCCCCAGTATGCTAGCACAATCCTCAGTTATTATTGACAAGAGTTACTTTTTGTCAGGCCTTATTACTTTACAGTAAGAACATATGCCATTAACACATTCAATTAATTCTGATGCACCTCAGCATCAATTTATCTTTAGTTCACATAGCAGATTTTATCAATGTGTATTATTTCAAAAATAAGAAACTATACCATATTTCCCATATCCCCACCTGCTGATGTTTTCTTGATGATACTGTACTTGGTTATGATACATTAGTTGAGGTGTCACTCTGCTAGTGAGGCTGTAATTTGTTGGTTGTAGTGTCAATCTCCTACAAAGCAGACATGTAGTGATATGTAGCTGATATGAAAGTCATGGCAAGTGACAGACCTGCCTGCCATCTGACTGATTCTGCACTCCTGCAACACACTCCCCAACCTGAGCTTCCAAGTTCACTTTAGCAGTCAATGGTGGACTTGGTAGCCCCCAAAAACATATTTCAGGTGTGAGTTACAAGTCCCCACTTGTGTGGACATGGGGGCATGAGGCAGACACACAAGTTTGGTCACAATAACATTAAAAATGCTATGCTTATCAGGAAAGGTACTCTCAAGCCCCCACACAGATGCACAAAGCACTTGTACTTAAGGCAGTTTTCAGTCTGCTCCTTCAGGTTCAGACAAAAGCTGACAGTGGCAGGGAGCAGAGAGTAGTTGCTGTTGACCATCTCAAGGCCAAGGGCAGGGACGTGGAAGATAGCACTGGAAGGGTTGGGCCACTGGACTACAAAGCATGCTTTGCTTTTCAAACACAGGTACTGTGTTAAGGAGGTGTACCACTAGACTACCAGGAAGGGACAATGTGTAATATTTTTAATGAGTACCTGAACTGGGTAAGGGCGGGATACTACAAGGAGTGTCTGTTAGCATGGGCCCTTGAGCAGGTCACTTAATCTCACAATGCTCCAATTCACTAGGGACTCAGTCGCAGAAAGGCCCCACTGAAAATGAGCCCTTGTATCGTATCTGGGTTATCATGACCCAACCACAGCTTCATTCTCGCTAGTGACCCTGAGCAAGTGCCTTAACCTACCAGTGCTCCACTTCACCCAGCTGCAGAAGTTGATAAAAGCATCACATCTACCTATCCTTTAAAACAAATTGAACAAAAACAAACACAAAGTCTTGTTGGCTGCTGCTGGCCTTTCTTGACCTCAGTGTGGCCTAATGGTTACAGTACTGTTAGAAATCGGGAGAGTGCAGGTTCAGACTCCACTACAGCCTCTGCACTAAGTGTGACCCTGAGCATGCCACTTAACCTTCCAAAGCTTTAGTCCACTTCGCTGTGGAAATGGGTAGATGCAGGAACCCACTACAACTGCAATGTTACATCTTAGCTAAACTCCAGGGTAAATACATTTAAAATGGCAAAACCGGAGTCCTTCTCTAAATTAATGTACCCTACCTCCTAACTCAGTGTAACAGTTTCACTTCAGAACATGCAAGCATACACTGAGGCACTGAACAATGCTTGTTTTACATTGACACTGAGAAAAAAGTTAAATTATTAAAGAAACTGCAAAACCAGTGGAAAATACTGTGATGCAGCTGACAATCAGAACACATTTTTATGTTTGCCTATGCGCCAGAAGCACAAGAAACATATTCAGATAGTAGAGAATTGCAGAGGTGTGGCAATGTGTGGCCAATGCAGTGGACGCTTTAATGGATGCATCCCTTGGCTATCAATTAATGCTGAAGCTGCCAATGACAGCAGTTTCAGAGCGAGGCCAGACTTGAAAGAAATCTGCTGCTGCTATCAGGGCAGTTTCTCATTGCAGCGGTAGCTCCACCTCCCTCCTCCCAACCAGGCACACAGCAGGACAACAAATTTAAATATTAGCTCCCTCCCACTGCTGCTGACTGTCCACACCTTCTATTCCTTGCACCGGCATAAGACCCTCCCACTGCTGCTGCCCATCCTGTACCCTCCGCTCTCTGCCGCACCGGCATAAAACCCTCCCAGTCCCTCCCACTGCTGCTGCCTGCTCCACATCCTTCATTCTCGTTGCACTGGCATAAAACCTCCCACTGCTGCTGCACACCCACACCCTCCATTCTCCATCTCACTGGCATAAAACCCTCCCACTCCCTCCCACTGCTGCTGCCCACCCTGCATCCTCCGCTCTCCATCCCCTGCCAACATGTGCTCAATCCCTGTCTCAGCATGTATCCCTTCCCCCATTAACGTGGCGCACTGAGAGCCCACCCCAGTGTGCCAAAAATATTTCTTTGATGTTTCTGACACCGGGATGCCCACTCCGGTGCTGGGATGCGCCCTCCACCATGCCCCTACATTCTCAACCAACCTCAGGGTGCCCAATCCCCCAGGTTGGCATTGATCCCTCCACTCTGGCACACTGGGATCCCACCCCAGTGTGCCAAAATCCGTTTTGTTAATATTTTACCTGTAGAAAAGATAACAGTCTCCCAACGTTTTTGTTTTAAACCTGAAAAATGAAAACGGTCCTTGTCATTCCTGCCAGCCCCTCCTCAAACCCTCACCCTCCCTCTGCACACCTCACCTCCCCACACCCCTCACCCATACTTACCTTTGGAGGTCAGGTGGTGATCTTCTGTGGACCGGAACAAGTCTGCACTCTTCAAAACCAATCGGGAACTGAAGAAATTATAGTAAGCCCTATGATGGCAGCCAATGGGGTTTTCAGCTTAGTTGATATCTCAACCAATTTTGGAGTTTTGGTCCCAAATTTTCAACAAGGGTTCTTGGGAACCCACACATAAACTGCTTGCACTGTCATTTTGTTTCTCGGTCCTGAAAGGTAATTTTGTGGTCACTGTGTGGAATCACCTTTCAGGACCAAGTAATGGAATGACAGTGCCACTGTTCATGAGGTTGGGTCCCAAAAGCCCTTTGCAAATCTGATGAAAACTCCCCAAAATGACTGTGTTATGAGCATCCATTGTGCAGTTTCTATGCATGCTCGTAACTTCATCAATGTTTAATATTTTCACTCCAAATGTCCAGCATTGCCATTTTTTCACACCCCTTATGAACAATATAGCTGTTATTTTCTGTATCCTTCCTGAAATGTGTTTCTGCGCATGGTGGTGAAGAATCATGAAAGTCGCTGTGCAAAATCAAATTTCAGGACAGATTAATGAAATCACTGTGCCACTTTTCATGAGGGGTCCCAGAAAGGCCATGTTGAAAATTTGGTGAAAACATTCAAAAATTACTGTGTTATGAGCGTACATTGCACAGTTTCTATGCACACTCGAAATTTTGCCAATTTTCATATTTTCACCCATTGCCATTTTTCACATCTCCTCATGAACAGTACAGCTGTCATTTTCACAACCTACCCAAAATGTGTTTTGCACATGGTGCCGAATAGCACACTATTGTCTTGAAATCACCTTTGGAATTGAGTAACAAAATGATACTGCCACTGTTCATGAAGTAGAGTCCCAAAAATCCACGCTGAAAAGTTGTAGTGAAAATACCAAAAATGCCTGGTGCATAGGGTTTCCAACCGTAACACTCACCCTGTACAGACTGATAAGCATCAGGGTATGACACGGGTGGGCGTTGGAGTTACTTCAGTACTTCACTGCCATTCCTATTTGCTCTAATTCCTGCACTACCAATGGCAATACCAGCAAGCAAACATTCAGCATCGACAAGTGCTTGTTAAAGTACTGTCTGTAAAACATTGGAGCTGTCCTGTATCTATATGTTTTTCCTGCCCGCCTAATCTGCTCTTCTCCACACTCCTCCTCTTCTGTACTGACTACAGATTTACTTCAGCCCCCTAATTAGGATGGATTTTTTTACCATGGAAGAAGCACACACCAGTATCTGTGGTGTGACTGCGAAGTAGGCAGCCATTTACAGTATTCCTAATAGCAGTAAAATACAGGAATTTCTGTAACTCTAATAGAACTGCATGACACCTGCTGCACCTATCTTCCTGCACCACCACTCTCCACATGAACCAAAGCCCCATTTACACTATCCATTTCTACACTGGTGTAGGTGATTTGGAGAGCCATACTGGTGTACATTTGCAAGTGTATGCTGTACAGGCATCAAACTGGTGTGGCTATTCTCCTCTCCCAGAGGATGGATACACAGATAGACAGACAGACAGACAGACAGACAGACAGACAGACAGACAGACAGCTGTAGATGGAAGATAGATAGACAGACAGACAGACATACATAGACACCTGTAGCTAGCTAGCTAGATAGATAGATAGATAGATAGATAGATAGATAGATAGATAGATAGATAGACAGATAGATAATGAGACATTACTGAATGCTTGTGCAAAAAGATGTTATTTCAACCACTTCTTAAAATCCTAAAAGGAAGCTCCAAATTTTATTTATTTTTATTTTATTTATTTGTGTTTGATGACACCTTTGAGCCGAGGGCTCTTTACAAAGGTTCCACGTCAAGGCAATAAGGACAATAAGGTACAAAACATAACATGATCATTACAATGGAACTTACAAAAAAAAAAAAAGACAAGTAAGGTTACAATAATAGCAGCCAAAGGCATTGTCAAGGAATGCGTTGTGAGTTAATTATACAGTACAAGTCATAGGTGGCTCAGTGAAGCTTTGTTAGGAGTGGGTTAGTGGAAGAGAAAAGAAGAGTGGTGGTGAGGGGGTGGTATGGGGGAGAGAGAGAGAGACAGGGAGGAGGGGAGAAATGGGGAGGGCATTGCATTGGGTATGTGGTAGATGGGAAACAGCAAGGGAGGAGGAAAGGGGGGGTGGTGAAAAAGAAAAGGAGACAGATTCATCCTATACCCAGTAATGGGGGGTAGGAGAGAAGGAGGAGCTGAGGCAGTGAGGAGGGATGCTTGAGGGTAGCATGCCTGGAGGGGATTATAAGAAGCAATCACAGAAGGCACTAGCCATGAGGTGTTGATGCAGTTTACACTTACAAGCACCAGTCGTCAGTGGCGGCTCTACACCAGGGCCCGCCAGGGCACGTGCCCTGGTAAAAAAATGCTGTGCAGTTGGTGCCCATATGGTGCAGAGCTTCCTCTCAGTAACCATATATCAGAGCCCTGGCTGCCATCTGTTGTGCCTCAGCTGTGCCCTGGTAACCATTTGTGGCTAGAGCCACTAGTGCCAATTGTGGCAATGTTGGAGATTTCTGTAGGTATGCAAGTTGAACCAGGTGGAGGCTCTGACAAGGTAAGACGCTGAGCTTGAGAGTTCCGACAGTGAGGTATAGTAAAGGTTAGACTATCCGATCTAGCTAGTCGGCAGACACGCTGCAGGGTCAATACTGATTGGACTCCAGGGGGCATAAGGCCCAGTGATGTCTTCTTAGCTAGGATACAGGTCTGGTACTTTACCCTGCCGGATAGCTGGAGTCAGTTAGCCTGCTCATAAATGTCACACATGTGAGAAAGGCGGGCAGCTGAAATGGCTGGAGCCACCACCGAGAAAGCCCTATCACCAGACTGTTTTAATCATGATCTCAGGCACCAACAGCAATGCCTCAGTGGAGTGGAGTGAACTACAGGAGCATACAAATACCAAGAGGTGTTTTGATTGCTGGGATACAAACCATGCACAGCTTTGTAGGTTAACAATGAGCTCTCAAATTTTGTGAACTACCTAATAGGTAGCCTGTGCAAATACTGCAGCACATGCGTGACATGGTCAGTTCAGGATGTCCTAGTAATCAGCTTGGGCGCAATATTTTGCACCAGCTGGGCAGCACAACAACCTTCCAGATAGCCTAAAGTATAGAGTGTTGCAGTAAAGTAAGTCATGAGGTTACAAAGGCATGCGCCAAGTCACCAGGGGCTCAATTTTCAAAAGCCTGAGAATGCCGCAAGCCCCTGGTGCACCGATCATACGGTGCATGGGGCTTGCGGCATTCTCCCAGCCCCGATGGGGATTTTCACTACCGTGTGCAAAATACCACAAGTTAGGCCAGCTCTCCCCTGGTCTAACTTGCGGCATGCTGTGGACCATTTGTATGGGGCTTGCACCTTATATTTTGCATAAGCAGCCATAAAATGTGAAAGTGTCACATCTGTGCCTGATGCACAAAAATCGGGTGCAGTCGCATTAATAGAGTTTGGTGTAACTGTGCCAAAGAAACAGGGTTGACCCAGGGCATGATGCAAGCCCTCTGTCACTCTTTAAAAATTGAGCCCAAGTCTTCTTGCACCAGATAGGACATAATCCTAGAAATATCCCAGAGATGGCAAGACCACCGGCACAGTGGTAGTGCTACCACTTGTGGCACTGAAAACTCGGGATTGGAAGTGAACTCAGGCTATTGGAGGGTCAGCCATGGGGGTGAGCATCCATGGGACTGCTTTCCTTCTCCAGGGTGGGGGGATGCAGAGCCCAGTATATCCCTGACCCCTAGTAGAAGCTATGAGGAAGGCAGTCCAGAGCTGCCAGAAGTGCAGGGAGGCATGGTAGCCAATGATGCATGTCATGCAGAAGTGTGCAGCATGCGACATGAAGCCTTTGCACATCCACAACTCCTTGAGGAGAACACAGGAAAAAGTCCTGGTCAGCAGGATGATACCGGTCATCCACAGGCCCCACACCTGGCTATCCAGTCTCTGCCCAGCTAAACTGGATCCTGTTAGATGGCGGGGGTTGTGGAACCCTGCTGACCCCACTGGGGGACAAGTTCTGGGGACAGACATGGCAGGTAAGCCATGGAGGACACTGGGGTGTTGGGGCTGGGGTCACCAGTAGAAGGTAACTGGTCAAACAGGGAGAAAGAGATCTTAACAAAAAACAAATATTCCAGATATAAAAAAATCCACTGTAAATCATTGCCAACACATGGCATTTATGTGTCAGTTGGGAATTGACAGTAACTCCAATATTTTTCACCCTATCCACAGCTGTCCGAGCTATGCTATTCAAGGAAGGTAACTCCCCTCAGCATAATTCTGATCATCCAACCCATGAAGGGCTGAAACATTCACATGCTCCAACCAATGATTTTGCAATGGAAAAGTCATTACCCACTCCTGTGTGATCAAAAAAGACAGTGGAACTGGAAAGCACTATGCGTGTTCTATGAAGTGCCTTGACAGTGTTGCAAACTCTGAGCAGGATCTGAACTCAGCTGCAGAGGCCAACTGGTGGAGCAGACATATACTCAAGGAACCCCTGTTTTGAGGAGGGAGGAAAGGAGGGAGGGAGGAGGCAGCTATCAATACAGAGTCTTTCAGGGATTTAGTAAAAACTGGGCTCTGCACCTGGATCTCACCAGATTGTTAAAATCTGGACTGGCTAGTTCTGCTAGACCAATTAGACAGGGGGCAAGTTGTGCAACTATTGCTGACTGGATGGACCAGTCTGGCTTTCACCTGTCTGGTTCGGTCCTAGTGGTCTGCTTTTTTCACCGTCCTGGGCAGGAGTAAAGCCTGGACCACCAGAATTGAACCAGGTCAGACCAGATAGGTAAAAGCTGTAACAGCTCATCCATCCATCCAGAGTGATTGGACCAGCAATATTCACACAACTTGCACCTGGTCCAGTTGGTCCAGCCAGACCAGTCAATTTGGATTGTTTTGGTCTGGTCTGGTCCAGTTTTCACCCATACACATACTTCAACGGACTCTCACCTTGCTCATTAATGCAGCACTGATATACAATTTTTTTCCAATGCTTTTTCCCTTGTTAGGGCAGGTAGGCTCCCAGCCCTGTCCCCACCCTCTCAATCAGCAACCACCTCCCTGATCCACCAGGGGCTATGTCCCCATGGTAGGCCCCAGAGAGGGAGGGCCATTCTCCCCAGATCACACATATCCAGGTGCTCCTGGTGGTCAGGTGGTAGTGAGGGCTCACAGTGGGTGGGCAGGGCCGTGAAACCCATCCCATTTTCTGTTTTCTGGCCTCTGTTCTCCTGCCATGGTAACACATCAGGATATGCGTGTGGAGGCGCACACACTGCAGAGTCGTAGCCCCTCTCATCGAGCCACTGGCTGACCTGCACTACCAAAGGCCTCCACCCGGTGGCAATCAGAGGCCAAGAAGACTAGCCCCTCCTCAGGAAAGGAGAGCAGTCCATCAGATGCTCGATCCCACCCCAGTCAGCCCCCATCAACCTGTGTTCATTACTGACCATGGGTCGCTGGCATGGCAGGAGGTAAGGTGTTCAATCCATCAGCCATCCACACCACTATGCCAACATCTGATGCACAATGTTAAAGATTTATTTCACTGCTCTGAAATATACTCTTAAGTTGTCTGGAGGCACAGACAAGGCAAGGCTGTCATGGTTAAAAAAAACTAGGGAGACAGTGAGCAAAATAAAAGCACAGGTAAAATAACTAGGGAAGGAGTGAGTGAAATAAACAGCAGAACCCTTCTTACCTATCTCATCCTCAGCTGTGCAATCTACTTGTGTCATTAACCAGGTAATGACACAATGCAATACTGCTGTTCTGCTAGACCCTGTGTTCTGCTCCTCCTGTAGGCCCTTCTCCAATGTGTGGAGAGTCTACGCACCATGTAACTGGGGCAGTAGATTCCTCTGCAGCCCCTGTACACCCTGTGCCTGATTCTGCAAGGGGTCATGGGGCTGCTACATGCCAGATCCCCCACTGGCTGGCAAGATCCAAAGGGGCAGTTCAGAGGCATTGCAAGAGGTGCCTGTGCTCCACACTATACTCGAATGTGCAAATGTGCAGAGTGCTGGGCAAGGGGGTGCATGCAGCCAGCAGCTACAAATCCTGCAGGGCCCCCACCATGCCACCCCAGCCCAACGGGACCACAACAAGGGCAGATAGCCCCACCCCACCACCCGACACACATAGGGGCACTGGCCCCATGAAGGCACATAGGACCCCTCACCCCACCCCGCCCAGTACAGCCCTACAAAACAGCCCGCATCCCCTATCATGGCCACCCCAGCCATCCATGGGTGATCTGTTCCCCCTGCAGCACCGAAGACCCCTGACCCCTGTACCTGTCTATCAGTGCCAGCACGGATGGTCAGCACCACAGCCCTCCTTATGCCTCTGTGGCCATCGGCTGTCCAAGTGGTGCTGGGTGCATGCTACTAATATAGGCCCCACACCCAGTATCACTGGGATGGCAGCGGCCATGGAGTGTGAGAGGGGTGTGCTACTGGCCATCCATGCTGGCACTGATGGCAGGTATGGGGGTCGGGAGGGTTGTCAGTGCCAGCGGGGGAGGTAACTGCGGCAGTGTGGGGGTGTGGGGGAACCGCTGCCATGGGGATAGGGACACGGGTGCGTGAAGGGTTCACCTACCCCAGGGACGGGTGTTACTGTGTGGAGAACTGTCTATGGGTTGGGGTTCATCCACCAGGGGCTGTCTGTGTGCAGCTTATGTGCTTGTCCTTGGGCACGGCCAGGGAGTCACTGGCCAAGTGTGTCGATCCATGAGGTCAGTTGCCTGCTTTGGCATTCATGCACCTGGACCTGCACCCTGCAATGGAAGTGATCCACTGCAGAACCCTGGTCAGGCATCCCATTGGATGTCCGACTGGATCCGCTACATTGCTTCCAGCCGCCCTGCACGCCCGTAAGTTGGGGCCATGGTAGGGGAGCCATGTGGTGGCGGTGGCTGTGAATGCAGCCACCATGCATTATTCTTCAGGTGTGGGGCTGCGTGGGTGGGACACAGGCCACTGGCACATATGACCCCGCCTGGAGAATCTCTACCATAATGTTTTGGGCAGGTCAGGAACACAGGTCACAAAATAAACCTTCTGCTGTGTGCTGCCTGTCTCAGTCTTCTTCTCTTTTTTCACCTTCTTCATGGATAGTGTCACATGTGACAATCAGAACCTGGTAATAGCTGCTGCTCAGGCCAGATATAGCAGAACTACCACAGCTAAAGTAGCACTAGCATGCTGGGTGCAATGGGACTAGTGACTACGGCAATGTTGCATTTAAAGAAAATTCCCAGGTGCACTATACTTATGGTATTGCTGGAAAATTCCCATGTGCACCGGGACCAGTGACAGCAGCACTGCTGCACTTAAAGAAAATTCCTTAGTGCACCAAGACTGCTGACAGTTACCCTGCCACACTGAAGGAAAGTACTGGGTTCACCCAGATTGCTGACAATGGTACTGATGCAGTTAAAAAAACATTCCCAGGTGCACTGGTGCCACAATAAAGGAAAGTCCCTTTTGCACTAGGCCTAGTGAAAGCAGTGCTGCTGCAGTAAAGGAACATCCCAGTTGCACTGGGACCAGTGACAGTGGAATTGCAGTACATCAAGAAAATTCAAGGGCGCACTAGGACTTGTGACAGCCACTCTGATGCCCTAAAGGATCATGCTCACTGCTGCTAATTGCTTGCTAAGCAAAGAATGAGTAGTAGGTAAAACTTCATAGCAGTAACAAAAGTTGCCAGCGCACTCCCAAGAGGTTTGACGCAATCCCCAAGAGGTTCTCGCTTGCTCATGTGGCTCCTGTGAACTGCCTTCCTTGCAGCCAATCAAAAGCTCACAAACTGTGAAGGACAGCAGCAACCACCAGTAGAGACCAGTCACTCCTTTTGAAAAACATGTACCTCCCCAATGTTTTCAATGGCATAACAACAAAACACTTCCTGACTTTGATCACAATAGGTACTGTACTGGTCTAGCTGCTATGCAGAGTTGCAGACCAGCTCCAAACAAACCATCATTAAAACCTTGTAACAGTGTGAAAAACAATTCATAGGCCCTTTGCTATTTATACCTCAATGTCTCAACAAAATTTTCCTGTAAAGTGACACATTTTCGATAAAAGATTAATTGCACAATATAGGTGAATAAAGTTTCAACAGTTCTTGATGTCTTCAATACATTGTATAGGACACCTGTTTCATTCCTTGTCCTGCATTGCCACCTTGTGGCCATTATTTATCTCCTATTAAAAGACCCACACATTTTTACGTTTTATGGGTGCCTGTGTACCAAACGTTTTGATACAGTGAAAGGCGATTATAGGGGGTTCGTCACTGCTGAGCCCATTGCAGAAGAAAATAGCTGGGGCTCGGCAGTCTACACAAATGACCAGGCACTGTGGTCTTGACATCACTTGCTGCTTGCTGGGCAGAAACTTCATGTATTTCAAAGGAACTGAAGCCGCTTCAATCAAAGGGCTTTGGTTCTTTGATTTGCACTATGCCAGCCGGTCAGCGGGTAGCTGATCAGCTGTTAACAGCAGCAGCCTATCATTGTTACTGTGGACCATTGTACCAGAGTACAGCTAAATATGTTTTTAGGTACTAGAAAGAATGCTCAACTTAGGAACCAAGTTAGTTGAAATGAGGACTAAAATGTACTTTTATCACACTCTGACAGTGGAGCCGTGATACTGGGTATGCACGTATGCATATGTATATGAATATGCATACTTGCATGCCCAGTGTCACGGTTCCACTTTCAGAGGGCGATAAAAGTACTTTTTAGCCCTTGTTTCAAAAAAGGAACTAGTTTTTCAAGTTCAGCTTTCTTTCTCATACCTAAAAACATATTTAGCTGAACTCGTGTATAATTTTTTTTTTTTTTTGTAAGCAAAGCGGGGAGCCCACCACCGTTACCTTCTCTCTATCCCCTCCAGGTGGCTCACCCGCCAGTCCATCCTTTTATATATATATATATATATATAGTGGTGCAGTAGCACCACAATAAGGTTAGTACGGAGTTTCTGTGTTAAACCTCAAATTTTGCACTTTAATAACTTTGCAACCGTTCAACGAATATGCACAAAAGTTTGCATGCATGGTCTCCTGGGGGAGGTCTCTTGACATTCCAAGTTTTGGTCCAGTCTAATTTGCAGATTCTGAGATCCAGATAGTGAAAAAAACTTAAAATTCACCACTTTTACAGTTTTTTCTCATCACACTGAACAGAGACAGTACTGAATTTTGCTCTGAAATTTTTATGGCAGAACGAACTTTGGTCACAGAACACAGCAGCATTTATGTGGTGAATAAATATTAATCTGTTCAAAACTTATAGCATTTTTAATGTCCCATTATTTTCAATGGGAGTTTTATTTTACAGGATAGATGCATAGACTGAACCATGATCATAGTTCATTAGTTGCATGGCAGCTGGCAATCCTAGTCCACCAGAAAAAATCTTTGTTCATGAGCCGCCATCATGTTTTTTGCCCCAAAAACATCATATCTCTGTCCAGGGATGTGTTTTACACATCAATAGGTGTTTTGTTAATCGGAGCTGATCGCTGTCCTCTGTGGTTTCCCACATTTGTTTGGTACTATTTTTCATGAGGTTTTTTCATACTTTTAAAACCCCTGCTCACCACTCGCTAACTTCCTTGTTCATCATCCTGGTTTGTCAGTGGCGGACAAGGATCCTGGTTAGGACAACTGGTAGTACATTTTTATGACCAGATGACCAAAGCAAGATTCTTGTCCACAGTGATGAACCAGGATAACAACAAGGAATTCAGTTGCGGACAAGGATTCCTGTCTGGCCATCTGGTCATGAAAATTTGTTGACCAGATGGCCAGACTGGGAATCCCTGTCTACCAGATGATTTTCTTGTCCGCCACTGAAGAATCAGGGTGGTGGACAGGGATATAGGGTGTCGAACAAGGATTTTTCTTTTGCCATCTGGTTGCACCAATGGGGCCATCTTGTCAGGAATTTTTATTTTTTCCATCTTTGGCCCCCTCCTTTTTTATCCCTGGTGTCTAATGGCAGCCCTCACCCTCAGTTCCCATTTTCTGTTTGATATATAAATATGGGATATGACATGGCCTGCCTGAATATATCATATTTATCTTCACAAGAGGCCAATGATATCATGATATCTCACGAGTGGTGAAGCCATGAGTGACATATCATGATGTCATTTGCCTCGAGTGAAGATAAATATGATATCTTCAATCAGGCCATGTCATGTTCTGTTTATACAATGCATGTTTTGGGCTGCATGAAACAAAAGCTCGAAATGTTCCCTTAATGCAATCCCCTACATTGAGGTGATGGCTGTTTGAACACAGATCTGCTATATCTCTAGCAACACAACAGATGCCATATGTTATTTTAAAAAATATATGTGGCTGATCCTGCCTCTTTAAATTGTAAAAAAAACTTGTCTGGATTCTGGTTGATCAAGCCATGGCCACCCCCAACATAACTCTCCATAACCCCCTGCCCCATAACAGCAGATGAAAAAAATGTCTGATCTTGCCACTTTAGTTATTTAATAATACATATCTGGTTGATCCTGCCTGCATCTTTAAACAAATACGCGGGACAAATACTTATTTAAAAAACATACATTATCTGGTTGATCCTGTGACTTTCTTTTTTCCACCCTCAACTGTCATGTAGCATGACCGAGTGGTATGCCCTGAATGTAGCATGACCGAGCATGAGGAAGATTCAGATGTGAGGCACTGTCAGCAGATAGTTTTAATTATGGCACTTTTGCTGTAAAACATAGAAAAATGTGCCATTTTCTTAATACTACCTGTATTTTGTCAAAAGAAGCTGCCAACAGTACTGAGAGAAGAGCGAGCAAGTTGGCAGCTTCAGAACACTAGACAGAAGCGCGTGCATATGTTGCTATGGCAATAGACGCTCGCGCTTCCATCTGGTGTTCTGAAGCTGCTGACTCTCTTGCTCTTCTCTCAGTATTGTCGGCAGCTTCTTTTGGCAAAATATAGGTAGTGTTAAGAAGATGGCACATTTTTGTACGTTTTACTGCACAGGCTCCATAACTAAAAATATCTGAGAGTGCCTAACATTTGAATCTTCCTAGCGGTCGGACACATTACATTTGAGGGCATAGTGCTCGGTCACTCTACATGACAGTTGGAGGTGGAAAAAAGAAAGTCACAGGATCAACCAGATATGTTTTTAAAAACATAATTCCTGTAAAGATACAAGCAGATGTGAGCAATGCATGGGGTGGGGGGTCTTTCTTCTAAAAAGAAAGCTGCATTGGGGGGGGTCCTATTCAGAAAGAGAAAGCCACAGGATAGAAAGTAAAAAACTTTAGTTTCACTGTGATTACATATAGAAACATGGAGATAGCAATGATATCTTCACATGTGAAGATATCATTGATATCTCCATGACCTGGCTGAAATACTACATTTTATCCTGACATTTATCCCAAAACATACATTGTGTGAATATATATATATATATATATATATTCTTTTTAATATATCTTTTGTTTGGGGTGGCATTTTTGCCACTTCTCCCTGGTGTCCAGTGGTGCCTGCCACCCTCCATTTCCCCAGTTACTACTGGTGGCAGTGGGATCCCCGGTTATTGTGCACTCTGTTTTGTTTTTTCCTGTAAAGAAGAAAACCATCCCTCATTGTCTTTTGCTCATTTGGGGCTGTGAAAAAAAACAACTTCCACTGCCGATAGAGCCCATACCCCCCACCAGACCCCCCACTGTGAAGCTATCTCCCCACACCCCCTCTGATGTCCTCCCAGACCAACAATCACCTGAGGAGATCCCAGGTTCGAGACTCGCTTCACCAATCGAAGGCATGTCTTGCTGCTTGAACCAGCAACTGCAATCAGAACTAAGGTAAATGTGGTCCTATGTATTTCAATGGGGGGGGGTTTCAACTTTCAGCCATAACTCGGCCATTTGTTTGAAATTTTGGCCCCAAATTTTCCACATCTTAGAGACCGCTCCTCATAAACAATATGACTGTCACTAGGCAACTCTCACCAGTAAGGTGATTTTGTGGTAAGTTGGCGAAATCTCCTGTCTGGTGTGATTTACATAATGACAATCATATTGTTCATCAGGTAGGGGTCATTAGAAGGCTATGTTGAAAATTTGGGGTCAAAATGTGAAAAATTGGCTGCATTATGAGCATTTGTTGCTATCTTGCTACGCATGCCCGTAATTTTGGAAATGTTTTATACTGACACCTCATATTTTCAGCATAGCCTTGGTATTACCCTATCTCATGCATGTGACAGCTGTCACTTTTCAAATCCTGGCCAAAACTTATTTTTGCACTTGTGGTGCAGAATGGCATTGTAGTTGTGCAGAATTAAGTTTTAGCTGGGATTTGAAAATGTTCTGTACTGGGTACATGTGATGAGGTCATAAGAAGACTATGTTGGAAATTTGAGGGCAGATAAGGATACCGTTACGCTATCTCAGTGGAGGGATGGGAGCGCAGGGTCTGAAGGACCCTGCACTCCCTCTGTAAAAATAAGGCTACTGTTATACTATCTTGATGGAGGGATGAGAGCACAGGTTCCTGTAAAAATGAGGCTCCTGTTATACTATCTTGATGGAGGGATGGGAGTGCAGGGTCCAAAGGACCCTGTGCTCCCACTGTATCATAAGGATACTGTTATACTGTCCCGATGGAGGGATGGGAGAGCAGGGTCTAGAAACATAGAAACATAGAATTTTATGGCAGATAAGGACCGCTTGGCCCACCTAGTCTGCCCATTTTCCTACCTAACAGATAAGCTGCAGATCCTAGTTAACCAACAGCTTACTTCCTCCTACCCCCCACTAGGACTGCCTTATGCATGTCCCATGCATTCTTGAAGTCCCCCACTGTTCTTGACCCCACGACCTCCTCAGGGAGGCTGTTCCATGCATCCACAACCCTCTCAGTGAAAAAATACTTCCTCACATTACCTCTGAGCCATCCCCCTTCTATCTTCAAATTGTGCCCCCTTGTTCTTGCACTTCTCTTTTTCTGGAAGATGCTACCCTCTTGGACTTTGTTAATTCCCTTGAGGTACTTGAAAGTTTCTATCATGTCCCCTCTCTCCCTTCTTTCCTCAAGGGTATACATATTAAGCTCCTTTAGTCTTTCTTCGTATGTCTTCTGGTGCAGACCCTGCACCATTTTGGTTGCCCTCCTCTGGACAGCCTCCACTCTGTCTATGTCTTTGCGGAGATGGGGTCTCCAGAACTGCACACAGTACTCCAGATGGGGTCTGAAGGACCCTGTGTTCCCACTGTAACATAAGGCTACTGTTATACTATCTCGATAGAAGGATGGGAGCACAGTGTCCAAAGGACCCTGAGCTCCCACCGTAAAATAAAGATACTATTATACTATCTCAAAAAGTAAGGAAATAAATTGCAAAAAAGCATTGTTAATGCATCAGTTAGGGTCAAAGCAACAAAAGTAGGGAAATGTGGCATTAGGGTTTCCAACCCTAACACCCCATTGCCTACCCTGCACAGACCCACAGGTGGGGGTGTCTGTCTTGCGGCCCATGAACCCTAACGCTCACCCCATTCCAGTATAAAATTAGATTACATGAATACGGCATAGGTAAATGGGGTGAGCATCACGGTTCTTGGGCCCCAAAACAGACCCTCCTCCCTCGCCTGTGGGTCTGTACGGGTGAGCAATGGGGTGTTAGGGTCAGAAACCCGAACGTCACATTTCCCTACTTTTATCACTTTGACCCTAACTGATGCATTAACAAAGTTTTTTGAAATATATATATATGTGTGTGTGTGTGTGTGTAAGCGAATTGGGGTGCCTACCCCTACTTCTCTTAACACCCCCTCCCTTCCAGGTCACCCACCACCATTCTCTAACAAGCCTGACACTGGGGTGCCCAATCCCAGTGTCAGAATGCTGTCTGTCCCTCAATTAGTTTTTTAAACCCTGTGAAAAAAAAAACAGTCCATCGATGTCTGTTGCTCCATTAGTTCCCCCAATCCAACCTTCCTACTCAGCACCCACCACCCCACAAACCCCCAAGCCCTTACTTACCTACTGGGGGTCTAATGCCATAATTCTCTCTGGACCACAGACACGTCTTCACTCTTTAAAGCCAGACCACAAACTGAGGAAATCAGGTATGTGGTGCTATGTATTTTCAATATGGTTTTGCACTTAGTGGCATAACCTGGACATTGTTTTATATGTTTGCCCCCAAATTTTCAACATGCCTTTTTGGGGACCCCACCTCATGAACAATGACTGTGAAGTTAGGCAAATCTGTCCTGAAAGGTGATTTCATGGTCGCTGTGCAAAATCACCTTTCGGGCAGGAGTTGAACATTTTCTCAACCCTTATTCATGAGGTGGGGGTCATAAGAAGGCTATGTTGAAAATCTGGCATAAAAATATTAAAAAACAGCAAAGTTATGAGCCTACATTGAAATTAGCGTACGCAGACTCGCAACTTTGGTAATTTTCAATAATTTGGCCCCAAATTTTCAACAAAGCCATTTCGTCACAGCACCTCGTGAATGTGACAGCTGTCATTTTTTCAAATCCTGGTTAAAATGTGTTTTTGTGCCTGCGGTGCAGAATGATGTTTCAGTGGCATGGAAATCAGAATTAAATTTTGGTGGGGATTTGAAAATTTTCACCTATCTGGTTCATTAGGTGGGGTAATAAGAAGGCAATGCTGAAGATTTGGTGTACAAATATAGTAAAATGTCTAAGTTATGACTGAATGTTACACTATTTCAGCGTTCGCACATAACTTCACTAATTTTCAATATTTTGACTCCAAACTTTCAACATAGACATTTTTCTATACCACTTCATTAACCTGACATGCCATTTTTAAAATCCTGGATGAGATGTGTTTTCCCATCTCTGGTGCGAGATGATATTTTGGCCAATATACTATGAATGGTATATGCCATGTATATAAGGCAACCCCTAAAACAAGTACCTTCAAAACTTGGTCAAAATTAAAAAAAAAATAAAAAATTGTTTAACACACATCAAATGACCAGCATTGATAAATGCTTGTTTACAAAATTATTTGAGTTTTTCTTATTCAGTTTGTTTCTATTCTACAGAGCTTCTGTATTGTATTATTCTGATTATGTATGATGTGCCACTATTGTATGGTATGTGGTTTTGCACTAGGGATGTTCAAATTCTGAGGAATCCATTCCGGTGTGCAGACATTGAAATTTCAAAAAATTCAAATTCGGTCTCCAATTTTGTTCCCCTCCCAGATCAGGCAATGGAACAGAATTAGAGACAGATTCAGAAGTTCCAATTCTACATCCAACTCCATTTTACAACATGGTGTGCAAAGTTTCCCCCATTCAAATGTTGCCAGATGCCCTCCCCTTCATCTTTTTCCCTTACCTGTCTGTAGTGCAGTTCTGCCCTGTTGGTGAAGCTGCCAAGTGCCAAAGTATTCAAGTCCAGAGCCTCTAGTCATGTTGTAGCCATGTTTAGTCCATCCAGATTTCTTCCAGTCACTTCACAGTCCACCCACCACAACAAATGACCTCCTCCTCCTCTCCCTGCAAGCCTCTGTTCCTGCTCCAACTGATCATGACTTAACCCCCTCCCCATTACTGCTCTCTTTGGAATCCAATGACCACCCAACCCCAAAGCCAAGTAATCCTCCTTATCCATACCATAGTTCAACTTCGGCAGCCATGCCATGTATCAGTCTGACCAGTCCAGTCCAATGTGGTGCTATGCTGCTGCTTGGATGCAACTGTAACCCCTCCCCAAACTCCCCAACCACCTCCTCAAACTTCCCAGTTGCTCTTCCCCATGTCAACAAAAGATAAATCACTGCTTGTTCCCGAGTAAAAATCTCTCCCAGAAGCCCCAGTTCTTCCAGAGTAGAGGAGAAGTGGCCAACCTTAAGAAATAACTGGGGTTTGCCACCTCTAGATGCCTTAGTAGCCTAGCATCTAGTAGTAAAACCCCAGAGTTTTCTTAAGGTTGGCCACTCTGCGCCAGGAGAACCAGGGCTTCTGGGATGTTTTTTTACTTGGGGAAAAGTAGTGGTGGTTGATCCTTCATGGACCTGGGGACAAGCAGCCTGAGAGTCTGAAGAGGGAATCCAGGCGCATCCCGGCAGCGCACTCACAGCACCACACTGAACCAGTTGGGATCAGCCCACACATGCATGGCTGCTATTATTATAGATATTACTTGGATTTGGGGCTGGGGATCAGGCAGGGAATCAGGGGTATGGGAAGGGGATTAACTAACAGTGTCAGTCAGCGAGCAACAATGAGTCAGTTACCATCATGATTCATGAATAAAAATGGACTCTCCCACAGCAGCCCAACACAGGTAAAGGGGTAGGGGATATTTGGGAAGTAGGGGAGGATGGAGAACTAATTTGTTTGCACTGTAGTCAGATGTGGAGGCAGAATCTGTTTGCGATTCCGCATCTGACCAGGTTTTCAGATTCAGATTTTTTCCCTTAAATACTGGAAATCTGAATACTGAAAAAATGCTTAGAATCCAGTCCATTCCATTCCACTGGACAGATTCTGAGCAACGTTATTTTGTACCACAAATAGCTAAAATGGGTCAGTAATCTAGAAATAAAGTTTAGAACTTACAGTGTACATCTATAGGCTTCTAAGAGGTTAAAGGAAAACTCTGGTAATGCTTACCCTCCCACCCCCAAAAGCTGTTGCCCCTGATTAAGCTTTTCCTGTGATAAAAAAATGTTTTGTCAGTGTTTACTTACTTAATTTTTATTTTGTAAACTCCCCCATTGCCAAACATGGCCGATGCTGTGCCGTTCCATTTTAGGTACTGGTACGGTGCTGCACCGTTCATCCCAATACAAATTTTGACATTTTGTCGTAAATGGACACAACATCTAAAAATAGCTGCAGGGCTGCATGAACGTGAGAAAATGGATGCAAACGCAGCATGCATTTGTATCCGCGTCCATCCCTTTTAAAAATCTTGCACCATAGCTCCATCCAGTCTGTCCGCTTTTACCCTGCACTATCCTGTGATCTATTGCCTAAATGGGGATTTCACCCTCAACTCCCCCCCCAACTCCCTACCTTACTGCAACTCCCTTACATAAATATTAAGCCCTTTAATCTGTATCAGCCATGCTTGAACCCATTAATGTTCCCCCCTTCCACCTTTGCCAGTAGGCTGTTCCATGGCTCAACCCTCTATCTCCATAAAGTAAAACGTTTTTGCATCCCTCCTGATTCTTCCCCCACCAGCTTACATTCATGTCCCCTTATTTTTGCCCACAATTCCTGTTAAATGGTTCCTTGCAGTTTGCCTTGTTTATTCCTTCAGGAACTTGAAGATCTCTATCATGTCGCCCCCTCTCCCTCTCCCTGGCCTCCTGAATACAGTACATGTTCAATGCCCCAAATAAATCCTCATAGATCTGACTTGGTCCTGAATCATTTAAGTTATTCTACGCTGCACTGTCTCCAGCCTATCTCTGTCTTTCCTAAGTTGAGGACTCCAGAACTAGGCACAGTATTCTGGATGGGGTTCCATCAGTGATCTATAGAGAGGTAGTAATACCTCTTTCCTCCTGCTATCGACATCCCTTCCAGTACACCACAACATTTTGGTTACCTTACTGTAGATCTTGGTACATTGGCTAGTTTGTGTTAAGTAGTCTCTGATGATGACCCCCAGGTCCTTTCCTATCAAACAGTGGCCAGCTTAAGCCCTCCCATCCATTATTCCTTACTGGAGTTCTTCCTCTGTATGGACATCACCTTGCACTTTTTTGCATTGAACTTCAACAGCCAGAACTTGAACCCTCTCTCTAACCTTTGCAGGTCCCTATAGTTGCCCATACATATTACAGTGGTGCAATAGTGCCACTGTAGTTAAGGTTGAGTAGGCTGTTTAATATTAAACCCTAACTTTGCACTTTAATAGCTTTGCCACCGTTCAACAGAATTGCACGAAATTTTGCATGTGCAGTCTTGGGGCCAAGGTCTCTTGACTTGACAAGATAAGTTCTGGTCAGATGTGCAGATTCTGAAATCCCAATAGCAAAAATTGTAACAAAAATTGTTTGGTTTTTTTTTTTTTTTTTTTTTGTCATCGACCTAGCACCCAGATGATTTGGAATTTTGCTCTTAAATTTTCAGTGTCAAAGGGGCTTGGGACACAGGTAAAAAAATATTAATCTGTTTCAGAGCTATACAGAGTTTAAATGTTTTGTTCTGAGCATGCTCAGTATGGTCTTTTGTGTAGCTGCTTCATACAAAAAAATTATTTTGCCCATACAAAAAAATTCTGTTTCATATGGGGTAAACTTTTTTCAAGAAGAAAGATTTCATATGGCTGCCATCTTGTTTCTATTTGGAAAAAAAAAACATTTTTAGAAGCCATAAGAATGATATCCTGCAGAGATACCAACACATATATCTTGCTAATCCTAAAACCCTAACACCACATTTCCCTGCTTTTGTTGGTTAAATCCTAACTGGTGCATTAACAATGTCTTTTTGCAATGAATTCTATATATGTTTACTAAAAGGTCAGTAAATCTAGAGCAATAACAGAGGTGAAGCAGGACAAGCACTGTGTGGCTACTGTCAAGAGGGCCAGCAAAATGCTGGGGTGCATCAAAATGGGAGGGACCAGTAGAGCAACAAAAGTAGTCCTGCTACTGTATAAAGCCCTTGTCGGCCTCAGCTGGAGTACTGCATGTAGCTTTAGCCTCCTCAGTACAAAAAGGACACTGATGCAGTTTAGAGAGTACAACACAGGGACACGAAAATGATCAGTGATATGGGGGACAAAAGATATATGTAGAGCTTTAAGGCCCTTAATATGTTCACTCTGGAGAAAAGGAAGCTGAGATGGAACCTCATCTAAGTTGACACGTATTACAGGGTAGCAACATGATCAAACAGCCAGAGATGTTAGATCTGGTGCCCTGCAATAGGACACAGAGACATACCCTGTAGCGCAAGGGTTGTAAGCTCTGGGGTAATGCTAGGAGGCACTTTTTCTACCAGCGAGTGGTAACCCTATGGAATAGCCCATGGACAGAGATAGTCACCATAAAGATGGTACAGTCCTTCAAGGTCAGTATGGGCAAATTTCTGCTTACCAAGGGAGTCAGTGGGTACCCTGGCTAGTAGAGTGAGTTTGGAATCACTATAAATTGGTACATGTTTGTATAGCACACTTATTTCATACCTGCTTATGAAGTGTGGGGGTCATAATGGATCTAGAGTCCCTTCTGACCTTAAATTACTACATTACTCTGTATGATTTTAAAGTGGCAGTTTTTTTTTTGTCAGCAAGTAATTTCATTACATACTTTTTTAACAAAAACATTTTTCTAACATCCTTGGTTTCATAATCTATATCTTTATAATTTTCTCTGATATTTAAGAAATAGCTTTTTTAACTATTTAGTAATTATTGGCTCAAGTCATTAAAGATGCCAACAACTCATATTTAAACATCTGTTCTGTAGATGGTACATTATGATGGTAAATACTGAAATTATACTGTGTATGTATTATTTTTTACGTATTAGCTTTTGGTGACCGGGTAAGTGTGTTAGGCAATTTGACCTGCCTATTTTAAGCACAACCCAGGGGAGTACAGAATACAGAGATACAAAATAAACAGTAGAAAATGGTACAATATCCCAAGGCAGGACCTCGCACAGGAAGATCAAAATACAAATTGACATCATTAACATAGGTCACCTATGCAGGGGTGAGACAAACGAAAATAAAATCATGTTATACCTGTACTGGACCCAACCCAGGAAGGTGTGACAGTGTGGATTACATTCAGATAAATAGAGAGAGAAGCAAAACATAACAATGTGTAGGAGGAGTTTAATACAATAGAAATATTAGACAGGACAAACAACAAAAAAGAAGGTTAAGAGCATTTGCAGACACCATGTGTCCTTAGGTAATAGGATCACATGTTTTAATAGTAAGTGTGGTGATTTGGCTACTGATGTCATACTGCTGTCATATTTATCTGTGATTTTGTTTATATTTAATCCCAAAAGGCCAGAACATAAGTTTGTCAGAAAAGCTGCCAACTTTTCTGCAAAGGAAATTGTGAAGAGCTATGTGTTTTCCATTGTCTGACATTCCCCTCTGCCTGGGAAAAAATGTTGCCTAGAAGTAGACAGGAGTTAATGATCTAAAGGGAAATTTCTAAAATGGCGGGAGATGGGAGAGCCATCTCCCCTGTTATAAAACTTTAAATTTCAAAACAGAAAATAGTTTGAGAGGAGAGTTATGCAGACACTCAGTCTAAGGAAGCTATTGTTAAAAATCTACCAACTGCCAGTCCATTCCATTTTAATGTGAGTCAGGAAGAAAGTGTAGATCAAAAGCCAGCCAGGATATTGGGGATCTGGGAAAACAAAATATTTTTTTAGGTTTATTTCAAATTTTGTGAAGGAGCACAAGAGACCCCTGCTGGCCTAGAGGTGAACATTGGACCGTGGGATATTAAGGCCACTGGCAAATCAGGGGCCAGTTTACAGATTTCAGAAAATGGCTGTAAAAACCCTCTTTTTTTATTTATAATTTTTTAATTAAAAAAATACATCATGAGCAACAGAAATGCTCCAAATATTTAATAATGTTACAAGCAATATTGGTTGTTATTATCTATTACAAATATATCATAGAAAACTGGTGCATATTTGTTAAAACAATCTAAACTGACAACCCAGAAGAAATCTACGAACAGAAGATAAGGAAAGGGCCCCAAATATAATTATAAGTTTCTGTTTTATTTTGTGTCACATAATAGATTCTCTCATTATTGGCAAGGCTTTCCAGAGAATCTACCCATTACTGAAATGAAGGAGATTTCTTTTCTTTCCAATTGTTCATTATTAATCTTTAATATGCTAATGCAGCTGCTAGAATCCAGAGTTTATTACCTTTTTGTATAAATTCAAGGGAGGACAAATCACCAAGAATAAATATCTCAGGAGAGAAAGGAATATCTTTTTTCAGAATTATCTGACAACAATCATGAATTTGTTTCCAGCTCCTATTAAGTCTTTTACAAGACCGTAAGAGATGGGTAAGTCCAGCATTAGTTTCACCACATCTCCAGCAAGCCCCACTTGGACATAAACCTAAAGCAAAAAGCAGACAAGGAGAATAGTAATAGTAGTGTAGAATTTTGAATTGAATTAATTTACCTTGCATTTCTCTACTTGCTTTATGTGCATTGTTCCAAAGCATGTTCCAAGACTCAGTGGAAATTTTAATACCTAAATCATTCTGCCATTTCAACCTAGCATGATCAGTTAATTTATCATCTGTATCCTGTATTAGTTTATATATTAGACTAAACCCCCTAGGGAGATAAACAATCTTTAAAGGCGATATCCATGCTAGATTGGTAGGAATAGAGTAATCAGCATTCGGTATTCTGTCAGTAAGAATATTTCTTAATTGAAGGTACAGACATAAGTCACATTCATTAAGCCTATATTTTTTGTGTAGAATCTCAAATGAAGCTAACCTATTTTCATCATCTAACATATCACCTAAAGTTTTTATGCCTTTCTGTTTCCAAACTGTGACTGAACTGCCCTTATTATCTATAGAGAGGATGGGATTACCCCAAATGGGCATGAATTTCGAGGGAACATGTTCAATATTTTTAAGGCTGTTGAATTTTTTGCAGACCATTATTGAAATCTGCAATGTAGGATGGTTTGTCAAACTTGACTGAGTCCTAATAAAGAATAGATCAGGCAACTGCAAAGGGGCAACAAGATCCTTTTCTACTTTAACCCAAAGAGGAGTGGAGGGAGTTTCATGATTTAAAAACCAACAAGCCATCTGCTTTAATTTATAGCTCCAAAATAACCCTGCCACCAAGGTAGAGCAAAACTGCCTAGTCTAATTGGTGCTCTGAGTTTAACTTTGGCTACTCTAGGGGGCTTTCCATTCCATAAAAAGGATGATACAAGTTTCTCCGCTTTACCAAACCAGTAACCTGGTATGTTGGCTGCAAAATTGTTCATAAAAAAGAATAATTTGGGGGCCAAAATCATTTTAATTGAGTTAATTTTACTCTATAGGGAGAGATGCAAACTAGACCATCTATCTAAATCAGACTTAAAATCACTTAGAACTCTCATAAAGTTGTGGGAGAGGATTTTCTCAATAGAATTAAATATTTTAACACCCAGATATATTAATCCATTTTCCAGCCAAGCAATATCTTGAATTTCTTTTAACTTTGCTACTTCTAAATCCTCATGACCCAGCATCAAACATTCTGATTTTGACCAATTAACAAAAAGGCCTGAAATCTCTCCAGATTCCCTCAACAGCCCTTTCACATTTTGAAGGGAAAATACAGGTTGAGACAAGGTTAATAAAATATAATCTGCAAATGCAAATATTTTATTGTTGTAATTGCCAACTCTTAACCCATGTACCCTGTCAGACTGGATTATTCTCCTTATCAGTGGCTCTATGGCTAGTACAAAAAGTAAGGGAGAGAGAGGACATCCCTGTCAAGAATCCTTTTTAAGCTGAAATGGAGATGATCGAAGACAATTTCTTAATATGCAGGCTTTAGGTGAAGCATATAGCATTTGAATCCATTTAATAATATCAGGCCAAAATTATTAGGGTACAACACTTCATAAAGACACCCCCATTCTAAAGAGTCGAATGCTTTACCTATGTCAAGGGAAATAGCAGCCAAGGGAATGGTTTTGTTTTTAGGAGTAAGAGAGACCCAGATAACAAAAAAAAGTCTCAGAAGTTGTCAGCTGCTTGCCTGCCCTGCAGAAAACCAACCTGATCCTTACCTATCAACGTAATAAGCACTTTAAAGATTCTATTAGCTAGGCTTTAGCCAGAACCTTATAATCAAAATTCAAAAGTGAAATAGGCCTATAATTTTCACATTCTTATCCTGTTTATGTAAGAAGCATACATAGGCTAAATTAATGGAGTCAGGCAATTTATTTAGCATGAAAGATTCTTGAAAGGTGGAAAGTAGATGAGGTGCAATAGATGTGTTTAAAAATGTATAAAACTCTCCTAGAAGGCTGTCTGGTCAAGATGATTTCCCCTTAGGAGAATTAACAATAACTTCAGAAATTTCCTGTAATGGTAAGGGCCTGTCAAGATATTGCTTTTCCTCCTAAGAAATAGAAGGAAGCCCAGCTCTCTTCAAAAAGTCTGCTATGAGGTCTGTCTTGGGAGTTCCTTTTGAATCATATAATTTTTCATAAAAAGTTCTAAAACAATCATTCACCTTCTTAATATTGTTAGTAATGAATCTTACATCAGTTGTAATGTTTTTAATGTTATTCTGATTTTGCATTTTGTGTAAGCGATGCGATAATAGATTTCTTGCTTTCTCACCTGCTTCCCAGTAACTTTGCTTAATTCTAAATAGGGAGTATTCAATCTTCCCAGAGTGCATTTTGTTTATTTCACATTTGAGACCTAATGCTTTGTACATAAGATCTTTCCTATTAGGGGGATTTAATTTAAGTTGATCAAGTACCTCACTTAAAAAGTTTTCTTTAGAATTAAGATCTCTGAGTTTCTCTTTCTTCTTTGTTGATGCAAAACTAATAATATTGCCTCTTATAAAAGCTTTATAAGCATCCCATACAGTGCCTGAACTTACTTAATCAGTATAATTTATCTGAAAATATACTTTGGTTTCTTCTTTGAGCCCATTTTGAAAATTAACATCCTGAAGTAGGGATACATTAAACCTCCTGCTAGGTTATTTGTCAGACTTATTATCTGGCATAACTGCACATTTCAATAAACAGTGGTCAGATACAAGGATATTTTCATAAGAAATGTGACTTACATTATTACACCAACTTAAGCACATGAAAAGGTAATTCAGTCTGCTTAGAGTTCCATGTCTAGCAGACAGAAAGGAAAAATCTCTCCCACTAGGATTAGACAACCTCCATGAATCTAATAACCCCACAGCATCTAATAGTTTATGCAGACTTTCCTGTGCTGGAGATAGGGAACTAGACAGATGATGATGTGATTTCTCCAACCAGGAATCCATAACAGTATTGAAGTCCCTTCCTAACAATATCTCATACGGTCACAAATTAGTTAGAGTAAATTCCAATTTATGAAAGAATTCCTTCTGACAAGTATTAGGGGCATATATAGTGCATCTAGCTACATCCTTACCATACAAATTGCTGAAGAGGATTTGGAATCTACCTTCAGGGTCTGTAATATGTGAATGCTTCACCAAATTGATCCCCTTCCTTATTAATATCGCAACCCCCTTTTATTTGATGAGAAGCAACAGGATTCAACCAAAGCTACCCAACTGTGAGCTAGTTTGTTAGCTTCTTCTTTAACTAAATGAGTTTCTTGTAACAGTACAATGTCTATCTTATGAATTTTTAAATTTCTTAATACTCTATATCTTTTAATTGGAGATTCCAAATCCTGAACGTTCCATGTGCAAGTATTAATCTTACTCATTTCACACTATATAATCTTGTAATGGTCAATATGCTATCAGTAGTAAAAAAAAAATCTATATAAAATTATAAAGCTATGCAAGACTTATCCTTACCTATCTTAAGGGGTCTTAAGGGGGATATATTTATTGGATATTACTAAGAAAAAAAAAAGTCCCCCTCTAAGGGAAATAAAAAAAAAGACAACCAAGGAGTTTGAGTGATTGACCACTGAGGTTTATAACCTCAAATTGATATACACACAAACCAACAATTACCTATATTAGAAGAAACAAAACCCCCGCTTTGTAACACTGTGAGGTAGTAAGTTTAATGCACATTTAAAATTCAGCCAACGCTTTCTTTGAAACTACACTTTGGATATTGCAATAAAGAATATGCGATTTACCCTTATATACAAGAAAGGTGTGTTGGGACAGCAAACATAAGCCAAATATAGCCAGTACACATCCAAACTCTATGATATATAGCAGATTCATAAATCCCAACATTAAATTGGCCACAGACCATCTTGCCAACTAATCTTTGCATCTCACACACTTACCAGGAAAAGGCTCTCATAATAGGAAAGTTCAATGCAGTATGGACCTCACAACACAGTAATCCCATCTTCAGGAGGCTACCTTGTAGGGGAAGCCCTGCTCTGGTCCGCAACGGCTGCTGAAGCTTGCCCTCCATCCAATGGCATGAGTATTCAGAGGTGACTGGCAAATTCAAACTGTCAGAAAAACTCAGCGATTCAGTGTACAACTGTGACCCAAAACACACACACAGCGCAAATTATTTATGATGATAAAATAAACCACTTACGAAAGTGTAGCAATAATTTTAACACTATCAAAATTTAGAAGGATTATATGTGGGGAGAGCTCTTCTTCTATGTGGCCATTCTTTCCTAGCACTAGCATGCGACCTGTAAAAACCCTCTTCAACAGAGTTTCTGGACACAAGACAACATTTCCTGACACAGAGCAAACTGCCTGAGACACTAAAGATGACTGCAAAAGAAAACTGGGACTCTGAGAATCAGAAGAGAAAAAGAGGGACTTTTGCAAAACTCATTTCTTTTCTGGACACAGAAAAGGTAGAAATTATCCTGTTACTTTACCAGTCATTTTTGTATGTATTTTCCAACTTTTTTTTTAATTATCCTGTAACCAAACAGCTAAATCTTTTGTCTGTATGTTTTGTATGGCAATTATTTAAGTAATTAGTAAAAAGCTTTTGCTTTTATTTTTCAAATACTTCTGCCTGGGGATGATTTTGTTGTGTGTGAGACAGTGGGAAGGTTATTAAATCTGTGACAAGTCTGTTTAGCTAAGGTACCACACACACATGGTACCAAAGACTAGGATCCTGGAAGGAAATCTGGGGGCCTAAGCAGGGAAAGTGCACAAGGTCTCTGGAAGGGGTCTGTAGGATTTGAACCAGGTTCCTGCACCAGCTGTGGGAGAAGACAAAATCAGGGTTACGAGGACAGATCCGATGAGCTTGTAACACCTGGGTCTGCCTCCCAGTGCAGCAACCAAGAAGGGTTCTCACCTGGCTACAAACTCAAGACTGTATTTACCCTTACCCAGACAGAGAGGAAGCCCTGGGCCCTCGTGGTGAATGTTCAGTTGTGAACTCAGCGAGCACTCTAAAAGGATGTGATGAGGGTAATTCTGGATTCCCCTGTCATGGATTACGCTAAGGAGTGGGCACTGTGAATTCAGTGGACCCAGCCCCCAGTAGTGGATTTGTGACAGTAAGCACCCTCTAATGTTCAAATCTACTCTGTTTTCTCCCTCAGATCTGCCATTATGGTAAAGCACAGTAACTGTAAGGGATGCAACATCCTCCTATTTCCCACCCAGAGTTTTCAAATGTGTACCATATGCACAACAGAGGCTCACTCACAGAGAGCCTCGCCAGACTGTCGCATGATAGGCCGGTATCCATTTATGTGGATTCATATTGTATATGATGTAATGTACTTTGGAATTAAGACACTGTCCCTTTAACTGGTAGCTACAAAATAACTGGTATTTCTATAAAGGCTAGTGTGGACCTGTTATATTTCAAGATAAGGGAGACAGGTATATGGTCCCAGGAAAGCATACAATGGCATTCCATGACAAGGAAGAGGTAATGCAATGACCTAGGAATCAGGGGTTAAGCTAAATACATGGACCAGATGTCACTGGGATTGACATGGAACCACAGAGACACCTTGAGGGAAAGGTAAATTGTTGCACCCTAATATCTGTATTGTCCTGGAATCATTAACTCTACCCCAGAGAAAAAAATAAGGAGGGCGTGTCCTAAAATGACCCTCCAGTATATCATCAGACACACACTTCGAATGCAGAGCAATAGTGTTCAAGTTGGAAGGCAGGATAGTCTGTCTAACTGGCATATACTTTTTGCACCAGAAAATATATGTGTAGGCCTGGAAAAATCTTTAAAACCAGACCTGAGTGTGTGGGAATTAGACGCTTCACATACTGAAGAGAAAATTCTGATTTTAAGTCAGAATTTTGGAAACCAAGGCTTTTCAACAAGGACATCACCTGGAGCTTTTTAAAAGGACATCCAGAGACTTGGATCAAGGACTTGCTACAAAAATTATATTGCCTAATGAACTGTCATCTCTACCAGGACATTTGAAATCTTGTCTGAACTTTAACATCAAAACAAGGTATAGTTTAGAATACAGTGTCTACTGTTTTCTGTAAACCATCCAGTTTTACTTTTGTTATTGTCTGCAATTCAAAGTTCTTCCAAACTGTAGATGTTTCTGTATTGCTTTTATTTTAAGTAAACTTTTATGATTATCAACTCTGCCCGGGGTCTGGTTGCATGATTTAAAATTTAAACAGAAGGGTTCTGAAAAGACTGTGTGCCTAAAAAGATAGAATCCACTTGGCTATCATAAAAAACTACCTAGGCAAGACATAGCCAGTGACTGTGGTGGGATTCAAATACTGAAAGTAGTGCAGAGTCAAGGGAACTCAAAACTACAGAATCCACCCTCCCACTGGGAAAAGGAAGGTTGGGAAGTCTTCCCGGACCCTTACCCCTGCTCACAAGTTCCTGAATATAGGATCCTTTCTGAAAACAGGAGGTCCTGCTGGGCTGTCCGATGTTAGGGGCCAGGGGCTCATGACACAGACAACACAGATCAAGGTGATCTGTGGGAAAACACTTCACAGTTATAGCTGTCAGACACACTCCCCATGCAGTTGCAATAGACACCGCTGATGAAAATGTTGGAGTACACTGAGGCCATGGCAGCAAACCAGGGCCCCAGGCCCTCCAGCAGTCCACCCCAGACACCCAAACCCTATTGCTCCCACAGCTATGGGGAAGGAACTCAGATAAAAACACGCCCATGGGATTGATTTTGAGGAGCTGATAGAATAGGACAGTACTCATGGAGAGAAGTATTTTCAACTACACACCCTGCTAAGGAAGCCATCACAGAGCTGATCTGCACTATCAGGGGAAAATGGGTTTTAAAATTGCCACTCTAGAACCTGAGACAAACCTGGCTCCACACATTAGGCAGAAGTGAAAATCACAAACCTTCTTTCCATTCTGCCAAACCATCCATTCGAAGACAGGGAAGTGATCAACCCAGTGAGGGTCCTGGAGAAGTGAACCTCTGACAAAGTCTATCCCTTACCAGAGAATAAGTCATATGGTGTATGGCCCAGCTCACCCACTCCATTGCGACAAGAAAAATGATGACTGCAATTAGAGTGCCATAATCACACCAACAGTGAAGAGTGCTCTACCAACAAGATGACAACAACAAGACTGCAACACCATACTATTTTAAAGATGCAAAAAACCCAAACACACCCCAAAGTACACACATTACCTCAAGAATAAACAGAAAAAATCAAGTAACCCCCCCCCCTACAAATGGGGGTTCCCGAAAAGTCTTCTTTGAGCTTGCCTAAATGCTCACTGCCAGGCTGGTGTCCTGTGTTTTAGCAGTTTAAATGTATTGCCAGAGAGTGCCTGTATAGCCTTTTTGTACTGTCTCTTTAAGTGCTGTCTGGATTGCAGTCATAATTAATCTGAGAGGGAACTCTGTTAGAAGATGTACTTGTTTGCTGATCATTTGTTAGAGTAGTAATAATATTGCAGTTTGTTCTAACCTGCCTTCTTTGCAGCATGGACAGTTCTGTTTGTTTCCATCATCTTGGTCCTGGACTGCAGAATGGGCCAATCAGTACATTTGGGACTCTAAAATGGAGCCTGCCTACAGGGGCTTGGTGGGGCCAAAACTTGTATGAATTCTAATTTTTGGCTTTTGGCACCTAAAATAACCTGGAGGGGGAGCCTTTGTTGTGACTGACAGACAGATCAGCCAACCGAACCTTTTGGATCTTGGAGAAAGTCGCATACTGCTTGTAGTTTCAGTTAGATCTGAGCTGGGAAGTGAAGAAGTAACAACTCAAGATAGTTCGAGCAGCAATCCGTAGTGCATTCGTGCGGGAGAACTGTGGAAAGGCCGGAGTTTGGCCTGCATGCCTGCCTGCTGTTCCTGAGAGGGAACCTTCGCTTTTTTCGGACTGAATCTGAATTTGGAGAGTGAATGAAGCCACTGAATTGTGACCAGGCTTTAACCTGAAGAAGACCAATGATTTGCTTAATGTGATCGGCCTGTCAGGACTTTCAGCTACCTCTGAACTCCCGGATTGTGCAGAGACTCTGTAATTGTGACCGGAGAGCCATTTTCCTGGTACAGTGGAATTTTCTTACATGTGAATGTGCTGTATGCTTATAGTGGGTTGTGATCTGGTTCCCCACTGTGCGTCTGAACTGTGTTTTGCTTGCTGGAGGCTGTATCCAGCTCCACGGACTGAATCCATATCCATTTCCATTTGCCTGGGCTCTGCTACACTGGCCCAGCCAGAATACCTGCTACACAGAAAAAGTCATCGGTGAGAGACTGGCCTGGGGATCAGCCCCCTGCTCAATGCCTTAAACAGGAATGACATCTCAGTGATTCGTGTGGGCCCTGCTTCTCCAGGCACTCCAGCTCAACAGCCTGCAGTCTCGATTTTGTCCTGCCTGTGTCCAGTATCGGGTATCGTAAGTAAACATCAGGGTAGCTCCCTGCAACAACAACTAAATCTAAAAGTGTTGTCATCTGATTGTCTTGCTGCCTTTTCTTTCATGAACTGAGCCCTCGAGCTCCAGATTACAAATCGTGTGTGTTGTGCATGTTGCTTTCTTCCATCACAGAGCCCCAACCAGCTGCAACGTTCTTGGCTAGCCCTCCGTTTTCCTACCTGGGTACCCAGAGTGTGTGACTGCGTAGGATCTCTGAACTGCATGCATAACTGCCTGATTAATATAGCTTTTAAGCAAATCAACCTGATTACGCCCCTTCATTGTTCAAGTCCCCTGAATAAATCAGATTTAACTTTGTTTGCATTTAACCTGACTGTGGTTTCAGTTTGTGCTAAAAGTATTGTACTGTTACTATTTGCTGTGCTTAACCTTGTTTTACAGGGGGTCCCAGGGTCAAGCTACAGGAACCAGCCCTGGTGGTAAGTGCAAACAGTGTGAGTAATTGCCTGGTGAATAAGGGTCAATGTGAAAGTAATTATTGTATATTGTTCAGGCCACTAGAAGGGAAAGAGGGGGGTTACAGTGTCCTGGAGGGCTGTGCCCAGGTTAGCTAGACCACTAACAACCCTGACCTCCAGATGGAGGCACCCTTTTCTTTACCCAGGCCTCTTAACCTGCTACTAGCCCAGCAGGCAGGGGTAGTAGCCCTTGGGATAGCGTCACCTAGGGGTTACAAACATATGTGTAAAAACAAAATGTTTTGCAGGGAAGGCCCCCCCCAGGCAATTTATATAACATACTATGAGTAGCACATGAACTCAGACAAAGAGCAATAAAGAGACATTAGGCAATGTGTGCTTCTACTGTGAATTTATTGTGAGCAACCCATCCACCAAAGAAAACAAACACATTTGTGGCATAGTCTCAATGAATAACGCACACACCTGCCCACCCTGAAGAAACCCTGCAAAACCTACATAGACCACAGTACACCAAACATCCTGCTCCTGTGAAACAAGCGCTCCAGCAGATTCATCAGTGGGACCACCAGACATAGCACTTCATCATCCCGGTTGGCAAATTCACAGGAATCACTCCAGCAGACTCATCAGCAGGACCACAAACACAACACTCCATCACCCCGGCTGGCAAACTCACAGGTGCTGTAATGCTGGCGCTCTTATGCCAGCAACATAAATGCTTCTTTGTGGGCAGAAAAAGGTGCCCATGCAGACAGGAGTCCAGTACAAAAGGGCAGCCTACAGCGTCAGGAGAAACAGAATGAGCGAGCGAGGGAGGGAGAGTGAGCAAGCTCAATGGAGCTCTGTTGGGACTGCTGCGGATTTCTTTGTGGGCAGAGAAAGGGACCAATGCGGGCAGGAGCCCAGTACAAAAGGGCAGCCTGCAGCGCTGGGAGAAACAGAATGAGCAAGTGAGAGAGGAGGAGTGAGCGAGCTCAGCGGAGCTCTGTCAGGACTGCTGTGGATTTCTTTGTGGGCAAAAAAAGGTGCCAACACAGGCAGGAGCCCAGTACAAGGACAGCCTGCAGCACCGGGAGAAACAGAACAAGCAAGTGAGAGGCGGGTGGGTGGCGGGGCCCACCCTCCCACCATGGTCCTATGTGGTCCTATATTACAGCAGGGTCCCTGGGGTGAAGACAAAGCGATGATTGGATACTTTTAGGATTGCTGTAATAATACAGATTTAGTTGTTCTGTTTCTTTCTCTGACTAAGTACTGAGCTATACTCTTATGACTGCTGTAATAATACATATTTATTTGTTCTGTTTATTTCTCTAACTGAGCTGAGTAATACTTGGAGTGCAACAGGATTTCTAACTGGGCTAAGTGAAACTATATGAGGGCTGAGAACAAAAAGTATGGTAGCTGAGGGATGAAAAATGGTCAAGGAGGCTTTAGGATTGCTACAGTAATACAGTAAAAAACGGATGAGATTTGAGACTGAATTACCCCGGTTGGCACGGAGCCAGTAGGGGGACTAGCGTCGAGGGGGGGACAGGAATTTGAGTAAATAGTGGTCTAACAGTTGTAGTGGGGTTCAGAACCTGGGAGTAAGAGCCTGTAACATAAGAGGGGGGCCAAAATGGGTGAGGTGTCATAAGTCAATAGGGCGGGCATCTTTGGAAGGGTGGTGGGGTGTACAGGGTGTGGGTCCACCATGATCCTGGACTGGGCTTGGAGGATGGGGGAGTGTATGGTCTGTAGATGACTGGCTAGTTTGAGGGAGGAACTGTGGAGGTTAGGGAGGAGTGTAAGTGGCAGGGCAGATTAGTATGGTAGGCATCCTGGCTTGGGGGGGGATAGGGGATGGCAAGGGAGGACGGAGGAAGAACAACTAGGGGCTGAAACCAACCCCAGTATCAGAGGCATTAGCAGAAAAGAGCGGACAAGGGAGGGGTGTCCGAGACAAGGGGAAGGCCTCCTGTTGGGGGAGAAAGAGACCATGAGGAGTACCAGGGAGAGACAGATGGCTGTGTATAGGGAGGACCAGGGGTGATGCGGAGGGAATAGTAGGGAGGGAACGATGGGGAAGAGATGTGGGAGGGTATCGACTCAGAATAGATTCGAGCCTCTGCTATGGGAGGGAGAGAGGGGGAGCAGGAACATACTGAAGGGCGAGGACAAAGCGGGGCATGAGAGGGATGGCAACAGCTAAGGGAAGAGATAGCGAGGATGAAAGGGTAGAAGGCGGGCTAGTAAGGAAGGAGGGGGTCGTGACTGTAGGAGAGAAGGCTATGGAAAGGGGGAAGGATGGGAGGGGCAACACTGTCGGGGCAGAAGAGAATAGGGACTCTAAATCGACAACAGCAGGGATAGGAGAGGGGTTGGAAATCAACAGGGGAGGAGGGGACGTCGACATGGGAAGCCCAGTAGGAAGTAGTCAGGCTGGGAAGGGGTTCAAGGGGATGGGAGGGAAAAGGCAGAGAAAAGGGGTGAGGTGAAAGTAGGGGGTAGAGATACAGAGTTACAGAGGTGCAGCTGGCGGGGTGAGGGGCAGGGAAGATTGAATACTAGGGTGGTGGAAGGGGCATTAAAAGGGAAAGAGGCTGAGGCGGGGCACTCACCTAGGGGATTGTATACTGAAAGGGGTGAGATGGGGCAGAAGGGGGAAGGCACAGCCGTATTTGGGTTGAAGCTATCCCCAGGTTGACTGCAGGAGAGGCAGGGCAGGCACTGCTCAAGTGTGCAGCGAGGGGGAGGAAGAAACCTCATTTACTGTTGCATGTGGGTATAAACTACTTGGCGGGGGAGACTGTGGAAGTAGTGAGGGGGAGGTTCAAGTAGTTGGGCAAGCAGTGTGAGGGAGTGGGGGAGTGGGTGGCATTCTCGGAGTTACTCCCTGTACCATGTGCAAGCATCGGGAGGAAGGGTAGGATTGAGGAGTTCAAAAAGGGGCAGAGGGATTATTGCCACACCAAAAATTATGGCTTAGTGACTAACTGGGGTAGAGTCTGGGGCAATAGTGACTTGTATGCGGGGGACAGGGTACACTTCAGCAGGAAGGGGAGGGTAGTATTAAAGACAGGACTAGAGGGGTATATCTCTACTAAGGTGGATTTAAACTAATGAGAGGGGTGGCCAAAAGACTGAGGTTAGTAGAAAGGTCTGGACAGGGGAGCCTAATGAGCTCACCCCCCTAGATACAGGTAAAGGTGGAGGCATAGTAACCCTGGGAGGGGGCGGGCAGAGTGGTCTGAGTGTAATACAGAAGGCACCACCAACCGGTAAGAACCCAGAGGGAAGTGAAGTGTTCAAACAGTCACTATATGGCGTTATTTCAGTGTTACAGTAGCAGCGTACACTTCCTGCACACTTAATTTCATAATGCAGTCCATCAGTGTTTAATCAGTGCATCTTCAGGTCTCTTTTGGTGTACATGCAGTGCTGATACAGTGTGTGTGAATTATGTTAATTAGCACTGTAATCACACTGCAAAAGTACTGCAATTAGCAGTGTTTTCAACACTGCCTGAAGCAGTGTTGCACTGCATTTTCAGTGTGTGCAAGTTATGTTAATTAACACTGCATCAACACCTGTAGTGCACTTCAGTGTGCAGTGTGATTTTGGTAGCACTCCTGTCAGCAGTGTTGTAGTTCTGTTTCAGTGTATTAGGCTGCATTATTTATTTATTTTTATTTAGGTTTTGTTGACTGGATAAGTGCACTAGACAAATCCTGCCTATTTTCAGGCACGACCTGGGGGAGGGAGATACAGATGAAGCCAACTGACCTTGAACCAGATTAAGTTGTTGGTGGTATTTTTAGTGAATGAGGGAAATTTGGCCAGGACACTGGAAATTCCCCTACACTTTTCGATAAGTGCCATGGGATCTTTAACATCCACCTGAACTACCACCAATCCAGACAGATGGGACCTCGGTTTAACGTCTCATCCGAAAGACGGCACCTCAGAAATGCAGCACTCCCTCATGCTGCACTACGGTGTCAGTACTGGGATATTAACCCAAGTGCCAGATGTGGGAACTGAACCCACAGCCCCCCGATTTCCCGGTCTCAGAGGCGAGTGTGCTACCTACTGAGCCACTGACACTAATTAAAGATGGCGTTGCATAAAATTCAACAAAAACAAAACAGTATTCATCTGCAAGTATCTGCAACCTCAGCAGAGGAAGCTTTACTTAAGGGTTCCTGAGTGAGAAAGTCATCTGTGAATTCCAAAGAAGATGGAGATCTTGGGGGCTATGTCTATAGGAGGTACTAAAGTCTGTTACCCCATGTTTGACTCAAAGTCACAAGGAAGGGGGTGGACATTTAGGTAAAGGAATGACCAACAATCGTTCTGGTTTGCAGAAAATGGTATGGAGCCTCACTGATATGCAGGTCCTCACCAGTATTTCAGGTTTATCTTCAAAGAGAGAGAGCCTCTTCGGACTGGGAACATACGTGGTGTGGAAAATTTTTAGGTATCAAGGAGCTGTTAGTGAAGTGTGTGTATATATGTGTGTGTGTGTGTGTGTGTGTGTGTGTGTGTGTGTGTGTGTATGTATGTATATATATCTATATAGCTATCTATCTATCTCTATAATGGGATTATCAATTGCATTGGACAAACACCATTAGATGACTATGCGTATATATAGTGCAACCACACACCTGCACATTTACTCCCCTCCAAAACAATGTTGCCATTTATAAGATAGATAACCCACTGTGTGAGTGTGTGGAAGCGCAGTGATGTACACCACGGCTTAGGTGGTTGATGCACTCGGCCTGCGGCCTCATGTGCAACAACACATACCAAGGTGTGCGTATGTTAGAGCATGACCGCACACCCTACAGTAGGTTATCTATCACACACACACTCACACATATATATACATATATGAGACAGTACTTGTTGCAAAACAAAAACACTACATTAATGCAGGCATTAGAATGCAAAGCACACAAAGCAAGAAAATGAAAAACAGGGTTTGAGCCTTACGAGTCTTGGCAAATTGGTTGTGTGGTGTTCGCTGGAGTTCCCAACATGATGCCTATCCCATACTCTCAAGCTCATAGTCTCCTTTCTAAAGCACAAGGTACAGCTCCAACCCAGTGCCTCCCATAGCAGCCATTAAGTACCTGTAAAACAAGAACAGCAATGGGCTCACAAAGGATCTGCAGCTCGTTATGAACTATTACATGACAAACAATGTAGGGTAAACAAAAAACCAATACTTATCTGATACATATGGTCAGGGTCCTCCTACTCCCAGTCAATGTCCTGTCAGACCTGTAGATATAAAAGGGAAAATGGGTCAGTATGAAAAATAAAAATACTGATCAGCTGGGTCAGTTGGGAAGGCTCTGTAGAGGTTAAAATAAAAAAAAAGTGGGTTGGTGGGGAGATACCAGACCTGTACCACACCATCAACCTGGCTTTTAGAATGGACTCGGTCACTCAGGGGATGTCATGGTTGGGGGAGGGAGGAGGACTCCTTGCCCGTGCCCCTAGAACTGATCTTTTATGGGGGTAGGTCGTCATGTTGCTCCACACATCAACCAACACAGGGTAGGATAAAGCCACCAAGGAACAGATATTCAAGGCACAATGAATGCTTCCCTGGTGGTGTAGTGGATCCTCCCTCCCTTTTCCCAGTCTGCCTGTAGAATACATAGGAACACAGGTATGTGATGGCAGAAAGGGACCACAAGCCCACCTAGTCTGCCCAGTTCGCCTAGATATCCACTAGACCTTTTCTGTAGCCCCCTGTGCCAGTTGCACTCTGTGCTTATCCCATGCCCTCGTGAACCTTCCCACCATTTCCCTCAGCAGCCCATTCCAGTTGTCCACCGCCCTCTCAGTGAAGTACTTCCTAATCCTTCCTCTAAGTCCCCCCCAACCGATTTGGAATTTCCAACTACCATCCATTGCAGTATAGCACACTGCAGCAGGCCAACTGTGACCATCTCTAGGCAGATATACACAGACACAACCAGTCCCAGAACTCCCTTCAGCTGGCAACAGGCAATAGAAGTTCCAATAGCCTGCAGTGCACATTTGAGCCTACACAATCTCTTATCAGATGTTTTCCACTTCTGCTCTTCTCCAGAGGATAAGTCAGTCTGTGACAGAGCTTAGCCCAGGGAGTTCAGTGGGGCCAGTAGCCAAAGATGAGCCTATATAAGCAGCTTAACATGCACTGTGGGACAATCTCCCGCAAAGGACTCCAGGATCTGCTGCAAATGAAGCTGTCAGTGCAGAATCCAGCAAAACCAGTCATCATAATCACTATACTACACACACAGCAGGCAAACCAAAATGTTTCCACATGTAAAGTGTACACTGGCACCAGACCCACACTTATGTGGGGTCCTTGAACTAAACCAGCCAGTGGGTATTGTGGTGAGAGGACAAAACCTTTACATGCAGGTACATCAGGGAGAAAAGGAAGGCAATGGAAGATATTGAGTGTCTGAAATGGGTGGATGGAGGGAGGGTAAAAGATGACCGCCAAAAAGCAGAAATACTGAACAAATACTTCTGTTCGGTTTTTACAAAAGGAGGGGGCAGGAAATGGGCCAGCATTAATAAGGATGGAGAGATCATAGAAAAGGACACAGCTCCTTTGCAAAGAAAGGATCCTCATGGAACTGGCAGCAATAAGGCTATGGGTCAGACAGATGCATCCCTGGACACTGAGGAGCTAAGGGACGTGTTAGTGGACCTCCGACTACCTATTTCACCCTATCTTTGTAAACTGGTGACATGCCGAGGGATTGGAGAAGGGCTGATGTGGTCCCACTATACAAAAGTGTTAACAGGGAGGATGCAGGAACTACATACTGGTCAGCCTGACCACAACAGTGGGAAAAGTAATGGAAATACTGCTGAAGGAAAGAATAGTGGAGCACCTGGTTGTCAATGGTCTACAGGGGAAGTGGGGGAAGAGAACATTGTTTAACCAGGAGTAGCACACTAAGCTGAAGCTTGTTTTCAGATGCAACCTGGAGCACAAGGAAGTTAAGTAACTTGCTCAGAATCACACAGTATGCACTTAGACGGCTGTTGGATTTAAACCCAGGTCTCCAGATCTGTAGCTCAGAGCCTTTACCCAATGTGCTATACTGCCTCAGGACCCAGGAGTTTGGTTTTATAGGAGACAGGTTGTGCCGACAAACTTAACTGAGTTTTTGACTGGGTAACAAGGAAGGTGGATGGAGGAGGATGTTGGCCTGCAGATTTCAAAATGCCTTTGACACTTTGCCACATAGAAGGCTGGTAAATGAGCTGGAAGGCTTAGGGGTGGAACAGAAAATAACAAGGTGGGTGAAGAACTGGTTCAAAGACTGAAACCAGAGGGGGGTGGTGGTAAGGCAAATGGGGTGCATTCCAGGGTGGCAGTGGTGTGCCCCAGGGGTTGATGCTGGACCCATCCTTTTTTTAATATCTATAGTAGCAGTAGCCAAAGTTCCAATCAGGGAGGACAGCTGTTCTTTCCAGACGGTGCTTGTCGCTGGAAGTGGCTGGGCAGGCATTCTAAGGGCTGCATCGGAGTGGGAGAGAGGATGGGATCACGAGGCGTGATCTACAAAGGAAGCTCTTGTTGGCGGGGGACAGGCCATGCATACTGGGTCACATCGGCCACAACTTTGCAAACCGGCGACTCAGGAAGGGCGGCCAATCAGTAAAATAGGGCATGAACATTTGACTGTGTGACTGGGCCATAAAAGGCAAAAAGTCCAGTCACAATCAGAGGAGGAGAACTGTTTTTGTTCCTCCACTCACCCTAGCCCTGACCTCTATTAAATGGTCGGTGAGGGTGGAAGCCTTGGAGGAGGGCAATCGAGACTGGGTGAACTGGAACACTAGGAAGCTGGATTGTTATTGATTGGGGAAAAGGGTCCTGTACACTGTGCTGCTTGAGCCAACACTGACTACTACCATGAAGGGCATAATAAAAGCAGACTGTATAAATGACTGTGTATGCCAACTACATCTGAGGGAGTGAGCAAACTGTGTGTGAATCGATTACTGCTAGGGCCTCTGAGCTGGCTAGTGTTGTGATGGGCTAATTTTGCTTGTAAACCATCTACTGCTAGGGCTAGAAAACTGGCTACCACAAGCAAGAGGAAAACTGCTGTGCAATCAGAGAGCAAACTGCTTTGGTTTTAGTGCAACACTGACTGAATTATTTCTGTTAGAGGCCGCATTGCTCACCTAAAATGAGGGTGAGACTTCAGAAAGGGGCAGGCTTCTCACGTGGAGTGATTGGGTGTACAGGGGTTGCAGAGGCGGCAATAATATTAAATTGGGCAAGGAGTTTCAGAGGTCCCCCTGTGTTTCAGTTGGCAGGTCTTAGGGAGGAAGTAGAGGGATCAGAAAGGCAGCTGGGAGGCGGGAGGGTGGGGAGGGAAAGGTGTGGAAGGACCTCATGAAAGTACCAGAGAGCCAATATGGCATATACCCAGGGAACAGGTGAACAGGGATCATATGGTTACTCAGGAGGTGAGGCACAGAAAGCAAGCAATATCGAAATCCTACTTAGTAAGGAGGTGGCTGACTAGAAGAGGATGAGAGGAGAGAGCAAGTCGAGGCAAGCATCACACTTACTAATCTAATAAGCCTTGCCCATATACGGAGATGAGGTGGAGAGGCGGCAGGAGGGAGGGAGCAGGCAGACAGAGGGTTTGGTCAGTAAGCTGGGAGAGTGGGGCAGGAGAAGAGCCAGATCCACAGAAGGGAGGGGGAGAGATATTAGCCTAGGTGGGAGGAGGTGTGGAGGAAGGGGGTGCAGAGTGAAGCCAGGGGTGGGAGAGGAGGACTAGGGTTGGGCAAGCATCCAGGTTAGGGAAGTCAATCAAGGAAGGAATATTACAGATAGGCCAGCTTCAGGGTGGGAGAAATCAGATAAAGGTGGAAGGAGGGGAAGGCGGGGCAGGAGAAACACAGCAGATGGGGTGAAGGATGCAGAACTTGGGGAGGCAGGGAGGGAAGCAGTAGAAGAGGGAGCCTGGGTGGGGAATCTGAGATACCAGCCCAGAAAGACTCCCATGGAGATCTGGGTGGGGGCAATCTGTGCCACCCAGGAGGTTGGGGGGCAGGAGCAAGCTGGAGCTACAGATGAAGAATAAGCATGGTGGGAGTAAGCCACAGGCTGGCAGTCCCACAGGCTGAGGAGGAAAGAAGTAAGCTGAGGTTGATGACAGAGGAAGGCCTGGATGGAATCTATGAATGATAAAGTGGGGGAGAAGGTGATCCCTATTGGGTGACTCCACTGACCTGGAGCGCATCCAGTGGGAGGCGGGGAGGAAAAAGCAGCACAGTCAAGGTTAATGTATCAGGCCTAGCCGTACACAGGCCAAATTCAAGCTACACTTTCGATAGCATTGGAATGTGGAGATCCCCAGGCGAAACATCTAAGACAAATGACAGAGAGACAATGAACTAGAAATCAGGCAAAATTCAGGAACTAGCTGGGTTTACCTCTATAGAAGCATAATCTCCTTCTTTGAGATTCTGCCAGTACCTAGAGTGTCAGGGAGACCAAACATAAACTTACAGGTATGAACCAGTAGCTCAGGGACTGGCATGCCAGAGCAGAAGGTATGGGCTGGTGAGGAACTGGAGGATACATGGGAGGACAAGGGGTTATATGCAGGGATGAGGCTACCTCCACTTGGAGGGAGGAGATCCTGAAACTAAATCTTGCTGGATTCATGAGTGAAGGTGGAGTTTAAACTTGTAAAGGGGGGTTAAGTAAAGAGGTAGCTCAGGAGGGCTGCTAGGGTCCAGAGTCCAGGGCATGAGAGTGAAGGCAGGTAACTGTGATCTAAATCCATCAGAGCTGTGCAGAAAGAGGCATCTAGGGACTGCTCAGGGTCGAGATGATTGGAGAAGGAGAGGTCAGGATGGAGGACAGCCCTGATCAATGCTAGAAACACTGGACGCAACAAAATGCACAAGCTCCAGGCGATACTGGTTGAGGGGATCAGTGGATATGGCAGCATTACAGGACATAGGCCACTCAAGAAAAATGACTGGGACCTAAAGTTTGGTGGGCTGCAAAATATTCAGGAAGGGACCTTGAGGAAAGGGAGGAGGTGGTGTGGCGCTGATAGTCAAAAATGACATAGCGGTTGAGTGGGTGGAGGCTGTGCAGGAGGTGAAGGACATCTGGGTAACCTACAAAGGAGGTAAAGATTGAAAATGAGGGGTGGTGCTACAGAACCTCCAATGATGGAAAGAGCCTGGAGGGACAAACTAGTTGAGAACATCAAGAGGCACTGATGACCTTGGAAAGAAGCATAAGTGGTGATCATGGGTGACCTGTATGCTGAGACGACTGGGACACTAAAGCACCCTCTGTGGCCAGAGACAGAGACAGAGGATATGATCAATACCTTCCTGAACCAGCAGGTGGAGACCTACTAGGAGGATACTGGATTTGGCTAGCAGACAGTGACCAGATAAGGGCCTGGGTGGCAGCCACCACAGGTGTGATCACCGACCAGGTTCTGCTGTATCTGGGAGGAAACATTCTAATACAGTGACACTGGACACAGAACGGACTTGTGGGCTGGGCAGGATTCTAGGGGCTTGGACAGATTAGGCCGGACTGGATGCTGGCAACATGGGAGGCCATTAAGAAGGGGATGCAGGACACAACCAGCACAAGGTAAGCGTAAACACAGTGGAGCCAACAAACGTGTTGGTGGACCAGGAGGTACAGGAGGAGTGAGGATAAAAGAACTGCTATGCATTTAGCTCTAGGGATGGGAGAGGGTATGGCTGGGAGGGTCACCACGGTGGTGAGACCAGGTGAAGAAAGCAAACCTGGCTGAGAGATATCAGAGAGGGTTCAAGATACAAGGGAGAAAAGGAGTACAGATCAGCATGTTAGGACTGAGGATGGACTCAGGAGGCAGGAAATCAGGCGGAGGTGCTAAATAGTACACAGTATTTATGAGAGGGTAGGGATCCTCAGCCCAATGAGAGGAATGGGAGCAACGAGTCGAGAGGTCAGATGGGTTAGAGGACTGAAAGAAGTTGGGGTATAGGCTGGGCCAAGTCTACAAGGGGATGGGTGGTTAAACGAGGGGTGGGCTGGGAGGAGGAGAATCACAGTGGAAAGGGTGAAGAGCCCAGGGACACAAAACTGATAAGGCACCGAGCCGAGTGAACGCATCAGAGTTTTGAAAAAGTGGCGATGAGCTAACAGCTACACTAGCACTCTACTCCTCTCTGCTGACAGGATGGGTGCTTCAAGACTGGAGATGGCTCATGGTGCCTATCACAAATGGGGGTCTAGAGAGAATGAGAATTATAGGCCCATCAACCTAGTATGGTGGGTAAAGTAATGGGGCATTATCAGCACATGAGCTCAGGAGGCAGCTGCGACTGGGGCAACTGGATGACAAACATTATGGTTTCATCCAAGGAATTGTGTTAGACCAGCCCATAGATTTTTAACTATCCGACCCTGGAGCAGGAGGATGTACATCCTGGAACAATAAGGCATTTGATTGAGTACCCAAAATGCGCCTAGAAAGCTGGGGTGGAGGACAGTTGCTCAGATTGGGGTGGAGGTGAGACAGTTACTCAGATGGGCAGAAAATTGGCTCAGAAGCGAAGACAGAGGTAGTAGTGGCAGTCTCCTTCTCCCGAAGGTCACAGTGGGGTCCCCAAGGTTCGATACAGAGACCCTCCTGCACTAATATATGCTTCAATATGGGAAGGCGGTTAAAGTAGGTGAGTCTCTTTGAACTACTTAAAACTGGGAGCATTGAGGCGAGACAAAGTGAAGACAATCAGGGCCCTGGATACCTGGAGGGTGGTCAGGAGTGGGGACTGAGGTTAAATACAGAAATGTTGGGTGCTCCATCTGGGGGTCAGAAACCGGGCCCATATACACCTGGGGTGTCTCTGCAAACACAAAGTGAGAGGGATCTGGGGAGGTGGTAGGCGTCAAAATGATAATACTAAAAAATGCAGAACTGCAGCCAAAGCAAACCTGATACTGCATAGCCAGAGTTCGTCCACAAAGAGGTGATCCTCCTCTGTATGTCTTTGGTCAGACCACATCTAAGTACAGCAGAGTTCTGCAGACCTCACCTCAAGGATAATTAACCGCTGGAAGTGTCAGGGAGGCAACCAGGATGCTTCAGGCATGGGAGAGCCCTATGGAGGCTGGAAGAGCTTGGGCTGTACTGTGGAGGAGAGAGTGGGGAGACGATAAGTCTTCAAATATGCAAAGAAATAAACAGGGCAGTGCCAAAGAGATGTTCAGACTAAAGAGGTGAAACAATCGGTGACATGAGTGGAAGCTAAGGAGGAAGTACAGGGGATGGGAGACCTTACGCCATTGAGAGAAGTGATGGAGCCCTGGAATACACTGTCAGGAGTCTGGTGGAGGAGGACGTGGAGGGCTTGAAGAGTGGGACAGGTTAGGTAAACTGAGAGGATGACCTTCTCTGGGGCTGGTGGGAAGAAGAACCCATTAGGGAGCTGCGGCAGACACAACAGACATCCAGCCTATTTTGCTGGCTTTAGTATATTAGAGTAAGCGGAGGAACTGCAGGGAAGGTGTGCTATTTGTGATGATACAAGATCACCCAATGGGAGACACCCTGGTAGGGAGGTGGAGGCAGGGAGGGCTAAAAGATTCAGAGGTCGGGAAGCAGCAGCTGAAATTAAATGCCAAAAAGTCCCAGTAATGCCATGGGTGTAATAACCCACAAATATTTTCACAGGGGAGGGTAAGGAATCTCAACAGGACAGAGATACAAAGTTATAATTTCAGATAACAAAGTGAGAGAACCAGTACAGCACATGGTAGGCAAAGTGAATAGAATGCTGGTGTGCATACGGAGGTATAAAACAGAAAGAGGAGGTGCAGTCGCCTTTATAAATCCATGATAGTCAACTGGGCATGGGGTTTAGTTCGGGGCCTCACATACACAAGGATATAAGACAGGTTGAAAGGTTGAAAGAGACAGCCAAGATGGTGCACGCTATGCGACAGCCCTGAGAAAGGTGGAAATCACAGTCTGCCCGCTGGGCGAGGTAAAATAGGTGGGAAGCGTGTCCCAAGGAAAATAAGTGCTAGAACAGGGATCATAAACTAAGATTAGAAGAAGGAAGTTTGGGGCAATGTGGGGGCATTATCACTGAGAAGGTGGTGGGTCCACTGACCACTACCAGAAAAAGGTGGTGTCGCAAAAATGGTGAAAAGTTCAAGGGGCATGGGACGACATCAGGAGCTGACCAGTGGACAGAATGAAGTGTCTCTGGACAAAGATGATGATTGAAAGTGGGGGTAGGGGCAGACTCGACAGACAAAATATCCTTTTTCTGTCACAGATTCCTATGATTCAAAGGCAGTTAAATAATTGGGATTACCTGTTCAAGAGTAGGGAGTCAGGTTGAGGAATCCCAGGTAAGGGTATCCTGGTGGGACGAAAGGAAGAACAGAGAATACTGAAGGACACAAAGGGTTGGAGGTGCTGGAAGAGTTAGAGTGTTAAAATTAAACAAGATACTTATCTGATTGGTATGTTTGCCCAGACTGAAATATAGGGAAAAATAGATCAGTATGGAAGTTATAATAGCAGAGTAGAGATACAAATATGGTATATATAGCACAGGAGTAAATGAAAGATTCAGAGGAAAGACAAACTAGAAAAGTGAAACTAGAGATGGAATAAAATGCAGACACTAGACAGAAATAAAGTGGTATTTGGGACTCGGCACCCCCAGTCCTAGGTGACCTGGTACAATAAATTTAAGTAGTCAGATGGGCAGGTGGGAATGCAGTGGGCTGGTAGCCCTATATTTAAAAGGGACACTGGTGAACAGGAGTCTTGAGTTGTCCCAGGGGCCAGTGGTTTGAAGGTATAGCTGTGGTAATATAACGTTCTACCACCATGGACAGTGGCAATCTTTTTTTTTATATTATCTTTCAATTCTGAACCTAATGTGGGGTGATGTCCTTGAGCCCAGACTGTATGTAGCAGAAGGCTGTTCAGAAAACTACTGACCAAATGCTGCGACTGTTGATAGGAAGACAGTTTAGTGCTACTGAACTACAGTGACAGTAATGGCAGGCCTTTCAACTGCCAGTCAAGAGGAGCAACTAAAACAGCGAAGTCTGCAGAAGCCATACAAAAGAGGCGGCTGAATATGTATGCCCTTTAGGAAAGGGCCGGGAGACAGGACAAGAATTTCCAAGCACCTCAAGGAATCAACAAAGTCCAAGAGTAGCATCTTTCAGAAAAGAATGTGCAAACAAGAGCCAAATTTGAAGATAGAGGGCAAGAACAACATGAAATTTTTTTCACAGAAGGGTGGTGAACACATGGAATGGCCTTCCTAAGGAGTTGTGGGGTCAAAATAGTGAGGACTTCAAGAATACATGGGACAGACCAATTATTAACAGGTAGGAGAAGTCAGCTGTTGAATCAACTAGGATCTGCAATATCCACTAGAGAGAAATGGGCGACTGAGTGGGCCAAGCAGTCCTTACCATCAAGATCTATGTGTCTATGATTCAGCCCACAGGCTCAGGCACAACCTACTCCATGTGTGTAGAATGAAGATGGGATATTTTGGGAGGGGAAGAGACTAACAAATATGCCTCCCTCTCCCATCAGCCACAGTGGCATGTGAAAAAACCCCATGGGCAGAGGGTCTGGAGGTGGGCAGCCAGCAATAGGTGTGGGAACCCTTAGCTAAGCGCATGGTGGCAGACTGTGGGGGTGCCACGAGGGCCTAGTGGGGACTGAGTGCAAATGCAAGATAGGAAACAAAAAAATCACAGTGCAGCTGAGGCAATACCTGAACTTAACAAAAAGTAGCTATGGGTGGAGGCAAACGGAAATCAGTGGGCTCCTGATGGGACCAAGCAGCAAGCCTGCATACAATTCCGTCACACAACAGCAACCGTACAGGAACTACAAGGACGGGAGGGCAACATAAGGTCAGGATGGCTCACAATTAAAACACAGAGCACTAAGAGAAAGAGCCCTGGGTTATAAATATTAAGTAAATTATGCAATAAGTGGACATAAATAGGTGTGATAATTCATCTTATCCGAGCATGTAGGTAACACATGCAGAATCTTCATTACATATATTTATTCATAACCCTTGATTAATATGCATGGTGGACTAATCACACATCCCATCACCCACCTATTGTTTGCACTGCAACACAGTATCTTACTTTAGTTTTGTTTCTTCAGTTGCCGTCCTCAATGCCACCTGCCATCTAATCATACTTCTCCATTCTTCCACTATCATACAGTGACCATTTGTTTCTGTTACTTTTCTTTTTTTGCTTTTCTACAGACCTTTTCAACAGCTGCTCAAACTGCACTCAGCTATCACCTCCTCTGCATTCTGTTGCCATGTCCTAGACACCTCTAGCTATAAAACAGACTTTTTCACTGCTCTTTTGTTTCATGCAGCCCAAAACATGCATTGTATAAACAGAACATGACATGGCCTGATTGAAGATATCATATTTATCTTCACTGAGGCAATGACATCATGATATGTCACTCATGGCTTCACCACTCGTGAGATATCATGATATCATTGGCCTCTTGTGAAGATAAATATGATATATTCAGGCAGGCCATGTCATATCCCATATTTATATATCAAACAGAAAATGGGAACTGAGGGTGAGGGCTGCCATTAGACACCAGGGATAAAAAAGGAGGGGGCCAAAGATGGAAAAAATAAAAATTCCTGACAAGATGGCCCCATTGGTGCAACCAGATGGCAAAAGAAAAATCCTTGTTCGACACCCTATATCCCTGTCCACCACCCTGATTCTTCAGTGGCGGACAAGAAAATCATCTGGTAGACAGGATTTCAGTCTGGCCATCTGGTCAACAAATTTTCATGACCAGATGGCCAGACAGGAATCCTTGTCCGCTAACTGAATTCCTTGTCTGTTATCCTGGTTCATCACTGGTGGACAAGAATCTTGCTTTGTCATCTGGTCATAAAAATGTACTACCAGTTGTCCTAACCAGGATCCTTGTCCGCCACTGACAAACCAGGATGATGAACAAGTTAGCGAGTGGTGAGCAGGGTTTTAAAAGTATGAAAAAACCTCATGAAAAATAGTACCAAACAAATGTGGGAAACCACAGAGGACAGCGCATCAGCTCCCGATTAACAAAAAACACCTATTGATGTGTAAGAAACACATCCCTGGACAGAGATATGATGTTTTTTGGGGGGCAAAAAAAAAAAACATGATGGCGGCTCATGAACAAAGATTTTTTTCTGGTGGACTAGGATTGCCAGCTGCCATGCAACTAATGAACTATGATCATGGTTCAGTCTATGCATCTATCCTGTAAAATAAAACTCCCATTGAAAATAATGGGACATTAAAATGCTATAAGTTTTGAACAGATTAATATTTATTCACCACATAAATGCTGCTGTGTTCTGTGACCAAAGTTCGTTCTGCCATAAAAATTTCAGAGCAAAATTCAGTACTGTCTCTGTTCAGTGTGATGAGAAAAACTGTAAAGTGGTGAATTTTAAGTTTTTTCACTATCTGGATCTCAGAATCTGCAAATTAGACTGGACCAAAACTTGAATGTCAAGAGACCTCCCCAGGAGACCATGCATGCAAACTTTTGTGCATATTCGTTGAACGTGTTGCAAAGTTATTAAAGTGCAAAATTTGAGGTTTAACACAGAAACTCCATTACTAACCTTATTGTGGTGCTACTGCACCACTATATATATATATATATATAAAAGGATGGACTGGCGGGTGAGCCACCTGGAGGGATAGAGAGAAGGTACGTGGTGGGCTCCCGCTTTGCTTACAAAAAAAAAATTATACACGTTCAGCTAATATGTTTTAGGTATGAGAAAGAAAGCTGAACTTGAAAAACTAGTTCCTTTTGAAACAAGGCTAAAGTACTTTTATCGCTCTTCGAGTGGAATCATGACACTGGGCATGCAAGTATGCATATTCATATACATATGCATACGCATACCCAGTATCACGGCCCACTGTCAGAGTGTGATAAAAGTACATTTTAGTCCTCATTTCAACTAACTTGGTTCCTAAGTTGAGCATTCTTTCTAGTACCTAAAACATATTTAGCTGTACTCTGGTACAATGGTCCACAGTAACAATGATAGGCTGCTGCTGTTAACAGCTGATCAGCTACCCGCTGACCGGCTGGCATAGTGCAAATCAAAGAACCAAAGCCCTTTGATTGAAGCGGCTTCAGTTCCTTTGAAATACATGAAGTTTCTGCCCAGCAAGCAGCAAGTGATGTCAAGACCACAGTGCCTGGTCATTTGTGTAGACTGCCGAGCCCCAGCTATTTTCTTCTGCAATGGGCTCAGCAGTGACGAACCCCCTATAATCGCCTTTCACTGTATCAAAACGTTTGGTACACAGGCACCCATAAAACGTAAAAATGTGTGGGTCTTTTAATAGGAGATAAATAATGGCCACAAGGTGGCAATGCAGGACAAGGAATGAAACAGGTGTCCTATACAATGTATTGGAAGACATCAAGAACTGTTGAAACTTTATTCACCTATATTGTGCAATTAATCTTTTATCGAAAATGTGTCACTTTACAGAAATTTTGGTTGAGACATTGAGGTATAAATAGCAAAGGGCCTATGAATTGTTTTCTACACTGTTACAAGGTTTTAATGATGGTTTGTTTGGAGCTGGTCTGCAACTCTGCATAGCAGCTAGACCAGTACAGTACCTATTGTGATCAAAGTCAGGAAGTGTTTTGCTGTTATGCCATTGAAAACATTGGGAGTGGCACATGTTTTCAAAAGGAGTGACTGGTCTCTACTGGTGGTTGCTGCTGTCCTTCACAGTTTGTGAGCTTTTGATTGGCTGCAAGGAAGGCAGTTCACAGGAGCCACATGAGCAAGCGGAGAACCTCTTGGGGATTGGCGTCAAACCTCTTGGGAGTGCGCTGGCAACTTTTGTTACTGCTATGAAGTTTTACCTACTACTCATTCTTTGCTTAGCAAGCAATTAGCAGCAGTGAGCATGATCCTTTAGGGCATCAGAGTGGCTGTCACAAGTCCTAGTGCCCTTGAATTTTCTTGATGTACTGCAATTCCACTGTCACTGGTCCCAGTGCAACTGGGATGTTCCTTTACTGCAGCAGCACTGCTTTCACTAGGCCTAGTGCAAAGGGACTTTCCTTTATTGTGGCACCAGTGCACCTGGGAATGTTTTTTAACTGCATCAGTACCATTGTCAGCAATCTGGGTGAACCCAGTACTTTCCTTCAGTGTGGCAGGGTAACTGTCAGCAGTCTTGGTGCACTAAGGAATTTTTTAGTGCAGCAGTGCTGTTGTCACTGGTCCCGTGCACATGGGAATTTTCCAGCAATACCATAAGTATAGTGCACCTGGGAATTTTCTTTAAATGCAACATTGCCGTAGTCACTAGTCCCATTGCACCCAGCATGCTAGTGCTACTTTAGCTGTGGTAGTTCTGCTATATCTGGCCTGAGCAGCAGCTATTACCAGGTTCTGATTGTCACATGTGACACTATCCATGAAGAAGGTGAAAAAAGAGAAGAAGACTGAGACAGGCAGCACACAGCAGAAGGTTTATTTTGTGACCTGTGTTCCCTGACCTGCCCAAAACATTATGGTAGAGACTTCTGCGGGCGGGTCATAGTGCCAGTGGCCTGTGTCCCACCCACGCAGCCCCACACCTGAAGAATAATGCATGGTGGCTGCATTCACAGCCACCGGCCACCACATGGCTCCCTACCATGGCCCCGCCCCATGGCGTGCAGGGCGGCTGGAAGCAATGTAGCGGATCCAGTCGGACATCCAATGGGATGCCTGACCAGGGTTCTGCAGTGGATCACTTCCGTTGCAGGGTGCAGGTCCAGGTGCATGAATGCCAAACGCAGGCAACTGGACTCATGCGGATCGACACACTTGGCCAGTGACTCCCCTGGCCGTGCCCAAGGACAAGCACATAAGCGGCACACAGACAGCCCCTGGTGGATGAACCCCAACCCATAGACAGTTCTCCCACAGTAACACCCGTCCCTGGGGTAGGTGAACCCTTCACGCACCCGTGTCCCTATCCCCATGGCAGCGGTTCCCCCCACCCCACACTGCCGTGCTACCCCAGCGGCACTGACAACCCTCCCGACCCCCATACCTGCCATCAGTGCCAGCATGGATGGCCAGTAGCACACCCCTCTCACACTCCATGGCCGCTGGCCATCCCAGTGATACTGGGTGTGGGGCCTATATATAGCAGCATGCACCCAGCACCACTTGGACAGCTGATGGCCACAGAGGCATAAGGAGGGCTGTGGTGCTGACCATCCTGTGCTGGCACTGATAGACAGGTACAGGGGTCAGGGGTCTTCGGTGCTGCAGGGGGAACAGATCACCCATGGATGGCTGGGGTGGCCATGATAGGGGATGCGGGCTGTTTTGTAGGGCTGTACTGGGCGGGGTGGGGTGAGGGGTCCTATGTGCCTTCATGGGGCCAGTGCCCCTATGTGTGTCGGGTGGTGGGGTGGGGCTATCTGCCCTTGTTGTGGTCCCGTTGGGCTGGGGTGGCATGGTGGGGGGGCCCTGCAGGATTTGTAGCTGCTGGCTGCATGCACCCCCCCTTGCCCAGCACTCTGCACATTTGCACATTCGAGTATAGTGTGGAGCACAGGCACTCCTCTTGCAATGCCTCTGAACTGCCCCCTTTTGGATCTTGCCAGCCAGTGGGGGATCTGGCATGTAGCAGCCCCATGACCCCTTGCAGAATCAGGCACAGGGTGTACAGGGGCTGCAGAGGGTCTACTTGCCCCAGTTACATGGCGCGTAGACTCTCCACACATTGGAGAATAGGGGCCTACAGGAGGAGCAGAACACAGGGTCTAGCAGAACAGCAGTATTGCATTGTGTCATTACCTGGTTAATGACACAAGTAGATTGCACAGCTGAGGATGAGATAGGGTAAGAAGGGTTCTGCTGTTTATTTCACTCCTCCTTCCCTAGTTATTTTACCTGTGCTTTTATTTTGCTCACTGTCTCCCTAGTTTTTTTAACCATGACAGCCTTGCCTTGTCTGTGCCTCCAGACAACTTAAGAGTATATTTCAGAGCAGTGAAATAAATCTTTAACATTGTGCATCAGATGTTGGCATAGTGGTGTGGATGGCTGATGGATTGAACACCTTACCTCCTGCCATGCCAGCGACCCATGGTCAGTAATGAACACAGGTTGATGGGGGCTGACTGGGGTGGGATCGAGCATCTGATGGACTGCTCTCCTTTCCTGAGGAGGGGGGGCTAGTCTTCTTGGCCTCTGATTGCCACCGGGTGGAGGCCTTTTGGTAGTGCAGGTCAGCCAGTGGCTCGATGAGAGGGGGCTACGACTCTGCAGTGTGTGCGCGCCTCCACACGCATATCCTGATGTGTTACCATGGCAGGAGAACAGAGGCCAGAAAACAGAAAATGGGATGGGTTTCACGAAGCCCTGCCCACCCACTGTGAGCCCTCACTGCCACTGACCACCAGGAGCACCTGGATATGTGTGATCTGGGGGAGAATGGCCCTCCCTCTCTGGGGCCTACCATGGGGGACATAGCCCCTGGTGGATCAGGAGGTGGTTGCTGATTGAGAGGGGTGGGGACAGGGCTGGGAGCCTACCTGCCCTAACAAGGGAGCATTGTGAAAAAAATTGTATATCAGTGCTGCATTAATGAGCAAGGTGAGAGTCCGTTGAAGTATGTGTATGGGTGAAAACTGGACCAGACCAGACCAAAACAATCCAAATTGACTGGTCTGGCTGGACCAACTGGACCAGGTGCAAGTTGTGTGAATATTGCTGGTCCAATCACTCTGGATGGATGGATGAGCTGTTACAGCTTTTACCTATCTGGTCTGACCTGGTTCAATTCTGGTGGTCCAGGCTTTACTCCTGCCCAGGACGGTGAAAAAAGCAGACCACTAGGACCGAACCAGACAGGTGAAAGCCAGACTGGTCCATCCAGTCAGCAATAGTTGCACAACTTGCCCCTGTCTAATTGGTCTAGCAGAACTAGCCAGTCCAGATTTTAACAATCTGGTGAGATCCAGGTGCAGAGGCCCAGTTTTACTAAATCCCTGAAAGACTCTGTATTGATAGCTGCCTCCTCCCTCCTCCTTTCCTCCCTCCTCAAAACAGGGGTTCCCTTGAGTATATGTCTGCTCCACCAGTTGGCCTCTGCAGCTGAGTTCAGATCCTGCTCAGAGTTTGCAACACTGTCAAGGCACTTCATAGAACACGCATAGTGCTTTCCAGTTCCACTGTCTTTTTTGATCACACAGGAGTGGGTAATGACTTTTCCATTGCAAAATCATTGGTTGGAGCATGTGAATGTTTCAGCCCTTCATGGGTTGGATGATCAGAATTATGCTGAGGGGAGTTACCTTCCTTGAATAGCATAGCTCGGACAGCTGTGGATAGGGTGAAAATATTGAGTTACTGTCAATTCCTCAACTGACACATAAATGCCATGTGTTGGCAATGATTTACAGTGGATTTTTATATCTGGAATATTTGTTTTTGTTAAGATCTCTTTCTCCTGTTTGACCAGTTACCTTCTACTGGTGACCCCAGCCTAACACCCAGTGTCCTCCATGGCTTACCTGCCATGTCTGTCCCCAGAACTTGTCCCCCAGTGGGGTCAGCAGGGTTCCACAACCCCCGCCATCTAACAGGATCCAGTTTAGCTGGGCAGAGACTGGATAGCCAGGTGTGGGGCCTGTGGATGACCGGTATCATCCTGCTGACCAGGACTTTTTCCTGTGTTCTCCTCAAGGAGTTGTGGATGTGCAAAGGCTTCATGTCGCATGCTGCACACTTCTGCATGACATGCATCATTGGCTACCATGCCTCCCTGCACTTCTGGCAGCTCTGGACTGCCTTCCTCATAGCTTCTACTAGGGGTCAGGGATATACTGGGCTCTGCATCCCCCCACCCTGGAGAAGGAAAGCAGTCCCATGGATGCTCACCCCCCCATGGCTGACCCTCCAATAGCCTGAGTTCACTTCCAATCCCGAGTTTTCAGTGCCACAAGTGGTAGCACTACCACTGTGCCGGTGGTCTTGCCATCTCTGGGATATTTCTAGGATTATGTCCTATCTGGTGCAAGAAGACTTGGGCTCAATTTTTAAAGAGTGACAGAGGGTTGCATCATGCCCTGGGTCAACCCTGTTTCTTTGGCACAGTTACACCAAACTCTATTAATGCGACTGCACCGATTTTGTGCATCAGGCACAGATGTGACACTTTCACATTTTATGGCTGCTTATGCAAAATATAAGGTGCAAGCCCATACAAATGGTCCACAGCATGCCGCAAGTTAGACCAGGGAGAGCTGGCCTAACTTGTGGTATTTTGCACACGGTAGTGAAAATTCCCATCGGGGCTGGGAGAATGCCGCAAGCCCCATGCACCGTATGATCGGTGCACCAGGGGCTTGCGGCATTCTCAGGCTTTTGAAAATTGAGCCCCTGGTGACTCTGGCGCATGCCTTTGTAACCTCATGACTTACTTACTGCAACACTCTATACTTTAGGCTATCTGGAAGGTTGTTGTGCTGCCTCCAGCTGGTGCAAAATATTGCGTCCAAGCTGATTACTAGGACATCCTGAACTGACCATGTCACGCATGTGCTGCAGTATTTGCACAGGCTACCTATTAGGTAGTTCACAAAATTTGAGAGCTCATTGTTAACCTACAAAGCTGTGCATGGTTTGTATCCCAGCAATTCAAAACACCTCTTGGTATTTGTATGCTCCTGGTAGTTCACTCCACTCCACTGAGGCATTGCTGTTGGTGCCTGAGATCATGATTAAAACAGTCTGGTGATAGGGCTTTCTCGGTGGTGGCTCCAGCCATTTCAGCTGCCCACCTTTCTCACATGTGTGACATTTATGAGCAGGCTAACTGACTCCAGCTATCCGGCAGGGTAAAGTACCAGACCTGTATCCTAGCTAAGAAGACATCACTGGGCCTTATGCCCCCTGGAGTCCAATCAGTATTGACCCTGCAGCGTGTCTGCCGACTGGCTAGATCGGATAGTCTAACCTTTACTATACCTCACTGTCGGAACTCTCAAGCTCAGCGTTCTTACCTTGTCAGAGCCTCCACCTGGTTCAACTTGCTACCTACAGAAATCTCCAACATTGCCACAATTGGCACTAGTGGCTCTAGCCACAAATGGTTACCAGGGCACAGCTGAGGCACAACAGATGGCAGCCAGGGCTCTGATATATGGTTACTGTGAGGGAAGCTCTGCACCATATGGGGCACCAACTGGGGCACAGCATTTTTTTACCAGGGCACGTGCCCTGGCGGGCCCTGGTGTAGAGCCGCCACTGACGACTGGTGCTTGTAAGTGTAAACTGCATCAACACCTCATGGCTAGTGCCTTCTGTGATTGCTTCTTATAATCCCCTCCAGGCATGCTACCCTCAAGCATCCCTCCTCACTGCCTCAGCTCCTCCTTCTCTCCTACCCCCCATTACTGGGTATAGGATGAATCTGTCTCCTTTTCCTTTTCACCCCCCCTTTCCTCCTCCCTTGCTGTTTCCCATCTACCACATACCCAATGCAATGCCCTCCCCATTTCTCCCCTCCTCCCTGTCTCTCTCTCTCTCCCCCATACCACCCCCTCACCACCACTCTTCTTTCTTTCCCCACTAACCCACTCCTAACAAAGCTTCACTGAGCCACCTATGACTTGTACTGTATAATTAACTCACAACGCAATTCCTTGACAATGCCTTTGGCTGCTATTATTGTAACCTTACTTGTCTTTTTTTTTTTTTGTAAGTTCCATTGTAATGATCATGTTATGTTTTGTACCTTATTGTCCTTATTGCCTTGACGTGGAACCTTTGTAAAAGAGCCCTCGGCTCAAAGGTGTCATCCGAAACACAAATAAATAAAATAAAAATAAATAAAATTTGGAGCTTCCTTTTTAGGATTTTAAGAAGTGGTTGAAATAACATCTTTTTGCACAAGCATTCAGTAATGTCTCATTATCTATCTGTCTATCTATCTATCTATCTATCTATCTATCTATCTATCTATCTATCTATCTATCTAGCTAGCTAGCTACAGGTGTCTATGTATGTCTGTCTGTCTGTCTGTCTATCTATCTTCCATCTACAGGTGTCTGTCTGTCTGTCTGTCTGTCTGTCTGTCTGTCTGTCTATCTATCTGTGTATCCATCCTCTGGGAGAGGAGAATAGCCACACCAGTTTGATGCCTGTACAGCATACACTTGCAAATGTACACCAGTATGGCTCTCCAAATCACCTACACCAGTGTAGAAATGGATAGTGTAAATGGGGCTTTGGTTCATGTGGAGAGTGGTGGTGCAGGAAGATAGGTGCAGCAGGTGTCATGCAGTTCTATTAGAGTTACAGAAATTCCTGTATTTTACTGCTATTAGGAATACTGTAAATGGCTGCCTACTTCGCAGTCACACCACAGATACTGGTGTGTGCTTCTTCCATGGTAAAAAAATCCATCCTAATTAGGGGGCTGAAGTAAATCTGTAGTCAGTACAGAAGAGGAGGAGTGTGGAGAAGAGCAGATTAGGCGGGCAGGAAAAACATATAGATACAGGACAGCTCCAAATGTTTTACAGACAGTACTTTAACAAGCACTTGTCGATGCTGAATGTTTGCTTGCTGGTATTGCCATTGGTAGTGCAGGAATTAGAGCATAATAGGAATGGCAGTGAAGTACTGAAGTAACTCCAACGCCCACCCCGTGTCATACCCCTGATGCTTATCAGTCTGTACAGGGTGAGTGTTACGGTTGGAAACCCTAATGCACCAGGCATTTTTTGGTATTTTCACTACAACTTTTCAGCGTGGGATTTTTGGGACCCCACTTCATGAACAGTGGCAGTATCATTTTGTTACTCAATTCCAAAAGGTGATTTCGCACAGAGAGTGTGCCATTCGGCACCACATGTGCAAAAACACATTTTGGGCAGGTTGTGAAAAATGACAGCTGTACTGTTCATGAGGAGATGTGAAAAAATGGCAATGGGTGAAAATATGAAAAATTGGCAAAATTTCGAGTGTGCATAGAAACTGTGCAATGTACGCCATAACACAGTAATTTTTGAATGTTTTCACCAAATTTTCAACATGGCCTTTCTGGGACCTCCTCATGAAAAGTGGCACAGTGATTTCATTAATCTGTCCTGAAATTTGATTTTGCACAGCGACTCTCGTGATTCTTCACCACACTGCGCAGAAACACATTTCAGGAAGGATACAGAAAATAACAGCTATATTGTTCATAAGGGGTGTGAAAAATGGCAATGCTGGACATTTGGGTGAAAATATTAAACATTGATGAAGTTACGAGCATGCATAGAAACTGCACAATGGATGCTCATAACGCAGTCATTTTGGGGAGTTTTTCATCAGATTTGCAAAGGCTTTTTGGGACCCAACCTCATGAACAGTGGCACTGTCATTCCATTACTTGGTCCTGAAAGGTGATTCCACACAGTGACCACAAAATTACCTTTCAGGACCGAGAAACAAAATGACAGTGCAAGGCAGCTTATGGTGGGTTCCCAAGAACCCTTGTTGAAATTTGGGACCAAAACTCCAAAAATTGGTTGAGATATCAACCTAAGCTGAAAACCCCATTGGCTGCCATCATAGGGCTTACTATAATTTCTTCAGTTCCCGATTGGTTTTGAAGAGTGCAGACTTGTTCCGGTCCACAGAAGATCACTACCTCTGACCTCCAAGGTAAGTATGGGTGAGGGGTGGGAGGTGAGTGTGCAGAGGAGGTGAGGTTTGAGGAGGGGGCTGGCAGGAATGCAAGGACCGTTTTCATTTTTTCAGGTTTAAAAACAAAAAACGTTGGGAGACTGTTATCTTTCTACAGGTAAAATATTAACAAAACGGATTTTGGCACACTGGGGTGGGATCCCAGTGTGCCAGAGTGGAGGGATCAATGCCAACCTGGGGGATTGGGCACCCTGAGGTTGGTTGAAATGTAGGGGCATGGAGGAGGGCGCATCCCAGCACCGGAGTGGGCATCCCGGTGTCAGAAACATCAAAGAAATATTTTTGGCACACTGGGGTGGGCTCTCAGTGCGCCACGTTAATGGGGGAAGGGGATACATGCTGAGACAGGGATTGAGCACATGTTGGCAGGGGATGGAGAACGGAGGATGCAGGGTGGGCAGCAGCAGTGGGAGGGAGTGGGAGGGTTTTATGCCAGTGAGATGGAGAATGGAGGGTGTGGGTGTGCAGCAGCAGTGGGAGGGTTTTATGCCAGTGCAACAGAGAATGAAGGATGTGGAGCAGGCAGCAGCAGTGGGAGGGACTGGAGGGTTTTATGCGGTCAGCGGCAGAGAACGGAGGGTACAGGATGGGCAGCAGCAGTGGGAGGGTCTTATGCCGGTGCAAGGAATAGAAGGTGTGGACAGTCAGCAGCAGTGGGAGGAGCTAATATTTAAATTTGTTGTCCTGCTGTGTGCCTGGTTGGGAGGGAGGGAGGGGTGGAGCTACCGCTGCAATGAGAAACTGCCCCTGATAGCAGCAGCAGATTTCTTTCAAGTCACAGGCGCTCGCTCTGAAACTGCTGTCATTGGCAGCTTCAGCATTAATTGATAGCCAAGGGATGCATCCATTAAAGCGCCCACTGCATTGGCCACAACATTGCCACACCTCTGCAATTCTCTACTATCTGAATATGTTTCTAGCTCTGGCAATAGGCAAACATAAAATGTGTTCTGATTGTCAGCTGCATCACAGTATTTTCCACTGGTTTTGCAGTTTCTTTAATAATTTAACTTTTTTTCTCAGTGTCAATGTAAAACAAGCATTGTTCAGTGCCTCAGTGTATGCTTGCATGTTCTGAAGTGAAACTGTTACACTGAGTTAGGGAGGTAGGGTACATTAATTTAGAGAAGGACTCCGGTTTTGCCATTTTTAAATGTATTTACCCTGAGAGTTTAGCTAAGATGTAACATTGCAGTTGTAGTGGGTTCCTGCATCTACCCATTTCCACAGCCGGGTGGACTAAAGCTTTGGAAGGTTAAGTGGCATGCTCAGGGTCACACTTGAGTCACGGGCTGTAGTGGAGTCTGAACCTGCACTCTCCCGATTTCTAACAGTACTGTAACCATTAGGCCACACTGAGGTCAAGAAAGGCCAGCAGCAGCCAACAAGACTTTGTGTTTGTTTTTTGTTCAATTTGTTTTTAAAGGATAGGTAGATGTGATGCTTTTATCAACTTCTGCAGCTGGGTGAAGTGGAGCACTGGTAGGTTAAGGCACTTGCTCAGGGTCACACAACGAGAATGAAGCTGTAGTTGGGTCATGATAACCCAGATACGATACAAGGGCTCATTTTCAGTGGGGCCTTTCTGCGACTGAGTCCCTAGTGAATTGGAGCATTGTGAGATTAAGTGACCTGCTCAAGGGCCCATGCTAACAGACACTCCCCTTGTAGTATCCCCGCCCTTACCCAGTTCAGGTACTCATTAAAAAAATATTACACATTGTCCCTTCCTGGTAGTCTAGTGGCACCCTCCTTAACACAGTACCTGTGTTTGAAAAGCAAAGCATGCTTTGTAGTCCAGTGGCCCAACCCTTCCAGTGCTATCTTCCACGTCCCTGCCCTTGGCCTTGAGATGGTCAGCAGCAACTACTCTCTGCTCCCTGCCACTGTCAGCTTTTGTCTGAACCTGAAGGAGCGGGCTGAAAACTGCCTTAAGTACAAGTGCTTTGTGCATCTGTGTAGGGGGCTTGAGGAAATTACCTTTCCTGATAAGCATAGCATTTTTAATGTTATTGTGACCAAACTTGTGTGTCTGCCTCATGCCCCCCCCCCATGTCCACACAAGTGGGGACTTGTAACTCACACCTGAAATATGTTTTTTGGGGGCTACCAAGTCCACCATTGACTGCTAAAGTGAACTTGGTAAGCTCAGGTTGGGGGAGTGTGTTGCAGGAGTGCAGAATCAGTCAGATGGCAGGCAGGTCTGTCACTTGCCATGACTTTTCATATCAGCTACATATCACTACATGTCTGCTTTGTAGGGAGATTGACACTACAACCAACAAATTACAGCCTCACTAGCAGAGTGACACCTCAACTAATGTATCATAACCAAGTACAGTATCATCAAGAAAACATCAGCAGGTGGGGATATGGGAAATATGGTATAGTTTCTTATTTTTGAAATAATACACATTGATAAAATCTGCTATGTGAACTAAAGATAAATTGATGCTGAGGTGCATCAGAATTAATTGAATGTGTTAATGGCATATGTTCTTACTGTAAAGTAATAAGGCCTGACAAAAGTAACTCTTGTCAATAATAACTGAGGATTGTGCTAGCATACTGGGGTGGTGGGCAAATGTACTGGTGCTGATAAGGCTCGAATCAGGTAGGATTGTAGTGGCTACCTGAGGAAGGCCTTCAGAGCAGGATAAATTGGGGACTGTAGCTACTCCCTATAAGGGTTAGGCCTGCAGAGGCAAATTCAATTTAGGGACTATGGCTACTCCCTATCTAGGGTAGGTCTGCAGAGACAGGTTGCTTAAGTGAGTGTAACTAGGAAAGTGGAACAGCTCATGAGCTAGTGAAAGACAGTGAAGGGAGTACATAGGACTACATAGAGAAAAGCAGGAGGTAAACACAAGACCAACAGTAAGCATAGCTGGGGGTAGTACAAGAAATAACAGAAGGGGAATAAACATGTTCGGACAGCAAGAAGGTAGGGGTAAGGTAGTGTGCTTTAGAGGATGGGGCCTGGCACTGTTTGCATGGACAATGTGGGAGGCAGAGAGTGTCCAGTGAGCAGGAGGTTAAATGTCTCTTTGGCAGAAGTACAGATATTTAAAGGAGCTGGGAACACTGGTCAGGAAGGAGGGAGGTGAGCAGGACCGTCCAGGTAGGAAGATGGAGTAACAGGACTGAGCAGGAAGAAGGTATAGGCAGTAGAGGGAGGCAAGGGAAGGGCAGGTCCAGGTGCATTATAACCCTCTACCCCAGAGGAAAATAAATCCAGGGAGGGGTGGTGGAGTACAGTGGGATGGAGAAGAGAAGCCAGACAAGGGAGGTGAGGTAGGTCCACCAACCAAGTTACAAGTGTGGAAAAGATTCTAACTACTGGGTATGATGGGGATACATAGATACATACATAGATACATAGCAGTGTCAGCAGATAGGGCCTATGGCCCACCCAGTCTGCCCATTTGAGCTTGTAAGTTCAGTTTGTTTTCCTAGCCTGCCACCCTACCCTGACCTCTAGAATTCTTTTTATGTCTATCCCATGCATTCTTAAATCCCGTGATTGTTTCAGCCCCCACCACTTCCTCTGGCAGGGTGTTCCACTTGTCCACCACCGGTTCTGTGAAGAAATTCTTTCTCATGTTTCCTCTGAATCGTCCTCCTTCCAACTTCATCCCATGCCCTCTAGTCCTGGAACATCTTTTTCACTTAAAATAGTGTTTTCCTGCACCCTGTTCCTCCCTGTAAGATACTTGTATGTCTCTATCATATCCCCTCTCTCCCTCCTCTCCTCCAGGGAGTACATGTTCAGTTCCTTCAACCTGTCTTCATAGGACTTGTGATGGAATCCATGCACCATCTTTGTTGCCCTCCTCTGAACCTTCTCTACCCTGCCTATGTCCTTACGTAGGTATGGTCTCCAGAGCTGTACACTGTACTCCAGGTGGGGCCTCACTAGTGTCTTGTATAAGCGGAATTATGACCTCCCTTTTCCTGCTGGTGCTGCCCTGCCTATACATCCCAGCATCCTATTTGCTTTACCTGCTGCCTTGTCACACTGTTTCCTACCTTGAGGTCATCAGAGATGACAACCCCAAGATCCCTTTCCTGCTTGGTGCATGCTATATCCTCACCCCCAACTGATATATTGTGCCAGGGTTTTGTGCCCCATATGCATTATCTTGCACTTCTTTGCATTGAATTTCAACTGCCAAACCCTTGACCATTCTTCAAGTTTCTGCAGGTCGCTTCTCATTCTGTCTACACCCTCTGGTGTGTCTACTCTGTTACAGAGCTTTGTGTCATCAGCGAACAGTGAAATTCTGCCTTCTAGATCCTTAATGTCACTGATGAAAATGTTGAATAGGACCGGTCCCAGCACTGATCCCTGTGGTACCCCACTGGTCACTCTTCCCTCTGTGGAGTGACAGCCATTTACCACCACCCTCTGTGTCCTGCCACCCAGCCAGTTACCTACCCACCACACTACTGTCCTGCCCACACCCATATTCCCAGTTTGTGTAATAGTCTTCTATGTGGCACAGTGTCAAAGGCCTTGCTGAAGTCCAGATAGGCCATGTCCACTGCCCTCCCTGATCCACCTCCCTAGTCACCCAGTCAAAAAATTCAACGAGGTTGATCTGACATGACCTCCCCCTGGTGAAACCATGCTGCCTTGGGTCCTGTAGTCCATTGACAACCAGATGTTCCACCAATCTCTCCTTCAGTAGTGCTTCCATGATCTTCCCCACTACCGAGGTGAGGCTGACTGGTCTGTAGTTCCCTGCTTCCTCTTTGTTCCCACTTTTGTATAAGGGGACTACATCTGCTGTCCTCCAGTCTTTGGGTACCTCCCCTGTTTCCAGTGATCGGCTAAACAGGATAGCCAGAGGTTCAGCCACCACCTCTCTTAGTTCTTTAAGGACCCTGGGTGCACGTGCCTTTGCTTAATCAACTCTTATTACTTCCAGTTCCTTCAGGACCCTTTCTCATGTAAAGGGACTTGTGTCCATTTCTGCACCATTCTCACCCCTTGTACTCCTTCAGACCCATTACTCCCTCTTCCTCAGTGAAAGACTGAGCAGAAATACCTGTTCAATGTGTCAGCTTTACTGTTGTCATCCTCCTTGGCTCCCATCCTCCCCTTCAGTCTCACTATCCCTCCCTTTGTCTTTCTTTTTCACTTATGTACCTGTAAAAGGTTTTGTCCCATCTACCCACTGATTTTGCAATGTGTTCTGTCTGAGCTTTGGCTTCCTACGGACCTCCCTGCCTTTGCTTCTCCTGGTACTTCTCCTATCCCCTTCTGCCTGTGTCTTTTTGTATTGCCTGAATGCAATCTTTTGGCTTTCACTTTCTTTGCTACCTCTTTGGAAAACCATAATGGTCTCCTCTTCCTTTTCCTCTTGCTAACCTGCTTAATGCATAATTCTGTTGTTCTTGTAATCCCCATTTTAAATACTGCCCACTGTTCCTCAACCCTGATTCCTGTCCCATTCCCTTAATGCCTCTTTCAAGTATCTCCCCATTTTCCCAAAGTCTGCCCCCTAAAATCCAGGATCACGTGTTTTGTGTGGTTTGGTTCTGCTCTTTCTGTGATTTCAAACCACAATGACTGGTGGTCACTGTTACCCAGGTGCTCCCCCACTGTTACCCCCATCACACTGTCCCTGTTTGTGAGCACAAGGTCCAGTATTGCCTTCTGCCGAGTTGGTTCCATGACCAGTTGCTTGAGGAAGGCACCCTGAAGGGAGTCCAGGATAAATCTGCTCCTAGTTGATGCTGCTGCTGGGATGCTCCAGTCCACGTCTGGAATATTGAAGTCTCCAACCAGTACTACCTCACTCTTGTCTGCCATCCTTTTGATGGCTAGCATCAAGCTCCTATCTGTTTCTTCCTCCGGGGCTGGTGGTCTATAGACCACACCTGTGCAGATGGCTGTCCCCATTTTCCTTTCCAGCTTAACCCACAGTATCTCTCCCATTTTGTTCCTCCTGGATCTCTGTGGCCCTTATGTCATTTTTCACATACAGTGCCACTCCTCCTCCCTTCCTGCCTGCTCTGTCTCTTCTGAATATGTTGTAGCCAGGTATGGCCATCTCCCAGTCATGGTTATCATTACACCAAGTTTCAGTGATGGCCACAATGTCCAGGTCTGACTGTACCTAGACAGCCTCCAGATCTTCCATCTTGTTGCTAAGGCTCCTGGCATTTGCACACATGGCTTTCCATGATTTGACCTCCCTAGACTGCTTCACTTTTCTACTCCAGCCCCTTCCTTGGTTGTCATTTATCCCTGGTTCTCCTTGCTGTCTGCCCTTCTGCTGAATGTTGCCCCTTTTCTGCTTATCCACCTCTTGGGCACTAATCTCCATCTTTTGCACACTGCTTTGCAGAGATAGCCACTCCTCTGGTTCACTGGTTCCACTGCTAGCTGTGGTACCCTCCTTGCTGGACTGCCACCCCCCTTTGCTAATTTAAATGCTTGTCAATGTAGCATTTAAACTTATCATTGAGTGCTTGGATTCCTCTCCAGGATGGATGCAGGCCGTCAGGCTTGAACAAACCTCCATCCTCCAGGTGGGTCCCAGTCACCAATGAATCCAAACCCTTCCTCACAGCACCAGTTCTTCAACCATGAGTTAAAGTTTCTGGTGCATGCACTCCTATCCTCCCTGCCTCTCACAGGTAGTACTTCTGAGAGTGACAGAAGTAGCTACTTGCTTGAGACCCCTCCCCAGTTTCCTAAACTCTTCTGAACTTCCTTTGGCTCCCCATTTGCCAGGTCATTAGTACCTAGGTGGATAATGACATCCAGCTCACCCTCCTGTCTTGCCTTCCCAGTGATCCCCAGGATCTTCCTTCCATCCCTCCATGCCGTAGCACCTGGTAGGCACCTCACCTCCCTGTCCTCCCCCTCCTGTGTTCCTAGCTGGATCCCTCTTACGATGGAGTCCCCCACCAGGATTCACTTCCTCCTCCTCTGGGGTCCACTGCTTTCCCCGCTGAGGTCACCTCCTTGGCTAACCTCCACATCCTTTCCTTCCACTTCTCTGGGTACCTCTATTTGGTTGTCCTCGTTTGCCAGTGTGGCATATGAGTTCTTGAGTGGAATAGGATCTGGGATGTGCCTCTGCCTGACTGCTCTAACCCTTCCTGAGCCCACTGTCATCCAAGTGCTCCTCGTTCTCAGCATCCTTTGAGGCAGCTGCATGGGACTGGGTGGTCCCTGGATAGGGGTGATGGTACTCCTGACCCAGTTTACTTCCGCTATGAGTCTGGCTACCTCATCCCACAGTCCAGAGAGATGCATGCAGATAGGGCAGCCAGTGTCCAGAAGGTCTGCCTGAATATGGCCACCTACAGCCACTGCATTGCACCACTCCTTACATTATACTGCAGTTCCACTACTTGTCTGCTACTGAAGCTCTCCTAGTTCTCTTTTATTAATTTACTGTACTAAAAATCCTGTCACTAATCCTCAGATATTTTTTTAAAGGAAAAAGAAACCAATAAATAAATGAGTCAAAACACTTGTTGTGCTGAGGTGGGCTTCTTCCCCTTATGCCCCTCCTACTTCACACCCTTACTATTCCCTGTGTTTAGCTCCTGTCAATCAGATTTATCAGGCATATAGTTAAGAGTTGGGAGGGAGGAGAAGCGAAAATTGCAGCAATTAAAGACAGCACAGAATTACACCACCACTATGTTTTAAATTTTCAACAGCCCAAAACAATTATAAGTAAAGACAACAAAGAAAGTATAGTGTCACTAAACGCCCACAATCTAAGTTTAAAAGAAAAATAGCAATTACCAGTTACTCTAAAGCACTGAATTGAATATGTTTCCTTCCTTCCCCTTCTGGCTTCTTCTGAGAAAATAAACCTCTGCTTGCTACTTTAACTCTGACTAAGCCCCACCTCCAGTTATCACGTAGCTGAGGTCAGAGGCCAGACAATTAACACCCTTCACCCAACTACAGGGCAGTCAGACAAGCCAAGAGAAATTTGCAGCAATTAAAGACAGCACAGAATTACACCACCACTATGTTTTAAATTTTCAACAGCCCAAAAATAATTATAAGTAAAGACAACAAAGAAAGTATAGTGTCACTAAACGCCCACAATCTAAGTTTAAAAGGAAAATAGCAATTACCAGTTACTCTAAAGCACTGAATTGAATATGTTTCCTTCCTTCCCCTTCTGGCTTCTTCTGAGAAAATAAACCTCTGCTTGCTACTTTAACTCTGACTAAGCCCCACCTCCAGTTATCACATAGCTGAGGTCAGAGGCCAGACAATTAACACCCTTCACCCAACTACAGGGCAGTCAGACAAGCCAAGAGAAAATTTGCAGCAATTAAAGACAGCACAGAATTACACCACCACTATGTTTTAAATTTTCAACAGCCCAAAAACAATTATAAGTAAAGACAATAAAGAAAGTATAGTGTCACTAAATGCCCACAATCTAAGTTTAAAAGAAAAATAGCAATTACCAGTTACTCTAAAGCACTGAATTGAATATGTTTCCTTCCTTCCCCTTCTGGCTTCTTCTCAGGATCGGGGGACCAGGTGAGATGCAGGGAAGGGAAGGGGGGGTCAGTTCATGGAGTGGGATCAGGGGAGAGTAGAAGGGAGGAGGGGAGTGTAAAGGGGCAGTGGCAAGGGAGGATGGAGTAGGAAGAGTGTCAGAAGGAGAGTAAAGGGAAAGTGGAAGCTGAAAGAATTGGAGGATGGTGTGTACCTACTGAGGGGACAGTAGGAAGGACAACTGAGAATGGTAGAGGGAGGGCAGAGTATAACTCAGAAGGGAACAATAGGTGGGGCAACTGAGAAGGATGAGTGAAGACAGGCAGGCAGGGAGGAATAGGTTAGTATGCAGGAACAACAGGAGGACCAGAATGGTGGGAGGGATAGGGATGAGGGCAGTAAGGGAAACAAAAGGACAGCGGCTGAGGGAAGCAGAGAGGGAAGGAGGTGGCTTGGTCATAGTACTGAGAGACTCAATAGTGAAGGGGGTGTGAGATGGAGGGAGAGGGAGTCACACCCAAGCAGGAGGGTGGTGTGAATGCTGGTTATGATAGCAGAGCAAGTGTGTCCAGTGATAGGCTCATGACACTCACATAAGGGATTGGGGCAAAACCTCATGTAGATACAAATGACTTAGCAGGTTGTGAGGTAGAGACAGTTCAGGGGAGAATCAGGGTGGCATCAGTCCTCATTAGACCCCTGGGTAGGTGGGTATAGCCCAGTACTGACAACCCTTTTAGGTGGTATTGCTTGCTTAAACTCACACCACTTGCAGGATCAAAGGGCTCTCAAGTCAAACACCGAAACACTGTGGTGGGTCTCTTCATTTTAAATCAACTTTAAATCATGCTGCTTGAAAGGACTAAACTTGCAAGTCAGCTTAGCTCTTTATAGAAGTAGTCTCTTGAACCCTGAGTTTGCGTCAATTCATGGAAACTTAGGAGCTAAGGGCCTTTTAAAATCAGGCTGCTTGCATGAATAATTTAACCTCAAAGGCCCAACTTTATTTAAACCCCCATTGCTTCTGGGTCAGCTCACTGAGCAAAGGACTTTCGAACACTGAACTCAATAGTTGGCAGTAAGATTTCAGAAGTGTAATCCATCAGGGTGATGCTCCCAAGGAACGCTGCTCCAAATGTTAATATCCTGTATTAAGGTGGGCGAGGGAATTATATAATACAGTAGAAATACAGAAACTGACCTACTACAGCAGTAGAGTGAGCAATGTAACAATTTACTAGTTTGAGCAGCCTGCTCAGTTGAAAACATGTCTCTGGACAGCTGCTTATAATGAATAAATGTGTTTTGCACTGAGTAGTCAGTTATAAACTGCTTCGACTGTACTGAGTGTTGGAATCCAGTTCCTGATTTAACTAAATTTTAATATTTTGTCCTCATTTCAAATTGTCGAGATATAGTCTCTATTAATCATGGTCGTGGTGTTGTAATACAATGTAAGATTCTGCAACAATGCATCCTTTTCATGCTCTGACAGATTACAGCTGCATACTGAGATCTGTGTTGATGTCTTGCTGATGTATTGCAGTGAAGGGGGCTCCGGGAGCGTAGCCATGACCAGATACTGAATGCACCACAGCTGTGCCCTTACACTGACTGGAGCTGAAGCACGTCTCCCTCTGCTTCTTCTCCAATCACTGCACAGCGGTTTCTTCCTCTCCTCCTGCTGCACTGTTTTCTTATTCACACACTACATCTCTTCTGCTAAACATTTGCCTCATCATATACCATTCTGTTAATTTTACTGTACCTCCCCCAGATGTTTCTCTCACCCCTAGCACTAGCACATACAGCATAAAACCAGTGAGCAAGACACTCAATGCTATGTATAAAATAAGGCATATACTCCCTGGTCTGTAGATTAAGTTCATGAGTAATCAAATAAAATTGAGCTGCAATATAAAATGAACACTGCAAGACAGTTGGAATCATTTGTCAGGGATCGCAGTTTCATAACCATGGCATTCCATACAGTGGCCATCCCACAGGTTAGAGCTGAAATTAGAAACATAATTTGAGGCAGAAAAGGAGACCAAGGTCCATGAAGTCTGTCTGTACTGCTGTATACTAGTCATCCCACTGATCTACTCTGCTGGTGGGCAGAGCTGTGGTGCACAGATGTCTCCTAAATAATATAAAACAAAATGGTAATTTAAATTAGGGTTGTCAGAACCCACTAAAGGTCTGCATTCTAGTTCTGGTCTAGAACTTTGAAAATAGTTATAGGGTTCTAATCTTCTTTAGAACTTGAACTCTTGTGTGTAGAACTGAATGAAGAGAACAGATAAAGATAGTGAGATGAGAAAAAAAATAAATAAAAGTCCTCCCTTCTCAGCACAGCAAAATATTATTTCACTACACCTGCAGAAAACACATACACATTGTGTGCTGTCCCATGTGCATTGGTAGTGCTTCTGCTCATGACGCTGATGCCTTGAGTTGAGGAATGGACCCGAGGAGTCAGCAAGTCAGCTGGGGAGGAGGATTGAGCATCCTAAAGACTGCTCTCTCTTCCGGGAGGGTGGGCAAGTATCCTGTGTGACTGACTTCTTCAGAGGCCAGGGCAGCAGGTGCCGGGGCTTGCATTATGGGGAGGTAGACCATCAGCGCTATGCACCATTTGTCATTGTACATCACCCTCCCATGTGTAAAATATTGCAAAATGCTGGCCTGTAAGAATGAAATCCTTCCTCGCATTCTGCATCATGGACTGTGGCACTCAGCTAGAGACCGAGATGTAACTCCATCGAAATGGGCCAGCCCACCCTGGGGGTAAGACAGAGAAGAACACCTCATTCGAACATTTCGAGCTTTTGTTTCATGCAGCCCAAAACATGCATTGTATAAACAGAACATGACATGGCCTGATTGAAGATATCATATTTATCTTCACTGAGGCAAATGACATCATGATATGTCACCATGGCTTCACCACTCGTGAGATATCATGATATCATTGGCCTCTTGTGAAGATAAATATGATATATTCAGGCAGGCCATGTCATATCCTATATTTATATATCAAACAGAAAATGGGAACTGAGGGTGAGGGCTGCCATTAGACACCAGGGATAAAAAGGAGGGGCCAAAGATGGAAAAAATAAAATTCCTGACAAGATGGCCCCATTGGTGCAACCAGATGGCAAGAAAAATCCTTGTTAGGCCCCTATATCCCTGTCCACCACCCTGATTCTTCAGTGGCGGACAAGAAAATCATCTGGTAGACAGGGATTCCCAGTCTGGCCATCTGGTCGACAAATTTTCATGACCAGATGGCCAGACAGGAATCCTTGTCCGCCAACTGAATTCCTTGTCTGCCATCCTGGTTCATCACTGGTGGACAAGAATCTTGCTTTGGTCATCTGGTCATAAAAATGTACTACCAGTTGTCCTAACCAGGGATCCTTGTCCGCCACTGACAAACCAGGATGATGAACAAGGAAGTTAGCGAGTGGTGAGCAGGGGTTTTAAAAGTATGAAAAAAACCTCATGAAAAATAGTACCAAACAAATGTGGGAAACCACAGAGGACAGCGCATCAGCTCCCGATTAACAAAAAACACCTATTGATGTGTAAGAAACACATCCCTGGACAGAGATATGATGTTTTTTGGGGGGCAAAACAAAAAAACATGATGGCGGCTCATGAACAAAGATTTTTTTCTGGTGGACTAGGATTGCCAGCTGCCATGCAACTAATGAACTATGATCATGGTTCAGTCTACGCATCTATCCTGTAAAATAAAACTCCCATTGAAAATAATGGGACATTAAAAATGCTATAAGTTTTGAACAGATTAATATTTATTCACCACATAAATGCTGCTCTGTTCTGTGACCAAAGTTCGTTCTGCCATAAAAATTTCAGAGCAAAATTCAGTACTGTCTCTGTTCAGTGTGATGAGAAAACTGTAAAGTGGTGAATTTTAAGTTTTTTCACTATCTGGATCTCAGAATCTGCAAATTAGACTGGACCAAAACTTGAATGTCAAGAGACCTCCCCAGGAGACCATGCATGCAAACTTTGTGCATATTCATTGAACGGTTGCAAAGTTATTAAAGTGCAAAATTTGAGGTTTAACACAGAAACTCCAGACTAACTTATTGTGGTGCTACTGCACCACTATATATATATATATATATAAAGGATGGACTGGCGGGTGAGCCACCTGGAGGGGATAGAGAGAGGTAACGGTGGTGGGCCCCGCTTTGCTTACAAAAAAAAAAATTATATGAATTCAGCTAAATATGTTTTTAGGTATGAGAAAGAAAGCTGAACTTGAAAAACTAGTTCCTTTTTGAAACAGATAAGCATTTTATCGCTTCTTCGAGTGGAATCAGGACATCTGGCATGCAAGTATGCATATTCATATACATATGCATACGCATACCCAGTATCACGGTCCACTGTCAGAGTGTGATAAAAGTACATTTTAGTCCTCATTTCAACTAACTTGGTTCCTAAGTTGAGCATTCTTTCTAGTACCTAAAACATATTTAGCTGTACTCTGGTACAATGGTCCACAGTAACAATGATAGGCTGCTGCTGTTAACAGCTGATCAGCTACCCGCTGACCGGCTGGCATAGTAAATCAAAGAACCAAAGCCCTTTGATTGAAGCGGCTTCAGTTCCTTTGAAATACATGAAGTTTCTGCCCAGCAAGCAGCAAGTGATGTCAAGACCACAGTGCCTGGTCATTTGGTAGACTGCCGAGCCCCAGCTATTTTCTTCTGCAATGGGCTCAGCAGTGACGAACCCCTATAATCGCTTCTCACTGTATCAAAACGCTTGGTACACAGGCACCCATAAAACGTAAAATGTGTGGGTCTTTTAATAGGAGATAAATAATGGCCACAAGGTGGCAATGCAGGACAAGGAATGAAACAGGTGTCCTATACAATGTATTGGAAGACATCAAGAACTGTTGAAACTTTATTCACCTATATTGTGCAATTAATCTTTTATCGAAAATGTGTCACTTTACAGGAAAATTTTGGTTGAGACATTGAGGTATAAATAGCAAAGGGCCTATGAATTGTTTTCTACACTGTTACAAGGTTTTAATGATGGTTTGTTTGGAGCTGGTCTGCAACTCTGCATAGCAGCTAGACCAGTACAGTACCTATTGTGATCAAAGTCAGGAAGTGTTTTGCTGCTATGCCATTGAAAAACATTGGGGAGTGGCACATGTTTTTCAAAAGGAGTGACTGGTCTCTACTGGTGGTTGCTGCTGTCCTTCACAGTTTGTGAGCTTTTGATTGGCTGCAAGGAAGGCAGTTCACAGGAGCCACATGAGCAAGCGGAGAACCTCTTGGGGATTGGCGTCAAACCTCTTGGGAGTCGCTGGCAACTTTTGTTACTGCTATGAAGTTTTACCTACTACTCATTCTTTGCTTAGCAAGCAATTAGCAGCAGTGAGCATGATCCTTTAGGGCATCAGAGTGGCTGTCACAAGTCCTAGTGCGCCCTTGAATTTTCTTGATGTACTGCAATTCCACTGTCACTGGTCCCAGTGCAACTGGGATGTTCCTTTACTGCAGCAGCACTGCTTTCACTAGGCCTAGTGCAAAGGGACTTCCTTTATTGTGGCACCAGTGCACCTGGGAATGTTTTTAACTGCATCAGTACCATTGTCAGCAATCTGGGTGAACCCAGTACTTTCCTTCAGTGTGGCAGGGTAACTGTCAGCAGTCTTGGTGCACTAAGGAATTTTCTTTATGCAGCAGTGCTGCTGTCACTGGTCCCGTGCACATGGGAATTTTCCAGCAATACCATAAGTATAGTGCACCTGGGAATTTTCTTTAAATGCAACATTGCCGTAGTCACTAGTCCCATTGCACCCAGCATGCTAGTGCTACTTTAGCTGTGGTAGTTCTGCTATATCTGGCCTGAGCAGCAGCTATTACCAGGTTCTGATTGTCACATGTGACACTATCCATGAAGAAGGTGAAAAAAGAGAAGAAGACTGAGACAGGCAGCACACAGCAGAAGGTTTATTTTGTGACCTGTGTTCCCTGACCTGCCCAAAACATTATGGTAGAGATTCTCCAAGGGGCGGGTCATATGTGCCAGTGGCCTGTGTCCCACCCACGCAGCCCCACACCTGAAGAATAATGCATGGTGGCTGCATTCACAGCCACCGGCCACCACATGGCTCCCTACCATGGCCCCACCCCATGGCGTGCAGGGCGGCTGGAAGCAATGTAGCGGATCCAGTCGGACATCCAATGGGATGCCTGACCAGGGTTCTGCAGTGGATCACTTCCGTTGCAGGGTGCAGGTCCAGGTGCATGAATGCCAAACGCAGGCAACTGGACTCATGCGGATCGACACACTTGGCCAGTGACTCCCCTGGCCGTGCCCAAGGACAAGCACATAAGCGGCACACAGACAGCCCCTGGTGGATGAACCCCAACCCATAGACAGTTCTCCCACACAGTAACACCCCGTCCCTGGGGTAGGTGAACCCTTCACGCACCCCGTGTCCTATCCCCATGGCAGCGGCTCCCCACACCCCCACACTGCCGTGCTACCCCCCCCCGGCACTGACAACCCTCCCGACCCCCATACCTGCCATCAGTGCCAGCATGGATGGCCAGTAGCACACCCTCCTCACACCTCCATGGCCGCTGCCATCCCAGTGATACTGGGTGTGGGGCCTATATAGTAGCATGCACCCAGCACCACTTGGACAGCCGATGGCCACAGAGGCATAAGGAGGGCTGTGGTGCTGACCATCCGTGCTGGCACTGATAGACAGGTACAGGGGTCAGGGGTCTTCGGTGCTGCAGGGGGAACAGATCACCCATGGATGGCTGGGGTGGCCATGATAGGGGATGCGGGCTGTTTTGTAGGGCTGTACTGGGCGGGGTGGGGTGAGGGGTCCTATGTGCCTTCATGGGGCCAGTGCCCCTATGTGTGTCGGGTGGTGGGGTGGGGCTATCTGCCCTTGTTGTGGTCCCGTTGGGCTGGGGTGGCATGGTGGGGGGCCCTGCAGGATTTGTAGCTGCTGGCTGCATGCACCCCCCCTTGCCCAGCACTCTGCACATTTGCACATTCGAGTATAGTGTGGAGCACAGGCACGCCTCTTGCAATGCCTCTTAACTGCCCCCTTTTGGATCTTGCCAGCCAGTGGGGGATCTGGCATGTAGCAGCCCCATGACCCCTTGCAGAATCAGGCACAGGGTGTACAGGGGCTGCAGAGGGTCTACTTGCCCCAGTTACATGGCGCGTAGACTCTCCACACATTGGAGAATAGGGGCCTACAGGAGGAGCAGAACACAGGGTCTAGCAGAACAGCAGTATTGCATTGTGTCATTACCTGGTTAATGACACAAGTAGATTGCACAGCTGAGGATGAGATAGGGTAAGAAGGGTTCTGCTGTTTATTTCACTCACTCCTTCCCTAGTTATTTTACCTGTGCTTTTATTTTGCTCACTGTCTCCCTAGTTTTTTTTAACCATGACAGCCTTGCCTTGTCTGTGCCTCCAGACAACTTAAGAGTATATTTCAGAGCAGTGAAATAAATCTTTAACATTGTGCATCAGATGTTGGCATAGTGGTGTGGATGGCTGATGGATTGAACACCTTACCTCCTGCATGCCAGCGACCCATGGTCAGTAATGAACACAGGTTGATGGGGCTGACTGGGGTGGGATCGAGCATCTGATGGACTGCCTCCTTTCCTGAGGAGGGGGCTAGTCTTCTTGGCCTCTGATTGCCACCGGGTGGAGGCCTTTTGGTAGTGCAGGTCAGCCAGTGGCTCGATGAGAGGGGCTACGACTCTGCAGTGTGCGCGCCCACACGCATATCCTGATGTGTTACCATGGCAGGAGAACAGAGGCCAGAAAACAGAAAATGGGATGGGTTTCACGAAGCCCTGCCCACCCACTGTGAGCCCTCGCTACCACCTGACCACCAGGAGCACCTGGATATGTGTGATCTGGGGAGAATGGCCTCCCTCTCTGGCGCCTACCATGGGGACATAGCCCCTGGTGGATCAGGGAGGTGGTTGCTGATTGAGAGGGTGGGGACAGGGCTGGGAGCCTACCTGCCTAACAAGGGAAAAGCATTGTGAAAAAAATTGTATATCAGTGCTGCATTAATGAGCAAGGTGAGAGTCCGTTGAAGTATGTGTATGGGTGAAAACTGGACCAGACCAGACCAAAACAATCCAAATTGACTGGTCTGGCTGGACCAACTGGACCAGGTGCAAGTTGTGTGAATATTGCTGGTCCAATCACTCTGGATGGATGGATGAGCTGTTACAGCTTTTACCTATCTGGTCTGACCTGGTTCAATTCTGGTGGTCCAGGCTTTACTCCTGCCCAGGACGGTGAAAAAAGCAGACCACTAGGACCGAACCAGACAGGTGAAAGCCAGACTGGTCCATCCAGTCAGCAATAGTTGCACAACTTGCCCCCTGTCTAATTGGTCTAGCAGAACCAGCCAGTCCAGATTTTAACAATCTGGTGAGATCCAGGTGCAGAGGCCCAGTTTTTACTAAATCCCCTGAAAGACTCTGTATTGATAGCTGCCTCCTCCCTCCCTCCTTTCCTCCCTCCTCAAAACAGGGGTTCCCTTGAGTATATGTCTGCTCCACCAGTTGGCCTCTGCAGCTGAGTTCAGATCCTGCTCAGAGTTTGCAACACTGTCAAGGCACTTCATAGAACACGCATAGTGCTTTCCAGTTCCACTGTCTTTTTTGATCACACAGGAGTGGGTAATGACTTTTCCATTGCAAAATCATTGGTTGGAGCATGTGAATGTTTCAGCCCTTCATGGGTTGGATGATCAGAATTATGCTGAGGAGTTACCTTCCTTGAATAGCATGCTTTCGGACAGCTGTGGATAGGGTGAAAAATTGAGTTACTGTCAATTCCCAACTGACACATAAATGCCATGTGTTGGCAATGATTCACAGTGGATTTTTATATCTGGAATATTTGTTTTTGTTAAGATCTCTTTCTCCTGTTTGACCAGTTACCTTCTACTGGTGACCCCAGCCCCAACACCCCAGTGTCCTCCATGGCTTACCTGCCATGTCTGTCCCCAGAACTTGTCCCCCAGTGGGGTCAGCAGGGTTCCACAACCCCGCCATCTAACAGGATCCAGTTTAGCTGGGCAGAGACTGATAGCCAGGTGTGGGGCCTGTGGATGACCGGTATCATCCTGCTGACCAGGACTTTTCCTGTGTTCTCCTCAAGGAGTTGTGGATGTGCAAGGCTTCATGTCGCATGCTGCACACTTCTGCATGACATGCATCATTGGCTACCATGCCTCCCTGCACTTCTGGCAGCTCTGGACTGCCTTCCTCATAGCTTCTACTAGGGGTCAGGGATATACTGGGCTCTGCATCCCCACCCTGGAGAAGGGAAAGCAGTCCCATGGATGCTCACCCCCATGGCTGACCCTCCAATAGCCTGAGTTCACTTCCAATCCCAGTTTTCAGTGCCACAAGTGGTAGCACTACCACTGTGCCGGTGGTCTTGCCATCTCTGGGATATTTCTAGGATTATGTCCTATCTGGTGCAAGAAGACTTGGGCTCAATTTTTAAAGAGTGACAGAGGGCTTGCATCATGCCCTAGGTCAACCCTGTTTCTTTGGCACAGTTACACAAACTCTATTAATGCGACTGCACCGATTTTTGTGCATCAGGCACAGATGTGACACTTTCACATTTTATGGCTGCTTATGCAAAATATAAGGTGCAAGCCCCATACAAATGGTCCACAGCATGCAAGTTAGACCAGGGAGAGCTGGCCTAACTTGTGGTATTTTGCACACGTAGTGAAAATCCCCATCGGGCTGGAGAATGCCGCAAGCCCCATGCACCGTATGATCGGTGCACCAGGGGCTCATGCATTTCAGGCTTTTGAAAATTGAGCCCTGGTGACTTGGCGCATGCCTTGTAACCTCATGACTTACTTACTGCAACACTCTATACTTTAGGCTATCTGGAAGGTTGTTGTGCTGCTCCAGCTGGTGCAAAATATTGCGCCAAGCTGATTACTAGACATCCTGAACTGACCATGTCACGCATGTGCTGCAGTATTTGCACAGGCTACCTATTAGGTAGTTCACAAAATTTGAGAGCTCATTGTTAACCTACAAAGCTGTGCATGGTTTGTATCCCAGCAATTCAAAACACCTCTTGGTATTTGTATGCTCCTGGTAGTTCACTCCACTCCACTGAGGCATTGCTGTTGGTGCCTGAGATCATGATTAAAACAGTCTGGTGATAGGGCTTTCTCGGTGGTGGCTCCAGCCATTTCAGCTGCCCACCTTTCTCTCACATGTGTGACATTTATGAGCAGGCTAACTGACTCCAGCTATCCGGCAGGGTAAAGTACCAGACCTGTATCCTAGCTAAGAAGACATCACTGGGCCTTATGCCCCCTGGAGTCCAATCAGTATTGACCCTGCAGCGTGTCTGCTGACTAGCTAGATCGGATAGTCTAACCTTTACTATACCTCACTGTCGGAACTCTCAAGCTCAGCGTTCTTACCTTGTCAGAGCCTCCACCTGGTTCAACTTGCTACCTACAGAAATCTCCAACATTGCCACAATTGGCACTAGTGGCTCTAGCCACAAATGGTTACCAGGGCACAGCTGAGGCACAACAGATGGCAGCCAGGGCTCTGATATATGGTTACTGTGAGGGAAGCTCTGCACCATATGGGGCACCAACTGGGCAGCATTTTTACTAGGGCACGTACTTTGGCGGGCCCTGAGGAGCCGCCACTGACGACTGGTGCTTGTAAGTGTAAACTGCATCAACACCTCATGGCTAGTGCCTTCTGTGATTGCTTCTTATAATCCCCTCCAGGCATGCTACCCTCAAGCATCCCTCCTCACTGCCTCAGCTCCTCCTTCTCCTACCCCCATTACTGGGTATAGGATGAATCTGTCTCCTTTCTTTTCACCCCCTTCCTCCTCCTTGCTGTTTCCCATCTACCACATACCCAATGCAATGCCCTCCCATTTCTCCCTCCTCCCTGTCTCTCTCTCTCTCCCCATACCACCCCTCACCACCACTCTTCTTTCTCTTTCCCCACTAACCCACTCCTAACAAAGCTTCACTGAGCCACCTATGACTTGTACTGTATAATTAACTCACAACGCAATTCCTTGACAATGCCTTTGGCTGCTATTATTGTAACCTTACTTGTCTTTTTTTTTTTTTTGTAAGTTCCATTGTAATGATCATGTTATGTTTTGTACCTTATTGTCCTTATTGCCTTGACGTGGAACCTTTGTAAAAGAGCCCTCGGCTCAAAGGTGTCATCCGAAACACAAATAAATAAAATAAAAATAAATAAAATTTGGAGCTTCCTTTTGGGATTTTAAGAAGTGGTTGAAATAACATCTTTTGCACAAGCATTCAGTAATGTCTATTATCTATCTATCTATCTATCTATCTATCTATCTATCTATCTATCTATCTATCTATCTAGCTAGCTAGCTACAGGTGTCTATGTATGTCTGTCTGTCTGTCTGTCTATCTATCTTCCATCTACAGGTGCTGTCTGTCTGTCTGTCTGTCTGTCTGTCTGTCTGTCTGTCTGTCTGTCTGTATATCTGTGTATCCATCCTCTGGGAGAGGAGAATAGCCACACCAGTTTGATGCCTGTACAGCATACACTTGCAAATGTACACCAGTATGGCTCTCCAAATCACCTACACCAGTGTAGAAATGGATAGTGTAAATGGGGCTTTGGTTCATGTGAGAGTGGTGCAGGAAGATAGTGCAGCAGGTGTCATGCAGTTCTATTAGAGTTACAGAAATTCCTGTATTTTACTGCTATTAGGAATACTGTAAATGGCTGCCTACTTCGCAGTCACACCACAGATACTGGTGTGTGCTTCTTCCATGGTAAAAAAATCCATCCTAATTAGGGGGCTGAAGTAAATCTGTAGTCAGTACAGAAGAGGAGGAGTGTGGAGAAGAGCAGATTAGGCGGGCAGGAAAAACATATAGATACAGGACAGCTCCAAATGTTTTACAGACAGTACTTTAACAAGCACTTGTCAATGCTGAATGTTTGCTTGCTGGTATTGCCATTGGTAGTGCAGGAATTAGAGCATAATAGGAATGGCAGTGAAGTACTGAAGTAACTCCAACGCCCACCCCGTGTCATACCCCTGATGCTTATCAGTCTGTACAGGGTGAGTGTTACGGTTGGAAACCCTAATGCACCAGGCATTTTTTGGTATTTTCACTACAACTTTTCAGCGTGGGATTTTTGGGACCCCACTTCATGAACAGTGGCAGTATCATTTTGTTACTCAATTCCAAAAGGTGATTTCGCACAGCTAGTGTGCCATTCGGCACCACATGTGCAAAAACACATTTTGGGCAGGTTGTGAAAAATGACAGCTGTACTGTTCATGAGGAGATGTGAAAATGGCAATGGGTGAAAATATGAAAAATTGGCAAAATTTCAGTGTGTATAGAAACTGTGCAATGTACGCCATAACACAGTAATTTTTGAATGTTTTCACCAAATTTTCAACATGGCCTTTCTGGGACCTCCTCATGAAAAGTGGCACAGTGATTTCATTAATCTGTCCTGAAATTTGATTTTGCACAGCGACTTCGGATTCTTCACCACACGTGCAGAAACACATTTCAGGAAGGATACAGAAAATAACAGCTATATTGTTCATAAGGGGGTGTGAAAAAAATGGCAATGCTGGACATTTGGAGTGAAAATATTAAACATTGATGAAGTTACGAGCATGCATAGAAACTGCACAATGGATGCTCATAACGCAGTCATTTTGGGGAGTTTTTTCATCAGATTTGCAAAAGGGCTTTTTGGGACCCAACCTCATGAACAGTGGCACTGTCATTCCATTACTTGGTCCTGAAAGGTGATTCCACACAGTGACCACAAAATTACCTTTCAGGACCGAGAAACAAAATGACAGTGCAAGTGTTTATGTGGTGGGTTCCCAAGAACCCCTTGTTGAAAATTTGGGACCAAAACTCCAAAAATTGGTTGAGATATCAACCTAAGCTGAAAACCCCCATTGGCTGCCATCATAGGGCTTACTATAATTTCTTCAGTTCCCGATTGGTTTTTGAAGAGTGCAGACTTGTTCCCGGTCCACAGAAGATCACTACCTCTGACCTCCAAAGGTAAGTATGGGTGAGGGGGTGTGGGGAGGTGAGGTGTGCAGAGGGAGGGTGAGGGTTTGAGGAGGGGGCTGGCAGGATGACAAGGACCGTTTTCTTTTTTTTCAGGTTTAAAACAAAAACGTTGGGAGACTGTTATCTTTTCTACAGGTAAAATATTAACAAAACGGATTTTGGCACACTGGGGTGGGATCCCAGTGTGCCAGAGTACTGGAGGGGGGATCAATGCCAACCTGGGGATTGGGCACCCTGAGGTTGGTTGAGAATGTAGGGGCATGGAGGGGGGGGTGGCGCATCTGACACCCGGAGTGGGCATCCCGGTGTCAGAAACATCAAAGAAATATTTTTTGGCACACTGGGGTGGGCTCTCAGTGCGCCACGTTAATGGGGGAAGGGGATACATGCTGAGACAGGGATTGAGCACCCCGATGTTGGCAGGGGATGGAGAACGGAGGATGCAGGGTGGGCAGCAGCAGTGGGAGGGAGTGGGAGGGTTTTATGCCAGTGAGATGGAGAATGGAGGGTGTGGGTGTGCAGCAGCAGTGGGAGGGTTTTATGCCAGTGCAACAGAGAATGAAGGATGTGGAGCAGGCAGCAGCAGTGGGAGGGACTGGGAGGGTTTTATGCCGGTGCGGCAGAGAACGGAGGGTACAGGATGGGCAGCAGCAGTGGGAGGGTCTTATGCCGGTGCAAGGAATAGAAGGTGTGGACAGTCAGCAGCAGTGGGAGGGAGCTAATATTTAAATTTGTTGTCCTGCTGTGTGCCTGGTTGGGAGGGAGGGAGGTGGAGCTACCGCTGCAATGAGAAACTGCCCTGATAGCAGCAGCAGATTTCTTTCAAGTCAGGCGCTCGCTCTGAAACTGCTGTCATTGGCAGCTTCAGCATTAATTGATAGCCAAGGGATGCATCCATTAAAGCGCCCACTGCATTGGCCACAACATTGCCACACCTCTGCAATTCTCTACTATCTGAATATGTTTCTTGTGCGCTACGCGCATAGGCAAACATAAAAATGTGTTCTGATTGTCAGCTGCATCACAGTATTTTCCACTGGTTTTGCAGTTTCTTTAATAATTTAACTTTTTTTTCTCAGTGTCAATGTAAAACAAGCATTGTTCAGTGCCTCAGTGTATGCTTGCATGTTCTGAAGTGAAACTGTTACACTGAGTTAGGGAGGTAGGGTACATTAATTTAGAGAAGGACTCCCGGTTTTTGCCATTTTTTAAATGTATTTACCCTGGAGAGTTTAGCTAAGATGTAACATTGCAGTTGTAGTGGGTTCCTGCATCTACCCATTTCCACAGCCGGGTGGACTAAAGCTTTGGAAGGTTAAGTGGCATGCTCAGGGTCACACTTGAGTACGGGGCTCTAGTGGAGTCTGAACCTGCACTCTCCCGATTTCTAACAGTACTGTAACCATTAGGCCACACTGAGGTCAAGAAAGGCCAGCAGCAGCCAACAAGACTTTGTGTTTGTTTTTTGTTCAATTTGTTTTTAAAGGATAGGTAGATGTGATGCTTTTATCAACTTCTGCAGCTGGGTGAAGTGGAGCACTGGTAGGTTAAGGCACTTGCTCAGGGTCACACAACGAGAATGAAGCTGTAGTTGGGTCATGATAACCCAGATACGATACAAGGGCTCATTTTCAGTGGGGCCTTTCTGCGACTGAGTCCCTAGTGAATTGGAGCATTGTGAGATTAAGTGACCTGCTCAAGGGCCCATGCTAACAGACACCCTTGTAGTATCCCTCTTACCCAGTTCAGGTACTCATTAAAAAATATTACATATGTCCCTTCCTGGTAGTCTAGTGGTACACCCTCCTTAACACAGTACCTGTGTTTGAAAAGCAAAGCATGCTTTGTAGTCCAGTGGCCCAACCCTTCCAGTGCTATCTTCCACGTCCCCTGCCCTTGGCCTTGAGATGGTCAACAGCAACTACTCTCTGCTCCCTGCCACTGTCAGCTTTGTCTGAACCTGAAGGAACGGGCGAAAACTGCCTTAAGTACAAGTGCTTTGTGCATCTGTGTAGGGGGCTTGAGGAAATTACCTTTCCTGATAAGCATAGCATTTTTAATGTTATTGTGACCAAACTTGTGTGTCTGCCTCATGCCCCCATGTCCACACAAGTGGGGACTTGTAACTCACCTGAAATATGTTTTTGGGGCTACCAAGTCCACCATTGACTGCCAAAGTGAACTTGGTAAGCTCTGGGTTGGGGAGTGTGTTGCAGGAGTGCAGAATCAGTCAGATGGCAGGCAGGTCTGTCACTTGCCATGACTTTTCATATCAGCTACATATCACTACATGTCTGCTTTGTAGGGAGATTGACACTACAACCAACAAATTACAGCCTCACTAGCAGAGTGACACCTCAACTAATGTATCATAACCAAGTACAGTATCATCAAGAAAACATCAGCAGGTGGGGATATGGGAAATATGGTATAGTTTCTTATTTTTTGAAATAATACACATTGATAAAAATCTGCTATGTGAACTAAAAGATAAATTGATGCTGAGGTGCATCAGAATTAATTGAATGTGTTAATGGCATATGTTCTTACTGTAAAGTAATAAGGCCTGACAAAAAGTAACTCTTGTCAATAATAACTGAGGATTGTGCTAGCATACTGGGGGTGGGGGTGGGCAAATGTACTGGTGCTGATAAGGCTCGAATCAGGTAGGATTGTAGTGGCTACCTGAGGAGGCCTTCAGAGCGAGGATAAATTGGGGACTGTAGCTACTCCCTATAAGGGTTAGGCCTGCAGAGGCAAATTCAATTTAGGGACTATGGCTACTCCCTATCTAGGGGTAGGTCTGCAGAGACAGGTTGCTTAAGTGAGTGTAACTAGGAAAGTGGAACAGCTCATGAGCTAGTGAAAGACAGTGAAGGGAGTACATAGGACTACATAGAGAAAAGCAGGAGGTAAACACAAGACCAACAGTAAGCATAGCTGGGGGTAGTACAAGAAATAACAGAAGGGGAATAAACATGTTCGGACAGCAAGAAGGTAGGGGTAAGGTAGTGTGCTTTAGAGGATGGGACCTGGCACTGTTTGCATGGACAATGTGGGAGGCAGAGAGTGTCCAGTGAGCAGGAGGTTAAATGTCTCTTTGGCAGAAGTACAGATATTTAAAAGGGAGCTGGGAACACTGGTCAGGAAGGAGGGAGGGTGAGCAGGACCGTCCAGGTAGGAAGATGGAGTAACAGGACTGAGCAGGAAGAAGGTATAGGCAGTAGAGGAGGGCAAGGGAAGGGCAGGTCCAGGTGCATTATAACCTCTACCCCAGAGGGAAAATAAATCCAGGGAGGGGTGGTGGAGTACAGTGGGATGGAGAAGAGAAGCCAGACAAGGGGAGGTGAGGGTAGGTCCACCAACCAAGTTACAAGTGTGGAAAAGATTCTAACTACTGGGTATGATGGGGGGATACATAGATACATACATAGATACATAGACAGTGTCGGCAGATAAGGGCCTATGGCCCACCCAGTCTGCCCATTTGAGCTTGTAAGTTCAGTTTGTTTTCCTAGAAGCCTGTTGCCCCTTACCCCTGACCTCTAGAATTCCTTTATGTCTATCCCATGCATTCTTAAATCCCGTGATTGTTTCAGCCCCCACCACTTCCTCTGGCAGGGTGTTCCACTTGTCCATCACCGGTTCTGTGAAGAAATTCTTTCTCATGTTTCCTCTGAATCGTCCTCCTTCCAACTTCATCCCATGCCCTCTAGTCCTGGAACATCTTTTTCACTTAAAATAGTGTTTTCCTGCACCCTGTTCCTCCCTGTAAGATACTTGTATGTCTCTACTATCCCTCTCCCTCCTCTCCTCCAGGAGTACATGTTCAGTTCCTTCAACCTGTCTTCATAGGACTTGTGATGGAATCCATGCACCATCTTTGTTGCCCTCCTCTGAACCTTCTCTACCTGCCTATGTCCTTACGTGAGTATGGTCTCCAGAGCTGTACACTGTACTCCAGGTGGGGCCTCACTAGTGTCTTGTATAGCGGAATTATGACCTCCTTTTCCTGCTGGTGCTGCCCTGCCTATACATCCCAGCATCCTATTTGCTTTACCTGCTGCCTTGTCACACTGTTTCCTACTTGAGGTCATCAGAGATGACAACCCCAAGATCCCTTTCCTGCTTGGTGCATGCTATATCCTCACCCCCAACTGATATATTGTGCCAGGGTTTTGTGCCCATATGCATTATCTTGCACTTCTTTGCATTGAATTTCAACTGCCAAACCCTTGACCATTCTTCAAGTTTCTGCAGGTCGTCTCATTCTGTCTACACCCTCTGGTGTGTCTACTCTGTTACAGAGCTTTGTGTCATCAGCGAACAGTGAAATTCTGCCTTCTAGATCCCTGCAATGTCACTGATGAAAATGTTGAATAGGACCGGTCCCAGCACTGATCCCTGTGGTACCCCACTGGTCACTCTTCCCTCTGTGGAGTGACAGCCATTTACCACCACCCTCTGTGTCCTGCCACCCAGCCAGTTACCTACCCACCACACTACTGTCCTGCCCACACCATATTCCCCAGTTTGTGTAATAGTCTTCTATGTGGCACAGTGTCAAAGGCCTTGCTGAAGTCCAGATAGGCCATGTCCACTGCCCTCCCCTGATCCACCTCCCTAGTCACCCAGTCAAAAAATTCAACGAGGTTGATCTGACATGACCTCCCCCTGGTGAAACCATGCTGCCTTGGGTCCTGTAGTCCATTGACAACCAGATGTTCCACCAATCTCTCCTTCAGTAGTGCTTCCATGATCTTCCCCACTACCGAGGTGAGGCTGACTGGTCTGTAGTTCCCTGCTTCCTCTTTGTTCCCACTTTTGTATAAGGGGACTACATCTGCTGTCCTCCAGTCTTTGGGTACCTCCCCTGTTTCCAGTGATCGGCTAAACAGGATAGCCAGAGGTTCAGCCACCACCTCTCTTAGTTCTTTAAGGACCCTGGGTGCACCTCTGGCCCCATTGCTTAATCAACTCTTATTACTTCCAGTTCCTTCAGGACCCTTTCTCATGTAAAGGGACTTGTGTCCATTTCTGCACCATTCTCACCCCTTGTACTCCCTTCAGACCCATTACCCCCCTCTTCCTCAGTGAAGACTGAGCAGAAATACCTGTTCAATGTGTCAGCTTTACTGTTGTCATCCTCCACGCGGCTCCCATCCTCCCCCTTCAGTCTCACTATCCCTCCCTTTGTCTTTCTTTTTTCACTTATGTACCTGTAAAAGGTTTTGTCCCATCTACCCACTGATTTTGCAATGTGTTCTGTCTGAGCTTTGGCTTCCCTTACGGACCTCCCTGCCTCCCTTTGCTTCTCCTGGTACTTCTCCCTATCCCCTTCTGCCTGTGTCTTTTTGTATTGCCTGAATGCAATCTTTTTGGCTTTCACTTTCTTTGCTACCTCTTTGGAAAACCATAATGGTCTCCTCTTCCTTTTCCTCTTGCTAACCTGCTTAATGCATAATTCTGTTGTTCTTGTAATCCCCATTTTAAATACTGCCCACTGTTCCTCAACCCCTGATTCCTGTCCCATTCCCCTTAATGCCTCTTTCAAGTATCTCCCCATTTTCCCAAAGTCTGCCCCCCTAAAATCCAGGATACGTGTTTTTGTGTGGTTTGGTTCTGCTCTTTCTGTGATTTCAAACCACAATGACTGGTGGTCACTGTTACCCAGGTGCTCCCCACTGTTACCCCATCACACTGTCCCTGTTTGTGAGCACAAGGTCCAGTATTGCCTTCTGCCGAGTTGGTTCCATGACCAGTTGCTTGAGGAAGGCACCCTGAAGGAGTCCAGGATAAATCTGCTCCTAGTTGATGCTGCTGCTGGATGCTCCAGTCCACGTCTGGAATATTGAAGTCTCCAACCAGTACTACTCACTCTTGTCTGCCATCCTTTGATGGCTAGCATCAGCTCTATCTGTTTCTTCCTCCGGGCTGGTGGTCTATAGACCACACCTGTGCAGATGGCTGTCCCCATTTTCCTTTCCAGCTTAACCCACAGTATCTCCCCATTTTGTTCCTCCTGGATCTCTGTGGCCCTTATGTCATTTTTCACATACAGTGCCACCCTCCTCCCTTCCTGCCTGCTCTGTCTCTTCTGAATATGTTGTAGCCAGGTATGGCCATCTCCCAGTCATGGTTATCATTACACCAAGTTTCAGTGATGGCCACAATGTCCAGGTCTGACTGTACCTAGACAGCCTCCAGATCTTCCATCTTGTTGCTAAGGCTCCTGGCATTTTGCACACATGGCTTTCCATGATTTGACCTCCTAGACTGCTTCACTTTTCTACTCCAGCCCTTCCTTGGTTGTCATTTATCCCTGGTTCTCCTTGCTGTCTGCCCTTCTGCTGAATGTTGCCCTTTTCTGCTTATCCACCTCTTGGGCACTAATCTCCATCTTTTGCACACTGCTTTGCAGAGATAGCCACTCCTCTGGTTCACTGGTTCCACTGCTAGCTGTGGTACCCTCCTTGCTGGACTGCCACCCCCCTTTGCTAATTTAAATGCTTGTCAATGTAGCATTTAAACTTATCATTGAGTGCTTGGATTCCTCTCCAGGATGGATGCAGGCCGTCAGGCTTGAACAAACCTCCATCCCTCCAGGTGGGTCCCAGTCACCAATGAATCCAAACCCTTCCTCACAGCACCAGTTCTTCAACCATGAGTTAAAGTTTCTGGTGCATGCACCTTATACTCTCCTTTCTCTCACAGGTAGTACTCTGAGAAAGTGACAGAAGTAGCTACTTGCTTGAGACCCCTCCCAGTTTCCTAAACTCTTTCTGAACTTCCTTTGGCTCCCATTTGCCAGGTCATTAGTACCTAGGTGGATAATGACATCCAGCTCACCCTCCTGCCTTGCCTTCCCAGTGATCCCCAGGATCTTCCTTCCATCCCTCCATGCCGTAGCACCTGGTAGGCACCTCACCTCCTGTCCTCCCCTCCTGTGTTCCTAGCTGGATCCTCTTACGATGGAGTCCCCACCAGGATTCACTCCTCCTCCTCTGGGGTCCACTGCTTTCCCCGCTGAGGTCACCTCCTTGGCTAACCTCCACATCCTTTCCTTCCACTTCTCTGGGTACCTCTATTTGGTTGTCCTCGTTTGCCAGTGTGGCATATGAGTTCTTGAGTGGAATAGGATCTGGGATGTGCCTCTGCCTGACTGCTCTAACCCTTCCTGAGCCCACTGTCATCCAAGTGCTCCTCGTTCTCTGCATCCTTTGAGGCAGCTGCATGGGACTGGGTGGTCCCTGGATAGGGGTGATGGTACTCCTGACCCAGTTTACTTCCGCTATGAGTCTGGCTACCTCATCCCACAGTCCAGAGAGATGCATGCAGATAGGGCAGCACCCATGTCCAGAAGGTCTGCCTGAATATGGCTGCCCACAGCCACCTGCATTGCACCACTCCCTACATTATACTGCAGTTCCACTACTTGTCTGCTACAAAGCTCTCCTAGTTCTCTTTTTATTAATTTACTGTACTAAAAATCCTGTCACTAATCCTCAGATATTTTTTTAAAGGAAAAAGAAACCAATAAATAAATGAGTCAAAACACTTGTTGTGCTGAGGGTGGGCTTCTTCCCCCTTATGCCCCTCCTACTTCACACCCCTTACTATTCCCTGTGTTTAGCTCCTGTCAATCAGATTTATCAGGGCATATAGTTAAGAGTTGGGGAAGGAGGGAGGGGGAAAATTTGCAGCAATTAAAGACAGCACAGAATTACACCACCACTATGTTTTAAATTTTCAACAGCCCAAAAACAATTATAAGTAAAGACAACAAAGAAAGTATAGTGTCACTAAACGCCCACAATCTAAGTTTAAAAGAAAAATAGCAATTACCAGTTACTCTAAAGCACTGAATTGAATATGTTTCCTTCCTTCCCCTTCTGGCTTCTTCTGAGAAAATAAACCTCTGCTTGCTACTTTAACTCTGACTAAGCCCCACCTCCAGTTATCACGTAGCTGAGGTCAGAGGCCAGACAATTAACACCCTTCACCCAACTACAGGGCAGTCAGACAAGCCAAGAGAAAATTTGCAGCAATTAAAGACAGCACAGAATTACACCACCACTATGTTTTAAATTCTCAACAGCCCAAAACAATTATAAGTAAAGACAACAAAGAAAGTATAGTGTCACTAAAAGCCCACAATCTAAGTTTAAAAGGAAAATAGCAATTACCAGTTACTCTAAAGCACTGAATTGAATATGTTTCCTTCCTTCCCCTTCTGGCTTCTTCTGAGAAAATAAACCTCTGCTTGCTACTTTAACTCTGACTAAGCCCCACCTCCAGTTATCACATAGCTGAGGTCAGAGGCCAGACAATTAACACCCTTCACCCAACTACAGGGCAGTCAGACAAGCCAAGAGAAAATTTGCAGCAATTAAAGACAGCACAGAATTACACCACCACTATGTTTTAAATTTTCAACAGCCCAAAAACAATTATAAGTAAAGACAACAAAGAAAGTATAGTGTCACTAAAAGCCCACAATCTAAGTTTAAAAGAAAATAGCAATTACCAGTTACTCTAAAGCACTGAATTGAATATGTTTCTTCCTTCCCTTCTGGCTTCTTCTCAGGATCGGGGACCAGGTGAGATGCAGGGAAGGGAAGGGGGCAGTCTCATGGAGGGATCAGGGAGAGTAGAAGGGAGGAGGGAGTGTAAAGGGCAGTGGCAAGGGAGGATGGAGTAGGAAGAGTGTCAGAAGGAGAGTAAAGGGAAAGTGGAAGCTGAAAGAATTGGAGGATGGTGTGTACCTACTGAGGGGACAGTAGGAAGGACAACTGAGAATGGTAGAGGGAGGGCAGAGTATAACTCAGAAGGGAACAATAGGTGGGGCAACTGAGAAGGATGAGTGAAGACAGGCAGGCAGGGAGGAATAGGTTAGTATGCAGGAACAACAGGAGGACCAGAATGGTGGGAGGGATAGGGATGAGGGCAGTAAGGGAAACAAAAGGACAGCGGCTGAGGGAAGCAGAGAGAGGAAGGAGGTGGCTTGGTCATAGTACTGAGAGACTCAATAGTGAAGGGGTGAGATGGAGGGAGAGAGATCACACCTAAGCAGGAGGGTGGTGTAGAATGCTGGTTATGATAGCAGAGCAAGTGTGTCCAGTGATAGGCTCATGACACTCACATAAGGGATTGGGGCAAACCTCATGTAGATACAAATGACTTAGCAGGTTGTGAGGTAGAGACAGTTCAGGGAGAATCAGGGTGGCATCAGTCCTCATTAGACCCCTGGGTAGGTGGGTATAGCCCAGTACTGACAACCCTTTTAGGTGGTATTGCTTGCTTAAACTCACACCACTTGCAGGATCAAAGGGCTCTCAAGTCAAACACCGAAACACTGTGGTGGGTCTCTTCATTTTAAATCAACTTTAAATCATGCTGCTTGAAAGGACTAAACTTGCAAGTCAGCTTAGCTCTTTATAAGTAGTCTCTTGAACCCTGAGTTTTGCGTCAATTCCTGGAAACTTAGGAAGCGAAGGGCCCTTTTAAAATCAGGCTGCTTGCATGAATAATTTAACCTCAAAGGCCCAACTTTATTTAAACCCCCATTGCTTCTGGGTCAGCTCACTGAGCAAAGGACTTTCGAACACTGAACTCAATAGTTGGCAGTAAGATTTCAGAAGTGTAATCCATCAGGGTGATGCTCCCAAGGAACGCTGCTCCAAATGTTAATATCCTGTATTAAGGTGGGCGAGAGGGAATTATATAATACAGTAGAAATACAGAAACTGACCTACTACAGCAGTAGAGTGAGCAATGTAACAATTTACTAGTTTGAGCAGCCTGCTCAGTTGAAAACATGTCTCTGGACAGCTGCTTATAATGAATAAATGTGTTTTGCACTGAGTAGTCAGTTATAAACTGCTTCGACTGTACTGAGTGCTGGAATCCAGTTCCTGATTTAACTAAATTTAATATTTTGTCCTCATTTCAAATTGTCGAGATATAGTCTCTATTAATCATGGTCGTGGTGTTGTAATACAATGTAAGATTCTGCAACAATGCATCCTTTTCATGCTCTGACAGATTACAGCTGCATACTGAGATCTGTGTTGATGTCTTGCTGATGTATTGCAGTGAAGGGGGCTCCGGGAGCGTAGCCATGACCAGATACTGAATGCACCACAGCTGTGCCCTTACACTGACTGGAGCTGAAGCACGTCTCCCTCTGCTTCTTCTCCAATCACTGCACAGCGGTTTCTTCCTCTCCTCCTGCTGCACTGTTTTCTTATTCACACACTACATCTCTTCTGCTAAACATTTGCCTCATCATATACCATTCTGTTAATTTTACTGTACCTCCCCCAGATGTTTCTCTCACCCTCTAGCACTAGCACATACAGCATAAAAACCAGTGAGCAAGACACTCAATGCTATGTATAAAATAAGGCATATACTCCCCTGGTCTGTAGATTAAGTTCACATGAGTAATCAAATAAAATTGAGCTGCAATATAAAATGAACACTGCAAGACAGTTGGAATCATTTGTCAGGGGATGCGCAGTTTCATAACCATGGCATTCCATACAGTGGCCATCCCACAGGTTAGAGCTGAAATTAGAAACATAATTTGAGGCAGAAAAGGAGACCAAAGGTCCATGAAGTCTGTCTGTACTGCTGTATACTAGTCATCCCACTGATCTACTCTGCTGGTGGGCAGAGCTGTGGTGCACAGATGTCTCCTAAATAATATAAAACAAAATGGTAATTTAAATTAGGGTTGTCAGAACCCACTAAAGGTCTGCATTCTAGTTCTGGTCTAGAACTTTGAAAATAGTTATAGGGTTCTAATCTTCTTTAGAACTTGAACTCTTGTGTGTAGAACTGAATGAAGAGAACAGATAAAGATAGTGAGATGAGAAAAAAAAACATAAATAAAAGTCCTCCCTTCTCAGCACAGCAAAAATATTATTTCACTACACCTGCAGAAAACACATACACATTGTGTGCTGTCCCACCGGTGCATTGGTAGTGCTTCTGCTCATGACGCTGATGCCTTGAGTTGAGGAATGGACCCGAGGAGTCAGCAAGTCAGCTGGGGGGAGGAGGATTGAGCATCCTAAAGACTGCTCTCCTCTTCCGGGAGGGTGGGCAAGTCATCCGCTGTGTGACTGACTTCTTGCGGAGGCCAGGGGCAGCAGGTGCCGGGGCTTGCATTATGGGGAGGTAGACCATCAGCGCTATGCACCATTTGTCATTGTACATCACCCTCCCATGTGTAAATATTGCAAAATGCTGGCCTGTAAGAATGAAATCCTTCCTCGCATTCTGCATCATGGACTGTGGCACTCAGCTAGAGACCGAGATGTAACTCCATCGGGAATGGGCCAGCCCCACCCTGGGGGGGGGGTAAGACAGAGAAGAACACCTGTGGAAGTGTCCGCTAGGAACCGAGCTTCAGTTCCATCGGGACACACCTACTCTGTAGCCCTGCCCTAGGGGGAAAGCTGGGGAGGAATACTACCTGAGATAAATAAAGGGAAGGTGAGTGCAGGGTCGGGGAGAAAGGGGCTAAGCCAAGTCAGGACCGGCAAAAAAAAAGGGAAACACACTGTGCCTTTCAAAATGCAAATGCCAAGTGTCACAATTCCATGTGTTTGGCACGTCTGCATATGAGCAGCACATTCCCATCGCATCTCTCTCTCAACCATTTTAGGATGTCATTCCCAATAATTGCTTTGTTTTCTAGGCTGACATTTCCTGTTATTGAAATGTCTAAACAAAAATAATTTTATTTAGTATTTATAACCCTTATTAGAACCTCATGGGTGTTCTAGTTCTAAATTGAACTCAAACCCTGGGTTCTAAAACAGTTCTAATCTTTCTAGAACTAGTTCTGACAACCTATTTTAAATGCACACTGAAAATAGAAAATAAAGTTAAAAATCTACGCTTCAACTTTAGGTCTTCTTCAGAAATATCAAAGTTGGTGTTTTCTCTTTTGTTTTTTTTTTTCTTTTAGATATTTCTGAAGAAGACCTGAGTTCAAACGTAGATTTATAACTTTATTTCTATTTATTTTCAGCGCAATTTTACATTACCATTTTGTTTTGCTTTCAGACCACATGCTGAGTAGCACCTTGTTTTGTTTCTAAATAATAGATCACTTTTGGCTTGATGCCCCAATAGCAACAAAATGACAATCTGGACAAAGTAACATTGTCTTCATCATGGCATTAGTCAATAGAAAGTCGGTTCAACCTCTATGCATTGTTTTCGGCTGCGTTGCCTGACACTTCTGGTAGCCTTTATATAGACACAAGGGCAAGGGAGTTGATCTCCTTAATCTTTAACTGCCTCAATGCTTTTTGTACCTATCCAAGTACATGTAACTGCACCTTTGTAGGGATGCCTCCTGACAGCCACACTAAGCACGGCAGCAATAAAAAAGTGAATTTTCCTTGTTGGTGCATGTCTTTACATGAAGAGCTCAGAGTTCCGTGTATCCAGGGTGTGTAACATAAAACGTTATTGCAGGGGGAATGGAACAGCTCAACTGATTATGGGCATGCATGTTGCTTCTGAATTTTATTGCTTACACTTACAGGGCTCAGGTGTGAAGGCATTGTAAGTTGGGAATTTTTTCAAGTGCTAGAGTGCTGCTGTCTGCAGCCCAGCTTGCAACAAACTCTTCTCCTTAAATGACAAAAAGAAAAGAAAAAAAACTTTTCTTTTTACGTGTGTGTGGGGTACGGGTATGCATTACCTTAGTAGGCCACAGCTACAAGACAAAATTAGTTTATCTTTTATTGGAGCTCATAGGTAACACCATAGAAAATCACAACACAAACCCCTTCCACTCAGCTAACAATTTCACCAGTCACCAGTTTTTATGTTTGCTTGTGCATGCACAACAAACACATTGTTACAATAATCAGGTTTCAGTGGTGTGTCACTGTTGGAGCCAAGGGAGCTCGACAGTGACAGTCCCATGATCCGTAAGACTGATCATGACATGGTTCATTGCTTGCGGGGGAGAAATCTGCATGACAGTCCAGCATGCAGCCGAGCTCCATCATTTCATAGTTTTGACTGTAGATAAGAGGTGGCAACTGTGCTTTAATTAGCTCTGCAAGCAACACCTCCCCCTCCCACAGTCCATCCCTTCCTTAATTGTTAGAGCCAAGACTGTAGATCTGCTCCACAAGCAATACTCCCTGCTCCCTATGTGCACCACAGGTGTAGCCCTTGGGGTAGGATAGAGAGATGTGGCAACCCAGCCAGTGAACCCCCTGACCCCCCGACTACTCAGAACGGAATCATTTTTGTCTGTTAACATGCTTATACTGTGAAAAAAGGGCACACTCCCCCTCTCCACAGTCCACTCCCCTTCCTGCATTGTTGGAGCCAAGGTGATAAATCTGCTCCACGAGCAGTCCACCCCCTGCTCTCTGCATGCACCATAAGTGTAGCCTTTGGGGTGGAGTTGAGAGATGCGGCAACCCAACCATTGCCTCAGCTGGAAAGAATGGGATCTTCATTGTCTGTTATGATGCCATACATATACTGTAAGAAAAGTGCACGCACTCATGCACACAGACAGGGCCATTTATCATCTACGTCACATGCTCGTATGTTTGTCCAGACAGGATACTAGGGGACAGAGCCACTGCAGGACCAGGGGAGAAAATGTATGAAAAAAATAATGCCTGTATGTCTGAATTTGTGAAAGGGTAGATTTCTGGTTGGTTGGGTGGTTGTTTGGTTGCTTTAGTTATGCAGTGAATGTGTTTTTAGTAAAGCCATTTCTTGTGAGGACTTTACATTTATGAAGAGAGAAAAACAACCCAAGAGGTTAAACTTGCATTTTGGTACAGGGATCATAACAAAAGATTGAGAAGGATATACTTTACTGGTACTTTATTTCTTAAGTTGCTTTGGGGGGTCTTGTATATAGCTTGCAGTACAGAAGCCTTTGGTAAAATGCACAGGATATGGCAGAAAAGGTCACTAAACTGAAAGTACTTCAACTGCTGGTCTGAGTTTGGACCGTTGGTGCAAATTTCACAAAATAATTAAATAAGTCCTGTCTGTGCCTCCCCTCCCTCCCCCAAGGTTGGCTTTCAGCTTCCATTTCACAGTGCCAAATCCTTGGCTACTTATAGCATGTCTTTCGACACTAGTTGAAGATATCAGAATATATAGATTCAGACAAGTATGGTGATTATTAAAAAGTATTGTGTGAAATTTGCTTTAACCTCAGACAAGTATGGTCTTAACCTATTCTTACTGGTAGCACCATGTGCCTTCGGAACCATCCATTGCTTAACCTGACCCAAAATGGGCAAAGAGAAATGAGTTGTTAAATTAATGGTGATGTGTGAGCGTACCTGTGTGTGTATAAATATATATGTATGGTATTTTTTGTGTTTGTTTTTTCTTTTTCACTATGCCTGCACTGTTTTTATTAAGCCAGAAACATTGATGGCTGTGTTGTTTTATGAAGGACGGTGAACGAGACCTTTTCATTTTTTTACTATCCCTTCTACATCCCCATTTTTCTTTTTTATATTTGCTTGCACGCATGTACAAGAAACATAGTGCCATCATCTGAGTTTTTGGAGGTGTGGCAGCCCTCTTCCAATTCAGTCGGTGTGTTTGCAGGCGCAGCCCCAGTTCTCCAATGCCTGCTGGAGCTGTCTATGACAGTCCAAAATGCAGTGGTGTACAGTTGAAAGGGGGAGCTACGCTTCAGTGAGCAGCGATAAGATATTGCCTGCTTATGCGTGCTCCCCTACACACATGCCGCATACTGCATGCTCGCCCCTCCCACTGTATAGCCGACAGGGGTGGCCAATCCCCATCGGGCTCCACTGCCCCTCCAGAGTACAGGTGCCACGCTGGGGAGCCCACCCCAGCATGGCAACAGATGCTGTCACCGACGGGGGTGCCCAATCCTCCGTCGGCTCCACCCCCTCCACAAGCCATCCTTGTGCCACACTGGGAGCCCACCCCAGCATGGCAAACATCCCGCGTCATCTCCTCCTTTGTAAAAAAAACAAACCTGCAACACAAAAATGGCCCCTCACTGTCTCTGCCCCACCCAGCCCACCACTGTACCCTGCCTCCCACACCCCTCATCCATACTTACCTCCGGAGCTTGGCGCGATGATCTTCGGTGGACCAGGAACACGTCTGCACTCTTCAAAGCCGACCGCGAACTGAGGAAATGCCGGTAAGCTGTATAATGTAATGAATAGGGTTTTTTCAACTTTGCTGCATATCTCAGGCATTTTTTGGAATTTTGGCACCAAATTTTCAACATGGGGTTTTTGGGACCCCTCCTCATGAATTCTGTCACTGTCATGGCGTTAATCAGGCCTGAAGGGTGATTTCGCAGTCACTGCACGAAATCACTTTTCGGGACTGATTAATGAAATGACAGTGCCACTGTTCATAAGGTGGGCTCTCAAAAGCCTATGTTGAAAATTTGGTGAAAAAATTCCTAAAATTTTTTTTACAAGCGTGCGTTGCGCTGTTCCTATGCACGCTCCTAGGTTTGCAAATTTTCAATATTTTTACTCTGGATTTTCAACATTGCCATTTGACCACACTTCCTTATGAGTAGTACAGCTGTCATTTTTCACATCTCACCCAAAATGTGTTTCCGCGCATGTAGCGCACAATGGTGCAGTCTGTGTGCGAAATCAATGTTTGGGACATATTAAGAAAATCACAGTGACACTGTTCATGAGCAGAGGTGTTAAAATGGCTATGTTAAAAATTTGGTGAAAAAATTCCCAAAAAATGCTATTTTACGAGCATGTGTTGCGCTGTTCCTACGCACGCTTGTAAGTTCATTAATTTTCGATATTTTCACTCCAGATTTCCAACATTGCCATTTTACCACACCTCCTTATGAGCTGTGCAGCTGTCATTTCTCACTTCTAACCCAAAATGTGTTTCCGCACATGTAGCGCACAATGGCGCAGTTGGTGTGTGAACTCAATGTATGGCACACATTAAGAAAATCACAGTCACACTGTTCATAAGCAGAAGTGTTAAAATGGCTATGTTAAAAATTTGGTGAAAAAATTCCCCAAAATGACTGTTTTACGAGCGTTTGTTGCGCTGATCCTATGCACGCTCATAAGTTTGCAAATTTTAATATTTTCACTCCAGATTTTCAACATTGCCATTTTCCACACCTTCTTATGAGCAGTACAGCTGTCATTTTTCACATCTTGCCCAAAACATGTTTCGCCATGTGGCGCACAATGATGCAGTCGGTGGCGAAATCAATGTATTGGACACATTAAGAAAATCACTGTGACACTGTTCAGAGCAGAGGTCTTAAATGGCTATTTTGAAAATCTGGTGAAAAATTCCTAAAATGATTGTGTTACGGTGAGTATTGCGCAGTTTCGGCGCACTCGTGAAGTTCATGAATTTGTAATATTTTCAGTCCAGATTTTCACCAGTGGCATTTTCCACACCCTTATGAACAGTACAGCTGTCCTTTTTCACAACATGTCTGAAATGTGTTTCACACTTTCAGCACAGAAATCTTTGATATTCGCTGTGGAAATCATTGTTCGGACAGATAAAGAAAATCATTGACACTGTTCATGACTGGGGGCACCAAAATGCCCTGTGTTGACAATCTGCTGTAAACAATTCCCAAACATTATGAGTGCCGTTGCACAGTTTCTCATATGTCGTGACTTCACCAGTTTTTAATATTTTCACTGCAGATTTTCAACACTGCCAATTTTACACCTCCCATGAACAGTACAGCTGTCATTTTCACATCCAGTTCAGAATGTGTTTTGCACCTATGGTGACAAATGCCGGTCGCTGTGCAAAAGCAGCTTTTGGCTAACAAACTGATATTGCCACTGTTCATGAGGTGGGGATCACAAAAACCCCATGTTGAAAATTTGGGTAGAAATACCAGCAGATGCCTGAGGTGTTGAGTTTCCGACCATAACACCCAACCCTATATGAGAATGACAGGCATCAGGGCTGTGACTTGGGATTGTCACCTGCAATGCTCCATACCATTCCACCCCCACCCACACCCTGCAGCCACTGAGAGGCATGGGGATGTGCCTTGGACTCTTCGGCCCCAAAGTTCACCCCATCCTCCTATACTGCACCCATCTCACAATATTTCCTGATGGAATGGGGTGCACATAAGGGCCAAAGACCGCAAGGCACACCGTGACACTTGTCGGTGTCTGTACGGTAGGGTGTGGTGAAATGGCATGGCCGTTATGCCTGATGACCCAAATACACACCCCAATGCCTGTCACTATCTGCTGGGTGGTGATGGGGTTGGCTTCAGTTCAATACTTCACTGCCATTCCTATTATGCAGCTCTGTAACTCCCACACTAACAATGCCAATGCCAGCAAGCAAACATTCAGCATTGACAAATGCTTGTTCTCTCTGAGTTTCTCTTGACTGGACCTTGGCTGCAACAAGCCTGGAGGATAGACTTCTCCTTTGATACTCTGTCAATTCTCAGAGGTCAGACACATCACTCCTACAATACACCAGCATTCTGCCTGCCTGTCTTGTGAGAGGTCAGGGTTGTTCCCAAACTGATTGAGGGAGAGGGCTGGCCCCTGAGATCATCCTTAGGGGCAGAGGAAGGGAGTCCTGGCATAGGTGAAAGGCAAGCAAAATCTAATTTGCCCAATTGATGTCCAGTTCCTCCCTTTTAACTTTCCCAGCAGTGACACAGGGATTGCCTTAGTCTTGACATGCTAAATACACCAGTGTATGCATCCTCTCCTCCAACAAGTTCTTCCGAATTGCAATGCTGCCTGCAATCATCCATGATGCCATACCGTAGCAGGAGATGTGACCTTCCCACCTTTGAGGTGAGCATCCTTTGGGATGTTCAAACCTCCTGCAGGCATCTGTGGTGTCCCAGGCTTTTTGAGTGAACCTGGGTTGCCAGCATGGCAAATCTCACCACTGCTATGCTATCAAGCTAGCCTCAATCAATATGTTTAGATGCAAAGTAAATATAATAATAGAGTTTAAAGATATTTTAGGCTCAGTTATTGGCAGATTGCACTATCACCTGGAAACCGAGTTTCACCTCGTATCTCTGGAATCCAACCTAGAGCTGGTAGGGACGGGTCAGGCATGCCATGAAAATTAGGTGTTTGAGGGTGAAAGCTGATCACCTGATGTTCAGCTGCTCCCCACCATTGTTGGCTTACCAGAGTGTCACTGATAATGGATGTGAAGGCAGACACTCCCCACCTGTCTTGCTGGATCAAGGATGAATCTGTGCAACCACTATGTCAGGAGTCGGAGACAGGAGGGTCCAGTGGGACAACAAACGGAAACAAGCATTTGCCAATGCTGAATGCTCGCCACTGGCATTACTGTTGTGCCGGGTCTTGCTTGTGCACATTTTTACTATATATTTACCTGGGATAGAGCAGATGAGATGCAATATCTAATTTCCAGTGATGTCATGCTTTGACAATTTGTTAGATTGTAATATCTAGGTTTCTTTCTGCACATAGACACCATTCATAAAAAACTCCACCCCATGCTTGGTGCCCTTTATAGGAACAAAAACTGTATTCCTTCATCTGCTCGCCTGGAAATCATTTCAAAGATGATACTTCCCAACTTTGATTATGGTGACATAGTTTATGGTGTTGCACCCAAGTCCACTTTGGCCAGACTGGATCCCCTCTTCCACTCCTGCTGGTTTGCCTTGTCCTGTCCTTCCTGTGCTCATCACTGTTCTCTGTACTCTGATCTCTCCCCTTCCTCCTTGGCAGATCACCACCTAACCCACTGTGCCTCCTTCATCTCTAAATTCTGGCTGTCCTTCCTTCCTTTTCCCCTTATCTCAGTTCTCTTCTCTCCCCTATGCCTCCTTCTTCTTACTCTCTCCATAACTCAAGCGAAGACTCCCTAATGCTCCCTTCTTGTAAATCCTTTGTGGGACAGAATGCCTTCTCTTACTACTTTCCTAAAATCTGGAACTCTCTTCCCCTTATAATTTGCTCTGCCTCCTCCAAACACTCTTTTTCCTTGTTACTCTAAGCCCTTACATCTCCCACCTGCAATTGCCCTTAGTCTAATGTCTTGCCCCCCTTTCTCTTTCCCAGTCTGCTGCCAGTCCCCAAGCTACTACACTACTATTACTAAATGTTTCAGAACCTCCACACTCTTCCCTTTTACCCCTCCTTTTACCTCCTCCTCTTTCAATACCTTTCTCCCTTCAACCCTTTTCCTCCCTATCTCCCCTTCACTACTACCTCCAATCTGTTCACACTCTCCTTCATTCTCTCCCTCCTTCCCACTCCCTACCCCTCCTTTTTTCTCCTCCTTTTCTATCTTTCTTGTTTAGCAATTTGCCATTTACGTTACTGTATATACTGTACATAGCTGTGCCTTTTGCACATCAGGTTACTGCTCTTTGCTGATACTATGTATTTATTCCCACACCCATTCCCCCAGGACACATCTGGAAATAAGCTTTATGGCTTAGTATGTATTTCCTGGTAAATCTCTTTCAATAAATAAAAAAAAATAAATAAATAAATCATTTTAAGTGGGCTCTACATTTTGATCCCAGATGTCCAACAGTCTTTTTATGATCTGACGTTATAATCAAGACAGGTGGAATTTTAAAAATTCCATCTGAAAGGTGATTTGTGATGCGACAGTGGAAACACATTTTGGATGGATTTGAAAATGACACCTACCATGTTTAGGCGGTGGGGTAACACAAGGGATATGTTAAACATTAGGGCAAAATCTGCAAAAATAAAGTTATGAGTAAATGTTGGAACAATTCATTTCCTCATAACTTAGTTGGTTTTCACATATTTACCTCACATTTCAACTTAATGGGCTAGATTCACAAACATTTTTGGGACTAAGACCCACACCACAACCCAAGTTGCAGACCAAAATCTCTGCAGCTACAGAGACTGGCATTCACAGCTGTAACAACTGCAGAAGATGTTATGGCTGGCCTCACCATCTGTAACAGTTTTCCGCGGCTGTGGGGATTTCCTGGCAACTCCACCGCATGCTGCCGTAAACTGTGGAACCAGTGGTACTGGGTGATTATAGGCGTGGTCTAAACTGTGCACGAAGAACTGCATGGTCTATAGTGCATAGTGCTTCAGAGTGACAGGGGTACATGAGTGATATGCAAGTATCGCTACCCCTGTCACTCTGCACAGGTAGGGGAAGTGTATGTAGTGACTGCTGGTTGGGTGCTCCATCAAGCAACTCCTGTGGTGGTTGGCTAGAGCACCCGATCATACAGTGGGCAGCAAGGTAGGCCCAGGGTTTGAATCCCTGGTGTGGGAATTTTGTTTTGTGATTCCCGTCAGTGCGCTGATGGCTAAGTGCCATGGCACATTTTTGTTTTGCCCCTGTGTCCACACCCCCTTGGTGTTGATTATAAAGAGTCTAGAGTCTAGGGGTGTGGGGGCTGAAGCCCCCCCACATTGGGGTGCAGGGGGCAAACCCCCCTGCAGAAACAATAAGACCATTCGGGTGTACGGTGTTTCTGTTGCGGTTGGCATTATGTGCCATCGCTGTGTTGCCACATCCTGTGTTTGGTGCACAATTATGATGTGTGCTATATCGTCTGTGACATTATGATGCCATGCCAGAGCCAGTCATAATCCTACTCCACCTTTGTGAATACTCACAGCTGTGGGAAACCTAGAGATCCACAAGTGGCAACCCACTTGCACCAGGTTTTACTGGCAGATGTGGGAATTCCAAGAGTTCTGTGAATTCAGCCCAGTCTTTTTATGGCCACTCCCTCTGAGCATGACAGGTGAAACATAGAAGTGTGAAACATAGAATTTGACGGCAGATAAGGACCACTTGGCCCACCTAGTCTGCCCATTTTCCTACCTAACAGATAAGCTGCAGATCCTAGTTAACTAACAGCTTACTTCCTCCTACACCCCACTAGGACTGCCTTATGCCTGTCCCATGCATTCTTGAAGTTCCCCACTGTTCTTGACTCCAAGACCTCCTCAGGGAGGCTGTTCCATGCATCCACAACCCTCTCAGTGAAAAAATACTTCCTCACATTACCTCTGAGCCATCCCCTCTATCTTCAAATTGTGCCCCTTGTTCTTGCACATCTCTTTTCTGGAAGATGCTACCCTCTTGGACTTTGTTAATTCCTTGAGGTACTTGAAAGTTTCTATCATGTCCTCTCTCCTTCTTTCCTCAAGGGTATACATATTAAGCTCCTTTAGTCTTTCTTCGTATGTCTTCTGGTGCAGACCCTGCACCATTTGGTGCCCTCCTTTGGACAGCCTCCACTCTGTCTATGTCTTTGGGAGATGGGGTCTCCAGAACTGCACACAGTGCTCAGATGGGGTCTCACCAACTGTCTGTACAGAGGGATAACAACTTCCTGTTTTCTACTATTGATGCCTCTTCCTATGCATCCCAGTATCCCCCAGTCTTCCTTACTGCCTTCTCACATTGCTTGCCCACCTTTAGGTCATCTGATATTATTACCCCAGGTCCTTTCTATTTTACTGTTGTCAGTATCTCACCCCCATTGTGTACACTTCCCTGGGTTTTGTTTCCCATGTGCATTACCTTGCACTTCTTTGCATTGAATCTGAGCTGCCATACATTTGACCATTCCTTCAACCTTGCCAAGTCCCTTCTCATCCTTTCCACTCCATCTTGTGTATCAACCCTGTTGCAGATCTTGTGTCATCTGCAAAGAGACATACTTTTCCTTCCAGTTCCTCTGCAATGTCACTTATAAAGACATTAAAAGGACCGGTCCCAGTACTGAACCCTGTGGTACCCCACTAGTAACCCTCCTTTCTTCACTGTGTACTCCATTTACTACTACCCTTTAGTCCTGTTGTCTAGCCAATTTTTATCCAGGCTACCACCTTGGGACCCACTCCAAGGCTGGCTATCTTGTGTATTAATCTTTGTGTGGGACTGTATCAAATGCCTTGCTAAAATCTAGGTAGGCCATGTCCACAGCCCCTCCCTGGTCTACTACTTTGGTCACCCAGTCAAAGAAATCTATTAGATCTGCCTGACACGACCTTCCCATTGTGAATCCATGCTGCCTTGGGTCCCAGCCCCACTGACCTCTAGGTACTCAACAATTCTTTCCTTCAGAAGTGATTCCATCATTTTCCCTACCACTGAGGTCAAACTAACTGGTCTGTAGTTTCCTGCCTCTGTCCTGCTCCCACTTTTGTGAAGAGGAATCACATCTGCCTCCTCCAGTCCTCGGGTACCACCCCATCCTCCCATGATTTGTTAAAGAGAGTAGTCAGCAGTGTCACTAGTTCTACCCTTAGTTCTTTTAGAATTCTTGGGTGAATCCCATCAGGCCCATTGCTTTGTCCACCTTCAATTTTATTAGTTCTTTCAGAACCCTTTCTTCTGTAAATGGACTGGTATCGACCCTGTCTTCAGAGTGTTTCTCTTGTTTGGTTTAGGTAACTCCCCTCCTCTTCCTTTGTGAATACTGAGCAGAAATATCTGTTCAGTATCCCTGCTTTTCACTGTCACCCTCTACCCACATCCTCCTCTTTATTAAGCTTCAGTATCCTCCTTGGTCTTTCATTGCTCCCTAGTGTACCTATAAAGGTCTTATCCCCTTCTTAACAGAATTGGCTATCCTTTCCTCGGTTTGGGCCTTTGCTATTCTGACTGCCTTCCCAGCCTCTTTCTGCTTTAACTGATAAAGTTGTCTGTCCTGCTCCTTCTGTGTTTCCTTATATTTCCTGAATGCTGTCCTTTTCTCCTTAACCTTCCTGCCACCTCTTTGAGAACCATAGCGTTTTTTTCCTTCATTGTGTTTTACTGATTTGCTTTACACAAAGGCTTGTTGCCTCTGTGATGGCTGTTTTGATCACTCCCCATTGTTCCTCCACCCCTCCTTCTTGCCTGTTTGCTAGTGCTTTTCTGAGGCACTCTCTCATTTTCCCAAAGTCAGCCCTCCTAAAGTCCAGTACTCTTGCTTTTGTATGGCTTGATTGTATGGCTGTGTTTATCGTGAACCACACTGTTTGGTGGTCACTTGTTCCCAGATGGCTACCCACTTCTAAATCTGAGATTCTTTCTCCATCCCCATTTGAGAGTACCAGGTCTAAGATTGCTCCCTCCTGAGTGGGTTCCAATACTAGCTGTCTGAGGCATGCCCCTTGTAGGGCATCAAGAATGACCCTGCTCTTGCATGTGCCTGCAGCAAAGGTGCTCCAGTTAACATCTGGCATATTCAGGTCCCCCATCAACAATATCTCCCCTTTTTCTGCCATTCTAAGAAAGCCTTCTATCATTTTCTTGTCCATTCCTTCCGCCTGAGATGGGGTCTGTATACAGCCCTCATGCGGATTGTGGTGTAATTTATAAAACAATGGCTAAAATGTCATTTTGTGCCCCAACTGTTAAAACACATTTTGGGTGGGATTTGAGAAATGATAGCTGTCTCATGAGGTGGTGTTAAAAAATGGCTATGTTGAAAAGTTAAGGTCAAAATATTGAAAATTACCATTTACAAGTGTGTGTTAAAAATTCCAATGTAGACTCATGACTTTGTTGCTTTCTCATATTTTTACCCCAGATATTCAAAATAGCCTTCTTTTGGTCCAACTTATCCTTCTTATGAGCCCACCTCATGAACAAGGGCAGAGAACATTTTCATATCCTGCCCAAAAGGTGATTTTACGCCACAAGTACAAAAACACATTTTGGCCAGGATTTGAAAAATAACAACTGTCACATTCATGAGGTGCTGTGAATCTTTCAACGTTGATCCACACCTTCGTTACCTCCCGCCTTGACTATTGCAACTCCCTGTACCTAGGGCTATCAGGGGTTGAACTTCGCCGTCTACAGCTTGTGCAGAATGCGGCGGCCAGGTTATTGACTGGATCTTCTAGATCCAGCCATATAATGCCTGTGCTCCACGGACTGCACTGGCTGCCAGTGTTTTGGCGAATCACCTTCAAGGTCGGTTTGCTGACCTATAAAGCCCTACACGACCAGGGACCTACTTACCTGAAAGAGCTCCTTTGCCCCTACTGTCCCTCCCGCCCCCTCCGATCCACTGATGAGGGATTGCTGGAGATTCCCAGGGTTCATTTGAAAACTTCAGGGGCTAGATCATTTAGTTTTATGGCCCCGACCCTGTGGAATTCTCTACCTCGTCAGGTGCGAAATTGCCCGACTGTCCTAAGCTTTAAAGGAGCTTTGAAGACCCACCTTTTTAATATAGCTTTTAATGATTTATAATAATTTTAAATCTTGTTTATTTATTGTTTTATGAAATTGTACAGGCGCTTTGGTTGGAGAAAAGCGCCTTTTAAAAATAAAGTTTTGATTGATTGATTGATTGAAGAAATGGCTATGTTGAAACTTTGGGGTCAGAATATTGAAAATGACCAAAGTTATGAGCTTGCATTTATCAATTTCAATGTAGATTCATAATGTTCTTATTTTTTAACATTTTAATCCCAAATTTTCAATATAGCCTTCTTATGACCCCACCTCACAAACAAGGGCAGAGAAATTTTCAACTCCTGCCCGAAAGGTGATTACGCACAGGGACCACAAAATCTCCTTTCAGGATGTAAAAAAGACACATTTTGGCCAGGATCTGAAAAATGACAGCTGTCACATTCATGGGGTGCTGGGAAGAAATCGCTATGTTTGAAAATGTTTGAGTCAACATATTGAAAATTACCAAAGTTATGAGCCTGCATTTGCAAATTTCAATTTAGGCTCATAATTTTGTTATTTTTTAAATATTTTTACCCCAAATTTTAAACATACCCTTCTTAAGACCCCACCTCATACACAAAGGTAGAGAAAATGTTCAACTCCTGCCCGAAAGGTGATTTTGCACAGGGAACACAGAATCACCTTTTGGGACTGATTTGTCTGATTTCACTGCCATTGTTCATGAGGATGGGTCCCAAATAAGGCATAATGAAAATCTGGGGCAAAAATATTCAAAATTGGCCAAGTTATGCCATTAAATTTAAAATCCCATTGAAATACATTGAACTCCATTCCTGATTTCCTCAGTTCACAGTCTGGCATTGAAGAGTGAAAACTTGTCTCCAGCCCTGAGAGTATTACAGTGTTGGACCCCCTCCATGGGTAAGTAAGGGCTTGGGGAGGTGAGGGGTGGTTGGTGCTGAGTGGGAGGGTCAGGTGGAAGGACTAACGGCAGTGGCAGCAACAGACATTGATGGATGTTTATCTTTTTTACAGGGTATGTGAAAAAAAATCTATTTGGGATGGTTTTCTTTATTTCAGGCGGCGCTAGAGTGAGCACCCCAGTGTCAGTGTTGTGTTTGTAGGGGTGTGTGGGGTGGTGGGTGCTGAGTAGGAGGGTTGGGTGGGGGGCTAACAGCATCAGCAGCAACAGTCATCAATGGATGGTTTTCTTTTGCTGGGTATAGTTAATAAAACAAAACAAACTCTTAGGGACAGTTTTCTTTATTTAAAGTGGCAACACTGGGGGATTGGGCACCCCCAATGTCCATGTTATATTGGGGGGAGGTGCCAAGAGGGAGGGTTAGTTGGGGGGGACAGTTATGGTGGGGGAGGCAACAGACATCAGTGAATGATTTTCTTTGTTACAGTGCTTTTTTGTGTCTGTATTATATAAGGCAAGCACCCTCTCTCTCTCTTTCTCTTTCTCTCTCTCTCTGTGCATATTCCAGTGTGTTTGCTATGTAGTATTGCATGACTGCACTCCCTCCTTCATTGGCAAGTATTATTAGTAAAGTGCTGTCATTTATTGTTGCTGTATGCTGCTTGTGCTTATTTTAGTGCTAATGAATCAGGGGTGTTGGATGGCTGCTCATTAAATCTGAATTTCCATGGTGAGCCATTAAAGGTCGTTAGTTTTCCTATGACATCCTGTATAGATGACATTTAAACTAGTAGTGCTATTCAGAGCAAGAAAAAGTAATGATGGACAGTTTTCTTTATTTCAAGTGGTGACACTAGGGGTTGGGCGCCCCCAGTGTCGGTGTTATGTTTATGTGGGTGGTGGTGGGTGCTGAGTTGGAGGGTTGGTGGGGGAACAGTAAGGGCAGTGGCAGCAACAGACATCGATGGACAGTTTTCTTTGTTACAGGGTGTAATTCAACCTCAGCAGGGTGAGTGGTATAGATCAAAGGAAAAACCCGACCTATGATTGGGTTGTCTCTTTCCTTTGAAATGCATAAAGTTTCCACCCAGCAAGTCAGAACACTGTCATGACCAGTTTGGCTGATGATTGGTGTGACACTGATGAGCCCCTTGCAGACCTCGCTACATTGGACTAACAGTGTCACACCCCTCAAAAGTCACTCTCCTAACAAAATGTTCATTGCACATGGGAACATAAAAAGGATAATGAAAGAACAGATTTTAGAAGCCCCTAATGTTTATATCAAGTTTTTCAATTGCCTGAAAAACTTTTTGATAGCTTTTGTCTTCAAACTGGTAGCTGTGAATGGTCTTGTATTCGGAAAGTAAGTGCTGATCTTCTGTTTAACTTATATCTAACTGTGAAGTGCCTCTGTCACATTTAATCCCAGAACTGTCATTTCAGGTGTTTAATCCTAATTTGTGTGACTGCTCTGATATGTTGTATTGCATGAAAAAGCACTAGAGGCATCACTCAAAATTATGTATGAAAGGTTGATATAAACTCTAAATTCAAACCATCCAGTGAAATGAAATCAATCCAAACTCACAGCACTAACCTCAGCGCTTCGTGTCCTTAGCATGACTCTTCATCAGGGGGCCTCTGGTTTAACTTTTGAGTTTATTTCAACATTTTCTACATAATTATGAGTGCTGCCTCTAGTGCTTTTTTGTGTCTGTGTTATAAAAGGCAAGCACCCACTCTCTCTGTGTGTACGTGTTCCAGTGTGTCTGCTATGTAGTATTGCATGACTGCACTCCCTCCTTCATTGGCAAGTACTACTAGTAAAGTGCTGTCATTTATTGTTGCTATATGCTGCTTGTGCTGACTTTGGTGCTAATGATTCAGGAGTGTGGGATGGCTGCTCATTAAATCTGAGTCTCCATGGTGAGCCATGAATGGTCATTAGTTTTCCTATGACATCCTGTATAGATGACATTTAAACTAGTAATGCTGTTCAGAGTATCAACATATTCTGAGTATCACAGTACTGCTTAACACAATATAGTTTATGGCCTTGTTCACACTGTGCTACTTAAAATGTTTTATCAGTGGTAAAACGTTTTAAGTGGCTGCAAGCACGGTTTGCGTTCGCACTTAGCACGACTTTTCAACCGTTTAGGTGAAACCGTGCTCAAACCCTGCTTCGAGGTAGGCTTGAGCATGGTTTTCAAAATGGTTCTGATTCTAATTTGGACTCGCCCTCAGTGAGAGCAGGATGACACAGTTTCCAGAGCACGATTCTGCAGTTTTCAGTGTCACTGCAAAGCATGATGGTAATCAGCTTTCGGGTGCTGAGAGTGCCAGAAAATGGATAGTGCCACTGCAGTGAGAACATACTGACACGGATTTGTTAAGGCGCCAACACGTTTTCAAACTCACTTTACACAGTGTGGACACTTTAAAATGGTAAGCTTTAATCCGTTTCTAATAACGTGTTAAAGAACTATTTTCCAGTGTCCCGCAGTGTGAACAGGGCCTATGACACTAATGTACAGTATTTCCAGCTTGTGCTGGTTAGTTACATAGAAACATTGACGTTGTCAGCAGATAAAAACCAAGGGTCCATCCAGTCTACCCATAGATTCCTACCTGTCCCCCTGCCCTGCTGACTAGAGGTTGTTTCATTAAACTTTCATTCACCTCATTCTGGACAGTATCACATACCTGCCATAGCACTGTCCATGGAAAATAGTGTCCCAGTGTCTCAGTTTTCAAGTGTTTGCTAAGCAGTAGCTAATACTGCACCAAAAATACTTAACTGTCATCTTGATTACTCCTAGCTGCAGGATTTACAATACCAGAGAAAGGAAGTGTGTGTGGAAGCACCAAGTCCAACCATGTGAGCCTGTAACCCAGTGTTTAGAGCACTGGAACGGTATTCTGGGGGCCTGGGTTCAGTTCCCAGTAAGTTATATTATTTCTTTCTCACTACAATTTGTGATTTAATTGCTGAACAGTGGCTAATACAGCACTAAATACATCTAATTGTCGGGGCCATGTGATGCAGCCCAGCTAAATGCAGCCTGGTTTCCAAGGCTCTGACTAAGGCAGTTTAAATCTGTGACAATCTGCACTCTAAACCCCTCAATGTTGCTTGTTTTTGACATTTTTAGGCTGCTGGCAGCTGCCTGGCCATGGAATGGGATGATGCTTCTGAAGTGCTATCAGCTAAAAAACAAACTCTCTGCTTCTCCCAGCAGCCCAGCTGAAGCCGTTATCAAGATGGCTGACCCCTTCTATGAGTAGGCATCAGAGTTAGGGCTCCTTACTTGGGAGCTTTTTGAAATCATGGCCTTTATGAGGGTTATACAAGCTGAGCTATCTAAAGTTATAAAGACCTTGACTGCAGTTGAGATCCCTGTAAATGCATTGGGAGTCCGTGTAGCAGAAACTGAGATCAGAACCAATCAGCTGGAAGGCTGGAGCCACCATGCAGTGTAGCGTGTCATACTCATGGAAAAAGTGATCTGACTGCTCAGCGATTAACTGGATGATCAAGAGACCCATAATCAGAGAAATAATGTGCAGCTGTTCGGCCTCTCTGAGGTGGTAGAAGGTGCTGACAGGATTGACATTATTCAGCGACTCCTGCGTCAGCTTCTTAATCAATATTGGGGCCACCTGACTGAAAAAGATAGGGCACATCATGTCCCTTCAGGACTTAACCAGCAAACCAGAATGCTCATCTTTAGCTCATCATCTTCCTCTTGTTCTGCTATTAAGACTGGAAGCAGATCCTTGTTAAGGTCCGAGGGATCAAGGAACTTACTTGGCAAGAACCTAAGCTTTCCCTGCAGCCAGATTTCCCAAAAAGGGTAACTGATAAGTGAACATCCTTCAGTCATGTCTGGGATCTAATGAATGACAGGAGTCTGAAGTGTTCCCTAGGTGCACCAGCCATCCTCTGGCTTACAATAGGGAGGAGGACGATGACTTTTACCTACCTGAAAGAGGCTCAGCAGTTCATTTTAGATAATATGGGTCAGCCAATGCCTGGCACTCCTCAATACAGCTAATAGCACCAGGATCTGAAATCACAGTGCAGCCCCACCCACATGACACTGAAGAATCCAACTCCAAGTCCTGGGGGACCAACACTAATGGCATTCTCTGGCGAGTGAGTCTGAAGATTCAGTGGACTTTGGGACCTAGACAGTGGCATGATTTGGATTCTTCTCAGCTTCTATGGAATCCGCAGTCTGTATTCTTATCTCATTTCTAGTGTGTTGTGAGTACTGTATTCAGCTGCTTGATCAGCCCTTAGGGAGGTCTCTTTGCTCCTTTTCAGTGATCTATGGACTTGTGCAGTTTATGGGACTGTGGTTTTCAACTGGAGCACATGCTTTCCACATGGTATATTCTCTTTAGAGTGCTGGGGTTTGTGGGGGGGGGGATGGGGGTCTGGTGCATTAAGGTGGGTTGGGCTGGGAGTTTGATATACCATTTTTATGGCCCTGTCTGCAGATTGGGTTTGGGTAGGGAGGTGGATGGTGGAGGCTATAGAGGGGCTAATGATTGTCTTTGCTACTCACAGTGTGATGGTCATTGCTGAAAACTTTTGTGAGATTACCGCTCACCTGCAGATGCCCTTTCTGTATGTTTACTTTTGTCTTTTGATAGCCATGCATGCATAACTTATGGCACCACTGTTGGCTCTGGCTGATGCTGGTTCAATGACTTATGAGGGAGGGTCCCTGTTTCTTTTGCCTCGTAGGTGTTTCAGGTGGCCTATTATGTGACCTTCATGTTATGCTGACTGGCTGTGTTACAGGAGCTTCCTCTTGGCTTCTCCCATGGCTTTATGCCCTCATGGTAGGAAGAGGGATGACTGGGGAGGGAGGAGCTTCCCCTGTCCTCAGGTTTACCGTGCACATCATTTGGCACCATTTATTTCTGGTTGGAGTAGCGTGACTTACTGAGCTGTGCCTTGTGCTTTAGTCCTGCGATAGCTCTCCCAAGCTCAGCCCTAGAAGAGGGGGATAGACAAGGCAGAGGGAAGTATCTATAGCTCCCTCCATCTGTCAACTCAGGACCCCACTCTTGTTACTACAGGCATGACTGTATCTATTTAGAAAATGGTAAGAGTGGATTCTCCATTCTGATTGGCCAAAAGCGTCTCCAACCTGGGCATTTATTTTCAATAAATGCCCAGGTAAAATTAAGTACCAGTCAAGTGCCACTTCACCAGGTACCCTGCTATACTGGTGCCCAGCCTGTTTTTTCATTGGCTGAAAGCATCCGGTGAAATTTCAAATAGCTGCCATGTTTTTCTCTCGCTTAACAAGAGCTACTGTCCCTCCACCTCCCCCTCCCCCTCCCACACTCCTTATCTCACTGCAGTGCCAACACAAAAAAAATAACCCACACTCTGCATAGTTCGTGATTGGGAAGAGTGATGAAATATAAATTTTACATAGCCGTATTCTTTTGCAACTGCACCACTCTCCTGACCGCACTGTTGCACTACGGTGACGAACCAAAAGAAAAACAAAGCCGTCTTCCATTTCGATTCATCGCATGAAGCGTCTTTTAAAAACTGGCAGAAAATCGACTCCCTCATACCACAATCTCCTCACACTTAGTCCAGCTCCTCATAAAAATGAAAAATAAACAAAGAATGTACGTCAGGGCTGTTCCTCATTATCTGTTAGACTCACGCACGCAAGCTTAACTAACACATCTTCTGTAAGCTACAAAATAAAAAAAAACAGTCATGCGTCAAAGGAGACACACATTTCTTCCTGAAGTGGCAGTGTGTGTGAGTGTGTGTTTTGGGGAGGGGGGGTTCAACAGATTAGAACAGCTCTATGGGGAGGAGCAACAGCAGCTGGAACAGCCATTAAAGATCTGCATTATTTCTTCAACAAATACATTTGTTCTAGTACTTATATGATTTTTTAAACTTATTTCCTGTCTTATTTTGCCACTTAATTTAAATTTACTAAGATGGCTATTTTCTATATATACCTCTGTGGTGGACATTAGAATACTGACCTTCCAGGTTATAAGGCCCTCCACCCGTGGTGTCGGGCCTCATTATGCCCTGGGCGGTCCGGGTATTTCAGTAATGCCCACCCTGTCGGGTATTATTGCTTACATAACCCACTTAGTTAATGGGGTCTCTGCCTCCCAGTTTTCCCACACATAGTTCTCCTGCCTATAAACTGCCTTTGGTTTTCACGTCATTATTCAATACCTCTGTGATCTGGAGGCCTTGGCCTTGGGGGCAGGTAAACATGGGGGGGGGGGTGTCAGGCTCTGTGGATCATGGAGTGAGTGCAGGAATTTGTATGTGTGTTTTATGGGCTTGTTATGAATTGCTTATAAAGGAGGGGGAGGTGTGGATGATGGGATGCCCATGGCTTTTTAGATATGAGTTAGGAGTGAGTGAATGGCCTGGACTGAACCATGGGTTCGACCTAACACCCTTTATTTAAAAGTAACAAAATTGTAAATATTTATTTGTGAATTAACTGATACTGATTTGATTCCCTTATAGCACTTTTACAAGGTACTGTATATACTTGAGGTTCTTTGTGTCAAGAAGAGGCAATTTAGACTTGGATACCAGAACCCCTACATATGCCAGCAATTGAATCACACATATAGTGACTTCAGAGCTACCTGTAATATAATATAAATGAATTTAGTTACTTGGTAACGTTAATTATTAAGTTATATTACAGAAAATGGGTCATTGTAAAATATTTTAAATATTTTTGTCATAATGTTTGTAAATATGTAGATATTTATAAGTTTGCACCTGCACCTTAGTCACGTTTTTTATGAATGGTACCTTAGTCTGTCTTAATAGTGAGTAATTGGGGACTGTTCCCTTAAGCATACACTGTATATGATGTCAAAACTAAGGCTCCTTGCCTTTGAAAAAGCACTTTGTGTGAAACACGTTAGGCAGTTTCCTGAGTGGGCTTTTTAACTTTTGTGCCACCAGACACTTCAAATAAAGGAATTCAAGCAGTGATTCCAAGTTGCCCACATGCTGACTGAGGCAGTGAGTGCCACAAATACAGGTTACTCACCTGTAACAGGAGTTCTAGGAATGGTATATGTTGTTCATCCACACTCATTGGCAGTATCCTTGCCGCTTTAAATCTTGCCGGAAGGTCTTCAAGCTTGCTCCTCCCACCCACCCGGGTGGTATAACTCTGGCTCCGCCCCATGACGCCAGATCTGCCCGGCTGGAAGCTCAGGTTGTGCGTCGAAGGCGGGGTGGGTCAGGATGAACAACATATACCATTCCTAGAACTCCTGTTACAGGTGAGTAACCTGTATTTCTAGGACATGGATATGTTGTTCATCCACACTCATTGGCAGACTCCTAGCAGTTCTCCGGGAGGAGGGAGGCAAGACGCACACCCCATATACTTACTTGGGAAAGAGAGACTGAGAACCGAGGCCCCAAAACCAGCATCCCGGCGTGACTCAAGGTCGATGTGGTAGTGGGTAATGAAGGTGTTTGCTGACTTCCAGGTAGCAGCCCTGCAGATTTCCTGGATAGGGACGCCCCTGGAAGCAGCCACTCTGCAGCAGTATGGCGGGTAGAATGAGCCTTATCCTCTGGGAGGCTCCATGCCCGCCAACTTATAGCAGAGATCTATGCAGGAGGTTACCCACCTGCTTATCGTCCGCTTGCTGCAGGTCTGCCAGATGCGGCTTCAGCGTAGGTGACAAACAGCTGGCGAACCTCTCTCAATTTCAGCGCCGCGGCGCCTCCTTATAATAAGCGAGCCTCTAGGGTCCAGAGATGGAGCCTATATTCGGCCTCCCGAGGTGTGATTGGGGTAGAACACCGGCAGAGTCAACACCTGGTTAAGGTGAAACTCCGACACCACCTTCGGAAGGAATTTCGGTGGGGGCGAGGACAACCTTGTCCCTGTGGAAGACCAGGTAAGGAGACTCGATGGAAAGCTCTGGAGCTCTCCCATCCTTCTGGCTGACGGATAGCCACCAAGAAGGCGGTCTTCCACGACAGGTGAGAGAGAGCACACCTGTCATAGGTTCGAATGGCTTGCCCATGAGCTTTGCCAGTACCAGCAGTAGATCCCTGCTGGAGGTGGGGTTCCCCACTGGAGGAAATGTGATCAAGGCCTTTGAAAAGCGCCAGACCACCTCTCCTGCGCCATCGACTGCTTCCCGCCCGCGCCGGTAAGCAGAGATGGCTGCCAGGTAAACTTTAGGTCGTCGACCAAGCCCTTGACTAGAAAGGGACCATAAATAGTCCAAGATGCTTGCCAAGGAACAGGAGGAAGGGTCCAAGCCCTTGCCCTGACACCAAATGGAAAACCTTTTCCATTTGAAGGCATAGCATTTTCTGGTCGACTCCTTACGGGACGCCTCAACTACATTGAGGACCTCGTCGGAAAGACCCAAGGCCTGGAACTCTAGCCGCTCAGGAACCAGGCCGTCAGGTGCAGGGATTGAAGGTCCGGATGGAACACCTTCCCCTGATTGACTGAGAGCAGGTCCGGGCGAGCTGGAAGCTGCCGTGAGTCCTGAGCTGAGACTGAGGAGATCTGGTACCAGAACTGGCGAGGCCAGTCTGGCTATCAGAATCACCTGCGCCTTGTCCTCCTCGCCTTGAGAAGCACCTTGTGATCAAGGGAAATGGGGAAAGGCGAAAAGAGCCCGGGGGTCCATTGCCTCGAGAAGGCATCCCCTGCAGCGAGCCCTGCTGAGGGGGCGGGCATGGAACAGACTCAGCCGCTTCTCCATGGAGGCAAACAGGTCCACCTGAGGTGTGCCCCAAAGGGAGAACAGATGCTGTACTACCTCCGCAGGAGAGACCACTGTGGATGCAGCCCCTATCCGGCTCAGGGCATCGGTCAGGGTGTTGGAGGCTCCTGCCACGTGAATGGCTAGGAGATCCGCCTCCAGGACAAGACGAAAGGACCAAATGCGAGAGCCTTGCATAGAAGGCATGAGCGCTGCCTCGCTCTGGCGGTTCAGATAGTACATGGTCGTGGGTATTGTCCGTCTGGACTCGACCACTTGACCCCGGAGGAATGGAGCAAAGGCGGTGAGAGCTAGGGCGGACCGCCGAGCTCCAGCAGGTTGATGTGGCATCGGGACTCCCATGGGACCAGAGGCCATGAGCCCGGTGTTCCCCAGATGGGCACCCCAACCCATCAGAGAGGCATCGGCCGATAGAGAGACCGCCGGCTCGGGCGGACTAACGGGATGCCTCCTGCAAATGATCTGGAACGGTCCACCACTGGAGAGTTGCTCCACATCCCCTGTGTCACCGACACAAGCTGGTCCAAGGGATCGTGAGCTGCTGTGACCACTGGCTGGCCAGTCCCCACTGAAGGGACGCATGTTCCAGCGGCCCAACGGACCACGCTGGTGCAGGCCGCCATGAGACCCAGGAGGCGAGGAAGTCCCGGCAGGGCGAATTGCCCAACCAGAAATGATCGGAAAAGGAGGAAAGAACCTCGCCCTGTCCGCCGGAGCCGCCTGGTCAAGAGAGTCGAGCCGCGCCCGATGAATAGAATCACCTGCTCGCTCGAGTTCCCGACTGGCCTCGTTGGATAAGGAGGCCCAGTTGAGAGCAGACCTGGAGGGCCAGATCTCTGGACCACTCCGCCTCCTCCTGGAGGGAGGCTGCTATCAGCCAGTCGTCCAGGTAAGGGTACACCCGACCCCTCGGCCAAGAGAGAGAATGCTGTCACCACTGCCATGCATTTGGTGAAGACCCTGGAGCTGGAGACAAGCCGAAGGGCATGGCTTGAACTCGAAGAGGGATCCTTCCGCTCGAAGCGAAGGAATCTCTGGTGAGACGGACGGATAGGGACGGAAAAAAACGCTGGCCCTGCAAGTCCAGAGAGCAGAACCACACGCCGCTCCTCGAGATGGTATTATCTGAGCCAGAGTGACCATCCTGAAGGTTCGAGACCTTAGGAACTTGTTTAGGCCGGTAGGTCGAGAATGGGCGCCAGCCCCCGTCCGCTTCGAACCAGGAAGTACCTGGACACAAACCCTGGGTCTGAAGGAGGGTCCACCTCTCTTACCACCTCCTTCTGGAGGAGGAGAGCGTGTCGGCTCGACGAGCCAGTGAGGCTGGGATCCCGGCCCCCGAGGGGCACGGCCTGGAAGGGTGGTGCCTGCTCGAATTCCAGAGGCAGGCCTTCCCACCACCTCTCAAGACCCACCTGTCCGTGGTAACAGCGGACCAGGCGGAACGGAAGGCCGGAGCCGCCTCACTGGGACCTAGGTGCAAGGTGACGGGATGAGGGCTACACCCCTCAGCCCGCCACTGGGCAGGCTTGGAGGAGGGACCGCCGAGGACCTCCTGGGCCCTTTCCTCCCTGCCTCCTGTTAGAGGAAGCCGCGGCTTGGGTTTGGGATGCCAAGGCCGAGCCTGCTGGCCCTGACGTTGCTGGGCCGGGCGCGCCCGGGGCACAGAAGGACGAAAGGGCTTAGGCTGTGGTTTGCGGCCTTTGTCCTTCTGAGCGGAAGAGACCAAGTCCAAGGTGGCATTGGACTTCTCGATCCTCTGCAGGTGACCTTCCACCCCAGGGCCGAAGAGGTCAGTCCCCAAAAAGGGAACATCCGCCAACTTGTGCTGGGTATCCGAAGTAAAGGTGGATATCCTCAGCCAAGCCTGCCGACGATAGCCACCGCGGCCGCCCACCGATCTGGCACATGAGTCCCTATATCCAAAGCAGTCTGGAGCTGCTGTTTGGCCACTGCTCTGCCCTGGTCCCGCACCTGCTTAACCGTAGTCTGCAGATCGCGGGAAGATGAGGGATGACTCATCCAGGGAGCCCAACAGGGCATGAGAAAATGTGCCATGAGGACGGCCGAACTGGCCTGACGAAGGCGAGAGGACGAAGCGACTTTTCGCCGATATAGTCCAATTTCTTGACTCTTGTCAGGAGGTTTGTCCACATCCCTGGCGTTGCCGGCGCGCCGGAAAACGCTGTCGGTAACCAACCCCTCAGCAGAGGGGTGTTCCGAAAAACCGGACAAGGAACCGGTAGGGACCGCATACTTCCTGGCCATCCTGGCCGAAGGCGCAGGGCAGGAAGCAGGGCGCTGCCAAAGTTCCAGTGCCGGACCCACTATGGCCTCGGCCACCGGAAAGGCCTCCGTCGGAGAATCCCCTCGGTCCAGAATCTCCGTGAGGGGATACCTGGCCCGCTTGGAAACGGGTTCGAGCTCCATCCCGTAGACTCCGAGATGAGCCGAAGCAGTCCTAGGAAGGACGACGGCTATCGTCCATTGACTGATTCTCCTGAAGACTCCAAGTCCAGTCGCTTGGAGAAGAAGGAGGAATCATCTTCGGACTCGGAAGAGTCCTCGAAGAGCTGCCTCTGGCCTGAGCCACCCTTCACCTGCCGAGGTCGGTCGGGAGTGAGGGTAACTGACAGCCGATGGGGTAAACCCTTAGCCGACCGAGAATCTCTGGTCGAGCCCCAATTGGTGGCTGTGGAGGCGGGAGGTTCCACCGAATCGGTGGAGCAGCTGGTTTTGGCCAACAACCGCCTGGTATAGGCCTCGGATGTCGAGGGTTGTGTCGGCTGCCCCGTGACAGCCACTTAATGGCGGCGGACGCACGGAGTCGGCTTATTCCCAGCCAGGAGGAGCTGTTGCAACATAAGGTCCTCGTACCGTCGACGTAATTTACGCCGAAGCCTCCCCTCATCCGAGGAGGAGGACGAGGACGAGCGGCGACGCCGCTTACCGCGGTGCCGAGACCGAGACCGCCTATGACGGTGGGATCGGCTGGACCGCGAAGAGGTCCGAGACCGAGACCGAGAGTCCCGGAATTTCCGGGGTCGGTGCGGGGAGGTGTCGGCCGGAACCGACACTCCCTTCGGCTCGGAAGGTCCATCCGAGGGCTCCGGAACCGGAGGCACAGGCGAGCCCATGGGATCCTCAACTCCTCCCGGGGAACCGGGAGAGGAATTGCTGCTAAAGGCGACAGCTCGTCAATGGGTCGAGAAAATCTCGACTTCATCGGTGGAGTCTCGGTCAACTGACCTGACGGGACACCGTGAGGCCAGTGGCCAAGCCGAGCGGGTCGATCAGGCGACGGTCGACGGCCCGGAGAGGGACCTTCTCGGCCCCAAGAGCGCCGACGGAGGGGATTTACCCCTGTCCTCTTGGACCGAGAATAAGGTCCAGCAGACGCAGGCCCTTCTCCTTTAGTGGAGAGGGACAGACAAAGCTCTTAAAGAAGCGCTGTAGGAAGAACCCAGAGAGAGCGGATAAATGCCGCGCCGAGGAAGATACGGCCCCGGCGCCTCCTTCTCGAGGGCTACCATCCGCCGAGCTGATCCGCCGAAAGCCCGCCGCTGGACACCGCCAACCGGCCTCCTGACTTCACCGAGGGAACGCTCGACGCGCCCAGTTGCAACCGGGCAGCACGGTCTCGAGGACGAGGTCGAGAAAGATGAGCACAGGTCGCAAGCCTGCGGGTCGTGCTCAAGGCCTAAGCAGTATACACACGTGAGTGAGGATCCGTCCGAGACATCTTCTGCCCGCATGGGCATCTCCAAACTGGGAGTCGATTTGTCCATCGCAGCCGCGAGGGATAGAAGACTGAAGTCTTTTTGCAAAATTTTATTTTTAAATCCGCAAACGGAGAAATAGAACTAGTCGAACGCAGAGAGCGTTAAGGAGGGAACCTGAGCTTCAAGCGTAAGGAAGATCTGGCGCTGCGAGGCGGAGCGAGTTATACCACCCGGTGGGTGGGAGGAGCAAGCTTGAAGACCTTCCGGCAAGATTTAAAGCAGCAAGGATACTGCCAATGAGTGTGGATGAACAACATATCCATGTCCCTAGAAATGTTTTTTTTGTTACGTGGGTAGCATGGTGCTCTTCATCTACTTACTATCTAAACTGTCCCACAGCCCCACCACCTATTATAGAGCCCTGCAGAGATGGGGGCAAGTCCGCTGACCACTGGGGGAGGTGCTGCTTGCCTCTTATCCTCTAGGTAAAGAGGATGAAGCTGAGCAGTGACCATTGCCACATGCTCTCCTCAGGGACATTACATGTCCACTGGTATCTGTGCTTTGCTTCCTGATAATCTTCCCCAGGATCCTGGATTTGGAACATGAGCCACCCCCCCCCCCAGATTGTAAGTGGATGCTCTTACCATGAGGCTAGTGGTTCTGACTCAGTCGAAACATTTTGAAAGCAGAGTAGATACAGTATGATTTTTGCCAGATACAGGATGTAACAAAGACAACAATTCCCTTGTCTAAGCATCTGTTAGTGGTATCTTTGTTAACCTCCCTGGGCAGCAAAGAGTGTTTAGGAATAGAAAGGATCTGATTTGATATAAATCTGATCCTATATATTGAAGGGCCTTTTATACAAATGGTATCCCAAAGCTTTCTATTAGGCCAGTGTCTGATTATTAGAGATAGTGGTAGTTCACCAATATATAGAATAATGTATGGAAGCACATACACAACAAGGCTGTTTTTTCCACTGTGTGAGTACCATTATTTCAGAGTGACATCAAAAGTGAAGCTTGCGAGGTCCATGTTGTCATGGTAACCATAAGGCAGAAAAAACAGCATTGTTTTGTATTGGGGGCTCCCATACCTTATTTTATATAGTGTATGGTAAAGAAAAACACTAATCCGCATGTTGGTTTAAGTAATCTTTACTGAACTGCATTCTCTGACATCTGATTTTTTTCAAAGCGCTACTGACCGAACGCATCACTATAATGCAAGCATTGGTAGTCTGACTGAAAAACACCTGATTGGGATCATTGTTGTGTGACTTGTCTAATGCAGCAGAATGAAAAGTCATTCTGCTACTGTACAAACATCACTAGTGCCGCACAATGACATTTGACAGGACAGGGAATCCATGCTGAACATCTTGGCACCATACACTATAAATCACTCCATCAGCTACTTGTTCCTTCATGTTCTTTTTACACCACTTCAGGTGTGATTCTGTGTAAACAAGTGCACCAAAGCTTCAGCTGTACCAGACCCAGTTGGACACAAAATTTTTTTTTTTTGTTATACTTTTTTACTCCTTCCTCTGCGGCTGGGGGGTGTTACCTATGGTTCCCCCCAGTCTGGCCTGACCTTCAGCCCCTGCTCTGCCCCCAATCCCCAAGCTGTACTCCTTACCTCCACCTACACAGTGATCAGCCATGGTGGGCACACGACCACCGCCACGGGATCCGGGGGGGTTTCGGCAAGGAGGAGCATCCAGGGACCAGAAGCCGACGGTGCTGCCTGTCCAACCCTCATGTAGCCCGCAAGGTTTTTCCACATTTTCTCCCCGTACGTCCGAGGCGTGCCATGACGCCAAGGGATCAGAGCGCGCATGCTACGATACACTCCCATCCCAGGCCCACCCGGCATCGTCCCTCTACTCCTGCCCATGACCTGCCAAGCTCCCAGCCGCCGCTAGGAGCTGCCATGTCACTAAGGCAACTCCACCCTCCCAGAGAAGGAGAGCAGTCTTACAGACGCTCAATCCTTCTCCTCCTGCCGACCCCCGATGACCCAGGCTCATTCCCGAACCTGGGTCGCCGGCATAGAGTGAGGTGTGGCGTCCAGCGCCTCAACCCTCAGCGCCACCGGGCCGGCCAGTTGGACACAAAATTTAAACTGAGACACTTATACAAAACTCTGCCAAACCCATTTATGTACTGTATTTTGAAATTCACATCAAACAGATGACAGGATGGCCCCAGTAGATCCATAGGAATAGTTGTACTTTAATTCCTTCCATTCAGAAAACAAAATTAAATATATATTTTCCATAACATAGTTTGAGGGAGCATTCTCAATAAGTAGGAGCTCTCTTTTCCCTGCACATGAGATACTTCTACATTGTAAAGATTGTCTGATGTGCTGGTGCACTGGAAATGGGCATGTTCATGACTTCCGATGACATGCGAGTATGACAACATGGTGATTTTTACAGCTCTGACCACCTGAGTAAAATCCTAGCATATCCAGGCAGCTAAACAATTCTTTGAAGAAGCTAGCTAATCCTACCTGATACAGATGTCATGGAAATCAGCAAAGGTGAAACTGGGAATGCCAGCAGCTAAACTAAAGATATTAATGGACAGAACACAACAGAGTGCCTAGGCCTCGAGATCCTGCTCTTTACATTCCCAATCACCTGCTTTCATCTTATCGCTGGACTCAGACTTTGACTACGATGATAGGGTGAGCTCATCATGGCAACAGACAAACAGGACAGCAAGTCCTGGCATCGGTAAATAAAATTGAATCTGCCTTTGCCAATTTGGAAATCAGCCTGAGAGCCATTGATAAAAAGATCAGCATGACTAATGCCAGAGTGGGGGAACTTACAGGCAAGGTGGGAATTCATGACAGAATGCTGCTGTTTCTTTTGATGAGAGAGAAATAACTTCAGCATCGGGCTGATGGACCCCACTCCCCTTATCATTCACCAACAAGATGGATACAATGAAAGTGAATGCCTTGCCCAGGCTTGTTATTATTGTATCAAAATGTACCCAACCAGATTCCAAGAGAAGACTGGAAGGCACTGCAGAGTGCAAGCAAGAGATTTGCATGGCATGGGCGCAGGCCACAAATGAAAAGGAAAATTCTGCAGAGACATAAACACTCAGGAGGCATAGGAATACCTGCTTTCAAAGCATGCTACACAGCAGCTCAAATTACCCCATTAATTGGGATGCTCGAACCACATACAGATAGGTTGTGGTTACAAGTGGGAGACGATACAGTACAATGGGGGGGGGCACACCTCAAATCACTTATTTGGAAAACAACCAAGTAAAGGGTCTTAAGAAAGTAATAAACATGTGGGCTAAACATAGGCTTTGGATGTGGCAATAAACTAAAAGAAATATAGGGATAACTGCCCCTTACAGTAGATTGGTTCCAATATCCATGAACTCAGATTTCACCCCAGCTGAAATGGGTGATGCGTTCAAGAGATGGAAAAGAGCAGGGCTGAGATATTTTTAATTAATTAATTTATTTATTTCAAAAATTTTACCAAGAAAGATATTGTACTGAGCTTATATTGGCTTATTTTTAGATGGGTGCTGGGGAGGGTGAAGAGTAAAGAACAAAGTACAATATACAAAATAATACAATAATATAGAAATAAGTATTACAAAACAAATTACAAGAAATGCTTCAAGAATAAAATTGCCATATAGTAAATTGTGGAACAAGCAAAACAATATTAAACAGTGAGCAATAGCACATAGAGGATAATGGATGGGCAGCAGTTAAGAACAACACTGTATTCACTTCAAGAGGGTGCCATGACAATGTAATAAACCTCGAGAGTGAAGCTCAAGAGGTTTCCTGTTGTCCTGGCAACCCTGAGAAGTGATTTCAGCATTGTTGTTAACTGATGCCTATCCTTTGTCTTTTATAATGTATGGGCACCAGTAGTCAACAACAGAGCATTTCTGGAGTCATGGGTCCAGTTCACTTATGTGGCCCAAATGTAGCATGGCTGAGCTGGGACAGAGAATCGCTCTATGTGGCTGCATTGGTGAGGGGAAAGTTGAGGCAGCTTGGGAAGAGCTTAAGGTTCACACACACACACACACACACACACACATCACTACCAACTCTGGTACTCTAGTACTGTACAGTTGTATTTTCCCCCCCCAAAGCACCATTCTCTTTCAACGATTTCTCACCATGCGGCCGTTCATGAGGAGTGAGGTTTGCATGGCAGAGATGCGCAAAAACATTCAAAGTTGTTGTATCATCAATGTGATGTACGTAAGATAACAACCTAATGACATCACATCGGTGGTACAACAAAGGTAGGAATTCACCAAATTTCATTTATAATAGTGCTGTCCCATACACTACAATAACATATGGAGCAGGGAGTAGTGATTGATGACATGGGTAGAGCAGCTGTGCTAGTGTCAGCGTAGGGTGGGAGACAGCTAGCAGAAGTCTGTCCCAATATCAGAAGCAGCTGCAGAAGTGAATAGAGAATTCATGGAGGAGAGTCTTCAGAAAAAGAAAGGAAGGAGCAAAGTGAATGGGGGGGAGACCCAAAGTGTAGGGAAGCAGAATGAGAAGGCAGATCGGCCAGCAGTAGACTTCCATTTGTGGGAGAGAAAGAGAGTGAAAGCAACCATTGTAAAGGGCGTAAGAAGTAGAAGGGGGAATAGAGAGGGGAGAAGTAACATATGAGGGGTGGGAGCCAAGCCAAAATTTGGAGCTAAAAGAGGCACAGTGGATATGGTCCCTGGCATCAAGAGAAGGGGGGGAGGGAGAGGGATGTATACAAAGAACAGTGGTGAGTACGCAGAGGTTTGTCAAGGGCAAGCACTGCAAAGAATGTCTCCATAGTTGAAAATGAGGCGATAAACTTAGTGAGCATTTCCCTGTCTACAGGAAGCAGGATACTTCTCTTATTCCTGTAAAGTACTCCAAGTTGGTGTGAAGCTTCTTGTGATCTGCATCCACATGAGCAGAGAAATCAAGGTGGTGATCCAGCCAGACTCACGTGTACTTGAAAGAGGAGACATCCTCAATCACTGCACCATCAAGGTTGTGAAAGGAAGGAAGGAAGAGGGAGACTTAGCAAGCTTCTGCCTGGTGCCAAAGTCTTAGAGACCATTTTCTTTGCATTGAGGGATAACCAATTTTCTGGGAGCCAGTGCTGCATGTTGTTGAAGTCCAGCTGGAGCTGGTTTCTGAGGTCAGGTGCAGGCTAGTGTGAGTGCTATATCCTCTACGTACATATATATGGACACAGAGGACCAGGCAGTAGGAAGATCATTTAGAAAAATGGAGAAAAGAATTGGGCCAAGGACAGACCCTTGAGGGATGCCTGAGCTGATTGGGAGTGTGTGTGTGTGTGTGTGTGTGTGGGGTGGGAGACGGAGTCTGTAGTACAGACAGCTTGTGAACTGCCCTCAAAGTAGGAGTGGAACCACTCAACAATTTTACCAGTTATACAGTATGTAGATTGCAACTTAAAACACATTCAGGCAGCTAAAGGAGCAATATGGGCTGCCTAACACAGATCAGTTTACTGTAGGTATTTCCAGATATGCACCTCTGTGAACAAACCAGAATTCAAGGATAGCTTGGTAGGATCTCCACAAACTCTGATGGGGATTTTGTGGAGAATCATTCATCAGAGTGATAATAGGAAACTAATGTCCAAATTGTATTCAGAGTTAAAAAAAAAAGGAGACAGATAAAATTAAAGACAAAAAAACAAGAGAAACGAGAAAGGGAGAGACAGACTATCTTGACACCAAAGAAATGTTCCCAGGAGTAGCAGGTGTTCATAAAATATCTAATTCAGGGAGTTGGAAGGAATTCAGGTGGAAAATCAACAGTTGCTCCTTTCTAACACCAGACCATAAAATGTTTATAGGGATAAGTCCCATGGATCAATGCTAGAGGTGGTGTGAACATAAGAGAATGCCTTTATACATATATATATATATATATATATACATACACACACTAGTGCTGCCTGGCTCTTCAGAAGTTCTGGACAGAAGTGCTGATCTGTATTGGGAAAGCACTACAAACTAGGGGTGAGTTAAATGAAATGAATGTAGTATGTTGGCTGCACCCTAAAGAAATCAGAAGCATCACAATGCAATACCTATACAGTATTGTGGTGGCAGCAGCACAGAAAGCCATAACCCAAAAGGGGCTATCAGCTAGAAGTTCCAAAAGTTCTGATTGGAACTAGGTAGGGCTGTGTACACCCCAAATATTGTTTCTTGAATACCACGAATAGTGGCCGTTCCGAATATTGGGACAGTTGTTCCGAATACCTCACTATTCGGTATTCGGGAAAGGTATTCGGGAAATGAGATTTCCTAGTCATGCAGAGCTTCCTTGGCTAATCAGAGGCTTCTCAGCTCTGCAGATCATGTGATCTCCTCACTGTGAGACAGCATCTCAGACCTTCTCAAACTACAGAATCTTGTTGTTGAGCTAGTTGTTTTTTTTTTCGCTGGAGTGTGATCCTTAGCTTTTAGAGAGACCTTTTTGTGACTGATTTTTTTGTGTTTTTGCTATTTTGCTATATTACACAGGGAGTAGCAGCCTAGCCTAGGAGAGAGGGAAGCCGGTTTGTGTCTGCATCCCCCTTCCCCACTGTCTTCATCCATTCCACACTGTTCTAGTGTGTGATCTGGTTTGGTTTAGATATTGTTTATTTTGTGGCAGGGGGGGCTTCATTTGTTACTCTCAGTAAAGGTCAGGCTTTAGTTTTCTGTCTAGTGTGACAGAATTATATAGCATAATATAATAATTTAGGGTAAGTGACTGTTTCTGGGCTCCGTAAACAGTAATTCAGAGAGGGTTTTACTACAGTAATTGCTGCCACAGACAGTGCATATTGTGCGTAGTCTCTCCCCTCCCTTCGGTTTAACTTTGAAGTTCCAGTCCATGCCAAATCAAGGTGAAATCTCAGTAAAGTTAATATAGTATTATAAAATATATATAATTTTGGGGAAGTGTTTCTGGGCTCCGTAACAGTTGTTCACAGAGGGTTGTTTGCTAAGCAGCATTGCTGCTTCGGCGCTTAGTGGCCCCCAGCCCACACCCCCAGTGTTAGAGTTCGAACCAAAAAAAAAAAATATAGTAGTGTGAGTGTGACAGGCTGCTGCCTGTGATGCAACGGAAAATTCATGACAATCTGATTTTGTTTAGAAAAATAAATTAGTCTGACACCTAGTCTCCCCCTTCCCACTGTGCCTGTGTGCTGCAAACGCAGAGCGAGTCACACATCTGTCTGCTCTTACAGTGTGTGAATTTTTTTTATTTAAAGAGATTTATTTTGTGTCAGAAAAAAAACCTTTTTTTGCTCAGTAAAGTCAGGCTTACATTTTCTGTCTAGTGTGACAGAATTATAGTATTTAGAAAAGATATGTATAATTTGGGAAATTGTTTCTGGGCTCAGTAACAGTCATTTATAGAGGGTTGTTTTGTTTGGTAAGTATCACCGCTTAGTGGTTCCCCCAACCCTAGTGGTTAACATTCCAATCCACACAAAATATAGTAGTGTGAGTGTGAAAGGCTGCTGCCTGTGATGTAACTTGAAAATTAATGACAATCCGATTTTGTTTAGAAAAAGAAAGTTTTTTGACACCTAGTCTCCCCTCCCCACTGCGTCTGAGTGTAAGTGCAGAGTGAGTCACACATCTGTCCATCAGTTTCAATCAATCAATCAAATCAATCAATCAATCAAAATCTTTATTTAACCAGGCGAACGCCATTGAGCGGAGCTCCTTTTCAAGGCGAACCTGGGTGAACACAAATACAAGATAACAGGGTAGTATACAGGAATATGATATACAGGCATGAATAAACAAGCATGGGCAATACAGTGGGTGGGATGCAGGATAAGTGCAGCAAAATGTTTTTAACAGATGCAAAAACTGAATAATAAAAGTAATACAGATTGAGCCAGGGATAACGGAAAGCAAGGGGAATGGAGTGTGACCCCTAACCATCATGAAGTGCAAAAGCAAAGGGCCCTGGAGCACCTGTAAGGGAATATATAAGGTGCAGTGAGGCAGAAAAGGGGTGAAGAGCAAGTTGAAAGGAGACAAAAAGGGGGGGAAATATGAACTGGGAGTGTAGGGCAAGTGAGGAACCTGACGAAGAGGATAGACGGTTGGTGCAGAGGGAAGGGAGAGTGCGTATACTGCACAGACAAGATCAGAGGATGGATGAAGGTAAGAAAGGAAAGAGAAGAAAGGGATGAAGGAGAGAAAAAGGATGTAATGGAGGAGCGAGCGCCAGGCAGAGGCTGGAATCAGGGAATCAGGTGAGGAATGCGGTTGGGGGGTAGCGACAGGAAGGGGGGAAGGGAGGATAGAGCCATAAACCAAATCATTGTCTTCTATATCATAATGTACAGAAAAGCAGTGGAAGGAAAGGAGGGAATAAAAGAGGTAAGAATGGGGGGAAAAAAGACCAAAACAAAAATTAAAAATGGAGAAAATAATGGGGGAAGGGGAAGGGGAAATTTAAGATTTTCACTGTCAGAATCCAAAAGTAATGTAACAGCAGCCAGCAACCCATCAATGTGTAACACTTCATTTCCAATGTACAAGTCAAAGTGCTATGACATCTGCATCTTCCTCCTGAAGCATCAGCAGCATAACACAGCCTGTGGCACCAGTGTACGAGCCAAGGTACCACGACTTCTGCATCCTCCTCCACAACAGAACCGTACCAAACAAGACAATCTGTGGCACCAGTGTACAAGCCAAAGTGCCATGACATCTGCATCTTCCCCCTGAAGCATCAGCAGCACAACACAGCCTGTGGCACCAGTGTACAAGCCAAGTTGCCATGACATCTGCATCTTCCTCCTGAAGCATCAGCAGCACAACACAGCCTATGGCACCAGTGTATGAACCAAGGTGTCACAACATCTGCATCCTCCTCCACAACAGAACCATACCCAACAAGACAACCTGTGGCACCAGTGTACAAGCCAAAGTGCCATGGCATCTGCATCTTCCTCCTGAAGCATCAGCAGCACAACACAGCCTATGGCACCAGTGTATGAACCAAGGTGTCACAACATCTGCATCCTCCTCCACAACAGAACCGTACCCAACAAGACAGCCTGTGGCACCAGCGTACAAGCCAAGGTGCCATGGATTCTGCATCCTCCTCCTGAAGCCTTAGCAGCACAAGACAGCCTGTGTGGCAGTGGCAGCAGTGTACAAGCCAAAGTGACATGACATCTGCATACTCTTCCAGAAGCAGCAATGGGACAAGGCAGTCTGTTGCACCAGTGTACAAGATAAAGTACCATGACATCTGCCTCATCCTTCTAAAACAGCAGCGGGGCAAGACGGCCTCTGGCACCAGTGTACAAGCCAAAGTGTCATGACATCTGCATCCTCCTCCTCAAGCATCAGCAGCACAAGATAGCCTGTATGCCAGTGGCACCAGTGTACAAGCCAAAGTGCCGTGACCTCTGCATCTTCCTCCAGAAGCAGCAGCGGGACAAGGCAACCTGTACCCTGTAGCACCAGAGTACAATCCAAAGTGCCATGACCTCTGCATCCTCCTATTGAAGCAGCAATGCCAAACGACAAGCTGTGGTACCAGTGCACAAGCCAAAGTGCCATGACAGCTCATCCTACTCTCCCTGAAGCCATTTAAAGGACTTGTATTCAAGTTTTCTAAGAAGGCATGTTCACTAGCCGAATACCGAATACCAAATAATGAATAACAAATATCTGGGAACTGAATACCGAATATTCGGCCGAATGTTCAAAAAAAGGTATTCGCACAGCCCTAGAACTAGGGTTACCACCTTTGGATGAAGAGAAAACTGGATGCTAAACCACACCTCAAACTCCACTTCTGGAGCCACCCCTAATGACTGATTAGTATATTGCTCTTCCTCCAAAGCCATTTGTAGGAAATAATTTTTATGCTGTTATCTTTTATTTGATTATTTTTGTTCTTTGGTAACCAGGTAACCCACTTGCGGCACAAGACCCATTTATTGGGGTGACTTAGGAGCACAGGAAGGTTACGTAACTTGCTCATGGTCACACAGTATGCAAGTGGAGGCTGTGGGAATCAAACTTAGGTCTGCTGGATGTACTGTACCAAGCTCATTCACAGCTTGTTGCTCTAACCTCTGTTAAACACTCTCCCATATTCGTTTCCATGTCAGTCATGTATTCTGATATGTTGACCAATATTTGATAAATTAATTATCAATGTTTGTGGCACCCTCAGTTCTGCATTTGTTCCCTTTACCTCAGCAGCTATTGCTGTTTCTTTTCATATTTCTAAAACATTCCACAGTTTTAGACACACCATTTCATGCTATTCGTCTGAATGATCTGTAATATTGTAGCTAATATCATGGAATGTTCAGGTAGTGTAAAAAAATGAGAGCAGTAGCTGCTGAGTACTCAGGAGAGAGGTAATCAGTGTAGTGATAAAAGCAATAAAACTAGATGATTGATTTAACAAAAATGGGTCTAAAACACATCAGAATATAGGACAAGCAAATAAGAACACAAGAGCTTATAAATGTATAAAAACAGCTTTCTATCACAGCAGTAAAAGGCCGTACTTAAAATTCATAGTGAAAAGATTAGGTTGATTTACTGGTAATGGTCTTAATGGCCATACTTTAGACTTCCCGGACAGACTGATTTTACAAATAAAGGCCTGCAACATTAGAACTTCTTCAGAACCTGGACGTGCAGTCAAAATAATGAACGATTTGACACAATTAGTTTTAAGAGTATATGAGCACTCAAAATGGCTCAAAAACCAGACTACATTAAAGTAAAACAGAATGACTGAATAAGGACCCTAAACATTGGATTATCTGATCTAAAACCAGACATGTGGCAACCCAAATTGGAAATCTGTCTGCAAAAAGGTAAAATACATGAAACAAATCACAGCCCAGAGACGCTTGGTGACAGGTTTTTAAAAACATCTGGGCCAACATATTCAAAGGAGATGTGCGGCCCAAACTGGAGATGAGCAGCGCATCTTGCAAAATGTGCAGAAACATGATATTCAAAGGGTGAAATGCATTGTGCATGTCGGAATGTGCAATTGTGCTGAAGTAATGTATGTGGTGCAAAAAAGGGTGTGAGCACCTGAATATGCTGCACAAGTGTATATTCAGCCAAAATATGCAATGCGTGTGTTGCACATCACAAAAATGTGCTGTGCAAAGATAGGTATGAATGGGGATGGCCTAAATCGGCCAGCCACTGACAGGCAGGCTGCAGAACTGCAGACGGATGTCCCTGAGACAGCCCTCAGAGGTGAACTAGGATGTGCTCCAGGCATCCACGTACACCAGTCATGCCAGGACGGTAGTACCCAAAGCCACAGCCACACTGTCCCTGCTCACCGGGAACCTGCTGGGTGCTGGTGGATGTTACCACCAACACTGCCCAGTTAGCTACCCATCTCACCACACCCAGGTCGGGGCCTCCCAGATGCCACATGCAAGTCAGGCACCCCCCCAGCACACCACTGGAGCAGACAGCAACAATGTGGCACATGTACCAGGTGCCATTGCTTGCACCCATGTGGCCTTCAGAGTGCCACCCAGTGTAGGGATGCACCCATAGTGGTGTTTGGGACAACAGTGATCATGATGCATGGTGGTAATGGTGGCAGCATGGCATGGGTAAGGGACAGCCTAGTGGCACACACCCACGGTGGAACTCCATAGGTGCACACAGCATGCTCGTGCCAGAACAACACCTCCAGGAACCACATACATGTTACTGATGCCATCCCCGCAGTGTAACAATGCCACAAGGGCCTTGGGCTCAGGTCACTGTGGTGTACTGGTAGTGAACAGTGCACAAGTGTGAGCAGCGCAGGGCAGGGGGTGACACCACCTGTAGCCTGGAGGTGGCAGGGGCATGCTCCAAGGACACCAGATCCTTCCAATGTAGTGCATGTGGCAACCTAGGGCCCAGACATGGCCATGGGCAGTGGCACTGCAAACCTCTTGACTGTCACATAGTATGGGGTATGGTACTCATGTTATCCCCTCAGACTCCCTCTGACCCACACAGAGTGGGTGACAGTACACACTGGCCACCGAGATTGTTAAGCAGAATTGTATGATAATATGAGATGCTAGGTTATCAGCACACATTAGCAACATCGGTGCACTTATTTCCACAGTCTTCTGAGCTTTCAATGTCATGTTTGATAATGTGTCATACAGTCTGACCAGTTGTCACACACCTTGGTACACATTTGGGTACTAAAAGGTTGGGGGGTATGTAGCATTGTATTCTGGCCAATGCAGTCCACCGACATACAGCCATGCATTCTCACCTGTCTGCTAGGCTGCTGTACCTCCTGATCCTCTTTGTGGAGTGGTGGTGCTGCCCTGTAATGCTGGAACTGCACATGCTAATGGTATGCAAATGGCCCCAAATACATTCCAGTAATGAGATGAAAATAAGCTATTTGGACGCTGACTGTGCAATGTGTCCATTTCCATATCCTGGCTGAATATTGCAAATCTACATGCTACGCAAGTGGCTTTACATCACTCACCTCTGTATGCTCTGCATTGGGCTTTGGGCATCTGCCGCACATCTCCCACTGCAAGATCACACATGTTCGGGATATTAAGCCACACATGCATAATTGCATTTTATGGTGCATCTTCTGAATGTACCATTTGTTGTGCCAGTGCAGTTGAGTTGCATAGAACATGCACTTGCATGATACAGCCTGCCACTTTTGAATATGGGGTCTCAGATGTTTACCATTTGCCAATCTTATAGAAGAACTAGAAGGAACACTAGTATTGCTGCAATTAATATTCTAATTAAAAAAATGAGTACTTGTTTTTTTCAAGAAAAACACAAACGCAAAAAAAGGGGAAAAAAAAGAAATGTGTAAATTGAAAAGTTTTCTTTTAAAATACATTTTTTTTCTGGTTTGGTTCTTTAATCAAGTTATTATGCCCAAGACTTCAAGTGTAAGTTTTGATGTATTATAGCAATATATCACATCTTACAGTGGCAACTATGATGAACTGTAACAAAATAAATGTATACTGTATTTTAATACAGCAGGACTTTTACTGTCTTCAAGTGTTATACAAACAGTCCAATAAATGTTTACATGAAATGTCTATGATGTTCACTTGTAACCAGATGTAGAGTAATTGCATTCATGCTGTTTTTATTGTCTCAATAAAATCTTTCACATTTCAAAAAAGAAATGGACATGTTTGTTGGGGAGGTAGGTTTTTAATAGATTATGATCACCATAGATCAAGAATAATGGTCAGGCATCTGTGAGTTACATAGAGAATAATGGATGGGTAGCTAGTTATAACAAAGATTTTATACACCCCCAAGTGGTGGGATGCCACATAAACCCAGAGACTGAAGCTTGAGGGGTTTATGAAGGCATCCCCACCCTGAGGGGGTGTATAAAATCTGAGTTTTAACTAGCTACACATCTTTTATTTTGTATAATTGCTGGGCTCATTTTTTTGCCATAGCAATTGCACAAAATAAATGTATGTATCTACGGAGTTGAGACACCGACTGTTGGAAAGTCCAGACTTGAGCGTGGTAGGTAGCTGTCCATAAATGGAAGCAATGTTTATTTATTTTTTATTTTTAACTGTCTTGATAAAGGTTTGCTGTGCCAAGAGATGTTTTTTGTTTAAAAGAAAAAACTTACCACTGACGACTTCTGTCGGTGACACTGCAGCACTGAGGCATTGTGACAGATGGCACAGAAAGTGAGAAGTTTGCAGTAGGTGCATGCGCAGAAGTAGGGAAACTGGGTGCGTGAATGTCATTATAACCAGCTGGTTATAACGCTGGAATTATAACCTGGTTTTCCTATGGGAAAAACTATAACCAGTTATTATAAGGTTTTTTTACACACCCATACGTGTGATGATCCACAAACGAAAGCTTGTGAGGTTTATGAGATAATCACACAATAAAGGTTTGTGTACAAAACCCCCATAAACACACAGTATCTGATAATTATTCAAGCCATATCAGAACCTTTTAGTTTAAAGTACAAACTGTTTAAACTATCATTGTCCACACTTAAGCGATTGCCTTTTAAGGAAAAGAAATCTAAAAACAACATAGCCCACTGGCCTTCTTACTAGATAAGGACCTGATGGGGGAGTATTTAATGGGGACATGAATGGGGTTTAGTGTATTTTTTCTTTTTGAAATTGTGTTATTGTTATTAAAATCATATTTCTTACTTTACTATGTCTCCTGTATTCATTTTTTGGCTGCTGTTAATCAAGAGCACACAGGTTGACACGAAGATATTGAGTGTTCTCAGTTTCAAGAACATCCGTAGGGATGGGACATCCCCCGGTTGTGCAATCACTATGGCGTGGCAGCAGGCTAAAAATTAAAAAAGGTACATCATTGAATTTGGTAAATATCTTTTAATGGCTAGACAAGATGCTGATTACCTAATGTCTCTGTTAGACATGCTAGTATATTCCTGATTCACGGTTCTAATAGTTGGCTTTTCTGTTTAGTAATGTCAGATGCCGTTACAGCTGAATACACAATCAGTATTCAGCTGTAACAGTACGTGACATTACTAAATAGAAAAGCAAACTATTAGAACCGTGAAACAGCAGTGTACTAGCATGTCTAAAAGATACATCAGGTTATCAACATTTTGTTTGACAAGAAGATACATCCCACACAGTTGAAAAAATAGTTTTTCTTTGAATTGCTTGCAAATTTCCCTAAAACACACTTTTGATGTATGCTGACTGCTTGTTTCAGGCACATATTTTCTTTGAATCATATGGTGCATGTGACTATGTCATCATCGTATGTGTGTATGACTATGGTTAGTAATAAATCCTCTATGCATGACTGCCTCTGATTATTTTCGTGGCTGTCTCTGATAGGGCTGGGTGAAATATATCTTCTGCCAGTGGAATTATTGTGAAATGATGACTTTGTTTCCATGAAATTTTGTGAAATTGCCATGATAAATTTTGCAAAATGTTGCCAAAATTGTGATTTTTGTTATTTTCATCTGTTTTAAAACATGTTTGTCCACATGGTGCCAATTCTTGCTGAATGACTTTCCCAATATCCATACAGTTGTGTATTAAGTTTCAGAACTCTGTCTTTAAAGATGATTGTTATAAGCCTTCAAAATTTCTGAAATTTTAAAACTACTGTTCACAACTATGTAAACTAAAAATATTTGTCCAAATTGCATCACATTTGGTTCAGTGACTTTACTGGGGCCCATACAGATGTGTTCTACGTTTTAGATCTCTAGCTTTAAAGGTGACAGTTATAAGCCGAAAAACATTCAGAAATTTTAAAATTACATTTTGCAATGACATACACTGCAGAATTTTAAGCCCCTATAAGTTTAAAACTAGAGAACAGAATATGACCAATATTATTAGGTTCATTCACCCTAAACATTAGGCTTTAAGGCAATCCCCATGACCCAGCATGATACAGTCATGCTGTCATGCTGATGACCTGGGTTCGAAAGTGAGTCCAGAAAATCATGTCAGGAGGCAGGCCATGACTAAAACTTACATTTTACATAACCATTACTTCTCTATTTAGCAGTTTCTAAACTTATTCTAAGAAGGTATGCATCTAAGTTTTCAGTTATCTAGCTCAAAAGGTGGCTCAGTTGTAAACACATAAATATTTTCAGAAAGTTTCACATGAATTTAAGATTTCTAGCTGTAATATTGACCAAGTTATGGGCAATTAAAGAATTTCAGAAAATTCTGACAAATGTCATAAACGCTCTCGAAATTTCAATGAATTTCATGAAAATTCCATGAATTCTGAATTTGCTAGTTTCAGATTATTTTGAGGGTCTTGAACGCAGGCACTGGCTGCAATGAACTGGAGCTTTTGTCCACTGTACTTCATAGAAGTGAGTACACCCACGGAGTACATTGACCAGAGCTGTGTCTCTGAACAATGGATGTGGTTGAGTTGCCAGCCAAACTTAATTTATTTTTTGCGGTAGTGAGGGGCTGTGAGCCAAGTCTGCTGATCCAGAGGAGCATGAATGAAAGTGTAAGTGAAGAGCAGGATTCAGCTGGGAATTAATGAAAAAGGTGAATTTATTCTTCACTTTCACTCCCATTCCTCTGCTGCACGCATGCAGTATAATCAAAGGGACCACTGAGAGATGCTAGCCTGTAGACTACTACTAAGCATGTGTAGTTTCCTTAGTGGGAATGACACCCACTTTTGAGGATTGAGAGTGATGCTGGTAACCAGTTATAGCTTGTATGTGATTCTGATTCCAACAAGACAAAACTGCCAGTTTATGTTTCCAAAAGATATCCAGCACCCATCCCCACCTGTGCCCCTCTCTGAAAAGCAAGCAAAATGTCCCCTAATTACCTTTGTCAACAGTGATAAAAAAAGGATGCCCCCCCAAAAAAAGCACTTTTCTGTACAGTTAATTGGACTTAGTACAACCCAAACAAAATCTCATCATCTCGTGCTTGTAAAATTTGTTAGTTGCGGGTAAAAGTTAAAAGAAGTCAACAGTTTAATAGGTTTACATTAATTCACGTCTTTGCATTTAGTTTTCTTAGTCAATTTTGTAGAGTGCTGAAGTAGAAGCAATTTAGAGCAATTGTAAGTTGCACATCTTTGCTTAATAAGTCAACTGCAAGAGACCAGAACTCTGAGTCCGTTATGAGCTTCTCTTGCTTTTATGTGGCTACTGTTACTTTCACTTAGTAAGCAATGTGCAACAGGTTCATGTTTGGCAACAGAGAGATGCCAGAAGTGGTACCATGATGGGGGCCGGGAGATATGGACAAGGCACACATCAGCAAGCAGGGGATGTACTGGCACAGACTCTCACATATGTCATCCAGGCAGGTGAACAGTCTTCTCAAGAAGGAGGTAGCCCTACAGGAGTTGCAATACCTGCTGCAGGAGCCACTGTCATAGCCCAGGATGGTTGCAGGTACCGAGAAGAAAACAAAACCTGTGCTCCTTGACTGCCAAAGCTGGACTGGTGCTGCCATAAAAGCTAGTAAATATCAAAGTACAACAACAACAAAAAACAAAAAAAACAAGCATTTGTCAATGCCGAATGTTGTCTCGCTGGCATTGGCATTGGTAGTGCCAGAGTAAGAGATGCATAATAGGAACGGCAGTGAACTATTGAAGTGATGCTAACCCCATCCCCACCCTGTAGTGACCAACAGGCATTGGGGTGTGCCTTTGAGTCGTCAGCTATAATGCTTATGCTATTGTACCTCACCCTACCCTGTAGACACTGACAAGTGTCGTGGTGTGCTTTGGGGTCTTTGGGCATTATACTTACCCCATTCCATAAAGAAATATGCTGAGGTGGGTGCAGTATAGGAGAATGGGGTGAACTTTGTGGCCGAACAGTGCAAGGCACACCACGATGCCTGTCACTGGCCACAGGGTGGGGGTGGGGGTGGAATGGCATGAGCATTACAGCCGATGATCACAAGTCACACCCCTGCCACCTGTCAGTCTCTACAGGGTGGGGTGCTACAGCTGGAAATCCGAACACCATAGGCGTCTGTTGGTATTTTCACTCCAAAGTTTGAACATGGGCTTTTTGTGAGCCCACCTCATGAAAATTGGCACAATCAGTTTGTTAGCTAAAAGGTGGCTTTGCACAGTGGCTATGCCATTTGGCGACACAGGGATGAAAGCACATTTTGGGCAGGATGTGGAAAATTACAACTGTATTGTTCATGAGGAGGCATAAAAAAATGGCAATGTTGGAAATCTGGAGTGAAAATATGAAAAATTGGTGAAGTCATGAGCATTCATAGAAACTGCACAACACACATCCATAACCCAATTATTTTTGGGAGTTTGTTAGCCACATTTTTAATGTAGGCATTTTTGGACCTCCCCTCATGAAGAGTGGCACTGTGATTTTGTTAATCTGTCCCAAAAGTTGATTTCTCACAGCGACCACACCATTGTGTGCCACTGGTGTGGGAACACATTTTGGGCAGGATGTGAAAAATGACAGCTGAACTGTTCATAAGGAGGTGAGAAAAAATGCCAGTGTTGAAAATCTGGCATGGAAATATTTCAAATTTGCGAAGTTACAAGGGTGTGTGGAAACTGTGCAATGCACACTTGTAACACAGTCATTTTATGGACTTTTGGCACCAAATATTCAGCACAGGCATTTTAGGACCTCTGCTCATGAACAGTGTCACCGTCATTTCCTCAAACTGTCCAAAAACTGATTTCGCACAGCATGCAAAAACACATTTTGGCCAAGATATGTAAAATAACAGTTGTACTGTTCATCAGGAGGTGGGGAAAAATGCCAATTTTGAAAATCTGAAACGAAATATTACAAATTCACGAAGTTACGAGTGTGTGTGGAAACAGCACAATGCACGCTCATAAAACAGCCATTTTTGGGATTTTTTTCACCAAATGTGCAACACAGGCTTTTTGAGAGCCCCTGTCATGAACAGTGGCACTGTCATTTTGTTACGCAGTTCCGAAAGGTGATTCCACGCAGTAACCGCAAAATCACCTTTCAGCACTGCATAACACCATGACAGTAACTGAATTCATGAGGAGGGGTCCCAATAACCCTATGTTGAAAATTTGGTGCAGAAATTTCAAAAAATGTCCGAGATATGAACCAAAGTTGAAAAAAAAAACCCTATTAATGCCATTATACAGCTTACTGTCATTTCTTCAGTTCGCGGTTGGCTTTGAAGATTGCAGATGTTTTCCCGGTCCACCTAAGATCATCACGCCTGACTCTGAAGGTAAGTATGGGGTAAGGGGGGTGTGTGGAGGCAGGATGCACAGAGGGTGGGCGAGAGGGGTTGCGGGAGGGGGTCAGGGAGACGGCGAGGGACCATTTTCTTTTTTCTCAGGGTTAAAAGATAAAAAAAAAAACATTGCAGGATGGTTTTTAATTTTCAGAGGATTTGGCATGCTGGGGTGGGCTCCCAGTGTGCCACCTAAGTGTTTTGAGGGGGTGCTGTAGCCCGACAGGGGATTGGGCACCCCGTCAGTCTACAGAAAGTGGAGGGGCAGAGCCAAGGGATTGGGCACCCCGGCACATAACAAATTGGGGTGCATTATGCCAATGGGGAGTGGGCTCCCCCATCAGTACATACATTGGGGCAGGGCATGCCGACAGGGGGATTGGGCACCCCCGAAGTTGGCATTATGGCAGGCAGTGTGCCACCATGTTAATCTTTTTTTGTCACCAGGGAAAGCACATCAAGAGGTCCATTGCATATGACAAGCTTTGCTCGCATTACAGCAGACCTTTCCTTACATATGCTCACCACATTATGTATGCATGCATGGTATGGTGCCAGCATGCAAGCTTATTGGGGAATGAGGGACACACCTACTGATGCATACCCTACATTTGCCCAACAGTGAATGTGCCTCCAAATCTGCTATTACTATAATATGTTCGGCTGCACATGCGCGAGCCAACATAAAAACAGAGCACATTATCTCAGTGTGATAGTAATGCATTTATTGAATACAAAACCAAAGTTCTCCCAGATAGCCCATGGGCTACCTTGGAGCACTTTCATTTTGTATTCAATAAATGCGTTAATGTTACACTGAGACAGTGTGCACCTGTTTTTTTTGTTTTGTTTGATAGTCTAGGATGATGTCACATCACATCTAACAGCAGCAGCAGCAGCAGCAGCAGCACTAGGCAGCTCAGGAGCTTACTGCCTGAACACAATACTTCTGGGTGTACACAGATGGGTAGAGAGAATATATTTATATTATTTATTATCCAATGCTGGCATGTGTATTTTTCTTTTTTTTTTTAATTCTTGTGTCACTTCATTTGGTCTGTGGGTGGGCATGGGCTTTGTAATACTCAAATGTAATTCCGTGTATCGGGATCAAGCATTTCATTTGCATACTGTGTCACTGATCTGTGCTTGTACAGTTAAAATGGCATGCTGCACAGTCACAAGATCATGGCAAAAAAAAAATCAATTCACACATCCCAACCCATTCATTAACATCATGAACCATAAACAATTGAAAAAATAACTATGGATCAACAAAAAACTACATCAAAAACATTCAGATTCAACCAGACTTCATTGGAACCCAACTAGACCCCATTGGAACCACCTGTAGACAAGTGTGGAGTTCAGAAATAGTGTACAGTTGAGGCAGCTATCGGGAAGAATGACAGACTAAGTGCTGCTTTGACACATGCTGCACATAGAAAAGGTGCCAGCACTCAAACCAGTACATCATTTAATTCCATGGCTTGCTCTTGTCTGCTCGGTGCTCACAGAAACTGCCAGACTGGGGACACATGTACCGCCATATTTTGAAACACCATTAAGCATAAAAAAATAGAAGCTGGCAGATAAAGAACACTTGGCCGACCTAATCTTCCCAAAATTCCCTACCCATACTTCCATCAGAGACCCTACTTTGACTCTGGCTTACACCCCCCTTGCTTCTAAGATTCCCTTGTGTCTATCCCACGCATACTTAAATGCTGTGACTATTTTAGCCCCTTCACTTCCTCTGGAAGGCTGTTCCAAGCATCCATTACCCTCTCTGTGAAGAAGTACTCCCTCACATTACCCCTGAGCCTCCCCCCTCCAGCTTCATATTGTGTTCCATTGCCCTTGAGCATCTAATAAAAACAGAGTGAGTTCTGGAGAAAGTTTTATTCCTTTTGTCCATATGAGTGAATTCTTTATTTTTGGGGTTCAAAAATCTCCAAGGGTCTATCAGGTCATGTTCACAAGAAAATTGTTTAACTGTTTGGAGATTCTAACATTGTTTCCAGTTTTATATATATCTAGGTAAGGGTTTAATAATGAATTGAAACACCCATGAGAATCACATTAATTGGCTTTATTTCAATGATTCCCCATGTAATGTTAGCCAAGTACTGATTATAATGTATAAATGGTGTGTAAACTGAGCCCATGATGATTTCAAATTCTTTAAAAATCCTGAACCTTACCAGAACATGAGAAAATGTTCTGACAAGGTTGTTTTACAGAAAACTGCATAGGTTATAAGTGGTTCTGAACTTATCCCATCCCTAGAATAAATTGGGTAAATAAGTAAGAAATAAGACATGACAGGGCTTTTGTTGTCTGTGGTTAATGCACACTCAGGTACATAATAAGTGCCAAGTGCATTAACCACAGACAGCCAATGCCCGGGACAGTCTTATTGCTCTTATAAAATAGGTCCCATTGCTAAAAAATTTAATTTAGAAAAAAAATTTAAGTTAGGAAAAAAATAACATTGTAGTCCTGTAAAAAGTAATGCTTGTTTTAAGCTATTGTGTGTTGCTGTTATGTATGTGTGGCTGTGCCATCATGTAGCACTATTGTATGCTGTGATTTATTCTGTTCTTTTTCTCTTTCTGCTTCTCTTTGTGTAGTGACTCTTTTTTTCTATTTTGTAGTTTGTTAATTGTTTACGATTATTTCTATAATATAGAAGCAGACTGTCAACAGCACAATGAGTGAGGGGAAAGCTGCTGGTGGAGCGGGAGCACGAGCCTGAAGTGAGAGTCAGAGCTGTGCAGCTGGCCACCAGCATAGTGAGTGAGACAGAGAGAGAGAGAGAGTGCTGTGAGGCCAGCTACTGAAGACTGTTTCTTCTTTTGCATGCTGAATAAATATCAGGTGGACAAGCAGGGAGATGGGCAGGCTAGTTGCTGAGCAGGATGGAGCAGCATCAATCAGGAGAGGGAGCGAGAGTAAGAGGGAGCACTGTGAGACCTACCCCAGCACAGTCAGCGAGAGAGAGAGATACCACTGTCTAGCTGGTCGCTGTTGCTGTGGTCAGCTGTGTGGCAAGATGAGCTAGAAGCAGCGATTATGCCTTTGTTTAATGAACATATTTTTTAATGAATTTATTTACATATCACTTGCATGGAGTATGAATGAGCTGAAGTGGGAGGGTCCTCGGGAGAGGAGGTGATCGGGGTGGGTAGGTGGGGCGAGTGGGACTGTGACAGAGGAGTTACGGAATTTATCACCGCAGGAACAGTGCTGCTTTGCAGCCAGTGAGTGGCGAATCAGGTGTTACTATTGGAGGTTGTCATCATTTTATTCATGCCTTTAGGAATGAAGACAAGTTTGCTGCTCTGCCCTGGGACCATCAAATCTGTTCCAATGACCTGCAATGCTAATTTCCTTTTGGGGGCTATGGGGGGAATGGCAGTGGGGCTAGTGGTTGTGTTGGGTAGGGGGGGCAACCTGAATGGACACTTTAAGAATTTGCCATGGAGGGGGCAGATGAGAGGTGAGAAGCTACTGATTAGTTGTGGGTAGGGGGCTGGTTTTGCAAAAATTGAAACAGTAAAAATTGTCTTATAAACTTTTTGAATGAGGGGCTTGGGGTGGAGGGAAGTGGAAATTAGTGGGTGTGTAGTGTGGGGGTTGTAGAAAATCAACCCTGGGAACTTAGGGCTTTAAATAAGGTGTGGGAAAAGTTCAGCGGAGCAGAAGCACTGCATTACATTGCTTTCTAATGCAGGCACTATTTACACAGCATGTCGATTGTGTCACTTCTGGGTCACTGAATGGGCTGTGGGGTTAAGTAAAACACAGAATGGAGAGTGCACAGAGCAGAAGAATGAAAGTATGATTTTCAGGTATATAAACACTTGTAGTTTGTTTTAAAAGCTCGATTATAATAATTGTCATATAACACAGTGCCACTTGTTTGTGTACATCCATAACTGTTCCCCGTTAAGCTGTTACCCTTTTGATTTAACTACCAATGAAAATAAAATCACATGTGCTTTCTCCATTCCTTTCACCCCTGTCAAATCCACCTCGGTCCTCTTGGCCAAGTGAATGACAGCCCTAGTTTTCCCAGCCTTTCTCCATAGTTTCAAGAGTAGCTGATGCTTTTTTTGCCCTGTGGCAAACAAGTCAAGCAGTGACTGCCTGTTCCAAAATCTCAACTAACCTTTGAAATGTTTTTTTCCCATTGTATGTAATTTTTGAGCCTTTTTATGTTTCAGAGTTCTGTACTGGTCTGCAGACAGGCTTTATTCTGATGATAAGTTAGGAACAGGGCTATATCACATTTAGCGGAAAGTATAACAGAATAGAGGCAGGAGATGGGGTAAGGCTCTAAACAGTAACTTTAGTAAACTTTGCAGACCTCCTTTCACTTTTTGAGGTAGCATATTAAGCATATTGTAACACTACCCCCAACGGGAGTTGGTTAGAGCCAATAAATTTGCTTTGCTAATGATAATAACATAAAAACAGAAGAAACTGCTTAATTTTCTTACCTTAATGTTGACTCTCTGCTGGCTGAAGGCTGCAACACTGAAGTCTAGCATTGCAAAAGCACTGCTGGTGAAGAGATAGTCGCCAGATTTTTTTTTCTCCTAATAGAGTACCAGGAGGAACCCAGACAGGGGCCCTTGACTCAGCACTCAAGGCCATTGTGAGTATCACAGGCAACACTGCCTGGCTCAGAAATCAGGGTTAGGGAGTGAGAGTGGTGGGTGGAAGAAATAGCAGAAGGTGGGAGCAGGTTGTGGATTTGTTACTTTTTAAGAGACTGGCCCAGGGAATGAGGGTGGGGAGTGGTAGATGCAGCAGAGGGGGAGAGTGGGTTGGCAAATTTCTTTTTAACAAGACTACTACCAACCTCCAAAGGAATTGCAAAGTGGGATATATAGCTTCTGGGCTCAGTTGACATATTCTTCTCCTACCCCACTGGAGCAGGAGCCAAGAGAGTGGCAGAATGCACCTGCTTTATTGCAGTGGGCTCCAAGCAGGAAGGAATGAGGACAAGATGCAAGGCATCTCCCGAAACGGCGGAGCACAGGGGTTAGGGGGAGCATAAATACAAAGTAAAAAACCAAAGAAAGCACCTGCTTTGGGCCCAGTGGTACAGTTGGTAAGACAGGGGGTGGGTTGAGCAGTATTGTTTACTGGTTAGAGCAGCAGCATGGGAGCCAGGATATCACAGGTCCAAATCACACTTGTCCCACATATTGTGAGACCATGGGCATGGCACTTAACCCCCCCACCCCAGTGCGCCAGTTCACCCAGCTGCAGAAATGAACAGAAGCAGGACCCCACTGAAAAAGAGATGTATTTCATCTCAGCTATCCTGGCTAAATGAATATGTATATATACTGAAATCATTGCAGTTTTGTCACAGTGACTCAGTACTGTTTTACATTTGAGCGCCTTCTTGCCTTACTTGTCATATTCAGATATATATATATTAGAGGCAAAAAACTCCATTTAATGCATCAGTTAAGGTTGTTCCACAGCAACAAAAGCGAGGAAATTCGGTGTTAGGGTTGAACCCCACCTTGGACCCCAGCCCACCCCAACCGGCATCGTGGTGCCACATGGGGTTGTCAGCCCTAACTCCACCCCATCACATGTGTAAAGAATCTGAGGTGCAGGAAAATGCGTGAGAGTTAGGACCGACGACTACATGGCGCACTCACGATGCCAGTTGGGGGTGGGCTGTGGGGGTCACAGGGGTTTTCAACCCTAGCACCAAATTTCCTTGCTTTTGTCGCTATGGAACAATCTTAACTGATGCATTAAATGGAGTTTTTTTCCCCTAATTTCCCTTCTTTTTTAGAATGATGATGAGAAATAGTGAATGTAATGCGGCGACGGGAGCACGGGGCCCACGTGATGTCTTGTGACATACCAACAGGAACAGCAACGCAAACAAAAGCACAAACAGTGGCACACATGGTAATGCAAATGTAAATGGTAAAGGAAACGTTAATAGAAATGCAAGCACAAAGTAACACCGAAGCAAACAGTGACGCAAACGGACATTGAAGCGTGTACGAAAACGCAACTGGTAACGCGAACAGTGATGGCAGCGGTATTTAAAATGGAAATGTTAAGTGTCACACAAAAAAGAACGCGAAGGGGAACAGAAATGGAAATGCGAACACAAGTGCACACCTAAATGCAAACCGTAATGCGCACAGGCACAGTACCGGAATTATAAATGCAAATGGTAAATATAACAGGAAGAATAATGCCAAAGGAAACAGAAATGGAAATGGGAACAGAAGCGCGTACGGAAACGCAAAACCAAAACGCACATGGGCACAGTACCGCAATTGTAAACGCAAATGGTAACGGTAACAGCAACAATAACACCAAAGCAAACAGAAATGCAAAAGGAAATGCAAGTGCATATGGAAAAGCAAACTGTAAAGTGCACGGGCACAGTAAAGGAATTGCAAATGCAAATGATAACACTAACAGCAAGGAAGATGCAAAACGAAAGAGAAATGGAAATGCAAATGAAAGGGCTGCCATAAACAGAAATGGCAATGTGCACGGAGATGCAAAGGACAACGCAAAGAGAAACAGTAGTGTAAACGCAAATGGTAACAGTAACAAAAACGCAAGCACAAATGACAACGCAAAGGGTAACGCACATAGTGGCGTACACGGGAACGTAAATGCAAACGGGGACAGAAACGCAAGTTGAAACAGTAACTGCAACAGTAACGGAAGCGCATACCCTGTTTTTGCCAAACAGGTGCATAGACAAACACAGTGTGTACAAAGAATGTATGCATTGTAATGGGCATTGAAGCTGAAAACGAGCATTGGAAGTACTTAATTGCTAAAATCTCAGCAACCACACGACATAGAAAATAAATTAAAATTTCACAAAAATCATGATTTTCCTGGCTAGGATTTTGCTAACTCACAACCAAAAATCTGTATCTCGCAACGTTTTCGAGATACAAGCCATGAAAGGTGCGGTGTACGCCACCATGTTAGTCTATGGAAAAAATGCCAACTTCAGAGTACCATAACTTTGCAGCCATGCAATATTTTTTCACCAAACAATGAAAAGGCAAATCTGTGAGATGTTGGCTGCATTTCCTCCAAATTTCAGGCCAAAAGACCTAACCGTTCTTTTGCAGCAAGGTGGCAAAGAACTCCTGTCATTTTGGCCATAGTGTTGCGAAGTACTTTCGTGATTTGCGAAAGCTTTCACACAGATTTGTGAAAGTGTAGTGAGCACAAAAGTACTTTGTGAAAGTACTTTTTCCAGAACTTTGAAGAACATATTTCTGGGGTGTTTAACCCCAAAATAAAGATATGGCTAGCATCCTCAGGCTCCGACTAGGTTAACACAAAAAGAATTGTGTCCCTAGATGGTCCCAATTTTAAATGCCAAGCATTTTTCTGATCACCAACTGAAAACAAAATGGTGGATTTGCGAAAGTACTAGGGCCATTTGCGACAGTAAAAAGTGCATTTGCGAAAGTGTCGAACTTTTTGTTAACTTTCCCCATTGACTTATAATGGGAACTTGTTTTTTGAATAACTTTTAAACCATTCAATAATTTTTCACAAAATCTTCAAAAGGCACATTGGGCACTCCAGCCGCACGTTCCCTGAAGTTTTCGGACCGCTCACACAAACCATGCGACCTGTAAGCATGAGCAAAGAATTCACCATATAGCGTAAATGCGCGTGCAGATCATGCTTTATAACTCCGCAGCTGTATATCCAACCAGTACGAAACTTAGCAGATCCCAAGGTATATGGTTCTTGATCATGCATTCCAAATTTCAGGCAAATCTGTTGAACAGTCGCAAAGTTATTAAGGTGTAAAATTTGACCCTTTAACCTTAAAAAGAATCCTCAACTCCTAACTATGGTAGCATCACCATGCTACCATAATATATATATATATATATATATATATATATATATATATATATATATATAGCTGTATATGACAAGTAAAGCAAGAAGGCACTCAAATGTAAAACAATACTGAGTTACAGTGACAAAATTGCAATGATTTCACTTAATGCTGGATGGCCAGGGGCTCTGTGTTTGGCTTTTTTTGTGTTGTAAGTAAAAATATTTTTGCTAAAATCAATGTGGTCGAGATTGGTCCTTTTCTTTGAACCTTCACATGAGGTATAGGTAGCCCATCTCCTGGTCGTTGAAAAAAAAATGATGCCCAATTGGGGCCAGTAAGGAAGCTACTGGTGATAGTACTGGAAAGGGCCAGTAATGATCAGGGTATACAGTGGGTCAGATCACAGATTGGGACCAGATTACATAAGTATTCCATATGCCCAGGTGCCGCACAACTATGGCCCAGCAATTCTTTGCTCACTGGGCCCCTCTGTGGACAAATGGTCTACCACCTGACATAGCCGGAGTCACAACCTTAGTTCCTTTAGGCGCAAACTCCATCAGCACCTCACCGACAATAGTACCTGTAGGTGCCCCTGCTAGTCTGCACCTGCAGCTTTCATCTGCCTCAGTACTTCCAACTCCTGACCGGCCAAGTTAAGTATTTGCTCAAGCACTTGCCTCCCACCCCCTTTTGCCCTAGCACTTGCCTCCCACCCTCTACCCCTTGGCTCTTTTCTTTCCCTCTGCCCTTCATATCCCAGCTTCCACTGCCCCTCCCTACCTTATCCTAACAGTCTGCCTCTGCCTCTCTCTCTTTTCCTCAGGATGCTGGCATACCATGTCCTATACTGTAGCATAATTTGTGTAACTGTTTGTTATCGCAACCCATATACTGTTGAATTTTTTTGTAATCTGTATGTATAATTTACTGTAACTATATTGTGTCTTCTTATGTTAATGTATCTGACATGAAAAACAAGCATCTGCTGACAGGTGTCATCCAAGATTTAAATAAATAAATAAGATGGGTATTAGTTGATCTCATATGTTTTGCCACAGTCAGATCAGAGCCGGTCTAAATCAATTTGTGCTTGATTTTGTTTGATATAAATAAAAGCTTTCCTTAACCCCTTCCCTCTCCCCCCAACAAAAACGTAAAGCTAATGTTCATGTGACAAGCTGCATTATACCCAAGCCTCCAAACACACTCCAAAGTCTATTGACTACTCTCCTGTCACCCCATTACATGGGGGGAGCAGTGGAATGACAATTCTAGATGCAGGACACATGCAGCTGTGCTCCCTAAAGATTTATGGCCTTAACTATTGAAACTACCACCTGGCCTGCTAGGACTCTATTGCTGCAGCCCACTGAATGGTCTGGATATAGAGGGAAAGGATGGGATGGGGCATGCAATGCTGTGTCCACGAAGACACTAAAAAAGTAATGGGGCAGGGGAGAAAGAGGAATTCAGTACTGTAGGGATGTGGCTTTTAAAGGGGAAGTAGGGAGGAGGTATCTTTTATATTGTCTTTAACCAGACAGGAAAGGCTCAGTTGAAACACAGTGAACTGGCTTTTCAAAGCTAAGCTTTGACTGCAAGTCCTGTTTGAGTCAGATATACAGTTTGATGCACAGGACTTGAAGCAAAAAAAATCAGGATTTTCCATCCCTGCATCATTTTGACACTCACTAGACCACATTTATGTGGCCTTGCATAAGGCAGTGTTGGGACCTCTTGCGCGCCTCTTGTGACAGATTGTGGCTAATCTTAGCTTCAAGTTTCCTCAAAGCAGGTCTGAGTGCTATAAATGCACCTGATATTGTAAAATTGGGTGCATTTGTGGTATATGTACATGGCACACCCACAATGCCAAACAATGAGGCCACAGAAAGTGACACAGGAAATGCATGCCTGCTTTTAAAAAATCCAGTCCAGTATTTCTTTTTCAGTTGGGGGGGGCGCTGCTCCTACCCTGGGAGGGGATTCCACATTTATGTTTCGTTAGGGGAGCCTTCCAGCCCACATCTCATGCAGTCCTTGAACAGCCACCCCAATTCTAAGGCATCTGGCCAAGTGATGTGCAACAAATATTTCATTATAATAACAACGGGAATGTTAGAATTCACCCCATTAAACTGAATGGGCCAGTATGATGACTTTTTATGTTTGCTTGCACGTGTAGCAAACATTTTGTTACAAGAACAGGGTTTCAGAGGTGTGTCACTGTGGGGACCACTGCAGCTCAGGCTGCAGAGGGCCTCACAATGTCAGCCCGGTGATCAGTTAGGATGATCATGACACTGTTATGTGCTTGTGGGGCCTAAACATCTTGTAGTTGAAAGGAGTGAGCCACTCCTATCAGAGAGGGGCTCAATCCTTTCATCTACATGAAGCTGCTCAGCAAGCATTTGAGTGGCATCATGCTGATTCTATTCCTCCCCCCCGAACATGCTGTACTGAATATAAGCCCCATCTGTTAGCAGGGACCCCACAGCATATACTCCTCCTCTCCCTCCCTTCTCCTTGTCTTTCATGTAATATAGTAACTCTCCCCCCTCCTTAAAATGTGCATACTCTGGTGTGCCCACATCCACTGCTGCCAAAAATCTACACTGGGGTGCCCAACTCCCAGTGTCACCCTTGCTGCAATAAAAAATGGTCCCACATAGACTTTTTTATTTTACTCTGAAAAACAGAAAACCATCCTTTGATGTCTTTTGCAGCCAACCCTAACCCTCTGACGTGCCACCCACCTCACCTTGACCCCCAATTATTGAGTACCTCCCTCCCACACTCTCACTCACCTTAAAATGGTCCACTGCCACTGGCCCAGTGGCACTGAGGGTTGAGGCGCTGGATGCCACAACTTATGCCACGCTGGAGACCCGGGTTCAGGAACAAGCCTGAGTTATCGAAGGTTGGCCGGGGGAGAGGGATAGGACTAGAGCAGGCTGCCGGCTGGTGGCCCTCTACCTCAGGCAGGGGTTGCAGGTACACTCAGAGCTTGGCCACCCCCTGGTGGAGGCCAGAGAAGCGGCACTGCTCTGAGGACCTTCGGTGCTAGGCCGACTGGGGATGGAGGAGGAGACCCCATCTGGAGCTGTGGTGCGCATGCGCTACTACTTCCGGGGATCTCAGGAGTAGCAGTTCAAGGGAGAAAACAGAGGAAAAGTGTGGGGGCCGCCAAGGATGATGCCTCCAGACTGGCTCTGGGGATCTGCCGGGGTGTGCATGGAGCTACAAGCCCCATAGGTTGGTGGACGGCGATGGTGGACCTGCCACAGGAGGATAAAGAAATAAAAAAATAAAAAAAAAAATGGTCCACTGCCACTCTGCTGCAAATCATATCTTGCTCCTTTAACGATGATCGGGAACTGAGAAATACTATAAGCTTGATCAATGTATTTTCAATGAGTTTTGAACTTTAACTCATAACTTTGCCATTTATTAATATTCTGTCACCGAGTTTTCAACATAGCCATTTTTAGACACCACCTCATGAACAATTTGGGTGAAATTTTTCAAATCCAGCTTAAAATGTGATTTTGCAGTTGTTCTGCGAAATCCCCTTTTGGGTGGATTTTGAAAATTTTCACCAACCGGGTCCATGAAATGGGGTTATAAGTAGTCTCTTGAAAATCTGATGAAAAAATATGGTAAAATGACCAAGTTATGAGCGGACATTGAAATATTTCAATGCTCACTTACACCTTCGCTATTTTTCAATATTTTTCCAGCAAGCTTTCAACATGGCCGTTTTAGGACACAATCTCATGAACAAAGTAAATGAAATGTTTCAAATCAGGCCCAATAGGCAATTTTGCAGTCACTCTGCAAAATCACCTTTTGGGCAGAATTTAAAAAATTCCACTTATCAGGATCATGAGAGTAATAAAAAGACTAGGCTGAACATTTGGGGTCAAAATCTTAAAAAAAAACACCAAAGCTATGAAGGTACATTGAAATGTTTCAACATTCACTCACAACTTTGGTAATTTTCAATATTTTGATCCCACATTTTCAACATAGCCATTTTTACACATCACCTCATGAATATGACTAGTACCATTTTTCAAATACTGCCTAAAACGTGTTTTCACACTTGTGGTGCAAAATGACATTTCAGTCAGTATTTTAGAAATGACACCCATAATGTTCAGATATGGGGTCATAAATAGACTATGTTAAAACTTTGGGATCTATATCCCCCCCCAAAAGGGGTATGCAGAAACATTGTGTGCAGGGCCAGCCATTAGCCCAGCAGGTAGCGTGATGGGTTCCCCTGCCAGTGACTCTATTTCAGGGACAAGCTTGGGAGCTAGCTGAACAGCATGAGGATGGGTCAACACTGTTGCACGCCACAGTTCCAAGCCTCGGAAGGTATTGTGCAGTGTTCTTTAGCACAGGCTATACCTTGTGAACGGCTGGGGAGCCTTCCCTCACAAGTGGTCGCCATGTCTGTCATGGACTACATTTGTAATTAATTACTCATGTCATTAAACATGACCACCACTAGCAATTTCTAAAAATCTCTTCCCTTGATCTTACTTGTTCAGTGTACATGCTAGATTCATACTCTGCATGTGGTAGGACGAAGTTATCACATATTTACAATAGTAAATACCTCATGACACTAGCAATATATATCATTTTTACATAGCGCCCATGGCACAAGACTAGAACTTTTAAAACCTTCAGAATCCTGTATCTTGATTAAGTAATGAAAATACATAAGACAAACATTAGTGCTCACTGACTATTGCAAACTCTACTCTTACTACAATACTACTCAGCCTTCATCATTTTCTACAACACAGCCAAAACCTACCTGATGCAACATGCAATATTTGGCACTGACAAATGCTTGTTTTTCTTGAATTAGTGTCCTTTTCTCTCCTATGGCTGAACAGCTCCCATTGGTCCTGACCCTTGTACCCAGCACTATCATCCATATGCCTCACGTGCCTGCTTGCACGACTGACAGGGGACTGCACCCCTGCCGCTAGTTTTAAATCAGAGATGGGCAGAAAAATATTCTGAGAAAGAAACAAATGCTTCTGGAACCAGGCCAATAACACTAAAATTTGATACCAGAAAAGAAATTAAGATTATCCCCTTTAAAAAAGTTCTAGTAGATGCACATACAAATGTGGAGGCAGCATGGTCTGGTGGTTAGAGCCCCACCTTGGGAACTGGGAGATCACAGGTTCAAACCTAAGCAGGGGCAAATACAATGGCCCCAATGCACATAAGTGCATATTCCTATGCGCCGCACATCTGTGGGACATAGGCAACCCTACAATCGAATGCCATACACCAGGGGTCTGGGGGACTTGCAACAGCATTCATGGAAGGTGTGCACATCCCTTCTGCACTGGATCCCCTGGCCGGTCACTCAGCCACGTGCACAGCTGATCTGGGGGCATGTCTGAGGGGCCCTCCTGCACTTCACGCCATTTACAAAGGTGTGGAGTGCTGGGCCAGGGGACACAGAATATGACAGTAGGGACCCTACTGTATCTGTTGTGTGCCTCTCCCCCCAGATTTCCCCTGCGAGCTGCAGAAAAATTCAGATGTCCCATGCCCTCCCAAAATCCCCTGCTCATGTGGAACAGGGGATCCACTTTGAAACCAGAATAGGCATGACTGGATACCTGCCTGTGTCTTCCAATCTGTCCATGCACAGCAGCACTCTGAGGGTAGAGGCCATGGACAGGTACATGATGGTTGCTGGCATGCGTACATGGCAGCCACTGCATGATTCTCCAGGGGAGCAGAGCTGTGCAGGCCAGGTACTGCCGATTATGTGTACCCGGTCCCTCAATAGTCCATAGCCCCATTGTAATCTTGGACAAGTCACTTAACCTCCCAGTGCTCCAGTCTACCTAGCTGTGGAAATGGGTAGCAGATGAACTTTGCTGGAAAAGAGATGTTGTACTTCAGCTAGGTGGAAACAAATTGTAAAAAAAAAAAAATTTCATCAGCATGCAATTTACCAGAATCTCAAAAACAATTGCCTTCTTGGGCTCTAAATACAATTCAAAATGGTTCACCCATTCCTAATTTGAATATGGTAATTTTCTTCTACAAATCCTTCTCCCAGCATAGTCCAGTTGAAATATAGTATCTCGTTCACTGTGGAGTCTTGATTTACCCATTTCACAACTGGTAAAACAGAAATACTGAGAGGTGAAAGAGTCCCAGATGACACAGAAGCAACTTTGACAAAGCATACATTTTTGACACAATTCTGCTTTTCTGCTTTCATTTTTATGTTTGCTTGTGTGCATGCGCAAGAAACATTATGTGACAGCTTAGGAGAGAAGTGGGTTAGGGAGGCGCCGCAGTGTAGCAGCCAAGGGAGGCACAGCATTTTGGGGCTTGGCCATGGTGCACCAGTGGAGGCACAGTGTGCTGATGACACTGGCTTCCAGAAGCTGCACCAAGTTGTTACATTTTTGCTGCAGCAATCACGGGCTGCCTTGTCATTACAGCATCAGCGATTTGCTGCAATGAGAGAGTGACCCATCATTGATGGGCGGAATGTTGCTGCTGTAATATTGTTTGTGAACATGGCGGCGCATTGCTGCCCTGTTCACAAACAATATTAATGTGCCCCAGTGCCGAGGGGGGTGCCCAATCCCCCTTGGCAGCATGTGCCCCTCCCCACACAGTGTGTTTTTGCTGACGGGGGCCCCAATCCCCATCGACTTGCATCCCTCAGATGTGATTTGAGTTGCCAATGGGGAAGCCCACTCCCCATAGGCATCATTTCCCCCCTCCCAGGTTGATGTGCCAACGGGGGAGCCCACTCCCCATCGGCATAAGTCCCCCCCCCAAAAAGCATTGACAGTACTGCCGAGGGGGTGCCCAATCCCCCTCGGCTGTTGCCCCCCATGCTTTTGTGCCAACGGTGGTGCCGAATCCCTCATCAGCTACAACTGCCCTCCAACAGTCGGTTGGCATGCTGGGAGGCCACCCCAGTGTGCCAAGTTCCCCTGTTAAAAAAAACTGTCTTTTTTTTTTACCTGTTAATAAAGGAAACAGTCCTCGTGGTCTCCTGCCCACCCCCCACAACCTGCACCCACCCACCCACTGTGCACCCTGCCTCCCACCCCCACCCCATAGTTACCTCCGAGTCTGGCGAATGATCTTTGGTGGACCGAAAATGCGTCTGTACTCTTCAAAGCTGACCGCGAACTGAGGAAATGCTGGTAAGCTGTATAATGGGATAGATGGGGATTTTTCAACTTTGCTGCATATCTCAGTAATTTTTTGGAATTTTGGCACTAAATTTTCAACATGGGGTTTTTGGGACCCCTCCTCATGAATTCTTGCACTGTCATGGCGTTAATCAGCCCTGAAAGGTGATTTCGCAGTCACTGTGCGGAATCACCTTTTGGGACCGATTAATGAAATGACAGTGCCAGTGTTCATGAGGTGGGCTCTCAAAAAGCCTATGTTGCAAATTTGGTGGAAAAAAATCCAAAAAATTACTGTTTTACTGAGCAGCAAGCAGCTTGTTGCTACGCACGGTAACTTTTTGCAATTTGCAATATTTTCATGCCAGATTTTCAACATTGCCATTTTTCACACCTCCTTGTGAACAGTACAGCTGTAATTTTTCACACCCTGGCTGAAGTGTGTTCTCGCACTTCTGGCACAGAATAGCGCGGTTGCTATGGGAAATCTGTGTTCGGGACACATTACAAAAATCACAGTGACACTGTTCATTATCAGGGGTCCTAAAACACCTATGTTGCAAATTTAGTGAGAAAAGTCCATAAAATGACTATGTTATGAGCATGCATTGCACAGTTTCCACGCACACTCATAACTTCACACATTTGCAATGTTTTCACTCCAGATTGTCAACATTGCCATTTTTCTGTACCTCCTTATGAACAATACAGCTGTCATTTTTCACATCCTGACCAAAATGTGTTTTTGCACTTCTGGCGCAGAATAGCGTGGTCGCTCTGGGAAATCCATGTTCGGGACACATTATGAAAATGACAGTGACACTGTTTATTAGCAAAGGTGCTACAATGCCTATGTTGAAAATGTGGTGACAGAAGTCCATAAAATGACTGTGTTACGAGTCTGCATTGCGCAGTTTCGATGCACACTCGTAACTTCGCACATTTGTAATATTTTCACTCCAGATTTTCAACATTGTCATGTTTTCATACCTCCTTATGAATGGAACAGCTGTCATTTTTTCACATCCTGGCTGGAATGTGTTTTCGTACTTCCGGCGCAGAATAGCATGGTCGCAGTGGGAAATCCATATTCAGTACACATTACGACAATCACAGTGATACTGTTCATTAGCAGAGGTGCTAAAATTCCAATATTGAAAATTTGGGGAGGAAAGTCCATGAAATGACTTTGTTACGAGCGTACGTTGCGCAGTTTGCACGCATGCTTGTAACTTCACACATTTGCAATATTTTCACTCCATATTATCAATATTGCCATTTTTCTGCACCTCCTTATGAACAGTATAGCTGCCATTTTTCACATCCTGGACAAAATGTGTTTTCGTACTTCTGGCGCAGAATAGCACGGTCGCTGTGGGAAATCCATGTTCGGTTCACATTATGAAAATGACAGTGACACTGTTCATTAGCAGAGGTGCTAAAATGCCTATGTTGACAATTTGGTGAGTAAAGTCCATAAAATGTTTGTGTTATGAGTGTGCGTTGCGCAGTTTCCACGCACGCTTGTAACTTTACACATTTACAAGACTTTCACTCCCGATTTTCAACATTGCCATTTTTATGAACCTCCTTATGAAAAGTACAGCTGTCATTTCCCACATTCTGGATGAAATGTGTTTGTGCACTTTCGCTACACATTAGCGCGGTCGTGGCGGGAAATCCATGCTTGGGACACATTACGATAATGACAGTGACACTGTTCATTAGCAGATGTGCTAAAATGCCTATCTTGAAAATTTGGTCACAAAAGCCCATAAAATGACTGTGTTACGAGCGTCTGTTAAGCAGTTTCCACGCACACTTGTAACTTCGCACATTTGCAATATTTTCACTTCACATTGTCAACATTGCCATTTTTCCGCACTTCCTTATGAACAGTACAGCTGTCATGTTTCACATCCTGGCCTAAATGTGTTTTTGCACTTCCGGCACAGAACAGCGCGGTCGCTGTGGGAAATCCTTGTTCTGGACACATTACAAAAATCACAGTGACACTTTTCATTAGCAGAGGTGCTAAAATGCCTGTGTTGAAAATTCGGTGACAAAAGTCCATGAAATGACTGTGTTACGAGCGTGCCTTACCTTATGCAGTTTCCATGCACACTCATAACTTCACACATTTGCAATATTTTCACTCCATATTATCAATATTGCCATTTTTCTGCACCTCCTTATGAACAGTATAGCTGCCATTTTTCACATCCTGGACAAAATGTGTTTTCGTACTTCTGGCGCAGAATAGCACGGTCGCTGTGGGAAATCCATGTTCAGTTTACATTATGAAAATGACAGTGACACTGTTCATTAGCAGAGGTGCTAAAATGCCTATGTTGACAATTTGGTGAGTAAAGTCCATAAAATGTTTGTGTTATGAGTGTGCGTTGCGCAGTTTCCACGCACGCTTGTAACTTCACACATTTACAAGACTTTCACTCCCGATTTTCAACATTGCCATTTTTATGAACCTCCTTATGAAAAGTACAGCTGTCATTTCCCACATTCTGGGTGAAATGTGTTTGTGCACTTTCGCTGCACATTAGCGCGGTCGTGGCGGGAAATCCATGTTTGGGACACATTACGATAATGACAGTGACACTGTTCATTAGCAGATGTGCTAAAATGCCTATCTTGAAAATTTGGTCACAAAAGCCCATAAAATGACTGTGTTACAAGCGTCTGTTAAGCAGTTTCCACGCACACTTGTAACTTCGCACATTTGCAATATTTTCACTTCACATTGTCAACATTGCCATTTTTCCGCACTTCCTTATGAACAGTACAGCTGTCATGTTTCACATCCTGGCCTAAATGTGTTTTTGCACTTCTGGCACAGAACAGCGCGTCCGCTGTGGGAAATCCTTGTTCTGGACACATTACAAAAATCACAGTGACACTTTTCATTAGCAGAGGTGCTAAAATGCCTGTGTTGAAAATTCGGTGACAAAAGTCCATGAAATGACTGTGTTACGAGCGTGCCTTACCTTATGCAGTTTCCACGCACACTCATAACTTCACTCATTTGCAATATTTTCACTCCATATTTTCAACATTGCCATTTTTCCGCACCTCCTTATGAACAATACAGCTGCCATATTTCACATCCTGGCCAATATGTGTTTTCGCACTTCCAGTGCACAATGGTGCCGTCGTTGAGGGAAATAACTGTTTGGGACACACTGCAAAAATTACAGTGACACTGTTCATTAGCAGAGGTCCTAAAATGCCTATGTTGAACATCTGGTGATGGAACTCCATAAAATGACTGTGTTACGAGCATGCGTTGCACAGTTTGCACGCACACTCATAACTTCACACATTTGTAATATTTTCACTCCAGATTTTCAACATTGCCATTTCTCCATGCCTCCTTATGAACTGTACGGCTGTCATTTATCACATCCTGGCCAAAATATGTTTTGGCACTTCCAGCGCAGAATACCGTGGTTGCTGTGTGAAATCAGTGTTCAGACACATTAACACAATCACAGTGACACTCTTCATGAGCACAGGTCGAAAAATGCCTATGTTGAAAATCTGGTGAGGACAGTCCATAAAATGACTGTGTTATGCGCATGCGTTGGGCACTTTCCACGTATGCTTGGAAGTGCGTGCTTTTTTAATATTGCCACTACAGATTTTCAACATTGCCATCCCTTCGCACCTCCCTATGGATGGCACAGCTGCCATTCTTCACATTCTGCCCAATCTGTGTTTTCGTACATGTGGCACAGAATGGCACTGTCACTGTTGGTCACACTGCCACTCTTCATGAGAAGAGGTCCCAAAAGCTTTCATGAGATGGGTCACAAAAAGGCCATGTTGAACATTTGTACTGCAAATAACAGCTAATGCCTGAGACGTTAGGGTTTCTAACTATCACGCCCTACCCTGTATAGATGGACAGGCATCAGGCTGTGCCTTTGACTGTTGACTCTACTACGATGCAATCCCACCTCACCCCCCCAGCCACTGACAGCCATCAAGGTGTACCTTGACCTCTTCGCCCCACACTTCCCATTCTCCCATGCTGCGCCTATTTTCAGCATATGTCCGGTGGAATGGGGTCACTGTACAGCCAAACACCCTAAGGCACACCTCAACACATGTCACTGTCTGCAGAATAAGGTGAGGTGACATGGCATGACCATCATGGGCGACGACCCACACACTTACCCCAATGCCTCTCCATCTCTACAAGATGGAGGTGGGGTTGGCGTGAACTTCCATACTTCACTGCCATTCCTATTCTGCTTCGGTCTACCTCTTGCATTTCAAATGCTAATACCAGCAAGCAAACATTCGGCATTGACAAATGCTTGTTACATTGTCGCTGTACTACAGCTTTCTTCTGTTTTATTGTAACTCTACTGCTTAACATGAAAACACAGCTCCTGTCACCTAAACTCCATTTGCTCTGACCGATTGTGTATGACTGACATCACTATCCCCCTCTTAAAATGTCACAGTCTTCAACATAATAAACTTATGCAGTTTGAAGAATTACAGACTATGTATTCCTTGCGGGGAAGGGGGTATATTTTGTTATGTACAAGCCGCCTTTTTTATATGAAAGTTAATACCCCCTTGTTTTCTCGATGCCCCACTTCCTTGGTTAATTCAACTAATAGCTCAAGTAATGGAAGGTGTACTTCCTTTTTTCTCACCTGCTTTCCCATATATATAAATCTCTCCATCACATTGATACAGAACCTTTCCTGACACTTAGGTGGAGATGGGAGAAATACTGTATCTTCATATTACCATGACTGATTTGGACTGGGAGAGGCATTTAAAATATATACATTCTCCTACAGGTTCCTTTATTTGGAAAGAATTTTTGTGGAAGGTTTTGGTTAGATTTTTTATTGTGCCTGCTATTCAAATTAAATATTGCTCCAACAAGGGTGCTGCTTGCTGGAGGAGTTGCGGACGTTCTCCTGCCTCTCATGGACATATTTTTTGGGAATGCCTGTTCCTAGCTTCCTTTTGTTCTAGCTTAGAAAGGGCCCTTTATGATCCTTTGTTATTCCATTTCATTTAACAGCCTGTTCTTTTCTTTTTTCTTGTTTTGGCCCCCATTGGAGATCCCGCTCGACTTGTACATTTTTGCTTACAGTATCTGTCTATTGGCAGCCAAGAAAGCTATAACAAAACACTGGTTAACTCCTATTGTTCCCACTTTGGCACTCTGGCAGGATTTAGTATCCGGGACATATTACATGGAAAAACTGATGGCCCAGGTTAATCATAAGCTGGACTCTTATGAAAATTTTTGGAGGAGATGGGTTCTTTAATATTACACAACTCAGAGAATACTTTGTTCCTTGATTCCCATTCAGCCTCTGTACCGGTATAATTTCGACTCACTCTGATATTACCCACAGTTTAATTGATATCTTGATGGAGCATATAATTCAACTCTCAATATTTCTGAATTTTACTGGTGAATAATTTTTCTAGATGGGGAGGGATGCCTAGGTACCTGATTGCTGTCCCTAGATGTACATGGATTTCTTTTTTAAAGTACCTCCCTCAATGTATTTGCTGTACTTATTGGATTCTTTGTTTCTTTTTTTCATCTCCCCGTTTTTCTTTCTTTGTTCACATTTTCATCTATTTTCTGCGTCTAGATATTCATATATCGCAGTCAGTTTTTTCGTAACTTTGCATTGTTTTTCTAGTTCTAGTTAGCATTGTTAATTGTTCGATGTTTATCTGTTAATGAATTTCTAATAAAGATTAAAGTTAAAAAAAAAATGTCACAGTCACCAGTCATGAGGTACAAAAGCACCCATAACCACAGGGTAGAAATAGAAACTTCTGGGGGAAGGGGGATTCAAATGGGAAGTAATGAAGTTTTCAATAGAGCAGGTGGTGGGTAAATGAAATCATTTACTCAGCCAGGTGATTGAAACCGAGTTGGTTATGGGGTTCAGGCATGGATATGTATGGGGAAGAGGGTGTATACACAGACTGGGAGCGGGGATACTGATACATTAAGGCAGTCTGCTTAGTAAATCTGGTGTGACATTAGGCAGGACATGGAGTCTGACTGATAATGAGCGGGCTCCCTCAACAAGCCACATCTAACTGCTGCAAAGGGTCTGTAATGTCTTTAGAAATAAAGAAAAAACAAAACAGTTTAACAAAGGGCCATGACATCCATGTGGCACATGGAGTACCAGCAAGGGGAGGGACAAGCTAACTTTATTCTATGGGCTACAGCCCTGCTTTCCAGTCCTGTCCTGCCTGGTGGCAGGAGCAGCTTTCTCCCGAGGGGTCGAGCTAGTTGCTGTACTGTACTGCTCATTTTGTTTTGCCTGACCCCCACACCCACCCGCCCACATTTTATAGGCCTATGAGTTGATTGTCAGGCTCTAGTAGGCTTAATCTGGGTACTGGGGTGACACACTCAAGGAGGCAGATCTGGGTGTTTAAATACAAAATACTCTTAATGCCTGCACCTTCTAACTCTCACCCTATTACTTCTCTGTTCTGCTACTAATGTTTGCTGCTCAGAGCTAGCTCTAGCTTCAATGTTATGTATAATGCTACTTACTGTTCACCTAGCTGAATCACCCAGGGTTAGTCTTTGCTAGTTATTAACATCTGACACTCGGTCCAGGGATAGTAATTAGTAATCTGTTGGCTAGGACAAATGTCTAGTTATAACATGTTTGTTTTAGCCACTTGGTACATCCTCAATTAACCTACTAATCTGTATCTCACAGTCAATAGTATTAGATTATAATTATGTTCCATTACACAGCAGGAAATTGTCACTCCATGATTTACATTTGCATATATTGTTTTTACAAATTGTTTTGAGGTTATCTCTACTGGACATCCTATGCTATTATGTTACTCAGTAAGTTTTTGCCTAAACTCTATTTTTCTCTTAGCTTCTATTACATTTGCAACTCACTTTTTATGTTTGCTTGTGTGCGTAGTGCACAAGAAACATATTGAGATAGTAGAGCATTGCAGAGGTGTGGCAGTGTTGTGGCCAGTGCAGTGGACCCTTTAATGGGCGTGTCCCTTGGCCACCAACCAGGAACTGAAGAAATGACGGTAAGCCCTATAATTGCAATCAATGCGAGGGGTCAACTTAGGTTGATATCTCAGCTAGTTTTTGGAGTTTTGGTCCTAGATTTTCAATATGGGGTTCTTGGGACCCCATCTCATGAACACTGGCACTGTCATTTTGTTTCTCGGTCCAGAAAGGTGATTTTGCAGTCACTGTGCAAAATCACCTTTTGGGACCAATTAACAAAATGACAGTGCCACAGTTCATGAGGTGGGGTCCCAAAAAGCCCTTGTTGCAAATTTGGTGAAAAAAATCCAAACAATGACTGCGTTATGCGAGTCTGTTGCTCAGTTTCTATGCACCCTCGTAACTTCATCAGTTTTTAATATTTTCTCTCTAAATTTCCAACATTGCCATTTTGTCACACCCCCTTTTGAACAGTACAGCTGTCATTTTTTTGCATCCTTCCAGAAATGTGTTTTTGCACCTGTGGCACAGAATGGCACAGTCACTGTGCAAAATCAACATTTGGGATAGAGTAATGAAATCACAGTGCCACTGTTCATGAGGGGAGGTCCTAAAAAGGCCATGTTAAAAATATGGCGAAAACATTCCAAAAACTGACTGCTTTATGAGTGTGCATTACACAGTTTCAGTGCACACTCGTAACTTCACTCCTTTTTCATATTTTCACTCCAGATTTTCAGCATTGCCATTTCTTCTCACCTCCTCATGAACAGTGCAGCTGTCATTTTTCACATCCTGCCCAAAATGTGTTATCCTGCACCTGAGACACAGAATGGCACACTTGCTGTGCAAAATCACCTTTTGGGATTGAGTAATGAAATGATACTGCCACTGTTCATGAGGTAGGGTCCCAAAAAGCCCATGTTGAAAATTTGTAGCAAAAATACCAACAAACACCCGGGGCATTAGGGTTTCCAACCGTAATGCCTACCCTGTACAGACTGGCAGGTGCCGGAGGTGTGACTTGGGGTCATCAGCCATAATGATCACGCCATTCCACCTCCACCCTGCAGCTACCAACAGGCATCGTGGTGTGCCTTAGGATCTTTGGCCCTAACATTCACCCCATGCTCCTATACTGCACCCATCTCAGCTTATTTCCTTATGTAATGAGGTCAACCTCAAGGCACACTACAACAACTGTCGATGTCTGCAGGGTGGAGTGAGGTGGGAATTGCATGAGTTTTATGGCCGACGACCCAAAGGCACACCCCCAATGCCTGTCAGTCTCTGTAGGGTGGGGGTTGGGGTTGGCGTTACTTCAATACTTCACTGCCATTCCTATTATGCATTTCTCTAACTCCTGTACTACCAGTGCCAATACCAGGAAGCAAACATTTGGCATTGACAAATGCTTGTTAGAGTTTGCCTCTGCTTTTCAGTTGTATGTTAATGCTGTTGCTGCTCATAGCTTCTTTTCCATTTGCAAATCACTTTTTAGAGTTTTGCCCCTGGTTTTACAAGTATGTTAATGCTGTTGCTGCTTCCTTGAATCCAATTTTAATTAACGGTGCTTTCAGACATGCTCCTTATTATCCTCTCCCTCCTCCCCCCATCTCATCCCACCCCACTGCCTCCCTCCCACACCTTTCTGTTCTCCTGCCTCCCCTCTCTTTCCCACTCTTCATGGTCTCCTGGTCCCACTCTCCTTCCTTTCTCCTACCTTCATCTGACCTCATCCAATCCATGCTCCACCCCTCCCCCCACAGGCAACTACACACTTTCCCTCCCACCATACACACAAGCAGATCTCCGTCCCTCTTCAACTATTAATCTCACTTCTGCTCCTAATGGCAGAGAATGTTGAATTCAATGCTAGCCCTACCTCCACCTCCCACTCCTGCCTCCCAAAAGGATTGAGAATTGCCCACCTCAATATTAGGAGCCTCCTCCCTAAGATTGACCTCCTACAACCAGCAAGCAAACATTTGGCATTGACAAATGTTTGTTAGAGTTTACCTCTGTGTCATGGTCATGGCAAACCTCAGTCCGGACATATGTATCATCTCTGAATCATGGCTTTCCTCTAAAATTCTGGATAATGGCTTATCCATCCCTGGGTACTGCATTTGCTAGAATGGATCCACTCAACATGGGTGGGGTTATTGCCATGTAAGTTTCCTCATCCATCCAATTCTTCGCTATTCTCTCTGTCTCTCTCTCATCTGCCTATGAACATTTACTCCTAAAACTTTCATTCCCTTTCTCCCTCCCTATCTTCTTGGTGGTAGTCCACTGCTGTCCTGGCATCACCTCCTCCTCTATATGTGACCTCCTCACCACCATCTCCCCCATTCCTCTCTCAATTAATTACTTATCCTAGGGGACTTTAATTTGAATTAGCTTTTCCCTCCCCTACTCCAAGATTCATCATGATACCACTTCTCTAAATCTCACTCAGCTGATCACTGATCCTAACTGTCTCAACCACAAAACTCACAATCACACCCTGTTGGACTGGGTCCTCGCATCACACTCACACTACACCACATTATGGCCACTGCTATACTCTCAGATGCCCTTAGTGACCACCACATGATTTACTGCATTCTCAAAATCAGATCCACGATGGGTACTCGACAACATTTTTGTCGAACGCCCCGTCAGCGACACCGGCAGGTCGACCACATTCTGTAGTCGGCTGCTGGTGCCCACAGTCTCACTGTGTTTTCTTCGCGGGCTCCACCCCCCAAACCCCCCCACACAGGGGACTACACACCCACACCCTTCCTCTTAAAGATTATCAACTCTGACTTGGAGCTGATTGGGGGGGGTGCAGGACCCCCGACAGACAGCTCCTGGTGCCAGCAGGTTTCCCACAGTGGCTTGGTGCTGTAGTCACTGTGGGGGACCTCGCTGGTGAAATGTCGCTGTCAGAGGGGTAACCACTCAAAATCCACTATCCCAAAGTCCCACCCAAACTCCTTATGATTGGTCCTTTAGGTCCTTGGATCTGTCCGTCCTCCAGGTGGTAATGGAAACAACTGATTGGTCACCTATCTCAACCTCCAGCAGTGTCAGTTCTGCCCTCAAATACTTCAAATCCAAGTTCCTCTCCATTTGGGATAGACACACCCCCCTGAGGAAAACCAGGGTCAGAGGCTCTCACCTCCCCTGGATATCTGCTGAACTTATAACCTGCCTGCATGCAAGGAACCAAGCTTGGAAAGTGTACAAGTCCTAAAGATTCCTCCTGGACTTGAACAAATATTGTGCTTTTTGTAATGCCTGCACCACAGCCACCAGGTTAGCTAAAGCTGAATACTTTTCCTCTACCTTTCAGAACACCATCAATCACTTCTCTAAGTTCTGGAAGGTTGTCCATGTCCTCTTCTCCCCAATCCTCAAAGTGAAGGATTACACCATCACAGATCCCATCCCAGTGGCCATAGAATTGAATCCTTTCTTCACTTCTTGAACCTGCTCCCCCCTCTCTCCTACTTCCCTCCAGCTTCTCCACCTGTCTCCCCCCATACCCCCTACCCCCCTTCTCATTCTCTCCTATCTCTACTGCTGTCTCCATTAAGGTCTTATTAGCCCTCCACCCATGCAAGAGCAAGAGCCCTGATGGGCTTGGGCCTAAACTGCCCTATCTCACTGCTCATGCCATTGAACTACCAGTCTCTTCCCTTCTAAACCTCTTTCTCTCTGGCTTCTGTCCCTAATGCCTGGAAGCATGCCAGAGTTATTCCTCTCCCTAAAGGCAGTGACCCCTCTCTTTCAGGCAACTATCACCCAATTTCTCTTCTCCCCACCCTTGCTAAACTCCAAGAACACTTGGTACTTTCTCAACTCTCCCCGTTGAGAGGAGTCTGCCCTTCTAAACCTCTCTTTCTCCCTGGCTTCTGTCCGTAATGCCTGGAAGCATGCCACAGTTATCCTTCTCCCTAAAGGCGGTGACCCCTCTCTTCCAAGCACTTATCACCCTATTTCTCTTCTACCCACCCTTGCTAAACTCCAAGAACACTTGGTACTTTCTCAACTCTCCCCCTACCTTCACTCTTCTTCCTTCTGCACCCCAGTTTGGATTCTACAAAAATCACTCCACCTCTTCCTCTCTTCTCTGGCTCACTGATTCCATTCTCACACGCATGGATCAGGGCCAAATCTCCTCTGTCATCTGGACAAAGCCTTCAACACTGTCACCCACTCCTCTCTAAGCTCACAGCAGCAGGACTCTCCCCCTCTGCCACTAATTGGTTCTGTTCCTACCTTGAAGGTAGGTCCCAATCAGTTCAAATTGGTGACTCCCTCCCAACCAAGTCTGCACTGGTGTCCCCCAGGGCTCAGTCCTAGGCCCTGTTTTAGTTTCAGTATTCTTAAATGACCTCCCTGCTGCCTGCACCTCAGCATCCATTCACATGTACACTGATGACACAGTCCTATTTGCCTCTGGCCACTTCTCTTCTGATCTAATGAGCAGACTTCAGCAGGACTTTGACAACATTCAGCACTGGTTCCACTCAAATCAGCTGACTCTTAACTCAAAAAAAAAAAACGGTCTCTGATCGCTGTCACAAGGCAAAATTTATCTTGGATTGCTAATCTCCCCTCCTTCTGCACTGTTGATGGATCCTCCATTGAGAATGCACTATCTTTCAGTTATCTCGGGGTCTGGCTTGACAACCACTTCCCCTTTTCTGAACATGTGAATGCCATTCACAAAAAATTGCACTCAAAGTTAGGTGCGCTGTACCACCTCCATGGTCGCATCCCTCTGCCGGCTTATAGAGCTGTTGTTCAGAAAATGATCCTTCCCATATCTGACTTTGGTGATATAGTCTACAGCACTGCCTGGGAACTTTTGATATGGCATCCAGTCCAATTGATGACACTGTGAACTCTTGATGCAGCTGGGAGTCAGTGAATAAGCAAGGTGTGGGACTGTGATTACAGACTGAAATGTTGATCTGCTCTTAGTGAAAGAGAGAGGTCATGCAAACCGCGAGACAGCCGTTTCAATGTTGTGCGTACCAGAAGCATCAATGAAAGGAACAGATGGAAAAGGGTTAATGACTGTGAAGAGAACTGTGAGCAGTAAACAATGAAGGAAATAATGTTTTTTTTTTAATGGCACTGAATGCCAGTGATAAAGTGTTAGCCAAAACAAGGAAGGGAGGAGTTTGGGGGCGCACTGGGCACAATCACGATCAGTAGTAACTTTCATAGGTTTGAAAGTGAAAGAGCTAAGCAATGATGTAGAGCACAGACTACAAATGGAGATATTTTTACAATACTGTGGTGACTTCTGGTCTAATGTGATAGGGATGGGGAAATGATCAAGAACTGATCTACTTTAATGACTCTTGCGCTTTAGTGATGGAAAACATGGCTGCCAACGTTTTCTTAATACTCTATAGTGGTGCATCGATATATGAAGTGGCTAAATACCAGGATAACTGTTCTGAATTAATGTACGCTAAGGTGACTGGTTTTAGCCAATGAATTTCATGGGTTTTTCATGTCCATTTTACAAAGCAAATTAAGTGTAGGGCACAGTGGTCCTGTTTATATGTTAATGTCTATAGTTACAAAGAAACAGAGGAGCCAAATGCAGAAAGGAGATGGGATATAAGTTGAAATTTGTTGAAAAAATAATGTTTTTAGGTCTGCATGGTAAATGCAGCACCTCCAGTGTCAGTGCGTACATCTAAGGGGATAAGGAACACATCTGGCAATACAGTGGTTAGTAGTTGTTTCATGCACTGGGTCCAAACAGTGCCCACAACGATAGCATCGGCATGGTGTGCACGATCAAAACAGTGCTTTCCCCCCAGGAGGCTTTACCCCCGCCGCACCCTCTGATGTAGAGGACTCTGCTCCGTGCACCCCCTGGACTTAAATAGCTTCACCCGGGGAGCAGATCAATACAGGCAAATTAATTTCTAGGGCCATGGAATACTGTTTCCATGACCCCTTGAAAAAAACGAAGTCCCAATGTGAGTAAAATGAATGCAGACCAGGATTAGAACCCTTGTCTCCAATAGCACTGGCCAAACTGCTCTATACCACAGCCCTCCACACCACAGGAGCACCTCAGCCACCTTCCTGGATTCTGTTTCCCTTGTTCCTGATCAGCAGCATGGACAGTGACAAGGGGAGCGCTTACTGCAAGTGCTGTAAATCCCCTCTTACTGTCCGAGGTAACGCTATCCAGACTAGCGCTCAGTTGACTGGCGCTATTCTGGTAGCGTTAATCTAACCGGGTACCATTGTTTCATACGGAGGATTCAAACTGTCACTTCAGAGATGGGACTAAGACAACCTGTCCATGTAAGTCCATCTCTTAATTTATAGTAAGTATGGTTTGTATCGTTTTCCCTTGCATTGTACAATATGTATCCACTCCCTTTTTAAAACCTCTAGACTATTACTGTTTACCACCTCAAATGGGAAGTTATTCCATATGCTCACCACCTTTTGTGTATAAAATAATTTTCTTGTTTTAGTCTTGTAATGTACAGTTTCAGTTTGTTTATTGTGTCACCTTATTCTGTATACTTCCTGACCATTTTCCAGGTTTAGTGCATCCATAACTCATCATCCTTGTGCATTTTATCCAAGAAAAAGTTTCCCTGAGTCCTTCTCTGTTCTAAAGTATGAAAACCTAGTCTAGATAGTTTTGTTCATAATAGATGTTATCAAACCCCCTTATTTGTGTGGCTTTATGCTGAATACATTCAGTTTTAACATTCTCACCAATGTTAAGTCCATCCCAAAACTGAGAGCCATTATCATCAAGGGGTCTGACATATGTTCTGTAAAGAGGCAATAGTATATGTTCAGATCAATGATCAGAATACCTTTTATTAGTATTTAATAAATAATTAGTTTTAGTATAGACAGGTATAACCTGATTTTTCTTTTCAAGGTCTTCCCTTACAGGTAGTTCTAAGTCCTTTCCAGAAATAATTGTTCTTAGTCCAACTCCATCCATATGGTACTGATGTTTAATATTGTTTTTAGCTAGATGCAGCACCATAAATTTTGTGTTGTTAAATTTCATTCTCCATTCCTTTGCCCATCATGCAATGTTGTTTAAGTCAATATGGATTTTTTCACATCCTCATCTGTGTTTGCTATTTCACATGTCCAGCACGTTCATGTCCCAATGAGTGAGTGGAACAGGTAATTGGCATCTTAGGCAGCACCTGGAATCAGCATAAGGAAGCAAAGAAGTGGGGGACTCTGTTGGTTGACTAAAGTAAGGCACCTGTTCACTGCTGTGTAACAGTCACTGCTGTGAAGTGTGAAAGATAAAAGGTAAGCCAGAACTGGGAAAAAGACCAACACCTTATCTAAGGTAGTAGTATAAAGAGATTTATACAAGGCACGGGGGAACACAAATAGAAAAAAGGGGAAAACTAGATATACCCTATCAGGAGTAAGGCTACAAAAGTATTTCCAGGAAACAAAGGGAGAACAAAAGCTGTAGCTGAGACAGAAAGCAGCCACCAGCTTCCTTAAAGCAAGGAGGTGATTTAATAGAGTACACTAAATTGAATTCATAATTTTGGGGCCTGTGTAAGTAAGTAGAAGTCAATGTTTTGGTTCTCTGTTTTTGGGGTTGACTTTTCTTAGTGTAATTTTTATTTGCCAGGGAGGAAATCTAGCTGGGAGAATATTTGCAGTCATTTGTGACTAGACCTGTTACTTAAACTCTGTGAAATAAGTGTCTGAAAGGAAGGAAGGCACTCACTGGGGTTTTGGATCAGAGCTGTTGTTGATTGTTTCTGGAGGGCACGGGCATAGTCCCACCCACCCTGCCTCTCACCCCCCCAACCCAAGCACATCATTTCCTTTATATCAAGGGTTCTGACATCACTTCCCCAAAACTGCAAAGTACATACACCTGTTCATATCCTTAAAGGCACAGCATACTGAATAGGTGGTAAACACATTTGTACACACTAAAAAAAAAATCTTAAATAGGAAGGGAGACAGTCATGTGGAGCATGGTGCAATGCACTGACTGTGGAGCAGCAGTCTTCTGGGAGACATCCTGGAGGCTGTGTTACTGCCCTATTTGCAGGCACCTATCTGGTCTGTGGGAGGAGGTTGCCCATCTCCATGCTGACCTGGCAAGGATTCATGAAAGCTTCTCCCCCACCCAGGGACCACCCAGGCCACCACCACTGCCTCAGAGGTTGCCAAGAAAGAGGACTGGTTGGACCACAGAGGGCTCAGGCAGGCTGAGGGTGATGGAACAGAGGTGCATCCCTCCAGTTGTGCCTCTCCACAATTCATTCACTGTTCTGGTGGAGTGTGATTCCTTTATGGAGGCACCCACAGTGGAGACCAAGGAGGATGCTGGGAACCTCCACAAAGGAGACCCATCAGAGGGTGACAAGGAACCCCACAGGGGAAAGAAACAACTCCTGGTGGGGGACTCAATCATTGGGGGGGTAGAACTGGGGGAGGGAAGGGAGAGGGAGGTAATGTGCCTGCACTGCACCATGGCTTGGAGAGACAGGAAACAAATCCTCAGGATCATGGGAGCAGCTGCATGGGGGAAGGAGCTGGATGTCATTGTCCACCTAGGGACAAATGATCTGGCTGGGAATGGGATCAGAGTAGTGCAGCAGGAGTTTGTGGAGTTGGGGAGGGGCCTTAGACAAGTAACACACATGGTAACATTCTTGGAAGTGCTACCTGTCGATGGCATGGGTGAGGCTAGGGTGCTCCATACCACGGGATTTGATGACTGGTTGAAAAACTGGTGCAGAGCTCAGGGATATGGCTTCAATGGGGACTGGGGGTCCACCTAGAGGGATACAGGCCTATACTGGCATGATGGTCTGCATCTGCCCAGGAAGGGAACCAGAATCCTAGGTGATAGGTTTAAATGCTTCATTGGCAAGCATTTAAACTAGCCAAAGTGGGAGGCACTGAAAAGAAGAAGGGAAATCACAGCCCCCCCCCAACAAAACAGGGTAGATAACATAGACACAAAGGCAGAGAAGTTGATAGGGAGCAGGAAATGGGTTAAATCCAGAAAAAGACAAAGGCAGTAAGGACAGAGATGGGTCTAAAAGGGATGAGGCCATCAAAAAATGGAGGTCAATGAGTACCAATGCCCATAGTCTGGGTAACAAGCTCCCCCGACTAGTTGCCTTGATGGAAGAGGGACACCTGGATATCATGGCAGTCACAGAAACATGGTACACAGAGAACCATGACTGGGATGTCAACATACAAGGGTACGCAATCTACAGGAGGGACAAGGAAGGTAAAAGAGGAGGAGGAGGAGTAGGTCTCTACATAAAAGAAGGAATCAAAGCAACAGAACTAAAGGATAAACAGGGAAGGGAGGAGGCACTGTGGGTCACCCTGGAGATAGGAAATGGCATTACAATCCACACAGGGGTTGTTTACAAACCCCCATCTTAGGGGGAGGCAATGGACAAGGAAATGATAGGAGGAGAGATATTGTTGATGGGGGACCTGGATATGCCAGATGTTAACTGGAGCACCTTTACTGCAGCCACATCCAAGAGCAGAGTCATTCTCAATGCCCTACAGGGGGAATGCCTCAGATACCTAGTGTTGGAACCCACTTGGGAGGATGCAATCTTAGACCTGGTACTCTCAAACAGGGATGGAGAGGTGATCTCAGATTTAGAAGTGGGTAACCATCTGGGAACAAGTGACCACCAAACAGCGTGGTTCACAATAAACACAGCTATAGAGTCAAGCCATACAAAAGCAAGAGTGTTGGACTTTAGGAGGACTGACTTTGGCAAAATGGGAGAGTGCCTCAGAAAAGCACTAGCAAACAGACAAGAAGGAAGGGTGGAAGAACAATGGGGAAAAATCAAAACTGCCATCACAGAGGCAACAAGCCTTTGTGCAAAGCAAATCAACAAAACAAAACAAAGGCAAAAGCCACTATGGTTCTCAAAAGAGGTGGTAGGTAAGGTTAAGGAGAAAAGGATAGCATTCAAGAAATATAAGGAAACACAGAAGGAGCAGGACAGAGAACTGTATCAGTTAAAGCAGAAGGAGGCAGGGAAGGCAGTCAGAATAGCAAGGCCCAAACTGAGGAAAAGATAGCCAACTCTGTTAAGAAGGGGATAAAACCTTTTATAGGTACATTAGGGAGCGAAGAAAGACCAAGGGAGGGATACTGAGGCTTAATACGGGGAGGGAATGGGGCAGAGGGTGACAGTGAAAAAGCAGGGATACCGAACGAATGCTTCTGCTCAGTATTCACAAAAGAAGAGAAAAGGGAGGTATCTAAACCAAACAATAGAAACACTCTGGATAGGGAAGTCGATACCAGTCAATTCACAGATGAAAGGGTTCTTAAAGAACTCTTAAAACTGAAGGTGGACAAAGCAATGGGGTCTGACAGGATTCACCCAAGAATTCTAAAAGAACTAAGGGTAGAACTAGTAACACCACTGACTACCCTCTTTAACAAATGATGGGAGGATGGGGTGGTACCTGGGGACTGGAGGAGGACAGATGTGATTCCACTTCACAAAAGTGGGAGCAGGGCAGAGGCAGGAAACTATAGACCTGTTAGTTTGAGCTCAGTGGTAGGGAAAATTATGGAATCACTTCTGAAGGAAAGAATTGCTGAGTATCTAGAGGCCAGCGGGGCACAGGACCCAAAGCAGCATGGATTCACAGCAGGAAGGTCATGTCAGACAAAGCTAATAGATTTTTTGACTGGGTGATCAAAGAAGTAGACCAGGGAGGTGCTCTGGACATGGCCTACCTAAACTTTAGCAAGGCATTTGACACAGTCCCACACAAAAGATTAATATACAAGTTAGCCAGCCTTGGAGTGGGTCCCAAGGTGGTAGCCTGGGTAAAAAACTGGCTGGACAACAGGACGCAGAGGGTAATAGTAAACGGAGTCCACTCTGAAGAAAGGGGAGTTACTAGTGTGGTACCACAGGGTTCAGTACTGGGACCAGTCCTCTTTAATGTCTTTATAAGTGACATTACAGAGGGACTGGAAGGAAAAGTATGTCTTTTTGCAGACAACACAAAGATCTGCAACAGGGTTGATACACAAGGTGGAGTGGACAGGATGAGAAGGGACTTAGCAAGGTTGGAGGAATTGTCAAATGTATGGCAGCTTAGATGCAACATAAAGAAGTGCAAAGTAATGCACCTGGGAAACAAAAACCAAGGGGAAGAGTACACAATGGGGGGTGAGATACTAACAACAACAAAAATGGAACGGCACCTGGGGGTAGTCAGATGAGATGGCCTTAAGGTAGGCAAGCAATGTGAGAAGGCAGTATGGAGGGCTGGGGGGATACTGGGATGCACAGAGAGAGGCATCACCAGTGGAAAACAGGAAGTTGTTATCTCTCTGTACAGACAGTTGGTGAGACCTCATCTGGAGTACTGTATGCAGTTCTGGAGACTCCATCTCTGCTAGGACATAGACAGGATGGAGGCGGTCCAGGGGAGGGCAACTAATATGGTGCAAGGTCTTTACCAGAAGACATACTAAGAGAGAGTAAAGGAGCTTAATATGTATACCATTGAGGAAAGGAGGGATGGGGAGACATGATAAAAACTTTTAAGTACCTCAAGGGAATCAACAAAGTCCAAGAGGGTAGCATCTTTCAGAAAAAGAGATGTGCAAGAACAAGGGGGTACAATTTGAAGACAGAGGGGACGGCTCAGAGGTAATGTGAGGAAGTATTTTTCATGGAGAGGGTTGTGGATGCATGGCATGGCCTCCTGAGGTGGTTATGGAATCTAAAACAGCGTGGGAATTCAAGAATGAATGGGACAGACATGAGGCAATTCTAGTGGGGGGTAGGAGGAAGTAGACTGTTGGTTAACTAGGATCTGCAGCTTATCCATTAGGTAGGGAAATGAGCAGACCAGGTGGGCCAAGCGGTCCTTATCTGCTGTCAAATTCTATGTTTCTAAGTTGAGAATGCTGGGAGTGGTGCAATGGCTGTGGCATGACAATTTTCAGACAGACCTTCAGGAGACTGCAGTGCTGCTCAATCTGCACATAGCTCTTTGAGTTTAGGGAGTCTCTGGGTTAAGGGATGAGGTTGCTAGATTCCAGGTTGAGTTGGCAAGGATTCCGGGGACCTCTTCCCCATATGGAGGGGCCACCAAGTCTGCCACTGTTACCTCAGAGGATATGAGGGAGGAGTAACAGCTGGACTATGGTGGATGTTGGAAGGACAGGGGTGGTGGGTCAGAGGCACATTCCTCAACAGATATCTCTATGTGATTCCAGTGCTGCTTAGGTGGAGCAGGACTGCTAGGAGGAGGCACCCAAAATAGTGACCAGGGAGGATGGAGTGGCCCTCTTTTGCCCGACACCCCAATGGCGAAATACAGAAAATGACCACTACAGCAGCAGTTGCTGTAATGGTCTGTTTCTGTGTTTTGCTTTCCCCCAGTGTCCTGCCCTCCCAGACCAACTCCAACCTGGAGTTGAGAATCCTAAAGTCGGGGGTGGGGGAGAGCCCCCACATGGGAGGTGGGGGCCCCAGCCCCACAGAAAACACTGGTTAGTGGCACAATACCCAAGGGCCGGCATTGTGCCACATTGTGCGGGTGGTCAACAGATTTACTGTCGACCAATCTTGGTGCTTCCGGAGGATACCCCAAGGAGGGTGGTAGAGGACACCAGAGGAGAAGGAAGAACATTTTAGTGGGGGACTGAATTGTGAGTGGACAGATTTGGGAATAGGAAAGGAGGAGAGGCAGGTTAGGTGCCCACATTGTGCCACAGCCCAGAGGGATGGGAAGCAGAGCTTGAGAATTGCTAGGGCAGCAGGAAAGAAGGGAGAGCTCAATTTCATTGTCCACCTGGGAACTAATGATCTGGCTAGCGATGGAGCTGGGATAGTGCAGGGGGAGGTTAGGGAGCTGGAGAAGGATCTTAGACAGGTAGTGCTCTCATTGGCTGCCTATGACAGGGGGAAGGAGAAGGATCTCTGTAGCAGGAGCTTCAACTCATGGATGAAGGAATTGTGCATACAGGAGGGGTTTCGGCTGCACTGCGGGCTTGGGACCCCCACCATGGCAGAATAAGGGCCTATACAAGGGTGATAGCCTACATCCTGGCCTGCATCCAACTGGGAGGGGGAACTGCAGTCCTCAGTGGACAATTTAATTGTTACTTTGATAAACATTTAAACTAGCCGAGTGGGATGGTGGAAGGAATTGGGGAGGCAGAATCTGCCCACTCACAGACTGAAGTTGAGAGTAAGGAGAACCTGAGGGGAGAGGAGTCCTCCAGGGTACAAATTAATAAATGAAGCAGGGTGGTAGAGACAAAGTAGTAAGGGAATGCAAGCATTAAAATGAGAGGGAGGAAGGAAGAAGGGAGGGCCAAACAGAAAAAAGGGTAACAAGCAGAGTGGAAACAAAATCTGGATGGCCATGTGTGCAAATGCTAGAAGTTTAGGAAATAAAATTCTGGACCTAGAGGCCATCATGGCAGAGGCCGACCTGGATATTGTGGCCATTACTGAGTCATGGTGAACTGAAAACCATGGCTGGGACATGGCCATACCAAGCTATACTCAGGACTGGGTGGGGAGGTAAGGAGCGGGTGTGGTGCTTTATGTGATGGAAAGCATAAAAGTAAACAGATAGACAGGTAATAAAGGGGGAGGTGCAGCTACTGTATGTCACCCTGGAGATGGGGAATGGAACTACTGTTCACACTGGAGTGATCTACAGACCTCGAGCAAATGGGGAGGACTCAGATAAGATACTGGTGGAAGTCATTCGCAAGATGGCAAAAAGGGGGAAGATGCTGCTGGTGGGAGACTTCAACCTGCCAGATGTAGATTGGGACCTCCAAGCAATGGCTTCAGCTTGGAATCTTTGCAGAGGTGTTTCTCCAGCAACTAGTCATGAACCCATTCATGATGGGGCAAGGTAGGAGGTCACTTGGGGACCAGTGATCACCGTACGGTGTGGTTCCGTATAAGGATGGCTACAGAACTGAACCACACACAAGGGCGGGGGTCATGGATGTCAGGAGGGCAGATTTTATAAAGATGGGTGAGTGCCTCAGGGATGATCTGGTGGGGGGATGGCCTGGGTGAGGTGGAGGAACAGTGGGGAAGCTAAAAGGGAGCATAATAAAGACAATAAACCATTGTGTCAAACAAGAGAGGAAAAGCAAGAGGAAAATGAGACTGATATAATGCTCAAAAGAGGTGGCTGAAAAGGTAAGAGCTAAAAGGGTAACATTCAGAAGGTATAAGGAGACAGCGAGGGAGCAGGACTGGGAGGTGTTTCATGGGAAACAGAGGGAAGCAGGGAAAACAGTAAGGAGTGCAAAGGTACAAACTGAAGCCCAGGAGGTAACAAAAGGGGACAAAAATGTTTAGGAATGTACGTGAAAAGAGGTAGACGGGTGAGATTGTAAGGTTAAAAAGGGAAGGAGGGACTGTGCAGAGAGGGACCAAGAAAAGGCAGACATCCTGAACAAGTATTTTTGTTCAGTGTTCACAGAGGAAGGAGAAGGGTAGGGGCCACAAAAAAGTAAGAGAAGATTTTGAAGGAGGAAGGTAGACACTAGTCCTTTTTTGGTGGAGAGAGTCCTGGAGGGACTCACTAATCTAAAGGTCGACAAAGCAATTGGACCAGATAGGGAGCATCCAAGGGTACTGAGAACTAACTCAGAAAGGTACTGGCTTCACCTCTGACAGTCCTGTTTAACAGCTCACTGGAAACAGGAGTGGTTCAGCAGGACTGGAGGAGGGCGAATGTAGTTCTGCTTCACAAAAGTATAGCAGGGAGGAGGCTGGCAATTATAGCTGATCCATCTGAAATCGGTGGTGGAAAAGTTAATGGAATCACTGATGAAGGAGAGGATTGTGGAATACAATAACCCTTCACTATAATGAACAGATTCGGAGCCATAACATACGTCCATTATAGCTCCTAATTCGTTATATCAAGGGATGTTGGAAAAACACAGAACTTAGTATGTGTCTTGTGCAGCACACTTTCCTGACCACCAGTTCTCTTGGCTACTTGATCACTCCTTCCAAAACAAATTGTAAACTTTTACAGTAGTTTTTTCAAAAAAGGTTTTATTATCCCATAATCACTGACAGATGCTGCCTTTACCACCGCTCTCACCACGGCGCCTCCTGCCTGCTTGCTTCCCTTCCCCAGACACAGATTTTAGAGCAAGGGAGCCAATTAATGTATCTGAGCCAAAATTAAGAATGATCCAACAGGTGTGAACAGGTATGAGTCTTGGCAAGTGAGGCAGTGTACAGTAGTTCTAATACTACACATTTTGTTGTTTTTATTCCAAGCCTACCACCATTTCCAGAGCAAATTCACCTGAAAATGAACTCTGCTGACCTGATTTAGACAGAAATATTTGTGTCTGGGATCAGGGTGCAGTTTGTGACCATGCTGTTTCCCCTGTCACAGATTAGATCGCGATTGAGATTGTATAGTACTGTAATGAGGTGAAAAGGATGGTGTGGTGTTTCTGTTTCTATGAAATGTCCCCATCCTACTGTCTAATGTAGCTAAAAACAATGGTGCTCACTCCTATGGCTATCACTCACAAATGCTGCTTTTTCTGCCCTCTCCACTGGTGTGCTTGAATCAGCTTACCATCTGGAGCCACGGTACCCATTCATTATAGCCGAATTTTTGCTATAGCGGGGTTCGCTATAGTGAGGAGTTACTATATCTTGAATCCAAGGGTTACAAGACCTGAGACCATTTAGGTTCACAGGGGGGAGGTCACATCAAGTGAATCTGATAGACTCATTTGATTGGATGACAAATGAATTAGATCAGCATGGAGCAGTGGATGTGCCCTACCTAGATTTCAATAAGGCTTTCAACACGGTTCCACACAGAAGACTAGTAAGCAAGCTGGGTAGCTTAGGAGTGGATCCAAAGGAGGTAAACTGGATTAGAAATTGATTATCTGATAGGCAACAGAGGGTGGTGATGAACAAAGTTAACTCTGAGGAAAGGAGGGTAACCAGCAAGGTGCCTCAGGGATCATTGCTGGGACTGGTCCACTTTAAGGTTTTTATAAACGATGTTGCAGAGGAGTTGGAAGTTAAGGTTTGTCTCTTGGCAGATGACACAGAAATCTACAATAGGGTTACCACTCTGGGGGTGGGGTGGGATGGAAAGCATGAGCATTTAGGGCACAGAAACCCAGGGTTGGAGTACAAAATGGGTGGATTGTTACTGATGACTACAAAGCAGGAAAGCAACCTGGGGGTAATCATATCTGATTACCTAAAGGCAGTGTAATCATAGCTGATGATCTAAAGGTGGCCAGCCAGTGTGACAAGGCACTCAGGAGGGCAAGTAGTATGCTGGGTGCATAGGGAGGGGTATCACCAACAGAAAGTGGGACGTGCTGTTGCCTCTGTGTAGATTGCTGGTAAGACTCCATCTGGAGCACTGTGTCCATTTCTGGAGACCACATCTCCCAAAGGACATAGAGGGGAGCTGTCTAGAGGAGGGCAACTAAAATGGTGCAGAGTCTTCATCAAAAGCCCTATGAGGAGAGACTAAAGGATCTCAGAATGTACACCCTGGAAGAGAGAAGGGATATGATAGAGACCTTTAAATACCTCATGGGGGTAAGTAAGGTACAGAAGGGAACAATTTTTAAGTAAAAAAGGTTCTCAAGGACAAGGGGACATGCTATAAAGATGGAGAGGGTAACTTCAGGAGAGATATGAGGAAGTACTTTTTTACAGACAGAGTGGCTGATTTCTGGAACAACCTTCCAGCAGAGGTGGTAGGGGTGAAAACAGTGTTGGGGTTCAAGAATTCATGTTATAAGTACAAGGGAATCATACTGGAAAGGAAGGCAGGAGGGAAAAAGCTGTAGATCAAGTAAGGTCTGCAATGATAATGTGGGCAGAAAAATGGGCAGACTGGTTGGGCCAAGAGGTCCTTATCTGCCGTCAAATTCTATGTTTCTATAATTCTATTGTCTACAATTTTGTTAGATGCACTATATACTGTAGTCCATCTCATAGATCTCTGATGAATAGACCAAATAAAGCTGGTCCTAGCACTGGTCCCTGGGGGATCCCACTAGTAACACTACCATCGCTAGTAAGGTTCCCTTTTATTTTGACTTTCTGAGTTCTACGTGCAAACCAGTTTTTTTGATCCATGCAATTATCTTACTGTTGATTCCCAAATGTATCAGTTTCTCAATTAATTTATTATGCAATATGACATAAAATGCCTTTCTCAGGTCAAGAAAGATGACATAAATGCCATTCCCATTATCCAAGTGTTGAATGATTTTCTCTTAAAATGTTATAAGATTTGTGACACATGACGTGCTTTGAAACTGTGCTGTAGTTTGTCCAGTATTTGCAGCCTTAAACGTTCTTTATCTGATATTCCCTTTATTGATGTTTCCATTAATTTTCCTATTATGGAAGTTAAAATGATAGGTCTATAATTGCCTGCTAATTCCCTATTACCCTTTTTAGAAACTGGAGTTAACGCCCCTGTTTCCATGCTGATGGAATATCACCTGTATTAAGAAATTTATTAAATTAATTCTATAATACGGTAACAGTTTTCTGACAATTCCTTAATTAATTTTGGCCCAATGTCATCTGGCCCTACTGCTTTTTCAGTCTTATTTTTTTTTAATTTTGTTCTTGATTTCTTCCTTAGTTCTGCAAATTGTTACTGTTTCTACAGATTTAGAATGTTATTGCCAATATATTGTGATATAGCAAACAGAAACAATTGTTTAGTTGCTCTGCTATTTCCTGGTCTTTTGTGATTAGTTTATCATCAAATGTTAGTGGCCCTATGTTGTTGGTGACCCTTTTTTTGAATTTATGTAGCTATAACATTCCTTTATATTTTGCTTATTATTAGCCAGTTTAACCTCATGAGCATATTTATCTCTTCCTATTTCTTTCTTGATTGATTTTGTCATTTGTTTAAGTTAATAGCATTTCCTGTACCTGGCTGTTATTTACTGTATTTAATGGATACAGTCTTCTTTTATGGATCATACTTTGAATCTTTTTAGTAAACCATCTGGGTATTTTGCACACACATATATATATATATATATATATATATATATATATATATATATATATATATATATATATATATACAGTATACATATATATATATTTACTGTATATATATATATATATATATATATATATATATGCAAGCAATAACGCATGACGAGGTGTGAAGAAGAAGAAGAAGAATCAGCATTTATACAGCGCTTTTCATACATCCAAAGCACTTTACAAGCAATGCTAGACTGGTAGTGAAGTGACTGAATGTGTGGTGGCAGCCATATCACACATCATCACCCACACACAGCCTTGATAATTGCATGAACCAGTTTATGGGAAGGGGAATGTTGGCCAGGACACCGGGAATGTTCTCTACTCTTTGCGAAGAGTGCCTTGGGTTCTTTTACTCCCACCTGGACACCCACCAGGACAACACCAAGATGGGCAGAAGGGACCTCGGTTTAACGTCTCATCTGAAGGACGGCACACCCCAGCTGTACAGCACCCCCCAATACTGCACTCAGATGCCAGCGATTTTTAGGTGCAAGTCCAATCCCAGTGTGGGGCGAGAACCCATGACCTTCTGGTCCAGAGGCAGATGTGCTACCAACTGAGCCACGCTGACACTTGATTTTATTTATATTTTCACACTTTCTTTTTTTCATTTCTACATGAGGGACCCATTTTATAAGCTCAATAACACACTCCGAGGTGTGGGTTATCTCCTGATAAGAGCATGCCCAGGTGCGTTGTTAGGCACGAGGCACTTGCACCGAGTGCCTTATGCACCTGGGCGTGCTCTTATCAGGAGATAACCCACACCTCGGAGTGTGTTATTGCACTTATAAAATGGGTCCCTCATGTAGAAATGAAAAAAAAAAGTGTGAAAATATAAATAAAATAGGGGGGAAAAGGAGTTTTTAGTTATAAGAGTAAAAATAGTTCCTGTATGTTTGCACTGTATAGAAGCATAATACAGTGCATTTCTACTTGTGACCACTAGAGGCCTCTTGTAAGGTAGTACTCGGGTTATCAGGAGTTAGTCAGTGATAGAGAAAGATATGCTTTTGCTGACGTTTGCTGCTCTAGTCACCTACAATGTAAACTGTTTCAGAACCCCCCTGCCCCATTGCCCAGTCAGATATATGCTGAGCCTGAAAATGTGTTGCTGTTTTTGAATTTGTGAAGGACGGTTTGTGAGGGAATGACCATGTCAAATTGGGAATGATGGTTTGTGAGGGAACGAGCGTGTGGTGTCACTGTTTAGCCGCTGTACTGAGGATGTTTTTGCGTTGGACGTCTGTGTTTTTTTTTCTTTTAGCGTGTGAGAGGGGCTGGAAGATTTGTTCTGTAGTGACCATGCATTTTATGAATGTTTTATTTTTTTATGTGGAGCTATGGGTGCCAGCCACATTGCAGTGATCGTGAAGGAGAGGACAAAGCTGTTCCACTAAAGAAAAATGAGCGGCGCTGCTCCCAATTAACTTGTCTGCACTGAAACTATTTTGTGCAGTGGAGGTTGGTATTTTTAATGTGTATTTTAGTTGACGAAGTGTACAACAGCTTCGGTGTTCTGACAGAGTGGGTGGGCGGGTGAGCGAGGGAGCGCATTGGGAATACAGTACTACTGTACGAAATGCTGTTTGAAAAGTGGCACGCATTGATCTTTAGCTGTACTGTGTCTTGCTTGGCATAACAAGTACCAGTTGGCATATATATTAGCTGATAAGGACACGGCTACTGGTACCTGTTAGCCAATCAGGATGCAGGTTTTGTTTTACCCATTTTATAAATATATATATATTCACATAGTATATGCTTGCCTCTCGGGTCTATTGATTTGTCCAACATAATTTGCCAGCACCTGGTAGCATTATTCTCTCTGAACTCCTTTTCCCATTCCCAATTTTATATGTGTTTCCTGATCCTAGTGTAGTCTTCTTTCCCACTGGTAACTCATCAATCATGTTTTTTGAAGATCAGAAATGACTGATCCCTGTTAATCATCAAATGTTGTCATATGACCATGAAGGGAAATCGTGATCTAAGATCATTGTCCCAATCATGATTTAAGCATCAAACATGAACTTTCAAATCACCAACAGATGAGTATTGATTATTTCTGTAGGCTTAATGATGGTTTTTGATGATCTGTGGATAATCAAGTGATGCTCATTGATGATTGTATTTGTTTTGTATTACAAGACTATAAGTCACATGAGTAATACTTAAAGTTTAATGTGTTACTGTTATGAACATATGAATGTCAGATATTAGCACCGCCAAATTATTTATAATGTAAATCATGTCAAGTCAGATTTTCGTATCTTTAGGTAGAGTAAGAGAAAAGGGAGGAGGGGTGGCTCTTTACGTGAGACAGAACATAAAGGCCACAGAAATACAAGGGGGGCAGAGTAAAGTGAAGGTACTGTGGGTCACCCTGGAGACAGGAAGGGGGGCTCCTGTTAGGATACGGGTGATCTACACACCTCCAACACAGGGAGGAGGAAGGAGATAAGGATATGATAGATGAAATACAAGGGATGGCTTACAAGGGCGAGGTACTGCTAGTGGGGGACTTCAATCTACCAGACGTGGATTGGAGCCTACCTGCTTCAGCATCAGTTAGAAGTAGGGGAATCCTAGACTCCCTGCAGGGGGCATTCCTCAGGCAGCTAGTTAAAGAACCCACTTGTGAGGGGGCATTACTGGACCTGGTACAGTCAAACAGGGACAGTGTCACTGACATCACAGTGGGAAGCCACCTGGAGACTAGTGATCATCATACGATGTGGTTCAGCATAAGGACAGGGCCAGAACTAAGCCACACTAAAACAAGGGTCCTGGACTTCAGGAGGGCTGATTTAACTGTAACCTCTAGGCGGCGCTACCTCTAGTGTTACACCCCTGCCTACTACCTACGAGGTAGGCTGAGGGGTTTTGCTTCTTAAACTTACATTAGGTTCAAACCATTGTGCAGTGCCTCCATTCAGAGTTTACCTTTACCGTGGGTTAGATGTTACCTGGTACAACCCCCTGAGATGTCATACCACCCACTATTATCATTAACCACCTCAAGACATAACCCAATATTTGGTTCCCCAGATTTCAAACATTTTTGAATTAAAGACTGTCTCTAATAATATACTAATGACAACCATTTGCAAAAAGCAATAACAATATTTATTTGGAGGACATATCAGATAGGATAGGGAAAAGGGAGGAATAGAGGTTATGCAGTGATTAATATTTACAAATATACACACGATTGGTTTTGTTTGTACTGGTGAATCCTCCAGCTGGGTGACTACCTATTAAACAGAAAGTAGAATCACATTTTTACCAACCCATAAGATATCCAGAGCCCTGGCTACCTAGCTGCTGACTAATCAGATGTTACACATTTAATTTTCCACACTGGTACCAGTTCCCAGATACATATGAAAACCTGCAGTTTCACACTATACCCTGGGTACCCATATACTAAAGTCCTGGCTGGTTGCAGGCCTGGTGGATGTTGCAGCTGGAGGAGTTGGCTGGCTTTAATTTAAAAGGAAAGGATTAACTTGGAGGGTAAATTAACAACAACAACTGTAGGTCCTAGAAAAGTGCAAGGGTCGCCCTGCTTTTGGCAGAATAGCAGGGGTTGCCCTGCTTGTCACAGAAGAGCAGGGATTGCCCTGCATTTGGCAGACTGAACAAGTCAAAAAAGAGGTAACCAGACGGATTGCCATGGCTAGATCTTGGATATGCAATCCTGAAATATTCAACACATATATATGGTTGTCACATCCAGCACATTTATACTTCAATACATCTCTAAGAAGGTGGAAAACTGTCTTTTCCAGATTTTAAGCACACTCTTAATTTGACTCTGATGTCTCAGGTCCCTTGATGTGGCAATGCGGCTATGGCTGGTGGCTCCACATGACAGTCTAGACCAGATAGTGGACACAGGTGCATCTCAGCACATTTATATTTTTCCTTTCACTGGTACATCTTGGTGCACTTCTGATGCTACTAGGCTCATGCTGTTTGGCTCTGTTGAGTCCCCCAGCAACAGCTACAATCTGCAAAACACAGTTCTCAAGCTCCACCTGCACTGGGCCAGACAGGGCAGCTGGGCAAGGTGCGAACTGAAGAACTACTTATATCGAACAGTCACTGTGGGCAAGGTGGCCCAGATTGATTAATCTTGCTTTCTCTCACTTGAACAGTTATAGGGGCATGACAGCCCATAGTTACTTGGCTTGCTTTCCTGGCACTTGAACAGTTACAGAGACATGATGGCCCATAGTTTTAGCTTGCTTTTTCTCCCTTGCAACGTGGAGTACAAGGGTATTTACTCAGGTCCTTCATGGACAATCCCTGCTATAGAAGGCTCCTGATGATCTTCAGTCCTCTCACAACTGAGGTTCTTTTCAGTGCTCTCTCCACTGCTTGATGTCATCTGGTTTTGGTCCACATCTTCCCCCAACGTGGAAGGGAGGGCTAGCATCTGTAGGACATTCTGGCAACATTCAAGCTAGCAGTTTAATAAACTACATTACTCTTAAACTTTAGCTAAATAACAAAGGCTAACCCTCTCTGGACTAGAGAAGATTAACTGGATCTCCAGGCTTGGCAGCATGGCTGGGGCCTGAGCCCCCATCCCTGTGGGGGGCTCCTGCTTAAATCTCTCTCGATCTCCCTCTCAAATCTACCAAAATTCTGGAAAACACTGTCTCTTATAGCGCCCTCCTGAGGCTCCTAATTGGCTGTGGCTTTCGGTTGCATTGCCTCCAACTGACTGGAGGCCTGTCAGTCACAGAAATGAATAATGCATCAACCTTACTCGATGCACTGTTGGGCTGCTGTTTTGGTGCCCAGAATTAGGTCCCTGTAAGTCCCCATGAGCACTTGGCATTTACCCAATGAGCTTCTGTGAATGTCCCACAAGTCCTGCCTTTGTTTTCCTGGCTTTCTGATTGGCTGTGGCTACTTTTGCAATGGCTGCTAAAATACACTGTCACTTAGCCAATTAGGTGCAGTCCCAAATTAAAGTTCTGGTGCAGCCAGGAATAACTGAATATTTGCCCCAATTCCCCACAGTTCCTTAGCCCTGCAATTGTACTTCTTGTTGCTGTACAAAGAAAGGAATTTGCTCTGTCCATTTTCCTGTCACTGCTACCAATATCTAAGCTCCCTGACATGCAACAGCAGACAGGTTGGCATTTCTCTGAGTACCATTATTTGGCCTGGTGCAGACAGGAACAAAGCATTCATTTATTTAAATACTCTTCCCTGGCAAACTTCTTTCCCAAAACATACATTGCAGCCACATTATTTATTGAAAGCATTTTCCTTCTTTTTTGGTTGCAGCTAAGATACGGCTGCCTCAAGGGCAGACAGACCCTCATGAATATGCAAACAATCGGGGCTCCTGCTCACAAATATTAATGAGCCCCGATCGAAACTCCCTTGTGGATTTCCCTCAGTTTTGAGGAGAGTGGCCTCTCAGTGGCCTGTCCATGGTCACCAGGTCCTATTTAGTCGATGGGGATCCCTGGACCAACAGAACACTCTCTGATTCAACCGCAATCTTGAGCAGTCAGACTTCAAAGGCGCTGCTCGTGCCTGCGTGATTCCTGCTGCCCTGAGGGAAGAACTACAAGCAGGTGATTGCGGTTGCATTTTTTGAGCCCGACAGTGCTGGATTTTTGCTTGAGCTGGCTAGAAGGGGTACCAGGGCCGAACAAGGACCTGGGGGACAGAAAAAAAATGCAGGCTGGTCCTGGAGGTGCTCGGGAAAGCAGAAGGAGACAAAGCTACAGGGTGGCAGGTAAGCCCCCATTTGGCAGGGGAGTTACATCAAGAAAAGGGGAGAGTGCCTCAGGGAATAAGGAATAAGGGTGGGGTAGAGAAAAAAGTGGGCAAGAATAAAACAGGCCATTGAGAAGGCAACAAACCTCTGTGTCAAGCAGGTTACTTAGAGCAAGAGAAGGAAGAGACTGCTATGGTTCTCCAAGGAAGTAGCAGAGAAGGTAAAGGAAAAGAAGCAGGCATTCAAAAGGTACAAGATGACACAGAAGGAGGAGGATAGGGAGAGTTATCAGGAAAAACAAAAGGAGTTAGGGAAGGCAGTTAGGAGAGCTAAAGCACAAATGGAGGAAAACATTGTCGAATCAGCAAAAAAGGGGGATAAAACTTTCTTCAGGTACATAAGTGAAAAGTAGAAAAGCAAGGCAGGATAGTAAGACTAAAAGTGGAGGGAGAAAGTGTGGACAAGGACCAGAAGAAAGCTGAAATACTAAATAAGTACTTTTGTTCAGTATTCACAAAGAAAGGGGCAGGTGATGGGCCACATATAGTGGAGAAGGGCATTAAGGGAAGGAAGGTGGACACTAGCCCTTTTATAGAGGAGAGAGTCCTCAGGGAACTAGCAAAACTAAAAGTAGACAAGGCTATGGGGCTGGACAGGGTTCACCCTAGGATACTGAAGGAACTAAAGGAGGAACTGTCTGTGCCTCAGATGGCCCCGTTCAATCTATCACTGGATACGGGGGAATTTCTGGGGGACTGGAGCAGGGTGGATGTGGTCCCACTACACAAAAGTGGGAATAGGTAGGAGGCAGGAAACTACTGACCTGTATGCCTGACTTTAGTGGTGGGCAAGGTTATGGAAACTCTACTTAAAGAAAGGATTGGGGAATATCTTATCACCAGTGGACTATAGGAGCTGAGACAGCATGGGTTCACAGGGGGTAGATCTTGCCAATCAAAGCTGATAGAGTTTTTTGACTTGGTTACCAGGGAGGTGCATCAGGGAGGAGTGATGGATGTGTCCTACCTGGATTTCAGTAAGGTCTTCGACACTGTTCCACACAAAAGACTGGTAAACAAGCTTGGCAACATGGGAATGGGTCCAAAGATAGTGAATTGGGTACAAAGTTGGTTAAGTAACAGAACTCAGAGGGTGGTAGTAAATGGTGTTCACTCAGAGGAAGGAAATGGAACAAGTGAGGTGCCATATGCGTCAGTACTGGGACTGATCCTCTTCAATGTCTTTATGAGCAACATGGCAGAGGGGCTAGAAGGAAATATATGCCTGTTTGTGGATGATACAAAAATCTTCAACAGAGTGTACACACTGGGGGGGGGGGAGATGAGAAAATGAAGGAAGTTCTAAAAAAACTGGAAGACTGGTCAAGGATTTGGCAACTAGGCTTCAATGCCAAAACATTTTAAATTATGCACATGGGGCACAGAAACCAAAGGGCAATGTATCATTTAGGTGAGGAGGTGTTAACAACAACAACAAAACAGGAAAGGGTGCTGGGGTCATCATATTTGATGACCTGAAGGTAGCAAAGCAGTGTGATAAGGCAGTAGGAAATGCTAGTAGGATGCTGGGGTGCACAGAGAGGGGTACCACCTGCAGAAACAGGGAGGTAGTATTGCTCCTATATAGATCAATGGTGAGATCACACCTGGAATACTGTGCCCAGTTCTGGAGGCCCCTTCTAAGGTAGGACATATATCGGGTGGAGGCGGTAAAGAGAAAGGCAACCAAAATGGTGCATGGCCTGCATCAGAAATCCTACAAGGAAAGACTCAGGGAATTAAATATGTACTCACTGGTGGAAAGGAGAGAAAGAGGAGGCATGACAGAAACATTCAAATACCTCAAGGGTATAAATAAGGTACAGAAGGGTGACATTTTGCAGAGGAAGAGATGCTCAAGGACAAGGGGCACGACATGAAGCTGGAAGAGAGGAGACTTAGAGAGGATGTGAGGAAATATTTCTTAATGGACAGGGTGGTGGATGCCTGGAACAAGCTCCCAGAAGAGGTGGTGGGTACCAAAATGGTAACAGGTTTCAAACCTGCATGGGATAGACACAGGGGGACCTTAGTAACAGGGCTGGGAGGTGGGGTAAGGCCGGAAATCAATTAGGGTCTACGGTAGTACAGTATGTAGGGACTTTAAAGTAGACTAGGTGGGCCAAGAGATCCTTTTCTGCTGACAGCCTCTATGTTTCTAACTACATGCAATGTAAGGTATAGTATCTATATTTGCATAACCAATTTGCATTATTTAAAGCGGCAGTGCACTGAAAATGGGCAAAGATTTGACCCCACCTTTTTTTCTTCCCAATTGATGCCAGATATCTTCCAGTTTATTTTTGAGGTAAAATTTTCAGTTTTCATTATCCTTTAAGAATTTTATGTAAGTTTTAAAGTAATTATATCCTTAGGAAAAAAATGGCAGCTTCATTTTTACGTTGAAATAATATGGAGGACCCAAGGAGGGTAGGAAACCAGACAAACATGCAAATGTACAGTACACAACATAGGAAGCATCCAGAAAACCCAAATCAACAGTTCTGCCAATATTTTTCATAGCCATAGGAGAAAATGTACTTTTTGGAATAACCTTGTTCATTGCACTGCTGCTTTATAAGCAGTTTATGAACCAAAACAATGGTAATTTGTATTTTTTAAATACTTTTGCAACAACAGTATTAGTTTGCAGACTGTTAGGAAAGGTTTTGAGCACAAACCAGGTACTTGCAGGAACTCACCACAACCATAAAATGAACCACTAAATGGAGCTATATAAACCAGTTTGACCCATTATAATACTAATTAGAAGGATTTCTAACATTAATTAGAAGTGATGTGTCAAAGTAAGTATACTTGAAAGCGGTGAGTTTGTATAGAAAATGTGTCATAACTGATAATTCTAATAAAGATGTCTAAATATAAGAGAAGATATTTTTTTTTTAACCAGGAGAGACACACTAAGCTGAAAACTTGTTTGCAGGTGTGGCCTGGGAGCACAAGGAAGTTAAGTAACTTGCTCAGGATCACACAGTATGCAAGTGGGGGCTGTGGGATTCAAACCCAGGTCTCCAGGTTTGTAGCTCAGAGCCTTAAACCACTATTCTATACTGCCTCCTTTTAAAAGTATAGAAAAAAACATACATTTATTTTTTTTTCTTGTTCCTAGTTATGATCACAATGATGGTTTTGGAAGCTTGGCCATGATCTTTGAACATAACTGAGAATGATCATTCATGATACATCATTACAAAATTATCATCTTTTCAGCTGCACTATGATAAATAAAAATGTTGCCTGTCCCTTGTTATGAACTACAGGTATGCTAGGTTCTAGGCATAATTTGATCATGCAATGGTCACGTGTTCACAGGGGGTTCTATGATTACACCATTTATGTTTGCAATAGTATTTGTAAGTACTTGGTCTAAGATGTTGTTTCCCCAGGTAGGCTTTTGATTATCTGTTTTAAATTAACATTTTGATAACTGTATCCAGCAATATGTTACCCTTTACTTCTGTTGCTTCCGTCTTATCCCAGTTTATATGTGGTGTGGTGATATAAGGTCATACCTTATTATTCTGGGGCATGTTTTATATGTTTTTTTTATGTGAGAAATGCATCAGATGCCAGGATGGCCCAATGTAAGTGCAAGGGATCATGGGTACAGACCATGGGCCCTGTAGACTGATGTGATTTTCTTCTTACTACAGAAACTATTTTCTGCTAGCAGAGGCTAGAATTAATTCAATTATTTAAAAAGAAACAAAATAAATAATTAAGCAGAGCTGGCCAGCAGGCAGGTTCATTTGTGTCTCAATGGACCCCAGTACATCTGGTTCCTGTTCGTCTAACTTTCCTTTGTTTTCAGAGGTCTACTCTCAGCTAATCTCATTATCAATAAATGGGCTACCATTTAAGTAAACGACCATATTGAGTACAGTTTAACGTCAACTATCTTCCAGCAGGAAGGCTGGAATGTTCCCCTAGAAATCTGGTTTGAGCTGGCTGACCTCTGAGTCTTTTTTCCTCCTATTAAGAACCTCATATCTGTAATATTGTAATAAAATACTAAACTCGGATTGGTTGGGTAACAGTAGAAACAGAATGCTGGCCTGTCGCAGGGTGGCCACTATCCACCAGACCTGCCCTTTGGAAACTCCTTAAAACCAGGATGCAGAGAGTTATCTGTGACTTTTTATCTTTTGCCTTTTTAGTTTTCAAGCTTGCAGCCTTTTGCATTTTGGGATTCTGTCTGTCTGTCTGCTTAGCAGAGCAGAGACAATTTATTTTCAAGAGCATTCTCCTGGACTACCATGAAACAAGACCTTCAACTGCCACTTCTAAGGACTTTGCACTTAAAAATCCAACCACTAAAGACTTGAGGTAGATTTTAAATCTCAGATTCTTAACGTGTAGGTTTTTATGTATATTTTCCATTTTATTTTCAGTACCTTGTGACCAATGTCTAAAATGATTTCTCTTTATGTTATTTACTGCATTCATTAATTTAACTAGTAAAGCTTTTGGCTTATTTTTAAAAATAATTCTGCCTATGTCTGTTGTGTGGGTTGCCTTGGTAAGAGTTGTTCAAATGATACCACACCTGTGTGACTGTTTTAAGGCCAAACACTACCAGGGTGAAGTACCACTAGGGACTTTGTGATAAATGGAGGGGAGGAAATACGTAGGGTCTCGGGAGGAGCCTGTGTAGGTTTGAACTGAGTGAGGCATTTCTGGGGAAAGACACAGTAATAAGTTGTATAGAGCCCCGTAAAGCCTACACATGCCTGTGGCTTTCTGGTTCGTGGTGCAGTGGCCAAGAAAGCTCTACTCCAGGAAAACAGACTTGAGACTGTATTTTTATCCCTCGCATGAAGAAAGGGTATCCCTGACCCCATCTCCCCCCGTCTCCTCTGTCACAAAAGGGATTCACTGTGATGCAGAGAATCTCACCCCAGAGGAGTGGCCTTGTGACATGTGGCATATTAAAGTCTCCCAAATTCTCAGTATTAGCCCTTGTCTTTTAGAAATCATTTAATCAGTTTTCTTTGCATAATTTGAGAGTTGCTGGTCATCCACGTTAGGTGGTATGTAACAGTTTCCTATAATAAGTCTCTCAGGTTTTAAATTATTAATTGTTACCACCACTGATTTGTTGTTTTGATCAGATTCTATACTATTATAGACTAAACTGTATTTCAAATGTATTGCCTCCCCTACACCTTTTTCTATTCTGTCCTTGTGGATCAGGTTGTAACCCTATATTTGTTTGTCCCAAGTATCCTTCTGGTCCCACCAAATATTGGTAACATCAGCTACATCCAGTTCTTTTAATACTAAACATTTTAAGTTAGCAAATGTGTTAACCAAACTCCTAGCAATTAGAGAAATGACTTTTAGCTTGTTAATGTTATTAGTTGGTTTGCTTCTGTTTAATTTTTGATGTACTTCAGCTTCTGGAGTATTCCCTTCACCCCCTCTATTCAGTTTAAATGTCTCTCCAAACAATTTGTGAATCATTCCCCCAATCTGTTAGCCCCTTTAAAGTTTAAATGATGCCCGTCTCTTACATAGTGTTTTGTCATTCCAAAAGACATCCCAGTTCTTTAATGATGTGAAATTTTCATTACATGTCCACGTATCTAGCCACATATTGATCTGAACAATTTCTAATATTTTCTTCCTAGAGGCCCTTGGTATGGGAAGAATTTCAGAAAAGATAGAATTGTGTCCTTATGCTTTGATTTTGGCTCTCAGTGTCACAAATTCTTGTCTGATTTGGTATTCATTTCTTTTATTGATGTCATTAGTACCCATGTGTATTAGAATGGGCTTGCCAGGTGTTTGTTCCTCCTTTATGATTGTCTCAATGGGCCCAATTCATGAAGGTAAGATTGCCTAAGTGCTGTGTTTCTGAAGTGCGTAGGCAACTCTGTGTGGGAATGCTGCACTGCAGGAGTCTAGTGACCCTTGGTGGCATTCCCTACAGGTGCTCTAGCCCCTTGTGCACAGGATCCCCTAGATACCCATGCAGCTATGCTCCATGAGTGGTCTGGGGCGTGCCCGCACTCTATGCCATTCACTAAGGTGTCAAGTGCTGGGCCTGGGGGTGCAATTAACGTGAAGGGGGGACACTGCCATAACCTTTATGTGCTCCCAATGAACACCCACCAGCCGTAGAGTCAATGTGAACCCCCTCAACATTGCTGCCCAGCCCACCAGGCTGCCAGGGAGGGCTGGGGCAGCCATTCGGCCATTTCCCCATCAGGGTCAGCTTGCTGGGATCTGACCCTTCCCAGGATCCCCTGCATGCATGCAGCAGGGGAATCCACTTCAGGACCCAGGACAGAAATCTGACTGGATGCCCTCCCGAGTCCTGCCATCTGCACCCACCCAACTGCATGCTGGGGGGGCAGGACCATGGACAGATGTCCCGCGGGTGCTCACAGATGTGAATGCCATATGCACCCTGTGCCTGTCTCTGGCAGCATAGCTACATGGGCTTTGTAGGTGCATATCGTGCATACCCTATGCCCCTTTGTGAATAGGCCCCAATATTTTCTGTAATGTCTTTCACTCCTGCCCCTGGAAAGTAAGTTACTGTTCCTTTTAACTTATTCTTTTTGCACACTATTCTGTTGGTACAGTATAATGCATCATTGAGTCGCCTACTACATCCAAACTCTCTTTACCTGCCAATGTTTTTGTATCGCTATTTTCATTACCTAATGAAGTCAGAGGTGAAAAGCTATTTCTAGTAATGATTCCTGTTTCTTCAATGACTTTGTATATTAATGCCCTCCTTCCTCTTTTTGGACCTCTCCTCTGTTTGACTAATGTCCAGTCTTTCTCTTCTGTTTCATACTCATCATTCCTATTCCTCTTTTTTCTACTTATTTTGCACTCATCAGTTTGATTAATGTGGCTGGTAGTAGTAGTATATTTATTTGTTAAGTACCCAATCCTGCAGGCTCTGGGTGCCTTACAATTCAATACAAAGAACAAATACAGCAGCATAATAAATTAGGATATATAAATAATAACATTATAAAAACACTTTAGAAATCAATAGGGAAGGCTCTTATAAAAATATAGTGTTTTAACCTGTTCTCATTTGGCTCCTTTGGATTTGTGTCCCTAATCACATTATATACAAACCTTTTCTAGGCTACTTATTTCATTCAAATGAATAATTTCTCTTTGCAAGCCAATTAGCTCTTCCTCCAACCTCCCTATTTTGATACGTTGCTTGCATTCCTTGTCCTTGCTCCCAGTGCCTATAGCTTCTCCTATTGGTATAAACATTCCACAAGACATACAAGCAATCACTCCCCCCCCACTGACAATTTAAATTTCCATGCTTAAGTATCTCATTAAAACTCAGTCAGTACAGTGTTGCTTGGCCTCCTGGCCTTTCCTGACTGACACAGGCAGACTCCGTTCCATGTTTGGTGCAACTTGCACAGAGCCCTGCTCTTATCCTGCCTCCTGAGTTCCTGTGAACCCTGGACTCTCCACTCCAGTTACACTATTGGCATGATCCTGATATCAGCACAGTTACTAAAACTAGGGCAGTACAGTTTAGCTCAGCCTGTTCTGTTCCTGCAAGTAAAAAACATTTAAAGTGACTCTTGCTCCCAGACTGTTCTTGTGTTCTGTAGTCTTCAGCATCTGTGTGGACTACACTACCAAGCAGGCATAGCCAATGCCTTACTGCCCAGAGATTGAGAGAGAGAGACAGTGTTAAGAATTAGAATTTCATATATTTTTTTGGCCGGCCCAGTAGTGTGGAGGGCTGAGGCGCCGGATGTCTTACCTCCTCCCACACCGGCAGCCTAGGTTCTGGAATGAGCCTGAGTCATCAGGGGTTGGCTGGGGGAGGAGCTGAACTGAGCTGCTGCAAGGCAGCTCTCCTCTCCCAGGGAGGGACGTGGGTTTCCCCAGCTCTTGGCTGCCACTCGGTGGAGGCTAGGTGGCAGCATCAAGCCACAAGGGAGGCCAGGCATTAGGCCAGGTGGAAGGAAGGGGCCGTTACTGGAGCCACATGGTACATGTGTACTTCCACGTGCATGCACGACCATGTTCTGGGGTCCCGGGAGGAATGGGGAGAAAATGGAAAATGGGGCACGGAGGCAGACTAAATGAAGCCCTGAAGCTAACAAGGCAGATCAAGATCCTCTGAGAGAGGATTGCAGCTGTGCCTGCCCATAGCCCCAATGGGAGAAAAAGCTATTTATCAAAAAGAATTGTGTATATTTGAATCTTTTTTCAGGTTTTTATTTCTATAGGTTAGAGTAGATATGCAGTAGATAGAGACTCAAATCACCAAGACTTTCAGGATTTTGGGGATTGCCAATTACACAGCTGAGGGTGACACAGCCATAGCATATGTCAGCCCTTCCTCCCTCCCTCCGTACTTCCATCACTCCCACAGAGCCCTGCTCTAATGCTGTCTCCTGACCTCCCTTGGACCCCTGGATTCTCTGCTCCACTTGCACTGTTAGCATGATCCTGATATCAGCACAGTTACTAAAACTAGGGCAGTACAGCTTAGCTCAGCCTGTACCGTCAATGCAAGTAATAAGCAACATTTAAAATAACTCTTTTTTATGTTTGCTTGTGCGTATGCGTAAGAAACATATTGCGGCAGCTTGCTGTAGTAGTGAGTTGTGGAGGTGTGGCAGTGTTGTGGCCAGTACCAGCAGTCCATTTTGGGGCTGGTCTCTGTTGCACCAATAGAGGAGCACGCTGTCGATGACAGCAGTATTATAGCATGCCACCAACTTGAAAGAAACTCGCTGCTGCAAACAGGGAGTGTCCCATCATTTAACAATCAGCTGTTTTTGCTGCTGGGGTGGTTCCTGATTCCAGCAGTGAATCACAGCTTGCCTTGTCTGGTGTCCCATTTCAATAAACATGATGGCAGCTGTTGCCATCTGCCTCTCACAGTCCTCAAGAAAGCTGATGGGGGTGCCCAATCCCCCTGTCGGCATGCCCCTTCCCCAGTTGATTTGCCGACAGGGTAGCTCAATCCCCATCAGCATAATGTCCCCATTTGTTTTAAATAAAAATGGCAGTGGCTGTTGCCGTCCGCCTCTCACAGTCCCCAAGAAAGCCGACGGGGGTGCCCAATCCCCCTGTTGGCAAACCCCCTCCCAAGTTCATTTGTAGATGGGGGAGCCCAATCCCCATTGGTATAATGTCCTTCCCCCATTTGTTGTGTGCCAAGGGGATGCCAAATTCCCCTAGGTTCATGCACCCTCCCAAACACTCTATGTCAAGGGGTGCCTAATCCCCATTGGCTACAGCTCCCCAACAAACACCCAGGTGACCTAAACTACCTGAAAAAAAAAACCTTCTCATGTTGTTTTTATTTTTAGAAACATGTTAAGAAAACGGTCCTCGCTGTCTGTGGTGCCCCTCCCGAACCCGCACTCACCCTCTGTGCACTCCCACCTTCCACACCCTCACCTCATACCTACCTGCGCGGCGCGATGATCTTCAGTGGAGCAGGAACACATCTGCACTCTTCAAAGCTGACTGTGAACTGAAGAAATGCAAGTAAGCCGTATAATGGCATAATGGGGAGTTTTCAACTTACATGAATATCTTGCCCATTTTGTGAATTCTGGCACCAAATTATCAGCTTGGGGTTCTTGGGACCCCATCTCATGAATTCAGTGACTGTCATCTGTTTTTTCAGTACCAAAAGGTGATTCCGCAGTCACTGCATGGAATCACCTTTCGGGACCGATTAACGAAATAAAAGTGTCATTATTCATGGGTTGGGCTCCCAAAAAGCCTATGTTGCAAATTTGGTGAAAAATTTCAAAAAAATGACTGTTACGAGCATGCGTTGTGCAGTTTTCACGCACATTCATAACTTTGCAAATTTGTAATATTTTCACTCCAATTTTCAACATTGCCATTTTTTCACACCACCTTTTGAACAATGCAGCTGTCATTTTTCACTTCCTGGCCGAAATGTGTTTTCGCACTTCCGGCGCACAATAGCGTGGTTGCTGTGGGAAATCAGTGTTCGGGACAGATTAAGAAAATCACAGTGACACTGTTCATGAGTGGAGATCCCAAAATGCCTATGTTGAAAATTTGGTGACAAAAGTCCAGAAAGTGACTATGTTACGAGTGTGCATTGCACAGTTTCCATGCCACTCATAACTTCGAGAATTTGTAATATTTTCACTCAGTATTTTCAGCATTGTCAATTTTGCACACCTCCTTATGAACAGTGCAACTGTCATTTTTCATATCGTGACCGAAATGTGTTTTCACACATCTGGCGCACAATGGAGCAGTCACTGTGGAAAATCAATATTCGGGACAGATTAAGAAAATCATAGTGACAATGTTTGTGAGCAGAAGTCACAAAGTGCTTATGTTGAAAATTTGGTGAAATAATTCCACTAAATGACTGTGTTACAAGCATCCATTGCGCAGTTTCCACATACGCTCATAAGTTTGAGGATTTTTAATATTTTCACTCTAGATTTTCAACATTGTCCTCTCCTTGCACCTCCCTATGAATGGTACAGCTGTCATTTTTCAGATCCTGCCCGAACTGTGTTTTCGCACATCTGGCACAGAATGGCGCCATTGCTGTAGGAAATCAACGTTCGATACAGATCAACAAAATCACAGTGCCACTGTTCATGAGCAGAGGTTACAAATGCTTTCATGAGGTGGTGGGGGGTCACAAAAAGGCCATGTTGAAAATTTGTAGTGCAAATGCCAACAAACACCCTGGGCATTAGGGTTTCTAACCATAATGTCCCACACTGTACAGACTGACATGCGTCAGGGGTATGCCTTTGGATTGCCGGCTGTAATGCTCATGCCATTCCACTCCCACCCTACCCTGAAGCCAGTGAGAGGCATCAAGATGTGCCTTGGACTCTTCAGCCCCACAGTTCACGCCATTCTCCTATACTAACCGCACCCATTTCTGCGTATGTCTTTATGCAATGGGGTGACTGTAATGCCGAACACCCCAAGGCACATCTCAACACTTGTCGGTGTCTGCAGGACAGGGTGAGGTGAAATACTATGACTGTTATGGGTGATGACCCAAAGGCACACCCCAATGCCTGTCCATCTCTGCAGGGTGGAGGTGGGGTTGGCGTGAGTTCAATACTTCACTGCCATTCCTATTCTGTATCTGTCTAACTCCTGCATGTCCAATGCTAATATCAGCAAGCAAACATTAGGCATTGACAAATACTTGTTTAAAAACGTAACTTGCTCCCAGACTGCCCTTGTGTCCCATAGTCCTCAGTGTCTGTGTGGACTACGTTACCAAGCAATAACAGGCAATGCCTTACTGCCCAGAGATTTAGAGGGAGAAAGTGTAAAAGTTAGAGTAATATATATTTTTTCCTTTTTTCAGGTTTTTATTTCTATAGGTTAGAGTAGATAGGGAGTAGATAGGAATTCAATTCACAGAAGCTTTCAGGAGTTCAGTGATTACCAATCACACAGCTCACTGTGACACAGCCTTATCATGTGTCATCCCTCTCTCTGTATCCCTACTTGTGTAGTAGTAGTAGTTCTTTTATTATGTAGATTGCGCTCATGCATAAGAAACATGTTGCAGCAGGTTTCTCCACAAGAAGGTTGTGGAGGAATGGCACTGTTGTGGCCAAGGAACCCACAGCCTGTAAAGGCTTGTCCCGCTTCCCCCAGTGCCGTGGCATGCTGCTGCTGACACTAATTCAGCCAGCGTGCCACCAACTTGTAAAAAAATTAGCCACTGCAATCAGGAGCTGCCTCATTATTGCAGCATCAGCCATTTGCTGCAATGAGGGAGCGACCCATCATTGCAGGGCGGGATCTTGAAACCCTGATGTTGTTTGTGAACATGGCGGTGGCTTGCCGCCATGTTCATAAACAATATTAACCTCCCCTGCCGAGAGGGTGCCCAATCCTCCTCGGCAGTATGTGCCCCCCCAACCATGTTTATTTGCCAATGGGGCCCCAATCCCTGTCGACTGCAGTGCCCCAATATGATGTTGCCGACGGGGATCCCACTCCCGCCGGCATTATATACCTCCCCCGCTTTTGTTAAAGCGCCGATGGGAGTGCCCAGTCCCTGTCGGCATAATGTAATAACTCTCCCCCTTTTATTGTGTACCGACAGGGGTGCCCAATCCCCTGTCAGTTACAGGTGCCCCCCAAAAAAAGAAAGACTCCATTGGCACGCTGGGAGCCCACCCCAGCATGCCCCTGCAAAATAAAAAATGGTCCCGTGTTTTTTTTTTTTTGTAACCTATAAAAAAGGAAACGGTCCCTCGATGGTCTCCCTACCCCCTCCAATAACCCACGCACATCCACTGCGCACCCTGCCTCCCCACACACCCCTCTCACCCCATACTTACCTCCAGAGCCCGGCGCGATGATCTTCGGTGGACCGGGAACATGTCTGCACTCTTCAAAGCCGACCGCGAACTGAGGAAATGCCGGTAAGCTGTTTAATGGAATAAATAGGGTTTTTTCAACTGTGATGCACAGCATATCTCAGGCATTTTTTTGGAATTTTGGCACCACATTTTCAACATGGGGTTTTTGGGACCCCTTCTCATGAATTCTATCACTGTCATGGCATTAATCGGCCCAAAATGGTGATTTCGCGGTCACTGCGTGGAATCACCTTTCGGGACCGATTAACAAAACAACAGTGCCAGTGTTCATGAGGTAGGCTCTCAGAAAGCCTATGTTGCAAATTTGGTGGGAAAAATCCAAAACATGACTGTTTTACAAGCATGCGTTGTGCAGTTCCGGCGCAGAATAGCGTGGTCGCTGTGGGAAATCTGTTTGGGACACATTGTGAAAATGACAGTGACACTGTTCATTAGCAGAGGTCCTAAAATGCCTATTTTAAAAATTTGGCGATGAAAGTTCATAAAATGAGTGTGTTACGAATGTGCATTGCGCAGTTTCCACACACAGTCGTACCTTCGCAACTTTGCAATATTTTCACTCCAAATTTTCAGCATTGCCATTTTGCCACACCTCCTTATGAACAGTGCAGCTGTCATTTTTCACATCCTTGCCGAAATGTGTTTTCGCTCTTCTGGCGCACAATAACGTGGTTGCTTTGGGAAATGAGTGTTCAGGACATATTAAGAAAATCACACTGACACTGTTCATAAGCAGAGGTCCTAAAATGCCTATGTTAAAAATGTTGTGAAGAAACTCCATAAAATGACTGTGTTACGAGCGTGTGTTGTGCAGGTGCCACGCACCCTTGTAAGTTTGCAAATTAGTAATATTTTCAAGTCAGATTTTCAACACTGTCATTTGTTCACACCTCCTTATGAACAGTACAGCTGTCATTTTTCACATCCTGGCCAAAATGTGTTTTCACACTTCCGGTGTAGAATACTGTAGTTGCTGTAGGAAATCAGTCTTTGGAACAGATTAGGATCGAGCGACTTGGGGGGAAGGGGAGTGACTGAGCTCAACTGAGCTCTGTAGGGACTGCTGCAGATGTCTTTGTGGGCAGGAAAAGGCAACAACGCAGGCAGGAGCCCAGTACAAAAGGGCAGCCTGCAGCGCTTGGAGACACAGAATGAGCGAGTGAGGGAGGGGGAGTGAGTGAGCTCAACGGAGCTCTGTTGGGACTGCTGCGGATTTGTTTGTGGGCAGGAAAAGGCAGCAATGCATGCAGGGCCTGAGTACAAAAGGGAAGCCTGCAGCGGTGGAACAAACAGAATGAGCAAGCGAGAGACGGGGACTGAGCAAGCTCATCAGAGCTCTATCATCACTGCTGTGGATTTCTTTGTGGGCAGATAAGGGTGGCTAAGCTGGCAGGAGCCCAGTACAGAAGGGCAGCCTGCAGCACCAGCAGAAACGGAACAAGCAAGTGAGACAGGGGGAGTGAGTGAGGCCAACAGAGCTGTGTCAGGACTGCTGCAGATTTCTTTGTGGGCAGACAAAAATGTCAACAGAGGCAGGAGCCCAGTACAAAAGGGCAGCCTGCAGCGCCAGGAGAAACAGAATGAGCAAGTGAGACAGGGGGAGTGAGTGAGCAACCTCAACGAAGCTCTGTCAGGACAGCTGTAGATTTCTTTGTGGGCAGGAAAAGGTGGCAATGCAGGCAGGAACCCAGTACAAAAGGTCAGCCTGCAGCACTGGGACAAACAGAACTAGCAAGTGAGAGAGGGGGAGTGAGCGAGCTCAGTGGAGGTGTATCGTGACTGCTGCGGATTTCTTTGTGGCCAGGAAAAGACGGCAATGCAAGCAGGAGCCCAGTACAAAAAGCCAGCCTGCAGCACCGGCAGAAACGGAATGAGTGACTGAGAGAGGGGGAGTGAGCGAGTTCAATGGAGCTCTCTCGGAACTGCTGCAGATGTGTTTGTGGGCAGAAAAAGCTGCCAATGCAGGCAGGAACCCAGTACAAAAGGGCAGCCTGCAGCAGTGGGAGACACAGAATGAGCAAGTGAGGGAGGGGGAGTGAGTGAGCTCAACGGAGCTCAGTTGGGACTGCTGTGGATTTCTTTGTGGGCAGAAAAAGGCAGCAATGCATGCAGGGGCCAGTACAAAAGGGCAACCTGCAGCGGCAGGAGAAATAGAATGAACAAGTGAGAGAGGAGGAGTGAGTGAGTGAGCTCAACGGAGCTCTATCATGACTGCTGCAGATTTCTTTGTGGGCAGAAAAGGGCGGCAACACAGGCAGGAGCCCAGTACAAAAGGGCAGCTTGCACTGCAGGCAGAAACAGAATGAGCAAGTGAGACGGGGGAGTGAGTGAGGCCAATGGAGCTCTGTCGAAACTGCTGCAGATTTCTTTGTGGGCAGAAAAAAATGCCAACAGAGGCAGAAGACCAGTACAAAAGGGCAGCCTGCAGTGCCACGAGAAACAGAATGAGCGAGTGAGACAGGGAGAGTGAGTGACCTCAACGGAGCTCTGTCGGGGCAGCTGCAGATTTCTTTGTGGGCAGGAAAAGGTGCCAACGCAGCCAGGAGGCCAGTACAAAAGGGCAGCCTTCAGTACTGGGAGAAACAGAATGAGCGAGTGACAGAGGGGGAGTGAGCGAGCTCAATGGAGGTCTGTCATCACTGCTGCGGATTTCTTTGTGGGCAGGAAAAGGCAGCAATGCAGGCAGGAGTCCAGTACAAAAGGCCAGCCTGCAGACCCCACAGAAACGGAATGAGCGAGTGACAGAGGGCGAGTCAGCGACCTCAACGGAGCTGTGTCGGGACTGCTGCACATCTCTTTGTGGGCAGACAAAGCTGCCAACACAGGCAGGAACCCAGTACAAAAGGGCAGCCTGCAGCGGCAGGAGACACAGAATGAGCGAGTGGGGGAAGGGGAGTGAGTGAGCTCAATAGAGCTCTGTTGGGACTGCTGCAGATTTCTTTGTGCCCAGTAGAAGGCGTCAATGCAGACAGGAGCCCAGTGGAAAAGGGCAGCCTGCATCATCGACAGAAATGGCACGAGTGAGTGAGAGATTGGGACTGAGTGAGCTCAACGGAGCTCTGTCGGGGCTGCTGCAGATTTGTTTGTGGGCAGAAAAAGGTGCCAACAGAGGCAGGAGACCACTACAAAATGGTGGCCTGCAGCACCAGTAGAAACAGAATGAGTGAGTGAGACAGGTGGAGTGAGCGTCCTCAACAGACCTCTGTCAGGACAGCTGCGGATTTCTTTGTGGGCAGAAAAAGGTGCCAATGCAGGCAGAAGCCAAGTACAAAACAGCAGCCTGCAGTGCCGGGAGAAACACAATGAGGGAGTGACAGAGGAGCAGTGAGCATGCTCAGTGGAGCTCTGTCATGACTGCTGTGGATTTCTTTGTGGGCAGAAAAAGGTGGCAACGCAAGCAGGAGCCCAGTGCAAAAGGCCAGCCTGCAGCGCCAGCAGAAACGGAATGAGTGAGTGAGAGAGGAGGAGTGAGCTACCTCAATGGATCTGTGTCAGGACTGCTGCAGATTTCTTTGTGGGTAGAAAAAGCCACCAACAGAGGCAGGAGCCCAGTACAAAAGGGCAGCCTGCAGCGCCAGCAGAAACAGACTGAGTGAGTGACAGAGGGGAGCGACCCACCTCAATGGAGCTGTGTCGGGACAGCTGCAGATTTCTTTGTGGGCAGCAACACCTGCCAATGCAGGCAGAAGCCCAGTACAAAAGAGCAGGCTGCAACACCAGGAGAAACAGAATGAGAGAGTCAGACAGGCGGAGAGAGTGACCTCAACGGAGCTGTGTCGGGACACCTGCAGATTTCTTTGTGGCCAGAAAAAGGTGCCAATGCAGGCAGAAGTCCAGTACAAAAGAGCAGCCAGCAGCACTGGGACAAACACAATGAGCGAGTGAAAGAGGGGGAGTGAGCGAGCTCAACAGACCTCTATCGTGACTGCTGCGGATTGCTTTGTGGGCAGAAAAAGGCAGCAATGCAGGCAGGAGCCCTGTACAAAAGGCCAGCCTGCAGTGCAGGCAGAAATGGAACGAGCAAAAGAGGGGGAGTGAGGTAGCTCAATGGACCTGTGTCAGGACTGCTGCACATTTCTTTGTGGGCAGAAAAAGCCATCAACAGAGGCGGGAGCCCAGTACAAAATGGCAGCCTGCAGTGTCAGCAGAAACAGAATGAGCAACTGAGAGAGGGCGAGTGACCCACCTCAACACAGCACTGTCAGGACAGCTGCAGATTTCTTTGTGGGCAGAAAAAACAGGCCAATGCAGCCAGGAGCCCCGTACAAAGGGGCAGCCTGCAGCACAAGGAGAAACAGAACGAGCAAGTGACACAGGGCCACTGAGCGAGCTCAACAGACCAATGCAATCAACATTCGGCGTTGACAAATGCTTGTTTCATAGTGCTACATTCCGTAAGCCTAGAGCACACCCACAGTTTAATAAGTAATACTTACAACAAATAAAAACACAATACAACACAAATTAGCAAATGACATTTCAGACACAGTTACAACACATATACGTACATGGCTGCTAATTACATCTAACTGCAACTAGCTACAGTGGGTCAGATAATGCATGTCTTCACAAAAACCAACGGAATCTGCCCTTATAAACTCAGCAACTGAAGGAGCTAACTATATAATTGGCAGGGACACTGGTTGACCGGGATTGAGAAAGGGCATATTCCACTTTGCACATTGTAAAAAACGGTATTGTCACCGGTGTCTGCTAAGCCAAAATCTGGTTTTACTGGTATTTTTATTTTTTAACTCTGCTAACATGCATTTAAGCAATTTTGACCTCCACTGTTGCACATCCTTCCATCCTTGTACCAATTTAAAGTTATTTTAGGTACAAGATGTGATGGCAGCAGCAGCACTACAGCCCCCATCCCTAAGGTGTAATGGAGGCAGCACTATGGCCCCATCCCTCAGGTGGCGATGGCAGCACCAACAGCACTATGGCCCCCATCCCTCTGGTGTGATGGCAGCAGCAACAACACTATGACCTCCCTCCCTCAGGTGTGACAGAAGCAGCAGCACTGTGGCCCCCGTCCCTTAGGTGTGACGGCAGCAATACTACATTCCCATTCACCAGTGGTGATGAAAGAATCACTACAGCCCCCACTCCTTCGGTGTGATGGCAGTAGCAACAATGCAGTCCACATCCCTCAGGGGTGATGGCAGTAGTGACAGCACTATGATCCCCTTTTTTCAACATCCACACCCCACATGCACAAGTTACAAATGACTTGGTCTCTTTGCTTGTTAGAACTCAGATGTGAATTAATCTGAACCATCACCACGAAGGTGGACTACCTTTGTTTTTTCCTATCTATAATTTAACTGCCTGAATTGGATTTCTGCCTGTGACACTGCTGACCAGGGTTAGGGAACAGACTTGGGTGTTGAAGGGCCAGCTGGTGGGTGAAGGCTTGATTGTCCAACGACCATGCACCTTCTCCTGGGAGGGAGGGTGGATTCACGGCTCAGCATTTGCTGGCCCCTGGTGGAGGCCAAAGGCACAACAACATGTCAGCCCTCACTGCAGGAGGAAGTGTGACGGGCATCGGCTTGTGCCTCGACATCATGTGGCCTGTCGGGAAAATGGGAAAACACCCACTGACCAACCGAAGGACAGCTGTTGGTCCCCCCATAAGCTGGAAGCCCCAGACATGTGTCCGTTCTGACCCCTGCCATGTTCAGGATACACAGGAAGCTCTTTGGGGTAATTCTCCTCCCCTGGTTAGCCTCCCACAGGGGTAGAGGCCCACTCAATGAAGGGTTACTTTGGGTTTTCCGGTAGCACAGCAGTAAGGGGCAGTGGATGGTGGTCGAAACTCAGCAGCAGTGGTAGGGGGGCCTTGGAAGGCCTGAAGGAGTGGATGGCCAGGGGATAGGAGGAGAAAAAAAAAGTGCTTGAATTTGCTTCTTTGAAATAAAGTGTCTTCACCTAAAAAATCCACAAGTGATTAGTGGAGGACCTTCAAATGGATTCATTCATCTCCCAGATGTGTGGATGCTTTTTTTTTTCACTTGGTGTCCATAAAAAGGGTGTCTCCCAGTTTTCATGTCTTTGTTCAGATGTGAATTGAGCACCACTCTGCCCACCAGCATCATACAGCCCCTGGGTTTTACCTTCTGTATGTCATTGACTGTGCTTTCAAAATCCACTGGCCAAACAAAAGTACACTTAAATACTTAACTTTTGCTTTTTGTTGAAGCAGTCATCAGAAAACTTTTTGTTGTCACACAGACTGAAACAGCAAGTGGGAGAAAAGGTGCAAATCATCCAGTTCACCTAAATGGGGTGTTAACTGTAAAGTCTTTTCATAAGTAGTAAGGCAGTTTCTTCTTTGTGAACATACTTTCATTCAGACTAGTTTTCATTCAAACAACCGAGGATTTTGGATGGCCCTACTGATTACAGTATAAACTTGAATAAGCTAGTTGGTAACAGTGATCCTGTGTTTAGCAATCTATAACCTAGATGCTCATATGTAAAGAATACAATGAAAACCTGACTAAAATCTAAAAACAAGCTTATAAAACACATAAAATGTATCTGAACATTTGTCTTTACCTATACAAACTCATTGCAGCCCAAGTAAAACGCAAGCAAATTACATGGTACCCTGACTACTATTCTATGATGTAGTAAACATATATTGGTATTTTTTTTTATATTCTTTGTAAAGCAGGTAAGGCCCACTAGGCAGAACTGTCTGTTTTCAGGAGTGACCTAGAAGCACTGGGGAGGTTAAGTGACTTGCTTGGAGTCACACAGTATGCAAGTGGAGGTTGTGGGAATCAAACCCAAGTCTGCTGGATGTATCTAGTTCAATCACTGTTTGTTACTCTAACCACTAGGCATGGGTGATTAAACCTAATGGCTGATTAGAACAAAGCAGTGCAGGTGATTTCCCTGCTGACTCTCTATGCAGCAAAGCAGAAAGAATGCAAAGCACATCAGCATTCATTTTAAGATGCTGAAATCTGGGTCGGCCCACTGGCGCTGCAGTGTCATTATTGCTTGCAATGCCAGTGACCCAGGGTCAGAAGTGAACTCGGGTTGCTGGAGGTCTGGCCAAGTGAGTAGGATCGAGCACCCAGGGGACTGCTCTCCTCCTCCAGGAAGGGTGGGCTGCAGGTCCTGCTGCTTTACCACTACCTGTGTGACCACGGGTGGTGGTGCAATAGTGCTGCAGAGTGATCAGGAGGGGAGGAAGCTAGCCAGGATCTGGAGCAGTAGCATGTCTCTATGTGACCTACCTCCTTGGAACTCCTCTAGTGCAGATGCTCTCAGGAACAGAGACCAGAAAACCAGGAACCATCACCATACATCGGTCAATGGCAGAAGGGACCCAGGTGCCCCAGACTTCATAACCAGTCTCCATGAGGGACCCACTGAGCTGCCCGACACAAACTAACGGAGTCTGGAGGGGTGACCTGGGGTGTCCTCCCTTCCCACCTGGGGGGTACAATCCAGGCAGGATAGGGGCAGGAGCTCCTGAGCATTACCTGGGGTGAAGCTAGGGGATACCCAGCCTAGAGATCTCTGAAAAGTTGAGACTGATGCTGTGAGAAGGGGACATAGAAAGAGAAAATAAAAAAAATTTAAAAAGATGCTGAAATCTTAGAGATTCTGTGCAGTGACATGCAATTTCTGTGAGGCACCAGTACAAGAATTCAAAATCCGCAAACCAAGCAGGATTCCGTGATTGTTACCGGTGTTACCGGTAAAAATGGAAAACCAGTGTCCCTGATAATTGGCAGCAGAATGTTCCATAGAGCAGGAGCAGACACTGCAAAGGCCCTTTCCCTTACTGACTGCAGTGGGGGGGTAACTTACGTATGGTAGGCCCTGCTCTGTGGCTCTAGTTCTCCCAGAGCCAAGAGAGGTAAGTAATTCATGGAGGTATGGGGTGACAACTCATTCATGACTTTAAATGTCAACACAAAAATCTTACGGTCAATTTGCTTCCCCACAGACAGTCATCCCAGAGAGAACAGAAAAAGCATAATAAAGTATGATCTGACCTTGGAGGCATGTTCTGAACCGCCTGTAGATGGTGCAACTGACCACAGAGCCAGTCATTGTAGAGTGTATTACAGTAGTCCAAAGTGTATGAGACAAGTGCGTGTACCAGTGCTCTCAGAGCAGCAGGATCAAGTAAGGGATGCAGCGTGGAAATGTTCCCAAGATGGTTACAAACAGCTCTTGACAGCTGCCGACACTTATCAAGAACCACTCCAAAGACGCAAACCTTCCACACTGCCTCAAGCTGCTTGCCTCCCAAGGAAGGCAAACTGAGGTCAATCTTTGCAGCTGATTCCTGCTTATCTGAGCCTAATAAAAGTAGCTTTGTCAAGTCCCAAGGGTAAAAACCAGCCAACGGAAGACCAGCCAAAATCTGATCGTTTCCAAACACTGCTTTAACCTGGGCACAGAAAGGCCGAGATCAGCAGGAAAAGAGTCATACAACTGTGTGTCATCTGCCCTGGTAGGAGGTTGGTAAAAGACCAAGCTGGTCTTTTTGTAAGAAATGGATAGCTCTGCATAAAAATAAGTCTCTCCATTAATGTGTGTTCTAATCTGCATATTATGATTTTTGAATGCAATAAATATTTCTTCTAATATGCTGTTTATTTCTACTTTTTTTATTACTATTAATTCCAAAAACATTAATTTTTCATGCAAGCTTTTCTTGCTCCCACTCCCTGCTCTGTCTGTTGATTGTCTGATGACTGCCGGGTACACGTTTTCTTCACTTGCTAGTTGGTTTATAATGACATGATTTGAACTGGACTGTAATGGCTTGGCTACTGCATGTGTGTTTTTTTTTATCAGACAGTTACGTTCAATAGACTCTTGAAGTAGCAGCTGGAAGCCCATTACTTGTATGCCATTGTTGCCTGCCACCACACCGCCTGCCCATCTGTGTCCGCTGCCTATATATACCCTGCTGCCCTCACTGCTAACTCACAACTTGCTCTGCTCACCAGAATGTGAATGCTTGTAGTCAGGAATTGGGATAGAACTATGAACTTGAGGCCCAGCATGTCAGCACTCTAGGAGCCAGAGCCAAGAACAGTCTTAAGGATGAGTGTGGGGCTCAGGCGCTGGTTATAGTAATGTAAAAGTTAGAACTGAATGATGGTATGAATACAGCAGACCAGCATGAGCTTTTGCCAGGACTAGTGGTACCTCCTGCGCATCGCATCACTTGGCATGGCAAGTGGGGTTCACAAAGACAGTATGCAGACATAGGGTCTGCTCAGTCCCCCAGTGTCATCTGTCCATCCATTGTTGTCTGCTGTGTAACCCCCCTAACAGTATACAGACACTTGGGGTGCCTAATCCCCCAGAGTCCTCATCTGTTCAGCAAACTCCCTGAAAAAAGAAAACTGTCCCTTGTTCTTTTTTTTTCCCTGTAAAAAAAAAAAAAATCCATCATTGTCCATTTTGCCGTTACCCGATCCCCTACCATTCCACTTCGGACCCACCACCCCACATCCCCCATACCCCATACTTACCCACCAGAGGTCTGTCACCATAATCTGCCTTGCACTACAGGCACATCTTCACTCTTCAAAGCCCAACCGAGAACTGAGGTAAGCGCTTCAATGTATTGCAATGGGATTTTCAGCATTAATGTATTTCAATAGGGTTTTTAACTTAGTGGCATAACGTGCCTATTTTTAAATATTTTTGCCACAAATTTTCAACATATGTGTTTTAGGGCCCCACCTCACAAACAACTTCACTAAAGCAACTTTCAAATATCCCCGCCCATGACACCAGTGCACACAACTAACTTTCCGCATTGACAAATGCTTGTTTCTGCTTGTGCTGCCTCTCCCTATGCACCCCAACATTCTGCTGGCCCTTCTAACTGCCTGCTCACACTGTCTGGCCACCTTTAGGTCCTCAGATATAATTTTTTCTTGATTCCTTTCCTGTTTGGTGGCTGACAGTACCCCACCCCCACCCCCCCCCCCACCGAGTACTCCTCTCGGGTTCCCATGACCTAACTGCATAATTTTGCACTTCTTTGCATTGAATCTCAACTGCTATACATTTGACCAATCCTCTAGCTTGCCCAGGTCTCTTCTCATTCTTTTCACCCCCCTACTGTGTCTACCCTATTGCAGATCTTTGTGTCATCTGCAAAGAGGCACACCTTCCCCTCTAGCCCCTCTGCAATGTCGCTTATGAAGACATGAAGAGGGTAGTAAATGTCTATAGAGCCTGCCTCTCAGCCTTTCATCCTCCTCCCAAATGTGGTACTCTCCCTCAAAGTGCGGGACATATCATCAAACATGGAGATACAAGTTGAGAAAACTGTAGAAAAGAACACATTTAGTTGTGCAAAGTTAATTTTATTTCAACATCATAGAATACTATGAGATTCTTCAAAGGTCAGAGTTTAAGCACCTTCTATGTGGACTGCACCTTTTCACATAGGAAAGGTAAGTGACAAAGTAATTTAGGAGGGTAAATTAATAAAATGAAGGATGTCCTTTCTGTGGGAAAGACGATCTCTTTTTGTTCCTGTCTGCCTCAGTGCTCTTCCTCAGCCTTCTGCCCCTCTTCCTCTCTTAACATTCCACCCCTCTGTCTATCTATTTGACTTTCACCATATATCTCATCCTTTCCTCCAACTTCACCACCTAGCTTTTCAGCTTTTCAGAAAGAACCTAACTTGGAGTCACCCACGCCAGTGCTCTCCAAGTTCTCCCTCAAAATTCAACCCGTCTCCCTCTTGTCACCTAACTCACCTCCCTGTCCTTGCCACCCCACGATCACCTTCCTCGATGGGCCGATGCATGCATCTCACACCCAATAAGCCCCCCCCCCCGTGGCCAATCACAGTGTGGCAAGTTTTGAATGGGGGAGGGGCTAATCGACTTAACTCAGGATCTCAAGATTGAAGGTAGAAGTCAAGGTGCCAATTTTAAATAATAACAGCCCGCGCCAGCCCAATTAAATTATGATGGGGGTGGGGATGTCACATCACACAAGTCACACAGTCAGCAGTGCCCGATCCCATAAAAAAAAAAAAAAAAAAATAATGTATTATATTTATGCTTTCAAATATATTGCTGGGGCTCAGCCCAGGTCACAAAATATTGCTGGGGCCCATGCCCCATGGGCCCATACAACTCAGCGCATATACTTGGAATACCCTAAAGGAATACTTTAAATGTCTAACCCTCTGTCTCTGTGTATAGTTTTCTTCTCCTCTTACACCTTTGTCTGACCTTCTGCCCATTTTTTTTCACCCTTTCCACCACTACCTCTCCCATTCTGTCCCTTTCTGTCCCTGTTTCCCCTTCTCCACCTCTCGGCCTTATTTCTCTACACTTCTGTCCCTCTCTGTTTATGTATATCCCATTTGCTATCTCAGGCTCTTTAAGTGACTTGCCCACTTTGAACCTGATTTTTGCAGGCAGCACCTTCACAGAAATGGTCGGCAAATATTTTGAACATCAAGCCCTTCGATTCTTTGTTTCTCCTAAGGTCTTGGCTTATCCATCATTTTGGTTGACAGAATAAAGAAGTCTACAGCACACTGCAACAAAGTAATTGGAAAAGCTAGTGAGATGCTGGGATACACAGGAAGAGGGGTTGCTAGCAGAAGAAAATAGGTGATATTGCCACTGTTCAGTTGCCTGGTGAGGCCATTTCTGGAGTCTACACCTAAAAAAGGACAGGGACTGCTTGGAGTCTGTCCAGAGGAGGAACATGAAAATGATTCAGGGGCAAGAGAAGAAACTGTATGAGGAGATGCTGGTCAGGCTTAATATGTACACACTGGCAGCCAGGAGTGAGAGGAGGACATCAGAGACTTAGAAGTTTCTGCAGGGAACTAATTAGGTGTACAGTACTGCAGTGATCTGTTTACTAGTAGTAAGAGCAGTGTGACAAGAGAGCATGTGTGGAAGTTATTGTTGGTAGTGGGGTCAAGAAGGACATGATAAGTTCTTTCTCATGGAAGTGTGGTCGATGTGTGGAATAAACTACCAAGTGAAGTAGTCATTGCAAAGTCCTTTACAGGGTAAGTGTGGGACAGACAAATGAATTGTGCGGAGGGTGAGCAATCTGTGGATAGGGGTGCCAAGACATTACTAGGGCTATTGGCTAACTAACTATGATCTGATGTTAGGCCCAGAATGGTCTTAGACAGGCAAACAGACAGAATGGCTGGGTCACTATGTCATTTTCTACTATCAGATTCCATGTTTCTATGTTTCATTTCACTGCCCTGATTCATTTCAGAGAAATGAGTATTCCAAACCTGAACTGGCCTGAGAAAGAGGTTGGGGAGAACAGATCACTCTGTTATTTAAGCTGCTGAGCCTGATCGGTATATGATTGTGTGATTGTTATAGAAACGTACAGCCTGCTTACTTAACATTCATATTTCAGCCATTTAGCTGCATTTATCCTGGTATTTCCTCTCCTTACTTCCTGAGATGTAGGCATGAATTATTTATCTATGAAATTATGATGCTCTTTGAGTTTTTAAAACACTGGAGCTAAGCTTTTTTTTTTGTTTTTGTCTACTCAACAGTCTTCCATCATTTCTAATCTCTCTGTAGTTCTATTATGTTTCATTTTTTAATGGAGCAAAGCAGGCAATGAGGCAGTTATGGAATGGGTTACTGGTTCTACATTTGGTTCAAATCACACATGAAATGGTTTTTATGGTCTCAGCCCTGTTTTTGGTTCTAGAGAGTTGTCAGCATGCTGCAAACCCCATCCAACATCAGCACATCTGGGAGTCTTTTAGTAAAAGGGGTACAGAGCCAAAAGCATGAAAACTAAACTGACCCTTGGCAAATCAGCATTACCATACCCAACTGTGTCCATCCATATTATACCAGGCCATTGAATAAACAAAAAGAGCAGGGAGCCACACTGCAGAAGACCAAAATGAGCAGCAATATATTTGCAAAAACTCAAGATTTTATTGAAAATAAAGCATGGAGCATAATCCTGGCACTTCGGGTCCTGAATGAAACCTTTCACTGACAATTCTCTGTGCTTATTGTATTGAGCTAGGGCCATGCATGGAACTGATTTTTGATATTTACATTTGTATTTGTATCTCTGGTATTTGTATTCTGTCTGTATTTGTATTTGTTTGCATATCAGTGTTTGCAAAATATTTTATTTTACATTTTAGACCTGTTTCTGTTGTTAATGATGACACAAGATCAAGGGACTGAGAAGTTTCAATACAATATGCAGAGTTATCAAGAAAATATGCACTTGTGTAATGAGCAGTACTAGTCATAGGTGTTTCACATCAGCTGAAACCAAATTCTAATACTACTTTATGTGGTCTAACACAAACACAAACATTTAAGAGTGATATTTGTATTTTAAAAAGTATAGTATTTGTGTGTATTTGCCCCAAACAGCACTTGTTTTGCACAACCCTCTATTCAATTGTTCAAGCTGGCACCTGCTGATATGCGTTGTGCACATGGGTCCTGTGCCAGTGGATAAACAGGCTTTTGTTCAGTCCTGCTACTTTTCATGAATACTGATTCACTTGCAAAACTAAACAAGAGCAATCTGACTTGCCAAGTGAAAGAGTGTCATGCTACCATGACGGTGAGCTAGTTGGGAGTGTGCCATGCCCCCATGCAGTCATGTGGCCTAAAGTTGGGGTACTGCAGGTGAGTGGTAGGGGGAGGATGGTGCATGGGAGGGCATGGAGAAAAGTGGGAGAAAACCACAGCTGTCAGAATGAAAGTCACCAGTGCTGTCAGGCCTTGCTGTATTGGGTTGGGGAGAGCACCAGTGAGCCAGGTGGAGTGATGAGCAAGGCAGTGAAAAATTTATATGGGAAAAAATTCAAAGCTCTTTCCTTCCAGATGATGTCTTCTGGACTTTAATGATCATATGTTGCATTTATGGCTTTTTTCTGCAGGACTGAGTAATATGTCTTATTGCATGATATATAACATCATAGCACTTGCTGTGCTTGCTATATTTGTAAAACACTCAATATTTGTATCTATGTTATGTATGAACTTTGTTGCCACTTCTGTGATAGTGTAGTCATCAACATAGCATGTTTGGAGCATGCATCCTTATAACAGCAAGCCCTTGATTTGTAACCCTTTGGTAGTGCCTCTTGTGGATCAAACTCAGCCACTGAAGGCCACATATATGGAATGATGCTTCTGTCTGGTGCTCATGCTGTCAGGGACACCTTTCAACCTGTGCAGAAGTCTGGGAGGGAGAAGAGAGCCTAGAGACCCTTAGCATGTTCAGCCTGGAGAAATCAGGCTGAGAGAAGAGGAGTCATGATCTCAGTCTTCCACATACTCCAGGATATTTATGAGATTGAACATAAAGAGATGTTTGATCTGGTGTCCTCTAGCACAACACAAAGATCCACCCTGATGCTCAGAGGTGGTAGATTTAGGGGTACTATTGTGAGGCCCTTTTCTCCCAGAAGGTCGTGAATAAATGAAACAGCCTATTAGTGGAGACAGTGGATGTGATAACAATATAGGCTTTCAAGGTAAGCTAGAACACAGTTGTGCTTTCCAAGGGAATCAGAGAGTACCCCACATGGTAGAGTGGGTATGGAATCTCTATGAATTAGTACATGTTTCCTAAGAATATTTTTCTTATCCCTGCCTATGAAACCAGGGGGTGGGGGGGGGAGAGTGGACATTATGGACCTAGCTTTCTTTTTGTCTTTATTATTTGTTTATGTTATCTGCACATCTCAGTAGTTTATCCAGATTCTCCAGTATGGGTAATGAATACAATTAGAAAGTCTTTCCACACACCTACATTTCATTCAAGGAACCATACACTTTACATGGGTTAGACCATTTATATGTCAGACTCTCAGACTCAGTACTCTGACTCACTGACCCCTACTTTCATAGACAGTATCTCTCAGATTCATTCATTTTTTCATTCGTTTTATGATTTATCCTAGAAAAGCACATTGAGCAATATTGCCCTTTTTACTGCTCCAGTAGGCAGAGCCTGCAGACATTTTGCATATACAAAAGGAGTGATGTCATGTTTTCTGTCCGTGGAACTGACTGAAGGTGTAAATAGTCTCCTCTGCCTTACCCTCCTCCAAGAAATGTTTTCCACCCTCAAATAAATACGCTTTCATGTTAGTCAATGGTTGCAGGGTACAATTTTCTTTCTTAAATAGGTGGTACAAAAACTGGAACCTGAGTAGTGGGAGGTAGCATTAGTTTTTTGGGGGGAGTATGATCCACCCCCACCTCTACCCGAGAAGCTCCTAAATATCCAGCCCCACCTTTTTTTTATCCATGTAGGAGGGGCATGAGGTGGATCTATCATGTTGTAAAAACTAACTATCAGAGCTGCCTGGGGAAGTAATTAAGGAGTGCCCAAAACTGCATCTAGGCATATCCCCCCCAAACACACACACACATAAACTCCTAAAGATCCACCCCCACCTTTTTTTGATTCATGTGGGGGGGGGCATGAAGTGGATCTATCATGTTGAAACAATACACACTAGTTTAGGACCTGGACCAAGCAACAGAACAAGTCTGTGGAGTGATTGAGTTGTGGAGCCCCTGCATTTTATTAAGGACTAGAAGAACAGAAGTTACTTAATGCCTTCAAACTGACTTAAAAACCCTTGGAACAAATGATTATCAAAGCCACCTGGGGCCTCAGAAGGAAAGCGTAATTAAGGATTACCTGAAACTACAGCTCCCAAGGAAAACAATAGACACAGCATTCTGATTGAAGTTGAAAGAGCCACAGGTTTTTCTTAAACATTTATATACTAGACACATAAAGTTCAGCTTTTGGGATTAACAATATTAGTTTACCATATACTGTATATATATATATATATATATATATATATATATATATATATATTGTCTTTTAGAAGTTTCAAAACTTTTAAAGCATTGGTGTTAGTAATGCATTTAGAAATGCATTTTTTAAATGTCTTTACAGTTAAATATGCAGTTTCATGTGAGGGCACATTTTTGGGGAGGGTGTTCAAATTATTTTAATCATGGGCACAGTACTTGGTAAACATAGACTTTGATGATAAAGTGTATTTTTTCTAAGTTTGAGAAGTATGTATTATATATAAGTGCATACATAAGTGCAGCAGTGTTGTAAATGTGACTGGGGAATAATGGTTAAGTGCCTAGAATTTTTTTTTATATATAATTGAGTTTATATGTGGCAAGTAGGTAGGGGATAGTGTTTTGAATGTGGCAGTAGGACAGATTTGTTAGGATAAATATTTGCTGTCTTGCAAATAAGAAACAGTTGTAAGGGATACATTTTGCAAAACAGTGATATATATCATAGAGTTTCTTTCATGTATTGTTGGAAGAAATAGCTATGGCTCATTTTGTACTATCAGTAAAAGGAGAGAAGAAAACATTGAACAAAAAACAACTGGTGATTTTAAAAGCTATTCTGATCAGAGCTGACATTAAAAAAAATCTCAACTGTATTTTTTATTTTATTTTATCAGGGACACTAGAAACAGGATGTTAACACATCAGTGAGCACTGATGCCATTTGTCTGTGTTAGGGAAGTTGTGGGTGGAGTTGCCTTGCACATGTTAAAATATACCAGCTGCAATTAACAACTATTTGTAGAAGCAAAAGGCTGGGTGTTTTTTTTCCCTACTTTCTTTTTACTTATATTATAAACTGAGTCAGGAAAAAAGTAAGACTGAACAGATCAGAGCTGACATTAAAAAATGTGATGTTCTTAAGGTCTGTTGCATGCACTATCCTTTCATTTTCATAGGAGGGGCATGAGGTAGCTCTATCATGTTGCAACAACTGATTATCAGAGCTGCTTGGGGAAGTAATTAAGGAGTGCCTGAAACTGCATCTAGGTATATCCCCCCAAAACACACACACACACACACACACACACACACACACACACACAAGCTCCTAAAGAGCGACCCCCACCTTTTTTTGGGTTCATGTGGGAGGGGCATGAGGTTTATCTATCATGTTGGAACAACTGACTATCAGAGCTACCCGGGGAAGCAATTAAGGAGTGTCTGAAAATGCATCTAGGCATACCCCCCCAACATGCACACACATAGACATCATGATTTTTTTTTAACTCTAAGCATGTCAATATTTGGCTCTTACAGTATGGGCAAGTTGGGCATAAAAATAAAATAGAAAAAAAAAGGATCAAGCAGGTGCCTTTTCCTTTGTCAGATACATGCAGACGGAAGGTCACAAATCCTGTATGACAAGTTCATTATTTGGATGTTTTCCATGTAAAACAGAAATGTTATTAATGTCACGTCTGTAGCATCATTTGTAGCCACTAAACTATTATTTACATAGGTACTGTAAATGACAGGTTTTAATTCAGAAATCCAGTCTTGATAAATGTGTTTTTTTTAGCAGTTCTGTAAGACTTATGTCTCTCTGATGTAAGAGTGCATAACATAGAAATGAAAAAGGTTTTGTGATTGATTGTTGTTTGCATGAGAAGTGGGCATGGCAGTGGCATGCAAGAGTGAAGTCTAAATTGTTTCTTGGCCATTCTGAGATCTAAAGTCTAACACTATTGTGTGAAGAGAATAAAGTCTTGTGTTTTTTGCATTTGAATAGATTTAGTACTTTGAAGTTAAAAGATATACATATATATATATATATATATATATATATATATATATATACACACACACACACACACACACACACACACACACACACACACACACACACACACACAGTGTCATGCGCACCTGAAAAGGAAGGAGATACTACTAAAATTAATGCTATTCTGATATTTTATTTATTCATGTGTGAGATTTTAAGTGTAGTTTTGCCTAGGTCACAGACACATAAGCTATAAATAAGGATGGATGTATTAGTCAAAGCTTGTAGTAGCAAAATAAAGCAAACAAATAATATATTGTGCTTTTTTCTTTCAATTGTTTAACCAGGAGTGGCACACTAAGCTGAAAGCTTGTTTACAAGGGCAACCTGGGAGCACATGGAAGTTAAGTGACTTGCTCAGGGTCAATCAGTAGGCAAGTGGGGGCTGTGGGATTCAAACCCAGATCTCCAGATTTGCAGTTAAGAGCCTTAAACCACTGTGCTATACTGCCTCCCTAGTTATGGCAGTCATCTGTTTTATGGTTCATGATGTTGGTGTAGTAAGCACACCAACATACTAACATACAAAAATTCCAGAAGAATAGGCCCAGCAGGCTTTCGTGTCTGCTTGTTTGGTCAGTCCCCACCCTGGGAGCTGACCTTGCTGCCCTCTCGGGCTTCTCCCTTCCCAGTCCAGGGTATTCCAGCTTCATTGGACTTTGCTTCCACAACCCTTCCCCTGTACCTGTCCCACCCCCTCTTGAACCCCTCCACAGTCTCTGCCTCCACCCCCCCAGGCACTGCATTCCATGGTTCTACCACCCTCTCAGTGAAGTAGCACCTCCTCCTTTCTCCCCTGAGTCTCCCCCCAGCTTCCACCCATGCCCTCTAGTTGTCCCCTCCTTCTTTCAGAGCACCGTGACTGTGCCTCCCCTATTTACCCCTTCATGTACTTGAAGACCTCTATTATGTCCCCCATCCCTTCTCTCTTCCAATATGTACATATTTAGTTCTTTGAACCTCTCCCCATAGGTCCTTCCCCCAAGCCCCAAATCATTTTGGTTGCCTTCCTCTGGACCCTCTACAGGAGTTCAATGTCCCTCTTTAAGTGTGGCCTCCAAAACTGCATGCAGTAGTCAAGGTGTGGCCTCACCAAGCAGTTATACAGAGGGAGTATTACTTCCCTCCTTCTGGAGTGATCCCCCTAGTGATGCATCCCAGCATCATGTTGACCTTGGCAACTACCCTCCTACAAGTTTCCGGGTGGTTCATCTTGACATCCATCACCACCCCCAGATCCCTCTCAGCCATACAGCCATAGCAGCAGTACATTGCATAGCAGATATAAAATGTCAATAAGCAGGTCATGCAGCAGATGTGCTGAGCAGTTACTGAAGCAAGAAGTGTACAGCTGTCATTTTTCACATCCTGTTCAAAATGTGTTTTGGCACCTGTGGTGCCAAATGGTACAGTCACTGTGCAAAATCTCCTTTCGGTTAATGAACTGATAGTGTCACTGTTCATGTGGTGGGGTCACAAAAAGCCCATGCTGAAAACTTTGAGTGAAAATACCAAGAAATGCCCAGGGCATTAGGGTTTCTGACCATAACACCCTGCACTGTAGGGACTGAGAGGCATCAGGGGGTGTGACTTGGGACTGTCAGCAGTAATGCTCATGCCATTCCACCCCCATCCCCACCCTGCAGCCAGTGACAGGTATCGAGGTGTACCTTTGGCTCTTCAGCCCCAAAGTTCACTCCATTCTCTTATACTGTACCCATTTCAGCATATTTCCTTATGGAATGGGGTGAGTGTAAAGTTTGAAAACCCCAAGGCACACCTCTACTCTTGTCTGTGTCTGCAGGGTAGGGTGAGATGAAATGGCATAAGCATTATGGGCAATGACCCAAAGGCACACCCCAATGCCTGTCCATGTCTGTGGGGTTGGGGTTGGGTTGGTGTCACTTCAATACTTCACTGCCATTCTTATTCTGTCTGTCTGTCTGTCTGTGTGTGTCTCTCTCTATCTATATGTCTATGTAATTATCTATCTTTCTATTAATTGCATGTATCGCTATTTGTACCTACTTCTAAAATAAACCTGCATAACACATTTGCCTGCACTCTGAGCACATACTTATGAAACTGTGCATATTTGTACTCCACTTCTACGTAGACCTCACACTTTCCTAATATTCCCATTATCACAAGCATAACTACCTTGCCCTTATCAAAAGCGACCCCCTCTGAAAGTTAATATCACATTTTCTCTAACAGTCCATCATTGTTAAACCTGACTTTGTGACAACAACACATTGCTTAAATATAACTTACATCACCTCATGAATGAAAACCCTGTTTCTCTTATAAAAACAAGAAAAAAAAACTGTGTAAATAATGCCAAGGCTGAACATGTGCCAGCCATTACTTTTTCATGTACTGCCACTTTCTGTACCATCATGGGGATTTGCATATGTTTCCCTTGATGCTTTGCATTATTGGGATATGTGCAATTGCGTTTTCTTTAAAATGTGGCTGTCTGGCCAATATCATCCAGGATATCACATACAGTACATCAGTAGCATTTGCTCTGGGGTTCTTTTGTAAGCTTCCTATTCCTTTCATTAAAATGTACACCTCCATATATTTTCCTAATAATGCGTATGCCTTCCTTAGAACAGAAACTAAAACTAATCTTACTACTTACAAATCATTGTATTGTTTCTCCATACCTTCTTAACAATTCTACACAACTTCACTAACTTCATTATGCAGCTGTGGTGGATCTGACCAGATTTTGTTTCAAGTGCGACCAGCAATTTCAAAGATACAGTACAGCATATAAAACCACATAATTACAATAAGATTGTTTGCAGCAACAAAAAAAACTGACCATCTAAAAGACCTGACAAATGTTTCTTAAAAATGGGTACTGATCTATTCCTCTTAACTGATTCTGGTAAGTGATTAAAAGTGCTTGGTCTATCAAAATTGAAAATGTTTTGCCCAAAACAAGTTCCAGAAAAATGAATTTTGAAAAAAACTGATTCCTGGGATCCAGTATAGTGATTTTTATGCTGTGTTGGAGCAATTCTACTATTGAAAAAGGGACCTTACCCAGGATAACCTTGTGAAAAAAAAATATTTTTTTTTTCACTCGGTCATCCAATGGAGGAAACAGAGTGACTTGATACAACAAACAGTGGTGAGTGTTAAAAGAAAGTCCAGTGATAAAATGACATATTGTATTATAAACTACATTTACCCCAGTTAATACCCCACTTCCCACACCTGAATAAATTAACAATCCATAGTCCAAGACCGGTAACAATAAGCTCTTTGCCAGGAGAACACGAGTTTCAGGCAAAAAGTTGCTCCAGACCCTATATAAGAAGCCCAAACATTAATCTATAGTTTTTATCATACTGGTCACATAAAACTCATTAAGTCAAAGCACTCTCCAAAGTGACTCCCAGGTACCTAAATGGGTTAACTGTTTCGATAGGCTCACCATCAAAGGCTCTCAGCGAAAATTCCCCATTCCCTATTTTTTTAATCTACTAAACACTTTAGTTTTAGTTTTCTTCATATTGAGGACCATCCCCCAAGCACTGAACCAGTACTGTAACTTAATGAACTCTTTCTAGTGAGCCCCCACATCCACCCTCTTAAAAACAACTATGTCATTTGCATATAAAAGCACTTCAGAAGAAGGACAAACTGAAGGCAAGTCATTTAAGATGAGGGAAAAGTGTAGGAGTCCCAAAATGGAGCCCTCTGGGACACCACAACTAACTTTAAGAAAATTTGAATGATGGTTCTGATTAATGGTTCTGTGTTCATGGCCTGAAATGTAGTCCCAACACCAGTTAATAACAACATCGGAGAAGTTACAGCATAACAGTGACTGTAACAATAAACTGTGGTCAACTAGGTCGAATGCCTTGGTGAGGACCATGAACACAGAAGACACTAGATTCCCAGAATCTGTGGCCTGATGAACATAGTTCATAAACAGATTGCTTTGGACTGCAATTATTTATTTACTTAGTTTTTCTTACCTGGTATGTACTGCTTTTTTAAGACACAGCATGAATTAAGCTCTTTATCATGTGACACATGTGTTTCTAGTTGTTGGTCACAGCTGTCCTTCCATATTGTGACTTTGGGTTGACTAATAACTATGTTGGCAGTATATATTTTCACAGGAATCCCCAGCTGTCAATCTAATTAGCTACTTTTATTATCAGTAATCCTTCCCTTTGATGTAAGCCAGCAGATATGACAACATAAACAGCAAAATCCAGTTTCATTCACAGAGGTGTGAAAATCTGCTATCATACAGTATTTCTCCATCAGCTAGTAAACAAATCTGTACAACCATTAACCGGGGTACAGTGTTAACATTGTTTGACTTGTCTGGAGCATAGTAAAGATTGTTCTGAGCTAACCCTTTACCAAGCCTTTTTAACTAGTGCAGGTCCCTTGTGACTACAACTGAAGTTGCTGTTGTAACTGCCACCTGCTTACTTGGCATGGTTTGGTCTTTCTGGAAGTGTAGCTCTTGGTTTGGTCACAGCATGGGGACTTATCACGTCCTTCTTTTAATTCAGAACTGGTTCTCACAAAATCTGCTAGTTATGAATGCGTGAAAAGAAAACTGGGAGTACAGTATGCTATTTGGCACCCATAGCAAGCTGGATTAATCCCTGCCCACAACATTTTCACCTTAACTGGTACTACCCTTGAACAGGTGAACACATTTAGATACCTTGGGGTGTTTCTTGACAGTATATTGTCATTTGCTGATCATATAGATTACTTGTCTAAGGTTGTTATTACTCAAATTGGCTTTCTCTACCAAACCAGGAGAAACGTCCTACCTGAAATGAAAAAAGTCTCAGTTCAGTATTTCATCCTTAACATTGTTGATTATGGCATTGTGGGCTGTGGTTTGGAGTGTGGTAGTATGCTGCCCAAGGTTAAAAGTACTTTGAGCAGGGCCTGCTACTTTGCAATGGACCTCAAGCATGACACTCACACCTGTGTCCTCTGTGATTCCTTAAAAAGGCTAAGGAAGCAGTTTTGCACTGTGGTTAAGGGATAAAAGTGCTACTTGGGCTACTTACACTGGAGCTGCAGTCCAAATTCCAGTTAATTAACGATAAATATTCAACTAGGGGTATTGCATGTAACCTATTACTACTGCTTCAAAAATCCACACTGGGTCAGAACTCATTCTCCTATAGATTTGCTAAATCTTGGAATGCTACAATGGACTTATTAAGGGTGTGTGTTTCTATCCTCTCTTTCAAAAATAACTGGATGTACTTACTGCTTCTAACACTTGTAACAGCTTCTAGCTTCTATTGGCTCCTGACAGTGTATTCCTTATACTGCTTTGTATGTCTTCATCCCCTGTAATTTTTGCTTTGCATTTCTCATAAAACTTATCCATGACTCTAGGTCCTTTGAAAATGAAAACTGAAAACTGAGGCTGAAGTCTAGTAGCAAGGAAGGAGGGAAAGCTGCAGAGGCTCTGAGCAGCAGTGAGCCTGAGGTAATATTTGTGTTTCTGCAATGTACTATGCAACAAACACACCAATCAGTTTCAAGGTCAAGTTTATTGATTTACTTATAAAGTCAATACAGTGCTTAAAAGACAGCAAGCATATTGTCAAATGAGATTGTACCATAAATATAGTTTGCATTTTCCATGACAGTAATGAAGTAAAACATACATTACACAAAAAATGTAATAAAAGTGCAAGACACAAATATAAATAATGTAAAGCATTAGAATGATGTTTTCTATAACATTTTTGTGAGAGGTGAACATTGTAAGTATTTTCCCACATATGAATATACTTGAGGAGATGAAGGTAACTTGCAATCTAAAAAAATAAACACTGATATTAGGTGTGAGATAGTGGAAGCCTACTTTAGATAATTCTAGATACAAGTCAGAATGTAAACAGGACTCCAAAGGATTCAGGTCCTATTACCTACATTCCCTAACTGGTGTATTGTAACCTGTAATCCCATATTACATATTGGAACATTGGAACTAAAAGCTATCTATTAGCTATAGACAACAAGTCCAGTATCTTACATCTAATAATCAAATTACCAGTTAATGAATATTTAAAATTGTTTAATGTTTGAGGAGTTTAATATCCAGATATCTTCTGAACCGATTATTCAGGTTAATAATTTCCAAATCATCCATCTTTCCCCTCCCAGTCTAAGAAAGTTTAATATATCTTATGGAAGATATCAAGTTCTCCAAAATTGTCATATCATTAGTGGAGAATTGGCTGTGAAAATCTAGGAATATCCTTCAGGACATTACACAACTAAGTTTTCCTTTCAGGTTCAAAGAACAGACAGAACAAGATAATGTGTTCTAAATTAACCAAATGTCCCCCTTTCACAGATGCAAAATGGTGATTGGACATATGTTGTTTGCAGTATAGAGAGTTGCTTTTATATAATTCAGTCTGACTCTAGCAGGATGATCTCTTGGTGTTCTGTCAAATATTTTTGAGAAACAACTTTCTCTTGAAAATACTTGTTTAATGGACGTATAGGCTACATGGAAGTTTGCATGTTGAGTTGCAGTAAGTGAGTGGACAGTGAAGGCATGGAGCAGGTGACTGGCATCTTAGACATCAACAGGCACCAGCAGAAGGAAGCAGGGAAGCAGGGGATTCTGCCGGTCAACTAAAGTAAGGTACCTGTTCACTACTTTGTGACAATCACTATTGGGAAGGGCTGAAGGTAAAAAGGTAGGCCAAAACTGGGAATAGGACCAACACCCTGTGTAAGGTAGGGGAATAAAGAGATTTGAACAAGTCATGGAGGAACAGAAACAAACAAACAAAAGGGGAAAACTAGAAAACCCTATCGGGGTAAGGGTACATAAATATTTTATGTAAGACAGGGAAAAAAGAAGTTGGGAATGCAATGAGTGGTGTAGTGCAGTAGCTATGGGGCAGCAGTTTTCAGAGAGACCTTTAGGAGTCTGTGATGCTGTCCCATCTACACACACTTCTTTGGGGTGAGGGAGGAGGTCACTAGACTCCAGGCTGAGTTGGCTGGAATTCATGTGATCTCTTCCCACACCCACAGGCCACCAAGTCTGCCACCATTGCTTTAGTGGATGCCAGGGAGGAGGAATGGCTGGACTGTGGTGGGCTCAGGAAGGGAGGGGTGGTGAGTCAAAGGCACATTCCTCAATGGGTACCTGAACAATTCCTACACTGCTCTGACAAGGTGGGACTGCCAGGAAGAGGCACCTTATGGTGGAGGCCAGGAAGCATGTGGGGGTCCTCCATAGCGGAGACCCCAATGAGTGTGAAAGAGGACCCCAGAGCAGGAGGAATCAATTTCTAGTGGAGGACTTAATTGTGAGGGGGCTAGGTTTGGGAATAGGAAAGGGGGAAAGGGAGAGGAGAGGGAATTTAGGTGCGTGCAGGGTGCCACAGCCTGGAGGGATGGGAGGCAGATCCTAAGGATCACCACAGCAGCAAGACAGGAGGCAGAGCTGAAGGTCATTGCCCACTTGGGTAGTAATGATCTGGCTAGGAATGTGGCTGGTATGGAGCAGGGGTAGTATAAGGAGTTGCGGAGAAGTCTTAGACAGGTAGCATGCTCAGTTGGTTTCTCTGAGATGCTGCCTGTCTACAACGGGGGGAAGAGAGGGATCTCCCCACCAGCAGCTTCAACTCATGGCTGAAGCAATGTTGCAGACAGGAGGGGTTTGGCTACACTGGAAAATGGGACCCACCTGGGAGGATAAGGGCCTATACAGTGGTGATGGCTTGCATCAGTTTGGGAGGGGAAACCCAGTCCTTGGTGAATGGTTTAAATGCTACTTCGATGAACATTTAAACTAGCTGAGGGATGGTGGTGGAAAAGATCAGGGCAGCAGAAACTACCAACCCCCCAGGCTGAAGTAGATAGTAGAGAGAAACCGAGAGAAGTGGAATCCCCTGGGATGCAAATTAATACAGGAAGCAGGGTGGAAGAAATGGAGGGGGATGGGAGTGGCTGCATTAAAAAAAAGAGGGGGAAAGAAAGGAAAGCAAAAAGGGAAAAAGGGGGTAAAAACAGTGGTACCAAAACCTGCAAAGCCATGTGTGCAAATGCTAGAAGTCTAGGAAATAAGATTCCAGACCTAGAGGCCAGAATGGCAGAAGCCAACCTGGATATTGTGGCTATTACTGAGTCATGGTGCAGTAAAAACTATGACTGGGACATGGCCATACAAGGCTATACTCTATTCAAGAAGGACAGAGTAGGAAGGAAAGGAGGGGGTGTGATGCTTTATGTGAGGGAAAGCATTAAAGTGTTGGAGATACAAGGAATACAGGGGAGGCAGAGATACTGTGGGTCACCCTGGAGATAGCAAACGGAACCAATGTTTGCACTGATGTGATGTACAGACCTCCAGCACAGAGGAAGGAATTAGATAAGGTACTAGTGGAAGTCACTGGCAAAATGGCAGAAAAAGGAGAGGTGTTGCTGGTGGGGGACTTGAGTCAGATGTAGATTGGACCCACCCATCTATGACTTCAGCTAGAAGCAGGGACATCCTGGACCCCTTGCAGGGGGCATTCCTCAGGCAACGAGTCAGCAAAGCCACTCATGTTAGGGCAATACTGGACTTGGTAGTCACTAACAAAATCCAAAAGATATGACTGCGACTAGCAATGCAGGGTCGGTGCTCACCACAGCAGGGGTGGCCTGCCCCAGACAGTGCATGAAGGACCACAAGGTAAGTGATGGCACACAAGACCAGTCCAGACAATCTTCATGGTTAGACTAAATTAGTTTATTGCAATGTTCATTTTCAAAATGAAAAGTAACCAACCAAGGTCTAACAGCAGCTTTGCTTCTCCAGCAACAGACCCCAGCACTTTGACTCTCTCGTGAGTCTTCCTCAGAGCCTTGGTTAGTTACTTTTTATTTGGAAAATGAACATTGCAATAAATTGATTTATTCTAACTATGAAGATTGTCTGGACTGGTCTTGTGTGCCATCACTTACCTTGTGGTCTTTGGTGTTCACTACCATGGACAATGTTGCAAACATCAAGGTGGGATGCCACCTGGGGATCAGTGATCACTTTACAGTGTGCTTCATTATAAGGATACTGTGGAACTGAACCACACAAAAGCAAGGGTCTTGGACTTCAGGAGGGCAGATTTTATCAAGATGGGTGAATGCCTCATGAATGACGGGGGGGGGGAACAAGCTGGGTGGGATGGAGGAACAGTGGGTGGAGCTAAAAGGAGGCGTAGTGAAGGCAACAAACCTCTGCTTCAAGCAAGTGAGCAAAAGCAAGAGGAAAAGAGACCTCTATGGCTCTTGAAAGAGGTGACTGAAAAGGTAAAGACTATGACCGTAGTATTCAAAAGGTATAAGGAGATGCAGAGGGAGGAGGATAGAGAGGTGCATCAGGGGAAACAGAGGGAAGTAGGGAAAGCAGTAGAGAGCAGAAAGGCACAAACTGAAGAGAGAATAGCACAGCCAATAACAATAGGGGACAAGACATTTTTTAGGTATGTAAAGTGAAAAGAACAAGGGTGGGACTGTAAGGTTAAAATGGGAAGTGGGGGCTGTGACAAGGGGGATCAGGAAAAGACAACATCCTGAAAAAATACTTTTGTTCAGTGTTCACAGAGGAAGGAGACAAGGATTGGCCACAAAAAAGTAACAGGAGCTTTAAAGCTTTAAAGGGAGGGAGGTGAACACTAGTCCTTTTTCAAAGGAGAGCATCCTGAAGGGACTCGATAATCTGAAAGTGAACAAAGCAATGGAGCCAAGAGGGTGCATCCAAGGGCATTGCAGGAGCTGAGGGTGGCACTAGCTGAGCCTCTGACAGTCCTATTTAAAAGCTCACTGGAAACAGGAGTGGTTCCGTAGTACTGGAGGAGGGCAGATTTGGTCCCACTTCACAATAGTGGAAGTAGGCAGGAGACTGGCAATTACAGCCTAGTTGGCCTGACACTGGTGGTTGGAAAGTTAATGCAACCACTGCTGAAAGAAAGGATTGTAGAATATCTTGGATGCAGAGGGCTGAAAGACACAAGGAGGCATGGATTCATGAGGTGGGGGGGCATGTCAAATCTATAGATTTTCTTGAGTGACAAAGGAATTCGATCAGGGTGGAGTGGTTGACGTGACCTACTTAGATTTCAGTAAGGCTTTCTATGCTGTTCCAGACTAGTACACAAGCTGGGTAGCTGAGGAGTGGGTCCAAAGGTGGTAAACTAAGTAAGAAATTGGTTAGGGGACAGTTGAAAGAGGGTTGTGGTAAATGGAGTTAATTCCGAGGAGGGGAGGGAGACCAGCAGGGTGGCTCAGTGATCAGTGCTGAGACCGGTCCTCTTTAATGTATTTATAAGTGACATTGCAGAGCAGCTGGTAGGGAAGGTCTGTCTCTTTGTAGATAACACTACATTCTGAAATATGTTGGACACTCTAGTGGGGAGTAGAAAGGATGAGCAGAGACCTGAGAAAACTCGATGAGTGGTCAAAAGTAGGGTAGGTGGGTTTCAGTGTGAAAAAGTGCAATATAATGCTACTGACGCACAGAAACCCAGGGGCAGAGTAAAAAATGGGTGGAGTGGTGTTGATGAGCACCAAGCATGGAAAGAGATGTGGGGGTAATCATATCTGATGACCTAAAGGTTGTCAGGCAGTGTGACAAGGCAGTCAGGAGAGCTACTGGGATGCTGGGATACATAAAGAGGGATATCACCAGCAGAAAGAGGGAGGTGGTGTTGCTTCTGAATAGATCGCTGGTAAGGCTCTACCTAGAGTACTGTGTCCAGTTCTGGAGACCACATCTCTGGAAGGACATAGAGTGGAGACAGTCCAGAGGAGGCAACTAAAATGGTGCAGGGTCTGCATCAAAAGCCCTATGAGGAGAGACTAAAGGACCTCAATATGGAGGGGGGATATGAAAGATATCTTCAAATACCTCACAGGGGTAAGTAATGTACAGGAGGAAAGTATTAAAAAAAAGGTTCTCAAGAATAGCGGGACATTATGAAGCTGGAAAGGGGTAGATTCAGGACGCTCCGGGTCATAATGTCGCACGCATAATAGTGTACGACATTATGGCAGACCCGGACCTGTGCAGTCTCCGAGTTCGACCCCACCGGAGTTGAGAATCTTTAGTGGGGGGGGGTCCAGGGGGTGCAGCCCCCCATAACGTGTGTGTGTGTGTGTGTGTGTGTGTGTGTGGGTGGCAGAGCCCCCACAGAACAAACACAAGCAGGTAGCGAATAACGCTGCTTACGTTACTGCATTCTGCCGTATGACATAATGACCAAAGCCGATTCAGGAGACATGTGACAAAGTACTTTCACAGAAAGAGTGGTTGTTTCCTGGAAGAGCCTTCCAGCTGAGGTGGTAGGGCAAAAACATTAGTGAAGTTCAAGAATGCATATAGGCACAAGAGAATCATAGTGGAGAGGAGGGGAGGGGAGGGGAAGGGAGGAAGAGCTGGAGATCAAGTAAGGTCTGCTGTGATACTGAAGATAGAGAACATTGGGCACACTGAGTGGGCCAAGCAGTCCTTATCTACTGTCAAATTCTGTTTCTATGTTTCTGATGTTTCCTTCCCCTTATCTACCTCTATGTCCTTCGAAACTTATATTGCATTATGCTGAACACGATTTTTACTTTGATGTGGGGTGAATAGGATTTTCCCCACAAAATCTATGATTTTAAGTTGTGCCAAATCTAACATACTAACATACTAATTGCCAGCAGATTAGGCCTTACGGTCTATCAAGTCTGTTCGAACCTCAGATCCCTAGTTGGGTACCAAGGCCCCCCCCTTGTGTTCCAGAAACCCCTGTCATCCATCCCCCAGGCCAGGCCATCATCTGATACATCCGCTTTCTGTGTCTGTCCCACCCTCTCTTGAAACCGTCCACTGTGGATCTCTGAACCAGCTCACCAGGCAGTGTGTTCCAAGGATCCACCACCCTCTCAGTGAAAAACGTCCTTCTCCCCCCCCACCCTTCTACCTTCCACCTTCAAACCATGCCCTCTGGTGATGCCTCCCTGCTTTAGTCTAAAGATCCCCTCCATGTTTACCTTATTTATTCCCTTGAGGTACTTGAAGTCCTCAATCATGTCCCTCCATCTCTCCTCTCCTCCAATGAAAACAGGCAGAGCTCCTCAAGTCTGTCCTCATACGTCAAATCCCCTAGTCCTCATATCATCTTAGTTGCCTCCTCTGTACCCTCTCCAGGAGATGTATGTCCCTCTTCAAGTGTGGTCTCCAGTACTGTACACAGTACTCAAGGTGTGGCCTAACCAGTCCATTGTACAGCGGCAGAATCACTTCCCTGCTCCTAGAGGTGATCCCCCCCCCCTTACGATGCATCCTAACATCCTGTTTGCTTTGCTAGCCACTCTCCTGCACTTCTCAGAGTTATTCATACATGCATCCACCATGACCCCGAGGTCTTTTTCCCCTGTTGAGGCCATCAGCGCCTCCCCTCCCAGGATGTACCTGTGTTTAGGGTTTCCCCACCCAAGATGTAACACCTTGCACTTGGTGATATTGAAATTTAATTTCCATGTGTGAGCCTACCTTTCCAGGGTGTCCAGGTCCCCTTGCAGGGCCAACCTCCCCTCTTCCCCCTCAACTACTGCTCCCATCTTGGAGTCATCAGTGAAAAGACTAATTTCACACCCTATACCCACCCTGATGTCCGATATGTATGCATTAAACAGGATCGGACCCAGGACCGAGCCCTGTGGTACCCCACTACCGACCTTTCTAGGGTTTGAGAGCTCCCCACGGACCACTACTCTCTGAGTGCATCCAGCTAGCCAGTTTTCAATCCATCTGACCATCATAGAGCCTACTCCCAACCCCGTCAGTTTCTCCACCAGACCATTGTGGGGGACAGAGTCAAATGCCTTGCTGAAGTCCAAGAATAATACATCCACAGGCTTTCCCCGTCCAGTTCTGATGTTACCCATTCGTAGAACTCCACAAGATTGGTTTGACACAATCTACCTGGCACAAACCCATGTTGCCGATTATCCAGACCTCCCACCTCCTCCAAGTACACCCCAATCATTCCTTTAGTATACTCTCCATTAATTTTCCCACCACCGAGATCAAACTGATGGGTCTGTAGTTACCTGGTACTTCCCTCAATCCCCCTTTATGGATTGGCACCACATGTGCCTCTCGCCAATCCCTAGGTACCCTCCTTGTCTCAAGCGACCTGTTGAAGAGCTCCACCAGGGGTGCAGCCAGTATGTCCACCAATTCCCATAGTGCTTTCAGATGAATGTCATCTGGCCCAGGAGATTTATCTCTCTTTAGGGCCTTAAGGGCTAACCACAACCTTTCGGTGGAGACAGCATCATCGGTCCCCTCCACCTTACTGGCCTTTTTATCCTTATCCTGATGTGACACCCCTGGGGTACCTCTCCCTTCCTCTTGCTCCATTTCTGTTGCTCCCCTGACACCACCCACTACCGCTTCTATCCCCATCGTGCCTTACTTTGTAGATATCCCATCCCCCTCCCTAGTGAACACAGAGGCGAAGTACTCGTTTAATACCTCTGCCTGGTACCTCGCCTCTTCCACCCACCCTCCTTCTGATCTCAATCTGCCAAGATGGCCCTTAGTTTTTCTCCACTCCCCAATGTACCAGAAGAACCCCTTTTCCTCTCCCTGTATCCCCTGTGCCAGCCGTTGCTCTTTACTGGACTTTGCCCCCCACACCATCTGGGTGACTTTTCTAGATGCAAGATGGTACATTTCCTTTTCCCTATCCCCTCTCGTTGTTTTATATTTTTTGTAGGCAGCCTTCTTTTCTCTGACCACTACCTGAACCTTACTGGACCACCAGCATAATTTATGTGTCCTTGCTCCCTTACCCTTCACCTTAGCGCAGGTCCTGACTGCCTCACGAAGTCCCCGGTTTATGACCTCCCATCTCTTTTCCACATTTGTTATTGTTGTAATCCCCTTCAAGTGATCCTTGAGAATATTTCCCATGCCCACAAAGTCTTCCCTCCTGAAGTCCACTGCTAGTGTCCTAGAGCTCTCCCCTCCTTCCCCCATGCTTATTTGAAACCAGACAGTATTGTGGTTGCTCCCAGTCAGGGGATCTTCTACAACCAGGTCCCTTACCAGATCCCCATCTGCCAGAACGATGTCCAGGACATGCCCCTCCCTTGTGGGCTCCATCACGTGCTGTATTAAGAACACATCCTCGAAGCCGTCCAGCAGCCTCTGCTCCTTGGCCACCTTAGAGGACATGGTTCCCTAGCTTGTACCTGGCATATTAAGGTCCCCCATCAACACCACTCCCTCCCCTTTTGGTCCACACTGGGCAAAGATGTTGTCCAGCAAACCATCCTCCAGAACATCACCCATCCCGGGGGGTCTATATACTACACCCAGCTTGACCTTACCTCCTGCCGGGGTTTGTAAGGTGACCCATAAGGCCTCCAAGTTTCCCTCTGCCTCTTCTACCCTAACAATTTCTATGTCATCTCTAATGAGCATAGCCACTCCATCCCCTCTGCCCTCCTTTCTATCCATCCTAAGCATAGTGTACCCCTGCGCGTTTAGGTCTCAGTCATGGATTTTGCTGGCCCGCATTTCTGTGACCGCCACCACATCCACTCCCCCCCCCCAAACAGCATGGTCTAGAACTGTGGCAACTTGTTTCCCAAGCTCCTGGCATTTACTAACACCACCCCCAACCCCTTATCCCTGATCCCCTTTGTTGAACCCCACCCAGGTTCCTTATACTTCCATCCTCCCTCTGCTCCTCCTGAAACCTCCAGTCTGTTTCCCACCTCCCCCCCCCTTGGGTTTGAAGGCTACTCCCCTCATCTGGAGGAGAGGGCTTCTGGCCAACCCCTCCCTTAACCCTGCCCCCTCACAAGTTTAAAGCCCACCTTTCTTGAATGTAGTCAGCCACTCCCTGTTTAAGGACTTCCTTCCCTAATGGGGCAAGACGAAGCCTGTCCTTGGCATACAGTCCCTTATCCTCCCAAACACCTTTCCAGTTTCCTAACACTCCCAACCCACTTTCTTCACTCCACTTACTGAGCCAGTCATTAACCTCTGTGATCTTCATTTTTTTCTCCACTGAGGCTTTTGGTACCGGCAATATCTCCGAAAAGGAAATGTTGCATCCATTATCCCGACAGACTCTGGCAAGTTCTCGGAACCTTGCTTGGATTTCCAAAATGCTATTTCCTTCTAGATCATTAGTTCCCAAATGCACCAGGAAATCTGGTTTCCCTCCACAATCCCTAACCAGTTCGTACACCATGAACTTTGCTCTGTGCACCGTCAGCCCAGAGATACTCACTACCTTCACCTGGCTATGGCATCCACCCCCCTGTCCCTCCCAATGGATACCCCTAATCATCGAGTCTCCCAATAACAGAACCTTAACACCGCCCTCATCCTTATGGTTACCTCAACTATGTGCTCTCAACCCCCCCATCCCCCCTTTATTCATGATCTCAATTTCATGGGAGTCTTCCTGCCTTATTAGAGACTCCCTTGTCACCCTCCCCTTTCTGCTTCCCTTGTTATTTTGCCCACTTAACTCAGACCCCCCTGAATAGGTGTCCCCTTTAACCCTCTCTTATCCGAACCATTTATCCTGGCCCTGATGGTTTCCCCTTCCCCCACACCGCCATCCCCCCCCTTGTAATAGTACCCCTACCTCCAGAGGCCCTCTGTGGGTCCCCTTTACCTAGGGCCCCATGCTTGGTACAGACTCCCCTCCTGAACGGGGGCCCCTCCCCTGCCTCCTTGTCTCCCAATTTCTCTCCAGTCGTGCACTCCTCCCTCATGTCTGCAATATGTTGCATCTCCCCCATCTGCTTAACAGTTATACTTCCCCTTCTCCCTCTGGGACTATTTCTGTCCTTTTCATTGCTGGTCTGTGATGCCCTATGGGTATCTGACTCCCTCCCCCCAGCCTCTGTATCAGTTTCCTCATTTCCACCAACCCCTTCCTCCCCCTCTAGGTTGCTTAGTAGCTCTTTGTAACACTCTATGCCAGCCTCCAACAAGTAACCTGAGTTTCCCCTGACTACCCCTCTAGACTGCCCCTCTTCCTCCCCTCTTGCCCTGTTCTCATTAGGAAGTCTTTTCCCACAGTCTGCTCTTTTAGGCTTCCCCATAACAGCCCCTCCCTTCTCACTGTCTGCTCTTCTAGGCTTCCCCACAACAGCCCCTCCTGACTCTTCCCCCTCCACTCTCTTTATATTCAGAATGTTTACCCCGTAAGTTTTCCCCTTAGCGTCAACATCCCTATCTAAGGGTCCTCTGTCCCTAATATCCCCCCTCTTGCTTGCTGTAACATAATATCCTGTAATTTTTGAGTGTTGCCCCAGCCTTCCCTCAGCCCCACCCTTCTGCCACCCATATCCACACCCCTTATCCTTGGACACACACCTCCAACTCCCCCAGCTTACTCCTTAACCAATATACTTCACTTCTGATACAAGATAGCTGTCTACAGAGTTGGCAGCCTCCCTCTCTCCAGGCCCAATTGAGAATTATTGCCACCCCACAGCCTGTGCAGCCTACAACCCTTCTGAAGATGCCTGTCATGATGGAATGAGGCCACCCTGTTTGTCCCTCTCTGTTCATAATGGCACACACCCCTTTTCTCAGTCCTTTCCCCCTTGAATACAGTCTCTCTCTCTATACTGACTGCAGTTGTTTACAAACCCAATTTCAACCCCAGTAATAATGTTCCCAAGTCTCACAAACACATACAGTCCAGTGTGTGTCCAGTCCTGCTAACAGTGTGTGTATGCAGACATCAGGTACCGTATGATTCACAGGCCCACCAGTTCCTGTTGCTTCAAATTTCATTCACAGACAGAAATGCACAGCCCTTCAATCCCAACCCCCAGTGGCTTTTCAGTATTTAAGAAAGCCTACAAAACAGGGTGGGTGGCAGGGCTCTACCACCACCAGGTAAACATCACATTTAAATTTCACTCTAATTATCACTGCCAAACAAGTGTTCCCACAACCAGCACACAAGCCGCAATAGTTACAATATCACAGCCCAAGTAACAGTTCTAACTCAAAGTAGTAATTTTTAACACACAGAACTAATTTCAAGTACAAAACTATTCAAATATTTCAGTTAAAACAGAAGAGAAACCAACCCTCTTTCCAGAACAACCTCCTACTTCTGTTCCCACGTGGACAATGGACAAAAAATCTGTTTTTGTTGGACTTTTACTTTGTTTATAGTTTGGTTTTGTTGTCCTATTGTTTAATAATCAATGTTTATTTATTTATTTATTTATTTATTTGAAAATTGGTGACTGACTGGGACTGGCACACTGAGCCAAGGCTAGTTCCCAGGTGTGACCCAGGGAAGGGAATAGTGGATACAAAATACATAGCCCAGCCACAGTTCACAGTTACAATAAAGAGCAATCAGTGAACATAAATTAATTACAGGAGAAAGTGCAAAATGAGCAAACAAGGTAGAAGCAGCAAAATAAGGCATTTCAGCCACTCCTACATGAGGGTAGGAGGCAAATATACAGACACAGAAACACAAAATTTGTCGCAGATATGGACCACTTGACCAACCTAGTCTGCCCAGTTTTTTCCCACCTACAGTATCACCGCAGACCCTACTTGATCTGTGGCTCCTTCTCCTTCCCTCGTTCTATGTGATAAGAGTGAAAATATAATAGCGACAGCAAAAACAGCGAGTCAAGAATAGCAAATCCATAGACTGTGGCAGCACATCACAGCAATCACTGTCAAGGGTAAAAACAATGCTGTAGTGACTTTTTTGGGGGGGGAATGCCCCCCACATCCCCCTTTGTGGGGAAGGGGGCTTCACCTACCAACATCTGCCTAAATTAAATAACTATCACTGGGGGGGGGAGATGCAAGTTGGGATGGGAAGAAAGTCAAGGGGATTGGGGGGCTTTTGAAGACCGACGCAACAGAAGTAAGTAAAAAAAAATTGGAAACCGGTGGGTCGAACCCAGGCCTGCTGGAGGTAGCAAGTGGATACAAAGCCACTGACTCTAACCACTAAGCTACACAGCAGCACAGTATCACCCCACACAGCAGCCAACTTCACTTGCTGTAATAAAAGACCCAGGTTAACTCCATCGCTGAAAAAAAAATGCTATACATACCACATTGATAAAAACACCGTCGCTAGTTTGGATTCGCTGTAATGCCTTGCCTTAAATGCCTTCACTTTTATTACTGGATACCACCCTCCCCCATTCCTGTCCAGCAAGATTCCCTTGTGTTTATCCCATGCATTTTTGAATGCCTCCATTGTTTTCACCCCCAACCCCTCAGCTGGTGGTCTGTTCCAGGAATCCACCACACTTTCTGAGAAGAAGTACTTCCTCACATCTCTCCTGAAAATATTCCCCCCCTGCTTCATAGCATGTGCCATTATTTTTGAGCACCTAATTTTCTGAAAAATATGTTCCATTTGTACCTTATTTACCCCTGCAAAGTATTTAAAGGTCTGTATCATATCACCCCTTCCCTTCCCTCTTCCAGGTTGTTTGTTTAGTCTCTTCTTGCAGGGCTTTTGATCTGGACCACACACCATTTTAGTTGCCCTCCTTTGGACTGCCTCCACTTTATGTCCTTTCAGAGATATGGCTTCCACAAATGTACACAGTATTCTACGTGAGGTCTTACCAGCAATCTATACAGGGGCAATATAACTTCCCTCCTTCTGCTGGTGAAAGAAACATAGAAATATAGAGTTTTACATCAGATAAGGAAAGCTTGGCCCACTCAGTCTTCCCATTTTTCCCTACCTACATTATCACTGCAGACCCTACTTGATCTACATCTTTCTCCCCTTCTCCTTTCTTTCCACTGCAATTTCCTTGCACCTATCCCATGCATTCTTGAATCCTACCACTGTTTTCACTCCCACCACCTCCACTGGGAGGCTGTTCCAGGAATCCACCACTCTTTCTGTGAAGAAGTGCTTCCTCACATCTCTCCTGAATCTACCCCTCCCCCAGTTGCTTCATAGCATGCCCACTTGTTCTTGTGCACCGTTTTCTTTTTTATATTCACATTTTTTTATTGAGATAGAGCCATTAAAAAAAAACATTTGCAATAGGGAGTTACAAAGTACAATGTATAAAAGCACTTAAATAAGTACATATTAGTCTGACAATGCTTCTACCTGTATCTCAACAAGAAATATACTTCTATCAGTTTTGACCCGAGTACCCTTTTGAAGTAAAGTGCTCCACTAGTTGCTGGAAAAAACTGTGAATCTCAAACCCCCACTTGTCTCCTCAGTCCAGGCTCTCTATGGTACAAACGATTCATCCTCAGAAGTCATGTAGAATACCCATCTGCACCATTTAATCTCAAACTGAGCAGTACATCCCTAAAAAGAAGCTGTTATATATTCCATGATGTAGATTTCTTTCATGATTTGATGCCAGGCCTCCATCATGGGAGGTTCCTGTTTTGTGCATAAAGGAGTAATAGCTTTCTTGGCTGCTAGTAAGTATAAATACACCATGAAGCATGGGGCTATATTTATGCCCCATGGAGGGATAGAAAGGAGAACCATAGTAGGAGATACCAACTTCCTATCTACGGAGACTTTGCCAATCTGTTAAGACATGGCCTTCCAAAATGATGTCAACACAGGGCATGACCAAAACACGTGGGTGTGATCGGCCTAGTGCTTTCTACAATTTCTCCAGCGATGATCATAGAAAGCCAGAAGGAATCTGGACAATATGGAAGGAGTCTGGCAATAGTGAATTTAACATTTCCAGCATAGTCGCTCCAGTAAGTGGCACGGAGGACTTTTAGTGAGGGGAGGGTGTATTTTAACCAAGAAGTACACGTACAGTAACCTGCATGTTTAGTTTTTTATTCCAGTGAGCTAAAACTGATTGTGTGGCGTCTCCAAGAAACTCCTGGAGGCCTTTATAGAGATTACTAAGTAAATGATTCCCAGTATGTCCTTGGAAGTCGTTGATCAATATCTTTTACTGGGATGGGTTCTGGGAGACATATCTTAGTTTTTTCTGTATGGAGGAGGAACGTTCAAATCTGGAAGTACCAGAAGTGTTTCCTTCCTGTTAGACCATACATTTTTGGGAGATAATCAAAGGGGACAACTCTGTATTGATTCAAAAATAGAAAAATAAACATTAAGCCTAATTGATGCCATCTGCTAAAGGTATGATCCAGGCGATCCAGGTGCGCTGGAAGAAAATCAGATTCAGTAGGGATTAATCTACAGTAATAAAAAATAGAGGTGAGTGGAGATATGTTGCGGAGCTAAACCATTTCCCCAAGGTTTGTGCAGTAAATTCTGTATAATCCGGATAATGGATAGCGTCTTTTGGTGCAGCAAACAAAAGTTTGCCGATCTCAAACATATCATTAAGTACGAATTCAATATGCTTCCATAGTGGTGTAATATAAAGATTTAACCAAATGACTATCATACTAAGATGCGCTGCCCTAGCATAATTCAATAAATTTGGAAGGTTTGCCCCTCTCAGTTTGATAGAAAGATATAGATAAGCTAATTCTGGGCAATCTTTCCCTAAATAAGTCAGGAAAATAACTTATTCCAATGTGTAATACAGTATTGTTCAGTAAATAATGGGCGCATATGTAAAAGGTATAGTATGTGAGGTAAAATATTCAAGCAGACAACTTCCACTCTCAGCAAGAAAGACAGGGGTAACTGAGTCCAATGAGAGACATCTTGTGTTAATATCTGTGTAAGAGGTTCATCGTTCAACAGAACTAAATTAGATAAGTGGAAGGGAATCTGTATTCCCAAGTATTTCAATTTGGTGCTTCTCCATTTAAAAGAAAAGGTTTCTTTCAGGTATGGAGAGGGATTGTAATTATATAATAAGACTTCAGTTTTATGCATATTTAATGTGAGGCCTGAGAGACATCCAAACTGCTGAAGTTCTGACCTTGTCAGTGGAATGGAAATATGTGGGGAAAGAAGAGTAAGTAAAATATCATAAACATAAAGGGATATTTTAAAAATACTTCCCCTATAGGAATTGTTGTCTCATTCTGCTGTGCTGCTGTGTCCTTTTTTGTCTGCAATAAATATCTGGGAAGTTTTGAGCTTAACCTAAGACTGGACTCCCTTATTTTAAGAACTGGAGTAGCGAGTGCCGTGACTTTTGTTTGTGTCAATCAGACCCAGTCGGGGGGGTTGCCATTTCAAATATTTCTGAGCTGCAGATTGGTGGTATCTTTTTATTTATTTATTTATTGAAATGTTTCACCAGGAAGGCACACTGATCAACAAGTCGCTCATCTCTTGGTGCGACCTGGGAGGAAGGGGTACAATAGGAATGAGACATTAAACATTGAAGTTACAAGATCAACATTAACATATAGTTGTAGGGCAGGTGTTACAAACAGTGTTACAACAGTGTTGTGCATAATATGTAGAAACAGTGGACAATAATAAGTGTGGGGTTAATAAGTAAACAAGTGCTTACATGAAAGAAAAGGGGAAGGGGAGGGAGGTGAGGTGGGGTGGGGAAGAGTTGTGTCCCGGAGACCCCTCAGGATGCAAGGAACCCTGCAAGGGACTGGGGGACAAGAGAGAAGGGGATAAGGCAGTGTCCCAGACAGACCCCTTTAGGATGGTGGGGGAAGGGAGTAGATGAGAGATACAAGCCCCTTGGGGGGTAGGAGAGGGACCCATGGAGAGCATTCGGGGTCCTTTACATTCTATGAAAGATCAAGGGAGTCCAGTAAGGGGAAGCAATTTGAGGAAAGGGGAGGAGAGCTAGAAATTTGAGGGGTGGGCATGCACAGGGTAAAATGAAGGTGACAGTAGAGGGATAGGGTTTGTCCAGGGCTTAGAGGAGGGAATTAGGGAGGGTCATGGCAGGAGCAGCTAGGTGCAAGGTAATTATTGAGGGCAGAGTTGATGGAGTAGGTGGAGGATGAGTGCTGGATTTGAGGGGGGAGAGAATTCCAAATTTTTGGGAGGCAGTGAAAGTAACCAGATTGGCTGATTTGGGTGGATCTGCGGGGGACAACTAGGGTATGGGAGTCAGTTGATCTAAGGGAATGGGAGAGTGGGGTGGTGTTATAAAGGAGCAGATGAGGTAGAAAGGGAGCTCACCCAACCAGTGCTTGGAGGTGAATTTAGCACAGAGGGAGGGTCGCCTATTTGTAAGAGGGGGAAGGATAGGGCACGATAAAAATTGCAGTGATGGGGGGGGGGGAGACATCCAGGGCAAAGCGGCAGAAGGAATTGAAGAGGGTGTCCTGTCTGGCCAGGGAGGACTTAGTGGCAGCACCATGGACTACGTCACAGTAGTTGAAAATGGGCAGTATCATCTTCTGAACAAGTTCATACCTAGCCATAGGAGGGATGCAACTATAGTTCCTGAACAGGGCACCAAGCTTGGGGTGCAGTTTTTTCTGGATGGCGTCAATATGTCCAGAGAAGTTTAGGTATTGGTCCAACCAAACACCTAAGTACCTGAAGGAGGATGTGTCCTCAAATAAAGTCCCATCAAGGGTGTGGAAAGTGGGTAGGGAAGGAAGCCTCGAGAGTCTCTGCCTTGTGCCAAAGGTCATGGAGACAGTCTTCTTGGTGTTGAGGAAAAGTTGATGGTTAGCAAACCAGAGCTGAACCTAGTAAGGTGAGAGGTGTCTAAGTTAGGGGACATTGTTATATTAAAGTTTCCCCCCAATAATAACTGACCTTGAAGAAAGTCTAATAATTTTCCCAAGAATTTTTTAAATACAGGGGTATCAGAGTTTAGAGGGAAATATACGTTGGACAAGGTAACCACTGAGCCATATACCTGACCTGTCAGTATGACATCTCTTCCATATCAGTCAGTGTTTTACTGCTGTAATTGAAAGGGTACGAGTTAGAATAAGAACTGTAGTACCTCTGCATTTCCCTTTTTTATAGGAGGAGGCATGCACCTTATATTTTCATTTCACTTAATTTTTATTTAAACTGGTAAGCAGATTAGCAAAAATGCCATTATTCACAGTAACCAGTACATAAAATACATTAAGTACAATTACACAAAACTGACACAATTAGAATCCAGCAACATATGATTTTACAAACCTGATTTAAATGAAGACAAAGATACAACATTAGTAAGGGACATAGGCAGATTATTATAAAGAGTAATTGCTTTATATTTAAAAGATCTATGACCAAAGGCTGACTTAAAATGAGGAGTAGACAATGCATATTTTTTTTTTGAGATCTAGTGAGAAAAGCATTAACTCACTGGGAAAATTAACTATAATAGTATTCAGTATAAGTTCAAGAACAATTTTATGCATAAATATCAATGCCCTAAATTTCACATGTTCCTTAAATGGAAGACATCCCAGGTGTCATAAAGCAAACAGTGATACATCAAGTTCCTTAAATCAGTTTCAAACCTACAAACAGAATTGTAATATATGGATTTTAAAAATAATACGTCTAAAGAGCATATAAAAAAATCTTGTAATACATCACTCAGTCCTGTAATACCATACTTCCACTCCTTGTAATAGTATACTTCTGGCCAATAATACTATACTTCCGGTCCTCGTAATACCACTGTTCAGACCTCAGTGCCGCGGCTAATGTCTGAAGCTTGTTTTTTTTTCCTTCCTGTCACAAAGAAGCAGGAGCAGGAGCGGGAGCGGGGCACACGGCAAGCGGACAGTGAGGAGCGAGGAAAGACAAACATGAAACTGTCCCTCAACAGCTTTGTCAGCCTCTTGCATCCATATATTGCAAAAAACAACAGATAGGTTCCATTGAATCAGTCAGCTATAATTCCATCTCGAGGTTCTGGGGACATAGGAACCTCTGGAGCTTCGCTCTCGAGGTTGCCTATATCCCCAGAACCTCTCGATGGAATTACAGCCTTGTAATTCACTGGAACCTATCTATTATTCAATTTACAATGTATGTTCAGCCTATTAAAAAGATAATCTGTCAGATGAATATAAAAAATACTTCTGTAATCAAATTTAGATAAAAGCAAACTATTGGCCAATAACCATTCATAGCTACCATTTATTTCCAATCTGAAGTGCTCTGTTGGGGAGAGATGTGTTTCCTATAAATAAACTAGATCAGGAGCCAGATGTCGTAGAGCCTGAAACAATCAGGATCATTGGTTGATAAGTCCATTTATGTTGTTGGAGAGGATTATTACTGGAGAGACTGCCATGGATGTCGACTTATTGAGATAATTCTGCATAGTAACATCACTTTTGATATGTACTACTGGGATAGGTTCCCTTCCCCATTTACTAGATATGAAGGTACTACTGCCCCCAACTCCCATCCCAGCTGAGTAGTCAGAGGTTTGCAATGCCTCTCTAAGGGGTTGACCCATAATTCCAGTATAACATAGCCAAGTGCATTGTAACATGGATCCATAGGAAAGCCTTAGCATCTGTCTCAGGAAGTTTATGTGGTATAAAATGATTACCTAAAAGTAATAGATTGATTTTGCCTAAAGATATCATAAAAACAACTGTTTTAACAATGGCACCAACTGGGCAGCCCAAAATTGAGTGATACAGTATAACAATACAATCAAACATAGTAGGGTGGGATCGCTAACCTTCAGGGCAGCTTTGTTAAGAATGGTCTTCGATCCATCCCCTGGAGGGCAAGATTTGTCCCTGCCCTGAGGTCCCCTTGAAACAGGGGTCCCTTCCTTGATAAACCAGTTGACTTCAAAGGTAGGGGAGCAAAATGTATCACACCCTTTGGTCTCAGGGGAAACTGTTATTCGTGGAAAGTGATTTCCAGAGGAGGGATGGCCAGGTGAATAAATCACCCTGTCCTCCTTGAGGGAATAGCTTCCCTCTAAAAAAGGATATAACAACATTAAATAAAAATAGGTAAGGCAGTAAAATTGAAACATCATGGACCGGGGTGCTCAAATTTGCTACATCCTCTGAAGGTATTATAATATATCAAATCATCTTGTGAGATACTAAAATATAATAATAAAGATAATTAAAAGTATCTTGTCTCTGAATCAAAGTGACAGCCATGTAATAGATTCCAAGGTTTGTGATAATGGTATCACAAAATTAAGTCCTAGGGGAAAATCAATATACTGTACTGTCTAGAAAGACTAGCCTTAGTATGAGTATAAGGGATAGTATAAACTGCAAACTGATTTGAATACATAGTGGTTGAAAGGAAAGCAAATAGGTTTTCCCCAATCCTTAATAAAATCAAAATATCCCCCTGTGCCATTCTGGAAAAGAAGTGCAGATGAAAATGTAATAAAAATTATCTAACAATAAGCAGGCAACAAAGCTTCTTCTATGAAACCAATAACGGTTGTCCCTCTAAGTTGCTATCTTGCAATAATTAATGTCTTCCACCTATGGAGCTATTTCTCTCTACAAGGAGGTAAATGCAAGTCTGAAAAGGTCCTGAATATTACTAAATAAAAAAAAAAAACAAGCATTTGTCAATGCCGAAAGTTGTCTTGCTGGCATTGGCATTAGTAGTGCAGGACTCAGAGAGATGCATAATAGGAATGGCAGTGAAGTATTGAACTGACGCCAACCCTACTTCCACTCTACAGAGACTGACAGGCATTGGGGTGTGCATTTGGGTAGTTGGCCATAACGTCTCACGCCATTTCACCTCATCCTATGCTGCAGACACCAACGTGTCGCAGTGTGAGTTGGGGTCTTTGGGCCTTACGTTCACCCCATTCCATAAGGAAATATGCTGAGATGGGTGCAGTATAGGAGAATGGGGTGAACTTTGGGGCTGAAGAGTCCAAGTCACACCTCAATGCCTGTCGCTGGATGCAGGCTGGGGGTAGGGGTGGAACGGCATGAGCATTGCAGCCGACAATCCCAAGTCACACCCCTGATGCCTGTCAGTCTCTACAGGTTGGGGCGTTACAGTTGGAAACCCTAACGCCCTGGACATTTTCACTCCAATTTTTCAACATGGGCTTTTTGTGACCCTACCTCATGAACAGTGGCACTATCAGTTCATTAGCCAAAATGTGATTTTGCACAGCGACTGCGCCATTTGGTGCCACACGTGCAAAAACACATTTCAGGCAGGATGTGAAAAATGACAGCTGTACTGTTCATGAGGAGGTGTACAAAAATGGCAATGTTGAAAATCTGGAGTGAAAATATAAAAAATTGGTGAAGTCACAAATATGCTTAGAAACTGCGCAACACACACCCATAACACAATTATTTTGGGTATTTTTTTAATAAAATTTTCAACATAGGCATTTTGGGACCTCTGCTCATGAACAGTGGCACTGCAATTTTGTTATTCTGTCCTGAAAGTTGATTTCCCACAGCGACCGCGGCATTGTGCGCATCAGATGTGTGAAAACACATTTCTGGCAGGATGTGAAAAATTACTGCTATACTGTTCATAAGAAGGTGTGAGAAAATGGGAATGTCAAAAATCTAGAGTGAAAATATTAAAAATTGTAGAAGTTATGAGCGTAAGTGGAAACTGCACAATGCACGCTCGTAAACAGTCATTTTATGGAATTTTTCACTAAATTTGCAACATTAGAATTCTCACATCTGACAGTGGCACTGGCATTTCATTAATCTGTCCTGAAAGGTGATTCAGCACAGTGACTACAAAATCACCTTTTGGGACTGAATAACGAAATGACAGTGCATGTGTTCATGAGGTGGGGTCCCAAAAACCCCATGTTGAAAATTTGGACCCAAAATTAAAAAAAAACAGCTGAGATATCCACGTAAGTTTAAACCCCTTCATTGATGCCATTGTACAGTTTTCCGTGATTTTCTTCAGTTCGCAGTTGACTTTTGAAGAGTTCAAACGTGTCCCGCTCCACCAAAGATCGCTGTGCTGGACCTCCAGAGGTAAGTTTGGAGTGAGGGGAGTTGTGGGGAGGGGGGTGTCCAGATGGTGGGTGTGGGTTGGAGGAGGAGGGGCGTCCTGACGATGAGGGACCATTTCATTTTTTACAGGGATAAAAAAAATGACGTCGGGGGAATGTTTTCTTTCTTTACAGGCTTTATAAAAAAAAAAATTCATTTGGGCACACTGGGGTGGATTAATGAGTTTGGGGAGGGACTGAAGCTGATGGGGATTGGGCACCCCAGTCAGCAACGAAAGTGTGTAGGGTGGAGGGGGACGTGATGCTGATGGGGATTGGGCAGCCCGTCAGCAAAGAAAGTGTGTGCGTGAATGGGGGGGGAGACATGATGCCAATGGGGATTGGGCACCACCATCAGCAAACAAATTAAACTTGGGGGGTATTATGCCGACGGGGATTGGGCACCTGTCAGTAAACAAATTGAACTGGGGGGGCATGCCAACTGGGGGATTGGGCACTCTAAAGTTGGCTTTCTGGAGATTGTGTGGCGGACAGCAGGAGCCGCCATATTTATTGAAATGCTTCACCAGGAAAGGCACGTACAGGAGGTGTGCCATCTCTGCCGCTGCATCCACTTTACATAATTTGTGTGTCAGTGCTAGCATGCTAGCTAATTGGGGAATGAGGGACACACCTACTAAAGCATGCCCTGCATTCGTCAGCACTGACACACCTTTCACTGCTAGTACTACCGCAAGATGTTGCTTGCACACGCACGCAAGACAACATAATAAACTCCTTATCAAAGTAGAGCTGTGTCTCAATGTAGTCTCTAAGATGAAAGCAGGCACAGAATGCATTACAGTTTCTGTAACATTGGTTTCCATCTAGTGGTAATAAGTGGCAATTGCATAGTGTCCAAATTCTCCAACATAAGACAGCCAGTTCAAAGGGAGTCCCTTCTGTACAGCAGGGTGCTTCTTTTATAACTGGGAAGACATGCTGGGTAAATGTACAGAGTCATAAACAATTAAAGACTAGTGAGACAAGTAGTTCCTGTTGGACAAATAGCTATTGTATGAGTTCCTTTAGCATGGAAAATGTCCCATGGGGAAATCAAGTCCAACAGGAGAGTGGTCTGAGAGAACTGGGAGAGGAGACAGACAGGACTGGGGTACAGGCAGGCTAGGGTATGGACCCCACTATTGGAAATCAATTGTTAATATTGTAGCTGTATGGAGTAGAAAGCTGAAAAACTACAATATTGTAAGGCACCAACATCAGTGACAGAAAGGAAACTCTGAGTGTTGGCAGTTCCAACAAGCTTGAATGTAATGGTAACTTAAATGGGTCACAGCGAGAAGGAAATCCGACCTTATTCAGTCATCTACCCCCAGACAGCATGTAGAACGGTTTCCCATAGTGTATAGTACAGTATAAGCTCAGGTCTGTTTTTGAGCTGTATGAAGTAAATCTGTTGTAAGCAGCTGGTACATGTTACCAAAAGAGGCCAGCTCACGTCGGGTCGTACGATTTCCCAGATCCAAGCTCCCCACCCCCGAATGCCACCACCTACCTCCTGTCTCCTGAGTGGCTACCACTGCAATAGGGTGAAATATGTATCAATCCTTATCTGTGGACCTTCGGAAGGCTGTGAGCTGCTGTTGAATGATGCAGGACTTTGTCTGTTTGGTTTGTGCACATCATTTCTCCACTGCTGCAATGGTACATCATCTTGAGGTCTGTGTATTGGTCAAAGAATTACTGACAGTCTTACTGGGATCTCCATTCCCTTTTTCATCAATTCAAGAATCGCTTTCTCAGTTGAATGATGGGCGTAAGTGTCATCTGACATGTCCACTACCAGCTTAGCCAGGTATGGGGTACAAAATTTGATTAGTCTATGCTTCAAAATAGGGAAGAGTGGCATGTATTCCCTTCTCTGTCTCATGGTATTGGGGGTATAATTATTGTAAAAAAATATACGTGTGGACCCATAATAAACTGTTTTACGTGGTCAGGCTCACTGTAATACCTTTTCATTGACAGCATAATTCAAGAACCAGCCAATAATCAAACGTAGTCTGGCTGAAGGTGAGATTAGCTTCAGCCCTTAGGCCCTATGCATTTATTTGGTTTCCAACTACATTTCAGGGTGCAAATTAAAGACTGTGTGTTAAAATGGAATCGGGAATCATTTTAGATCAGTTCCCTCCCATCATTCTGGCATTCTGTATATGCAGAGATTTTTCCGCTAAGCCAAGTTCTCGGCATCTTCTTCTTTTTTTTTTTTGTAAACTTTATTTAAATTCAGGATACAACATAGAGAACACTCATATTCAACTCTACATTTTTCTTGTAAACATTGGTACAGCCTAGCAATATATATGCAATTTCAATTTTAAATGAACAAGTGAAACATTGCAAAATATAAAATCAAGTGCAATTTATCTGTATTTTTCATATCCTGGAAAGTTTTCAGGGCCATTCATATGTCATCTACACAATTCTCAGTCATTGTAATTTGCTGCTCAGAATGATCTGCTCTTTGTTCAAGTGTTGCAATGCCTTTACAAAACTCTTTTAGAGTTTCCTTAACTTCCACTCAAAAAGCCACCAGCTCCTGGAAAATTGTGTCCAGTTTCACTTTTTGTTCTTGGGAGTACGGCTTGGCTTGGAGTAATCTGGAGCATTAATGTAGGCTGCTAGTTCAGACACTTGGGAGAGTTCCGAGTTAGACATGTCTGTGTCGCATCCAGATGCATCCACAATGCATTCAGCAGAGTTTGGCATCAAATTTCTCACCATAAAATTAGGTCCCCATCTTTAGATTTGTGAAGTAAAATTATTGGCAGTTTCACTGTTAAGACAGGGCTTTTCCCAAGGGATGAGCTAGAACAGGTGAATTGCCAGCCATGTTATCTGTGGCATCACTGGAAGTCCCTTGAGCACCTTTTTCATGAAAAATATTTACATCCTGTACCTTATTTCCCCTGAGAGGTATTTATGTACTCTATCATATTCCTCCCTCCCTCCTCTTTTCCAGGGTGTCCATATTGAGGTCCTTTATTTTCTCCTTATGGGGCTTTTGATGCAGACACTGTCCTCCTCTGGACTTCCTTCATTCCATGTCCTTCCACAGATGTGGTCTCTAGAATTGGACACAGTACTCTAGGTGGGGTCTTACCAGTGATCCCTGCAGAGGCAACACCACTTCCCTCTTTCTGCTGGTGATACCCCTCCCTATGCACCCCAGCATCCCACTAGCCCTCCCAACTGCATTGTCACACTACCTGGCCACCTTTAGGTCATCAGAGATGATAACACCAGGTCCCTTTCCTGTTTGGTAGTCATCAATATCATTTCACCCATTTTGAACTCTGCCCCTGGGTTTCTGTGCCCTAACTGCATTATTTTGCAGTTGTTTTGCATTGAAACCCAGCTACTATAATTTTGACCACTCCTCTAGTTTTCTCAGGTCTGTGCTCATCCTTTCTACCCTCCTGATGTGTCCATGTTATTACAGAGTTTGGTCCCATCTGCAAAGAGGCAAATCTTTATTTGGAAAATATTTCACCAGGAAAGACAACATGAGCTGTAAACAACTCATTTCCAGAAGTGTCCTGAGTTGGTGGGGGTACAAGAATTGGGAGAACAGGCAAACACATAGCAACGACAAAGCAATACAAGTACAGTTACTAAAACAAAACAGTGTAGTACAATTACAGATCAGAAATAACCCAGACCAATTGACCAGGGTAAACAAAACCATGTTTGGATATAATGTACATTGCAACAACCCAAGAGCATGTAATCCAGTAGGGTAAAGGTTAGAGGATGGATAACACATTTGTAATGCTAGAAGTAGTAGGCTGAGCACACGATTCAAAGTGCTATTATATATCCTAGGGAGGGCAGTTATAAGACAAGTGAGGAAGTAGATAGACCAATCTATACTCCTTCAGGATGCAGAGAACCCTGTAAGGGGTCAGAATTAGAAAGTGAGGAGCAAGGAAGAGGGGTAGAAGAGAGGGAGCCAGGATATATACTCCTTCAGGATGACGGAGAACCCTGCAAGGGAGACAGGACCAGGCAGAAAAGGAGGAGAGAGAGAAGGGGGGCAGGGAGGAGGAGTGGAATGTGGTGGGTGACCGGAGGGGAAGAGAGGGATAAGGAATAGGAGGCTGCAGAAAACAGGGGTAAACTAGGAATGGAAAAAGGGAGAGCAGTGTGGGGGGGGGGAGAGGGTGTAGTCGGGGGGAAGATAGCAGTAGAGTGTTGAAATAGCACAGTAAGTTGTGGGTGGTAGTAAAGAGTCAAAATGGCACAGTAGGTTGTGGTAGGGGGTGGGAGGAGGGGGTATAATAGGTGGTAGCATGTGTGGAAGTAATCAGAGGAAGGGTTCAGTTAGAAGACAGGAGTTAAGTCAGGGATAGAGGAGTAGGGGATAGTGCACAAGGGTGGGGAGGGTTGCAAAAGGGGGCTAGTAACAAATACAGTTAAGAGAATATAAGTAAATTAGAGCTAAAGGATAATGTGCCAGGGTTGAGAAGGCTGAAGGGGGGGCTAAGAACAATTGCAGTTAGGGGCAATAGAAATTACGAAGGGCTAAGGAGGTTGAAAATGGAGATGGGAAAAGTCTGATAGGACAGAGGTGGCAGGGAGTTCCAAAGCTTTGGACAGCGGTAGGAGAAAGCTACCTGGCCTATGAAGGTAGAGCAACAAGGAATAGCTATAATGCATTAGTCAGTGGATCTGAGAGAGCGGGAGGAGGGAGGGAGGTGAAACAGAGAGTAAAGAGGAGAGGTAAGAGGGAAGAGTCCCAAACCAGAAATTATAAGTGAACTTGGTGCAGTGAGAGAGATGCCTGCACACAAGGGAGGGATCTTTCCTTCCTGCTTCTCTGCAATGTCACTTATAAAGACATTAAAGAAGACTGGTCCCAGCACTGATCCCTGCGGCCTCCCGCTTGTCACCCGCCCTTCCTCAGAGTGTACTCTGTTTACAACCACCATCTGTCGCCAATCCCCAAACCTGTTTCTTACTCAGTGTAACACCTTTGGACCCACTTCGAAGCTACCCAGCTTGTTTACTAGTCTCTGATGTGGAATGCTGTTGAAAGTCTTACTGAAATCTAGGTAAGCCACATCCACCACTCCCCCTGATCTAATTCCTTTGTCACCCAGTCAATGAAATCTGTCTCCCACCCATGAGTCCATGCTGTATCAGGCCTTGTAACCCACTGGCTACAAGATATTCAACTATCCTCTCCTTCAGCAGTGATTCCATTAAATTTTCCACCACTGATATCAGGCTGACTGGCCTATAATTGCCAGCCTCCTTCCTGCTACCACTTTTGTGAAGTGGGATACATCTGTTCTCCTCCAGTCCTCTAGAACCACTGCCATTTCCAGTGAGCTGTTTAATAGGACTGCCAGAGGTGCAGCCAGTACCTCTCTGAGCCCCCTCAATACCCTAGGATGTACCGCATCTGGTCCCATTGCATTCTCCACTTTCAGATTAGCAAGTCTCTTTAGGAATCTCTCCTCAGAAAAACAACAATGCAAAGGGAACAGTCAAATAGAGGGAAAACAAGAGCAGATGGGGAGGGAAGGAGTTTCAGCTGATACCAGAGGGAGCCTGGGAAGCAGTTAGGTGAAGGGGAGAGGGTAGTTGGTTCCAAAGTGATGGGAGACAATAGGAAAAGGCTGACTATCAAGCAGAGGAGCAGCAATAAGGAATGGCGAATGTGCGAGTATCCACAGAGTCGAGGGAAGCAGGAGGCAGGGGGATGAGAGAAACGAGTGATGAAATGAAGTGAGAAGTGACCCAAACCAGTATGTGGATATGAATGAGGCACAGTGGATCTGGCGATGTGAGGTTAGAGGGAGAATGGCTAAAGAGGAATTAAGAGAGTAATGATGAGTACAAGAGGGGGAGTTGTTAACAAAGTGGAAGAAGGAGCTGAAGAGGATGTTCAGTCGGCCTGTGGCCTCATGCCTTACTACGTCCCTAGCCATGTGTTAGAACCATCTAATGCACAGCCTGTCATGTCTTTTTGCTTACATTTGCTCTAATCACAGCCAGTCAATTCCACTGGAGTCAAAAAGCAATTCTAACAAGTCATTTATGCCATGCAATAATCAATTCACTAATATATCTGTAATATCCTCATGCCCCCGATCTCCGTTTCTGTTTAACTTTTTAATGCCAAGTCTGGAATCCCAATTTTTTTAATAAGTTAATTAACATTTGTAGTCAGTTACAATCATTAATACTGCTCCCAATATACTGCTAGAGTGATTTTAAAATAATTACTGTAGAATGGGATATAGCTATATTCGCTTAAGTGATAAGTGCACTAAAATAAAATGCCACTAAGTGGCTAAAATTGCATATTTTCCATGGACACAAATTAGAAGCTAATTGCAGAGCATGAAATTAAATGTGCGTAACTGTGGCTGTTTAGTGCCATGTGCTAAATATAATGTGCACAATAATAAACAGTTCTACAGTATATTGCTGATATACTGCTACTGCAGAGTACATTTGGTTTTATCTTACTCAGTTAAAATTGTCCATATTCAGAAGTGTATTGTCCTGAGTCTTTTAAATTAGTACAGAAAGAGGGCACTTCTCAGTTGCTTCTATAAAATCATTAAAAAGAAAATAATTCAGACTTACTTTCTAGTTGATTCAATAAACAGAGAACCTGCAGAGCCGACCTTAGACTCTGTGGGGCCTGGAGCAAAGGTAAAACACTGGGCCCCCTATAACTGGCAATCAGCAGTCTGGTACTTGCTTACTGTCGTATTCACAGCAGAACTGGTACTGCCTCTATTTTTTGGAGGTGGGCAGGAGACCTCAGAGCCACTGAGAGATAAATAAAAGAACTCACACTGCAAGTATAGAGGGCAGACAGGAGACGTCAGTGCTGCAGGGCGGGAATGAAAAGAACCTGGGCTGCATGTGTAACCCCTAGGTGGTGCTATCCTAAGGGCTACTACCCCTGCCTGCTTGGCTAGTAGCAGGTTAAGGGGCCTGAGTTCTGAAACGGGTGCCTCCACCCAGAGGTCAGGGTTGGTAGTGGTCAAGCTAACCTGGGCACAGCCCTCCGGGACACTGTAACCCCCCTATTTCCTTACTAGTGGCAGGAACAATACACAATAATCACTTTAACAGTACCCCTGATACACCACACAAGTACCCATACTGTTTGCACTTACCACCAGGGCTTTCCTCTGGCCTGGCCCTGGGGACCCCCTGTAAAACAAGATTATACACAGCAAATAACAGCAGTACAGTACTCTTGCACAAACTGGAACCACAGTAAGGGTAAATACAAAAAAAAGTTAGATCTGATTTATTTAAGGGACTTGAACAAGGGAGGGGCGTATTCAGGTTAATTTGCTTAAATGCTGTATCAATCAAACAGTCATGCATGCACTTCAGGGTCCATGAGCAGTCACACACTCTGGGTGCCCAGATGGAGAATGGTGGACTAGCCAGGAACATTGCAGCTGGTTGGGGCCCTGTGATGGAAGAAAACAACATGCACAACACACACTATTTGTAATCCGGAGCCGGAGGGCTCAGTTTGTGAAAAGAAAACAACAAGACAATCAGATGACACAGTTTTAGATTAGGCTGTTGTTGCAGGGAGCTACCCTGATAATTACTCATGATACCCAAGACTGGACACAGGCTGGATGAAAATCGAGACAGCAGGTGGTTAACCTGAAGTGCCAGGAGAAGCAGAGCCCACACAAATCGCTGAGTCATCATTTTTGTTCAGGAGTGGAGCAGGGGGCTGATCCCAAGGCAGATCTCTCGTCGGTGGCTTTCTCTGTGCAGCGGGTAGTCTGGCTGGGCCAGTGTGGCAAGGCCCAGGCCAAATGGAGACAAATTCGGATACAGTCCGTTTTGGGCTGGATACAGCTTCCAGCAAGCAGAACACAGTTCACACAGTGGGGGACCAAATTACGACCCACTTTCAATACACAGCACATTTACATGTAAGGAAATTCTACTGTACCAGGCAAACCACTCTCCGGTCATGATCGCAAAGTCTCTGCACAAACCGGGGATTCAAAAGCAGCTGGAAATCCTGACAGGCCAATCGCATTCAGCAAAATCTTCGGTCTTCTTCAGGTATGAACCTGGTAAAAAATCAGTGGCTTACTTCATTCTCACAAACTTGGATTTAGTCCAAAATAATTCTCTTCTCTCCCTCTCAGGGGCAGCAGGCAGACATACAGGCTAAAATGCAGCCCTTTCACAGTTCTCCCATGCAAAACTACACAGAACTACTACCCAAATAACTTGAGCTGTTCTCATTTCACTTCCCAGCCCTGAACTGACTGAAACAGCAGGCAGCTTGAGGAGTTCCCTCAGATCCAAAAGATTCAATTGGCTGATCTGTCTGTCTCTCACAACAAAGGCTCCCCCTTCAGGTGCAAAAAGGCGCCAAAAGCCAAAACTACAATTCCTACAGATTTTGACTCCAGACAGCTCCTGTAGTCTGGCTCCATTTTAGGTCCCACCAGACTGATTGGTCCAGTTCGGCAGTTCCGGGCCAAAATGGTGGGGATAAACAAAACAGTTCTTGCTGCAAAGAAGGCAGGTTAGACATACTACATTATTATTACTACTCTAATGAATGATCAGCAAACAGTTACATCTATTAACAGGGCTCCCTCTGTGCAATTAGCGATGGCAGAAAAGGAGCGATTACCTGGCAGCCCAGGTGGGACTCGAGCAAGACAACACTCAGCCCCCTCCCAGATTAATTATTACCGCAATCTAGGCAGCTCTTAAAGCAACAGTACATAGAGGCTATACAGGCACTCTTTGGCAATAACGATTAACTGCTAAATGCAGGACACCAGCCTGGCAGTGAGCATTTAGGCAAGCTCATGGAAGACTTTTCAGGAACCCCCATTTGTAGGGGGGTTACACCTGTATTTGAAGGTGGGCAGAAGCCCACAGTGCCAGGGAGTAGTTGAAAGAAAAAAGCCCTTCAAAGCTGTGGAGACCCACTGCTGTGGGCAACTAAAGAAAAAAAAGCTCATTGTGGCTGTGAAGAGCCATCACAGAAAGCAGCTGACAAAAAAAAAAAACAACCTTTGGGGCTACAGAGACCTGCTGCAGTGGGCAACTCAAAGCAAAAAGTCCTCTAGGGCTGTGGAGATTTATAGGTAATTGCAATCCCCATGTCTGTAGCTGACTTGTAACCATGTTAGTCATTAGATCCAAATAGCTTCCAGGATATAGGTAAACTTTTGCAGGCCATGGCAGTTTATAATTGTGCTGCAGTGCGTCTCATCTCTGCAAGCCCTGTGATTCTTCTAGAGAGATTACACATTGCTTCCTGCCATACCCTACAGGCTGGATTTGGCTTGCCCATTTGTTCCGAGACAGCATATGGACTTGAAGTGGCTGAGGCCACTGAGCACCTGATCTTTGTTCCGAACCTCCTTGAAAGACCCATGCAAAGTCTCAACCCTAACTACATACATCCATCACCCACTCACCTACCCCATACTGAGAAAGAGAGAGAGAGAGATGCAGAGAGAGACAGAGACAGAGAGAGAGAGAGAGAGACCAGCACACTCAAGACTCACCATCACAGAGCCCAGCTGAGGGTCTGAGGTGGAGAGGGGAGGCCACAGTGCCGGGTCAATAAATTTATTTTCTTCTTTTTGATGCTGAATGCTGGGGGCCTGGTACAAATTTGCAGATGAAGGGTCATGCACTGTTGGCACTTCTGAGAGTGACTACTCCGAGCCAGCGAGACACACAGCTCAGTCTAGGATGAGATGCCAATGGCCCCGGGCCCGGCCAAGCCTGAGCAGAAGCGCCTGCTGTGGGGTCTGGTCTCTTGGTCTGGTGCAGGAAAGGGAAAGTGTGTGCGCGTGTGCAGCCCCTGATCATTGACCTTGCTCAGTGCTCCAATGATAACCACATGATCAAGTGACTTACCTTAGCTGCCTGAAGGGCTGCTGTCAGTCAGGTCTTAATAAGTGAATCATCTGATGCCCCAGCCGGGTGGTTTTGTTTCAAAGTGTGTGGCCCTCACCCCCCCACAAGCATGGGGCCCAGGGCAGCTGCTCGTACCGCACCCCCCTAAAACTGGCCCTGAGAACCAGTTCTGTTGTAAGCTCTTTTAAAGAGCTAGTGTACTGCCTAAAACTAATACTAGATTTTAAAAGCAGCCAACCATTACCTTTTATAGCTGAGGTACTTTTTCTTTTCCCTTTGTTTAATTAGAAGATCGTTTACCTGATGTTAGTAGGTGTGATGTGTGGAGCAGCTCTTGGCCTGACAGCTGACATATCTTGCTCTCCTGCCACACACTACTTCATCAGGACTGTGACCTCACTGATTGTGACATCACTGCTACTTAGGAACAGCAAATGAGTGGTTGCCAGATCATTCACCTGTGATGCCACTGTCAGTGAGATCATAATGCCGATGATGTAGTGTGGGCAGTTAGATATGTCAGCTGCCAGGCTAAGAGCTGTTCTACACATCCAGCACAATATTATCACATAGAAGACTTTCTGATGAGTGAAAGGAAAAAGGAAAATACTTCAGAAATAACAAGTTACAACTGACTGCTACTTACAATTTGAATTATTTTCCTGTCTGCCTGTTTTGGCTCCACTAGCTCTTTAAGAACAGCAGTAGCCCTATAACTTTCACTTCTCCACCAGTGTCCAGTGAACTCTCATGGCCCTCAGGATATAATGAGATTTACAGCCCTGTATTTAGCTGGTGTTGCAGCCTGGGAAAACAGCAGATCATTATGTTTGCTTGCACGCATGTGCAAGAAACATAATGCTATCATCCGAGTTTTCGGAGGTGTGGCAGCCCTCTTCCAATTCAGTCAGTGTGTTTGCAGGCACGGTCGCAGTTCTCCAATGGCTGCTGGAGCTGTCTATGACAGCAGTCGAAAATGCAGTGGAGTACAGTTGAAAGGGGGAGCTATGCTTCAGTGAGCAGCGATAAGATATTGCCTGCTCATGCGCGCTCCCCCTATATACACACACACACACACACGCACACGCACATATACTGCGTGCTCGCCCCCCATGCACACACTGTATAGCTGACGGGGTGACCAATCCCATCGGGGTTGTGCTGCACTTCCCCAACAGAGTTCCACATGCCACGCTATGCCCATTCAGCTGGCTAAGCACATTGTACAGCCGGCGGGGGTGCCCAATCCCACGCCGGCTCCACTGCCCCACCATAGAGTACAGGGTGCCACGCTGAGAGCCCACCCCAGCGGCAACAGATGCTATCACTGGCGGGGTGCCCAATCCCCTGTCGGCTCCACGCCCCCCCAAACAGCCATCCTTGTGCCACGCTGGGAGCCCACCCCAGCATGGCAAACATCCCACGCCGCCGCCATTTAAAAAAAACCTGAAATACAAAATGGTCCTCATTGTCTCTGCCCCCACCCGCGCTTCACCCATTGCACACCCTGCCTCCCCACACTTCTCACTCCCATATACTTACCCGGACTTGGCGTGACGATCTTTGGTGGACTGGGAACACGCCTGCACTCTTTCAAAGCAGACCGCGAACTGAGGAAATGCCGGTAAGCTGTATAATGGGATAGATAGGTTTTTCAACTTTGCTGCATATCTCAGGCAGTTTTGGAAATTTTGCACCAAATTTCAACATGGGGTTTTAGGACCCCTTCTCATGAATGCTCTCACTGTCATGGCGTTAAAGCGGGCCCGAAGGGTGATTTCGCAGCTACTGCGCGAAATCACCTTCGGACCGAGTAATGAAACGACACTGCCACTGTTCATAAGTTAGGCTCTCAAAAAGCCTATGCGTTGAAAATTTGGTGGAAAAAATTGCTAAAATGATTGCTTAATTCAGGCATTGGCGTAGTTCCTCACGCACGCTCGTAAGTTCGCAAATTTTCAATATTTTCACTCCAGATTTTCAACATTGCCATTTTACCACACCTCCTTATGAGCAGTAAAGCTGTCATTTTTCACATCTTGCCCAAAACATGTTTCCGCCCATGTAGCGCACAATGGCACAGTTGGTGTGCGAAATCAATGTATGGGATACATTTAGAAAATCACAGTGTCACTGTTCATGAGCAGAGGTCTTAAAATAGCTATGTTGAAAAATTTGGTAAAAAAATTTTTAAAAATGACTGTTTTACGAGCGTGTGTTGCGCAGTTCCTACGCACGCTCGTAAGTTCACAAATTTTCAATATTTTCACTCCAGATTTTCAACATTGCCATTTTATTACACTTCCTTATGAGTAGTACAGCTGTCATTTTTCACATCTTGCCCAAAACGTGTTTCCGCCCATGTAGTGCACAATGGCGCAGTAGGTGTGCAAAATCAATGTATGGGACACATTAAGAAAATCACAGTGACACTGTTCATGAGCAGAGGTCTTAAAATGGCTATGTTGAAAATTTGGTGAAATTTTTTTTAAAAATGACTGTTTTACGAGCGTGCGTTGCGCAGTTCCTACGCACGCTCATAAGTTTGCAAATTTTTAATATTTTCACTCCAGATTTTCAACATTGCCATTTTATTACACTTCCTTATGAGCTGTACAGCTGTCATTTTTCACATCTTGCCCAAAACGTGTTCCCGCCCATGTAGCGCACAATGGCGATCGGTGTCTTGAGAAATCAAAGTATGGGACACATTAAGAAAATCACAGTTACACTGTTCATGAGCAGAGGTCTTAAAATGGCTATATTGAAAATTTGGTGAAAAAATTCCTAACAATGACTGTTTTACGAGCGTGCGTTGCTCAGTTCCTATGCACGCTCATAAGTTTGCAAATTTTCAATATTTTCACTCCAGATTTTCAACATTGCCATTTTATTACACTTCCTTATGAATAGTACAGCTGTCATTTTTTACGTCACCCAAAATGTGTTTCCGCACATGTAGCGTACAATGGTGCAGTCGGTGTGCACAAGCAATGTTTGGGACAGATTAAGAAAATCACAGTTACACTGTTCATGAGCAGAGGTCTTAAAATGGCTATGTTGAAAATTTGGTGACAAAAGTCCACAAAATGACTGTGTTACGAGTGAGCATTGCACAGTTTCCACGCACCCTCATAAGTTCATGACTTTGTAATATTTTCAGTCCAGATTTTCACCAGTGGCATTTTTCCACACTTCCTTATGAACAGTACAGCTGCCATTTTTCACAACATGGCCGAAATGTGTTTTCACACTTTCAGCGCAGAGATGCGTGGTAGCTGTGGGTAATCATTGTTCTGGACAGATAAAGAAAATCACAGTGACACTGTTCATGATTGGAGGTCCCAAAATGCCTGTGTTGACAATCTGCTGTAAAAAATCCCCAAACTAATTCCATTACGGGTGTGCGTTGCACAATTTCTATGCACGCTCATGGCTTCACCAGTTTTTTTAATATTTTTACTGCAGATTTGCAACATTGTCATTTTTTACACCTCCCCATGAACAGTACAGCTGTCATTTTTCACATCCTGTTCGGAATGTGTTTTTGCACCTGTGGTGCTAAATGCCGTAGTCACTGTGCATAAGCAGCTTTCGGCTAACAAACTGATATTGCCACTGTTCATGAGGTGGGGGTCACAAAAAAAACATGTTGAAAATTTGGAGTGCAAATACCAACGAATGCCTGAGGTGTTAGGGTTTCCAACCATAACGCCCCACCCTGTAGAGAATGACAGGCATCAGGGGTGTGACTTGGGATTCTTGCCTGTAATGCTCATACCATTCCAAACCCTGCAGCCAGTGAGAGGCATCGAGGTATGCCTTGGACTCTTCGGCCCCAAAGTTCACCTCATTCTCCTATACCGCACCCATCTCACAATATTTCCTGATGGAATGGGGTGCGCATAAGTGCCAAAGACCCTAAGGACTGTGACACTTGTCGGTGTCTGCACGGTAGGGTGTGGTGAAATGGCATGGCCATTATGCCTGATGACCCAAAGGCACACCCCAATGCCTGTCACTATCTGCAGGGTGGTGATGGGGTTGGCTTCAGTTCAATACTTCACTGACATTCCTATTATGCAGCTCTGTAACTCCTACACTACCAATGTCAATGCCAGCAAGCAAACATTCGGCATCGACAAATGCTTGTTTCATTTCACTTTTACTTCATCAGTTTTAAGGACCCCACACATCAATCTCTTAACTGGTGTACAGTCCTTTCCAACGAAGTTTAAAAAAGTTTTAGAAAGTTACTGATTTTTCCCAGACACTATGTGCCTTAAATTTAGCAGGCCTCAACTAGGCTCCTACTACAGGACAACACGCAGTCTCCACGTCTCCAGCACGTATTGCTGCTTCTCCTTTGGCTACCAAAGTGCTGTTCTCTCTGGGGGGTTAAATACTGATGTGGTGTGACATCAAATTTGTTGACGTCCACTTACTGAGAATTCCTCAGTGCACTATGTATATGACAGTGTGGGTCAGCTAGGTTTAATTTATTATAATATTTTAACTTGATTAGGGTTACAATTATTTATTTTACTAATCTTGTATAGTATCAAATCCTATACTTTTCATTACTTAATTTTCTGCCGAACCTTGCTGATTCCTGCACCATCTCAAATGGCAAGGCATTAAACAATAATTAAGCAATAAGACATGAGAGGGTGTGTGTTGTGGTGTGATAACGGCACACCTTGGGTGTGTTGTGAGGCACGAGGCATCACTGAGTGCCTTCAACTACCAAGAAGTACCATTCTCCCACCACAAAGCACAAACTGGAGTGCCTTATTGCAATTATAAAATGGGTCAAGATTTGGGGGGAGAGGTGAAAAAATGTGCAAAAAAATAAAAGAAGAAACATTTTTATGACTTTATAATAGCTGAGGCTGCTGACCTAGTAGAGGCAGCAGGAGCAAATTGGTAAAATGGGCAGATTGGATGGGCCTTGCAGTCCTTTTCTGCTGTCAATTTCTATGTTTCTGTATTTTTTTAAAAACATCCATCCACCCCAGTTAAATAGTCCCAGCACATCCCAGCATTGATATGTCATCTCAAGTTCAAATACATACAACAAAATACATTTATTTTTAATTAGCCCTTAAACCTTTTGTTTTCTCTGCCCCCATTTACCTGTTTCCTCACCTCTCTTTTCTTCTGCTTTATGCTGTTCCTTTCCCTTTTCCCATCTTGTTTCTTTTCTGTCTTCCCTACATTCAAGAGATGGAATGTTTATAGTATATGGGAGGACATTGTTAAGGATGAAATTCAGTGAATTCCTATCCTTGTTATGGCATGGATGTGACATCAAGAGGTTGTTATACCCTTTTGAGCACGTCATATCCATACCATAACAACGTGAATGGCACTGTGCATGCACGTCTCTTGAACAAGGGGCTTCAGACGAGCAGCCACGGCGGTGAGAGTTGGCCCAGACGGAGAGCGGCGTTATAAAAAAAAATGAAAAGTAAAGACAAATTTGTTTTAACTGGTGGCCATACACTATAAAATACAATGGATGGGCACCAGTTAACAACAACACGTGTTCCCATCTCGAGGTCGTCATGCCAACTATAAACCTCTTGAGCTTCACTCTCAAGGTTTACTAAGTTGTCATGATGAATTCTCAATGGTAACACAGCATTTTTATTAACCGGTTTCCATCCATTATGCTCTATATAATGGATGGGATACAAGAATTCAGATCTCTGCTCAGTTCTGCTGACAGAATGTCCACCCCCCAAAGTCACACAATAGAAGGCCTCAGATGGAACCAGGGCTTTTCTTTTGTTTGTAGCAGGTTAAACAGCAGAGATTTCCCTAGTAAGCAGGTGAGAATAGGATATGTTTTCATGGTCAGCAAATAAACACCAGAAACTAAAATTGTAAGTACTACTGTGCTTCATTTTTAATTTATGTATGTGTGGTAAGAAAAGAATTATGAGGGCAAATAAGGACAGGTTACTCAGCTGTAACAGTAGTTCTAGGAGTGGTATATGTTGTTCATCTACACGTCTTGGCATGTCCCCTTCCACTTTAAATCTTGCCAGAAGTCTTCAAGCTGGCTCCTCCCACCCACCTGGGTGGTATATACCTCGGCTCCGCCCCATGACGCCTGATCTTAGCCCACTAGAAGCAATGTTGTACACCCGAAGCCGGGGAGTTCGGGTGTGTGTGTAGATGAACAACATATACCACTCCTAGAACTACTGTTACAGGTGAGTAACCTGTTCTTCTAGAAGCATAGATATGTTGTTCATCCACACTTCTTGGCAGACTCCAAGCAGTTCTCCAGGAAGAGGGAGGCAAGGTGCACACCCCCTACTTAGGGAACAGAGATTGGAGAACTGAGGCCCCAAAACCAGCATCCCGGCGTGACTCCAGGTCGATTTGGTAGTGGGTGATGAAGGTGTTTGCTGACTTCCAGGTAGCAGCCCAGCAGATTTCCTGGATAGGGATGTCCCTGGAAGCAGCCACCGATGCAGCAGTATGGAGGGTAGAATGAGCTCTTATCCCTCTGGAAGGCTTCTTGCCCACCAACTCATAGCACAGACCTATGCATGATGTAATCCACCTTGCTATGGTCCATTTGGCTGCAGGTCTGCCAGAAGCGGCTTCAGCATAAGTAACAAACAGCTGGTGAACCTCTCCACGAATTTCCGCCATCCTCTCCTTGTAGTAGGAGAGAGCACATCTCAGGTCCAAGGTATGGAGCCTGTACTTGGCGTCCGAGGTGTAATTAGGGTAGTAAACCGAAAGAGTCAACACTTGATTAAGGTGAAACTCTGACACCACCTCTGGAAGGAATTTTAGGTGGGGGCGCAGGACAACTTTGTCCCTGTGAAAGACCAGATAAGAGGAGTCCACCAAAACTGTCTGGAGCTCTCCTGTCCTTCTGGCAGACATGATAGCCACCAGGAAGGCCATCTTCCAGGACAAGTGTGAAAGCTCACATTTGTGCATGGGTTCGAATGGCTTGCCCATGAGCTTTGCCAAAACCAGCAACAGATCCCATGGAGGTGGAGGTTCACGCACTGGAGGGGTTATGTGATCCAGGCCTTTGAAAACGTGGCCGATCACTGTCTCCTGTGCCAGTGTCGGCTGACCGGCCCATGCCCGGTAAGCAGAAATGGCTGCCAGGTGCACCCTAAGGGTTGATGACTAGACCCCCTTTGGAGAGAGACCAAAGGTAGTCGAGAATGTTAGCCACAGAACAGGATAAGGGGTCCAGACCCTTACCTTGACACCAAATGGAAAATCATTTCCATTTGAAAGCATAACATTTCCTGGTCGATTCCCTTCTAGATGCCTCCACCGTGGTGTAGACATCTTCAGAAAGACCCAGAGCCTGGAACTCTAGCCACTCAGGTACCAGGCTGTGAGGTGCACGGATTGAAGGTCCAGATGGAATACCTTCCCCTGGTTCAGAGATATCAGGTCCGGGCATGTACAAAGCCACTTCGGGGGCCTGCAACTGAGGCTGAGGAGATCTGGGTACCAGAACTGGCATGGCCAATCTGGGGCTACCAGGATCACCTTCACCTTGTCCCTCCTCACCTTGAATAACACCTTGTGGATCAAAGGTAACGGAGGGAAGGCATAGAGGAGGCCTGGGGTCCATGGCCTCAAGAATGCATCACCCAGCTGCGAGCTCTGCTGAGGGGGGCGGGCATGAAACAACCTCAGCTTGGTGTTCTCCCTGTAGGCAAACAGGTCCACCATTGGTTTTCCCCAATGGGAGAACAGGCTGTAAGCTACCTCTGGATGGAGAGACCACTCGTAGGATGTCTGGCCTATGCGGCTGAGAGCATCCGCTAGCTGGTTCGAGGATCCTGCCACATGGATGGCTAGGAGATCCGCCTCCAACCGGCTTACGAGGGTCCAGATGTGGAGCGCCTCCTTGCACAGTAGACGGGACTGTGTGCCGCCCTGTTTGTTGAGGTAGTACATGGTTGTGGTATTGTCCATCTGGACTTGAACCACTTGACCCCAGAGCTGAGGAGCGAAAGCTGACAGCACCAGTCTGACTGCTCTGAGCTCCAACACGTTGATGTGGCATCGGGACTCCTTGGGGGTCCAGAACCCATGGGCCCTGTTGTCTCCCATATGGGCTCCCCAGCCCATAACAGAGGCATCGGTCATAAGGACAACTGTCGGCTCGGGGCAGACAAACAGGATCCCTTCCTGCAACTGATCTGGGATGGTCCACCATTGGAGAGTGTCCCACATCTTCTGGGTTACAGTGATCAGCTGGTTGAAGTGACCATATTCCTGAGTCCACTGGGCGGCCAGCTCCCATTGGAGGGGGTGCATGTGCCACCGGGCCCAACGGACCACTGAGGTGCATGCCGCCATGTAACCCAGAAGGCACAGAAAGTCCCAGGCAGGGCACAAGTGCCCAATCAGAAATGATTGGGCAAAGAAGGAGAGAACCTCTGCCCTGTCCGCCAGGAGCTGAGCTCTGACTAGACAAGAGTCGAGCTCTGCCTCAATGAAGCCCATCACCTGAGAGGGCACGAGTTCTGACTTGGCCTCATTGATCAGGAGGCCCGAGTTGGGAGCAGGTTTGGAGGGCCAGATCCCTGGACCTCTCCACCTCCTGAAGGGAGGAAACTGCCAAGAGCCAGTCATCGAGATAAGGGTAGATTCTGACTCCTCGATGCCGAAGGTGGGCTGCCACCACTGCAATGCATTTGGTGAAGACCCGAGGGGCCGATGACAGGCCGAACGGCATGGCTTCGAACTCATACAGGGTCCCTTCGACCCTGAGGCAGAGGAACCGCTGATGGGATGGATGGATTGGGATGTGAAAGAATGCGTCCTGTAGATCCAGTGAACAGAACCACATGTTTCGCTCCAGGAATGGTATGATCTGGGTCAGAGTGACCAAACCGGAAAGTGAAAGGCCTGAGTTATTGATTCAGGTCATGGAGATCTAGGATGGGGCACCAACCCCCGTCTGCTTGGGCACTAGCAAGTACCTGGAAACAAAGCCTGGGTCTGTCAGTGGATCCGGCACTGGAGTTACTGCCTCCTTGCGAAGGAGCTGAGCTACATCATCTCGAAGAGCCAAATGGGTGCAAGTGGAGATCCGTTCCTCCTGAGGGGCGAGGGTCAGCTGGGAGGGTACTGCTCGAATTCTAGAGACAGTCCCTGACTGACCACTTTGAGAACCCACCTGTCCGAAGTGATAGTGGACCAGGTGGAAAGTAAGTGGCGGAGCCGACCCCCACAGGAGGACCCATAGCTGGCATGATGGGTGTAGAGGTGGCAACCCCCAACCCATCACTGAGCAGGCTTAGAGGAGGAGGAGGCTCTGGGACCTGTGCCTCGGCCTCCTTTACGGGGCTGTTGAGGACCCTGCTCAGGCCGCGGGCACCAAGCTTGAGCCTGCTGCTGCTGTTGCTGCTGACCTCCTTGATAGGAGGGCTGCCTGACCGCAGGGGAAGAATACCAAAATGGCTTCTTCTTTATCTTCTGCTGGTTCTTGCCCAAGGAGCCCTTAGTAGAAGTGGCATCCAAGGTGGCATTGGACTGCTCTATACGCTGAAGGTGACTAGCCACTTCTGGACCGAACAAGCCGGCACCCAGGAAAGGCACATCAGCAAGCTTATGCTACATATCTGCCAGGAAGGAGGAAAGCCTCAACCAAGCCCTGCAGTGAGAGGCCACTTCGGCTGCCACTGAGCGGGCACAAGAATCCCCGATATCCAAGGCCGTCTGGAGCAGCTGTTTAGCAACAGCGCAGCCCTGGTCATGGACCTGCTTGACTGTGGTCTGCATGTCTGGTGGGAGATGAGGAAGGACCTCATCTAATGACCCAAGAAGGGCATGAGAGAAGTGTGCCATAATGACAGCCAAGCTGGCCTGACAAAGGCCCAAGGAAGAGGCCACATAGACCTTATGGGCAGCGTGATCCATATTCTTGGACTCCTTGTCCAGGGGTCGGTCAGTGTCAGCTGAACTATCAGTACACCTGAATACAGAGGCAGTCACCAGGATCTTGGCCGGAGGGTGCTCTGTGAACCCCACAAGGGACCCCATGGGCACCGTATACTTGCGGGCCATGCAGGCAGATGGTGCTGGGCAGGAGGCAGGATGCTGCCAAAGTTTAAGAGCCGGGCCAACAGCGGCCTCAGTCACTGGAAAGGCCTCTGTCGGGGTATCCCCTCTCTTAAGAATGTCAGTGAGAGGGTACTCCACCTTTTTCTGGATAGGCTCCAGGGGCATTCCAATGTAATCGGAGTTGAGGCGGAGAAAATTGCCTGGAAGGAGGAAGGGCCTTCCTCCATCCCTGCGCCGACCGACGACTCACCATCCCCGGGATGTGAGTGCAAGTCGGTGATGTCCGAGTCTGAAGAGTCATGATACAGCGGTCTACCACCCAAGTTACCCTCGATCTGCCGAGGGCGGTCCGGGGTGACTGTTATCAACAGACGTAGGGGAAGCCCGGTGTCCTATCAGTCCTTTTTCGAGGGTGCCCCTCGCTCAGGCTGTTTAGGCAGTGGTTACAACCGAATCGGTGGAGAGACTGGAATAGGCCTAACCGGGAGACGCCTGGCCCCACAGGAGGAGGAACTGAAGGCTTCGGTTCTGGAGGGGTCAGCTTCAGCCTAGGAGGCGAGAGCCAAGTGATGGCTGGGGTAGGCAGAGGAGCCGGCTTCTCCCTAGTCAAGATTAGCTGCTGCCACATAAGGTCTTCATAGCACCAACGGAGTTTCCGTCAGAGCCGCTCCTCATCTGAGGAGGATGAGGACCTGTGGCGTTGCCTCTTTTTTGAGCGCTTATGGCTCTTCCTCAGTCGATCGTCCGAGGGGACCTGGACTGAGATCGAGATTGGGGAGGCCGACTCGGTCGATCGGGAGACACTGGGATCGGAAAGACCCGGGGGTCGGGGACCGGTTCCTTGATTGAGACACCAACTGGCTGGGTCTCCTCATCCGGAAAGACCAGGACAGGAGTCCTTTCCAATGAGTCATCGGGCACAGCCGGCTACAAGGGGACGAGGATAATTTTGACTTTGTCGGCCACTTCCTTGGTCCCTTGGCCAGACAGAAGGTCTGAAAAGCCAGCAGCTGAGGTTGCGATCTTGACCAAGGTCGAGACCGTGTGTTCTTGAGACTCGGACCTCTCCCGGTCCCAAGAGCATCTCCATCAGGATGAAGACACCGGGTCCTTCTCCCTCTCCCTCTTCTGAGAGAGGGAGGAGTGCGAACCCAAGGGTGCCTCACCCTGAGTGGGGAGAGACTGGCACATCTCCCTGAAGGAGCCTGAAAAGATGGAGCCTAGGTTCAGCGAGATGAAGAAGCTTTGATTGCACGAAGCACTAGCTGCTTCTTCCTCAAATGCCTTCATCTGTTCCAGCTGTTCGACGGAGCCTGTGGCCATAGAAACTGCCCACCTAGCCTCCTTCAATTTCACCAGCGGGTTTCTCTTTTCTGGTCTCCCTAGCTTCAGGCGTGCCTTACGGTCATCCAGGACATTGGGATGGAAGGTCAAACAAAAACTGCACGACGAGGTCTCATGTCTGACACCTAGGCAGTAAATGCGCGTGAGGTGGGGATCGGTGCTAGACATCTTCTGGCTGCAGGTGCACTGGCGAAATCCTGGGGAAGATTTTTCCTCCATAGTCGATGCGACGAAAGCGCACTCGCTAACACGAATGAGTTTGATTTTCGGTAAAACAGACAATTTGAAAGCTAGGGCCTATGAAATGCTGAGAGCATGAGGGAACCTGCATCTTCCAGCAGAAAGGAAGATCTGGCGTCATGGGGCAGAGCCGAGGTATATACCACTCGCGGGTGGGTGGGAGGAGCCAGCTTGAAGACTTCCGGCAAGATTTAAAGTGGAAGGGCACATGCCAAGAAGTGTGGATGAACAATATATCTACGCTTCTAGAATATTTATCATTTCTTAAATTTAAGGCAGTTTTAATTTTACAGCCTAGCTGATGGTTTCTAGTGAATAAAGGTGACAGCCATGTTGTTTGTGATGGCAATCAGGGATGAGTGTAATATTGACTTTAGTGTAAAGAGGCCGCTGGATCTTTATTCAGTGCTGTTGTGCTGAGATAACAGTACTGGTAAAGATGGCCCTCAGCCAATCAGGTTTCCAGATTTTAAAACCCATTTTGTAATTTATATTGATAAAATGGGTAAGGAAAATCCTGTATTTTGATTTGTTGGTAGCTGTGCATTAGAGGTGTCTAATGCACGGCTACCAAGAAGTTCAGGTAACCACAGCCATACTTAAAAAATCAGGTATTACTAAGCCAAACAGATAATTTTTTGAATCATCACCATTTTTTTTGCCATTAGCCATGAAGTTGTCCAGACCCTGTGAACCTCACAATCGTTTGTGATGGCAGTGCATACTCTAAATTTCAATATTAACTTGACTGCACACGAGCTTCCTATATCTGGTGAACAACAATAGCCCATTCCCAAAGCTACGGAGCTGCCGACAGTCGGTGAAACTGTGCCTGTCATTGAAGAAACCACTGACATGCAGTTAGATGTCACACTGCTCGATCGTTCTCCCACTCTGTATGCTCTTGCTTCAATACTAAACTAAACAAAAGACATAAAAAAAATTTAAAAACAATGCTTTCTCTGTATGCGTGTCTGGGCTCAGCTGCTTCCCCTCTCAGTCTTAGTACTGCCAGTATGCTTACAGTCTTCATGAAAAAAAAAAAGAAAACAACAAAAAATAATTAAACAGCCCCTTCCAGTGTGCCATGCTGGTGAAGTACAACTAACTGACAGCAGCCGCTCAATACTCCACTACAAAGTTGAGTCCTTCCTCCAGTTCTGCAGCTCGCACTTGTCAGGACCCGGCATCATGCTTGTCAGTTCACTATTTAAACAAGAACAGCTGCAAATCTGTTTTACTGAAAAATTAAGTTTTCATTAAAAACTACAATGAAGTAGGGTGCCATGGCAACCACAGTTTGACCTATACAAAAAAAAGACTAAATCTAAAGATACCACAGTAGGGCAAAACTTGTAAAGTAAAAAAATTAAAGCATAAAGGTCATGCAGGCAGAGGAACTGTTATATATAAAATTCCAATAAAAACTATACTTTTTATTATTTTAATATATTTCTTTTAATTTATACATGCACATAAAAAAGAGTGTCCCATTTTATAAGTGCAATAAGACACTCCAGGGGTGTGCATTAGACATTTCTTTTTTCTTTTTGTATGCTCCCACCCCGCACACTGGCTGACCCCTCTTTCGGACCTCTCAGTGACCTTCTCATCCTGGCTGCTCCCGACCACATCACCCCACATTGCAGCCATCTAGGGTACTCTGATGTATCCCTTCATTAGGCAGGTCCCCGGCCTATGTAGAAAATGAGCCTTACCGGCCAGTCCAATGGTCCTGGGTGAGGTGGCTGATGGAGGGCTGGGAGCTCCAGTGGTGAGGATCTAGGAGGCCATCACCCGATCGACCAGTGCACCATTTTCTGTTTTTCTCCCATAAGCGTGGCATGCAGGAAGCAAGGCAAACGCCAGCATCTGTCACGCTCCTTAGACAGTGGGACCCGGCAAGCTGCTGTACCCTCGGCCTCTGCCAGGGGTCAGTAGGCACCGGTCCTCTATCCCCCCCCCCGAGAAGGTGAGCAGTCAGTGGATGCTCAAGCCTTCTGTCCCCCAGCTGGCCCTCCAACGCCTGCGTCCATTCCCAAACCCGGGTCGCCAGCGTCACAGCAGTGAATGTTTCTACTGTGCCAGCGGGCCAGCATAGACATTTCTAGTGCACAGCCAGGGGCTTAAGGCACTTGGCCGGTGGCCTCATGCTTCACTATGGCCCTGGCCATGCTTTAGAAATGTCTAATGCACACCCCCCCATGTCTTGTTGCTTACTTATGTAGCAGAAATGCTCTCGCTTGACCCCCAAATAATCTTAAGCATACAAAAGTAAGTTGTTATGATATATGTTTTGGAGAGGAGCAACCAAAATGGTGAAGGGGCTGCAGGGAAAGTATTATGAGAAGAGACTGGGAGAGTTGGGCCTGTACACACTGGAAGACAGGAGGGAGGGGGGATATGGTGGAGATGTTCAAATACTTGAAGGGCATAAACAGGGTTAAGGTTGACAGCACCTTCAGAATGAGTAAAAATAATTCACTAGAGAGCATACCTACAAACTGGAAGGGGGAAGATTAAGAGGGGACATCAGGGGATGTTCTTTACAGAGAGGGTGGTAAGGCCATGGAACAGTCTGCCAGAATAGGTGGTGGGGGTGGATACGGTAGACAACTTCAAAAGAATCTGGGCTACGTACATGGGTCTAATGGGCAGGGGGCAGGCTGGCAATGGAAGGAGGAGGTCTTCCTAGGGGGGGTTACGGGCAGACTGGATGAGCCGTGGGGTCCTTTTTTGCCGACAGTTTCTATGATTCTATGATTCTATGTCTGCTCACTTTAGGCCTAATAATCCTACTTTTGTTCCTTCAATACCTGCTCAGCACCCACTCCCAGACTCCATTACCCATTCACCCTGTTATCCTCCCCCACTCCCTGACCCACTGTTATGGCTGATATCTGTTACTAGTGAGGTGGCTACTCAGGTTTTAAACTTAAATACAGATACTAAAGTATAAATTAGGTGTTCAGCAAAAACACATAAAGGAGCATGTATAGTAAAATATTTCATGAAATATATTAAACATAGTGATACCAAGCCACAGAGAGACTCCAGTGCTCCAATGCTTCAGACTGTCTTTCCCAAATTGAGGAACACCAGTCAGCTGAATTACTAAATAACAAATGTAATCATTGTTCAGAATGTACTGCATTTAGAAGGTGAGCAACAAGTGGAAGCCCACCATGTGGGGGTTGCGGAAGTCATAACATGGCTGGCTGGGCAACAGATCTGGTGAAGGAGAATGCCCACATGTGATCCCAGCTTAAACATGTCAAGAAGTGACTGAGAGAATTAAATGCCCATATTAGTGATAGATTAGATATTAACAGATAAGGGAGTATGTCATTTTCACAAGGACTTTCATCTGCAGTGGCCTTTTTTTTCATATAGTTTTTTCCTCCCGTTGGAGCTCCGGGCAGACACGGCTGCGGTCCTCTCTCAGAGGATCTCAATCCACCCTGTTAGCTTCAGGGCTTCATTTAGCCTGCCGCAGTGCCCTATTTTCTGTTTTATCCCCATTACTCCCAGGACCCCAGAACATAGTCACGCTTGCCCGTGGAGGCACGCATACACTCCATGGTTCCTGTTATGGCCATTTCCTCCCACCAGGCCTAATGCCTGGTCTCCCTTGTGGCTTGGCACTGCCACCTAGCCTCCACTTGCTGACAGACAAGAGCCGGGGAAACCCTCATCCTTCCCCGGGAGAGGAGAGCTACCTTGCAGCAGCTCAATCCAGCTCCCCCCCCCCCGGCCAACCTCCGATGACTAAGGATCGTTCCTAAACCCCGGTCACCGGCATGGGAGGAGATAAGGTATACAGCACCTCAGCCCTCTATGCCACTTGGCTGGCTCTTTCAGTGGCCTTTTTATTGGTTCTGTTTAAAGGAACACTGTCAACCCCCTTAGGCCTCAAAATGTCTTGAGTTCAAAAAACAAATTTTATGATTGGTCACATTCTGTAGAGATTGTTTATATAAATGATAGTCTGATTCTGATTCCTTTTTTCTTTTAAAAAGTGAAAAACAGACTGCCCACCATACTGGTGTTACCCCACAAAAAACATGTTTGTTTACAGTCCCTTAATCCACTCCCAATGCATCTTTTCTGGATTTTAAAACACCCACAACACGTTCGAGCCACTTATGATGCAGTGGGAGGAGAGGAGCCTACTAAATCATAAGTGACTGCACTGTTTAGGAATTTTCCTAATATTCTTGAAGTATATAACAACAGTAGATTAAGGACTTAAAACAAGATTGGGTGTAATGACACCAGTAGCACGCATTTCAGTTAAACGGAGAAAAAAGCAGATAAAACAACCAGCAACATCAATGGATTTTAGAGAACATAAGTAATCCTAAAATGTGGGTTTTCACCGAGAAATAACATGATGACAAAAAAGTTGATTGTGTCACTTTAATATGCATCATTTTGTCCTTGTAGGATGAGTACTGGGTAGGGTTGCAGCATTTTAGAGTTGCGCTTTTGGTTTTGATATGCATGGCACATTTATTTTTCTTTTGGGCCCTGGTCCATTGGTTGCAAAAGCTAATTGAGAACTGCATGTGTTAATCAGGGACCTCTTATTTGAGGTCGCTAGTTTCCCTTCTAGAATGTACCAAACAAAAGTAAGCAAGTATCCTATTTAAGGTTTAGTAACTGAGCATATCTGAGGGATTTATTGCACTTTTTGTGCCACTGTATTTTATTTTCTGAGCAAAACTTATAACTAATACATTAACAAATGTTATTAGAACAATTTTTCTTTCACTTACCAAGTGGAAAATGGATTTAGTTCTCCCTGTTAGTCTATTTTGATTGCATGTATTTCCAGATATTTGTGTATGCTCATCAACTAAACCATGGATGGAGTTCTCATGGACAAAAATCAGGGACAGAACTGGAATGGTCATGGATATCGTTGCAAAACCTTGTTTGTCTATCAACATGTGGATAGCAGGAGTGTGGGGAAGTCTTCCAGTCAAAAGTATTACTATATGTACAAAAGGTGTAAACCATGCCCCACCTGAGAGAGAGAGAGTAAGAGAGGGACAGGGAGAGGGAGGGAGAGGGAGGGAGAGAGAGAGAGAGAGAGAGAAAGAGTTTGCTCACACTTGCTGTAACCTCTCCCATGTGACAAATGCCCAGCGCACGGGAGGGGTTTGTCGGAGGCGCCTGTGAATAGGACAAGCAGCCTTGTCCCCCATCCCTGGTGATCTAGCAGTCCCAAATGCCTGTCAACACCAGTAAAATAATATTCTACCCTGGTGGTCTAGTGATCCCCTCCCCCGGCCCGATATTCCCTTTCTAATAAATAACGTACCATGGTGATCTAGCGGTCCCTTCTACCTACCAAATATGGCCAGTATTCACTTTAAAGGTCATAAAATACCCTGGTGGTCTAGTGGTCCTGCCTCCCCACCTGGCATGTAGTGCCCATCCTGCTCCCCACCAACCCGTACCCCTAGCCGGCACACACCTCCTCTCACCACCTCAGTCAGTGCTGACTGAACTGTCAATTATGCACTTGTATTATAATTCAGGATATGATCATTGCACATACTGTATTATCATACAAGTGCTCAATGACAGTTCAGTCAGCTCCAGCTCGGGGTACGAGTTGGGGGAGTGGGGTGGGCAGTACATGCCAGGGTGGGGGGTGGGACCACTAGACCACCAGGGTATTTTATGACTTTTAAAGTGAATACTGGCCATATTATTAGGGCAGGGGGGAGGGACCGCTAGACCACCCGGGTAATTAATTTAGTAAAAGGGAATACTGACCATATCGGGGAGGGGAAAGGAACCGCTAGACCACCAGAGTTATATGCACTATTTATTTTATTTTTTTTACTTTGTTTGATTCTCTTTGGCTATGGGGGTTGTACCTATGGTTTCCCTCCCATCCAGCTATCTCTTCGGCCCCTCCCCAGCCACAGTCAGAGCTCTCTACCTCCTATGTCCTACCCCTCCTAGCCACATCATGGTGGGTACTTAACCCCACTCACCGCGGAAGGCCATGGGGCAGACACTGGGGAGCAGACTTGAGCATGCCTGATGCAACGCCGATGTATGGCCTTCACTGTGCATGCGGAGGCTTTTCTGTACTTTGCCCCCCCCCCCGGTGCGGGCATGGAATGACGCCAAGGTCACTTCTGTGCACACATCCACACATGGCACGTCTGGCATCAGCCCATGCCGACCCACATCTGGCAGTGACATGCACCGACCCCCAGCCACCACCAGGAGCCAGTGAGACTGCATGAATCCCTTTCCACCCTCCTCTGAGGAGGAGAGCAGTCCCCAGGATGCTCGATCCTCCCCCCCCCAGCCAACCCTCCAGCACCCAAGGTCGCTCCCAACCTGGGGTAGCTGGCATGGCGTGAGATGTGGCATCTGGCACCTCATCCCTCAATGCCACCAGGCTGGCTTGGTTATATGCATTATTAAACAAATGCGGCATAGTGCCCCAACAGGCTAAACGTCTCCAGGGGATGTTGTACTAAGAGTACCTGTAGACCAACCCTGGCTGGTCTAAGGGTACTTACAAATGTATCCTCTGGAGAATGTCTGTGAATTGCATTTAGGGGGTTGTGGCAGCTTGTGTCTGCCACATGCCCCTAGTGCCATATCGCAGCCCATTCTTGGGTGCATGGTTGGCACAAGCCCTGTTTGGAGCAGGCAGCCTGCGGCTGATGCATGTTGCCTTTGAGAATTGCTCCAAGGGCATTTTCTGGTGCAAGGTGCCACTTGCGCCATTCATGTTTGGTGCAGGCACTTTGCATCAATCAAGGGGCTTTGTGAATTGGGCCCATTATATCTAACTCTGAGGTGATGTGGACTTTGAGGATGGGGCAAAACACTAAAGAGGCAAAAATTGTTTTTTCGCGCGCGAAAAAAAAAAGAGCTGCAACACTATGGGACATGGAGGGAACTGAACCGCATCCCCAGATCCTCGATGCTGCTGGCTGCTGGTACCCTAGCCACTCCAGCAAGGGAGCAGCTCAACCAGGCACTGCACCGGCAGCCTCCTTGACATTCCCCCATTAGAGTGTATAGTGATGGGGCAGTAGTTATTACCATACTCTCAGAAACCCCTGTTGCTGTACAAACTTTCATGCTTTCTGGAACGTGGCTATTCATGCGCTGTTTCAGCAGCGCTATATTCACCTGGTACCATGAGGAAGGGGTTCTGGTGGAAATCAAGCCTTGGTTTCCATGTTTGCAGCTCTGTAGTCAAACCACTGCCGTAGCCAACAATGTCTCGGATGTCTTGGCAAGGATTTGGGAGTTCAGTTTAATGATCATGCCTACCTTTTTCTACTCTAGAAGATGTAAAGGAAGGTAGTGTGGTCTGCTAGCCACTCTGAAGAGGCCCTCTAATGCCAACACCCAGGCACCAATGGATTCATGTCAGTCATGGATGACCTAAATACGATTCAAGTCAGTCATGGATGACCTTTATACCACCTGAAAGAGGTCATCCTCGAAACATTGGCTTACATGCAGTGACCTTTAATGTTGTTTTTGGTGCAGAACGTTTAATAAATATCAAATACTGTAAATCTCTGAAAAATACAAATTAGTGTGGTGAGTGAGTCACTGTCCTACTTTCTGTGACTAGACAGCATCTGCACAGGAGTGACAGGCACACTGAGGAAAGGCAATGGGACATGCTATAATAGCAGCACTGTTGGCTAACAGATTTGCGGACTCACAAACAGTCTGCAAGCATCTAACATATTAAATGAAATTAGTGCCATAATGCTGTCCATAAAATGAAAAAAAAATAATACTTATGACGTCAACCAAGTTAGCCTGAAGAAGGAACTGACAACCGTAAGGTAGTACCACAATGGCAAAAGCCAATGGGACTAAAACTAGCCATGCAGAGCACCAGTGCCACACAAACAAAACGGTGCTAGAACAAGCTATCAATGACCAGTCTGTCCTAGAGTTGTACCATACAGGCACGATCCATTTGGATTGTGACTTAGGCATTCAGTAAGCTGAATGCTACAGCCATCAGGAATACTGCTGTCCAAGTAAGGGAAGAAGTCAAAAGCAACAGCTGGATTGAAGGACCTAAGATGTAGGCTTCTGAGCACCAGACAGAGATCCCAGATAGCTGATCATTACTATATATAGGTCAGAATGAAGGATTTCCCCCCAAAGGAACCTTCCAGAGAGAGGCAGAAGTGTCAAACAGACCCTCAAATGAGCTTTTCACTTGGAGGTTGCCCATAGGGCAAGACCTAGATTTTGTTATCCTGAAGGAAAATGGCATGTGGAGTTTCAGATGTAAAGGGCCAATGGCATGATGCTGCCAACAGGAGGTTAGAGAAAGTCACCCAAGGGAAGCCTTGCTAGACCAAATATCTCAGGCAATGCAACAGGTCATGCCAAGAAGAGTATGCATCAGTGGGAGCCTATAGACAAGCCATCCCCAAAGGGGAAGGACTCTGAAACAGCTGCACAACATAGCATGAAGTACAAGCAGACAGTCACAAAAGCTGCAAAAGCAGAATCCAGAGCTAAGGGGTAGCTGGGGTGAGGACCCCCATAAGGTAATCCTAAAGAAATTATTTGCCATAGGAAAGATTTCATGTCTGCAGCACAACAAAGGCTAGAGGCAAGAAGCAGCTAGCCAACATGTGACAGGGGTCCTCAAATTGAAAAAAGGGAGACCTGCCAAGGATGCCCTGGAGGGTGTAACAAACCAACAACATACCCTAGGCCACAAAAGCAGAGCCAGAAAATAACTCATCATGGACCTGCAGGGCAATCCTCAGGTGATCCACATCTGCAGGTGAAGAATTCCATTGTTAGCAGTGTAGAAAATGCCATAAGGCATTATGCAAAAAACATGATACCAGAGGAAACAAAGATTTGTGAATGCCAAATGTTTTCTTGGATGGTGTGTGTCGTAGGCATGCATAGTGAGATGAATAATTCATTTGAAAAGCAGGCACAGAAGCAGTTGTAAGATTGTTTGTGAAAAGTCAAAATGTACTTAGGATAAACGTAAAGATGTGAGCAGTACATTTGAGTCCCAGGAAACACAAGCGAACATTCTGTAGCAGATCTCTTGCACTCAGTGCAGGGCTGTAACAGGATTCCTGGGGTGGATGATTTCCTGTTACTTAAGCAATGAGGCATGGCAGGGGTTGTGTTACAGTTGGATAATGACCCACCTCAGGTGGGTTGAAGCACGAGGTGAAGCTGAGTGCTTCCACCACCCAAGAAGGGTCATTAGCCCACCATAACACACACCCTGGGTGCCTTATTGTGATTATAAAATGGGTCCTTTTTAGTAAATTAGATGTATTTCTAAAACATTGCTTTTGTTGAGCTACTTTCAGTCAGGCCGTGGTGCTGTGATAATGACCCTGCTGAAAGTACCTCTTGTCTAATTAGGAGCCAGCATTCTTTCTACCGGTTTCATAATAAATATTAACAACATGTATTGCTCACATCCTTACATTTATCCTAAGTAAGTTTTTACTTTTCACAAATGACGTTACCACTGCTTCTATGCCATCTTTTCAAATGAATTATTGATCCTTGGCCGGCCCGGTGGTGTTGAGGATTGAGGCACTGGAAATCACACCTCGCGCCACACTGGTGGCCCAGGTTCAGGAATGGACTCGGGTCATTCAGGGGTAGGCCGGGGGAGGTAAGGATTGAGCGTCCGGAGGACTGCTTTCCTTCCTCAGGGAGGGGGATAGCGCTGTGCACAGTTGACTGACACCTAGCGGTGGCTGGGTGTCAGCACAGACGCAAGCACGAGGAGTCAGCCCATGTCCAGGGCAGTTGGCTGCCTCTGCGGAGGTGGAGACAGCCGCCCTACCCATTGCACAGGCATAGGGCGCAGGAGGAAAAGTGAAGGAAAAAAACGGGAACTGGCAGGATCCGTGATGGCCCTGATCATTCCTGTGCGGCAGCCCCCAATCCTGGATTGCTGCTTCTGGGGAGGGAGCAGCCGGTCACTCTCACTCTGTCCCCGCTGCAGGGGAAGCCACAGGGAATTTTGGGGGTGGCTGAGCAGGAACGGTCAGAGGGGCTGGAGGACGTACCTTTCCAAGGGAGGGGTTGTAGCCCCGTTGGGTCTGTTTAGGCAGAGAAACAAGTCTAATAAAAAATAAATAAAAATAATTACTGATCTCACTAGCACCCCTGCCACACGCACCATGCAAGCAAAATTTGGCATTGACAAATGCCTTACTTTTGGAAGTCAAATACTACCATTATTAATTTAATCCCTGGTTGAGAGGAATGGTTGTTTGTCACAGCACTAGACTTACAACCACAGCACCAGACTTACTTGTAGCCTTCCAATCACCTGACACACAGGTTACATAGAAACATAGAAGTTGTCAGCAGATAGGGACCTCTTAGCCCACCTAGTCTGCCCTATATTCTCTACTGCTGTGCCACCGCAGACCCTACTCAATCTCTGGTCTTCTCCCCCTTTGCCTTACTTTTAAGTTCCCCTTGCTTCTATCCCGTGCATACTTGAATCCTGTTACCATTTTAGCACCCACCACCTCTGTTGGGAGTCTATTCCAGGCATCCACCACCCTCTACATAAAGAAGTATTTCAGATGAACATACAAAATTGCCAGCAGATAAAGGCCTTATGGTCTATCAAGTCTGCTCGATTGTGCAGCTAGCAACCCATATACTGCAGCTGCCCCTCCCCCCCTCCAATGACCTTCACCTTACCCTGTCCCATCTCCTTTTAAAGCAGCCCACTGTTCTACAGGATACCACTTCCTCAGGCAATGCGTTCCACCCAGACACCACCCTCTCTGTAAAAAAATGTATCTGCTTTTCCCTCCTGAACCTTCTCCCTTCCAATCTCAGATCATGCCCTCGGGTGTCCCTCCCCCTCCTTCATTTGAAAAGCCCCTCAGTGCCTGTCTTTTTGATTCCCTTCATTTATTCCTCACATCTCCTTTGAATCCCCCCCCCCCCAAGCTTCATAGCATGACCTCTTGACCTGGAGCATTTTTTCTGTGGAAAATGCTACCTTCCTGTACCTTATTAATACCTGTAGGGTATTTGAACATTTCTATCATATCCCTCTTTTCCCTCTGTTCCTCTACAGAGTACATATTCAGTTCCTTGAGTCTTACCTCATAGGGTTTTTAATGCACTCCCAACACCATTTTGGTAGCCCTCCTTTGTACCGCCTCCACCCTATCTACGTCCTTCCATAGGTGGGGCCTCCAGAACCGGACACAGTACCTGAGGTGGGATCTTACCAGTGATCTATCTATACAGGGGCAATTCTATCTCCCTCTTTCTGCTGGTGATGGCCACCTCTGTGCACCCGGGCATCCTGCTAGCCTTCCCCACTACCTTTTCACACTGCTTGACTACCTTTAGGTCATCAGAAATGATTACAGTTGGGTCTCTTTCTTGTTTTGTGGTTGCTAATATCTCCCCAGTCAATTGGTACAATGCCCCAGGGTTTCTGGGCCCCAAATGCATGCTTTTGCACTTTTTTGCATTGAAGCCCAGCTGCCAATCTCTTGACCATTCTTTCAGCTTTTTCAGATCGTCCCTCATTCTTTCCACCCCTGGTGTGTTCATTCTGTTGCAGATTTTTGTGTCATCCATGAACAGGCATACTTTCACTTCCAGCCCTTCTGCAATGTTGCTAATAAAGATATTAAAGAGGACCAGGCCTAGTACTGACCCCATGGCACTCTACTGGTCACCTTGCCTTCTCCAGAGTGGACCCCATTTACCACCACCCTTTGACTCTTATTGCTTAGCCAACTTCTTACCCATTTTACTACTTTTGGACCCACTCCTAGATTGCCCAACTTGCTCACCAGTCTTCTATGTGGAATGATGTTGAATGCCTTGCTGAAATCCAGGTGGGCCACATCTACCGCTCTTTCCTGATCCACTTATCCCCTTCTCCAGCTTATTTTCTACTGCTTTCTGTAAGTTTTTTAAAGCTATTTAATAACAGTATTTACTATATGAAACAACATTTTCCCTTTACATCTCAGCCACCTAGCATAGATAGGAGATCTCTTACCTAGGTCCTGGGGAGCCTGGGATGGGGGGTCTCGTGGCAATGTCCAGTCATATCTGTAAAAGAAGAATAGCAAAGTGGTCACAAAGGACCCATAGTTCTTTAGGATCAAAATAGCACAGCTAGGGAAGATTAAACATACAACAGTACTTATCTGATATCCAGGGGGCCAGTGTCCTGTCAGACTGAGGTCAGCATCTTATCAGACCTGTAGAAACAAAGACAAAAAAAAAAGAAAGAAAGGGTTAGTATGAGAAAAAATAGAAGCAAAATGTATTTGTTTGTTAACCTTTTCTGTTTGTACAGCACCTTGGTTTTTACAAAAGCATTTTTAAATAAAATATTTTTAAAAATATCAGCATCCATGTATGTTAACCAGAGCTTAACATAAGGCTGATAAAATGCTTCCAGGTAATCAGGAGGTTCGGTCTTTCAGAGTGGTGTACACTAGTGTTTCTATTCAGGACAATAGTACCCCCCCCCCCCAACGTGTGCTAGTCAGTTTCTTGGCATAGCACTGGAGGGCTCCATTTAACAGCTGAGCTTGTTGAAATTCCCTGACCATGCGTTCTGCAGTCGATAATAAGAGGTCCTGGAAGGGCGTAAAGGCTTTAGACAATGGTCTTACCTTTTTGAGTAAGGGGGCTTGGTAGGAGGGTTAGGGAAGAAAAATTATATATAGATATATATTTGTTTTATTCTTTTTATTGAAATTAATGTTAGTCATGTAACGGACAGTACAGCTTTAAATTTCTATTGTTGCACGGTTCAATACAAGATTTCATTTCTAGTCCACGTCTTTATTTGTTATATTTTATGCACTAACATCTTTGTTTACACTGTACTTTTATGCAATTAAGTTCTTTGACATGCACTCCATTCTTGCTTTATGCCCGTTTCATGTATTTCTAATCTGTCTGCTGTTTCATAACCATGTTATAAATATTTATTAAAAGCTTCTAGCCTTGCATGTTAAACTTTTCAATAAAGAGAAAAACATAGAAATTGATGTAGAATTAAATAGAAACTACTAGAACGGTAATGCCTGCATGTGTCATCATGCTAGTTTCCCTTTTTCTCTATGGGGTTTCAATATGGATTTAACACTGTTTGTGTTATTCAGATAACATATTTTAATTCTTGTGGGGGGGGGGAGCCTATATTTCCACAGATATAGGGGATTCAATTTCCTGATACAGTATTAGGAACTTGGCATTCTGGGATTTGAAAAAGGGTTCCCATGTCTTGTTAAATTTGTCCAATATGTGTTGCATAATAATCCAAACTTTTATTTGCAGCAATGGTTCCCATATCACAAAGCCATGCCTCTGCTCTTGGGGTTTCTCCCTGTCTCCATTTTGATAATATTAGTCTTTTGGAGCTCATGCTGCAGAGAGTAGGCACTTTTGCTGTTGATTGGGGAGTCTGTGAACTCTGGAGCAGTCTTCTCAGGTGTATAATTCTGGTGTGTGGGGCAGTTCTACTTTCATGCCTCTTTACATATTTCATAGTGCCTGCTTGCATGCCTCGGTGCCACCAACTGCATAGAACTTCTTGAAGCAGACCTTCATGCAGTGAAGAATGGAAATCAGCGGAAGAGGGCATCATGGGAGAAGAGGGCTATGGAGGAGGATCTGCCATATGCAACCCAACAAAGAAGAGAACATCACAGTAGAAAAAGGCTGTGGAAGGGCCACTGCATGCAACCCAACAAAGAAGAGGACATCACAGTGGAAAAGAGCTGCGGAGGGGGCCCCTGTATGCAACCTGACAAAAAGGACACCACGTGGGAAAAGTGCTATGGAGTGGGGGGAAGGGAGTTCCACTGCATGTAACCCTACAAAGAAGGGGACACCATGGGGGAAAAGGGCTATTAGGTGGGTGCCACTGCATGCAACCCAACAAAAAGGACACTGTGTGGGAAAAACACTATGGGAGGGTTCCACTGCATGCAACCCAGCAAAGAAGAGGATACCATGGGGGGGAAAGGGCAATGAAAGGGGGCCACTGCATGCAACCCGACAAAAATGACACCATGGGCGGAAAAGGGCTATGAGTGGGTTCCACTGCATGCAATCATGCAAAGAAGTGGGCACTGCAGGGGAAAAGGGCCATGGAGGGTTTTGCTTCATAACGGGATGGGGAATGGAGGGTGATGTGGGACAGCATGCAGAAGGAGGAAGGGGGAAGGCTTTTCTTCTTCATACACCAGGACAGAGAAGTGAGGGTAGGGATGGGACAGGATGTAGAGGGAGGGAAAGGGAGGGTGTTTCTTCAGATGGACAGGAAAAAAATGTGGGAACTGGCAACCGATCCGAGCCCCCACCCCAAATGGAGCAGCAGCCAATCTGTTCAAATGCCAATGTAAATAACCTACTTGTTACTGGACTACGTACCTGCTTCCTAACAGGCACTACAAACAAACACCCCAAAGGGAAAAGTAACAGCTTCTGTGTTCAACTCAGATTAATTAATATGCATATATTTATAGCACCCATCTCTGTAAAATCTTAACACCAAAGAGTAACTAGCACCCCCCCCCCCCGGGTAAAGCTGGAATGTTTGGAAGTGAATCAGCGGCATGTGGATACAGGGCTGCAGGATGGAGGGAGAGGGGGGACATGATAGAAACTTTCAAGTACCTCAAGGGAATCAACAAAGTCCAAGAGGGTAGCATCAACAAAGTCCAAGAGGGTAGCATCTTTCAAAAAAAGAGGTGTGCAAGAACAAGGGGGCACAATTTGAAGATAGAGGGGGGGCGGCTCAGAGGTAATTTAAGAGTATTTTTTCACAGAGAGGGTTGTGGATGCATGGAACAGCCTTCCGGAGGAGGAGGAGGTCGTGGAGTCAAAAACAGTGGTGGAATTCAAGCATGCATGGGACAGTCATAAGGCAATTCTAGGGGATGGGGGTAGGAAAAAGTGGGCTGCTGGTTAACTAGGATCTGCAGCTTATCCAGTAGGCAGGGAAATGGGCAGACTGGGTGGGCCAAGCAGTCCTTATCTGCCGTCAAATTCTATGTTTCTATGTTTCTATACACTTACTCAAACAAAATGCAGCCAATTAACATGCAAATTATCCTCTCTGAACTGCACAGTGATAGAATTCAGCTATCTATTACAATAAGGGCAACTACTGAAGCCCATCTGTAAATAAAACAAAAGTCAGTCTTTGGGTGCAGTTGCTTGTGAAGCAAGGAGCTGTCAGCAAGACAGCAGCTTGCTTCTAAGAATGGTTGAATCCTTACTGTGTCCCTGAGGATTAGTCAAGGTGGACAGGGGTAGCCGCTGCACATGGAGGTGGAGATTGGCATTTGGTGAGGTGCCATCGTCTGACTTGGACACGTAGCAATGTGAGGGAAGAGAGAGCCTGTACTACACATATTGGTCTACTCCGATCTCACACCACCACTCCTCCTCTCCCCTCAGCTTCGGAAGTGGCTGAAGTTCAGGAATGGCAACCTTCTACTTACATTGTAAACAGGTGGGACAGTGTTCCATTACCCGAACTTGTCAGTATCCTCTCCTTCGAACCCCAGTCAAGCGCTAAATAAATCTCTCAACAACATGTCAGCTGCTGCACCAAGGTGAGTGGAGACTGACCCGCTGCCCCGCTGGTGACACTCTATGAAAAGTAGAATCCATTTCTGTCTGTGCTTTTCCAAAATAACCCCTTTCCTTGTTAGACAAAAATGTTACACACCTTAAACATAAATTCAAGGAGGCAGTTATGGTAGAGCCTCCCCCCCCCCCCACACACATAAAGCAAAGAACCAGATGATGAGTTTGCAATAGGTGGACAGGGTGTTTTGTTACAAAGCCCCAAGATTCTAGAACTCTTTTCTGACAGATATTCATGCTGTTAAAATGTGAAAAATGTATTTAAAGGCTTGTTGAAATGTTTTGAATATATTTGCTTCTTAATAAAGGAGTTTACAGGTCTTTCTATAAAGCTTATATAACGTTGGTATATACAGTACTGTATATCCTGATAGTATATTACCCAGTATATTCTTATTGCTAGTATAGTATAAATGCTGTTTTGTACAATCCACACAGTTGGGTGGAACAGGCAACCTTAAAAAGTCTTTACGAGTGGGATAGCCTACCTTACAGTGGTGAACGCATGCAGGCACCGCAAGCACCATTTCAAGATTAAAGCTGGCTGGAATGATTTCTGAGTGCTTAATAAAGGGAAATAATAGTCTCGAGATAAAAGTTCCTCTAAGCAAGTTATCACAAGGGATCTCTTAGTACCAAGCAGTGTTATACTCTACATCTCTCTCCCCAACACTTAGTTTTGAATTTACAGGTTAATCACAGATTTCCATACTTCTTTGCAAGTAGGTGCAGATGCATCATAGGGTATGGCAACCCTTTTTGTCACGCTGTTAAAATACAGGACAATGTCTGGCAAAGGCATCAGTTTCCCAGATCAGTTCACTTAACTGTCAACCCTTATCAGCAGCTAAATATACGTTTTCATTCAAAAATCAAGACCTGCATAAAGCATTTCTATCCTAGACTTCCATCAAAATGCAAATGAAATGTTTAAATCTAGCAAGATTTAACTAACTTTATATAACCCCCAGAGAGGACCAACCAGGAGTCGCATCTGCTGTGGGACCTGCTGCTGCCACCTACTCTGGTTGGGTAATCCATGAACTCCTCTACTGAAGGAGATCTCTCCAGTGATTCCCTACTGAATCACATCCCCTCCCACCCCAATATCCTGGAATGGCATGCATTATCCAGGCAGTATACAGATGCTATGTGGCTTTGTTTCGTATGATAAAAAAAAAGTTCCATTCTCTTTTTAATCCAAAAAAAAACCAAAACAGGCAAATTAACTATGTAAGCCCATGTGACAGTCTCCACTGTGTACATCTTTACAGATTCCCAGCAAGCAGTGCCTCTCTTGATGAGGTGCCTTTGTAAATGAGTCTTTGACTCAAAGGTCTGTAAACCAATGATCTAATAAATAAATAAAATAAGCAACAAGAAATATCAATTTCTACAGCAATTATAGGTAGGTTGGTTGGGTTGATTAACCTTCCGTGGCGTTTTAAAATAAACCTCGGTAATGAACCAGGGAATGACCTTACTGAATCAGCACTAGAAGGGCAATCTGGACAGGTACAGTAGGAGGTGATTGCTCCTTTACCTTTTCACAGTGCTTTCCAATAAAGAATGATTGTGTACCTGTATCCAGAACTTGGATCTTGATCAGACTACCCGCTGGACCACTTGCCCAACATGGCCTGTTACCCCTGCTCCCAGTCCCTGCTGTTTCTTCATTAGTGAGCTGTTACCTGCTTCAATGTCCTTGCCCAAGTTCTGGTCCAGTCTGGAGGTCCAATTGATGTCATGGTCCTGTTAGGTGTCATGTTTTAAACACACCCATTTCCTCCATTTTTGAGAAGCTGTGAGGATGGGTTCAAGCTGCATATTAGAGCAGTGCCTGGAGAGGTGTAGTCAAGGCGAGAGTCTGGGCCCTTGCCTAGGCTCCAGCCCGGGGTGGTGGGGGGGGGTGCAATGCAGTCAGAGCCTGAGGTAACAATGCAGTCAAAGGTGCAGAAGAAAATCAGTGACTCGACTGGAAAATGGAAGCATTGATTAGTGAAATCAGCACTCCAGTTCCTGTTTTTTGGGGGCATTTTTAAGATGCTGAGAGTGCCTGACAGCTAGACCGAGATCAGTGTCTCGTCCTGCATAAGGCCTGCTTAATGCATACTGTACTGTGCTGATCAGTGGTGGGCAAAGTGGCCATAGAAACATAGAAACATAGACTTTGATGGCAGATAAGGACCGCTTGGCCCACCTAGTCTGCCGATTTCCCTACCTAGTGGATAAGCTGCAGATCCTATTTAACCAACAGCCTATTTCTTCCTACCCCCCACAAAAATTGCCTTATGTCTGTCCCATGCATTCTTGAATTCTCCCACAGTTTTAGACCCCACAACCTCCTCAGGAAGGCTGTTCCATGCTTCCACCACCGTCTCTGTGAAAAAATACTTCCTCACATTGCCCCTGAGCCGTCCCCCCTCTATCTTCAAATTGTATCCCCTTGTTCTTGCACATCTCTTTTTCTGAAAGATGCTACCCTCTTGGACTTTGTTGATTCCACTGAGGTACTTAAACATTTCTATCATGTCCCCCCTCTCCCTCCTTTCCTCAAGGGTATACATATTAAGCTCCTTTAGTCTCTCGTCGATGGCTTCTTTTTTGCAGACCCTACACCATTTTAGTTGCCCTCCTCTGAACTGCCTCCATCCTCTCTATGTCCTATGAGATAGGGTCTCCAGAACTGGACGCAGTACTCCAGATGGGGTCTCACAAGCTGTCTGTACAGGGGGATAACAACTTCCTGTTTTCTGCTGGTGATACCTCTCCCTATACATCCCAGTATCCCCCCATCCCTCCCTACCGCCTTCTCACATTGTTTGCCAACCTTAAGGTCATCTGATATGATTACCCCCCTTTCCATTTTTGTTGTTGTTACTACCTCCTCCCTACTGTGTAAGCTTCCCCTTGGTTTTTGTTTCCCAGGTGCATTACTTTGCACTTCTTTGCATTGAATCCAAGCTGCCATACTTCTGACCATTCCTCCAACCTTGCCAAGTCCCTTCTCATCCTTTTCACGCCTCCTTGTGTATCAACCCTGCTGCAGATCTTTGTGTCATCTGCAAAGAGGCATACTTTTCCTTTCAGTTCCTCTGCAATGTCACTTATAAAGACATTAAAAAGGACTGGACCCAGTACTGAACCCTGCGGTACCCCACTAATAACCCATCTTTCTTCAGAGAGGACTCCATTTACAATTACCTTCTGTGTCCTGTTGTTCAGCCAATGTTTTACCCAGGCTACCACCCTAAAACCCACTCCCAGGCTGGTTAATGTGACTACTAATCTTTTGTGTGGGACTGTGTCAAATGCCTTGTTAAAGTCTAGGTAGGCCATGTCCACAGCCCCTCCCTTGTCTACTACTTTGGTCACCCAGTCAAAGAAATCAATTAGATTCTTCTGACATGACCTTCCCGCTGTGAACCCATGCTGCCTTGGGTCCTGTGCCCCACTGGCCTCTAGGTACTCCACAATTCTTTTCCTTCAGAAGTGATTCCATCACTTTCTACCACAGAGGTCAAACTGACAGGTCTGTAGTTTCCTGCTTCTGTCTTGGTCCCACTTTGTGAAGGGGATCACATCCACCTTCTTCCAGTCCTCAGGTACCACCATCCTCCCATGATTTGTTAAAAGGGTAGTCAGTGGTGTCACTAGTTCTCTGCTTAATTCTTTAGAATTTGGGGTGAATTCCATCTGGCCCCATTGCTTTGTCCACCTTCAGTTTTAGGAGTTCTTTCAGAACCCTTTCTTCTGTGAAAGGACTGGGACTGGCCCACCTCTCCAGAGTGCTTCTGTTAATTGGATTAGGCACCTCCCCCACTTCCTCTTTTGTGAATACTGAACAGAAGTATTCATTCAGTATCCCTGCTTTTTCACTGTCACTCTCTGCCCACCCACCATCCATTCTATTCTATTTCACTGTCCCTCCCTTTGTCTTTCTATGCCCCCTGATATACCTATAAAAGGTTTTATCCCCCTTCTTAACTGAGTTAACTATCTTTTCCTCAGTTTGTGCCTTTGCTATTCTGACTACCCTCCCTGCTTCCTTCTGCCTTAACTGGTACAGTTCTCTGTCCTGCTCCTTCTGTGTTTCCTTATACTTCCTAAATGCTATCTTTTTCTCCCTAACCTTCACCGACACCTCTTTTGAGAACCATAGTGTTTTTTTCTTTCATTTTGATTTGTTGCCAAAATTTGCTCCACGAAGTGATTCAAGGAGTAATGTGGAATCCACAAAGTAATCGGCAACGCGACATGGAGTACTTCACGTCGTAATGAGAAACGCAAAGTCCATTGAAACCAATGACTTTGCGTTATTCCGCCTTCCCCAAACCACTTCACCACCATTGATTTCAATGTACTTCGCATCATTTCACCTTGTCATTGAGTGCCAAAGCGAATTCTGCAGCGATTCTTGGGATTGCAGGTCACATAGACTCTAGATTGTTCTGCACAGCCTTAGTTCTGTGTAGTGTATGTTTAGTGGTAGCTAGAGACAGTTTGCTCTCAGAGCTCTGTGATTCAAAACCTCTAAAAGCTGTTAAAAAAGCCTTTTTGAGTTATTTTTGTTCTCAAAATTTAGTACATCGATTGTAGGAAACCCTCCTGTGCTCATATCATCTAGTGTTTATTGTTTATGTGTGGATTTTAAATGTTAATTTAGAACATTCAGTCTGCGCACTGTGAAGTGTGCTTTGAGGGAAGGGCGTATCTGAGGTGTAGGTAGATTAACTGTGAGAAAAAGGCAGTCTTTCTGTTTTGGGTGTATATTTCTTGTATAACTGTTAATGTACACTCAGTAACATTTTCAGTAATTCTTTAATTTTTTTTGCTGACTGTTGTGGTGCAGCAGTGTGTAATTTCAGTTTGTTTAAAACATTTGGTTATACAGTATTACTAAAGGTTTTCAATTTGCTTCACATTACTTGTAGTGTGTGTGTGAGTGTGTGCGATGCGTGCAATCAAATCAGGCACCTTTTATTGTGCCACAGAGTAACTGCAGCAGTGTGAACCTGCTATCCACCTCATCTGCATAAATTTTTTGTACTGCTTTGTGGTATCTTTACTGATAGCGGACTGTTACTGCTGTGCACTACCCCCTGAACCAGCAAAAGTTATTCTTTTCCAGATTTGGATTTGTGACTTGCGAGCACTGGTTAGATGTTGCTATGCCTTTGCATCTGCATCTTTTGAGTGCGCAGCGCAATCTTAATTTGTCTGTGCATTTGCAGTGCACCATTAATTCTGCACCCACTGCTACACAGACAAGGATACCGTGGAGGGGGGTGTCCAGTGCTGTGGGGTGGGGGACCACTGGATGCCAGGGAGGGTTGTTGTACATCTGGTCTGGTGATGGGGATCACTACCGCCAGGATATAAACTTTTATGTCGGGCTGATTCGGAGGGAGGGAGGGAGGGCACCACTTCCACTACCATCAGAGACTGTGTTTCATGGTATGAGGCTGGGAATTGGGGGGTGGACACCACTAGCACCACGAAATGTATTTCACATTACAGGGTTGGGAATTGGAGGGGTGAGGGCACCACTACCACTAGGGACTGTATTTCATATTACGGGACTAGGGATCAGGTGAGGAGGGCACCACTAGCACCAAGGAATGTATTTCACATGGGGCTGAGGATTTGGGGACACCACTAGCACTAGGGCATGTATTTCACATTATGGGGCTGGAGATCGGGGGGACACAGCTAGCCAGCCTTGCATGTGCTGTATTACCTAATGGCTTCCTGCACTTTGGAAAAGATGACTTCAATAAAGTTTGCAACTAAGAAAGTTCCTGCATCTGGCTAATAATTTGCAGCTACGGCATACATTTTGGGAGGTGAGTGCTCTTTTGTGACATTTTACAGTATGGTAGCACCACAAATCACATCAGTAGTCTGGAGGCATGCTGACTGAGCATCCAGCAACCTTGGAGAAATGGACCACACCAAAGGCACTCAAAATGTATGAAATTGTCAATTTTTGTTACAAAACCTGGAACACACATAGTTTTAATAGCAATCTCTATTGAGTAATGCTGCCTGTTTTAGTTGTGAAAACCATTGCTCAAGATCTTTTGATATGTTATTGACGTGTAGGCAGTGATCCCCAGTATCTAGCCCAGTCTGTTAGCTTAGCAGTTAGGCTAGATCTTTAGTTGTTAGTGTGTTATGCTGTGTCCATAGCTGCCAGCCAGTCACATGTTGCTATATGAGGACATCATCATTCATTCACCTACCTACATTAGGTAGGGAAGAGGGGCAGACTAGGTGGACCACACGGTCCTTATCTGCCAATACTTTCTATGTTTACCTGGACTGAAGACTAGTGCACCCTGCTCCACCGTGGGATTAGGTGTCATTGACGACCCATTCCTCCCCCTCATCTGATGATATTTCACTATTTTGGTGGGAAGGGTGCACTATGGGGGCCAGACAGAAGTAGGGGCTAGTGGGTGTGTTGGGTAGGGGTGTTTAACTGAACTGGGAGTAACGTGTGTGTTGCTTGTGTCAGGGTGGGGAGAGACGAGCTCCTGATTTAGCGCTTGTACATACTAACATACTGAGATGCCAGCAGAGTAGGCCAAAAGGTCTATTGAGTCTGCTCCAATAGCAGCATACAGTTAAGACACCGCTGCTGCCCCCCCACCTCCCCGTAATCCCCCCTGTCCCTATCTCCCACCAGAGTTACTCCTCCATTTCTGGCATTCCTCAGTTTTACCTTTCCCCTATATCTGTCCAAACCCCTCTTGAGCCCCCCCACCACTGCATCAACAGCCACCAATTCCACAGGCAGTGCATTCCATGGGGCCACCACCCTCTTGGTAAAGTAATGTCTCCTAATCTGACCCCTGAGCCTCATGCCAACCAACTTAATGGAATGCCCCCTGGTGGTCCCTTCCTCCCTTAGCGGAACACTCTATTAAGGCTGACCCTATTCACTCCCTTTAGATATTTAAGGACCTCGATCATATCCCCCCATCTCTCCTCTCCTCCAGGGAGTGCATGTTCAGCTCCTCAAGTCTCTCCTCATGAGATCTTTCCCCCAGACCCTGTATCATCCTGGTCACCCTCCTCTGGACCCTTTCTAGGAGGGCAATGTCCTTTTTCAAGTACAGGCACCAAAACTGCACACTGTACTCCAAGTGCGGTCTGACCAGGATGTTAAACAGAGGAAGAAGTACCTCCCATCTCCTCAAGGTTATCCCCCTGGCAATGTATCCAAGTATTCTATTCACTTTAGCCACAGCCCTCCTACACTGCTCAATGTTATTCATTCTGGTGTCCATGAACACCCCAAGATCCCCCCCCATCAAAACCTGCAGTTTCTCGGTCTCCAGGTACCCCTGTAAGGCCCTTCTACCCTCCTCCCTATCCAGCACCGCTCCCAGCATCGAGTCATCAGTGAAGAGGCAGTTTTTTTATTATAAGGAGTTGGCATGCAGACTGGAGTTAGACACTGTATAATATTAGATTATTTTACTTTACACTGTCAGACAGACTGTAGTACCATGTGCTGTGCTCTCAGGGGTTGGGTGAGGAGGGAGGTTCGGGCTTACACGGTACTGTAGTTCGGGTGTTTTTTTTATAGGTTGCAGGGTGAGGAGACTAGCAAAGCAAGTGATGGGAATCACACAAATGCCAAATCAGATAAGATTTCCAAATATGAATTTAGTATTCTAATATTTAGGGTTTGGGATTTTCAGAAGCTTTATCCAGAAATCCAAAATCCTAAATGTTTGCTGAAATCTAAGATACCCATTTAGCAAAATGGATATCTAAGCTTGCTTAGTGGAGACATGCTGATTACCACAGAAATCAGCAGGTCTCAGCATCTAGTAATCTGGGTGAAGCAAAGCACTGAACAAATGCATTAGAATGGTACAAAATGGTCATAGAAAAGAACAATCAGGCACTGTTTCATAACAATATTTAATGAATGTTGCTGCCAGTTTAATTTCTGCAAATTGCATCATACATTATCTTTTTTGTGTAAGGTGTTTTTTTTCTGCAGCAGCTGCTCCCTTCTCCTTTGGTGGTTCACCCCCCCGCCTCAGGAACTTACCTGGGGGGTGAGGTCCCACATGGATATTCCCTCTGTAGTATGATTGTGGAGGAAGGGACTTCTTCCCCACCCCAAAGCAGAATCCAGATAGCCCCCCAGGGTTCTGTAGGTGTTTTTTTTTTTTTTTTTTTTTTTAATTTATTTAGTTGTTTAACCAGGAGTAGTATACTAAGCTAAAAGCTTTTTTACAGGAGTGATCTGGGAGCACAGGGAAGTTAAGTGACTTGTTCAGGGTCACCAGTATGCAAGTGGAAGCTGTGGGATTCAAACCCAGGTCTGGTCTGCTGAATGTCACCAGATTTGCAGCTCAGAGCCTTAAACCACTGCACTATACTGCAGGGGCTATGGCGACCAAGGGATCATCCTGTGGCTGCTACATTTTCCTATTTTCTCCCCCGGCCAGGTGGCATGCTAGGATGATGTTGTGTGTGTGCTTGAAGGAACATACGCACTATGTGCCTGCTGCTGGCCCAACCACTTCTGAGTTGCAGCCACTGCCCTACCACCACACCTCCATGCAATGGACATACTAGAGTGACACAGCATACCCCTTACCTTGGAGAGGAGAGCTGTCATTGGATGCTCAATCCTCTCCCACTCCAGCTGACTCCCAGCAACCTGAGCTCTTTCCCAAACTCGATTCACTGGTGTGGCCGCAGATGAGTGTCTGGTGCCTCAACCCTCCACGCCACTGGTCTGGCCCCTCACTTGATCTTTAAAGGTGGACAAGAACTCTGTCTCAGCCCTGCCCTTAGCCCTCTCAAGGCAACAGTGTCTACTGAAGGGATCAAAGATCCCAATGATTACCACTGCATCTGATTTGGCTGCTTTCATTATTTTTCTGAGCAGTTGGGTATCATGCCGCGCTGTTTGGGGCCTGTAACAATATTTTTATGACTCTTTTACCCTCCATTTCTGCTACAGTAGCTTGACTCAGTTAGTCTGTGTGACACTGTTCCCCCCTCTGTGTTCTCTGCAGTGACTCCATCCCTTACATAGTCATCCCCCCACCTCCTGTTGGGCTTATCCCTTCAGAACAGTCCATATTACTTTGTTCTGGTATTCCAAACATTTTGTCCCCTGCCGGGTATCTGTGAGTGCAACTGTGTCCTGGAGCTGGATTTTCAAAGCCCCAATATTTTAGCAAGCCCAGGGTATATCAAATATATGATGCACTGGGCTTGCAGCAAAGAAACAGGATTTTCTATATCATACATTAAACTGACACCTGTTAGACCAAATTTCTTTGGTCTAGTGTGCATCAGTTTTGGGGCCTCTGACATGCAGCTTGTGGCAAAACTTTGCCGCAAGCTGCCGCATAGAAGGTCCACTGTCACAGCTGTGCCTGATATTATAAAATCAGGTGCAGTTGTGGCATTTGACCTATGTACAGCTGAGGCAATGCAAGTTACTAATTCAGAACTTGATGCAAGTCGAGCATCAACATTTGAAAACCCAGTCCCTGTCCTACAGTACACCAAGATGAAGCACTCTGTGATAAAGATATCAGTTTCCTGCATGAAAAATTGAAGTAATTACTTAAACAGTAATACATAGCAGTGTTTAGTATATCATGAGATATCATCATGTCTTGGGTGTGTTGTGAGGCATGAAGCAATGCTAAGTGCCTTCAGCCACCCAAGAAGTGATGATATGCTATTGACAGTGGTAGTAGCCCTGCTCAGATTCTGTTTATCTCACCTCTGAGTACTGGGTTGAGATCCCCAGTACAGGGTTATTGGAGTTTTTCACGTCCAGCATGAAGTTGCCCCAGCCTCCATGGGAAATGAGAAAGTTACAGACATCGAGTCTCAGATCTGCGCAGATATTGGACATAGTAGAAAAGAATGGGAAACCCAAATGGACCCATCAGTGGTTACCCTGCTGTGTTTTGATCCACAGTGGTTGAACCAAACAGACGGTCAGGCGTCTGCACTCACGCAATCCTGTAACTGAAAAGTGCCGTTGAACAAGGTGAGATGACATTAACCTTGCTCAGTAAGCAGCCAAACTTTACAAGATGCTATGGAGTGAAAAACATAGGTAAGGTTGTACGGGTGTGTGCACCTACTTACTACCCACAAGGGAAAAGCCAGTAAACAGTGAATCTTTGCTAGTTTAGACCACTTGCATGCAGTCGCCAATAATGTCAGGGGTCTTAACCCTGCTCAGGTTCTTGGTGGTAAAAACCAGCAGAAGAAACAACAGACAGGTGTTATATGTGGTAATAAACTTGTTTATTACACAAAAGCAGACTTATGCCCTAAAAACAGGTCTTACCAAATAGACACTAGGAGCCAGAGTTTCCCAATACCCAGGGTATAAAAACGGTCTCACTGAGAATATGTGATACAGTAACTTATATATGGTGATAATTATCATATCTACTACTACTTTTGTAGGTAAGTTAGATACATAAAACAAGCCCTATTGGCCAAAAGTTAGGTGGCTCTACAGTGTTATCTATAGATACACAAAATGTGTAAAATCAGCTAAAATGAGAACAAAGACTGATACATAAAACAAGTTCAGTGTGTTACATAAATCTGCATGATGGCAGTTTAGGCTATACACTGACTTCTCAACATGTTACTTGTGCGTTACTAGCAATGATCACAGTAATAATGTCCCTGGTAACTTACACTTATATGATAAGTACCAACGCCCTAAATGTTAGCACTGATTATGCATATAAAATAACATGTATTTGTTAGTGGTGCACAGTGGGTTGCCAGTAAAGGTGTGGGGACCAAGTGTAACATTCCCCCCCTTGTTGTTTCACTGAAAAGGCAGCAACTCTATTTGGAAAGTAGTGGGAACAATGGCCCCTATGTTCAAAGGTGCGGACACCCTCCGCTGCACATATGTGAGGTGCAGAAACACTCTGCACCCATTGCAGCCTCCCATGCAGAATTCACAAAATGGGGCATGCAGCCCCTATGCTCTCAATCCCCCCACCTACGTCACATGCAGGGGACAGGCAGGGGGCATGCCAGCACTATGCAGCATGCGCATAGCAGAGTGGAGCTGCACACATAGAAACATAGAATTTGACGGCAGATAAGGACCGCTTGGCCCACCCAGTCTGCCCATTTCCCTACCTACTGGATAAGCTGCAGATCCTAATTAACCACCAGCCTACTTCTTCCTACCCCCACCCCCTAGAATGGCCTTATGACTGTCCCATGCATGCTTGAATTCCACCACTGTTTTTGACTCCACAACCTCCTCTGGAAGGCCATTCCATGCATCCACAACCCTCTCTGTGAAAAAATACTTCCTTAAATTACCTCTGAGCTGTCCCCCCCTCTTTCTTCAAATTGTGCCCCCTTGTTCTTGCACACCTCTTTTTTTGAAAGATGCTACCCTCTTAGACTTTGTTGATTCCTTGAGGTACTTGAAAGTTTCTATCATGTCCCCCCTCTCCTCCTTTCCTCGAGGCTATACATATTAAGCTCCTTTAGCCTCTCTTCATATGTCTTCCAGTGCACACCCTGCACCATTTTAGTTGCCCTCCTCTGGACAGCTTCCATCCTGTCTATGTCTTTGCGGAGACTGGGTCTCCAGAATTGCATGCAGTACTCCAGATGGGGTCTGACCAGCTGACTGTACAGAGGGATAATAACTTCCTGTTTTCTACTGGTGATGCCTCTCCCTATGCATCCCAGTATCCCCCCAGCCCTCCTTGCTGCCCTCTCACATTGCTTTCCCACCTTTAGGTCATCTGATATGACTACCCCCAGGTCCCTTTCCATTTTTATTGTTGTTAGTATCTCACCCCCCATTGTGCACTCTTCCCCTGGGTTTTTGTTTCCCAGGTGCATTACCTTGCACTTCTTATCATTGAATCTAAGCTGCCATACATTTGACCATTCCTCTAACCTTGCCAAATTCCTTCTCATCCTTTCCACCCCACCTTGTGCATCAACTCTGTTGCAGATCTTTGTGTCATCTGCAAAGAGACATACTTTTCCTTCCAGTCCCTCTGCAATGTCACTTATAAAGACATTGAAGAGGACCGGTCCTAATACTGAACCCTGCGGTACCCCACTAGTAACCTCCCTTTCTTCAGAGTGGACTCCATTTACTATTACTCTCTATGTCCTATCCTCCAGCCAATTCTTTACCCAGGCTGTCATCTTGGGACCCACTCCCAGGCTGGCTAACTTGTATGTTAATCTTTTGTGTGGGACTGTGTCAAATGCCTTGCTAAAGTCTAGGTAGGCCGTGTCCACAGCCCCTCCCTGATCTACTACTTTAGTCACCCAGTCAAAGAAATCTATCAGATTCATCTGGCATGACCTTCCCGCTGTGAATCCATGCTGCCTTGGGTCCTGTGCCCCTCTTGCCTCTAGATACTCGACAATTCTTTCCTTCAGAAGTGATCCCATCATTTTCCCTATCACTGAGGTTAAACTAACAGGTCTGTAGTTTCCTGCTTCTGCTCTGCTCCCACTTTTGTGAAGGGGAATCACATCTGTCCTCCTCCAGTCCTCAGGTACCACCCCATCCTCCCACTAGGGGCATGTAGGGTGGTAGCCGGTATGCCATGGTAACCCTGCTGTAAATCCCCTACATGCCCCATGCCATCATCCCACAACATCAGCAGCTATAGGAACAGGCCACCCAAGGCCATCCAACTCAGCACCCAGTCACACCCCCAACACACATACATGGGGCACAGGCCCCCAGACAGCAGATCCCCCCGTACATCACCACCTCTGTGGCTCCCCTCGCTCCGGATCCTAGCCCCTCTGGGCACAATGTGGTAGACTGTAGTACCTCCCACACACAAACACACACACACGCACCCTCATGGCACTGCCCCCACCCCGTACCTCTCCATCGGTTCAGGGGCATGGCACAGCTGGTGGCACATCCCACCTCTCACCTCCATTGATGCTGACCATGCGGACATCCATGGGGAAGCAGAGCCAATGTACCCCCCACCACATAAGGGATCCACTGAGGGATCCAGGATGGGCATCCCATTGGATGCCCTCCCAAGTGCACAGCTCTGCCCATGGCCACCCCACATAATCCTGCATATACCCACATGCCGGGGTGGGGCCGCGAACAGGTGGCCAATGGTCATGCATGCCACCTGTGCTCACCTGTCTGCAGGTGCAGAGCTCCACGGGTGGGATACTTGCATTGGGTGTTTACTTCCTGCTTGTTGGAGCATAGGCCCCAATATCCATTGTTTACAGACCCGACGCACAAGCCTTGTAAAGGAACTTGAGTTGTTCTAGGTGTTGTTTTAGAGTGCACCGTAGACAGCAAAGAGTTAGTATCAAAAAGATAATAAAAAACAACTGTATAATAACAAAACCTTTAAAAGTTAACTCTCACCATGTGTTGGAAAGTGCAGTGATTAAATCACCATCATGGATAAGGGTGTTAAGGGCTTCTCCAGCTTTGGAGATATTATTGCTGATGTAGATGAGATGGGTATCCTTTCTATCTAAAAGTGTCTTAAGAGACATGGTTAAGGGATCAATGAGGACACTGAAAATAGGTAAATACTGAGATAGAGCAAGCAAATATTCAGGATCAGTATCAATAACATTGGGTTCTGGAATGGTAACAGGAATAATCACTGTATGACCAATCACAGTAGTTTGATGAGGAATAAAACAAAAATTAGGAAACTATGTCACAGGTTTAGACCCATGTGCGAAAGATTTATGATTAGTAATCACACAATACTGTTCATCAGAATTATATGACACTCTCACTGTAGGAATCCTCTATTTATGCAGGTGAAAGATTTATTTGTGAGTCTTGTAGTGAAACGATTAACCTTTTCTGTGTAGGCCTGATAGAGATGTGCAGTGTTGCCCACTGGTGGTGATGTAGTTGAAGTTGAAGATGCTGTTGCCACAGGGGTACCAGTGTCATTTGAAGAAATGTCCAAGTCCAAAGTAAAAGACCAATCAGTGCTGTCTGGTGAGTATCCACAAACCAGCTTGATGACATCAAATACGTCACAGCGACATAAGTAGTGGTATCCCTTTTTCGGCACAACAGTCTATATGAGGCACCACCCAAGCATCCAGGGTGGGAAGGAAGACCAGAAGAGTTGGAAGGTCGATCCTCTCTCAGTAGATGTCCTCATTGAGATGTCCAATGGAATGGATGGAGGCCAGTTTGTCAAAAATGGTAGTCTCTGGTTCAAAGCATGGCAAGGAGACAGTAAAGGTAATGAACATTGTGTCATGGATGGTGCAGCAGCTGGCAGTGTAACATGGGCCCCTGTTGGGATGGCGTGTGACATAACCTAGATTTCTAGCAGTAGACATTGGTATAACTACAGATTTAGACCTACACATTGTAGTATATTCAGTAGCTCTGCAATGTGGACAGTATCATTTAGCAAGTCACCTATCATGGATAATATTTGGAATATGTCCAGATTCCAAATCCTGGAAGAGATTATGGATAGTGGTTATGACATAAGAGCCATAAGCAGAGCATACAAGTTCCCTGGCAATATATTGCTTGTCTGCCTCCTTATTATTCTGGAACTCAAGTTCATTGATTTTATTCTTAGTGTCAGTAAAACTTTTAGCAATGTCACACATGTTGTACACAGTATATCGCTCTTCCTGACTAAGTCCATGTACACCATGCGATAAAGGTGGTAAAACATAATTTTTCATGCCAGTCTGGAACTTAACTGTTTGACTTTTAATGGCAGCAATATTTGCCCTGTTCCAGATGGACATGCCAGATTCAAAGACTCCAGAGATGGTGCCAGTTGCACCAGTGACATCAGCAGTGGCACACCCCTGCATGATGAGGACGTTTTCTTATTATTGGAATTAGGTCTAGACCTGAATAAATCTAAATGTTCAATAATATGAGGACCAGCCACAGGATCTTGTGTGCTTGTCTGGTATGCAGCAAGACTATCTAATAACATGGTGCTGAAAAATCTAGAAGTGTTAGTTTTAGAACACATACCAAATTCAGCCATATTCTAATATGTGAGATTAAAAATGACTGGAATGTACATAAATTGTACATTTTTCACAAGTGTACCTGGATGTGAAGTGCCATTCAGACCACTAGGTGGGACAGGTTCCTGTGTGGGACAGTCAGTAAGTTCTGCTTCAGTAGGGGGTACTACAGACAGAAACATAGCTGCTGTAGCCATGTATTTGCAAACACAAAAGTCTCTTGCAGAGTCTTCTGGGTATTAATCACAAAAAGTAGGATCAATCAAAGCAGTAAGATTGTATAAACCAGAATGTCTGTAATTAGCCTGGTGAATAGACATGGTGCCATTTGGGGTGATTCTGGTATTAGGCCAGACTTTAAAGGTGCCTTTGTAAAGACAGGCGACATGAAGTGTGTGTCCATGATTGTCAGTTTGCTATTCAATTTGGAGGGATGATGTGTCCGGTGCCACAACCATGGTGATCAAGTAGGCATCTGTGCCTTCCTGAACAATGATTAATTTGTTGGGAACATCTGTGCTGACTCCTTCAGGTATGGTGGTGGGTTTGTTTTGTTGGGTCATGTGTCTTCCCTCAGAATGATCAAGAAGTGGAAGGAGTCACCTTAGACGTGTGTTGTAGTCAGATATAGTTTTCATATCCTTGCCATGGACAAAGGGGAGTGCTCCTAGAAGGAGGATCAAATGGAAGATAGCCATCTTACGTGGGTGCCTGAAAGGAAGAAAGAAAAAGTCAGTAGGTACAATTCCACCCAATGGGGTCAGGAAAAGTAATTATTCCCCTTTGTACAGTTTAAGCTGATTAGCATGCAACCATCTATCAGTGGGTTTCTTCTGACTGGTAAGTCTAAATTGGTAGACTGCAGGACTGAGTTTGTTGATGATGGGGTAGGGGCCTTCCCACTTATTGGAGAAGGGATGAGCAGGGTGTGCAAATCTGAGTACCATTACCTGGTCTCCCACTTGCCAATTCACCTCTTGTGCATGTTTGACAAAGTGAATCTTAGATTGCTGCTGGGCTTTACCCATATGATGTGCAGCGTACAAGTAGGTCTTGATGATGTCATCTCTTAATTTGGCAACATATGTGTTCACGTACACTCTGTCTGCAGTGCGTATGTTCAGATCAATCAACAGGTGCTCAGGTAATCTCATGATTCTACCAGTCATCATCTCGAAGGGTGTGCACTGGGTGGTGGCTGAAGGAGTACCACTAATTGCCATACGGAGTAAAGGCAAAAGGGAATCCCAGTCCTTGGGATTGTCCTCAATGAATTTAGATAGCATTTGCTTTATCCATCTGTTGGATCTTTCTACCTGGCCTGAGGATTGAGGGTGGTAAGGAATGTGAAACTTCTGGTGTACACCAAGAAGATTGAGTGTTTCTTGCATCAACTCACCTGTAAAGTTGATTCCTTGATCAGAGTCTACCTTAAGAGGTAGACCCCACCTGGAAAACAATTGTTCTACCAGGACTCTTGCAGTTGTCTTCACTGTGCATTGTCGAGTGGGAAATGCCTCAACCCATTTAGAGAACAGGTCAGTGACCACAAGGGTGTACTTGTTGTTGCTGCTGGTGGTGATCAGAGGGCCAGTGAAATCAATTTGAATTGCATGCCAGGGACCAGACTGCCTCTGGGGAAATAACTTAGCATTTCTTTTGGTTGGGGCAGGATTGTTCTGCGCACAAACTAAACAGTTTTGGATGTAACGTTTAACATCCCTAGTGACGCCAGGCCACCAACCCACAGATTTCAGTCTCTGGATTGTATTTTCCACCCCCGGTGTCCTCCAGTTGGGGTATGATGGACCTGATGGATGAACTCAGATCACAATGATTCAGGAACTATCCATGACCTGTGGTTCAGGTTATCAGGTTGATACCATAGCAACTTGTTGTCATGTGATAGATGCAGTTTGTCTGCATGCCTTTTGTAGGGATTATTGGTCAGCAGTTCTTGTTCAGTTCCTTTGTCTAAAAATCTGAACACTTCTTTCAGCTGAAGATCAGATTTCTATGCCATGGACAAGTCCAGTGGCACAAAGGTTTCAGGTTTCTTCTTTCTTGTGGCAGCTATGTGTATAGCTGCCAGAGCTACAGGGTGAGCCATATCTCACATCTCCTCCCTCGAGGACCCTCTTTTGCAAGAGTGTCTGCTCGGTTGTTGAAGACGAAATATGGATCAGATTTGAGTGGGCCTTCACCTTGTGAATGAACAGCTTGTGTTTAAACTGCTGAGTCAGATTGTGAATGTATACAAAGATGGCTTTGTATTTCACAGGGGTGCCATCAAAAGATGTAAAGGAGTTCTTCTCCCAGAATGGTAAAAATTCAGTTAGAGAGCAACAGACCCAGTTAGAGTCTGTGAAGATGATGGTATCTGTGGTACTATGGTGTATCAATTCAAGGGCACAGGCCACAGCTGCCAGTTCTGCATACTAAGAAAACACAACACTGCAGCGTTTGGATGCATGAACAGTGTTACTATTAGGGTACATGATGAGCATTCCAAATCCACCTATCTGTTCTTCTTGGTAGTATGAGGCAGAGGCATCAGTAAATACATGACACACGGAAGTGTCAGCAAGGGGTTTTGAAGTAGTGGGAAGAAACAGTCCTTGATCAGGAAAATCAGGGGGCTGGAGTGAACAATCATGCGGGTCTCCTTGGTACAGAAGACCATGGGCTAAAACTGAGGGCATTTTGGCAGTGTGGACCTGTATGTCACAGTCCTGGATAAGAAGAGACTAGTGAGTCAGTCTGGTATTAGACACAGAGCCATCCTTCACTCTGTTTGACAGCAGAAAGTTTGTGAGTGTGTGATTGGTGTGCAAAATGATAAGTGAATTTCCAATGATGTATAGAAAGTGCTTAACAGCCCAGTATGTAGACAGAAGGTGTCTTTCACAAAGACTGTACTTCTGTTCCACTGGGGCAAGCATCTGGGAAGCATAGGCAATAGGTCTCAGAATGCCATTAACCTTTTGAGCAAGTACTACAGACATGGCAATGTCTGAAGTAGCAGATTCCAGATGGAAGGGTAAAGCCGGATTGGGGTTAACCAGTGCTGGAGCAGAGGCCAGAGCCTGTTTCAGAAGGGTCACAGCATTGGTGTGAATAGGACCCCAAGTCCAGGGGACATCCTTTTTTAGGAACTCATGCAGAGGGGCTGCCTTCTGTGCAAAGTCGCAGATGACATCCCTGGAATGGTTGACCATTCCCAGGAAACATCTGAGTGTTGCCACACAGGTAGGAACTGACAAATCTTGTAGGCCTTGGATCTTCTTCCAGGCAAGGCTTCTGCCTTGTTCTGTGATATGCAGATCAAGGAAGATAGCCTCTTTCTGGCATAATAGTGCTTTTTGCAGGATTACATTTGAGGCCTGCTCTCTGGCAGAGAGTCAGTAACTCATCAAGGAGGTCATAGTGTTGCTCCTTAGTGGCGGTTGCTAGGAGTAAATCATTGACATACTGCAGAAGGCATTGTGGGGTAGAGAAACCCTACAATGCATCCATCATGTGTAGATGTAAGAGAGAGGGGCTATTGTGAAAGCCCTGTGGCAGCCAGGTCCAGGTGTACTGACAACCCTCAAAGGTGAACGCAAACTTGTATTGACTTTCTTAAGCAAGTGGCAGTGACCAAAACCCATTGGAGATAGCAAGGGCACTAAACCACTTATGATCTAGTGTTAGCAATCTGAGCACATCTGGTGCTGAGGCTACTGTAGAGGAGCAGCTAGGAGTGACCTGATTAAGCGTCCTATAGTCAATAGTGAGTCTTCAACATCCATTGGGCTTTTTCTCTGGCCAGATGGGTGAGTTGGTGGTTGAGACACAAGGCCTGATCACACCTTGCTGAAGAAGTGATTGAATGGTTTCTCTGAGTGATGGCAAGGCCTCGGGAAGAAAAGGGTGTTGCCTTTGCCAGTCATGTTCAGTGCCCGGAACTCCAATGATAGTTTACATTCTCCCACAATCATGTTTGTGTTTTGTGAAAACATCATGGTGCTTCTGCAGAATGGGTAACGGTTCTTTGAAGAACTCATGTCTGGAATGGAGCTATGACATCATATTCCTTGTCATTGACCACAATGGAGGCAACCACGTGGGAATCAGGAATCATGACCGTATGGTATTGCCCTTTGACTTGGATCAAGAGTCGATTGGCCAGATCTACTACACAGCCAGACTCCATGTCAGTTCAGCAATGGAATTATACAAAGACAATATCGGTGACGACAGTATGGCAAGTACAATTATGGCACCCAGTACATATGGGGGAACACCGTTACAGTGACAGTTTATAAAAATACTTGTTTTGAGGGGGCTTCATCCCCCATAATGCCCTTTGTGTTGGGCTTTGCCACCCGCACCCCCCTCACTAAAATAACCAACCCTGAAGTTGTAGCACTTCTGGGAGGGAGGAATACTTTTGTTGCCATAACTGTGCTCGCCCATCTTTACAACCACCATAATTGCAGTCCTTGACATTGCCGTCACCGATATCATCCTCTCTATTATTCTATCATTGAATTAATGTGCTACCCACAACCGTGTAGTACTAGGAAATCAATTCCTAGGATGCTGGGATGATGACGTAATACCATGAGGTCAAAAGTGTGATTCATTTTGAGGGTACCCAACACCACAGAGAGTACAATAAAATGGTAGGATGACAATCTAGTGCCATCCACACCTTGAGCACTGGTTCTCCATCTGGTGGACCAAGAGGAATTAGCTGGACCCTCATCATGTAGTACAGACACAGCTATGCCTGTATAAAGCAATACAACCATTTGGCGGCCCCCGACCGTGGCCTGAGTACAAGGCCGTCCATTTGTGTCAATGGTAAGATTGTTCACAATATGAACTGGGGCCTATAATTGTCAATCTGAACTAGTACCTGGCATCTTCAGGTGGTTCCTTAAAACGCGTGCCAGCAGGATCTCACCTGGCATCTTCCAGGTCCTGCATAGGATACAGGGAAGTTTGGATACTGGTAGTAGTGGCAATGGACAAAGCCTCAGAATTTGGGCCTGCTGCAGCTTGGCCAGAGAAGATTCCTGTGCCTCCTTGGCCTAGTAGGGACTGGGTTACAGGAGCTAATGCTGCAACAATCTAGCCTGGGATGGCCTCAGCCACTGATTGGACCTTCCCAAGGAGTGTGTGAAGGTTATTATTCTGTGCCACTACATCGCAGTAAGAAGGGCCTTGTCAATCATTTTGATTGTCCCGGTTGTCGTTCTGATCGGAATTAGGGTGATTCCAATTTCTTTGTTCCCATTTCTGTTGCTGTTTCCCCTATCTTATAGATCTGTTTGTTGTCAGATGGTGTGGCCTTGTTGTTCTGGGCCTTGCCTCCACCATGTAGTGGGTTGTGGGCTTGCTGGTAGATTGTACCATGGCCACTTTGGCTTTTGAACAAGAATTCAGATCTTGGAAGTAGAGCTCTTAGACATGCTCCATCCTTTTTAATTTTTTCTTCCTTTTTTTTCATATGTAGTTTCTGGGTTTTGGTGGGTTTTCTCCCGGCCCCTACACCCACACATCCCTGACATAGCTCATGCATGTGGAGGCACACACATGCACACCGTTCGGGACACCCCTTCCTTCCAGTCGCACCGTTAACCACCTGCACCGGCACTACCGGCACCAAACCTCCATTCAGTGATGGCAAGACTACAGGCAGGTGACCCCACCCCTTACCCAGGAGAGGTGAGTCAATGTTCAATCCTGCTTCCACCCTCCCCCCATGCTAGCATCTCGGTGGCCCAAGGTCATTCCCGAACCCAGGTCGCCGGCATAGTGCGAGGTGTGGCATCCAGTGCCTCAACCCTCAGTGCCACCAGCACTGTCCATCCTTCTGAGAATGTCTGAAAATGTATTGGTTCTGGGGAAAACTGTGGGCTTGACCTTGTCATGCACGGCCGGAATCATGTTCTGAATAAACAAGGTCTTGTATTCAATTTGGTCTCTGTCCACTATCTTTTGTGATAACACCTTGCCAGTATGGTAGGCCAATCACAACCTGTGATGGTATGATGTTGGACTTTCCTTGGCATACTGTTGGATAGGATGGGCCAACATAACATCAACCACACCAGGGGAATGTGAGGCAATGAGTTCCGCAGCAACACCATCAAAAGTCACATCCGTGGCTTTGCGGACATTCTCTGAGAGTTTCACCCAGAGGACCAGGTCTACGGTCTGCAAGAGGATCTGTACCTGGTAGCCCACTGGTAGACTGAGCAGCTTGCATTTGGAGCGAACCTTTTCCAAATGACAGCTGAGATTGTCATTGGGGGTCATGCGGCCTATGCTGTCAGTGATCTGCTGTGCAGAATGAGCTGCCTGAAAAGGATTTTTCTGAATTACGGGATGCTGATCAGGAAAAGGGTTGTGGGATTGTGCACTATGAAGGGTGGCCTCCGCTGCAGCGTCAGCCACAGAATGTACAAGTGACTGTTGAGTAGCGCCTCCCCTCAACATGCTTTCCAGGTGTTCTCAGAAGACCTATCTTTGCTCCTCAGTCATTTGTGTCCTAGTGAGGGTGGTCTCGATCATCAGATCAATCTCCATTCTGTCCTCCTTTTTCCGGATGGCAATTGGAGGGGCTAGGCCTCAACCTCCCCCCGATCATGGGGGTTCACCATCTTGGTGTCGCACATGATACTCATCATACGTTTCATGATACAGGGGCACAAACAGCGTAGGGTGCCACAATCTTGTGGGTGGCAGTTGGAGGAAGAGCCATATTGAGGGTGTGGCTGGGCACCATCTTGGGATCTGTCATCACCAGAATCATCATCTCCAGATGATGTAAGGTTGATGGGTGTGTAATGAAACTAGCCCATCACTTTGACGTGACCAGCCAGCACCTCTCACTGATGATGCAATTTCGCTATCTTAGCTCTGCACTGTGTGTGACTAACTTTTGCATTGTTCTGCCCAACACCTTTAAAAAACCTCTTTCTGTAACACTCTGTATGCGGCACTCAATTTGGACTTGTCCCTAAGCTCTTTATCCAGCTCATGACTTACCCATTTGAGGTCCTCTCTTAACTAGAGATGGGCGAAGTGGCCTTAATTTGCTCCTCGGAGTGATTCATGGAGTGAAGGCGAATTCACGGAGTGCTCCGCAACGTGAAGTGGAGTACTTCACATTATAATGAGGAACGCGAAGTCCATTGAAAACAATTACTCACATTACTCTGCCTTCCAAACCACTACTCCACCATCTTTAAGGCGAAGTACATTGAAAACAAAGTACTTCACTTCACTTCGCCTTGTTTTTAAGCTCCAAAGATGAATTGTGCAGTGATTCATCGGATTTCAGGTCACATGGGCTCTAGATTGTTCTGCACAGCTTCAGTTCAGGGTAGTGTGTGTAGGAAGCTGTAGGATACAGTCTGCTCTGAGAGCTCTCTGTGATTCAAACCCTTTAAAAGCTGTTAAAAAAGCCTTTTTGAGTAATTTTATTTGCTGAAACTTTAGTTCATCGATTGTAGGAAACCCTCCTGTGCTCATATCATTGAGCATTTATTGTTTGTGTATGGATTTTGAATATTAACGTACAACATTCAGTCTGTTTACTGAGAGACAGTGGAAGTATGCTTTGGGGGGGGCATATCTGTGGTGTAGGTAGATTAACTTGGAGAAAAAGACAGTTCTTTCTGTTTTGGTGATATTTTTCTTGTATAACTGTGTTAATGTACACACAGTAATATTTTCAATAATTTTTGACATTTTTTTGTTGACTGTTGTGGTGCAGCAGTGCATAATTTTAGTTTGTTTAAAATACGTGGTAACATTACTGAAGTTTTCAATTTGCTACGCTTTACTTAGTGTGTGTGTATGTGTGATGCGTGTCATCAAACCAAGCACCTTTTATTGTGCCACATAGTAATTTCAGCAATGTGAATCTGCTATATGCTGCAACTGCTTAATTTTTGTATTTCTTTGTGGTATCTTTACTGGTACTAGCACTAGTGACTGTTACTGCAGTACACTGCTCCCTCCCTCCCCCGCAGCCCACCCCAACTGGCAAAGGTATTCTTTTTCACTCTCATGGTAAACACTGGTTAGGTGTTGTGCCTTTGCATCTGCATCTCTTCAGTGCATGGCACAATCTTAATCTGTCTGTGCATTCACATCTCTTTAGGGCCCAATCTTCATCTGTAACTTAAGTCACAGTTGTTTCTTTAGCTTCCCTTCAGAGTACTGAACTGGTGTGGTGCATATCTCTGCATGAACATTTTACTCATTAATATGCGTTTTTAAGTCAGGGTCATCATCACGAGTCACTCGTAATACAAATCACATTCTTCATCATCACGGTCACAAATGCAGTCACAAATTATGATTCACGACCACGTCACGAATCACATAATTAATTCTTTTACTAGTTATTTGCATGTATCGTAAGCCAGTTTTGAAGTATCTCTCCAGGCTTCACCACCCCACCACTGTACTCATTAATAAGAGTTTTTAAATTGGGGAGCTTTGTGCTACAGCTACAGCTCATCGGGGAAGTACAGCCATAGACATTCGCATTCCTATACAGTTTCATATTGGTTATCTCACAGTGAATTATGTTCATCATCACGGTCACAAATTATGGTTCACGATCATGTCACGAATCACAGAATTAATTTTTTTAGTAGTTACTTGCATGTATTATAAGCCTGTTTTGTAGTATGTCTCCAGGCTTCACCACCCCACCACTGTACTCATTAGTAAGAGTTTTTAAATTGGGGAGTTTTGTGCTACAGCTCATCAGGGAAGTACAGTCATAGGCATTCGTGTTCCTTCCTGTACAGCATATGAGTTACAGTACTGTAAGTAGTGGTGCGCTAAGTGGCCCCAATTCGATCTGCAAAGTGACTCATTGACATAGGCATTTGCGTTTCCATACAGTTTCATATTGGTTATCTCACACCGAATCACGTTCTTCATCATCATCACAGTCACAAATGCAGTCACAAAATATGATTCACGATCACGTCACTAATCATAAAAATTAATTTTTTTTACTAGTTACTTGCATGTATTGTAAGTCTGTTTTGTAGTATCCCTCCAGGCTTCACCCAATTACCACCACTGTACTCATTAATAAGAGTTTTTAAATTGGGGAGTTTTATATACAGGCTCAGCTCATCGGGGAAGTACAGTCATAGGCATTCATGTTCCTTCCTGTACAGCATATGAGTTACAGTACTGTAAGTAGTGGTGCGCTAAGTGGCCCCAATTCGATCTGCGAAGTGACTCACGGAGTAACGCAGAATCCGCGGGGTATTCTGTAATGTGTAGTGGTGTACTTCGCTTCATAATGAGGAATCAATGACTTTACGTTATTTCACCTTCCTCAAACCACTTCTCCACCAATTTTAGGACGAAGTACATTGAAATCAATGTAATTCACCTCACTTTGCCTTGTAATTGAGATCCAAATGAAATTCTGCAGTGATTCATGGGATTGCAGGTCACATGGGCTCTAGATTTTTCTGCACAGCCTCAGTTCTGGTCTGGGTAGTGTGTGTGTAGTGGTAGCTGGAGACAGTTTGCTCTTAGAGCTCTGCGATTCAAAACCTCTAAAAGCTGTTTAAAAAGCCTTTTTGAAGTCATTTTTTTGCTCAAAATTTAGTACATCGATTGTAGGAAACCATTCTGTGCTCATATCAGTGAGTGTTTATTGTTGTGTGTGGATTTTGAATGTTAATTTAGAACAGTCAGTCTGTGTACTGTGAAGTGTGCTTTGGGGAGAAGCGTATTTGTGGTGTAGGTACATTAACTGGGAGAAAAAGGCAGTCTTTCTGTTTTGGTTATATTTTTCTTGTAAAACTGTTAATGTACACACAGTAATATTTTCAGTAATTCTTGACATTTTTTTGCTGATTGTTGTGGTGCAGCAGTGTATAATTTGTCTGTTTAAAACATTTGGTTATATTACTAAAGGTTTTCAATTTGCTATGTATTACTTGTAGACAGTGTGTTTGTGAGTGTGTGTGCGATGCGTGCAATTAAATGACACCTTTTATTGTGCCACAGAGTAATTGCAGCAGTGTGAACCTGCTATCCACCACACCTGCATGAATTTTTTATACTGCTTTGTGGTATCTTTACTGGTAGTGGATTGTTTCTGCCGTGCACTAATCCCCCAACTGGCAAAAGGTATTCCTTTCCAGATTTGGATTTGTGACTTGTGAGCACTGGTTAGGTGTTGTTGTGCCTTTTCATATGCATCTCTTGAGTGCTCAGCGCAATCTCTTAATCTGTTTGTGTGTTTGCAGTGCACCATTAATTCTGGGAGACTGCATTTCTTGTTACGCTCTCATTTCACTTCGTAAGCACTGGGGAATTTTATGGACACAAGACAGTAGCATTTCGTCAGCACTGGGGAATTTTCTGGATACAAGACAGTAGCATTTTGGGGATGCACATTAAATCTGGTGATTCTGTGTGTGACCACTGCGCACATGACTGAGTGCGCCATTAATTCTGGGAGACTTTGCATTTCTTGTTACACTTTCATTTCACTTCGTCAGCACTGGGGAGTTTTCTGAACACAAGACAGTAGCACCTTGGGGATGCACATTAATTCTAGTGATTGTGTGTGTGGGGTGCAGCCAGTATTGTTGTCACTCCACCTTACTTCGCATTAAGGTGAAATGACAATGCAAAGTAATAATCACAAGGTGAAATGAGCCTTTCCTATGGGGCACTCCATGTAGCGAAGTGACAACGTGAAATGCCCACTTTGCGGGCACTTCGCAGGCGGAATTTAAATTCGCTGCATCTCTACTCTTAACTCCTCATTCTCCTCTCACAAAGACTCATTCATCTTACTCAACAGCTCATTGTTTTGCAAAACCTGCTTTTTATCCTGCTTCAGCCTATCTCAATCCTCTGTCAACATGCATAACTCTTCATTATTATTCTGTACAGTACATTGCAAAAGAGTCTTGTTCTTACTATGCAGGGACTAAAGTTCATCTTCCAGTTGCTGCTCTTTCCTAGGACATTCAGATGCCTGCAAGTCCATCTGTTTCTTAAGAGCAGAGTGCAAGGGAACAAAACCTCACCTTGGAGGCTTTTATAGCAGCATAGAGAGCTGTGACCAACAGCCCTTTTGAATCACCCTTTTTGGCTGTTTGTCTTGCCTCTGAGTATTGGGTTGAGATCCCCAGTATAGGGTTATATGAGTTTTTCACATCCAGCGCAAAGTCGCTTCAGCCTCCATGGGAAGCGAGAATGTTAGAAACAGTGAGTTTCAGATCTGCGCAGATATTGGACATGGTAGAAAAAAATGGGAAACCCAAATGGACCCATCAGTGGTTACCCTGCTGTGTATCGATCCACAGTGGTTGAACCAAACAGACGGTTGGGTGTCTGCACTCATGCAATCCTGTAACTCAAAAGTGCCATTGAACAAGGTGAGATGGCATTAACCTTGCTCAGTAAGCAGCCAGACTTTACAAGATGCTATGGAGGTGGTATGGGTGTGTACACCTACTTACTACCCACAAGGGAAAAGCCAGTAAACAGTGAATCTTTGTTAGTTCAGACCACCTGCATACAGTCGCCAATAATGTCAGGGGTTTTAACCCTGCTCAGGTTCTTGGTGGTAATAAACCAGCAGAAGAAACAACAGACAAGTGTTATATGCAGTAATAAACTTGTTTATTACACAAAAGCAGACTTATGCCGTTAAAAACAGATCTTACCAAACAGACACTGGGAGCCAGAGTTTCCTAATTCCCCAGGGTATAAAGATGGTATCAGTGAGAATATGGAATACAATAACTTATATTTGGTGATAATCACCATAGCGACTACTACTTTCGTAGGTAAGTTAGATACATAAAACAAGCCCTATTGGCCAAATGTTAGGTGGCTCCACAGTGTTGTCTCTAGATATACAAAATGTGTAAAATCAGCTAAAATGAGAACACAGACTTATACATAAAACAGAAAATAAGTGCGGTGTTACAGAAATCTGCATAATGGCAGTGTAGGCTATACAATGACTTCTCAGAAGGATATACAAAGAATACAGATATGTATCCTCAGCATATTACTTATGCGTTACTAGCAATGATCACAGCAATAATGTTCCTGGTAACTTACACTTATACGGTAAGTATCAAGGCCCCAAATGTTAGTACTGATTATGCATATAAAATAACTTATAATTGCACAGTGCGTTGCCAGTAAAGGTGTGGGGACCAAATGTAACACTATGTAATACCATGCCCAGGAGTGTATTATTGTGAATATAAAAAGTCCATAACGTTTTAGGAAATGGCTGATCTTGGTAATCAGCTTTGGACCATGATTATATACTGAGACATCATCATAGGTCCAGAACTGTTTCAGTCAATCAACTTCTGATTTCTCCTCCCCATTTTATAATATTGGATTACATTGTGTTCCTGCAGGATCCTGCAAGATATCACTGACAGAAACTGTGATTACAGAGCTTCATCCTGGCAAGTGGCACTCTACATAATCTCACTTCCAGCTGTGACCCGAGATTAGGAGAAGCGCAAAGACCCAGCAGCAACATGTGCAGGAGCTAGACGATATAAACAACAGGCAACAAAAGTACAAAAATGCAAACTAAACTGTGCAAATAAAAAGCAACGACAATAGAGCTACCATAAGGCAATCATAGCTGCCTTGTAATTTATGAATGTTTATCATTTATTCTATAACTTTTCTATTCCAATCTAACTGTGCTGCAGTGTAGCCACCAGTGTGTACACTATGACATGAGTTCTTGTCCTGTCGTGGACAAGCTGAGAGCACCAAATTCATTTCACTTGGGCAGACTGGAGCCAAGTTTCTAATCCATCACTCCAGAGGTAAAAGAATCAGCAGGCAGGATTTTCAAACCAGATCCACAGGCTCATATTTTCAAAGTAGACTTCCATCTGCATTGACAGACACTGTATTAGATGGTCTAGCAGTCTGGGTGTAAACCGTGGAGCTTGCAGCAAAGAAAATGAGGAATGCACCCTTTCTTTTATGTATGCACCCTTTTTTATTACACATGCACCATTTCTCTAATGCATACACCATTTATTTATGCAAGTTGAAAAAAACTGGGGAAAATGTCACAGAAAAAAAGGGCTGTCCCAGTGGTGTGGAGGATTAACGCACCAGATGCTACAGCTCCTGTCATGCTGGTGACCCAAGTTCAGAAGTGGACTTGTGCCACTGGGGGTTAGCCAGGGTGGAAAGAATCAACTTCTCCCCTACCGGGAGGGAAGGGTTGTGCTACACTGCTCCCATTCTGCCACCATGTAGAGGAGTGGTGGTGCAGCTGTGGTTCTGACCAGAATAGGAGGTGGTCAACTGTCAATGCATGGTAATTATGTGCCTCTACACACATGTGCCTCTGTGCCATGGAATGCTGCCAGTTGCCATGGGGAGAAAATGGAGGAAGGAAATCAGTGTGGTGTGGCAGGTTGATTCCTGCTCTGCTCTGGACCTATACCATCACCCAGGCAAAGCCACGGCTGGATTGGGTCAATGCCGGGGGGGGACAGCCCCTTCCCTCCAGGCCTGCCTCAATGGGTAATCTGTGAGTGGCTGAATGGACGATACGTCCTGGAAGAGACGAGAGCCAGTCATGAGCAGTGAGGAGCTGAAGGGAGCCAGCACCATGCAAGAGAGAAAATACCTTGATTAAAAAATATAGAAACAAAATGTCGAAAAAATAAGGTCAGTTTTGAAAAAAAAAGGCTCCTGCAATTTGATGCAGTCGGCACACACAGGCGGAAATGCATTTTCAGCTGCCCTTTTTGCAAATCCTGTCTTTATTCTGGCTCTTTAAAAAGAATCTATGCCAAACCCACGACCTTCTAACAAAATAAAACAAAAACAAAAAAAGAACAGAAAGATCTGAACCTTAACTAATTTTGAAGGACATGGTCAACTAGCTGGATGCTATGGCAGTTACTATTCGCTTGTTTTGTAGCTCACTCATTCAGACAAATCAGCTTTTTCCTTTTCTTGGTGCAATTGATCAGATAGTTTGACAATGAGTTCAGTATTATTTCAGAGCTAATATTCAAGAGGTTTGCCACAACATTATCTGATGTTATATACAGATGCTCTAATATCAGATAACCCAATATATCTCCCAAACACTATGATCGTTCCTTTTGATACCATTTACAGAACAATAAAATATGTTTCAAATCCTTCGTGCTATCCAATACATAATTACATTCTGGTTTCAACAATTTATTTTCACATATTTAGCAAATACAACATTACTTTGAAATGATTCAAATCTGAATCTCTATATTATGTTTCTTTTATTTGGATCAGTTAACAATATTAAATAATTGTCAAGTCAATTATTTTTTTTTATTATACTTAGCCATGGGCTATATCTTAATTTGGAGACTTGTTCCAGATTGTACTGTTTTTCAAGTCTGATTCCCTTAATTGTATTTGTCTAACAGACTGATTATAGCAGCAATTGGTTGGGTTTTCCAAAATTTATCTTAGGCCAACATTTTGTAACTTTGTGTCTATATATTTCAGCCAATATGTGGCGAAATATCTTTCATAGGACTTTTTTTCCAGTCAAAGTGATTCTTGATGGTTTTTTGTCATCCATAAAATGCATTTTCAACTAATATAATACTATCATCCTACTTTTTTTTGTTTTGTCTGACTTAGTTCTGCTGTTACTGAAGAGGCTTGTTTCCTTGTGTAACCCATGGGAGGGGAAGAGTAGAGGACAGCTGTTCAATATGTAGCAGTAAAACACTGTGCAGCACTAAGTAAAAAAGTTTAAAATTACAAATGAATACAAAAAGTTGCAAGTGCAGAGAATAAAGTGAGGTACAGCTCTGGAAGAACACCTAGCAAGTGCATATTCAGATGAGGCAGCAGTACTTGGTGTATAAGAACAATATTGACAATTGCTGATTGACCTGAGGAGCGAGTTATTGCCCAATCATGTAAAGGAGGGGTAACTGCAGTGGTGTGGAAGGTAACCCAAGGCAGGAATGGGGACTAAGCCAGCTGCTTAACAGGATGGTTAAGGCATCAGGAGGAAGGGTAACAGAAAAAGGTGGGGAAGGGTTGAAGTTTCAACTAGTGCTGGAGGGAGCCAGGAGATGGGGAAAAGCAGAGGGAGGAGGGGAGTTGGTTACAGACTAAAGGAAGTTGATAGGAGAAGGCAGATTGCCCAGCAGAGGAGCAGGAATGAGGAGTGACAAAAGTGCGATAGTACCTGGAATAGAGGGAACAGGAGGTGGGGGGAGTTGGGAGAGGACAGTGGAGAAGTAAGTGGGAAGTGAACCAAACCAGTATTTGGATAGGAAAGAGGTACAGTGAGCCTGGTGACAAGAGGGCAGAGGGGAGATGGATAAGGATGAATTCAATAAACAATGGTGGGTGCAAGAGGGGACGTTTGTAGCAAAACAGTGAAAGGAGTTGCAGAGAGTATCCAATATGGTAAAGGAAGTGGAAGAAATCTGAACTTTCGTGCTCCTGCTGGAGCTTTAAATTAAGGCTATCTCTGTTGCAGGGATTTGCACCTCAGCCTGAATTGCCTTGGGGGTTGGAGAGGAGTTTCCACTCACACACAGTGGACTCTCCCCCCAACCACTGTAACTACCGAGAGACCTGCCCTAGGACATAGAGAATACTATAAATGATTAGCCCCGCCCGCCACAGCCCTGACCCAATCCTGGCATGGCTAAAAGTGGCACGCAGATTTTGAACCTTTCTGCTCCTGCTGGAGCTTTAAATTCAGGCCAGCTCCATCCCTGGGATTTACAGCTCAGCCTGAACTGCCTTGGGGATTGGAGAGGAGTCTCCCCTCACACACAGTGGACTCTCCCCCCTCCAACTGCTGCAATTACCGAGAGACCTGCCACAGGACATGGAGAACACTACCAGTGGTTAGCCCTGCCCACCCATAGCTCCTGACCCAGTTCTAGTGCTACCAGAAGCAGCGCGCAGATTTTGAACTTTTCTGCTCCTGCTAGAGGTTTAAATTTGGACCATCTCCATTCCAGGGATTTACACCTCAGCCTGAACTGCCTGGGGGTCAGAGAGGAGTCCCCACTCACAGACAGAGGACTCTCCCCCCTCCAACCACTGCAACGACTGTGAGATCTGCCCTGGGTCACTGAGAACATTACCGGCAGTTTTCTTCTCCCACTCATGGCTGCCAACCCCACTCACTCTCCTCCACTGATAAGACAGATTGCTTAGCAATCCTCCACTGTGGTCCTCATGCGAAGGGCCACAGCGCAAAGGGTTTCACACTGTAGGTGTCAGCTGTGGGAGTCAGCTGTCTGCCTGTCATACTGCCCCAGTGCTGACCCTTTGCCTGCTGCCTCTAGCCATTTCTCCAGTTGCTGCAACCTCATATCACCCCTTAACTGCCATATTTCTGCTCTCTGGAGTGTAACGTTTGAATAATAGTACTATCCTTTACCCCAACTTTGCTGGACTGTGGTGCAGTAGTTTTAGCATGCTGTTTTGTTTTTCAGTTGCAAAGCTTAATATTTTTGCTTATTAGCTACCTTTAACATAACCCCATGTTGATCCTTGATTTGTATTGCTACTCAAGTGTTTTAGTGAACATTTAGGGTTTGTGCCTTATACCATTTTGTTGCAACTTTAGGCTAATCTGCATAATGTGTAAGTTTGTTTAGTTCCTGTTTTTCCCTTCTTAATTTATCTCACCAGATTTCTGTCTCACCAGCCCACTAGGCTTAAGATTGTATATCTCTGTGCACTAGTCTGTCTCCTTTATATCTGCCTCACCTGTCCTAAACTAAGTAACACTACTATTGCTCTACTTTTAGGTGCTGCCTTGATTTCCCAACCAAACTGCTGTGTTTTCTTTTTTTGCCAGTGTTTACTCCCGACTGTTATAAATTGCAGCCCATGTTCTTTATGTTAAAGAGAATGATGCACCCATGCTACTTCCTAACAGTATGCCGGCTTGTTCTTGTCAGTTGCATAACTGTCTTGGACTATCCAGTCCCTGCCCTTTGTCCTCACTCCTGCGCCCCTTAAACCAAACATCATGGTTTCAAATTCTCTGATATGATGGCTGAAACTCCCCTAATCCTATCCTTAAGTCATTCCTTAGACCCAAGAATTTAGACATGATCATAAGGTACCTACAGAAGTTTAAACTGTATTCCTGCCTTTGAAAGATCCTTGCTGCAGACCCTCTCTCTTCTGTGGTCCACAGCTCTTTCCTTAATTTTGGCTGGTGATGTCGAAACAAACCCCCGGATCACCATGTAAGATAAGACCCAATAGTCAATCCCCATGGTCTCACACAAAGGAAATTAAGGTGGCACACCATTATATTAGGAGCCTCAAGGCCAACTTTCCCGAATTAGAAGTCTGGGTCTCCCATTATGACTCTAACATTTTCTGTGTCACTGAATCCTGGCTACAACACTTGGTTCCATATTCTGTGTGCTCATTTACTGGATATAAGATGCTTCAGGCTGATTGCTCTTCCTCTCAAAGGGGGAAGGGGGCATTGTCGTGTACTACATGCTCACTTGAACCTACTTACTCAGCCTGGAGTCACCCATCCCTTGTGTGAAGTATTTCACTCCCTACTGATCCTAGGAGAGAACAAGAAACTTAATATTGCTTGCACCTATAATCCTCACAAGGGAGGCACAACAGGCATGACCAAACTAATTGATTATCTGCTCCTGGCTATAGGGGAAAAACAAAATAATTCTAATGGACAATTTTAACCTGTACTAGCTCAGTGCTAAGTCCAAAACTTTCGAGCTGCTCCTAAGCAAAGCCCACCTCTCCCAATTAATCACCAACCCTACCAGATATTCCTCTAAGGGGGCCCACCACTTGCTGATAGACTGGGGTGTGACAAACAGGAAGGACAGGACCACTGGAGATGGAACCGTTGCTGGCTCTATCAGTGATCACTCCTCAGACTTCTGCATGGGGAATGCCTATACCTCCTCTTGCCCTCCCCCAAAGTGTTAACCCTGAGAGATTTCTCAGCACTGAAACCCAATGCCTTCCTTGCTGATCTTAGCTACGTTGACTGGTTCCCACTATACTCCTATCGTGATGTTGATTCGGCCATTGATTATTTCACCTCCTCCCTTCAACCTGTCCAACAAAAGCACAATCCCTTAACCAGGTACTGTGTGAGTGGTAAACTCACTAGATGGCTGTACAGTTTCCTGCTCTCCATGCGTAAGGCTTCTGTGTGTACAAATGTCAGACCAAATTCAAATCCATATCCCTACATTCTGACTGGCTTGCATATGGGCCTTGAGGAATGCTTGCAAAAAAGAAATCAGAAAAGCCACAAGTAAATACTGCAGGGATCTCCTACATGTTTTGACCAGAGACCCCAGGAGCTTCTGGAGCAAAATCAAAGGGCTTGTGGGCAATAGTCGAAGCCAAACCCCTCCTGACATGATTATAAATAATGTGAACTGCAATAACCATGTCACTATCGCCAATGATTTCAGCTCAGACTTCTCTGACCTAACCAGGTTTGAGTCCCTCATGTCTTGCCCCTCTGAGGTACCTTCACCACCCAAATGCCCCTCCATCCCACTATTTTACCTCCATACTCTCGTTGTGAGGTTATGTGACTCCTTAAATCCATCTCTCCCTTTGAGAGCATAGGACCTGATGGGCTTGAACCTAAAATACTTAGGTTGGCCAAATCTTTTCTTGCCTCCCCAGTCACCCAACTTTTTAACCTCTCACTCACTATGGCCACTGTCACCAGAAATTAGAAAGTAGCAAAGATTATAACAGTGTTCAAAAAAGGTGATAGTAAATCCACTGAGAATTACTGCCCAATCACAATCTTTCTCACGCTAAGCAAACTACTGGAAAAACTAGTTTCCTCCCAGATCTCTGACCTTCTCCAAAATATAACCTGCTATCTGCAGCCCAACATGGATTTAGGCTGGCTGACAGCACCATCAGTGCTCTTGTCAAGTTCACCAATGATGTAAAACCTAGTATGGATGAGGGCATGCTTACTGGGGCTGTTTTCATAGACCTTACCAAGGTGTTCGATTTCATTAACCACAACCTACTAAAACACAAGTTGGCATCCCTAGGAGTTTCCCCTGCAGCCTCTAATTTGATCTCTAGCTTCCTTTGCAACTGCCAGCAATTTGTTATGTTCTACAAGGCCCACTCTACCCAAACTACCATTAACATAGGCATCCCCTAAGGTTCCATCTTGGGCCCACTACTATTTCCCATCTTTTTCAATGAAATCCCAAACTCTTCTTCTCACAGCAATACCCTTTATGCTGATGACATGATGCTTTACTCTAGCTCGAAGTATCTGATCCTTATCAATACTAGGCTCAACTCTGACTTTCACAGAGTTCAAAACTGGTTGGTTCAAAATTGCCTTGTTCTGAACATCAGCAAAACTCATGCCATGCACTCTGGGTCCTCTCAAAAGGTTTGGGCCTGTGCAACTGGATGAGACATCCGCTTCCTTAATGGTTCCACCGTCGTTGCAGTTGCTCATTTCAAATATCTAAGTGTCACCCTTGATTCTACCTTGGACTTTTTGTTGCATATCTCAAACATTGGTAAGTCTGTTAACACCCAGCTGGGGCTCACCTACAGGGTCTGATATGCCTTGGCTCATGCAGCTAGGGTTGCTGTTGCCCAGGGTGTCCTGCTTCCCAACCTTTCCTATGGGCTCACCACTTTTTATCAGGCAAGTGTATGCAACCTCCATAAGTGTGATGTCTCCTACAATAATGTATGTCATTTTGAGTTACTGGCTCCTCAAATGATCCACCACTGCTCACTATATTCCAGTCTGGGCTGGCTCCACCCCCCCCACCACAGAGCATCTATATCCATAGTTATATGACTGACAACATCCTTAGATCATCCAAACCAGCCTCACTGTCCTCCTTGTTAACCCTGCCATCCTTTTGCTTCAAAGATCAGGCTCTCCTGGACATACCCAAGTGATCCTCCAAAATGGGTGAGCAGGCTTTCGCTTATTTTGCCCCTAAGGTATGGAACTCCCTACCATCTCACCTGTGGGTTGATTGGTCTCACCTCCCTTTCAAAAGAAAACTACTCAGCTATTTGAGTTCCTTAGACATATGCTCGTGCACCTGAATCTGCTAGTGGTTATTTAACTATCCTAATGATGTCCACTTGACTAGGGCTCTTTATGCTATAACCCTTTTGTTACTATTGTTTTTTGGTACTACTCTCAGTTGTGTTACTGCCCATATCATTTTTATGTTTGTGACTTGCTGAGTCCTGCCGGGATCAATTTTATATCCATATTGTTTTCAGCCATTTGCCTTTACTCCTGAATCAGCTAGTGGTTATTAATTACTCCTTTTATGCCTGCCTGGTTATTTTGCTCTTATGCCTGTCCCCTTGTTATTATTGTTTTTTTGCCTGTTAGCAAATATGATGTACCGTTCTTGCTGTTTTGTTTATTTGCTGATCTCTGTCTGACTTAATCTAATATCCACTTTGTTGTTTACTGTTTCATTTAATTTATTGTTACCCTGCTGTTTTGTCTTTTCCTTTTGACAGTTGTCAAAACCTCTTTTTACCATCTGAGGAATATCGCCCAGGTGAAACATCTAGTTCTTTCCAATGATATTCTAATATTGGTCCATGCCTTCACTATCTCCCACCTTGACTACTGCAATGCCCTTTACCTAGGGCTACTGGGGGTTGATATCCACCATATGCAGCTAGTGCAGAATGCGGCAGCTAGGCTACTGACTGGTACCTCTAGGTCCAGTCATATAACGCCTGTGCTCCACGGATTACACTGGCTGCCAGTACAGTGGTGGATCACCTTCAAGGTTGGTTTACTGACCTATAAGGCCTTACACGATCAGGGACCTGGTTACCTGCAAGATCTCCTTCATCCCTACTGTCCCTCCCGCTCTGTCGGATCCACTGATGAGGGATTGCTAGAGATTTCCAGGGTCCATTTAAAGACATCTGGGGCCCAGTCATTTAGTTTTATGGCCCCGACCCTGTGGAATTCTCTACCTCATCAGGTGGGAGATTTCCTGACCATCCAGAGTTTTAAAGCTGCTCTTAAAACCCATTTATTTAGCCTAGCCTACTCTGATTATTAGGCCGCTGTTCTATTTATTGAATTTTAAACTGTTGTATTTATTAATTATTAATATGTTTTATTTATTGCATTGTACAAGCGCCTTGATTGTTAAAAAGGCACTTTTTACAAATAAAGTTTGCTTTGCTTGCTTTGACATTGTACTTCTCCTGAGTCATGCCTGAAAATAGGCATTTTATTGTCTAGTGCACTCACCTGGTCAGCAAAAGCTTAATAAATTAATTGTAATAATTTATAAGTTAATTGAGTATGGATATTAAAATAGGAAGCCATGACTTAAATATAATAGACAGATAGATAGATAGATACTGTAAATAGCATCTATTCCAGGCGTTTTTTAATTTAAATTAACTTACAGAATCTACTACTTCTTGCACTATTAGGTCTAGTAATACAAAATCTGTTTCTGTTTTACTTTCCATTTTATGTAACTGCTGATTCTCATTCTCAAAGTAAAAATACTGTATTAGAGAAATATTTCAACCACTTTCCTTGTTCAATCTGTGCTTCAATATTTGGTATATAGTGTTTTGTTCCCTTAGCCACTAATGTCCAGAATATTCTGTGTCCTTCTTTTGAGTTTCTTCCAGAAATTAGCTCCATAAGTTTAGGTTATACTTCTTTTTTATTTTTTTAAACCAGAAAGTGAGGTCAAGGTTGATCTGGTCATTTGGTTGGATGCACACCATGACATTCCTCTGATTCCACCCAAAATATAATTTGGAGCATAGCAAATTCATGGTAGAACTGGACATAGACACACAGAAACATATACAGTGATGGCAGGAAAAGACAACTGGTTCATCCAGTCTGCTCATAAACCCTAACAATCTTGGGAACTATTACCCATTTAGGGGTTCTAACCCACACTATCCACCCCATGCTCCCCACTCTACTGCTACCACCCTGAGCAACCACTAAGCCCTTCTCTCTGTTCCAGTTGTGTTTGAAATCATTGATAGTTTTGGCATCCACAACATCAGCTGGCAGATTGTTCCACAGCTCCACCACTTCTTCTGTAAAATAAAACTTTCTCCCTTATCTCTTGAGCCTCCCCCATCAGTTTCCACTTATGCCCTCCATGTTCTTGAGCCACTACTTATTCTAAATAGTTCCTTGCAGTTTACCTTGTTCATTTCTTTCAGGAACTTGAAGGTGTCTATCATATCTCCCCTCTTTCATATGGCCTCCAGTGAGTACATGTTCAGTGCCTTGAGATGATCCTCATAGGAACTGCTCTGCTGGCCCTGAATCATTTTTATTACCCTACATTGTACTGTATCCAGCCTCGCCTTATCTTTCCTTAGGTGAGGATTCCAGAACGGGGCACAGTACTTCAGGTGGGGCCTCACCAGTTATTTATACAGAGGTAGTAATACCACTTTTCTTCTGCTGTCAATACCACTTTCTATCACCCCAGCATCCTGTTTGTCTTACTGTAAGCCTTGTTACACTGGTATGATTGTTTTAGAGACTCATGGATGATGACCCCTAGGTCTCTTTCCTCAAAGGTTGAGCCCCCTCCAGCCAGTACTCTGCTCTTGGGTTCTTGTTCCCTATGTGTATTATCTTGCTCTGTTTGGTATTGATTTTCAACTGCTGAACCTTTGACCACCTCTCTAGTCTTTGTATGTCTCTTGCATCTCCCTAACCCCCTCCTCACTGTCTACCCTGCCTCTGAGCTTAGTGTCATCTGTGAAGAGACACATCTTGCCCTGGATTCCTTCTCCCATGGACATATTGGAAAAGACTGGACCCAGGACTGAACCTTGTGGCACCCTATGGGTGACCTCTGTCTCTTCTGATTTGAATCCATTAACTGCAACCCTCTGTGGTCTCTCTTCCAATGAGTTTCTAACCCATCTGTGTCTTTCACTACACCCAGATCCTCTAACATCTTTAGCTGTCTTCTGTGAGGCACTGAGTCAAAAGCCTTGCAAAATCAAATTAGAGTAAATCCACAACATGGCCCTTATCCCCTACCCAGATTACACAGTCAAAGAATACTATCAGGTTGGTCTGACAAGACCTCCCTGCCATGAGCCTGTACTGTTCACTATTCTGGAGTCCATTGCTTTCCAGGTAGTTCACGAGGTCCTCTTTGACTAGTGTCTCCATCAGGTTACACACAACAGATGTTAGTAAGACGTCGGAGGTGCTACCGGTTCCAAGGGAGAGCAGTGCAAGAGGGGAAAAGATAATGGAGTTCAACTCCTGGCTGAGAGAGTGATGTAATTCTTAAGGGTATGGGATGGTAGGAGGATGGGGGGATATATGGAATAACAGTGAACTGTACATAAGGGACAGATTACACCTAAATGGGGTGGGAAAGGGGGTGTTAAAGAGTAAGTTGGAGGAATATATTGTTTCAAGTGTGTTTTTAAACTAGATTGGGGGAGGCAAGTATGCAGCTACCATGCAGGGTCACCAGTATGGGGAGCCGAATGAGCTGTCCCCCCATAACAACAATGAGTGCAAAGGGAAGGGGCCACAGAAGGGAGGGGGGGCAGTCCAAGGGGCCAAGGGGGGATGGATGGGAATGGGTGGAGGATGGTCTCCCTAAATGCGAGGAGCCTGGGTAATAAAATAGCTGAGCTTCAGGCGCTCATAGCTTAGGGGAAGGTGGACATCGCAGCCATAACTGAGACTTGGGCCACCCAACACCAGGATTGGGATCTGGCAATCCAGGGGTATAACATTTGCAGAAAGGACAGAGGGGGTCAGGAGAGGGGGAAGGGTGGCAGTCTATGTAAGGGATGGGATGGGATAAGATGCATGAGAGACAAGGCGGAGGAAGGGAGGACAGAGGCACTATGGATGTAGCTCCTGGACTCAAGGGGTAGAAAGCTGAGGCCGGGGGTGGTGTACAGACCACCTGCCCAGTTCAAGGAGCTGGATAAGGAGTTAGCAGAGCAGAATAGGAGGGTATGTAGAAAGGGGAGAGTGTGGTGATTGTGGGGGACTTCAATCTGCCAGAAGTGGATTGGATCACCTCTGCCACCTCCAGTGCCAGGGAGCACGTAGTCCTGGACATGTTCCAGGATGGTCTCCTGACACAGCTGGTCTGCGGGCCAACTTTGCTAAGTAACAGGTTGCACCTAGTACTGTCGAATGGGGAGGAAGTGAGGGTAATAATAGTTAAAGACCTACTAGCTAGGAGCGACCACCAATCGGTGTGGTTCACACTCAGGTTGAGTAGGGAGACTGTAGTCTCGGAAACAAGGGTGGTGGACTTCAGGATGGCAGACTTCGGAACGATGCGAGAAATACTGCAGAGGTGACTAGAGGGGGGATTAGGCAGGAAATGGATGCACAACAAAAGTGGGATATCATCAAACTTGGTCTATCAGAGGATACAGAGGCTTGCACCAGCACTCTGAGCAAGAAGGGCAGAGCCAAGAAGCCATGCTGACTGAACAGTAAAGTGCTGGAGGGGGTGAGGGCAAAGAGGGCTGCTTTTGGAGATTCAAGAGGACGGGGGACGGGGAGGACAGGAAGGCATATGCGAGTTGCTCCAAGTAGATAACCAAGCTGGTTAGGGAAGCCAAAGCCCCCAAGGAGCTAAGGTTGGCTCAGGGCATTAAGGGAGGGAGAAGGACTTTTTTAGATATGTGAGGGAAAAAAGGAAGTGCAGGGACAACATAGTGTGAATCAAGAGGGGCAGGGTCTGGGCAGAAAATGGTGCAGAACAAGCAGAAGCACTGAATGAATACTTCTGCTCTGTGTTCACGCAGGAGACGTGTGGTCTACTACCTCAGTGGACTGGGAAGGTGGGGTCGGGGGGAGGGGATGACTGATGGAATGATTGAGGAGATTAGAGTGCTAGAGGGTCTAAAGACACTAAGGGTGGACAAGGCACCAGGTCCTGATGGCATTCACCCCAGGGTGCTGAGGGAGATGGTGGAGATGTTGGCCAGGCTGCTGGTGGACCTGTTCAGCACCCCTTCCTGGACACAGGATGCATGCCTCTGGACTGGAGGATGGCCCATGTGGTACCTATTCAGAAGAGCGACACACGGGACGAGCTGGGCAACTACCGAGCTAACAGTCTCACTTCCATAGTGGGTAAACTTATGGAAGTGATACTGAAAGAGAGACTGGTGTCATTTCTCAAGGGGAATGACCTCCAGGATGGGCGGTAGCATGAGTTCATCTTGGGAAAGTCTTATCAGACCAATCCAGTAGAACATTATGACTGGATAACAAGAGAGCTGGATACGGCTCACGCTGTGGACATCCTATAATTGGACTTCAGCAAGGCCTTCGATTCAGTGCCTCATGGCTGGCTAGGGGGGGAAACTGACTTCCGTGGGGGTGGGGAAAAGCTGGAAAACTAGATTTGGAACTGGCTGAGGGGGAGGTAGCAACGGGTGGTAGTGGTGGTGGTGTGGATACTCAGCACCTAGGCCAGTGACGAGCGCAGTACTGCAAGGCTCTATGCTGGGTCCAGTAGTGCTGTTTGGGCTATTCATATCAGATATCTCACATGGAGTTGGGAGCAGGATCAGTCAGTTCACAGATGATACTAAAATGGGGTGGTGGTGGATGAAATGGACAGGTGGAAACAACTACAAGGGGACCTAAACAAACTGGAGCAGTGGTCGGAGAGGTGGCAGCTGAGCTTTTCAATATAAAGAAGTGCAGGGTTATGCACTTCAGGGCCAAGAACCTGAAGAGAGGCTATTGGTTGAGGAGGAGTGCGGCTGGGGGACACCGAGGAAGAGAAGGACCTTGGGGTGATGGTAATGGAGAGCATGAACAACTCTGTTCAATGCAGGAAAGCTGCAGCTAAGGCTAACAACATAGAAACAGAATCTGATGGCAGACAAGGACTGCTTGGCTCACCTAGTCTGTCCATTTCTCTACCTAATGGATAAGCTGCAGATCCTAGTTAACCAACAGCCTACTTCCTCCTATCCCCCACTAGAATTGCCTTATGTCTGTCCCATGCATTCTTGAATTCCCCCACTGTTTTTAACTCCATGACCTCCTCAGGAAAGCCGTTCCATACATCCACAACCGTCTCCATGAAAAAATGCTTCCTCACATTACATCTGAGCCGTCCCCCATCAGTCTTCAAATTGTGCCCCCTTGTTCTTGCACATCTCTTTTTCTGAAAGATGCTACCCTCTTGGACCTTGTTGATTCCCTTGAGGTACTTGCAAGTTTCTATCATGTCCCCCCTCTCCCTCCTTTTCTCAAGGGTAAACATATTAAGCCCCTTTAGTCTCTTTGTATGGCTTCTGGTGCAGACACTGCACCATTTCAGTTGTCATCCTCTGGACAGCCTCCATCCTGTCTATGTCCTTGCAGAGATGGGGTCTCCAGAACTGCACGCGGTACTACAGGTGGGGTCTCACCAACTGTGTACAGTGGGATAACAACTTATTGTTTTCTACTGATGATGCCTCTCCCTATGCATCCCATTATTCCCCCAGCCCTCCTTACTGCTTTCTCACATTGCTTGCCCACCTTTAGGTCATCTGATATGACTACTCCAGGTCTCTTTCCATTTCTGTTATTGTTAGTATCTCACTCCCCACTGTGTACTCTTCCCCTTGGTTTTTGTTTCCCAGGTGCATTACTTTGCACTTCTTTGTGTTGAATCTAAGCTGCCATACATTTGACCATTCCTTCAACCATGCCAAGTCCCTTCTCATCCTTTCCACCCCACCTTGTGTTTCAACCCTGTTGCAGATCTTTGTGTTGTCTGCAAAGAGACATACTTTTCCTTCTAGTCCATCCGCAATGTCACTTATAAAGACATTAAGGAGGACAGTTCCGAGTACTGAACCCTGTGGTACCCTGCTAGTAACCCCCTTTCTTCAGAGTGGACTCTGTTTACTATTACCCTCTGCATCCTGATGTCCAGCCAATTTTTTACCCAGGCTACCACCTTGGGACCCACTCCCAGACTGACTAACTTGTTTATTAATCTTCTGTGGGGGACTGTGTCAAATGCCTTGCTGAAGTCTAGGTAGGCAAGGTTTAAAAAGATGCTGGGGTGTATTGTAAGGGGATTCTCCTCCAGGTGTAGGAAAGTGATCCTGCCCCTCTACAGTTCCTTGGTCAGGCCACACTTGGAGTACTGCATGCAGTACTGACATCCATATCTGAAGAAGGATATTAGACTACTGGAGGGGGTGCAGCATAGGGCAACAAAAATGTTATGGGGGATGGAGGGCAAAACCTAAGAGAACAGGCTGAATGAACTAAGTATGTACACCCTGGAAGAGAGGTGGGATGGGGGGATATGTCTGAAACATTCAAGTACTTGAGGGAGATAAACAAAGCTGGTGCTGATGGGTTAGAAACATAGAAACATAGAATTTGACGGCAGATAAGGACCGCTTGGCCCACCCAGTCGGCCCATTTCCCTACCTAATGGATAAGCTGCAGATCCTAGTTAACCAGCAGCCTACTTCTTCCTACCCCCACCCCCTAGAATTGCCTTATGACTGTCCCATGCATACTTGAATTCCACCACTGTTTTTGACTCCACAACCTCCTCCGGAAGGCTGCTCCATGCATCCACAACCATCTCTGTGAAAAAATACTTCCTTAAATTACCTCTGAGCCACCCCTTCTATCTTCAAATTTATGCCCCCTTCTTCTTGCACACCTCTTTTTTTGAAAGATGCTATCCTCTTGGACTTTGTTGATTCCCTTGAGGTACTTGAAAGTTTCTATCATGTCCCCCCTCTACCTCCTTTCCTCGAGGCTATACATATTAAGCTCCTTAAGTCTCTTTTAGTATGTCTTCGAAAGTGACCCTGCACCATTTTAGTTGCCCTCCTCTGACAGCTTTCATCCTGTCTATGTCTTTGGGGAGATTGGGTTCCAGAACTGCACGTAGTACTCCAGATGGGTCTCACCAGCTGTCTGTACAGAAGGATAATAACTTTTTGTTTTCTACTGGTGATGCCTCTCCCTATGCATCCCGGTATCCCCCCAGCCCTCCTTGCTGCCCTCTCACATTGCTTGCCCACCTTTAGGTCATCTGATATGACTACCCCTAGGTCCCGTTCCATTTTTGTTGTTGTTAGTATCTCACCCCCCATTGTGTACTCTTCCCCTGGATTTTTGTTTCCCAGGTGCATTACCTTGCACTTCTTAGCATTGAATCTAAGCTGCCATACATTTGACCATTCCTCTAACCTTGCCAAGTCCCTTCTCATCCTTTCCACCCCACCTCATGCATCAACTCTGTTGCAGATCTTTGTGTCATCTGCAAAGAGACATACTTTTCCTTCCAGTCCCTCTGCAATGTCACTTATAAAGACATTGAAGAGGACCGGTCCTAATACTGAACCCTGCGGTACCCCACTAGTAACCCCCCTTTCTTCAGAGTGGACTCCATTTACTATTACTTCTGTGTCCTATTCTCCAGCCAATTCTTTACCCAGGCTGTCATCTTGGGACCCACCCCAGGCTGGCTAACTTATTATTAATCTTTTATGTGGGACTGTGTCAAATGCCTTGCTAAAGTCTAGTTAGGCCATGTCCACAGCCCCTCCCTGATCTACTACTTTGGTCACCCAGTCAAAGAAATCTATCAGATTTGTCTGGCATGACCTTCCCGCTGTGAATCCATGCTGCCTTGGGTCCTGTGCCCCTCTTGCCTCTAGATACTAGACAGTTCTTTCCTTCAGAAGTGATTCCATCATTTTCCCTGCCACTGAGGTTAAACTAACAGGTCTGTAGTTTCCTGCTTCTGCCTTGCTCCCACTTTTGTGAAGGGGAATCACATCTGCCCTCCTCCAGTCCTCGGGTACCACCCCAGCCTCCCATGATTTGTTAAAGAGGGTAGTCAGTGGTGTCACTAGTTCTACCCTTAGTTCTTTTAGAATTCTGGGATGAACTCATAAGGCCCCATTGCTTTGTTGTCCACCTTCAGTTTTAAGAGTTCTTTCAGAACCCTTTCTTTATGTAAATGGGCTGGTATCAACTTCTGTATCCAGAGTGTTTCTACTGTTTGTTTTAGGTACTCCCTCTTCCTTTGTAAATACTGAGCAAAAATATTTGTTAAGTATCTCTGCCTTTTCACAGCCACCCTCTGCCCACCCTCCTCCCTCCCATTTATTAAGCCTCACTATCCCTCCCTTGGTCTTCCTTCGCTTCTCCTGATGTACCTATAAAAAGGTTTTATCCCCCTTCTTAACTGAGTTGGCTATCTTTTCCTCGGTTTGGGCCTTTGCTGTTCTGACTGCCTTCCCAGCTTCCTTTTGCTTTAACTAATACAGTTCTCTGTCCTGCTCCTTCTGTGATTCCTTGTACTTCCTGAATGCTTTCTGTTTCTCTTGAACCTTCACTGCCACTTCCTTTGAGAACCATAGTAGTTTCTTACATCGTTTCGTTTTGTTTATTTGCTTCACACAAAGGCTTGTTACCTCTGTGATGGCAGCTTTTATTATTCCCCATTGTTCTTCCACCCCTCCTTCCTGCCCATTTGCTAGTGCATTCCTTAGGCACTCACCCATTTTGGCAAAGTCAGCCCTCCTAAAGTCCAGTACTTTTGCCTTTGTATGGCTTGACTCTATTGCTTGTGTTTATTGTGAACCATACTGTTCGATGGTCGCTAGTTCCCAGATGGCTACCCACTTCTACATCTGTGATTCTCTCTTCATCTCCATTTGAGAGAACCAGGTCTAAGATTGCTCCCTCTCGAGTGGGCTCCAATACTAGTTGTCTAAGGCATGCCCCCTGTAGGGCATCTAGAATAACCCCACTCTTCGAAGTGGCTGATGCAACTGCACTCCAGTTAACATCTGGCATATTCAGATCACCCATCAGCATTATCTCCCCTTTTTCTGCCATTCTAAGTATACTTTCTATCATTTCCTTGTCCATTTCCTCCCCCTGAGAAGGGGGTCTGTATACAACCCCTGTGCGGATTGTGGTGCCATTGCCAGTCTCCAAATTTACCCACAATGCTTCTTCTCCTCCCTGTTTTCCCTTTTGACCTGTTGCTTTGATTCCTTCCCTTATGTAAAGAGCTACTCCTCCTCCTCCTCTTTTACCCTCCCTGTCCCTCCTGTAGATAGTGTATCCTGGTATGTTTACGTCCCAGTCATGGTTTTGTGTGTACCATGTTTCTGTGACTGCCACAATATCCAGATGTTCCTCCTCCATCAAGGCCACTAATTCAGGAAGCTTGTTACTCAGACTACGAGCATTGGTACTCATTGCTCTCCATTTTTTTAATGGCTTTACCTTCTTTTGCAGCATCCCCAACTGACCTTTCTACCTCGGTCTTTTTCTCATATAGTACCCTGTTTTGTAGGGAGAGGCTGGATTTTCCTGCTGCTTATCAGTGCCTCCCCCCTTGACTAGTTTAAAAGCTTGCCAATGAAGCATTTAAACCAATTGGTCAAAAGACTTGTTCCCTTCCTGGACAGATGCAGACCATCCTGCCAGTATAGGCTGGTGTCCCTCCAGGTGGAACCCCAGTCCCCAATGAAGACAAACCCCTGTGCTCCACACCATTTTTTCAACCATTCATTAAACTGCATGGTGCAAAGTACCCTCGCCTCGCCTCGCTCATGCCATTGACAGGCAGCACCAGAGAGAAGGATACTGTGTGTGCTACTTGTCTTAGGCCCCTCCCCAATTCTACAAAGTCCTTCTGCACTGCTCTAATCTCATGATGAGCCAAGTCATTTGTCCCTAGGTGGACAATGACATCCAGCTCAGACTCCCCGTGCAGCTGTTCTCATGATCCTGAGGATGAGCTTCCTGTCCCTCCAAGCCATGGCACCAGGCAGGCACCTTACTTCAGTTTTCCCTGCTCCCCCCAGTTCTATCCCCCTAATAATTGAGTCCCCACCAGGAGCTGCTTCCTTTCCTTGTGGTGTCCTCTGCCTCCTTCCTGTGGGCCTCCCTTGTGACAGTTGTCCTCAGCCTCTTAGTCTCCTCTCATGGGTGACCCATAGGGGAGCTATGCTCCCCCAGAATGGTGTATGGATTGTGGAGTGGAACAACTGACTGGGTGTGCCTCTGTTCCACCATTCTCACCCTCCCTGAGCCCATTGTGGTCCAACTGTTGTGCTTTCTTCACAACCTCTGAGTTAGTGGTGGTGGCTGTGGTGCTCCCTGAATGGGGGAGGTTCCCTTCCTACCATCCAGTGTGGCCTGGGGGAAGGGTTCCTTACTATTGTCCAGTGTGGCCTGAAGATGGGCAACTTCCACCCTCAGGGCAGAGAGTTGTCTGCAAATAGGGCAGCATCTCAGCCTCCAGAAAGACTCCCGGAAGACTGCTGCCCCACAGCCATTACATTGCACTACTCCCTACATGTTTATCTACTTTTTTTTTTTTGTGTGTGTGATTGGTTTGTTATATAGAAATATATATATTATACAATGTGTATGCTTATATTGTCAGTGCAGTGTGCTAGAGAGGATATGACAGTGATATGCACCTTGCACTCTTGAAGAAATGATGTCAGAACTCAGGTATAAAGGAACTATTTCCAGGGTGGGTGGGGTGAGGGGGGAAGGGTTGGGCCTAAACTGTGCCCTCACAAAACAATCAGCTGAAAGCTCTGACCCACCACTGCGATGAATGCCTTCCTGTCAGCAAGATGCCCTACACAACAATTTGTTAAGGAAGTGTAGGGACATGAGTGGGCATGGGCTAAGATTAGAGGGTGGAAGATTTAGGAGTGAGATGAGACATTACTTCACAGAAAGGGTGGTGTTGAAGTGGAATGCCCTACCAGAGGGGGTTTATATCATGTAAGACAGTGGGAAATTTTAAAAGGGCATGGGACAGGGCATGGGGGAGGTTCTGGGTGAGTAGAGCTAAGAATGTCCTGAATAGGAGAGGGAGGAGGGGTGGGGCAGCTGTAATCTAGGGGTGCTAGCTGTGCACTCAAGCAGACTTGATAGACCATTAGGTCTGTTTCTGCTGGCAGATTTGTATGTTCATATGTAAAACTGATAGCTCTGTAGTTAGCCAGTTGCTCCTTGCCCCCCCCCCATGTAGTGGGACTATGTCTGCTACCCTCCAGTCTTTTGGAACTACTGTTGTATGAACTGAGATATTGAACAGCCCTACCAGGGGTTCAGTTATTTCTGTTTCCAATTCCTTCAGCACCCTTGGATGCATCTTATCTCACCTGGTCCAGGGACTTATCTATCTTCAGGGCTGCTAGCCCTTTCTGAACCCTTTCACTGGTAATTGGAAGGCTTGGTCTGTTTTTCAATGGACAGGCAACCAGCCACTCCCACTTCCTGAACTATATAAGCAGTTCCTCTCAGCCTCCTTCTGAAGCACATTTTCTTTGTTGACTGGAGGCTGTGTCTGTCTCTCTGTCCTCTGACCTGCTGGGGCCTACCCCCCCCGATCTGCTGTTTCTGTTTGTCTCTGCTGGACTTTGGTGTTTATTTTCCTGCTTCTGGTTTGTATCTTACCTCCGGCTGTGTGCTTCCTCCTGTCCTTGCTTTCTGTGCTTTTTGTGTGTCTTTGTTTTTGTTTTGGGCCTTGTTCCCTGTTTTCCATGTTTATGTGTTTTGATTTTGTCTTTTGGGGCTTTGTTTCCTAAGTTCCTAGCATACTGCTACTCCAGAGCTCATACCACTTGCTTTCAGTTACTCACAGCTCTCAAATTACTTGAAATGCAACTGCAAACATAATCTGTGTGTTTCAGTTCAACTAAAGCTGCTCTCCATGTTGCATACTTGTTTTCACCTGATTCAGACTAGCTCTGAACCCTAGTTATGCAGCTCAATCATGCACTCTCAACTCATTCTCTTACCTCATTGCTGCAGTCTCATTGCACTGCATGGTGACAGCTGTTTTTAGAGCATTGTGCCTCCTTTATTTTATGTTTATCACAGTTTACAACTCAGTGTACTCAATACAGATGCTGCTTCTATGTTTGTATACCCTGTTATACTGTGAGGTCAGCTAAAGCTACTGCTGATGCAGTAAATTAGTTTCAATACCTGCATGTGGGTCTAGGCCCTTCTGACACTTTTTTGTTTTTCCTACGGCGGGGACATGGAGGTGTTTGGGGAGTCATGGCCCTGTGTGGCTAATTACTTATGTTCTAAATCCAGTCTCCACCGCCGGCAAATCCTCAGAGTAAGTATCACCTTTATTGGCTTTTTGAATGCCTGACTGGCTTGCCCCACTATTCACAGTACTGCTTCATTGCTACCATGTTTTGCAGACCTACGTGCAGGTCCGACTATTGCTATACTATTACTGACCTACGTGCAGGTCCACTCTTGCTTATGCAATCTTTGCTTCATGCCTACAACCATCCCCTTGGCTTGGATGTCTGCTGTACTCACTACTGCACCTGACCTTTGCAAGGTCTCAGCACTTAACGCTCATTCCGCTCCTTATCAGTTCAAAGGCATGCCAGCCACACCATTCTGGTGCATGTTTTCCCTGCAGCCGACGGTCTCGCTCTGGATTTTAAGTCCACATTTTGAGCATGCCTGATTTGGGGTGGGGTCCTTCCCACCTGGCGCATAGCTGGGAATGTCCTCACTCTAGACTTTGCTTTAATTGTTCACTATGTGACAGCAGCTCCTGGTGTAGAATTTAAGACTAGCTGTGAAGGGTGGTTACTCCAATCTCCTTTGGCTCTAGTGGTTCCACTATAATGACTGTCCATTGGCTATAGTGGTTTCCCTAGCAAGGCACCTTCACCGCATTCCCCCTACAACTGCCTCTGGTTCACCTGGTTTGTGTTTAGGATGAGTAGGCCAAGTGAGTCACTCAACAGTTGTTGCTCTCCTCCTCCCACCTTGGTTGCCCCGATGTTGCACAGTACTCTTGCAACCTTCAATGGCATTCCCACTAGAGGGATTAAGTAAGAGCTTTCCTCCAAATTGGAATGTTTTCCACCTCCCTTAATTGGGTTTCCAAATTGCAGCAGCAGAGGCATCGCTAAATAAAATATCCCAAGCCTGGAGAGAAGGCAACCTAGGCCTTGGATCCCAGAGATTTCCTCCTCATAGGGTTTTTTTTTCTCTCTCTCCTCTGCACCTCCGGTCATAACTGCTAGTTAGCATAGTAGTGTTCCCTAGTTTCTTTAGGTAGGTTCCGCTGTTGGATGGAGGTGAATGGTGTCCCTGCCATTCCCTCTCTCTTTAGAAGGTCCCCTCGGTTTAAACACAACATTGAATCATGCCTTGCAAGTCTGAACATCTCAATATGCTATCAATCTGCCTGATGCCTTATTCTACTACTGCGTCTCAGCTCCTGCCTGCTTATATGCTTCATACTACATTTCTTTTTGGAGATACTTTTTAAGGTACCTTTAGCCATGGGAATCGTCTCGTGGCACCTCTAGGGGTGGAACCCTCTTCGAGTGCTCCTTGCCTTTGGTTCCCTTACAGGGTGGTAATTCCTCCGGAATAGAGAGTGCAAATGCCCAAACCAAACTAACACAGTTGAACAAGCATAACACTATACTGGCTGCATAGGCCCTTGAATTGGAAGGCTTGGCCTGTATTTCAATGGACAAGCAGCCAGCCACTCCCACTTCCTGAGCTATAAAAGCAGTTCCTCTCAGCCTCCTTCTGGAGCACTTTTTCTTTGCCCCACCTTCCCCCCTCCTCCTCCTGCAGCAGCACTTCTCTCCTTGGGATCCTTCCTAAGGTACCTTTAGCCATGGGAATTGTCCTGTGGCACCTGATGGGTGGAACCCTCTTCGAGGGTTTTTTGCCTTTGGTACCCCTACAGGGTGGTAATTCCTCTGGAATAGAGAGTGCAAACGACCAAAACCAAACTAACACAGTTGCACAAGCATAACATTATACTGGCTGCGTAGGCCATTGAAATACTTGCTGTCTCATCTGAGGGATCCCACTTACAGATGCCTTAACGCTACTGTCTGGCAGAGGCCCCCTGTCTTTTCTGTGAATAGAAAGGAGAAGTAGTCATTAAGAATTACTGCTTTCTGACCATCTTCCTCAATTACCCTACCTCCTTCTGTTAGCATAACAATTCCTCCCTCCTTCTTTCTTTTTTCCCTAATATATCTAAAGAAATGTTTTCCCTCTCCCTTGACCCCACTCCACATTATGCAGCTCTGTATCTGCCTTTGCTTTTCTCTCCACCCTCTTGGTTTCCTTTGTTCTCATTTGGTACTCTCGACATTCTTTTTTCCCTTGCATTTCCTTGTACCTGGTGACGGCCTTCTTTTTGACTCTCACCACTTCCCTGACCTTTCCAGAGAACCACATTGGTGTCTTGTACTTGTTTCCTTTAATTACCATTCTCATGCAAGACTTTGTCGCCTCAAGACTGGCCCCCTTGATTTACCCCAGCTTTCCTCGACATCCCTGATGCTGTTTACTCCAACTACTTGTCCTGGAGCAGCTCCCTCATCCTGCTGAATTCTGCCCTTCTGAAATCTAGGACTTCAGCCTTGATGGGGGCTTACGTGCCCCAAGGGCAAGGTCAAACCCTACAGAGTTATGATTGCTGCACCCTAGTGGGTCCCCTTTCCTCTCTCCTACCATTTTGAGTTGGTGAACACCACTTCAAGAATAACAGCTTGCCTGGTGGATTCCTTAACCTGCTGCACCAGCAGGCAGTCCTGCAATGTATCTAACAGGGTCACACTTCTGGAGCTTCTGGATGCTGGAATGATGCAATCAATATCTGACAGGTTTAGGTCTCCCACCACCAGCTCCCCTTTTGCCACCCCCTCTAGTTCTGTCCCTAGCTCCTTATCTCTTTCTTCCCCCTGTCCTGGTGGTCTATAGATCACCCACTCCATTGTTTCTTGGCCGAAGATGCCATGAGCTGAACCCACAGTGATTCTGTTTCCCCATTACCTTCCCTGAAGTTTCCATCCTCCACTGCCTCTATGCCTTCCCTGATCTATAGGATTATGCCTCCTCCTTTACCTTTTCCTCTGTCCAGTCTAAACATGGTATAGAATTACACAAATGGCAGTACTCATCTCCAAAAATACATGTAACATGGTATAGAGACACACAAACAGCAACAATCATCTCCAAAAATACATGTAAAGTTTAAAAAAATCAAAAAGCCATGCACAGCTGCCCTGGCACTTCACGTCATAATCATGACGCTTGGTCCCCTGATGAAGTGTCACGATTATGACACGAAGCATCAGGGCAGCTGTGCTGTGGCTCTTGTGTGTTGAAGTTCACCCTATGGCTTTTTGATTTTGTTTAACTTTACAAGTGTTTTTGGAGTGCTGCCATTTGTGTGTTTCTGCCTGGTCTGAAGTTGGCAAACACCCATTCCGCTTTTTCCCCATAAACATGTCAGAACCAGTGTCTCTAAGCATGGTTTAGCCTAGGTCTGAGAGGTCCCAATCTTTATTCTATGTGGCCCAAATTTCCTTTATGGCTACTACTGTAGATCCACCTCAGTGTCTTCCACCATTACCTGAAGCTCACTAATTGTATTTCCCAGATTCCTGGCATTAAGGTGGATCACTTTCCATCTTTCTCCTGATCCCCTCTTACTTTTTCCTATTCCTTCTCTTTTATTGTTCCCCAGTCTCCCTATTTTTTTATATTTCATGCTGAATGTAGGCTTTGTCAGCCCTCCCTCATTGGCTTCTTCTGATGACCTAATTTGAACTTCAACTTTACTGTTACCGACCTTACTGCTAATAAGTTCCCTGCTCAGTGGGAGCCCTAACTAGGTTCCCCACCCACTCTCCCTTCTCAGTGGTTTCCCTAGTCTCTGTCTCCCCTGCAGTTAGTTTAACTGTCCAATGTAGATGTCAATCTTCTACACCAGACCACTGGCCCCCTCTCACATGAGGTGAAGGCTATCACCCTTGAAAAGCCTCCTGTCTTAGAAGCACCCCCAGTCCCCTACAAAGTGGTGCCCCTCCTCCTGACACCATCCTTTTAACCACCCATTAAACTCTTCAGTCTCTTTCTTCCTTACTCTATCATTTCAATTCCACCAATTGCACACAGGGAGGACCTCAGAAAAGGCCAGAGAAGCTGATACCTTCAATCTATCCCCACTCTGTTAAAGTTCTGCTTCACTGTTTGCACAGGCTGGTTCACTAGATCCTTAGTACCCAAGTGTACCAGTGGCAACAGCTCCCCCTTCCCTTCTCTGCCATCCTCCTTATTCTATCTATATCCCAGATGGCTGATGCATCATGAAGGTGTCTGACCATTTCTCTCTCCTTCCTTCCTTACCCACCCTACCCCACCACCCTCTCTACTCCACTAATCATAAAGTCCCCAATCACTAAGACTCTCCTTGCTGACTTTCTCCTGATCTCCCACCAGATGTCACCAAGTCATCCTGCCCATTTCTCCCAAATGACTCAGAGTCCCCCCCCCACCGATGGAGCCAGGTACCTGAGCTTCCTGCAGGGGTGCAAAGTGATTCTCTGTCTGAATGGTGTGCGATAAATGCCTTGTGGCTGCCACTGCCACCCTACCCTTCCTCACCACTTTCCATCACCCTGGGCCAGTGGACCTCTGGGGTAGTTGGGGGATGGACCCCAGCGGAACTAGTGCCACAACTAAGATATCTCATCTCTTGCTCCTACCAGTTGAGTATGGAGATCCACAAATCTCATCTCATGGACAACTTAGGCATGATGACAGCTTGTGCCCTGGCAACTGAGAAGGCCACTGAGAGCTACAATACAGACCGCATTGCTGCCTTGGACTCCCTGGCATCTTATCATATCTGTGCCTTGACATCCTGTCACAGTTTACCATGGTACTATGATGACATGAGGTGGCTGAAAACAGGGATGGAAGTTGGAGCATTTTTGATGGAGGACTTGTTCACAGGAGGACAAATTGTTGCTAAGAGTGCATCATGGTGTTTATCAGTGGGCAATCAACCAGAAAAAAGACAGAGTTCCTGACAAGGGGGATTGTTCTGGCAAAGATTTGGTTTGTCCAGCTCTTTTGTATTGCAGACAGATTGATTAACCCCACCCCCACCCTCCATCTGCGGTCTGACAGAGATTTTTCTGTGCAGAAGTGCTAAGAGTTTAACAAATTCTTTGTTGAAAAGATGTCCTCCATATGAACATGGATCTCCTCAAGTAGTCTGTTATGGGCCAGCAGTACCCGCTCATCTAGGGACTTAGGCAATCTGCCATCCTGGGCAGAGTTCAGCCAGGAGTTGAAGAGGAGTTGCTTTAGGTGGTCACTGGGCTATGTCCCTTTTGATGTGTTTTGGACCCTGAGCCTACCAGATTGCTTATTGTGAATCCCTGGAACACCTTTTTTATTGAAATTATTAGGTGCTCTTTGAAGAAGATGATCTTCCCCACAACCCTGGAAAGGGCTGTGCTAAGACCCCATCTGAAGACGTCATCTCTGGACCCTAGCTGTCTCAACAATTACAAATTTGTTTAGAAACTTGCCTTTTTGGGGAAGGTTATCAGAAAGGTGGTCATGGTGGTGGTGGTGGTGGTGCAGCTGGAGGTGCACCAGTTACAATTTGACATCCATGAGCCTCTCCAGTCAGGATTCAGGCCCCATCACAGCACTGAGACTACTCTCATCAAAGTGCTCCATGATCTCCTCACCTTGGGGCCTATGTACTAATGTCAGATAGTTTCTACATGGTGCATAACCACCACACATATGGGCATACATTACCAAAATGCACAGGCAATGGTCATGTGGCATGCATGTATGGTGTGCGCAGGCATGGAAATGCATCTTGCATGTACTACCATTGTAGCAACATTACGCACAGGTGAACAAGTGTGGCTGCATAATGGCATGTGTGTACCACACATATGTGTATTCATGTTGTACAATAGTTGCCTCAGAGTATGGAACTGCATGTGCAGCACTAAACCATGCAGAGGGCTGCTCTAAACTGCATGTATGTAGGGCCTTCATGCAGGCATGCAGTGCGGAACAAATCGCCAGGACAGAAAGGACCATGGGCATAGGACCGGATGGACCAGCACTGTGGAAGACCTGTAGTGCTATATAGGTTTAAATCCAGCAGAGTAAATTTATGTAAATAGTGCAATATACACCCACAAAGTAGGCACAATACAAAGATACTATAGGACACCAAGGGACAAAGGAACAGCCCCACAATACATGTGTGCCCCTGACACCCCAACATGGTACATGGGCATTATGCATATAGCATGCCCCACAGTGCCGCCTCATGCAGAGCTGCTGGGACAGCACTGAGACACATGGCCAGGCCCTGACCCAGCAGGATATACCAAACCCACAATGGAGTTGACAATCATGCAGCCGAATGTCATCGCTGACTGGAAGAAAGACTCAGATGTTAGACATATGTGCAAAAACATACTTTACTAAAGTGGGCACCGCTGGCCTTGCACTTGGCAAGGGTACAGAAAACAGAATACATCTATTTTACTGTCAATGGACAGGAACATACAAAAGTACACAAAACAACATATCCCCTGCTGCAGCCCTGGGAAATCAGTGTTTGAACAGGATGCCATCTAGTTCTCCTCCTGCTCATGTGAGCCCTCGCTGAACCTCCCCAGCATGGAGGGGCTGTACCCTTTCTCAACCAGTACCATGTTGCACAGTGGAACATGATACCTCTGAAACGAGAAGAACACAGAGAACAGGCATGAGTGGGGTGCATGGTCACAGCAAAACAAAGCCAACACACAGTGCCCCCCTGCATTACTTATATTTGAAAGCTCAACCAGGGCCCAGCTGTCCTTCAGCTCATCCTTATAATATGCATCCTAGTTGCTGACCTACCATGACAGCCAATTTTGCTGCTGTAGTGCCCACCTTGCCTGCAGGGCCTCCACCCTGCCCCGTCGAGCTGCTCCTAGTGCTACAGGATGGTCCTCAGCAACCTGCCACAGAAGTTCTGCGGAAACCTAAACAGAGGAACAACATCACTGACACAACACACACAACACATGGCATGCATGCCTCCTCGTCCTTTGCCAGTTGCATACATATCTCCCACGTTCCATCACCTCCTGTACTGCACCACCCTCCTCGGAATCTTGATATGTTAGTTTTGTCATCTGCCAGAGCTTGCGGGGCTTCTCTCTTACTCGCCCCATGGCAATCACAGAAACTGCTGCTAAGGCAGCCATTTCTCTCACTGTACTGTACAGTAAGGACCTGGTGATGCCTATGCATGCCACTTCACCCCACAAGTGTGCTGGGTACACGTCCCTTTAAATAGGCTCAATTCATATTTGGAATGTCTGTGCAGCATCCCTGCCAGGCCCACAGTCAGGGAAGGCACAGATGGGTATGTAACACACACTGCTTGGCAGCTGATCCAGGGCCACTCCACAGGGTTACACAGAATGTGCACAGGGCTACAGTACTATTAAATGTCCCTCTGCTGGACAGTGAGAGAGAGAGAACACAAGCAGGTATTGAGGACAAGGCCATGACCACATACATTCCAGCCACAGATGGACAACAATGCCCTGTGGGACACATATTGTCTCGAGAGATTCCGTTTGGACCAAGCCACATTTACACAGCTGTGTGATGTGATCCGTGCCCATGTGGCCCCAGGTACCTGTTGGTCATGGACTAACATCAGTCAAGAGAAAGATGCTATGTGCGTTCGTGTACTATGCCACAGGGTCCTTCCAGATGGTGGCAAATGATGTCATGGGCATCATCCAGTCCTCTGTACCAACGGCACTGCACCAGATCACTGAAACTGTGCTTGTGTGTGTGCATGAGCACATAAAATTCTCCACCTCACAGGCCAGTATATGGTCCATGAAGAAGATGTTCTATGCTACGCATGGCATATCAAATGTACCGGGGGTCATCATCTGTATGCATGTGGCAACCTGTCACCATCCTTGGATAAGGAGGCATATTATAACCAAAAAGGGTATCACAGCATTAACTGCCAGATAGTCTGTGATTCTGTGGGTATCATCACTTATGTCTGTGTCACGTACCCAGATTCATGCCATCATGCCTATAACTTTGATGGGCTCAGGCTGAGCACACTCCTCAGTGCACCCTGGGGCAGAGACTTATAGTTGATAGGTGAGTATCAGTACTCTACACAATTGTTACACTGGTGAATGCCTGGCAGCTACATAGTGCTAATCATGTCATTGACTCACTTAATAAGAGACAGTGGATATCCACTATGGCCATACCTGGTGACCCTGTACATGGAGGTGCACAGAGCAACAGAGGAGGCATACAGTGAGGCTCACAGGAAGACATGGTCCATTATCAAGAGGATGATAGGGATACTGGAGATGTGATTCCAGTGCCTGGATCTGACAGGTGGCACAGTGATGTTTGCCTTAGGAAAGGAATGCAGAGTATTCACGGCATTTACCATGCTTCACAACATAGCTGTGCACATTACCACTGGGTGACCAGGGGGACTTTCCAGAGGTGAGAAGCGGAGTCACTGTCTGGACTGGTGGCATGACTTGGACTCATGCAGGAGACATTCGACCACTGAGGGGGCAGCGTGGCACTGTGAGGATGCCCAACCCTGAGTGCCGCACTGCCCATGGTACGGGGCTACTGGTATGCATGCTTTGAGGTTCTATGTCTTTGGAGTTAAATGTGGTGGAGGATATATGTGATCAGGATATACATAGTGGTGGATATGTGTGTTGGTGGGAGATGTACAGTACATGCTTTTTTGGCACTTATTGCTTGTGGTGGGGGGTGGCAGGCATCTCTTCTTGCCCCATTGCTGCCCTTTGTGTATGGAACATCAAGTGCCCAGATACTGTGTATTCGCTGTGGCCTTTACCCCTGTGCTGGTCTGTGTGTCTGGGTGTGTACTGGATGTTGGTGGCAGGTGTGTCTCCTGCCCTTCAGGGTCACTCGGGCTGGTAGGTGTGTGTTGCATGGTGCCCTACAGTGGTGTTTCAGGTAGAGGTGGGGTGCCCGTGCCGCACCTGGATTTGTTCTGTGAGCCTTTCCAGTAGGTCCCCTATGCAGACAATGCCACAATGCATGCTCCTTATCTCTGGGGTCAAATCCTTCAGCTACTCTATGTTGTCCTGCTGTGCACAGAGCCAGTCCCATTCAAGCAGCCTCCCCTCTGGGTAGTATGTGTACAGTATACCCCTACTGGCCACTCTTCATATCTTACATGTGGGACAGCTGGAGGGACCCTTGTCCCCAATGGGACATTGTGTGTTCCCTTGCAATACATCCCTGTGTTCCACCATCTGCAACCAGCGGGAGGGCAGACTGTCTCAGGTGTGTTCCTGACGGTGCTGGCAGGTGGTGGCTGCAGGCCCACCACATATGGCTGGATGCAGGGTTCCACAGTGCCCCGTCAGCCAGCCTGGGCTGGCTGTTCAGGATGCGGCTGTGGATCAGGACTATGTGTGGGGGAGGGGTGGCTGTCTGTGGTGGGGGGTTTCAGCTCCTCCTCATAGTCCTGCGTGTCCCAGAATGGGACAGTATTGGTGTCCCCTGCCACATCTTCCTTCTCCGATATGGCCACGGGCTCCTGAAGTGTACAAGGGGGAAGACAAGTCAGGTGTTATGAGCCATGGAATAGCTGTGGGCATACCAAGGGTGTGTTGTGGGCCCCTGTGGATACAATCTACTTGTGCCATTCTCCTGACTCTGGCAGCCAGTGTCAGTCTCTGGGCATGGACCTACCTCCACAGGTGTCAGTTTCCCATCACATGGTCTGCAGGGTGCAAGACAGGGTGGTTAGCATGGCCATACTGTCCTGGCCCCCATACCAGTCCCTGCCTAGTACTACCTACCTGGCAGTGTTCCTTCCTCCTCACCATGCAGGGACACCTCAATGAGGGCCTCAACCACCATCCTTTCAATTTGGGACAGGCTGTGCTCCTGTGTGAGTGGTCCACCACCCGTGGCAGTCTGTAACTGCTTGACAATAGCCCACTTACACTTGATGGCTGACTAGAGGTCTCGCCACTTGTGCTTGATCACTGACAGTGTCTGTGTGCCTTTAGCCTGGCAGCTTTCATAGTAGCCTGAATATCAAGTGGCAGCCTGGCTTTTATTTGGATGGAACCTTCAGGGACTCTGCCCCATACAGGATGCCATAGTGCTCCCAAATATTAACAACCATGGCTACCACCTGTCCTCTGGAGAAGTTAGAGGACCATAATCAGCTGGCATCAGGTTTCTAGCCACATTCCTTTGTCTTTGAATGGCCACAATCCATGCCATCATTTACCAGAGGTAGCATGGGTACCGCAGGTAGTGCACCTTCCCTGCTGTCCTCAGACACAACATGTCCCTTAGCTTCCATTTCAGCATTCACTTCCATGGATGCATATGGGGTGGTGCTGATGTGCATGTATTGTGGGGTCAGGTAGGCCCAGCCGATGTCTGCTCCACATGGCCCTGCATGTGCCTGTGTGCCCCGCCAATGCCTCTGCCTGTCCTGCACACATGTTTGTGCATAGCACATAACTCCACCTGTCTGTGCAGTGCATAGATGAGAGCCACTGATACATCTCATATGGGTGCAGTTCTCATTCATTCATGCATGCATAGGCCTCCATTGGAGATAGTCAGCATGGGTCCATCCTGATCCTTCTAGATCTCTCATTGGTATTTGAAACTGTTGTCCATGGTGTGCTGTTGGATCATCTGAGGCACTACATGGGACCCACCAGCATAGTTCTGAGCTGGTTTGAGCACTACTTGACTGGGAGCACACAGCAGGTGGTACTAGGTAATTTCATCTCTAGAACTGCTGTGCTCAACTTTGGAGCACCTCAAGGCTCGATCTTGGCTCCCATTTTGTTCACGGTGTACATGTTTTCACTTGGTGAAATCATTAGGTGGTATGGTGTAGAGTTTCACTGCTGTGCAGATTAAACTAGGTTATACCCGTCCTGTGCACCTGATTATGGGAATAACATGGTCTCAGTGTTGGAGTGGTGCCTTTCGGAAATCAATGACTAGATGGCCTCCAACTGACTTAGTCTAAACACTGGTAAGATGGAGTTAATGCTTGCTAAACTGGTTCTCTCTGGGGTCAACTATGAGAAGTGTAGATGCAATGTTTCTTCTTTAAATGGCAGTATACTTTGAACTGTGGATATGGTAAGGAATCTAGGCATCACTATGGAGTACAAGCTAATGGTCGAACAACAGGTGCCAGCTGTAGCTCATAGTGGCTTTTTCAATTTGCACAACATCTCCCAGATCAAACTGCATCTTGTCCCAGAGGATGTGGTGATGACGGTACATGCTGTTGTTACCTCAAGACTGGATGCTGCAATGCTTTGTACATAGTGTAATCTGGAGATTTGATTTGCTATCTGCAGTTGTTCCAGGATGCAGCATCCCAGCTGGTGGCTGAAACATCTTGAAATGAGCACATCATGCTCTCTGCACTGGCTGCCAGTTCAGTAGTGGATCAACTTCAAGATTTGTTTGATAGCATACATGGCCCTACATGAGTTGGGTCCTGGATACTTGAAAGAGCTCCTAATTCCACACACCCTTCTTCGCCCTTTCTACTCAACTGATGTGTTTCTCTTCACAGTTTTCTGCTCCTACTTAAAATTTTCAGGAGAAAGAACATTTCGGGTTGGAATGCCAGTTTTGTGGAACTCTGTTCCTCTCAGTGTTTGCACAACCCGCTCAGTGGTGGCCTTTAAGGGGGCACTGAAAACATACCTTTTTGAAATGACCTACTGTTGTTAGTATGTTATTTATATCATTTATATTTATACTGTCTTAATTTATTAATTTATGACGTACATTACAGTTGGTCATCCCTGTAAGGCACCGGAGCCATTTGGAAAGTACACCAAAGAAGTAAAAGTTGATTTTTCCTTTCCTTTCCTTTCCTTTCCTTTCCTTTCCTTTCTTTTTTAAATATTCTAAGATTTTGTAATATTGACTGTTTTTGTGTTTCTTTACTGATGTGTTTAATTCACATTTTCATTCTACGCAACCTGTTAAATCATGTTTCTAGTTTTTATGACTACTTTACATATTAATGGCATAAGATCAATAAATACTTTGGTCATAACTTTGTAATTTTCCCTTGCATAAGTATTGTCTGCTAATCTGCATAGGATTTTCTCTTTTTTCTCCTCTGTCAAGCAGAAGTCACATTTTCAAATGCTAGACCTTCGACTACTAATCTATTTTTTAACTGCTATACAGTATGTATATATGTATATTGATTTATTGGTGTTTCTTTATATGTATTTAAAGTTTACTCTAGATCTAATGGCATGCAGTCACTTTCTTGGGATTCTCCTACTTCTGAGCTATTAGCAATCCCAATCTTCAAAACATCAATAAAAGCCAAGTCAATAGTTGATGTCCCATTTAGGGCAAAAGGTGTCAGCGCAACTACATAGTCACCAGCAGTTCATCAGTTTAGCACATATAAATTACTATCTTTTGCAATATTTAGCTGTTTTTGTTCTTATTTGTTCAGTATTTTATAAGTGGAATTTCTAGATAGAACACAGAGGGTGGCTTTTAATGGAGCTCAATCTGAGGACAGGAGGATGACCAGCAGGGTGCCACAGGGATCAGTTCTGGGGTCAGTCCTATTCAGTGTCTTCATAAGTGACATTGCGGAGGGTCTGGAAGGAAAGGTATGCCTCTTTGCAGATGACACTAAGATCTGCAACACAGTAGACACTCGGAGGGATAGAAAAAATGAGGAGTGACCTAGGTAAACTAGAGGAATGGTCAAGAGAGGGGCAGCTGCCAGCCTGGTGGTGCTGAGGGTTGAGGTGCTGGATGCCTTACCTCAAGCCATGCCAGCGACCCCGGTTCTGAAATGACCTTGGGTCACCAGGGAGCCAACATGGGGGGAGTGTTGAAGCTGGATTGGCTCACCTAATGGCAGTTCTTCACTCCCAGGGAGGCTGTCGCCCCCACCATAGTTCCATCACCACCCGGTGGAGGTCCAGTGATGGCGCAGGTGGGACATGGTGATATAAAGGGAGGGTGTCTCAAGCACAAAGTGCGTGTGCCTCCACATGTGTGCACTCATGCTGAGATAGGGATGGGAGAAAACGGGGCACAAAACCTACAAATCTACTAATTAAAAAAAAAAGTGTGGCAGCTACCATTCAATGCAAAAAAGTGCAAAATCATGCATTTGGGGCAGAGGAACCCATGGGAGGCTTACATGATGGGGGAGAGATACTGACAGCCACCAAACAGGAAAGGGATTGGGGGGGTAATCATATCAGATGACCTAAAGGTGGCCAAACAATGTGCCAAGGCTGTGAGGAGAGCCACTGGGGTACTGGGGTACACAGGGAGAGGTATCGCCAACAGAGGGAAGGAGGCAGTGATGTCTCCGTATAAATCATTAGTGAGACATCATCTGGAGTACTGTGTTCAGTTCTGGAGGCCGCATCTCCATAAGGACATACACATGGTAGAAACAGTTCAGAGAAGGGCAACAAAAATGGTTCCAGGCCAGCACCATAAGTCACATGAGGAGAGACTGGAGGACCTCAATATGTATACCCTGGAGGAGAGGAGGAAAAGGGGGGGATATGATAGAGACATTCAAATATCTCAAGGGCATAAATAAGGTACAGGAGGGTAGCATCATTCAGAAAAAGAGAGGTTCTAGAACAAGGGGTCATGACATGAGGCTGGAAGGGGTAGACTAACGGGTAATGTAAGGAAGTATTTCTTCATAGAAAGGATGGTGGATGCATGGAACAGACTCCCAGTGGAGATGGTTGGAGCACATTTGGCAGGGGAACTCAAAAACACATGTGATAGCCATAGGGGAACCCTAGTGATAGGAAAGAGATCAAAGCTGGAGATCAAGTAGGGTCTGTGGTTTCTGCAGCAGGTAGAAACAAACTCGGGCCAGAGCCAGTAGGGATGCAGCCAAGGAATTTGGGTAGAATTACTTTAAATTTGTTTTTTAATAGCTTTATACCAAATTTCAACTTAGCCTTGCTAAGACCCTGCCTCATGAAGAAGGGCAGAGCAAATGTTTAACTCCTGCCCGAAAGGTGATTTTGCACAGGGACTACTAAGTCAACTTTCAGGACACAAAAACACCTTTTGGGCTAGAGTTGAAAAATGACATCTGTCACATTAGTGAGGTGCTGTAAAGAAATGGCTATGGTAAAAATGTGGGGCAAAAATATTGAAAATTCCCAAAGTCTCGAGCCTGCGTTTGCAAAATTCAACGTAGGCTCATAGCTTAATTTTTTTTTTAAATCTATTTTTACACCAAATTTTCAACATAGCCTTCTCATTACCCTACCTCATGAACAAGGACAGAGAAAATTTCAACTCCTTCCCAAAAGGTGATTTTGTGCAGGGGCCACAAAATCACCTTTTGGGATGTAAAAAACATTTTGGCCGGGATTTGAAAAATGACAGCTGTTACATTCATATGGTGCTGTAAAGATACGGTTATGTGGGAAATTTGGGGTAAAAATATTGAAAATTACCAAGGTTATGAGCCTGCATTCGCAAAAGTCCACATAGTCTCATAACTGTATTTTTTATTTATATTTTTTACTCCAAATTTTCAACAAAGCCTTCTTATGACCCCATCTCATGAACAAGAGCAGAGAAAATTTTCAGCTCCTGCTCGAAAGGTGATTTCGCACAGGGACTGCAAAATCAACCTTCGGGATGTAAAAAAACAAAAACATTTTGGCCATGATTTGAAAAATGACAGCTTTCAGCTATGTTGTGAATTTGGGGGAAAATATTAAAAATTACCAAAGTTACGAGTCTGCAGTCCCAAAATTCTACATAGGCTCATTACTTTGCTGTTTGTTTTGATATTTTTACACCAGATTTTCAACATAGCCTTCTTATGACCCCACCTCATGAACAACAGCAGAAAAAATTTTCAGTTCCAGCCCAAAAGGTGATTTCGCACAGGGACCACACAATCACCTTTCAAGATAGATCTTCCTAATGACAGTTCAATTGTTCATGAAGTAGGATCCCAAATTATACACATTGAAAATATGGGGCAAAAATATGCAAAAATGTCCAAGTTATGGCACTAAGTTCAAAACCCTATTGAAATACAATGAACTGCATACCTGTTTCTTCAGTTTGTGGTCCCACTTTGACGAGTGAAGACAAGTCTGTAGTCCAGAGAGGATTACAGCATTGGACCCCTGATGGTTAAGTAAGGGCTTGGAGGGGTGTGGGGTGGTGGGTACTGAGTGGCAGAGTTGAGTTAGGGGACAGTAACGGTGCAAAAGACATCAATGGATGTATTTTTTATTTACAGCTGTTAGAAAATAAATAAATAAGGGCAGAAGATTCCCACTGTGATACTGGGGGACTGGGAACACCCAGTGTCACTGTTGTTTTGGGGGGGCTGAGAGGGAGGGTCGTGTGGGGGAGAAAAAAAATATGAATAAAGTAAAAGAAAATGTCATGAGAAAGCACGATCATAACACCGGGGGATTGGGCACCCCCAGTATCATTGTTATGTTTCTGGGGGTGGGTGGTGGGTGCTGAGAGGGAGGATCAGGTGGGGGATATCCATAATTTTTTTTAATTGGTAATTGGCAATCATGGCAGAACACGGCACACTCTACCATGACCATGATGGCTACTTGTCTCCACTGCGCATGCGCTAGTAAATGTGCAAGTGCAAATATGGCTTGGTAGCCACCTTGGACACGGTGGAGTGTGCTGTATTCTGCTGTGACTGCCAACAGTTAAAATAGTGCAGTGCAACTGCCTGTGGAGACAGTGAGCTGAGTGCTCCACAGAGATGGAAGTGACTGTATTGTAACTCTAACATGTTGTTTGCTCAGTAGAAATGTGGATGCCCTTTTCTCATAGCAAGGGCTGCAGGGCTATACCCACTGCAGCCATAAAAATGAGCAGACTGGGTTGGCCAAACAGTCCTTATCTGCCATCGGTTTCTATGTTTCTATTATATAATTTGTTTTGATCTTTGGTACTTTATATTTGATTACCATATTTATTACATTATCCTTTTTCATCACTGATTTGAAGTCCCCAATATAATTCTTTTGGAGTTAAATATTTATTTTTTCTGTTTGTTTTATTATATATAGTAAATGTAATGCTAGATTATATATTTGTAAACTTTTGTATTCATCAGAGGGACATATAGATAGAATAATGCATGGGGAAGTGTGTGTAATGAGGATTTTATGCACACCTGAGGTGTGCGATGCCTCATAAACCTCAAGAGCGAAGCTCAAGGAGTTTATCAAGGCATCGCATACTGAGGGTGTGAATAAAATCTGAGTTGATACACACTTCCCCACGTTTTATTTTTCATAATAACTGGTTCCTTTCATTTTTTTTTGGTCAGTCAGGGACTCAAGTGCTTGTTGAACAGCCTAACGTTGGTCTTGATTTTTATTAGAGTGTTTCTTTTTTCTTGCCGCTCTATGAATTTTTGTCTTTCTAGGTCACTTGGTTGCTGAAATGGTGATGAATGTGCTATTTTTAGGGGGGTAGACAGATGTTTGTAGACTACTGGTTATTTTTCATTTCTGTGAGAAATGTGTCTTTCTTCAGCCATACGTAAGTTAGATTCCCATTCAGCAGTTTCGGTGAGGTTTACGCAATTAAGTTGATAGCGTGAGTAGCCTGTCGCACTAGCCACTAGCATGAGAGTAATTTTAGAATTTTTTAAAAAGGTGCTTAATCAAACTCTGCTATACACAGATGATTATATACATATGTGTATAAGCAAACTCTGTTATACATGGCTGTGTATAATCAACCATGTAAAATGGAGTTTGACAGCTTCTGCCCACAGATGATAATCATCACTAACCAGTTTTATATATATATATATATATATATATATATATATATATATTTATACATATGTTAATAATAATGCAAATGCAAGCGCAAATGAAAATGCAAAGGGTAACGCACACGGTGGAGTAGACGGGAAAGCTAATGCAAAAGGTAACAGAAACGCAAGTGGAAATGCTAACTGTAACAGTAACAAAAATGCATGCCATTTTTTTCCCCCCAAAAGCTGCATTGAGAAACACAGTGAATACAAAGAATGTATGCATAATAATGGGCCTTGGAGCAGAAAACGAACACTTCGAATACTAAATCACTTATATCTCAGAAACTGTATGACATAGAAACAAAAATGTAATTTCATATAATTTATGACTTTCCTGGCTAGTTTTGCACTTAGCCCCATAGTGGGGGGGGGGGCTAAGCATTTTTCTGACAAAAAGTCCTTTTCCGAGATATGGGCCCCGAAAGGCGTGGCGGACGCTGTAATGTTAGCCTATGGGAAAAATTGTCAACTTTGGAGTACTGTAACTTTGCAGCCCTCTACTATTTTGTCACCAAACCACCAAAAGGCACATCCGTGGGATCTTGGCTTTCTTCCCTACAAATTGCAGCCCAAAAGACCAAACAGCTCTTTTGCAGCAGGGTGGCAAAGATTTCCTATTCTTTTGGCCATAGTGTCGCAAAGTAGTGTCATGATTTGCAACACTTTCCCCCCAAAAAGCACGAACGTGTCGAATGTGTGACACTATTTTGCAACACTACTGTTTACAAAAATTTCAAAAACATATTTCTGGGGTGTTTACCCCCCCCCAAAAAAAAAAAGACATGGTTAGCATCCTCAGGGCTCAACTAGGTGAATGCAGCAAGAACTGTGTGACTAGAGGGTCCCAAATTTAAATGCCAAGCATTTCTGTAACTATCAGCTGAAGACAAGATGGCAGATTTGCAACACTACAGGGGTCATTTGCGACACTAAAAACTGCATTTGTGACACTGACAAACTTTTTGTTAACTTTTCCCATTGACTACAATGGGAAACTTGTTTTTTTGAATAACTTTTGAACCGTTTAATATTTTTTTCACAAAATCTTCAAAAGGCACATCAGGGACCCTGGCCACATGTTCTGTGAAGGTTTTGGACTGGTCACACAGACTGTGTGACCTGTAGGCACGAGTAAAGAATGCGTAAAAATTGTAAATACCACTTTCTACGGTGCTATGTAGCTCCACAACCGTATATCCAACCATTACAAAACTTGGCAGATCCAGAGATCTACAGTTCCACTCCATGCATGCAAACCTTCAGGCAAATCTGTCATATGGTGGCAAAGTTATTAAGCTGCAAAATTTTATACTTTAACCTTAAATGGGGTACTCAACCCTAACTATAGTGGCACTACTGTGCCACTATAATATATAAGACAAAAACCCTCTGTGCGCAAGCACTGAGGCAATGGTTACCCCAAAAGGCATTTGGCCGTGAAGCCAAGTTTCAAAGAAATACAAAATCACACATACCCCCACAATGCAAAGCATCATGGGCTGCATATGCAAATCACCACAGAATACTATGCTGGATCAACTTTAAGCAGAAATGCAAGGTGCACCCTACGCAAACTGCATGAGAGGCCTGTCGGCACCATGCATTTCTGCTTAAAGTTGAACCAGCATAGTATTCTGTGGTGATTTGCATATGCAGCCCATGATGCTTTGCACTGTGGGGGCATAAGTGATTTTATATATATATATATATATAAATATATATAAAATGGGTAGGAAAATTAGGTCTGCACATTGATTGCAACCCATCACATGACCATGAGTATACCAGAGAACGACTGCCCACCTGCACTTTCACTCCCCTCCAAATCAATTTTGCCATTTTATAAGATAGATAACCCACTCTAGGATGTGTGGTTGCACTCTGATATTCGCACACCTTGGTTGGTTGATGCACTCGGCCTGAGGCCTCATGCATATCAATGCACACCAAGGCATGCGTATATCAGAGCATGACCGCACACCCTAGAGTGGGTTATCTGTTATATATATATATATATATATATATCTGCCATGCCTATGAGGATAAAAAAAACAAATATTTTTGATATTCTCAGGGTGGTCAGACCTACAGTGAGAAAATCACATTTATCCTCACTGTAGGCAAATTTATCCACACAGTAGGTAGTGATTCACTCATTTGGAATTCGTTTGCATATTCAACCTCACCAGCAGTAGTAACCATATTCAAATGCGAATAACTTTATAATGAAAAATGATAGCATGGTACTGTGAGCATGAAAGTTGTTCAGCACAAAAATGTCTGCAAAATGAGTAGTGTTTCATTTATAGCTAATTTTTTTATATATATAATTAGTAAAAAAACAGCAAAAATTGCACTGTTTTATACTTTTTTGACAAACTAATGCGAATAACTTTAAAACAAAAAATGATAGCATGGTACTATGAGCATGAAATTTATTCAGCACCAAAATAGCTACACAGTGAGTGGTGTTTCATTTATTTATTTTTATTTATTTCATTCATTTTTTGAAATCTCTGATTGCAACCTTTGAGCTGGAAGCTCGTTTGCAAAGGTTCCACATCATGACAAAACAGGAGTACAGTAGTTAAATTATACAAGTCAAAATTTTGTTAACAAAGAAAACAAACAGGCTACTGAGATACAGCCATTTACATGTTGGATTATAAAAGAATAGATATGGTACAGTATATGCAGCAACAAAATCATGTGTAACATAAGTGCACTAATAATGCAAGGCAGGAGAAGGAGAGAGAACCATGGATGGGAAGGGACTGGTAGCAGGGGGTGAAGGGAGGAGAGGGATAGTGAAGGAAGGACTAAGAGAGGGGATGAGGGAGGACTGCAGCAGCCAAGTAGGCCATGTCAAACTTTAGCGGATGAGGGAGTAGATGGGGGTGGGGGGATGAGGCGGGACATGTAGATCTGGGTGGAGGGGGGGGGAGATGGAGGGACATGGCTGGGGAAACTGAGGGAGGCATTGAGAGAAATATGAAGGCAAGGGGAATGTAGGGGGGAAGTGGAGGTGTTGATAGGAGCTTGAGCAGGTTAAAGGTAGCAGTCACAACAGCTTAAGGTTGCAAGACAGTCACAAAGCTTAACTTTGAATGGGCTGAGTTTAATACTGGATAGCATGTCCTGACTGAGATAGTTCAGCCAGAGGGGAGCATAATATGAGAAGGAGCTCTGGCCCTGGGCAGTGTGGTGGAAAGGGACTTTTAAGGTTAGGAAGTTCGACCCCCTAGTGGTGCGGATATTGTCGGTGTGGGAGAGAAGACTTTGAACAACAGGAGATGCAAACCCTAGCATAGACTTTTTAGCTAGAAGGCATACCTGGTACTGAATTCTACAGTCCAAGTTTAGCCACCCGGACTGAAATGGAGGTCACAAGTACTGTATGTGTTACGTGTGGAGCATCAAGGACAAGCCAGTGGGCTTTGTTGAAGGCCACTTTGACCCTCTTGAGGGTTGTATCAGTGAGAGCGCCATATATTACCAGTCTGTAATCAATCACAGATTGGACAGAACTGGTAACAGCTAAGTTTAGAGCACCATCTGTTAGGCAGTGCTTGTGCCTAAATAGTTGGTCAATCCTAGCATTGGCTGCTTTAGCTACTAGGTCAATGTAATGAGTGAAAGAAAGGAAACTATCCAAGATGACTCCAAGGTATCTAAAACTCTGAACCATCTGTAGGGCGGCATTTTGAAAGTTCACTATGTGCAATTGGTAGGATTTGTGCCAATTATGGAGGGAGGCAAACAGCATAGGTTTTTGTTTTGTAGTTTAATGGGAGCTTAGAGTTGATGAACCAGGACTTGGTGGCAGTGACATTAAGTTGCATATGTTTTTCCAGCATTACTGGGTCCGATTGGCTGGGAAAAAAACACTGCATCATCAGCACAGAGGAGGATCTTGTCCAGACATGCTCATGGAAGGTAGCTCAAGACAGGTTGAAAAGCAGGGGGCCCAGAATTGACCCCTGGGGTACCCCCATAATTTTGGCCCGGCTTTCAGAGAAGACGTCAGAGATTTTCACTAGTGTTCTCTCGGAGAGGTAACTTCTAAATCAACATACAGATTCAGGAGAGAGTTCCAAGTGGGTTAACCGGTCCAGTAGAAGTTCATGGTTGACTGTGTCGAAGGACTTGGTGATGTCAATATGAGTCGCACCCACCAACTGGCCCCGATCAAGAGCATCATGGATGTAGCCTGTGAACTCCACCCAAGGCATTGGTGGTGCTGTGTTGTTTTCAGAAGCCATGTTGCTCTGGGCATGTCAGCTGATATTTGTCAAGGTGGTATTTATAGATACATTTTCGTTTCTATTTTTATATAATTTGCACACACAAAAACAGTAGAAAATTCAACGTTTTTCTCTTTTTGCAACAAACAAATGTGAATAACTAAAATGAAAAATGATAGCATGGTACAGTGAGTACAAAATTTGTTTAGAACAAATATATCTACAAAATGAGTGATGTTTCATTCACAGACACCATTTAGTTTTTTGTAATTAGCAAAAAAAAAAGAAGAAAATTCAATTTTTCCACTTTTTGCAACAAACAAATACATATAACTTTAAAATGAAAAATGATAGCATGGTACTCTGGGGACAAAAGTTGATCAGGACAAAAATATCTACAAAATGAGTAATGTTTCATTTATAGACATATTTTAGATTTTGTTATAATCGGCAAAAAATGGCAAGAAATACATTTTTTTTTCACTTTTCTGGAGGTATGGCATAAATGGAATATGCAACCCCACTACTGGAAATACTGTCGCTATTTTTTGTTCTTGTGCCAATTGACCTGATGACATCACTTGTGGCTTTGCCACTCGTGATGTTATTGGGTCAAGTGGCACTCGAACAAAAAATATCAACAATACTTCCAGTAGGTGGTTGAGTATCCCATATATATATATATACACATATATTTATAAAATGGGTTGGTAGAATCATAGAAATTCCAGTAACATGATTGGACAGAATGCATCACATGACCGTGCATTATTTCCCAATGACCGCACACCTCCCATTACAACCGCACACCTAAACTACTTTTTAGTCTTCAAAACCTTCTCACCAGTAGTGAGATCGCTACACACCTGGCACACATAGGTAGCCACACACAAACAAGTGACAGATTCAGACTGCTACCAACATTAATATACAACTCCCCCTGATAAACTGCTTATTGCTAGAAGTTAAAAGTAAGACTCAGTGTGTTGTAAAACTAAAAAACAATGTTTATTTCCTTTACTTATCTAAGAAAAAAGATGCTGTCTTTACAGGGAGAATGAGTGGGAAGCACTTTCACTTTTATTAGTGAAATGTAGCGTGACCGAGCGTGGTCAATAATCAGTAATGACATGTAGGCAGAATCTGAAAGTAAGTCCCTCTCTGTTAAAAAGACACAAAGTAACTGTGTACTTTACATTATTTTCATGTAGAATCCTGTAAAACAAGTAACCAACTGAAGCAAGTGAAGAATGAGTGTGGAGCACTTTCACTTTCATTAGAGAAATGTAGTGTGACCGAGCGTGGTCAGTAATGGTATGTAACATGTAGGCAGAATCTGAAAGTAAGTCACTCTCTCTTGAAAATGCAAAGAATCCATGCAAAAAGGAAAAAGCTGGTGTCTGAAGCTAGTAGGGAGCTAGTGTACAACGAGGATGTCGGCTGCTTCAGATAGATGCAAGGCAGAGCAAGTGTTGCTATAGCAACAACACTTGCTCTGCTTTGCATCTATCTATCTCAAGCAGCCGACACCCTCACAGTACACTAGCTCCCCACTTGCTTCAGGTGGCAGCTTTTTTCTTTCTGCACAGATTCTTTGCATTTTCAAGACAGAGTGACTTACTTTCAGATTCTGCCTACATGTTACATACCATTACTTTGTAAAAGAGTTTCATTTAGAATTCAGGTTGTTTTGAAGCTGAGATAAGCACAGTAATGGGCTAGGAATGTTAGAAACACAATGGGACACGTGAGAGTCTTTTGCAATGCTAATTGAGCAAGTTGCAGCTTCAGTGAGAAAGAGAAACTGTTTTCTGAAGCAGTTTCCTTTAGAAGGCAAGCTGCAGTGCAGTTATCCTCACTCTGGTGACATCAGCAGAGTATGGATAAATGTCGATATCCTCACTGTGCTGATGTCATCAGGATTTATCCCCTCTGCAGTGGAAATAACACAGGATATCCTACTGAAAAAGCTCTCACCCCGTGGTGTGTATATGTAATAGATATACCACTCTGAGGTGTCTTGGTCGGCTCTGATACTCATACGGAGGCCGCGGGCCGGTGCTCAACCGCCAAGGCGATGCGTATATTCAGAGCGCGACTGCATACCTCAGAGTGTATATCTATCTTTATAAAATGGCTATAGATTTTTTTGGGGGTGGGTGGAAAAGTAGTCCTTCTGTGTAGTTGGTAATTAAATGATATGTTGGCAGAGGTGTACAATAAAGTTGTATTGAAAAATGAGGGAGGCAAGTATGATTGGGAGCACTTTTGGTGTGAAAAGAACTGTATTTGTAAATGAATTTAACTTTAGTAGCTCCTTTGGTGTGAAAAAACTATGTTCAGAAGACTTCATTCATCAGTCGAATATATGATCGCATGGTGTCATTTAGTGAGAGTTAGCACGGTTGAGAAAGCGTGTTGTGTTTGTGCCTGTAGGTGATTGCACCCTGCGTTGTTTCTTTCAGCCACTCTCCGGCACAGAAAGCCTGTTATTGCATGAAGTAGCTAGGATAGATGAGCTGGAATGGGCAATTTTAGAAGAAGTGAGAGCCAGTGCTGCCATAGCAACACCGCTCGCCCGCCAACGCTTCTAAATTACCCACTCGCCTCGCCTATCGCCGCCTCGTTCCCGTACAATATGCAGCTACTATTACCGAAAGGAAGAGAAACTAACACAAGGAGTCACTTTTCTGATTTTTAAACACAGCACGGGCGTTCAGCTCAGAATAGCTTCTCACTTTCTAAAATGAGCACCGCCGGTCACGCCACATTTCGCATTGAAAGTGAAAGTCGCAGGATCCATGTATTCTCAGTGGAAAGGCAGCTTTTTTACAGAAATGAAGAGAAGACAACAAAAGAATGTATGTTCTAATTTTATATATACAGTTAGGTTTCTGTTAATCAGACTGATTGGTCACAGTAGTTACAGTAATAAAAGTGGTTGTACACTGTGACACTGTGAAAATGGCAGGCAGGATTTGATTTTTAAATTAAATTTTAAGTAAACATTAATGGTAGGATGAAGAGATCTGTTTCTACAGTGTGGGGCTACTACTGGTATATTTACTTATGGGTGTGGGTGTCAGTTGCATATGTGTGTTAGTGTGGGTATCTAGCTGCACCAGGTGTGGAGTGGTCTTGCTGCTGGTGAAAAGGTTTTGAGGACTGGAATGTAGTTCAGGCGTGCGGTCGTAGTGGAAGGTGTGCGGTCGTTGGGAAATAATGCACGGTCATGTGACGTGTTTTGTCCAATTGTATAAGTGGGATTTTTATTATTTTACCACACCATTTTATAAATATATATATATATATATATATATATATATATATATGTATATATATATGTATATGTATATATATTTACTATATATTCATTATTGTCAACAGAACTTACAAGTTCACTAATGACATAGCAAGTATATTTGAAGTTTTTAAAATAACCTTGGTAAAATTCCACTCCATTAGTATATTTATAAAAATTTGCAAACCCCCAATCGGCCTTCCATATTTGCAGTTTTTATGTCCAACAACGTGGACACATACAGTACATAACCACCTATATTAAGATTTGCAGACATCAGCAAACTCTCTTGTAAAACAATATCATATTACCATATATGTATATCATACTCCTTATCAACTAATTTATTATCAATCCCTGTGATATTCCATCTTAATGTTTTTATTTACAGGAATGTTATATAAGCTATATTTTTTTACTTACGCTAGCCTCTTGTCTTAACAGTGGATTGGATAGCAAATTAGCATGTCTATTTCTAGTTGCTACTGCACTATTATTGTTCCCCAGAGCCAAGCTTTGTGAATCTTTTGCTAAAATTAAGTCTTGTAGATTGAGTCCTATTAAAATCCCCCCAACTCAACAATGTTCAGTCCCAAATTGTCTAATTTCTCATTTTCTATCATTGTTTGATTAGCCTAATTCCCTATTCTTCATATCTATCTATCTATCTATCTATCTATCTATCATATTATACAGGCACAGTCATGCCTATATATTAGGGCTGAGTAAACAATTTAATGTTAAACCCCAGTTTTTGCACCTTAATAAATTTGCCCCATTCAACCAATTTACATGAAATTTGGGAAACACAGCCTGTGTGTCAGGATCTCTTAATCTGGAAACTTTCATGTAAATCGGTTCAGTTAGGGCAAAGTTTCAGAGGTGCACAAGATGTAAAAATCTCAGTTTTTAAGACTTTTTTTGCTCCCCAATAACTAAAAAGGTATGAGGATTTGTAACCTGAAACTTTGAAGTTTGATACAGTTTGGCCTAAGGTATGTGCTTTTGTGTTTTTTATGTATCAGAGTCAAGTAGTTTTTAAATAATTTATCAAAGATGTTTTGCCACTGGGCATGTGCAGTGTTAAAAATAAGCATTCTATGGACAGCTGAATTTTTGTGAAACCATGATGCCCTGTTGTCCTATTTCATTATGCGTGTTGTATCATACACTGTGGTGTTTCATATAGCAGAAAGTTGTTCCCCACTTTAAAAGAGATATGGGAATAGTTGTAAATCACAATCCTGCCCTATAATATAAAGTGCAGATCTTGTAATCACTCATTAGCAGACCATCAAGGTACATCATTTTTGTAAAATTATGTTATGATCCAGTACTGTATATGATATGACACACAAAATGAAAAACCAGATAGTTATTTCCCTTTTTGAAAGTGATATGGGAGTAGTTGATTTTGTAATCAATTACACTCAGACCTCTGAAAGAGATAGGGTAACAGTTGTAAATCTCATTTTTCCCCTACAGTATAAAGTGCAGATTTTGTAATCAATCATGTCCCTGGTGGTCTAGCACCCCCAAGTCTGATCCCCTTTTATTAAAAGAAAATATGTCCCTGGTGGTCTAGCAGACCCCCTCCCTATCCACAATCTGCCCATAAAATGTACATATATCTTTCCTTGGTGGTCTAATGGACCCCAGCAGGCAGTGCCCCACTACTCCACCCTCCCCCTGTCCCATCCCTGAGCCAGTGCTTGGCACAGCCCTCTGCTCTCCACCACAGCTGAGCACTGACTGAGCTGTCAAGGAGAGTGTACTGTATACAGTATGTACTCACTGACTGACAGCTCATGCGTACTGTATACAGTACATGTTTCTTCACAGCTAAGTCAGAGCACGGCCATGGTGGAGACTGGACGGCTGTGCCAGGCTCTGGCTCTGGAATGGGGGGAGGTGGGGCACTGCCTTCTGGGGTGGGGGAGTGGAGTGAGGTCCACTAGACCACCGGGGAAACATGTCTATACATTTTATGGGTAGATCAGGGATAGGGAGGTGAGTCCGCTAGACCACCAGGGACTTTTTTTTTATAAAAAGGAGATTGGGGCTGGGTGGGTCCAATAGACCACCAGGGATGTGGTTGTTCTATTAAAATGGGGATCAGGCTGGGGAAAGCACTAGCTACCAGGAACATTTTGTTTTGTTTCTTTAATGAAATGGGGATTTGGGCAATACAAAATATGATAACGCTATACAAATCTGTTGGTCTGTTTTGTTACGTTTGGCCTATGATATATGGTCATGTTTTTATATAGCATTATCCTGTTTACATTGCCCCAATTCACATTTTATTAAACAAAAAATAAATAAAATAAAACAAAAAAGGAAAACACATTCTTGGTAGCTAGGGCCCCCCAGCCCTGATCCCTGTTTTAATAGAACAAACACGTCCCTGGTGGTCTAGTGGACTCCCCCAAGCCCCGATCCTCTTTTTATGAAAAAAAAAAGTGCCTGCTGGTCTAGAGAACACCCCCTAGCCCTGATCCCCTTTTTATTAAAAGAAAAAACATATCCCTGGTGGTCTGTTGGTCCCCCTTCCTTTTCTCTGACCTGCTCATAAAATGTACTGATATCTTTCCCTGGTGGACTAGTGGACCCCCCCCCCGTGGGCAGTGCCTCACCACCCTGCCCTCCCTTACTTCCAATCCCACAGCCAGCTCCCAGCACAGCACTCCACTCTTCACCATGGCAGGGCACTGACTGAGCTGTCAAGGAGCGCACACTGTATACAGTATCCACTCCTTCACAGCTCAGTTGGCGCCCAGCCATAGAAGAGAGCACAGGGTTGTACCAGCGCCAGCTCTGGGAAGGGATGAGATTGGGGGAGCAGGGTGGTAGGGCACTACCTGTTGGGGTGGGGGTCCACTAGACCACCAGAAAAAGACATCAGTACATTTTATGGGCAGATTGAGGATAGGGAGTGGAGCCCGCTAGACCACCAGGGCCATGTTTTTTTTTTTAATAAAATGGGGATTGGGGCTGGGGGAGGCACTAGATTACCAGGGACATGTTTTTGTTTAATAAAGGGGATTGAAGCTGCAGGGGGGCTGCTAGACCACCAGGGATACTAACATACATACTAAAATGCCAGCAAAATAGGCCTAATGGTCTCTTGATTCTGCTCGATTTTCAGCACCTGCACTGAGGGCTGATTTTGATGTCCCCCCTCCCCTTGGGTTATACTGTCCCCAGTCCCAGGTGTTCCACCTGTTTGGGCCTGGTCAGATTTACACTCCCCCTGTGTCTGTCCCATCCCCTCTTAAACCCATTCACAGTCTTCACCTCCACCAGCTCCCTGAGATGTTGTTTTTGACTGTACTGGAAGCCAGAAGCGCACTCAGTACAGTGGGAAGTAGCACCCTTATTCTGCTAAATTCAATGCCGTGTGCCTTTGTTGTTGTTTACCAACCACCAGATCGCTGCCTGGTTGTGGGCTCCTGATACTGTACTACTATGCGCACTGTCACTATGCTGGGTCGCCTGTAAGGTGAGAACAATTCCACAGCCTGCTACTTTTTGCAGTCTATATTTTCATAGTTGGGCATCTTTGAAATTTGTATAGCACAACCTGCCATTAGGCATTGATGGTTAAAACATTATTAAATATATGAACATAAGAAATTGCCAGCAGATAAAGGCCTTATGGTCTATCAAGTTTGCTTGATAGTGCAGCTAGCAGCCCTTATACTGCAGCTGCTCTCCCTCTGCTTCCCCCCTCCAGTAACCTTCCCCCTTACCTTGTCCCATCCCTTTTTGAAGCAGCCCACTGTTCTACAGGATCCAGCTTCCTCTGGCAATGCATTCCACCCAGATACCACCCTCTCTGTAAAAAAGTGTCTCCTCATTTCCCTTCTGAACCTTCCCCCTTCCAATCTCAGATCATGTCCTTGAGTGTCCCTCCTTCTTCAAAGGCCCTCTGTGCCTAACTTATTTATTCCCTTCATGTACTTGAAGGTTTCAGTCATATCCCTTCATCCCTCCTCTCCTCCAGGGTGTACATGTTCAACTCCCTCAAACTGCTTTCATTGGGTAAGTCCCCTAGCCCCTGGATCATTTTTGTTGCCCTATGCTGTACCCCCTCCAGTAGCCTAATGTCCTTCTTCAGGTATGGTCACCAGAACTGCACACAGTACTCCAGGTGTGGTCTAACCAGTGACCTGTATAGCGGCAGGATCACCTCCCCCCTCCTGGGGGATATGCCTCTGGCAATACAATCTAGCATCCTGTTGGCAATGGCAACTGCCTTTTTATGCTGTGCTGAGTTGTTCATTGCTCCCATTATGATCTCTCCCAGATCCTTCTCCTCTTCCGTCTTGGCTAGTTGAATCCCCCTAGCTGGTAGCTCCTCCTTGGGGTTTTTTGTGCCGAAATGCAGCACCTTGCATTTCTTGTCACTGAATCCCAGCTGCCAAGTGTCCGACCAGGCCTCCAATTTTGCCACATCATCTTGCAACCTCTGCCACCCTTCTAAGTCATCCACTACTGCTCCCATTTTGGTATTGTCTGCAAACAGACTGATCTTGCTCTTGATGCCTATTGAGATGTCTGCTATGAAGATCCCAAACAACGCCGACCCCAGTATAAGAGCCCTGTGGCACCCCACTTGTCACTGCCCTGGGAGATGAATGCTCCCCTCCCACCACCACCCTCTGCTGTCTCCCTTGCAGCCAGTTCACTACCTATCCCACCATCTTTGCCCCTTCCCTTGTGCCTTCCAACTTACTTCCTAGCCTCCCATGTAGCACCGAATCTAATGCCTTACTGAAGTCCAGGTACAGGACATCCACTGCATGACCCCTGTCTAATTGTCTGGTTTCCCAGTCATAGTACTCCACCAGGTTGGTCTGACAGGATCTGCCTGAAACAAACCCATGCTGTCTGCTGTCCTTCAGCCCATTAGCCTCGAGCAGGGAAACTAGCCTTTCCTTCAGGTTGTCTCCATCAGTTTTCCCACAATGGATGTGAGGCTTACCAGTCTGTAGTTCCCTGGCTCAAACTTGGGGTCGCTCTTGTGGAGGGGTACCACATGCGCCATCCTCCAGTCCTGAGGTACACTCCTCGACTCCAGGGAGGCATTGAACAGGTCTGCTAAGTGTTCTGCCAGGACTTCTGGCAGCTCCTTTAGCACCCTGGGGTGTGTGCCATCTGGCCCTGGCACCATAGAAACATAGACTTTGATGGCAGATAAGGACCTCTTGCCCCACCTAGTCTGCCCATTTCCCTACCTACTGGATAAGCTGCAGATCCTAGTTAACCAACAGCCTATTTCTTCCTACCCCCACAAGAATTGCTCTATGTCTGTCCCGTGCATTCTTGAATTCTCTCACAGTTTTAGACCCCACAACCTCCTCAGAAAGGCAGTTCCATGTGTCCACCACCCTCTCTGTGAAAAAATACTTCCTCACATTGCCCCTGAGCCATCCCCCTCTATCTTCAAATTGTATCCCCTTGTTCTTGCACATCTCTTTTTCTGAAAGATGCTACCCTCTTGGACTTTGTTGATTCCACTGAGGTACTTAAAAGTTTCAATCATTTCCCCCCCCCCTTCCTCAAAGGTATACAGTACATATTAAGCTCCTTTAGTCTCTCCTCATATGGCTTCTCTTGCAGACCCTGCACCATTTTAGTTGCCCTCCTCTGGACTGCCTCCATCCTGTCTATGTCCTTGTGGAGATGGGATCTCCAGAACTGGATGCAGTATTCCAGATGGGGTCTCACCAACTGTCTGTACAAAGGAATAACGACTTCCTGTTTTATGCTGGTGATGCCTCTCCCTATACATCCCAGTATACCCCCCAGACCACCTCACTGCTTTCTCACATTGCTTGCTAACCTTACAGTCATCTGATATTATTACCCTCAGGTCCCTTTCCATTTTTGTTGTTGTTACTACCTCCCCCCAACTGTGTACTCTTCCCCTGGGTTTTTGTTTCCCAGGTGCATTATTTTGCACTTCTTTGCATTGAATCAAAGCTGTCATACTTCTGACCATTCCTCCAACCTTGCCAAGTCCATTCTCATCCTTTCCATCCCCCCCCCCCATGTATCAACTCTGTTGCAGATCTTTGCATCATCTGCAAAGAGGCATACTTTCCTTCAGACTCTCTGCAATGTCACTTATAAAGACATTAAAAAGGGCTGGACGCAGTACTGAACCCTGCGGTACCCCACTAGTAACCCCCCTTTCTTAAGAGTGTACTCCGTTTACTATTACCTTCTGTGTCCTGTTGTCCAGCCAATGTTTTACCAAGGCTACCACCCTGGGACCCACTCCCAGACTGGCTAATTTGTTTATTAATCTTTTGTGTGGGACTGTGTCAAATGCCTTGCTAACGTCTAGGTAGACCATGTCCACAGCCCCTCCCTGGTCTACTGCTTTGGTCACCCAATCAAATAAATCAATTAGATTCATCTGACACGACCTTTCTACTGTGCATACATGCCGCCTTGGGTCCTGTGCCCCCCTGGCCTCTAGGTACTCAACAATTCTTTTCAGAAGTGATTCCATCATTTTCCCTACCACAGAGGTCAAACTGACAGGTCTGTAGTTTCCTGCTTCTGTCTTGGTCCCACTTTTGTGAAGGGGAATCACATCTGCCCTCCTCCAGACAGTGCTCAGGTACCACATCATCCTCCCATGATTTGTTAAAAAGGGTAGTGAGTAGTGTCACTCGTTCTCTCCTTAATCCTTTTAGAATTCTAGGCTGAATCCCATCAGGCCCCTTTGCTGTGTCCACTTTCAGTTAAAGGACTGGGATCGACCACCCTATCCAGAGTGATTCTGTTAATTGGATTAGGTACTTCCCCTTCCTCCTCTTTTGTGAATACTGACTAGAGGTATTCGTTCAGTATCTCTGCTTTTTCACTGTCCCTCTCTGCCCACCCACCGTCCATTCTTTCAGCCTCACTATCCCTCCCTTTGTCTTTCTATGCTCCCTAATGTACCTATAAAAGGTTTTATCCCCTTCTTAACTGAGCTGGCTATCTTGGCCTTGTCCACCCTCAGTGTCCTTAAGCTCTCCAGTACTCTGCCCACTGAGATTTCCCCATCTGTAACCTCCTGCTCCCATGCTCATTCTCCTTGGGTACAGCTCCCCCTTTCTCTTTACTAAATATTTTATTTATTTTTATTTATTGAGATATTCAGAAAGACCTTTGAGTCAAAGACTCATTAACAAAGGTTCAACGTCATACATAAAGGTACAAGGGCAACATTTGTTACAGAGATTCAGTACATTACATTATATGGTACATGTTACAGTATATTCCATTACATGACAGGCATTGGAATACATTGTTGCTCAGTAGGAGGTTTTCAGTCAAAGATAGCAAATGAAACAGTACTTTAGCGCAGCCATATAGTTGCAGTAGGTTCTGTAGCAGGCTGATAGTCATATAGTAATATAGGTGCAATTTAGTCACAGGGATCAGAAGCAGTTAGTTTAGTGAGAGATAAGATAACATACTGGTGGAAGGTGTCAGGGGAAATCACATAGGTTAGAGGCCTGGAGGTGCTCCCTTAGTCTAGATTTAAAAGGGCCAAGCCTCATTTCATTGGTTATTTGGCTTGGGAGTGTATTCGTCCAGTAAGGGGCTCGGTAACTGAAGGTTCTTTGAAACTGGGAGGTCCAACAGCGGGGTACCCATAGTAACGGCTTGTCCGAGTTACGGGTGGCCCCGACTGGCGATGCTGGGTGAATAATTGAGGAGAGAGTAGGAGGGGTGACACCTAGTACTATCTTTTTTGTCATTAGGCAGGTGTGATACCTGATTCTGCTGTCTAGGTTTAGCCAATTTGTGGAACTGTAGAGTGAGCAGGTGTGTGTGAAACGATCACATCCGAGGATGAGATGGCAGTCTTTGTTTAGTACGAGGCAGAGTCTGTTTAGTGCAGAGGTGGGGGCAGCACTGTAAATGAGAATACCATAGTCCAGAAGGGAGAGGACAGAAGAATTGACGGTAAGCCATAAAGCCTCGGGAGTGAGGCAATGTTTGTGCTGATAAAGAACACTTAATCACGAGTTAAGGGCAGTAGCTAGGTGAAGAATATGTTGATTATAGTTGAGGGCTGGGTCTAGTGCGATCCCTAGGTATTTAAAGGTGTTCACTTGATCTAGATGAGTTTGGTTGATGGTGAGAAATGGGGGGCAGAGGTTCTTAATGGGGATTCTGTGGATGTGAAAAGATCATGACTTTTGTTTTCCTGTAGTTGATTATTAGTCCCCGGGTGGTGAACCAATGTTCTGCTTCATGGAAAGAGTGATGGAGTGTTGGTGGAATTTAAGGGGGTCAGGATCGGAGGTGTACAGGACGGCATCATCCGCGTAGAGGAGCAGGCTGCCAGAGACAGCCAACGGGAGGGAGTTTAGATATAGGCTGAAAAGCAGAGGGCCAAGAATTGACCCCTGTGGAACACCGGAGCGTACAGGGAGGCTGAGGGACAGGATGGTGCCTACCTTGACCTGTTGTGTTCTATCTGACAGATAGCTGGCAAACCAGTTTAAGGCATCATTGGAAAAGCCACTGGAGGAGAGAGTGTTCAGTAAGAGGGAATAGTTGACTGTATCAAAAGCCTTAGAGAGGTCCATGAAGATTGCTCCTGTGATGTGGCCATGATCCAAGGCAGAGTGGACATGTGAGGTGAATTCGAAGAGGGCGACGGTGCTGCTATTGAGCAGAAGTACTCGATTAATGCTTCTGCCTGTTCTGCCCCTGTTTCTACCCACCCCCCCATCCTTCTTTATCCTTACTATTTGGTCCTTCCAACTCCTTTTCTCCCAGATGTACCTGAAGAAGTCCTTTTTCCCCCTCTTTAATGCCTTGTGCTAGACTGAATTCCCTGGACACCTTGGCTGACCTGACTGCCCTTGTCACCTCCCTCGACTCCTTCAGGTATTCCTCTCTGTCCTCCTCTCTCTGTTTTTTTTGTACCTTCTAAAGGCAGCTCTTTTCTTCTTTACTTTTTCCATGACCCCCCTGCTCACCCAGCATTTTTTTCTTGGCCCTAACTCTCTTACTCTGGACCCTTGTACATGTTATGGTTGCCTCCTCAATTCCTAGTTTAATGACCTCCCACTTCTGGTTAGTGTCCATGTTTGGATGGATCCTTGGCCAAATACCCTTGTACTAGTTCCCTCATCCTCCTGAAGCTGGCTTTCCTGAAGTCTAACACCCTTATGCCCATTCCTACTCCCCCTTTCCCCATGTTTATCGTGAACCAAACCGAGTGGTGGTCACTTCCCGCCAGCAGTCCTCCACCCCAGCTCCCCCACAAACTCACCATTTGCCAGCACGAGGTCTAGGTTGTTCCCTAACCTGGTTGGTTTGTTGATCATCTGTAATAGGAAACTGTCCTGGAAGGCATCCAGAAGTACCTGCTTCCTCCTATCTGTGGTGGCTGGGGTACCCCAATCCACTCCCAGCAGGTCGAAGTCCCCCACAATGACCGTGCTGCCCGTCCCACAGGTCCTTCTGCTCTGTCCTGCTAGTTCCCTGTCTAACTCCTGAGTCTGAGAGGGTGGCCTGTACACCACTCCCATCCTGAGAGTCCTATTTTTGGAGTCCTGGAATTGCACCCATAATGACTTCCCTTCCTCCCTGACACATTTCAGTCCTTCCCTCATGTACTGCGCCACACACCCTCCTTTTCCTTTTACTCTGTCCCTCCAAAATATCCTACACCCCAGTACTGCCAGGTCCCAGTCATGGTACTGGGTGGCCCATGTCTTGGTGATGGCTATCGTGTTTACCTCCCTATCTGCCATGAAAGCCTGTAACTCTGCTGTTTTGTTCCCTAGACTCCCAGCATTCAATGTTACCACCCTCCACCCCACTTCCTTCCCCCCCCACTTGCTCTCCCTTTCTAGCATCCCCTCCTTACCTCCCCCTAAATCCCTAGCTGCTGGTATGGGGGATAAGCTTGTTTGGCTTCCCTACCTGTGGATGCTGCCTGACTCCTGCCCACTTGCCACCATCCTCTTCTAGTTTAAATTCTCATTGCTTGGTAAGAATACCCCAGTTTCTGCTTCAATACCCTCCTTCCCTCCTCACTTAAGTGCAGCCTTCCCTCAGCGTTGAGATCACCGCCCTCCCAAGTCCCCCCCAACCCCTCACCAGCCCATACCCTTAGGACTGACACCATTCTGTTAGCCATATGTTAAATCCCTCTATCCTCAGCTTCCTTGCCGTGCTCACCCTGGGTACTGGAAGCACCTCAAAGAAAGTTACTGATCTTCCTGCCTTGGCTGCCTCCTTACAAATCAGCCCTAGCTCCTCTAACCTCCTCTAGACTACATCTACCATATTTTCTACCAGGTTATTTGTTCCCAAATGCAGAACTATGTGAGGTTTCTCCCTAGCATACTTCAGAACAGATTGATCCACCCTTTCTGCTGTCATGCCTGGCATGGCCTCCACCAATATGTGACTATGCCTCTCACCCTTGCTTCCCCATCTGATTCCTTTCAGAACTGAGTCTCCCAGCACTAGGATCCCACCCCCATTTTCATGTTCTACGCACCTTGTCCTTCCTTTATCCCATCCCCTTCCTCTCCATCTCTCCTCCTCCTCCTCCTCCAGTGCAGTTGTTCCCCCTTCCAACCTGTTGTAATGTACCCTGTTTCTGCTCTGCCTTTCTTCTCCCCTTTCTCTTTGATTTTACCTCCCCTCTCAACCAGGCTCCACCTGCCTCCTCCCCCTGAAGCATCCCTACCCCTTTCTTCTCATACCTCTCCTCCCCCTTCCCCACAACCCCCTTACTCAACCTATCCCCCATAGCATATCCTTCAACCCCTTGACCTCCCTGTTCCTCTCGTCTGGTCTGTCATCAGCTCCTCCATCCAGCACTCCCCCAGCACATCCACCAATCCCGCCAGTACTGCAAACTGATTTCTCAATGTCCCTTCACTACCACCTATTTCCTCCTTCCTTCTGCTTGCCACCCCATCGCTGCTGACTCTGCAACTGTTAGAGTCCTCTTTCCCTTCCATCCTCCATTCCTGCCCTTTTCTGTCCTTATTTGTCCTCTGAACTAGGACCCCCTGTCTCCGTCCCCCATCTGCCACCTTTTTTCTTCTCCTCCCCCGTCACTTTGATCTGTCCTCCCCCTCAGTTACCCTCCTTCCCTCTCCAACTGCTGAGTTGTCCTCCATTGCCACCCGCATTCCCCTCCTAAGCTCCATTTGTAAGCAACTGATCTCGTTTCTAAGCTGTTTTATTTGCCTGCACACCAAACACCCTCCCACTCTCCATGCAATTTTACAGAAAGATTGCTGCTCCAAAGTTGTTGCAGGCTACCACCCTTCCTATCTCACTTTTCGCCCACTAGCAACCCCCCTCATTTTCAGTAGAAGGATGCCCATACCAACCCCCCGTGACCCCTCCCATCCACCTTTTCCAGTTCTGCCCATGGTTCCCCAGCTCTCCGATACCTTACCCTCATGTAAAAGTTAGGCAACCAACAAAGCTTGTCCCACCAATAAGTGTAGTCTGTCCCCTAAGCACAACCAAAACCAATCTGACCTTTAAACCTTGGTAACACTTCATTAGTACAGCAGATCCTAACCTATAATCCCTGTGCCAAATATATCAATACTGGGGTTTCCAGATATGCCCTGCTAGCACAAACAGTATAGGATGTATTTGTAAGCAATAATCACTGTGCCAAATATTCCAACATTTGCACTAACGTCACCTAGTAAGATACAATGCAATAACTATACAGCATCTGTTGCTGTTCTATAACATTATCTTCTACCTGGTGTATCAATCTTGTTCTGTATGTTCTTCCTAGTTACCAGACGTGCTATGACTCATATCCTGTGACGTAACAGGATATGATGTGGGGTAAATGGGAATAAAAGGAAAGTGAGCCTTGTGGTGGGAGGGTGTGGGGTGGAAGTAAAGGATTAGACACCGGCCTGCTCAATAAACAATCAGGCCAACAGTGCTCAGGACAATAGAGCTCTGTATGGCTCCCTGAGAAAGCAGCAGTATCTAGATATTTGCATCTCAGTTGTGCCTCAGTTGCTAACTGCTGCTGGGGGGAAGGGAGCAAGTTTGCTCAACAACCTCCCAAAAATCCTCTGAGCTGCCCTGAAGTCAGCCACAAATGCTGCTGTTTTTAACTAATATCTGACTCTACAACTACGCTGTGTACCTGCAATGAAAGAAAGCAAGGCAAGTGTAGCAAGAAATCCTAAACTCTGTTAACACAGAGCAGCATGTTCAGTTCCTCTATGCACCCAAAAAAGTGTCCCAACACACCTTAAAATACTATAACAGACTACCTAGCATACCTCTCAACCTTTTGTCCCCCAAATGTGGAACATTGTATCTCAAAATGTGGAACAAATGAGCAAAATGTGGAACACTTAATCAAATCTTTACCTAGGAGGCTCAGAAAACTGTTAAAATGATCACATTTATGTTCATAAAGTCTGTTATTAATTAAACAATATATTTTTTGCAACATTTATTATAGATTTTTGCTTTAAAATGTTAAGACTGAATGTGGAACAAGTCCTCACAATGTGGAACAGGGAGCTTTTGTGAAGTAAAATGAGGAACATTCCTCGTAATGTGGTACAGTTGACAGGTATGCTACCTAGGGGAAAAAAAAACTAATAATCCCAACACCTGGAAGAACAAAAAAACAAATCTATATAAATATAAAAGAAGAGCAGTAACAAGGTAATATCCTCTCCTTTTCGTCCAGGATTCCTCACTTCCCTCTAGCCCAAGTCTATAGATACATAGAAACATAGACGTTGACAGCAGATAAGGACCACAAGGCCAATCCAGTCTGCCCATTTCTTTTTCTATCTTATAAATGTGCCATTGGCCTTTACTCTGTCTTTGGCCTATCTATTTATACTCATCTGGATTGCTCCCTTATGCCTATCCCATGCCTGTTTGAAGCCCTGCACTGTATTCATATCCACAACTTCCTGGGGTAGGCCGTTCCATTCATCCACCACCCTTTCTGTGAAAAAGATCTTCCTCACAATACCCCTTAATCGGCTTCCTTTTAATCTCATGCTGTGTCCTCTTGTGCTGCTATTTTTATGTTGATTGCATGGAAGCGCAAGAAACATATTGCGGCAGCTTTTTCCAGAAGCAGTTGCGGAGGCGCAGCACTGTTGTGGCCAATGCCCCCACAGCCTTTAAAGGCTTGGCCCGCTTTCCCCAATGCCGTGGCATGCTGCTGCTGACACTAGTTCAGCCAGCGTGCCACAACCTTGAAAAGTTTTAGCCGCTGCAATCAGGGGCCACCTCGTCACTGCAGCGTCATCACTGCAATGACGGAGCGACCCCTCATTGCAGGGCTGTTGCTGATGGGTAGCCCAGTCCCATTTGTTGTGTGCTGAGGGGGGTGCCCAATCTCCCTCGGTTTACGTCCACCCCTCCTTCTGTGTTTGCCGACGGGGGTGCCCAATCCCTGTCAACATGACCCCCCCATTTCTTGTGTGCCGAGGGGGGTTCCCAATCCGCCTCGGCTCATGAGGCCCCCCCAAGTATGTTCTGACGGGGGTGCCCAATCCCAGTCAGCTCCAGTGCTCTCTCCACCCCAAAACATGCATGTGGCATGCTGGGAGCACACCCTAGCATGCCAAAAGCACCTGTAAAAAAAATAAAGTCCCGCAACGTCTTTTTTTTTTGGTTTGTTTTAGTCCTGAAAAGAAGAAAATGGTACCTCACCGCCTGAGCCCCCCCTCACACAACCCGCACCCTCCCACTGCGTACCTCACCTCCCCACACCCCCTTAACCCCATACTTACCTCCGGAGCCCAGCGTGACGATCTTTGGTGGACCGGGAACACGTCTGCACTCTTCAAAGCCGACCGCGAACTGAGGAAATGCTGGTAAGCTGTATAATGGAATAAATAGGATTTTTCCAGCTTTGATGCATATCTCAGTCATTTTTTTGAATTTTGGCACCAAATTTTCAACATGGGGTTTTGGGGCCCCTCCTCATGAATTCTGCCACTGTCATGGTGTTACTCGGCCCTGAAAGGTGATTTTGCAGTCACTGCGCAGAATCACCTTTCAGGACCAATTAACGAAACGATACTGCCAGTGTTCATGAGGTGGGCTCTCAAAAAGCCTATGTTGCAAATTTGGTGAAAAAAAATCCAAAAAAATGACTGTTTTACAAGCGTGCATTGAGCAGTTGCTACGTACGCTCGTAACTGTGTGAATTTGCAATATTTTCACACCAGATTTTCAACACTGGCATTTTTCCACACCTCCTTGTGAACAGTACAGCTGTCATTTTTCACATCCTGACCGAAATGTATTTTTGCACTTCTGGCGCAAAATAGTAAAGTCGCTGTGGGAAATCAGTGTTCCAGACCAATTACGAAAATGACAGTGACACTGTTCGTGAGCAGAGGTCCTAAAATGCTGATTTTGAAAATCTGGTGCCGATACTCTATAAAATGACTGTGTTATGAGCGTGTGTTGTGCAGTTTGCACACACGCTCGTAAGTTCACGAATTTATAATATTTTCACTATAGATTTTCAACATTGCCATTGTTCTGCACCTCCTTATGAACAGTACAGCTGTCATTTTTCACATCCTGACCGAAATGTGTTTTTTTCACACTTCCAGCACAGAATAGCGCAGTTGCTGTGGGAAATCCATGTTCAGGACACATTATGAAAATGACAGTGATGCTGTTCATTAGAAGAGGCCATAAAATGCCTATGTTGAAAATCTGGTGATGAAAGTCCATAAAATAAGTGTGTTACGAGCGTGCCATGCGCATGTTTCCGAGCACACTCATACATTTGCAACTGCAATATTTTCACTCCAGATTTTCAACATTGCCATTGTTCTGTACCTCCTTATGAACAGTACAGCTGTAATTTTTCACATCCTGGCCGAAATGTGTTTTCACTCTTCCAGCGCACAATAGCGCGGTCACTGTCAGAAATCATTGTTCAGGACATATTAAGAAAATCACACTGACACTGTTCATGAGCAGAGGCACTACAATGCCTATGTTAAAAATTTTGTGATGAAACTCCATAAAATGACTGTGTTACGAGCGTGTGTTGTGCAGTTTCCACACACCCTTGTAACTTCGCAAATTAGTCATATTTTCACACCACATTTTCAACACTGGCATTTTTCCACACCTCCTTATGAACAGTACAGCTGTCATTTTTCACATCCTGGCTGAAATGTGTTTTCACGCTTCCGGCACAGAATACCGCAGTCGCTGTCAGAAATCATTGCTTGGGACAATTTAGGATTGAGCGAGTGAGGGGGGTGACCGAGCTCAACTGAGCTCTGTCAGGACTGCTGCTGATTTCTTTGTGGGCAGGAAAAGGCACCAATGCAGGCAGAAGCCCAGTACACAAGGGCAGCCTGCAGCACCAGGAGACACAGAACGAGCAAGAGAGGGAGGGGGAGTGTGTGAGGTCAATGGAGCTCTGTTGGGACTGCTGCGGATTTCTTTGTGTGCAGAAAAAGGCAGCAATGCACGCAGGGGCCCAGTACATAAGGGCAGCCTGCAGTGGTGGGAGAAACAGAATGAGTGACTGAGAGAAAGGGGGAGTGAGTGAGCTCAACGGAGCTCTATCGTGACTGCTGCTGATTTCTTTGTGGACAGAAAAGGGCAGCAACGCAGGCAGGAGCCCTGTACAAAAGGGCAGGCTGCAGCAATGGCAGAAAAGGAATGAGCGAGTGAGAGAGGGGGAGTGAGTGAGGTCAATGTAGCTCTGTCGAGACTGCTGCAGATTTCTTTGTGGTCAGAAAAAGGTGCCAACAGAGGCAGGAGACCAGTAGAAAAGGGCAGTCTGCAGTGCCAGGACAAACAGAATGAGCACGTAAGACAGGGGGAGTTAGCGACCTTAACGGAGCTCTGTTGAGACAGCTGCAGATTTCTTTGTGGGTAGAAAAAGGTGCCAATGCAGGCAGGAGCCCAGTATAAAAGGGCAGCCTGCAGCGCTGGGAGAAACACTACGAGCGAGTGGGATAGAGGGAGTGAGCGAGCTCAACGGAGCTGTGTCGGGACTGCTGCAGATTTCTTTGTGGGCAAAAAAAGGCAGCAATGCATACAGGGACCCAGAACAAAAGGCCAGCCTGCAGCAGTGGGAGAAACAGAATGAGCGAGTGAGAGAGGGGATGAGCGACCTCAACGGAGGTCTATGGTGACTGCTGCTGATTTCTTTGTGGCCAGGAAAAGGCAACAACGCAGGCGGGAGCCCAGTACAAAACACCAGCTTGCAGCGCTGGCAGAAACGGATGAGTGAGTGACAGAGGGGGAGTGAGAGACCTCAATGGAGCTGTGTCAGGAATGCTGGGGATCTCTTTGTGGGCAGAAAAAGCCACCAATGCAGGCAGGAACTCAGTATAAAAGGGCAGTCTGCAGCAGCGGGAGACACAGAATGAGTGAGTGAGGGAGGGGGAGTGAATGAGCTCACTGGAACTCTGATGGAACCGCTGTGGATTTCTTTGTGGGCAGAAAAAGGCAGCAATGCATGCAGGGGCCCAGTACAAAAGGGCAGCCTGCAGCGGCGGGAGAAACAGAATGACCGAGTGAGAGAGGGGGAGTGAGTGAGTGAGCAAGCTCAATGGAGCTCAGTCGGGATGCTGCAGATTTCTTTGTGGGCAGAAAAAGGTGCCAACAGAGTAAGGGGCCAGTGCAAAAGGTCAGCCTGCAGTGCCAGGAGAAACAGAATGAGTGCGTGAGACAGGGGGAGTGAGCGACCTCAACAGAGGTCTGTCTGGACAGCTGTGGATTTCTTTGTGGGCAGAAAAAGGTGCCAATGCAGGCAGAAACCCAATACAAAAGGCCTGCCTGCAGCGCCGGGAGAAACACAATGAGCGAGTGAGAGAGGGGGAGTGAGCGAGCTCAACGGAGCTGTGTCGGGACTGCTGCAGGTTTCTTTGTGGGCAGAAAAGCCCTCAACACAGGCAGGAGCAGAGTACAAAGGGCAGTCTGCAGCAGCGGGAGACAGAATGAGCAGAGTGAGGAGGGGGAGTAGAGGAGCTCAGACTCTGTTTAGGCTGATTTCTTTGTGGGCAGAAAAGGCAGCAATGCATGCAGGGCCTAGTACAAAACAGCATCCTGCAGCAGCAGGAGAAACAGAATGAACGAGTGAGAGAGGGGCAGTGAGCGAGCTCAATGGAGCTCTATCGTGACTGCTGCAGATTTCTTTGTGGGCATAAGAAGGCAGCAACGCAGGCAGGAGCCCAGTACAAAATGCCAGCCTTCAGCGCCAGCAGAAACAGAACTCGCGAGTGAGAGAGGGGGAGTGAGCGAGCTCAACAGAGCTGTGTTGGGACTGCTGCAGATTTCTTTGTGGGCAGAAAAGGAAGCAATGCACACAGGGGCCCAGTACAAAAGGGCAGCATGCAGCAGCGGGAGAAACAGAATGACTGAGTGAGAGAAGGGGAGTGAGCGAGCTCAATGGAGCTCTATTGTGACAGCTGTAGATTCCTTTGTGGGCAGAAGAAGATGGCAATGCAGGCAGAAGCCCAGTACAAAAGGGCAGCCTGCAGCGCCAGCAGAAAACGGAACGAGCGAGTGAGAGAGGGGGAGTGAGCGAGCTCAATGGAGCTTTGTTGGGGCTGCTGCAGATTTCTTTGTGGGCAGAAAAAAGGTGTCAACAGAGGCAGAAGCCCAGTACAAAAGGACAGCCGGCAGCACCAGGACAAACAGAATGAGTGAGTGACACAGGGGGAGTGAGCGACCTCAATGGAGCTCTGTTGGAACAGCTGTGGATTTCTTTCTGGGCAGAAAAAGGTGCAAACACAGGCAGGAGCCCAGTACAAAAGGGCAGCCTGCAGCGCCAGCAGAAACAGAATGACTGAGTGAGAGAGGGCGAGTGAGTGAGCTCAACGGATCTCTGTCGGGACTGCTGCAGATTTCTATGTGGGCCGAAAAAGGCACCAACAGAGGCAGAAGCCCCACACAAAAGGGCAGCCTGCAGCACCAGGAGAAACAGAATGAGCGACTGAGACAAGGGGAGTGAGCAACCTCAATGGAGCTCTATCATGACTGCTGCGGATTTCTTTGTGGGCAGAAAAAGGCGGCAACACAGGCAGGAGCCCACTACAAAAGTCCAGCCTTCAGCGCTGGCAGAAACTGAATGAGCGAGTGAGAGAGGGGGAGTGAGCGAGCTCAACGAAGCTGTGTCATGACTGCAGCAGATTTCTTTGTGGGCAGAAAAAGCCGCCAATGCAGGCAGGAGCCCAGTACAAAAGGGCAGCTGCAGCAACGGGAGACACAGAATGAGCCAGTGAGGGAGGGGGAGTGAGTAAGCTCAACGAAGCTCTGTTGGGACTGCTGTGGATTTCTTTGTGGGCAGAAAAAGGCAGCAATGCTCCCAGGGGCATAGTACAAAAGGGCTGCCTGCAGCAGCAGGAGAAACAGAATGAGCGAGTGACAGAGAGGGAGTGAGCAAGCTCAATGTAGCTCTATTGTGACTGCAGCAGATTTCTTTGTGGGCAGAAAAAGGCGGCAATGCAGGCAGGAGCCCAGTACAAAAGGCCAGCCTGCAGCGCCGGCAGAAACGGAACAAGCGAGTGACAGATGGGGAGTGAGCAACCTCAACGGACCTATGTCGGGACTACTGCAGATTTCTTTGTGGGCAGAAAAAGACACCAGCACAGGCAGGAGCCCACTAGAAAAGGGCAGCCTGCAGCGCCAGGAGAAACAGAATGAGCAAGTGACAGAGGGGGAGTGAGCCACCTCAACAGACCTCTGTCGGGACAGCTGCAGATTTCTTTGTGGACAGAAAAGGGTGCCAATGCAGGCAGGAGCCCAGTGCAAAACAGCAGCCTGCAGCACCGGGAGAAACAGAACAAGCTAGTGACAGGGGGCAGTGAGCGAAATCAACGGAAAACACAATCAACATTCAGCATTGACAAATGCTTGTTCTTATATTGAAACATGTTAGACTCTTTTACCTTGTTAATGCCCTTAAGGCAGGGGTTCTCAAATGGTGAGGCCAGCCTCCCTGTGGAGGCCCCAACCTGTTCCAAGGGAGGCTCAAGCAAGTCTGAAAAAGTACTGTATTTAAATTTCAAATTATGTGTTTTGTGTAAAGAGATGAAGCAAACTGAAAGAGGATAATAGTAGGTGAATTTAATGTATTTATTTGCTAATAGGTGACAAAGGAAAGTGAATGAGCCAAGGCTCATTCCAGGTGTACCCGGGGAAGGGTAGGGAGTGAATACATTTCAAAAGGTAACTTCAAAACAGTCAAGAAATACACAATGAACAATAGACCAAACAAATATGAACAATAAACTAATAATGAGTGGTGGTAATTGATCAGTTTGTAGACTGATGGCAGAACAGCCCAAATACAAGGGTTGAGCATAGAAGTGCTAAGAGCAATAGCACGAAGGAGCAAAGTAATCCCCGAGAAGTTGCTTAGGAGCAGGGAAGGAGGGAGAGAGGCAAAGTATGTAGGAAGGTTATTTCATATAGAGAGTAAACAGAGAAAGTAGTCTGACCCATGAAGGTACTGCAGCAAGGGGTAACAATGATTCAGGAATGAAAATAGCAGAGCAAGTAGGCTGGCCTGTGTGTGTGTGTGTGTGGTTACAATAAGCTGAATAATATTTGTTTATTTTATTTATTTGTTATTCAGATAGAACCTTTCAGCACAGGAGCTCTTTTTCAAAGGTACCACATCAGGATAAGACAAAGAACTGAATGTGAGCCAAGTACTCAGAGGGGTTTCAATTTATTCATGGTGTACTGTGCAAAGTACAGTATGTTGTTTTTCTTTTGGGGAGGCCCAAGATTATTTCAGTTTTTGGGGGAGGCCCAAAATATTTTTCATGGATTTGGGGAGGCTCACTGTCACAAAGTCTAAGAACTATTGCCTTAAGGTGTTTGAATGTTTCGATCATATCATCTCTCTCCCTCCTTTGCTCTAGGGTATACATATTGAGGTCCATTAATCTGTCCTCATATGTTTTCTGATGCAGTCCCTGCACCTTATTGGTTGCCCTTCTATGGACTGCCTCATTTTGGTTAATGTCCTTGTGAAGGAGTGGCCTCCAGTACTGCATGCAGTACTCCAGATGGGGCCTAACCAGTGTCTTGTAAAGAGGAATTATTACCTTCCTCTTATGACTTGTGATGCCCCTACTAATACACTCCAACATCCCTTAGCCTTACCTACTGCTTTAGTGGTCTGCTTGGATGATTTCAGGTCATCCGTGATGATGATGCCCAAGTCTCTTTCTTCCCTTGTGACTGCCAGCAACTCCCCCCTCCCAGCCTATAGGTGGCTTCAGGGTTTCTCTTCCCTATGTGCATGATCTTGCACTTCTTTGCGTTAAACCCCAGTTGCCACTCTTCTGACCATTTTGCTAGTTTATCCAGATCTCTTCTCATTCTGCCCACCCCATCTGGATCATCTACTCTGTTGCAGATCTTGGTGTTGTCTGCAAACAGATAAACCTTACCCACCAGTCCATCTGCAATGTCATTGATGAAGATATTGAAGAGGACTGGCCCCAGGACTGATCCCTGAGGTACCCCACTTGTGACATGCATCTCTTCTGACTGTATACCGTTTACCACCACTCTCTGTTTTCTGCCCGTCAACTAGTTTGCCACCCAGTTGACCAACTTCTGACCCACCCCGAGCCTACCCAGCTTATGAATCAATCTTCTATGTGGAACAGTATCGGAAGCTTTGCTGAAGTCAAGGTAGGCAACAGCAACTGCTCCCCCTGGTCCACCACTCCTGGTTACCCAGTCAAACAAATCTATGAGATTAGTTTGACAGGACCTTCCTGTCATAAAACCATGCTGTCTTGGATCCTGTGCTCCTATGGATTCCAGGTGTTGCACTATCCTTTCCTTAAGGACTACCTCCAAAATCTTGCCCACTGCTGAGATAAGACTGACTGGTCTGTAGTTCCCTGCCTCCTCCCTGCTACCACTGTTGTGGAGCAGGGTCACATGAGCCCTTCTCCAGTCTTCTGAGACCTCTCCTGTGCTCAGAGACTCACTAAACAGTTCTGATAATGGCTCTGCTAGTTCCACCCTTAGCTCCTTCAGTACTCTGGGATGTATGCCATCGGGTTCCATTGCCTTGTCCACCCTGAGCTTATCGAGCTCTTGCAGGACCCTTTCTTTTGTGAAGGGACTAGTGTATACCTCCCTCCCCCCTGTGTCCATAGTGCTGAGCTGTGGGCCTGGCCCTACCTTCTCTTCAGTAAATACTGAGCATAAGTATCTATTTAGGATAGGATTTAGGATTTCTAACTTATCAAGGATACAGTTTCTCTCAGATTTAAGCATCAAGCAAACAAATTTGTGGGTATTTTATTGCTAACTTTAAGGGGAAATAGTAAACTGATTCTTAAAATTAGAGTGGTGAGCTGTTTTAGCTAGGAAATGACATAATTTAAAAGACTATCCCAGGCCGCCCCTGAAAACAGGCACTTGTGCCTAGTGGGCCTTACCCGGTTACCAAGTACTAAAATAAAAAATAAATAAATAAATACTGGGAGACTGGCAACAGTAAGGTATTGGACCTTTTTTATGGGCACATAATTCAGCTAAAGTCAAGATGTATATATGCATATAAAATGCAGACCTAAGTATTGAGAATACAAGAATGCTAAAGTATATGAAGCTCATACTGCCATAATAAGAGATATGGGGCCAGATATTCAAAACTTTGCCCTGGGGCTAAATTAACACTGCCCGCTGTGCTAAATTAGCCCAGAACACATAGCCCGCCATATTCAAAAGGAATAGCCCCGGTGCTAAACCTGCTGAATATAGCATGCTAAGGAAGCTGGGCAAACTGGGCTGGGAGTGCAGTGCTAAAATAGCCCGGGAAATAAGAAACCTCTGAATTTTGCAACAGGGAAGTGCAAACTGCAATGGCAGCCCAATGGACACATACTGTAGGTGGAGCAAGTCGGAGCTGCAGGTGGAAGACAATGTGTGTGATTGCAAAGAGGTGTTTCACACCAACTGCAAAAAACAAAGCAGGCCACACACTGTAGAACTGTGCTATGTTGATGTGAGGTTTGCCCTGCGCTAAACCGATTGCACAGTGTTAAGACATTAGCCCGGTGCAAACAGGTTAGCCAGAGGCAAAAGTCTGCTATATTCAAAGCACATATGTAAATGAGCCTAGTTAGGTAATCCGTGGGCAAACAGTCACATTTGCATCTCATTATGTGCTGCTCTGCATACATGTCCATGTAGTTTGCCCAGTACTAATGCATGGAGCACACAGCTCTACCTCTTGGTCAGAATGGAAGTACAGGCTGGAAGGTATGATTAGTCCTCCCAAACCCCTAGTATGATTGCTGACCCCAAATCACATCATTCCCTGGTAGTCTAGTTTCCCCACCCCCATCCAGCAGTGACAACCCCTTGCCAAACATCCCGAATGGAGCTGGCAACTGGCTCAACTCTCTTCACCACCACGGCTGGCCGCCAACTGAGTTATGAATGAGCGGTACTGTAATAAATGAGTGCATCCTGTGCAAGGACATGCTCATTCATTACAGTACCGCCATTCATACTTCAGTCGGCGGCTGGCCATGGTGGTGAGAGGAGGGTTGAGCCGGTTTGGCTCCATTCGGCAGATGTTTGGGGACCGGGTCATCACTGCTGGGTGGAGGGTAAATACCAGACTACCAGGGAATGATGATTTGAGTCAGGGATTATGCTGGGGGTGGGGAACCACTTGAATTTCACATTTAATTCACAGGACAGGAGTGGGATTGTGCTGGAGGGTGGGAGTCCGCTTGAATTTCATATTTAATTCACAGAACGGAGTCAGGGATTATGATGGGGGTGGGGGACTGCTTGGAATTTTATATTTAATTCACAGAACGGGAGTCGGGGATCATCCTGGGGGAGTGGGGGGATCGCTTGGAATTTTGTATTTAATTAACAGAACGGGTGTTGAGGATCATGTTGGGGGGTAGGGAGACCACTAGACGAATAATAATAATAATAATATTTTTATTTGTATTGCACCTTTCGAGTACCAAGGCACATTCCAATAAAATATAAAACAAACAAAATATACAAAACAGTAATATAAAAACTATTAAAACAGATTCAACAATTAATCAGAACCACCATAGGCCCTTTCCCATAGAAAGGATTTGAGAGTCTATTTAAAGCCTCCCACAGTAGTACACTCCCTTATTCGATGGGGTAGAGAATTCCAAAGGGAGGGGGCCGTGAACATAAAAGCCCGGGCCCCAGCTGATTTTGATGTAACCCTAGGAATATCTAGCAACCCCTCCTACCAGGGGTTTCCATGGCAGTAATTCAAAGTGTATCGAAGTTACACTTCAAATTAGTTAGAGTACCACTGCTGCATTACCACATGCCTTTTGCAGGCGGTATTTAGCGTCGCGCTGCAGTGGCACTACCTCCTGTAGCGTGGCACTAAACTTTTGAATATGCTGCTGCACCGGCATTCATGGCCACTCCCCTAACCCCCACCCCTGAATACATTATCTTTTAGCATTGACGATATTAGGACTTTTGAATATTGCAGCCTGGCTGGCACAAATCCAGTGCTGTTCCAGTGCAATGAATTTGCACCAGTCGCAGAGCTTTGAATATCTGGCCCTGATGTGCACTAGGAAATATAAACTATTCCTTCTGTTAGAATGTATTCAGAATGGAATAAAATGTTATGTTTTTTGCCTTGTGCTTATACAGGAGTGGTGATTTTTAATTAGCTGAATTGTCAGGGATGGGAGTGCAGAGCCCATTTATTCTTTTCTTTCTTTTCCTCCAAGGAGGCTGAATAATTTCTTGAACATGTGGAGATGCCTATCTGGAAAGGGCTGACAAATATTCAGGAGCCCTACTATTCATGGTATTCAGGAAATAATATTCAGACCCCGCACAGCCCTAGTTGACATGTGTCTTGAGGTCTGATGGGCCCATGTGTTGGGGCAGGACTAATTTTGTGGAGGTCCTGAAGGGTCCTATGCAAATAAGGATACAATTCCACTATCAGAAAAAGAAGGCAAATTAATTGCAAAAAACTATGTTAATGCAGCCATTAGGGTTGATGAATGTAAAGCAGACAAAGTAGGGAAAGGAAAAAAACATTAGGGTTTTGGGTCTCTGGAATACTGGTGAATCAGTGTGGTGGGGTCTTCTATGACAGATTCCATTAGCAACATGTGCTGAGCCATACTTCTCTGAAGAGTGTATCACTATGAGGCACTGACTTGCAGCTGTACTTGTGTTTCGGTTAGGAGACTATGAGCTGGGGGGAAGGGGTGGTCATTAGGATTGACAACCCCAATGAAGACCCCACCACACTGATTCTGTGTCTACATATGTATATATACATATATACTGTATACTGTATATATGTATATATATGTAATAGATATATCACTCTGAGTGGGTCACGCCTGATATACGCATGCCTTGGTGTGCGCTAACCGCTTAATGCATGATACCAGAGCGTGACCGACACCTCAGAGTGGTATATCTATTCTATAAAATGTCAAATTGTTTTGGAGGGGGGTAAAGGCAGGTGCGGTCGCGCTTCTGATATACGCACAGTCATGTGATGGTGTTTGTCCAGTGCTGTTGGTGCTGCTGACCATGATTGTCTCAAGCATTTTATAAATATATATATATATATATATATATATATATATATATATATGTATATATATATATATAGTATAGGGTCACAGCTGTGCCTCCATAGTTAGGGTTGAGTAGTCTGTTTAATATTAAACCTAAAACTTTGCACTTGAATAACTTTGCAACTGTTCAATGGATTTGCACACAGTTTGATATCCGTTGCCCTGCAGGGCAGATCTCTTGATGTGGCAAGTTTTGTTCCAGTTGGATGTGCAGATTCTGAGATCCGGATAGTGTCAAAAACTAAAAAGTGGCAAGTTTTGTTCCAGTTGGCTATGCGGATTCTGAGATCCAGATGGAGTCAAAAAGTAAAAAGTCACCACTTTTTGCAGTTTTTTCCTCATCACCTTGCACCCAGATGGTGTGGATTTTTAGTGTGATTTTTTTATGGTAGAACAAACTTGGGTAACAGAACTGCCAGTGTTAGTCTGGCGCAAAAATATTAAACTGTTGCAAAGTTATTCAGCTTTTAAGTTCCCATTATTTCCTATGGGAAGTTCATTTTTATGTTGGCTCGCTTGTGCAGCCAACATCTTGCGGCAGTGGGGATTTGGAGGCACGGCTGCTGTTGGGTGAATGCAAGGCACGTATCAGTAGGTGTGTCCCTCATTCTCCAGTCAATATGCATCCATGCTAATGTGGCGAGCACATCTGAGAAAAGCTCCACTGCAATCCGTGCAAAGCTCATCAGATGCAGCAGACCCTTCCTACCTGCTCACCACATCAGCAGCATGGTGGGCGGGCAGCTGCCCAACGGCTGACTTTGGGGGTGCCCAATCCCCCTGCCAGTTTACTGTGGCCGCACAAATTTGCTGACGGGGGAGCCAACTCCCGGTCGCCATAAAGCAGCCTCCCCCCATTTCTTATATGCCAAGGGGGGTGCCCAATCCCCCTCGGCTCTTGCCTCCCCTCTGCTTTCATTGTGTGCCGACGGGGAAGCCCACTCCCTGTTGGCATAAAGCAGCCCCACATTTCTTATATGCAGAGTTGCCCAATCCCCTAGACTCTTGCCTCCCCTGGCGCTTTCATTGTATGCCGTCGGGGTGCCCAATCCCGCCGGCATAAATTCACCCCTCAGCTGTGTGCTGACGAGGGTGCCCAATCCCCGCCGGCTGCAGCAACCACCCCAAAACAGTTAGGTGGCATGCTGGGAGCCCACCCCAGCGGCGAAGTCCCTGAAAAAAACTGTCCCACTGTGTTAGGTGTTTTTTCTTCCCTGTAACATAAAAATGGTCCCTCGTAGTCTCCTGCCCCCCACCCGCACCCACCTACTGCGCACCCTGCCTCCCCACATCCCCCCTCACCCCACACCTACCTCTGGAGTCTGGTGCGATGATCTTCGGTGGACCGGGAACACATCTGCACTCTTCAAAGCTGACCGCGAACTGAGGAAATGCCGGTAAGCTGTATAATGGAATGAATAGGGATGTTTCAACTTTGCTGCACATCTTGGGCATTTTTTGGAATTCTGGCACCACATTTTCAACATGGGGTTTTTGGGACCCCTCCTCATGAATTCTATCACTGCCATGGCATTAATCAGCCTCGAAAGGTGATTTCCCAGTCACTTCACAGATCACCTTTCAGGACCCATTAACAAAATGACAGTGCCAGTGTTCATGAGATGGCCTCTTAAAAAGCCTATGTTCCAAATTTGGTGGAAAAAATGCAACAAATGCCTGTTTTATGAGCGTGCATTGAGCAGTTGTTATGCAGGCTCATAACTTCGCGAATTCACAATATTTTCATGCCAGATTTTAAACATTGTCATTTTTGTACACCTCCTTGTGAACAGTACAGCTGTCATTTTCCACATCCTGCCCGAAATGTGTTTCCGCACTTCCGGCGCACAATAGTGTGGTTGCTGTGGGAAATCAGTGTTCCGGCCAGATTATGCAAATGACAGTGACACAGTTCATGAGAAGAGGTCTTAAAATGCCTATGTTGAAAATTTGGTGATGATATTCCATAAAATGAGTGTGTTACGAGTTTGCATTGGCAGATTGCACGCACGCTCATACCGTCATGCATTTGTGATATTTTCACTCTGGATTTTCACCATTGCCATTTTTCCACACCTCTTGATGAACAGTGCAGCTGTCATTTCACTTATCCTGCCCAAAATGTGTTTTCACACTTCCGGCGCAGAATAGCATGGTTGTTGTGCGAAATCACTTCTTGGGACAGTTTGAGGAAATAACAGTGGCACTGTACATGAGCAGAAGTGCTAAAATGCCTATGTTGAAAATTTGGTGCCGAACGCCCATAAAATGACTGTGTTCCAAGCGTGCATTGCATATTTCCCATGTACCCTTGTAACTTTGCAAATTTGCTATATTTACATGCCACATTTTCAACACTGGCAATTTTTATACCTCCTTATGAACTGTACAGCTGTCATTTTTCACATCCTGCCCAAAATGTTTTCCCGCACTGCACTACCAAAGCTAATGCCAGCATGACAACATTTGGCATTGACAAATGCTTGTTTAGGATAGCGGCAAAAAGTTAGACAAAGGAACTGATCTCACAGAAAAGGATTCTGTCTTGTGAAAGCATTTTCTTTTTTGCAAGAACAAAACCCTTTTTCGTGAGAGAAAATTCTTTTTTTGTGAGCTGCCATCGTTTTTTTTTGTTTGTTTTTTTAATTTTGAAAATCCATGAAAATGAGGTGCTGTAGGAACACCAAAAAATGGATCTTGCTCACTGGAACTCAGTTAGTTGGATTCTGCAGTTGCCTGGTACCAAAAAGATGCTGACATTTCTTTTTTTTTAATCCTTTTTCGTCACTCGCTAAGATCCCTTTTTTTTATCCTTTTTCCTTTAAACCAAAAAGGATCACAAGTGACGAAAGAAGATTTTGGTCACAAAGAAAAAAGCAGTGCCCTAAAATGACACTTTGTTGCTGAGTCCAAGGGTGTCCAAGACAGTTGCTCCCCTTCCCCATTACTTTACATAAAGGGAAATACACCATTTGGCTCAGACGGTTTTGCTTGTATAGAGGTGGAGCAGTAGTGGCCCCAATCTCATGTTCCCTGGTGTCTATTGGCACCCCCCCACTCTCTGATCACTGTCCCCACTTTATTTTACTAGTTCCCTGGTGTCTATTGGTGCCCCCACCCTTCGATCACTGTCCTCACAATGATTTAATTTCCCTGGTGTCTAGTGGCACCCCCCCACCCTACAATTACTTGTATTAACCTACAACAAAGAAAAGCATCCTCAATGTCTGTTTTACTTTTAACCTGCAAAAATTCCATCACCATTCACATCCACACCCCACCTGCCTCCCACTGTGCACCCACCTCCCCACACCCCAAGACACCCCCACAGACCCTCACTATACCTGAAGAGGTCCCAGGTTCAAGATCCACTCTGCTGATTGAAGACACGTCTTGCTGCTGGATCCGACGATTGCAATATGAGAAACTAAGGTAGATGCTGTTCATTGTATTTCAATGGGAGTTTCAACTTTTATGCATAACTCAGCCATTTTTTGAGATTTTGATCCCAAATGTTCAGCGTGGCCTTTTGGGGACCCCACCTTATGAAAAATATGACTGTTATTATGCAACTCTGGTTGGAAAAGTGATTTTGTGGTTGGTTGGTGAAACCACCTTTCCAGTGGGATTGTGTAATGACAGTAATACTGTTCATGAGGTGGGGTCATAAGAAGGCTATGTTGAAATTTTGGTGACACAATTTCAAAAAATGGCTGTGTTATGACCATTCATTGCAACAGTGGAAGACTAGGTTTGCTTGCCAAGGCAACTAGCTTCACCTGAACTCTTTTCTTCTAGGTTGCTTAAAAGGACAGAGCAACAAACCTTACCAGAACAAGGGAAAGGATTAAGGCTTCTTTTGGCTAGGCAGATTTACTGTGTGTTATTTTTTCTTTTGTACTCACAGGGACTGTTACTGTTTGTTGCTAACATTTTATTGCTTTATTTTTCTCTGATTCAAATTGTTGTTGCTGGGTATACCTTCTGCTGCATTATTACAGGGTGTGCCTGCAGGTGTGTGCTAACAGATTACTGCTGTAATCTTCTGATTCAAATTGTCTTTTGCAAGGTATATCTTCTGTTACTGCTTTACTTTTCTCTGTAGCAAAGTGTTTCTTACAGGGTATATCTTCTGTGAAATTATTACAGGTGGTGCTTTACAGATTTTACAGTTTTATCTGTCATTAGGATAAGCTTTCAGGGCTACTGCATTTGTTGCCAGCTGATTGTTTCTGCTCTTACCTCCTTGTTTCTTTTGTCCGTGGTTCTTCTTTTTTGGCATGGGAATAGCCCAGCCACCCACCCCCATCCCCAACCACCCCACACTATACTTCTTTTATAGGGTAGTACAGTTGTGACATTTCCTGTGGCAAAGCAGGAAGGGGCAGATCAGTGGGATATCCACACGGTGACCTCATTTACAGGGGCATTAGTAATTTAACTTGTTATTAACAAGTTATACAAAAACAAACAAACATAACACAAAATCAGACTTTTGCTTTCATTTTCTTCCTTCTAATTACTCTGACCAGGTTATAAACCCAGCAACACATCTGGAATGGATATCATTAACTGCAGGTACTGTGGAACACTTTTCAGAAGGGCAGTTTTACAGCATTTAGGACACTGTCCTAAATGCTGGGCCATTGGAGATCTAAGGGCTCAGCTCCAGGCAGCATGGGCAGAGATTGCGCGCCTCAAATTGCACATTCAAGAGGAAATATATTCATTTCCCCAACACCCAACAGAAGCACCTCGACTGCAGAGGGTAGTTGGTCTGGAAGGTTAGCAGGTGGTTAGGAGGGGCAAATCTGGTGCCCCATCACTCAGTGCTCTCCAACATATTATCTCCACAAACCATATAAAAACTACAAACAGGTATCTGCCTCTATGTCCACAATCAAACAAAGGGGCAGAGGACACTGCAGAGCAGGACGCTGCAGCACAGGAGCTAGCACAACAAAACTTGCCCAAAACAGGAACCAAAACAAAAAAGCAAAAAGGAAATCCAAAAAACTTCTGATCATAGGAGACTCCATGATTCAGGGAGTTGACACCCATCTCCAGCCAGGGTAATGGTCAGATGTCTCCCAGGTACATCAGCGTGGAAAGACACTGACCGCATTGCTAAAATTGTTCAGGAAGCAGGAGAAAACATTGACATCCTGGTACACATAGGGACTAATGATCTCGCTAGCCGGTCAGTTGTGGAAACCAAGGAACACCTGATCAGGCTGGGTGACAAACTATCATCCATTTCATCTGGCATCTTCTTCTCCTCTGAGATCCCACCAGTCAGGGAGAGGGCAGCAGATGGACAGAAGGTCAGAGAAGGGGAGACAGGGGAGCTAAACATGTGGATCAAGGGCTGGTGTCAGGAAAAAGGACATAGATTTGTAGGGAACTGGCAATAGTTTTGGAAGCAAAAGTTCTTTAAATTTGATGGACTGCATCTGACTAAGGAGGGAGTCAGTGCATTGGGGCAGAAGTTTGATGTTTTTGCAGAATATTTAAACTAGCAAATGGGGAGAGGGATGCTGCACCCCATACAGCGAATGGGAAGAACACCCTTCCCCCACTCAGCTAGTGGTCAAACAGGAGTTCAGCATTTTTGCAGTTCATTTGCAACACCAGGTAAGGAAAAAGGTCCGGCTTCCCATATGACACACAGGGGAAATGCTAGACCTCACCCAACAACTAACACACCAAAATCTGGCCAATGGAAAATCATGTCCACAAATGCTTGCAGTCTGGAAAACAAGATCCCAGACCTGCAGGCAATAATGACAGAGGCTAAACTGGACATAGTAGCAATTTGTGAGACATGGTTTACCAGTAACCACACTTGGGAGACTTCAGTACCTGAATACGTACTGTTCAGAAGAGACCGAGGTGCAAAAAGGGGGGAGGTGGAGTGGCCCTGTATGTCAATGAAAATATCAAAACTACAGAAATTCAGAATACACATAAGGAGCCAGAAGAACTTTGGTTCACCCTGGAAACAGGAAATGGGACAACCATATGAACTGGGGTTGTCTACAGGCCCCCAGACCAGGGGGAGAACATAGACACATTACTGTTAGAAGATACACAAAACATGACAGTTAAAGGGGAGGGTCTGATAATGGGAGACTTCAACATGCCAGATACAGATTGGTCAATACCAGCAGGAACATCTGCCAGAACTAGACACATTGTGGATTCCCTGCAGGGGGAGGGCCTCAAACAGTTGATACAACAACCAACAAGAGACAGGGCTATCCTAGATCCAGCACTGACTAACAGGGAAAGGATCACAAATATCCAGGTAGAATGTCACCTGGGGGCCAGTGACCATCACACGGTATGGTTCAATTTGGCCACTAGAACTAAATCATCCCATTCTAAGGCAAAACTATGGGACTTCAGAGGAGCTGACTTTGATAAGATGGCCAGCAGAGTTAAGCTAGCCCTGGCAAAAAGAAATACAGGTGAGGGGGTACAGGCAAAGTGGACAAGTATTAAGGATGCAATACTTGAAGCAACATCCCATTGTGTTAGAGATAAAAGGACGTGCAAAAGAAGAAGGAAACCACTTTGGTTCTCAAAAACAGTAGCAGAAAAGGTCACAGCCAAAAGGCTGACCTTCAGGAAATATAAGGGAATGCAGCGGGTGAAGATATGGAGGCATACCAAACTTCTCTAAAGGAAGCAGGGAAGGCAGTAAGAGAGACAAAGGCCCAAACTGAGGAAACACTAGCACAAACAGTAAAAAAAGGTGACAAGACTTTCTATAGATACATTAGTGAAAGGAGAAAGTCCAGAAGGGGTAGTGCTAAAATCAGAGGAGATAAAGGGGCGTCTGAGGAGGAGGACAATGTAAAAGCATCTATCCTAAATAGATACTTCTACTCAGTATTTACGAAAGAGAAGGTAGGGCAGAGCCCACAGCTCAACACTATGGATACGGGGGGGGGGAGAGAGGTGGGCACTAGTCCCTTCACAACAGAAAGGGTCCTACAAGAGCTCGGTAAGCTCAGGGTGGACAAGGCAATGGGACCTGATGGCATACATCCAAGGGTACTAAAGGAACTAAGGTTGGAACTAGCAGAGCCATTATCAGAACTGTTTAGTTGTTTAGTGAGTCTCTGAGCACAGGAGAGGTTCCAGAAGACTGGAGAAGGGCTCATGTGATCCCGCTCTACAAGAGTGGTAGCAGGGAGGAGGCAGGGAAATACAGACCAGTGAGTCTTACTTCAGTAGTGGGCAAGATTATGGAGGCACTCCTTAAGGAAAGGATTGTGTAACACCTGTAATCCATAGAAGCACAGGATCCAAGACAGCATGGGTTTACAAAAGGAAGGTCCTCTCAAACTAATCTCATAGATTTCATTGACTGGGGAACCAGAGTGGTGGACCAAGGGGGAACAGTTGATGTTGCCTACCTTGATTTCAGCAAAGCTTTTGATACTGTTCTACATAGAAGATTGATTAATAAGCTGGGTAGGCTCAGGGTGGGTCAGAAGTTGGTCAACTGGGTGGCAAACTGGTTGATGGGCAGAAAACAGAGAGTGGTGGTAAACGGTATACAGTCAGAAGAGATGCAAGTCACAAGTGGGGTACCTAGGATCAGTTTGAGGCCAGTCCTCTTCAAATATCTTCATCAGTGACATTGCAGATGGACTGAGGTTTGTCTGTTTGCAGATGACACCAAGATCTGCAACAGAGTAGATGATCCAGATGGGGTGGGCAGAATGAGAAGAGATCTGGATAAACTAGCAAAATGGTCGGAAGAGTGGCAACTGGGGATTAATGCAAAGAAGTGCAAGATCATGCACATAGGAAGAGAACCCAAGCCACCTATAGGCTGGGAGGAGTTGCTGGCAGTCACAAGGAAGAAAGAGACTTGGGCATCATCATCACTGATGACCTGAAATCATCCAAGCAGACCACTAAAGCAGTAGGTAAGGCTAGGGGAATGTTGGGGTGTATTAGTAGAGGTATCACAAGTCAGAAGAGGGAGGTAATAATCCCTCTTTATAAGACACTGGTTAGGCCCCATCTGGAGTACTGCATGCAGTACTGGAGGCCATACCTTCACAAGGACTTTAACCAAATTGAGGCATTCCAGAGCAGGGCAACCAAAATGGTGCAGGAACTGCATCAGAAAACATATCAGGACATATTAACAGAGCTCAATATGTACACCCTAGAGCAAAGGAGGGAGAGAGAGGTGATATGATCGAAACATTCAAACACCTTAAGGGCATTAACAAGGTGAAACAGTCTAACATGTTTCAATATAAGAAAAATAGCAGGACAAGAGGACACAGCATGAGATTAGAGGGAGGCCGATTGAGGGGTAATGTGAGGAAGTTCTTTTTCACAGAAAAGGTGGTGGATGCATGGAATGGCCTACCTCAGGAAGTGGTGGATATGAACACAGTGCAGGGCTTCAAACTGGCATGGGATAGGCATAAGGGAGCAATACAGATGAGTATGAATAGATAGGTCATAGACAGAGCAAAGGCCGATGGTACATTTATAAGGTAGAAAAAGAAATGGGCAGACTGGATGGGCCTTACCGTCCTTATCTGCCGTCAACTTCTATGTTTCTATGTATTTCACTAAGCACACTTGTAACTTTGGACATTTTCAATATCTTCACCCAATATTTTCAACATAGCCTTCTTATTACCCCGTCTCAAGTATATGATAACTGTCATTTTTCAAATCCTGTCCAAAATGTGTTTTTGCACCCGTGGTCCAGAATGGTGTTTCAGTTGCGCAGAATTACGTTTTGGCATGGATTTGAAAATTTTCTGTACTGGGTAAATGTTGTGAGGTCATAAGAAGGCTATGTTGAATATTTGTGGTCATAATTATTAAAAATGGCACAGTTATGACGATCTGTTGCAATAACGCTATGCATGCTCATAACTTTGTGAATTTTAAATATTTTTGCCTTCTTTTTTTTTCCTCCTATTCCCCCTGCCAGAGGTTTTAGCCCCCTGCCCTGCTTGCCGTCCCCCATGCCCAGGCTTACCCCTCTGGATGGGGCCACCAGGTGGGTGCCTCCTCCCCAAGGCACACAGTCTCTTGCCCTGGCTTACCCGCCAGGGTGCAGCCATGTGAGTGGGAACCCCCCAGTGAACATTAATCACAGTGGCATTGCAGTGTTGGTGTGGGCATCATGAACGGGGCTGGAATTTTTCTATTTAGGAGATCCCTGGGAGCAGGGACATGCAATGACTTCAGCATCCACCCACCCCCTTGCATGAGGCACTGGCAGTGGTGGTACCTCCAGCTTCTGCCAGAGGTCTGCAATGTGCAGGACACTATTCCCCCCCTTCCACCAGAGAAGGAGAGCAGTGCCCGGGATGCTCAATCCTTTTCCCCCTAGCTGGACCTCTGACTCCCGAGTCTGTTTCTGAACCCGGGATGTTGGCACCGCAAGCGGATGCCTTACCGCTGTGCCGGCGGGCTGGCTCAACACTGCCTTCTTATTACAGCACCTCATGTAAGATAGAGCTGTCATTTTTCAAATCCTGGTCAAAATGTGTTTTTGCACCTGTGGTGTAGAATGGCATTGTACTTGCACGGAGATATGTTTTGGCAGGGATTAAAATATTTTCTGCAACAGGTACATGAGGTTGGGTTGGGTAATAAAATGGCTATGGTGACAATTTGGTCACTTTTGTCCTATAACTGGAAGCACAGGGGATGGAAGACCCTGTGCTTCCACAGCTAGATACATACAGGTATACGCATGTATGGAGGGATGTGGGCCCTGCACTCCTATAGGCAAATAAGGATACCATTTTACTATCTCAAAAAGTAAGGAAATAAATTGCAAAAAACTTTGTTAATACATTAATTAGGGTTGAACCAACAAAAGTGAGGAAATGTGGTGTTAGGGTTTCCATACCCATATTACCTTATTTTGTAATGGAATGAGGTGAGCGTTAGGGTTGACGACCCCAAGAAAGACACCCCCACCACCTGTAGCCTGTGCAGTGTGGGAGATAGGGTGTTATGGTTGGAAACTTTTGTCAGTTTAACCCTAACTAATGCATTAATGAAGTTTTTTGCAATATACATATATGTATATATATATATATATATATACACACACACACACGCGCGAGCCCCGACACACACACAGACTTTCATATCAATGAGCATCCTGCACTCTTTTAATTCCAAACTGGTTCCACATTACATTTAATAAAAGACCAACAGGCAGTCTTAAGCAGAGAGGAATTACTTTTTTTCCTTTTCTCTTTTGAAGGCATTGTAGGGGCAGTACTTCAGTACTCCATTTTTCTGAGTCTTGCTTTTCTGCTCTGTATCTTCCCTAGATATGTGCTGTATCCTGCCTTTTGCCTCAATTAACTTTGATCTTTCTGTATCCTCTTTGGCTTCATATTCCCTTTCATAGTTTCTTGTGGTTAGCCTATATTGCATTATTTCTCCTATCCACAGTAGTGGCTCCAAGAATAATTCTACATTATCCAATCTTACTAGATTTTTAGGCTGTTTCCACTAGCTTTTTCATTCAAATGTAACAACTGTTACTTGTCCTCCATTATGTCTAAAGACTCCCTTTATTTCATGTTCATGTAATTTAATTCCCAGCTCCCTTGTCCTCCATTATGTCTAAAGACTCATTTCATGTTCATGTAGTTTAATTCACAGCTCACTTTTCTAAACAGATAATATATCAAATCTTTCATTGATTCCCTAGTCTCACCATTTACTGAACACCCCATGTAACCACAGAACTCCTTCCTTTCCATTTACTTCTGTTTTCAAAGTAAGTGTTTTGTCTAGTCCATGTGTAGATTGTTCTACATGAAGTGGAGTTAATTGTAATTTGCATATTCTTCTTAAGTTTTGGTTTGTTCTTTTCTGTCCCCTTGTTCTTTCATCGCCTGCTCTATTTTCTTCTTTTTTATATTTCCATTTTTGTTATCTTTTTTCAGACAGTTGTTTTAAAGTTGAGTGACTAGCATGCCAGAAAGAGAGGCACTTTCTACTAGTGATGAACCAAGGAGAGAATGGAGCACCCAGAGGACTGAGGATGGCACTAATTATTGAGGGCTTTGTAGTTAGGTGAATGTGAAAATTGTGGGTCTCACTCTAGATGGCCAAGAGTCAGTTCACAGTTACCCTGGGGGCTGAAGCCACTGCAGAAGGACACAGGACCAGGGTGATCTAACTCATAAGAAAGGAGGGGGGCAAAGCCAGACATGGCAGTGCTTGTAGGTTCAAACGATCTGGACAGAAGGAGCACAGAAGTAAAAGTGAAATTCTACACCCTAGATAAGACACTGAAGGAAAGAGCAAAAATGTTAACCTTTTCTGAGGTCCTACCGATGCCATGTTGCTGTATAATGCAAGGGAGCAATTTAAGATATACCAGTTCAATTCATGACTGAAGGGTTGGTGTGAGAGGGAAACTTCACAGTTGCTAGGCACCTGGGACCTCACCTGGAAGCTGTTCAAATGGGATCACTACTCCCCAATGAGGAGGGCTCCAGGGTGTTGGGGCAAGGTTTGCAGAACACATAAATGTATATTTAAACTAGGAGAGGGGGAGGCCATACAGTTAGGGATAAGTGCACCTGCACAGCTGAGGGAGGACAAACAGGCCTTCCCTTGTTCTAGCACACACAGAGGGTATGACAAGGCAAAAAACAAAACTGAGGGATGGGGAAGCAGAAAACCAAATCTGGAAGGTACAAATATGAGTACAAAAGGGGGATGGCTGAGGTATGACAAGGTCTAGCTGTGACAGGGAAGGAGACGGGGGAAGTTGGTATGATAAATTGTGAGAGAAGGTGGAAACAGGGGGCTTGGAGGACTGTGTGTGCAAATGTGAGGAGCATGGGGAATAAGACCTGTGACATGCAGGCAATGGTGGCAGAAGCCTAGCTGGACTTGGTGGCAGTCATGGAGATAAGGGTAATACAGCACCATGATTGGGACGTCACCATTCCAGTTTATGCAATGTTCTGGAGGAATAGGGAATACGGAAGAGAGGGAGGGGTGGTATGAAAGGGAGTGCATCATAGCCATGGAGGTCAAGGAACTAGGGGAGGGCAAAGGCATGGAAATAGTGTTGGTGCAGGTAGTCATGGGTATATTTATTTATTTCAAAAGGTTTTACAGGGAAGACATACTGAGCCTTCCATGGTGCACAGCCCAAAGGATCCTGCACATCTGCACGTGTTCACTCAGGTCCCAAAAGGACCTGTGTGAATGAGGATATGATTCCAATATCTCAAAAAGAAAGGAAGTTCTTTGCAAAAAGCTTTGTTAATGCACCAGTTGGGGTATCTTAATGGCATAAAAGTAGGGACATGTAGTGTTAGGGTTTCCAACCCTAATCTCCCCCCACCCCTCAGGCAGCAAAGAAGGAAAACATTAGGTTTTGGGTCTCCAGAGTCTTGGCAAATCAGTGGTGGGGCCTTCCTTGGGCTTGTCAACCCTAATGCTCACCCCTTCCCATAGTCTATAGCCCCCAGTCCAAAGCACAAGCTGCAGCTACAAGCCAGTGCCTCACAGTGATACATGCTTCAAAAGCAGAGAAGTATGTCTCACCACATGTTGCCAACACAATTTGTTGCAGCTTTCACCCTGTATGAAGAAAGGAAATCATGTGTGACATTGTTTGCTCAGGGCCCGAGGTGGGCATTAGGGTGGACAACTCCAATGAAGACCCACCACTGATTCACCAAGACTAAGGAGACCCACAACTCTGTTTTTTTTTCCTTTGCTACTTGGGGGGTGGGGGGGCTTGGGTTGGAAACTCTAAAGCTATATTTCTTTACTTTTGTGGCATTATGTTACCCTTACTGGTGCATTAAGAAAGTTTTTTTGCAAAGAATTTCCTTTCTTTTTGAGGCAGCAGAATCATTTCCTAAATCATATCCATATCATAAATAAGGTGAAGGAAGGGAGTATATTCAAGATGAAACACAAAACAAGAACTAGGGAGCACAACTTGAAGCTGGAGGGCCATCAATTCAGAGGAAATAAGAGAGGGTACTTCTTCATGGAGAGAGTGGTGGGCCCCTGGAATGGGCTAGCGGAGGGGATGGTTAAGGTATCAACAGTGGGGGGATTCAAGAGTGCATGGGATAACTACATAGGTTTAACCAAAAGAAGGAGGGATAGATACTCTGATGGGAAAGGGGCCAAAAATTTACAGGGGGCAGAGGACATGGAAGTGGGATGTACAGTAGTAGAGTCACAGCTACCTGTGTGGAGGGAACAAGGGAAGACTAGATGGGCCAATGGGGTCCTTTTCTGCTGACAAATTTCTACGATTCTATGATATTCTTATTCACACAGGTCCCTTTGGGACCTGCGTGAACATGTGCAGAAGTGCAGGACCCTTTGTGCTGTGCCCCATGGTATGATTCCTTCTGCCTACAGAAGTGCTGGGCCTGGCACATTCATTCTTTACACATTTACTCTTCATACATTTCACTCTTCACTCTTCACACATTCACTCTTTACACGTTCCATCTTTATTTTTTTTACTTAATTTTGTCTCCAAGATTTAAAAATGCTCATTAGAGCTGTGCGAAAGTTCGGAAAATAGTTTGGCAACTTTCGTGGAAATTCTGCCTTAGAACTTCAAAGTAATGTTTTAAACAGTCACTGTAAACAATACTGCTTTACAAGACATCAACTGCATGCTTCTGCTTTAACAATGTGACAGGATGCGTCTCTGCCACTGTAGTAGGACCCCTTGAGTATATTAGGTTGCAACCTTTCTATATTCTTATCTAATAAAGCTATCCCTTTTTCTTTCTGTTTGGAGGAAGGCCACCTCCAGACAACCCTCTGTGCTCCTCTTCCTTCCATGGGTCCATATGTATGGAGGTCAACTTCCAGTGACCTTGAGCTCCCAGACAAAATGGGACAATAAAATTTAATGGTTATAGCTATAGCTCTATAGAGTGGCTGGTTATTTTAGCTAGAATGAAAGATATGTATTTTATACAGTAAAACACCCTAATCAGAAGGGATACAGTGGCTATTTAGGATGTAGGCAGAGAAAGAACTACATGACTAGCCTGTACATTAGTATTTATTGCAAAGTGGCAATCCCCTTTCCCTTTTAATTTCTGTAACCCTGTTGCCACTATGGAAATTGTAGAACCTGTACTGAGTGCTTTACTTAGCTGCACCAGAGATAAACAAAAAGAGTGCAGAGCGAGTATTAGGCATGTTCTATAAGAGAGAGAGAGCTATACAGAAACGTGTAGAAGCCTACGTGGAGGAAAGTGAAAGTGTCAGCCGATGGCTTGACATTTCAGCCATCGTCTTGACATTTCAGCCAAAAGTACATTGCCCCAAATTAGGAGAAAATGCCCTGAAACACATGGCTAGCTTTGTGCTACACAAGCAAGAGATGTAGGATAAACGGTTTTCTTGCTACCCTAGGATAAATATGAAAGGCTAAGGGATATTGTACTGCATAATAAAGATTACAGCATTTAAAATTGTCTAATAAACGTGGCATAAACCTAGCTAGTGAAAACCTACAGACTAGAATACAAAAAGGGGGTAAAGTAAACACAAACTTTCTGGCAACACAATATGCTTTAAACAAATGTACTTCTTGAAGGAGAAGGAACAAGCATTTGTCAATGCCGAATGTTTGCTTGCTGGCATTGGCAGTGGTAGTGTAGAAGTTACAGAGCTGCGTAATAGGAATGGCAGTGAAGTATTGAACAGAAGCCAACCCCACCACCACCCTGCAGAGAGTGACAGGCATTGGGGTGTGCGTTTGGGTCGTCAGGCATAACAGCCACGCCATTTCACCACACCCCACTCTGCAGAGACTGACAAGTGTCACGTGTTCCTTGGGGTCTTTGGCTCTTATGCGCACCCCATTTCATTAGGAAATACGGTGAGATGGGTGCGATATAGGAGAATGGGGTGAAGTTTGGGGTCGAAGAGTCCAAGGTATACCTTGATGCTTCTCACTGACTGCAGGGTGTGGAATGGTATGAGCATCACAGGCAAGAATCCCAAGTCACACCCCTGATGCCTGTCATTCTCTATAGGGTTGGGCGTTATAGTTGAAAACCCTCATACCTCAGGCATTCGCTGGTATTTTCACTCCAAATTTTCAACATGTTTGTTTTGTGACCCCACCTCATGAACACGGGGAATATCAGTTTGTTAGCAGAAAGCTGCATATGCACAGTGACTACGGCATTTAGCACCACAGGTGCAAAAACATTCCGAGCAGGATGTAAAAAATGACAGCTGTATTCTTTCATGGGGAGGTGTAAAAAATGGCTATGTTGCAAATCTGTAGTAAAAATATTAAAAAAAATGGTGAAGTCACGAGAGTACATAGAAACTGTGCAACACACACCCGTAATATAATTAGGTTGGGGATTTTTTACAACAGATTGTCAACTCAGGCATTTTGGTGCCTCTGATCATAAACAGTGTCACTGTGATTTTCTTTATCTGTGGCGAACAATGATTTCCCACAGCGACCACGCATCTCTGCACTGAAAATGTGAAAACACACTTCAGCCATGTAGTGAAAAATGACAGCTGTACTGTTCATAAGGAAGTGTGGAAAAATGTCACTGGTGAAAATCTGGACTGAAAATATTACAAAGTCATGAACTAATGAGGATGCGTGGAAACTGCGCAATGCTCACTCGTAACACAGTCATTTTATGGACTTTTGTCACCAAATTTTCAACATAGCCATTTTAAGACCTCTGCTCATGAACAGTGTAACTGTGATTTTCTTAATCTGTCCTAAACATTGCTTTCGCACACCAACAGCACCATTATGCGCTACTTGCGCTACATGTGCGAAAACACATTTTGGGTGACATATAAGAATTGCAGCTGTACTGTTCATAAGGAAGTTTAATAAAATGGCAATGTTGAAAATCTGAGTGAAAATATTAAATTTGAAACTTACAAGCATGCAGCTAGTACAAGTCATTTTTAGGAATTTTTCACCAAATTTTCAACATAGCCATTTTAAGACCTCTGCTCATGAACAGTGTCACTGTGATTTTCTTAATTTGTCCTGTACATTGATTTAGCACCGACTGCACCATTGTGCGCTACATGGGCGGAAACATGTTTTGGGTGAGATGTGAAAAATGACAGCTGTACTACTCATATGAAGGTGTGGTAAAATGGCAATGTTGAAAATCTGGAGTGAAAATATTGAAAATTCACGAACTTACGAGCATGCATAGGAACTGTACAATGCACGTCAAAGCAGTCATTTTGGAATTTTTTCGCCAATTTTCAACATAGCCATTTTAACACCTCACCTCATGAACAGTATCACTGTGATTTTCTTAATTTGTCCAGACATTGATCTCAAGATAATCGACTGGCGCCATTGTAGCGCTAAGCATGGGCGGAAACACATTTTGGGTGAGATGTGAAAATGGCAGCTGTACTGCTTATAAGAAGGTGTGGTAAAATGGCAATGTTGAAAATCTGGAGTGAAATTATTGAAAATTCACGACCTTCAGCGCAGTGTAGAACCGCGCAATGCACGCCAGAAAACAGTCATTTTTAGGACTTTTTTCACAAAATTTTCAACATAGCCATTTTAAGACCTCTGCTCATGAACAGTGTCACTGTGATTTTCTTAATTTGTCCCGTGCATTGATTTCGCGCACCGACTGCGCCATTGTGCGCTACATGGGCGGAAACACATTTTGGGTGAGATGTGAAAAATGACAGCTGTACTACTCATAAGAAGGTGTGGTAAAATGGCAATGTTGAAAATCTGGAGTGAAAATATTGAAAATTCGGAACTTATGAGCCTGCGAGAAGGAACTGCATAGCCTTGCATAAAACAGTCATTTTAGAATTTTGGCACCATTTTCAACATGGGGTTTTTGGGACCCCTTCTCATGAATGATGTCATTGTCATGGGATTATTCAGGCCTGAAGGGTGATTTCGTGCAGTGACTGCACAGTGACTGTGAAATCACCCTTTGGGCGAATAGCGCCATGACAGTGACATCATTCAGAGAAGGTAAAACCCATGGTGCAAAATTCCCAAAAATGCCTGAGATATGCAACAAAAGTTGAAACCCCCATCTAGCCCATTATACAGCTTACCGGCATTTCCTCAGTTCGCGGTCGGCTTTGAAGAGTGCAGGCGTGTTCCCGGTCTACCAAGATCGTCAGCTGAGGTCCAGAGAGGTGGGGCATGGGGTGGGGGTGGGGAGGCTAAAAGCGCAGGGTGGGTGCGGGTTGTGGAGGGGCGGAGACTGACGTTGGACCGCTTTTTCTACAGGGTACAACTACAAGAAAAAAGGGCGATGCGGGGCGTTGCCATGCTGGGGTGGGCTTCAGCGTGGCACAAGACAGTTGTGGGGCGTTCATCCGACAGGGATTGGGCACCCGTCGACCTCAAGGATCGATTGCCACGCTTGGGTGGGCCCCAGCATGGCACTTAATACTCGGGGCAGGGGAGAGGACTGTGGAGCCGATGGGGATTGGGCACCCCTTGGCTATATTATTGCTGCCACGCTGGGGTGGGCACCCAGCATGGCATTATGGAAGCCTTGGGGGGGCGGGGGCAACACAGCCGACGGGGATTGGTCACCCGTCGGCTATACAGTGCGTGTGGGGGCGCTGCGCCTGCGTGGGCATGCCTGTGTGTGTGGGGGGGGAGCTGCGCATGAGCAGGCGATATCTTATTGCTGCTCACTCAAGCGTAGCTCCCCCTTTCAACTGTATGCCACTGTATTTTGCAGTGTGTCATACACAGCTCCACAATGCATTGGCTTACAGGGGCCATGCCTGCCAGCACACTGACTGAATTGGAGGAGGAGGTGACACACCTCCGAAATCTCCGATGATGGCACTATGTTTCTTGCACATGCGTGCAAGCAAACATAATAAATTAAGTCTGTCCTTACCTGAAGCAGGGGAAAGAATGAAATATTGTGTATAGGTGAACAACGGCCCCTTGTGGCCCCTTTTTATAGTAAGCTGTCTGTCACTCAAGTACCAGTGGAAAGTTTTCCACTTTTAAAAAAGGGAAAATCCTTCTGGGAAAGTCACTTTTATTATCTAAAGCTGCTCCTCATTATAGAAGGGTAACCAAGTTGTTTTAGCCTGTTATTTAATTAAATGAAGGACCATGGTGATGCTTGGTCACCTGACCCAGGTGGGTGGGTATAAATAGTACTGCCTGAGCAAACTGATGTTAGGGTCAGCGTCTTCTGACTGAGTGTAGGTGAAGGACTAGGAGAGTCCTGTACTGCACTAAGGAGAACATTGTGAAGAGTATTTACAAGTCTTTTCTTTTGAATTGTTTTGATTTGTTTTATTTTTACATTATATAGTGCAAAAGCTGTTGTTGTTTATGATTACAAAATAAACATCCCACTTAGAAAAAGTGGGTTGCACCCAAAATCTTGTGTTTGTGTCCCTCGGTATTCGCCACACCTTTACAAATAATATCTGTCACTATATCATGATACAATATAAGGATATGGGGCTATAAATTAGATACTCATTCATGTGGCTCACCTCCAGAGTTTACCAAGAAAAAAAAGAAAAGAAAACAGCGAGCATAGCATGCTTTGGAATGCTTTTTTGTGAATGTGTGCTGCTCTTCATATCATATGTCTTTCTTTTTTGTGTTGCTCGGCCTCCTGAAGCTCAGCCTGACTCCCTCCAACCTTCACCACCCCAGGGACTTACCTTGGTACAGCAATCTCCCAGGCTTACCACCTCTGAGTGGGGCCGATGGGCAGACATGGCCCGACGGACATGTAGTCGAGGAGCCCCGTGCGATCATCGCCAGGAGATCTCCTTGGCATACCCCACAGTGTGGGGCCATGGGGCCAATTTGCTACTGCGGAAACTTAAGTCACTATACTGCTGGCAGAGTGCCCTGGCAGCATGGAGGTGGAGAGGTGGGACATCATAGATGGAGCAGCAATAAATATTGCTGCAGTAAGCTCCCGGGAGGCATGATGTGCAATGGTGTGAAGTGCCAAAGTGCAACGTCAAGCACACCTCCCCACTAGACAAGTGCCAGTCACTGCTCTCCCCCAGCCTCTGCTAGAGGTCAGTTGAGCATTGGAGACTACACCTCCCTGCCCCCAGAGGATGACAGCCATCGGGACAGCCATCCCTAGGACATTCAATCCTACTCCCTCTCCCGGTCAACCCTCCAACTCCCGAGTCCATCTCCAAACCCGGGTTGTCTGCATCACAAGTAGACACCGTACCACTGCGCTGGCGGGCCAGCCTTGCACATCTTTCTTCATTCATAGGTATGTAGTCATGTATACAGCAAGTAAGAGTGGACTGCCCTTGATACAGTTTTATAGAGTTTAAATATACCAAGATGGTATGGTCCATATGCACGCCTTTCGAAAAAGGGGAAGTACTCAATTATTTTAATACCTTCTCCTTTTATTATTACAATTTTTTTTGTCGTTTAGAGTTTTATCCCACTTTTTTAGACTAAGCACAGTCATATTTATGTGGAGAATACTCAAGGCAACAAAATGTTCTTTAATACTGTAACAGTACTGCCAAAGGTTTTAGTGTCCTTTAGCCTGTTTTTCTTTCCTTCTTGGCTCAATTGCCTATCCTTAAAATGAAGTCCAGGAAAAATACACTTTCCTCAAGAGTTGGACACTCATGCCATTGCGATCACCTTCTGTGGGTATTACGGCTTGATTTTTCCTATAAACTTTATTTATTTATTTATTTATTTATTTAATTTAATTTAATTTTATTTATTTAGTTTTTGTTGACCGGATAAGTGCACTAGACAAATCCTGCCTATTTTCAGGCACAACCTGGGGAGAGGGGGATACAGATGAATGCCAACTGACCTTGAACCAGGTTAAGCTGTTGGTGGTATTTTTAGTGAATGAGGGGAAATTCAGCCAGGGCACCGGGGAAATTCCTCTACTCGGCTGCTGTGTTGCGGCCAGCAGGGGGACAGGCCATTTCCAAGATGGCCACTCGCAGTGGACTAGCGAAGGAGGAGGACGTCGGTAGAGTGGGACAGCTGGCCTCTGCTCCTGCTCTGGGCAAATCGGAGGCATTAGCGTTAGTAACGGACGATTTTGATTCCGATTTGGAATTTCACGATGCTGCAGTGCGCTGGGAGGACTCAGTGCAAACGCTGGTTTTAAATACGGATGTTTCTTTACTTACCTCGGAGAATGCAAGGTCTGTCTGGTCACGTCACACCGTGAGAACAGAATTACCACCCGGTGAAACGGCTCTGCAGGATAACGGGAGTGTGCGATGCTTGAGTGCTATAGCGGCTGGTGGTGAATTTTCCGACTCTGAAGCTGTCTCGGAGAACCAGGTTGGATGCGAGTTAGTACCTCGGGCTGCTGACTCTGCGAAGGGACAAATGAGAAATATAAAGAGTGGAGCTTTGTATACAGGGGCTTTGGACCTGAAAAAAATGCAAAATCCAGGTAATGAGTCTTTATTCTGTGTACAACCGAGTACGGTGGATAAAAAGGAAGCAGGCAGTTTGCACACCTGTAATCGCAATACAGTGGCATGCGGTTGCGCAGCCCAGCACAGTGCCTCTTCCTCGCTGCAAACCTAGCGCTGACAGCAGTAAGGAGAGTTTTGACATTTCCCACAAAGAATTAATTAGAGCTGCATGTCCCGAGGGGAGCAGCTCTACGAAGGATACTTCCTCTAGAACATCGGGGATAGCGATTGAACAAAGAACTTTGATACAGGTTGGTAATGACCAGTTACAGCACATAGACTTACAGCTTAGCCTTGCAACTGATGACCCACTGCAGGAGGGCACTTTCAAAACTAGCACATTGGCTACTCTGTCGTGTTTTCCCAGTGTTTCCTTTATCCAGGCTGAGACTGCTCCCTTGAGCAAAACGACCGGATTTGTTTTCAAAAAAGACTTGAATATGGAGCTAATAGAGCAAGCAGAGGTGACTTACCAGTCCTCAGCACACTCACAAGAGGGGGTTATGGATTTTTTTTCCCCAAATAAACTGGCCTTAAAACAGACCATCTCTGAAGTTAAGCATCCTGGGGGAACGGAATCTCCTTGTGTATTGGATAAAGCTCCTAGGGATGACTGGTCCCCTCAGCATGCCCTGTGGGAAGCAGGCTGAATCAGGTGTTTGGAAGCCTGACCCTCTCTGGGACCCCAACTAAACGCTTTCACAGCATTCCCCTGAGTGGAAACCAGCTATGCAGCGGCTGGAGGCAAAGACGGGTTTGAGCAAAGTACAAGTAGTACCTCAGGAAATACAGGATTCATTAGAAACTTTGAAACTGGGGAAATTATCCTCTTTACCTGCACCACCCCAATCGAAGTTGGAACAATCAATACAAGGGCCTTCCAGTTCAGACCAAGATTTATTGCAATTGAACCCCCCCCAAATCAAGAAGCCACTAACGTTAGAACTTTTTTCCACTTCAATAAGGGAAGCTGCACCTCGACGTAATGCAATACGACTGCGTTACAAAGGAGGGTTGGAGGTCAGACCGGACAGACATTATGTTGGAAAAACTTTACTAAAGGACTCACTTCACTTCACCCCACAGGATGTTTACGCTTTCATTAATATTTCTGGAGAGGACAATTTTGATATCAGTTTTAGAACACCTCATGCCTTAGATCTCTTTTGGTTTAGGTACGGACAGGTTAAGTTTTCCCCTGCTTGGACCCCTTTTTTGGTCATTCCTTTATTAAGAGCCTTTGATCAAATTTATCACGGTCATGTTCAGGGAATGAAGGGTCTACGGGAGGATATTACTTCTGGCTGTCCCAAAATGTGAGGTTTAAGTGAGCCAGAGCCTATTTTGGACACAGAAAGATTCTGGACAGGGGGTGGAAGTATAAAATTAAATTGAAACAATCGGAGGCAGGAATAGAACACATTCCTAACTCTTTTTTGCTTGGCAGGGACAGGGGAGTGTGTTTCTATAGTGGACAACCTCGTGCATGTTATAAATGTGGAGCTAGGACGCACCTCTCCAGTGTATGCGACCAACCTCGCTGTGACAATTGTGGGGAAGTGGGGCATTTAACTATGTTTTGTACTAGCCAGTCTCGCTGTGATCTGTGTGAAGAAAAGGGTCACGTGTTTCAGGTTTGCCTGCGGGCGGCCAGGAATAATTCTTCTGGTTCTCAATCTGACGTTCTTATTCAGAAAGCTCAAGAGGCAGTAGGTCTATCATCCCCCTCATCACACCCTTCTTCTCTCCTTTCTAGCATGCAGATTAGCGGTTCTGTAACGGGTAATCTATGTAGTATAAAAGGAGAAGTAGGTGAGAAGATTTTGCCTATCAGTAGGGCTTTAAAAATAGCTAAGAGTACTGGGCAAGGCACTGTATCAGGTAAAGTGGCACCTGTAAAGGCCACTATGGGCTCTCTCTGATCCCTTACAAATTTCCCCGTGTGTTATACGAAATAGTTACGGCAGGGTAGGTAAGGAGGTTCCAGTGTGTAGCCCCGAGTTAGCCTTACACCCAAAGAAGATCATCAAGGAACTTGCACCCCAAAAAAAACCCTTCGGTGGCTCTGACTGACACTAGCAATTCTTATGCTGCCCTTTTCACCCCGTGGGGGGATACTGAGATGGATTTGGGAGATTCAGACTCACAAAAATCCACTCTCTCCACTAGGTCTCAACCAGTGGACAACTATAAGGAGAAAAAAAAGAAAAAGAGAAAAAAATAAAGGGCCTTTAACATAAACACGTATGAGTCTGAATTGGGGTTCTCTCAATACACATAGTTTATTGAATACTGTTAAAAGACAGGCCCTTTTTCACTATATTCATGACCGTTTGTCTGTATGTTTTTTGCAGGAAACATGGATGCATTCAATAGATCAGCTGGTATCTTTCAAAAGGGAGTGGGTTTGGGGCCCTTCCTTTTGGTCTTTTGGTGAAGACACGGCTGATGGAGTAGGCATAGTGTTTGCCTCATTTTCCTTTCAGTTACATAATCTAATTGACCTTATCCCGGGTAGGGTTTTGATAGTGGATGGGAAATGGCAGGATTTTTGTTTCCGATTTATAACCCTCAAACCAAAGCAAGTAGGGTAACTTGTTTAAAAACTGTTCAACCATTTTTGCTGACGACTGTTAAGGTTTTATGGGGAGGAGATTTTAACTGCACTATTCAGGACTCCTCTAAAAAAAAGAAAATTTATTGTGATTCCAATGCTTTGGGCAATATCATTAAAACTGCTAGCCTTGTGAATTGCAATACTTATTTGCCCGCAGGACCTCGGTTTTCCTTTAATAAAGGAAAATGTTTTACTCTAATTGACTATATGTTAGTCTCTCCAAATATGCAGGTGGCCTCCTTTAAAATGTTCCCTTGTGAATTTTCTGACCATTCTTTCCTAATTTGTAATTTTTCGCAGTCAGACTTACCAGAGCACAGACAAATTAGGTGGAAACTGAACAATTCAATGTTAAGCTTGCCCAATATACAATCTGGGGTCAAAAATATGTTAAGAGCTAGGCTATCAGTGGCCTTTTTGTATGCAGATTTGGGGGATTGGTGGTTGGATACAAAGGCGGACTTACGGAGTTGGTTTAAGAAACAGGGGTTTAGAACAAAAAACTATAAGTTTTTACAATATTTGGGACTTTGACAGCAACTGCAGAGACTTACAACCATAGCTTACACTTCTCGATTAGACTACTCTACACAAATCTCTACATTGAAAGAACAGATGAAGGTGTTTCAATACGACAGAGGTAACACTATGCAAGCTATTCTTACCAATGGTATAAAGAAATCTCCTATTGGCGACCCTTTTGAGATGTGTAAACACCTCAGAGATTCCTCAAACATGGATGTTTTGTTAAAATCAGATAATATATGTGCTACTTCAATAGTGCAACTTCGAGAGGTAATTATGGAGCACTTTAGGTCTCTTGAGCCTTCTGTTTCAATTTTGAAAAATTCAATGCTTTCATATTTGGGTTCGATCTCAGCCCCAGTCAAACAATCAGAAGCTTTAGAACTATGGGGCCCAATCACTCAAAAGGAAATTTTGAGTGTAATTGGGAAATTAAAATTGAACATTTCCCCTGGAACGGACAGACTCTCTAATAATTTATACAAACATTTTTCAGAAGAATTGAGTCAATGTTTGTATATTTTATTTCAGTACTTAATGACAACAGATGCTATTCTTCCCTCGTTTACTGAGGGGTTGTTAATTTATATATTTAAAAAGGGGGACGGGAAAATATCGCCAATTGGCGGCCCATTACCCTGTTGAACTCAGACTATAAAATTTTCACAAGTATATTAAATAATCGCTTGAAATCCTACGCTAGATGGGTCATTTCACCCTATCAATTTTGTGGCTTACCCGATTGTAGGGTTCAGTCAGCTCTTATGTTAATAAGAGATGTCATTGAATATCTTACGGAAATTGGTGCGTCTCATTGTTTGATAGCAGCCGATTTGGACAAGGCCTTTGATAGAGTGCATTTACCCTTTCTTTTTTTGACTTTAATACATTATGGAGTTCCTTTACAAATGGTTAAGATGATAGAAAGGTTATATGATAATTATGAAGTTTTCCCTTTTTTGAAGGGGTGTAAGGTGGAAGGTTTCCAGTTGCACTCAGGAGTTCGCCTGGGGTGTCCTCTTAGTCCTCTCCTTTATGTTTTTGCTCTTGATCCCTTATTACAGACCCTAATTTCCTCGCGGAAATGGCAGGGTATAACAAATACAGTATTTAAAAATTCCCCTCTATTGGTGCAAGCTTACGCAGATGATCTGGTTTTGTATTTTAAAGATGTTGATGGTGTTTCCAGTTTTGTACAGGCCTTTGATACATTTTCCAAGGTTTCAAACGCAAGATTGAATTTATTAAAAACTAAGGGTTTATTTCTCGGATCGGTAAGCCCTAAGGAGGTTTGGTAAGAGGGCATTTATATTTCTAGGAATCCATTGAAAATTTTGGGATTACTTTTTGGTCCCCAGAATCTGCCAGTGGATAACTGGGAACTTGCACTTCAAAGGATAGAGAACAAGGTGAATACATGAAAATGGTGGAAGTTGACAAAATTGAAGCGAATACAGATTATTAAACAGTTTCTTATTCCTGGTGTGCAGTATGTTGCCATGATTTTTCCACTACCGGTGCACCTTGAAACCAAATTGTACAGTCTGTTTTTTCAAATGCTTTGGGGAAATAGGTTAAATCCTGTTAAGAGGGGTTATACGTACCTACAGAAGAAAGCGGGAGGTTTGGGCATGATAGACCCGGTGGTTTTTGTACACTCTTTGTTTATTATGAATTCAGTCAAAAATGGTTTAGTAGCTGAATCTAGGGCAGAGGATTCCTGGACGTTAAGGACTTTAGGTAAATATTTTAAGAACTGGCACATTTCGGCCCCTAAATTAAATTGTCACATTTATCTTCCACAATATTTTAGGCCTACGGCACAAAAATTATTTAAATGGAAACTTCAGAAATCAACAATACTGAACAACTGCATGAAGAAATTTTATCGGTTGATAATGCTTCAGTTACTCCCTCCTGAGCCATGTTTTAAGAATTGTCCGGTGGCTCTAAATCATAAAGTTTTGGCACAGTTAAATGATTTTAGGTTGCCTCAATCACAATGGGAAACTCAGTGGTTGATCTTTTATGGTCGCCTGAATGTTAGAGGTAATGCTAAGTATAAGGCATTAGAAGAAAGGCAGTGTCCATACTTAGATTGTATAAATTTAGAAGAGTCGATGGAACATTTTTTTCTTAAGTGTTCTTATGCTGTGGGTTTGTGGGCATTTTTGGCAGACTTATGGGGTTTTAAGTGGCTCAACTATATGTCATACGAAATTTTGATTTTAGGTTGTTATCCTGTTAAATTATCTAGTTTTCATGAAGGAACGCTTTCTTTGTTCCTGGGCTGTTTAAGATATTACTTATGGCAAGCTCGGTGTCAATGGGTTATTTATCAGAAGAAAATGCCCTATTCCTGTGTGAGTGTTTTGATAACTAAGGAACTTTCAAGACTATATTTTCAGGATGCTAAAAGGGTAACTTCTGACACATTATTAAAATGGTGGAAAGATTTTCTTCACTTTATCAAGTTTAAATGAGGTAATAATCCCTATGTTGGTATGAAACAAAAGTGTTTTTTTTTTATTGAATTTGTATAACTTGTTTTAACACATGGACAAGGTTTATTTTCTAAGAATGATTGATTGTTAGTTATGCAGATTATTGTTTCTTGGCAGATTATGTGAATGGAGAATGATTTCTTGAAGTTTTGTTTTCTATGTTGATTATTACAATAAAAACTCCCCTACTCTTTTTGAGAAGTGCCATGGGATCTTTATCATCCAGCTGAACTACCACCAATCCAGGCAGATGGGACCTCAGTTTAACGTCTAATCTGAAAGATGGCACCTCAGGAGTGCAGCACCCCTCAACCTCACCCTTTTACCACGCATACAAGCTATGAAGCATCTTGGTTCCTTTTTTTAAAAAAAGATTGAAGCCAGTGGCCATTGCTACTATCTTGCTCACTTGTGTCCTGCTGCGTAGTCTCCTTCTTCCTTCTCAGAGATTCAAAAGTGCCACCTCCCACAATACATGCTTATGTTTTTGGGCCATCCTGCCCCATCATCAGAGCTGATTCCTATGGGGTGACATTGTCTCATTTGTAGTGCATATGCTCCCATAGCAACATCTCAACATTAGCCTTCTGAGCTGCTTTCATATCTTAACTTTAATTAAATTATCATTTCCAGTCCATTCATATTTTTTCTCAGAATTACTCCGTTAGTGTGCAAACTATTATATTCTGTCAACTTTCCCGATTATATTTTACACCCTTATTGTTTCTCTCAAAACATCATATTTCTATTATGGTTCATTTACTCACTATACTAGCTTTTGTATCCTAATAACACTCTCTCTCTCTATAGTATATATATATATATTCCGAGAGCAAATTACTCTATACCCTTCCTTTCTCAAAATGCCTCTATATAAAAAGTGCTGCTGTGCTTTCTCCATAACATTTTTCTAAAGATTTCTTTACTTTACTCTTATATTATAATAAACATCCATACCATTTATACATACTATTTCCTCAAAATTAATTCCTTATAATAATTTACACCATTATAATAATTATCAATACCCTTCTATAATAAAAACTTGTTATTAGAACAAAATATAAAAAATCTTTTCACAACCATTGGTATGCTCAATTTATCCTGGGTCTTGGCTATTGTTTTCATTTCATTTTTATGTTTGCTTGCACGCATGTGCAAGAAACATAGTGCCATCATCGGAGATTTCAGAGGTGTGTCACCTCCTCCTCCAATTCAGTCAGTGTGTTGGCAGGCGCGGCCCCTGTAAGCCAATGCATGTTGAAGCTGTCTATGACAAGCTCCAAAATGCAGTGGCATACAGTTCAAGGGGAGCTAAGCGGGTGGTAGCGTGAGATATCACCTGCTCATGCGCAGCTCCCCACACACACACGCCTATGCAGACGCAGTGTGCCCCCGCCTCTGCATGCACGCACACTGCATAGCCGCATGGGGGCGCCCAATCCCCCGCCGGCCGTGCTGCGCCTCCCCAAAGCCTTCCAAAATGCCACGCTGCGCCCACCCCAGCATGGCAACTAATGATATAGCCGATGGGGTGCCCAATCCTGTCGGCTCCACTGTCCCTCACCTCCCGAGGAGTAAGTGCCACGCTGGGAGCCCACCCAGCGTGGCAATCGATCCTTAGGCCAACGGGGTGCCCAACTCCCGCGGCAGAACCCCCAACCATCCTTGTGCTACGCTGGGAGCCCACCCCAGCGTGGCAAATGTCCCACGCCGTCTTTTGGGTTTTTACCTGTAAAGAAAACGGTCCCACGTAGTCTCCTGACCCTCCCACAACCCGCACCCACCCACTGCGCACCCTGCCTCCCCACACCTCCATCCCATACTTACCTCCAGACTCGGCGAGATGATCTTTGGTGGACCGGGAACACGTCTGCACTCTTCAAAGCCGACCGTGAACTGAGGAAATGCCGGTAAGCTGTATAATGGGCTAGATAGGGGGTTTTCAACTTTGTTGCATATCTCAGGCATTTTTGGGAATTTTTGCACCAAATTTTCAACATGGGGTTTTTGGGACCCCTTCTCATGAATGCTGTCACTGTCATGGCATTATTTGGGCCCGAAGGATGATTTTGCAGTCAATGCGCAGTCACTGCATGAAATCACCCTTTGGGCCAGAATAACACCATGACAGTGACACCATTCATGAGAAGGGGTCCCAAAAATTCCATGTTGAAAATTTGGTACCAAAATTCCAAAAAATGACTGTTTTACGAGCATGCATTGTGTAGTTCCTATGCAGGCTCGGAAGTTCTCGAATTTTCAATATTTTCACTCTAGATTTTCAACATTGCCATTTTACCACACCTTCTTATGAGCAGTACAGCTGTCATTTTTCACATCTCACCCAAAATGTGTTTCCACCCATGTAGCGCACAATGGTGCAGTCGGTGTGCGAAATCAATGTACGGGACAAATTAAGAAAATCACAGTGACACTGTTCATGAGCAGAGGTCTTAAAATGGCTATGTTGAAAATTTGGTGAAAAATTCCAAAAATGACTGTTTCACGGTGATGAATTACGCAGTTCTATACTGCGACTCATAAGGTCGTTGAATTTTCAATATTTTCACTCAAGATTTTCAACATTGCCATTTTACCACACTCTTATAAGTAGTACAGCTGCCATTTTTCACACCCCACCCAAAACGTAGCTTCATGTAGCGACAATGGCGCAGTCGGGTGTGTGTAAGATCAATGTACAGGACAAATTAAGAAAATCACAGTGACACTGTTCATGAGCAGAGGTCTTAAATGGCTATGTTGAAAATTTGGTGAAAAATTCCAAAATGACTGTTTTAATGAGCGCAGTATTGTACAGTTCCACGCGACGCCAGAAGTTCGCGAATTTTTCTAATATTTTCACTCCAGATTTTCAACATTGCCATTTTACCACACCTTCTTATGAGTAGTACAGCTGTCATTTTTCACATCTCACCCAAAATGTGTTTCCGACCATGTAGCGCACTGGCGCAGTCGGTGTGTAAGATCAATGTACGGGACACATTAAGAAAATCTCAGTGACACTGTTCATGAGGTGAGGTGTTAAAATGGCTATGTTTAAAATTTGGTGAAAAAATTCCATAAAATGACTGTGTTACGAGTGAGCATTGCGTAGTTTCCATGCACCCTCGTTAGTTCATGACTTTGTAATATTTTCAGTCCAGATTTTCACCAGTGACATTTTTCCACACTTCCTATGAACAGTACAGCTGTCATTTTTCACAACATGGCTGAAGTGTGTTTTCACACTTTCAGCGCAGAGATGCTGGTCGCTGTGGGAAATCATTGTTCGCACAGATAAAGAAAATCACAGTGACATTGTTCATGATCGGAGGCACCAAAATGCCTGAGTTGACAATCTGCTATAAAAATCCCCAACCTAATTATATTACGGGTGTCGTTGCAGTTTCTATGTCTTCGTGACTTCACCATTTTTAAATATTTTTACTACAGATTTGCAACATTGCCATTTTTACACCTCCCCATGAACAGTACAGCTGTCATTTTTTACATCCTGTTCGGAATGTTTTTGTACCTGTGGTGCTAAATGCCGTAGTCACTGTGCATAAGCAGCTTTCGGCTAACAAACTGATATTCCCCCTGTTCATGAGGTGGGGTCACAAAACAAACATGTTGAAAATTTGGAGTGAAAATACCAATGAATGCCTGAGGTATTAGGGTTTCCAACTATAACGCCCAACCCTGTAAAGAATGACAGGCATCAGAGGTGTGACTTGGGATTCTTGCCTGTGATGCTCATACCATTCCACACCCTGCAGTCAGTGAGAGGCATTGAGGTATGCCTTGGACTCTTTGGCCCCAAACTTCACCCATTCTCCTATATCGCACCCATTTCACCATATTTCCTAATGAAATGGGGTGCGCATAAGGGCCAAAGACCCCAAGGAACACCGTGACACTTGTCAGTGTCTGCAGGTTGGGGTGTGGTGAAATGGCATGGCCGTTATGCCTGACGACCCAAACACACACCCCAATGCCTGTCACTCTCTACAGGGTGGTGGTGGGGTTGGCTTCAGTTCAGTACTTCACTGCCATTCCTATTACGCATCTCTGTAACTTCTACACTACCACTGCCAATGCCAGCAAGCAAACATTCGGCATTGACAAATGCTTGTTATGAATAACTACTATATCCAGTGTCATCGTTCAGTTCTTTTAGTACCAATGTTTGTAATTCGTGGATTCAAAATGCTTCTTTTTGTAGCAAAATGTCTTTTAAATTCCCTCCTCTGAATAGCACATACACTTTTTCAATATCTAAATGTATTAACGATGCTGGTGATCCATGCTTTGCCTCAACATGATGCTTTGTCATCACATATTTTAAATTCTGTGTTCTTATTGCTGTTTTAAGTTCCCTAATCCTTGCTTTTACACTCCTTTTTGTCTATCCTATATATGATAATCCACAGGTGCATGTTAACATATAAATTGCTCCCTCACTCCTGCAGTTTATAAATCTATTTATTTTATACTTTTTTCCAGACCTTGGATGTTTAAAGTATTTTGAATTTTTAGTGCTGCTACACTGAGCACAATTGCCACATCCAAAATTTCCCATCAGAGCTTGCGGCATCCGGTTTGGTCTAATACAGATTTGTACTTCTTTTATAGCTAAACAATGGGCCATGTTTTTGTTATTTCTATAAGACTATTTATCAGCTTCCAGAATTTTCTAATTCTTGGATATAACTTGTTTTATTTCACCATGTACTTTTGTATATGTGGTGCTGAAACATATTTGTTCATTTTTATCTTATTTCCTTCTATTTTCTTCCAATAGTTCACTCCTGTCTTTTTTATTAACTTTTTCCACTGCTTTCAGAAGGATCCCTGGCTCATATCCTCTCGCTAGGAGTCTGCTGCACATTATGACTGATTTGTTCTCTCTGTTTTCATTTTTACTGCCGTTTCTTTTTATCATAAGTAATTATCCATAAGGAATATTGTGTTTGGTGTGTTTTGGATGGTCACTATAATAATGTAAGATTGTATTATGATCTGTTTCTTTTCTGAACAATGTAGTTTCCAGTTTATTGTTTTTTATGTATATGGTCAGGTCCAGAAAGTTAACAGATTCTTTACTGTATACTGAAGTGAATTTTAAATTTTCATTTCTGGAATTCATATAATTCAAAAATTCTTCAAGATCATTCTGATTTCCCTTCCACATAAAAAAATAACATCCACAAAATGCATCCAATTTTTTTTATATTTCTATGCCAGTTATTTCTTTTTATATTCCAAGTGTGTTGGTCCTCCCAATCTCCTACATAAATGGTTGCTAATGAGGGGGTTAAGGTTGTGCCCATGGCTGTACCATGGATCTGCTGGAAAAAGTTACTTCCAAATGAAAAATAATTATTATTCAACACCAGGTCCGCTAGGATCACAATAAATTCTGAAGGTGGTACCACATTTTCTCCAATGTTACTTAAAATCTTCTTTATAGACTCCATACATTGTAGATGGGGGATATTGTTGTACAGGTTCTCTATGTCATATGTGACCAAGCTCATACTATCCTCAGTGTTTATTTACTTTATTTTATTTAAGACACCTTTTGTATCATAAATATGTGATTTTACTTTGCTTGTAAACAGGGGTAGGAAAAAATCCACACATGTCGAAAGTGGTTCTGTTACTGAATTAATTCCACTTACTATAGGTCTTCCTGGTGGGGTATCTTTGTTTTTATGGACTTTGGGTAACATATATATGGTTGGCCTTATCGGGTTTTCTGCTATCAGAAAGTGTTTTTCCTTTTCTGTAGTCCAATTTTTATTTTGCGCCTCATTTATGCATATCTTTATTGTTCCTTTGATTTTTTTCTGTTGGGTCTTCCTTTAGTTTTTGGTAAACTTTGTCATTATTCAATTGTCTTTCCATCTCAAGGTATACATATCTTTGTCCCATAAAACTATGGCACCTCCTTTATTTGCTTTTTTTTATAATTGTATCCAGCATTCGTTTAATTTCCTCCAATGCCTTTTTTTGTCAAATTGTCATTCCCTGTATGTGTTTCATATCTCTTCCCTTTTTCCACATTGCTGTCTACAATCTTGCTAAATGTATTTATTACTCCATTTCCTAGCATGTTTGGAATAAATGTAGATCTTACATGAAAAGGAATTTTTTTCTGTTGTACACTCTGTATATTCTTGTTCTTCATTTTCATTTGTTGTTCTACATCTTACTGTTGTTATGGTGGGTACTGTGTACATTACTGTTTCTTGTTTTGCAAAAAAAAAAAAAGGCTTCAAAAGGAGTTGCCTATATGTTTTAAACAAATCAACCTTTACTTTAAATACATTTATTTTTGCTTTTGGCACAAACGATAACCCTTTTTTAATACTTCTTGTACTGGATTTAGAGTATTCTTTGTCAAGTTTATAAAAGTCCATCTCTTGTTCCGGGATGACCTCTGGGGGCCCTATTCTCCCCAATAGCCTCCATAGTTCATGCTGCATCCTCTTCCTCTCCTTCTGATGCCTCTTTCTCTTACCCCCCTCCTCAATCAATCAATCACAATCTTTATTTAACCAGGCAGACATCATTGAGCAAGCTCATTTTCAAGATGGACCTGGAAAGGAGAGGTTAACAATACATACAAAGGAATACTCAGTTACATACTAATTGGTTAAACAATATATACAAAATTAGTTCACATTTACATAGGGCAGTAATTATACACAGGAGGTTTATAATACACATGAAATAGAATATTAAAAAGTGCCATTAAGCTAAGACCATGAAGAGTATGCAGCTAAAAAATATAGCAACTGCAGTACAGTATATACAGGTTAAACGTACACAACCATAATTACAGTGTGTATTTGAAGCATTCTTGAATAGAGTTTTTGATTGAAGGAGCTTGATGGGGCATGGGAGGGGGTGGAAAGGGGGGGATGCAAGAGAGTTTATAAGGAGAGGGTATATGAAGACAGATGCCCGCAAGGGCATGTAGTGATTACAGGGGGGAGGGTGACAACAGATAGGGAGTGGAAAGCAAAACACCATGACGGTGTCAAGGGGGATAAGCAAGGAGTGTAGGTGGACATGGAAAAGGAACTAACCATAAGGGAAAAAACACAGGGTTGGGATAGAAGGAGCAGTCAGATAAGTTCTTATAGGCTGTAACATTGCCCAAGAGGGGTGGGAAAGAGGTACCAGTAAAGGGATGCACTGGAGCAGATAAGAGCTGAGGCTAGGGAAAGGTGACATCAGGGGAAGCAGTTACAGGATTCCTTGATAGAGCGAGAATAAAGTGCTTTGAAGGCTGATAGCTTGATTAGGTAAGCCAACTTCAGGGTTTTTTGCAAGCTGTTCCAGAGAGAGGGTAAACCATGAGATATGGCAGACCTGCCAAGTGAGACTTGAACTTTGGTACTGCAAGGGAGATAACGGAGCAACTCCTTAAGGCATATTTACCTATCACACCTAGAGAAAGACAATCCAAGATGTACTGAGATAACATATTCATGATGGCCCTAAATGTTCAGAGAGCTGCATTCCTCTGTCTTCTGTAGTTAAGGGATGACCAACCTACTGCTGCATAAAGGGAGCAGTACTGTGTGGAGTATGGGAGACCAGTTATGAACTTCAAGGCCTGATGGTAGAATATGTCTAGTTTAGCCAGGGCAGACACAGGGCATTGGCTGTAAAGGAAATCTGTGTAGTCCAATAAGGTTAGGAATGTGGTTTGGACCAGTCTCTTCCTGGCATCCAGTGTTAGAAAATGTTTGGTCCTATAGAAGAGGCCAAGCCTCTGCCTAAGCTTCTTTCAGAGATCCTCAATATGATGGCATAAGGAAAGCTTTTGATCTATCCACACCACCAAGTATTTGAATTTAGTAACATATTCCAGTGATACACCAAGAAGAGTGTGGATCTGGGGACTATTACCTTGAGTTATGGGGTTATTGATGTATGAAAAGGGAGAAAAAAGCATTGCCTTTGTTTTTTTTAGCATTCAGGAACAGTTTCTGGTGCAGTAATTGTAGAATATTAAATTCCCTTTGCAGATCCCTACAAGTTCCTTCCAGAGAGGGTCTTCCAATATAAAGCACCGTGGCATTGGCAAATAGGTGGATGTTAGCAGATTTGATGTCAGCGTCAATATTGTTAATGTAAATTGCAAAAAGCAACGAACCCAATATAGAGCCTTGCGGTATGCACCTCAGTAGAGGTTTCACAGATGAGAATTCTCCTTCAGCCTTGACCTGCTGCTGTTGCCCTGTTAGATAGTTCGAGAACCACCTCAGAACGGGGGGGTCGCAGCCGATGTTTCTGAGGGAGACAAGGAGAAGCTCGTGGTCAACCACATCGAATGCCTTGCTTAAGTCTAGAAATACTGCGCAAACTAAGTTCTTCAAATCCAAGGCACACTGCCAGTCATTGGTGACCTTTGCAAGAGCTGAAATAGTACTGTGATGAGGCCTAAATCCCGACTGATAAGGACTGAGCAGGTTTCCGCTTTCGAGGTAGTTCCTGAGCTGCACACTCACTATTTGCTCCAAACGTTTGGAAAGGGTGGGAAGTAGTGAGATTGGTCTATAGTTATTCAGGTTGCTGGGGTCTCCAGATTTAAAAAGGGGGATTACATGAGCCATTTTCCATATGGGAGAAATATCGCCCTGCAAAAGGGAGAGGTTAAAAAGGTGCATTATGGGCACAGCCAGGACGTGAAGACTAAGCTTCAGGAAGAATGGGTCCAATTGGTCTGCCCCTGCACTCTTCCTGGTATCCAACTGCAGGAGGAGATCCTCAGCTTCTCTCAAGGTGGTAGGCTAGAGGGAGAAGGCCGTGCATGTGACTGGATCTGGTAAGTCCGGTGCTCCAATACTAGAGCAAAGGTTATTGACAAGGGAGGCATCGAAAGCAAGACCTGCAGTAGCAAAATGGTTATTAAAAGCATCAAAGATAGTCTATTTATCTGACACCGAAGTTGTGCCAATGACGATTTTTGTGGGTAAGTTCTGGTGTCCTCCTGGTCCTTCTCCTTAACCTGCACCTCTGCTGCTTTCTCCCTGTTGATCCTGCTGAAAATCCTGCTCTTGTCTATTTGTTCTAGTCCCACTACTTGTGGAATCTAGGTCACTTTCTTGTGATGTGTCAAAGTTCTGTTTCAAACTTTTTTGAGCTCTTGCTTTGGAACCTGTGTTTCTTGCCATGCCAATTATAAACTGTACCATCTCGGTAATCCCACGCATCTCATTCATGTTTTTCCTTTTCATATTCTGTTAGCTCTTCTCTGAACTTCATCATGTTCATCTCTAATTTTTTTACTAATTCTTTTTACTCCACTTTTGACATATTTTTAAATACGTCTTGTTTTTTCAATTTAATGTCATTTTCTAATTTGTCACAGTCTCTAAGCAAATATTGGAGGGACAAACAGATCCCAAGAGGCCTTCATATTCAAAAACCACTATAATTTGGTGAAGATGACAATGAATATATGATGGACTGGGAGAGGATTTTAAATAAAGCTTCATATGATTTAATGTTAGCCAAAATAAGAAAAGCAAAAAGGGACTGTGACAAATTAGAAAATAAAATTAAATTGAAAAAACAAGACATATTTAAAAATTTATCAAAAGTTGAGGAAAATGAATTAGTAAAAAAATTAGTGATGAATATGAAGAAGTTCAGAGAAGAGCTAACAGAATATAAAAAAAGAAAAACATGAATGAGATGTGAGGGATTATAGAGATGGTACAGTTTATAACTGACATGGCAAGAGACACAGGTTCCAAAGCAAGAGCTCAAAAAAGTTTGAAACAGAACTTTGACACATCACAAGAAAGTGACCTAGATTCCACAATTAGTGGGACTAGAACAAATAGACAAGAGCAGGATTTTCAGCAGGATCAACAGTGAGAAAGCAGCAGAGATGCAGGTTGAGAAGGACCGGGGGTAAGAGGGTGAGGCATCAGAAGGAGAGGAAGAGAATACAGCATGAACGATGGAGGCTATTAGGGAGACTAGGGCCCCCCGAGGTCATCCCGGAACAAGAGATGGACTTAATAAACTTGACAAAGAATACTCTAAATCCAATGCAAGAAGAAGTATTAAAAAAAGGGGTTTCATTTGTGCCAAAAGCAAAAATAAATGCATTTAAAGTAAAGGTTGATTTGTTTTAAATGTATAGGCAACTCCATTTGAAGTCTTTTTTTGCAAAACAAGAAACAGTAATGAACACAGTACCCACCATAGCAACAGTAAGGATGTAGAAAAAAATCAAATGAAAATGAAGAACAAGAATATGCAGAGTGTACAAGAGAAAAAATCCTTTTCATGTAAGATCTAAATTTATTCCAAACATGTTAGGAAATGGAGTGATAAATACATTTATCAAAACTGTAGATAGTGATGTAGAAAAAACTGTTGAAGAGATATGAAACACATATAGGAATGACAATTTGACAAAAAAAAGAAAGGCACTGGAGGAAATTAAATGTATGCCAGATGCAATTATAAAAAAAGCAGATAAAGGGGGTGTCATAGTTTTATGGGACAAGGATATGTACATCTGTGAGATGGAAAGACAACTGAATCATGACAAATTTTACTGAAAACTAAAGAAAGACCCGACTGAAAAAATCAAAGGAACAACAAAGATATGCATAAATGACGCACAAAATAAAAAGTGGATTACAGAAAAGGAAAAAAAAAAACCTTCTGAGAGTAGAAAACCTGGTAAGGCCAACCATATATATGTTACCCAAAGTCCATAAAAACAAAGGAAGACCTATAGTAAGTGGAATTAATTCAGTAACAAAACCACTTTCGGAATTTGTGGATTTTTTCCTACGCCCATTTACAAGCAAAGTAAAATCACATATTTATTTATTTACTTTTGGTAAGTGCACTAGGCAAAAATCCTGCCTATTTTCAGGCACAACTTGGGGGAGTGCAATATAGCAATGCAGCATTGACAAACAAACAATCAGATTCCGATGGCTGAAGAACTGTCCACAAAAATCAAATGCACAGGCAGGCACAGTAGATTATACACCACATGGATAACACCAACAGTAGTGAGGTTATTGCAGCAAACAATTTTTACAGAAAGAAGGTTGACATTATTGCAGCATACAGTTTTTACAGAAAGCAAGGTTGACAAATTATCAGGCCTACCCGAAGGAGGAAAACAGGCAGGTAGGCACAGATTGCAAAATGTTACATCATATTACAGTAGACATTAGACCCAGCAAGGGAGAAACAGATCAAGATACCGACTCCTTAGCAGAAGGCGAAATCCTGAATGAGGGCAAGGACACAAACAAGAACTAAATAGAGAGACAGAAACAGAAGTTAAGTGCAGTCACAGTTGTCAAGAGCTATGAGGTGGGAAAATAGAGTATGCTTAAGGGTGAGATGTGGAATTCTTGACATGGATGGGGAGAGTTCCAAAACCTAGGGGCAAAGTAGGAGCAAGCTTGCTCACCCATTTTCATGGAGCAATGTAGAACAGAGAGTAATGGGGAGGAAGAGGACCTAAGGGAGAGAGAGGGAGTGAGAGACTGGGGTAAGCATGTCCCCCAGTATGGAGGGACGAGGAGATCTGGTTAAGGAGTCAACAAAAACACCCTAGTGTGTATGAGTGGAGAGCAACCAGAGACAGACAGTTTAAGGCAGAGTAGAGAAGACAGTGATGGGTTAGATGAGGAGCAGATAGGGCAAATCTACAGATACTGTTGTAGGATGTGTCCCATTTGTGAAGAACCCCTGCATTGGCATGAGATATAACAGGTAGGGTATATAGCAGTTGAGGGAGAAAAACACCTCTCGCTACTAAGATTTTATGATACAAAGGATGTCTTAAATAAAATAAAGTAAATAAACACTGAGGATAGTATGATCTTGGTCACATGTGATATAGAGAACCTGTACAACAATATCCCCCCTCTACAAGGTATGGGGTCTATAAAGAAGATTTTAAGTAACAGAAGAGAAAATGTGGTACCACCATCAGAATTTATTGTGACCCTAGAGGACCTGATGTTGAATAATAATTATTTTTCATTTGGAAGTAACTTTTTCCAGCAGATCCATGGTATAGCAATGGGCACAACCTTTGCCACCTCATTAGCAACCATCTATGTAGGAGACTGGGAGGACCAACACATTTGGAATGTAGAAAGAAATAAATGGCATAGAAATATTAAAAAATTGGATACGCTTTGAGAATGATATTTTCTTTATGTGGGAGGGAAATCAGAATGATCTTGAAGAAGTTTTGAATTATACGAGTACCAGAAATGAAAATTTAAAATTCACTTCAGTTTACAGTAAAGAATCTGTAAACTTTCTGGACCTGACCATATATATAAAAAACAATAAACTGGAAACTACATTGTTCAGAAAAGAAACGGATCATAATACAATCTTACATTATTATAGTGACCATCCAAAACACACCAAACAGAATATTCCTTATGGACAATTACTTAGGATAAAAAGAAACTGCAGTGAAAATGACAACAGAGAGAACGAATCAGCCATAATGTGCAGCAGACTTCTAGCAAGAGAATAGGAGCCAGGGATCCTTCTGAAAGCAGTGGAAAAAGTTAATGAAAAAGACAGGCGTGAACTGTTGGAAGAAAATAGAAGGAAAGAAGATAAAAATGAATAAATATGTTTCAGCACCACATATACCGAAGCATGTGGTGAAATAAAACAAGTTATATCCAAGAACTGGAAAATTCTGGAAAATGATAATAGTCTTAAAGAAATAACAGAAAAAGGCCCACTGTTTAGCTATAAAAATAATACAAATTGGAAGTGAAAGTGGAAGTGCTGGTGAAAACAATGTATACAGAGAAAAAAACAAGTATTAGACCAGACTGGATGCCGCAAGCTTCAATGGAAAATTTCAGATGTGGCAATTGTGCTTAGTGTAGCAGCACTAGGAATTCGAAATACTGTAAACATCCAGGCCCAGATATTCAAAAGAGTTGAGCCATGCGCAATAGGGTTGCGCCCGTGCAAGTCTGAAATGCGCCATTCTGTGATATTCGGCAGAAGGCAGTTGTGCCCCCGAAATCATGCTGAGCAACAGCGCAATGATAATGAAGGCATGCGCAACCGAAGGGGGAGGAACCATGCATAAACTGCACAGCTCGATATTCAGCCCGGGCCGTGCAGAATTTTGCAGGCGCAACCCCTACCTGCACCTGCACAAAGTTGAGCCGAAAAAAAAGGAACAAGTCGAGGGCCACCCACAGGTGAGCTGCCACATTGCAGGGCGCAACACAGCAGCTGCCACCTGTGGGTGGCCCTCGACCTGTTCCCGCTGCACCTGGCGGCGCCCATGCTCCTGATCGGGGGCAGAAGCGTACCCCCACCCCTGAGTAGCTCATCATGGGCAAACAGTATTCCCCCACCCCCGAGTAGCCCGGATCGCGGGCATAACTCCCCCTGAGTAGCCCTATCGCCGGGCATAACTTCCTCCACCCCTGAGTATCCTGATCACGGGCATAATGTAACCCGCCCCATTAGCCCGATCGCAAGCATCAGATCCTCCCCCAAAGCCCAATATCCCTGGTGGTCCAGTGGACCGAACGGAGCCCAATCGTGGGCAGCATTCTCGCCCCAAGTATGAAATCCCTAGTGATCCAGTGGACCCCACCCCACCCGCCCCACGGAGCCCCACCATCCCGCCTCAGTCAGCAGGCAGGTGGCAGCACCCCACCCGCCTGCCGCCCACCGCTTCGCCGATGACAGCTCGGTATGGCTGCACGCCTATTGGTTCAGAGCATGAGCCAATGGGCATGCAGCCCATACCGTACTAGTCAGTCCAGATATGTGAATGAATTCATTTTGTTCTAATAAGTTTTTATTATAGAACGATATTGATAATTACTGCAATGATGTAAATTATTATAAGGAATTAATTTTGAGGAAATAGTATGTATAAATGGTATGGATATTTATTATACTATTGGGGTGGGATATTCAGAAGGGTTGCACATAGCGCAACAAAGTTGCACCATACGCAACCCACTGATGTGCCCCGGCACTATATTCAAAAGCGGAAAGTGTGTGGCACAAATCCAGATGCGCCAGGGCACATCAGTAATGTATACGGCGCAAGTAGGGGAGGACGTGCGCATGCATACCCCTGCACATCCCGATATTCAGCCCAGGATGTGCGGAATCCATGCAGGTGCAACCCCTACATGTGCCGCATACAGTTGTTCCAAAAAATAAAGGAGCAACAGCCAGCCACCCACAGGTGAGCTGCTGTATTGCAGGGTGCAACATGGCAGCTGCCAGCTGTGGGTGGCCACCAGAGCTCCGGCAGCACCCTCCGTTAGGTAGCGTCCCCCCATGCCCGATCATGTGCAGAAGTAGGAAATAAACAGTCCCATAACCCTGGCAGCCTGATCGCGGGCATATGTATAAAAATAAAATGTCCCATATCCCTGGTGGTCCAGTGGACTGCTGGCAGCCTGATCATGGGCAGAAGTCTAAAGAAAGATTAAATCCCATCCCTGGTGGTCCAGCGGTACCTCTCCCCACCCTCCCACTAAGCCCCGCCACCCCCACCCCCGGTCAGCGACGGGTGGCAGCTTCACCCGCAAAGCCGCCCAGCCGCCTGACTGCATAGTACAGCTGTCGCTCATTGGTTCACAGTGTGGCCATGGCGGCGGCAGATTGCACAGACATACAATCCAGATACGTGAATGAATCCATTCACATATCTGGACTGTGTAGTATAGTACGTCTGCAGGCCCATTGGCCCATGCTGTGGACTAATGGGCGACAGCTGTATTGTGGCGAGTCAGTCGGGCGGGCGGCTTGCAGAGCTGCCTCCGCCGCTGACAGGGGGAAGTGGAGTGGCAGGGCTCAGTGGTAGGGTGGGGAGGGGGGTACCGCTGACCACCAGGGATGGTATTAATCTTTTTTGACTTCGCTCATGATCGGGCTGTGAGTGGTCCACTGGACCACCAGGGATATAGGATGTTTTATTTATATACGCATGCCCGCCGATCGGGCTGTGAGCAGTCCACTGGACCACCAGGGATATAGGAGTGTATTTGTTTTATACTTTTGCCCACGATCGGGCAGTGGGGCACTTTGTCGCTTGTGCAAGGGGCATTGGTCCCCAATGGCTGCAGCCTGGCAGGGCGCCAGGTGCAAGTCGCCGGGGATGGGTGCACCTGCATGCAAATGGGGCCATAATGACATGCAAATGGCACCATTTGCATCTTGCATGCATTATGGCCCCATTTGCATGTGCACCTTTGAATATTGCGATTGATGCACCTAGCACAATGGCATTTGCGCTAGCACATCCCCTGCCTCTCTCTGGCCAATTGCGCTGGTGCAGTGCCACTGCGCCATGCACAATGTGGGTGGCCACAGAGCAATATTCAATGGTGCTGAGCCATGGTGAAGCACCGTTGAATATCACCCTGTCAGCGCCCTAGCACATCCCAGTTGCGCTGTGCCCAGGCTTGTGCCACAGCCTGGCGCAGTCTGAATATCCCACCCTAAGAGTAAAGTAATGAAATCTTTAGAAAAATGTTATAGAGAAAGAACAGCAGCACTTTTTATATAGAGGCATTTTGAGAAAGAAAGGAAGAGTATATAGTAATTTGCACATGGAATATGCACTTTTATTATATATATGAGTTATTAGGATACAAAACCTAGTATAGTGAGTAAATGAACCTTAATAGAAATATGATGTTTTGAGAGAAACAATAAGAGTGTAAAATATAATTGGGAAAGCTTTCAGAATATAATAGTTTGCACACTAACGGAGTATTTCTGAAAAAAAAATATGAATGGACTGGGAATAATAGTTTAATTAAATTTAAGGTATGAAAGCAGCTCAAAAGGCTAATGTTGAGATGTTGCTATGGGAGCGTATGCACTATAAATGAGACAATGTCACTCCATAGGAATCAGCTCTGATGATGTGGCAGGATGGCCCCGAAACGTAAGCACATAATGTGGGAGGCAGCACTTTTGAATCTCTGAGTAGGAAGGAGGAGACTACACAGCAGGACACAAGCAAGCAGGATAGTAGCAATGGCTACCGGCTTCATTCTTTTTTTAAAAAAAAGGAACCGAGATGCTTCATAGCTTGTACGCACGGTAAAAGTTTATAGGAAAAATCAAGCCGTAATACCCACGGAAAGTTATCACAATGGTGTGAGTGTCCAACCCTTGGGGAAAGTTTGTTTTTCCTGGACTTTGTTATAAGGATTAGGCAATTGAGCCGAGAAGGAAAAAAAATCAGGCTAAAGGACACTAAAAACTCTGGCAGTACTGGTACAGTATTAAAGAACATTTTGTTACCTTGAGTATTCTCCCCATAAATATGACTGCGCTCAGTCTAAAATAGTAGGATGAAACTCTAAACAACTGACAAAAAAATTGTAATAATAAAAGAAGGTATTAAAATAATTGAGTACTTCCCCTTTTTTTGAAAGGTGTGCATATGGACCATACCATCTTGGTATATTTAAAATTATTTCATAACCCTGCCATAGGATTGCACCCTATAAAAACAAGTTCTTCCTTAAAGGGCAAGTGAGCACACACCTTTTGTATATATGTTTTAACAGTTTTATAGAGTATTTCATAAACCTTCCAACAGACTAATTAATACTAATTATAAACAAAAATTGGATGGCTCATAGGCTCGCATTTAATATAACTCATTCACAGAGATGGTATACCATGAGTATAGTGACCGAATATGGGTGCTACATCAAAATGGCAACTCATATTGGGCACTATACTCCTGGGCTACCCTGCAAGGGTAGCAACTGTACAGGACCACGAGGGTAGTGGATGGCGACAGGAAGGGGGGATAGTGAAGAGAAGGGGAGGGACAGGGAAGAGGTTTTGAGGGACAGGCGTACCTGCTACCACCAAGCTAACCATGTGGTGGTGGTGTGGGTGTCTAGCTCTGGTGCAGCGGTTCCAGGGTTTGGGACTGGGACTGTGTGCGTAGAAATGTTTCTGCTGACTGTGGCTGCGCCACTTAATTTTTTGTGTGATACAGGATTTTGCCCCCTTCCCATCATGCACCCTCCTGGAGTTTATAATCTATTTTCAAGGGGGTGCGGGAGGCTTTGCCCCCCAAGGGGGGGCAGTGTGGTGCAGCTCCCCCTGCCTGCAATAACACTTTTTTTCTTTTCCAGATGTTGGGTCACCTGGAAGTGTATATTGGCAATTTGCTTTTTGGCGATATACACTCACCATAACAGCGATCTCTATTCTGTGATCGCTATTATGACATAAAACCATAAATACAGTATATCTAAAATAATGTGACAGTATCCCTTTACTTTCCATTTTGGGTGCCACTAGACATTTAGAAGATTTCTGATTTCACCAAAGGCAGAAGTTCAGAAATTTCTGAGGAAGTTGTGAAATTTCACTGAGTGCCACTAAAGCGGAATTCACAACTTTTGTCGAGCTCTGATAGTCATTTTATGACTGTGATTATGAACATGACATATAGCATTTATAGAATATTGGCCAAAATGGCATTTTGCGCCAGAAGTGTGAAAAGACATCTTGTCCTGGAGGATTTAAAAAAATGACACCGGTCATAATTATGAGATGGTGTGGAAAAATATCTATGTTGAAAGTTTGGAGTCAAAATATTGAAAATTAACACGGTTACGAGCAAACATTGAAATACTACAGTGTTCAATCATAACCTGGGTATTTTACCATATTTGTACACCAAATTTTTAGCATAGCTTTCTTATTACACCACCTCATGAATCAGGTAGGTAAAAATGTTCAAATCTCGACTGAAACATCACTGGGCACCACTGAAGTGTCATTCCACACCACAGGTGTGAAAACACATTTTGGCCAGGATTTGAAAAAATGATAGCTGTTACATTCATGAAGTGGTGTGAAGACATGGCTATGTTGAAAATATGGGGTGAAAATATTTAAAATTACTGAAGTTACGAGCAATCATAGAACAATTTCAACGTACGCTCATACATTTGTCATTATTACATATTTTGATCTCAAATTTTCAGTATGAGTTTCTTATGACCCTACCTCATGAACAATTGCAGTGAAAATGTTCAAATCCTGCCCAAAAGGTGATTTTGCCATGGGACCGCAAAAATCATCTTTCAGGCCTGATTTGCATAAGTCCACCACCATTAGTCATAAGGTGTGGTCCCAAAAAGGCCATGGTGAAACTTTTGGGTGAAAATATGCAAAAATGACAAAGTAATGCATCAAAGTTCAAAACCCTATTTAAATACATTGAACCACATTTTTATGTTGCTTGCACGCATGTGCAAGAAACATAGTGCCATCATCGGAGATTTCGGAGGTGTGTCACCTCCTCCTTCAATTCAGTCAGTGTGCTGGCAGGCGCGGCCCCTGTAAGGCAATGCATTTTGGGGCTGTCTATGACACGCCTCCAAATGCAGTGGCATGCTGAAAGGGAGCGCGCTTCAGTGAGCACCAATAAGATATCGCTGCTTCGACGCTGCGCAGCTCCCCCAGACACACGCAGGCGCACGCCCCTTACATGCACTGTATAGCCGACGGGTGCCCAATCCCTGGCCGGGCTGAGCTGCTCCGCCCCAGTAGTAGGTGCCACTTGGGAGCCCACCCCAGCATGGCAAGCAGTTCCTTTGGCCGACGGGGTGTCCAATCCTCCGCCGGCTGAACGCCTCCAACGCCCTTGTGCTACGCTGAGCCCACTCCAGCGTGGCAAACATCCCATGACGTCTTTTTTTTTTTTTAAACCTGTAAATGAAAACGGTCCCGCTGCACGCCTCCCAACCCTCCTCCCACAACTCCGCACCCACTGCGCACTCAGCCTCCCTCTAGACACCCCTCACCCCATACTTACCTCTGTATCCGCGCAACGATCTTCGGCGGACCGGAACATGTCTGCACTCTTCAAAGCCGACGCAACTGAGGAAATGCCGGTAAGCTGTATAATGGGCTAGATAGGGGTTTCAACTTGTTGCATACCTCAGGCATTTTTGAATTTTGCACAAATTTCAACATGGGTGTTTGGCCTCATGATGATGTCATTGTCATGGCATTTTCCAGCCGGGGTGATTTTGCACAGTGACCGCGCAGTGACTGCAGAATCACCCTTCGGCCTGAATACCGCCATGACAGTGACATCATTCATGAGAAGGGTCCCAAAACCCATGTTGTAAATTTGGTGCCAAAATTCCAAAATGACTGTTTTACTGAGCGCACGCTATGCAATCCCTACGAGGCTCGTAAGTTCGTGAAATTTCAATATTTTCATTCCAGATTTTCAACATTGCCATTTTACCACACCTCCTTATGAGCAGTATAGCTGTCATTTTTCGCATCTCACCCAAAATGTGTTTCCACCCATGTAGAGCAGAATGGCGCAGTCGGTGTGCGAAATCAATGTATGGGACAAATTAAGAAAATCACAGTGACACTATTCATGAGCAGAGGTCTTAAAATGGCTATGTTGAAAATTTGGTGAAAAAATTCCTAAAATGACTGTTTTACAAGTTCATGCTATAGTTCCTAATGCATCAGAAGTTTGCGAATTTTCAATATTTTCACTCCAGATTTTCAACATTGGCATTTTCACACTTCCTCATGAGCAGTAGCGAGCTGTCATTTTTCACATCCTGCCCAAAACATGTTTCCGCTCATGTAGCGACAATGGCGCAGTCGGTGCGAACTCAATGTATGGGACACATTAAGAAAATCACAGTGACACTGATCATGAGCAGAGGTCTTAAATGCCTGTGTTGAAAATTTGGTGAAAGAATTCTCAAAAATGACTGTTTTACTAGTGTGCGTTGTACACAGTTCCTATGCGACGTCATGAGGTTTGCAAATTCTTCAATATTTCACTCCAGATTTTCAACATTGGCATTTTACCACACCTCCTTATGAGCAGTACAGCTGTCATTTTTCACATCCTGCCCAAAATAGCTTCACCATGTAGCTAATAAATGGCAGTCGGTGTGCAACCTCAATGTATGGGACACATTAACAAAATCACAGTGACACTGTTCATGAGCAGAGGTCTTAAAATGTTATGTTGAAAATTTGGTGAAAAAATTCCTAAAAATGACTGTTTTCACAGTGTGCATTGCGCAATTCTCTGTGTATGATAACCACAAATTTTCAATTTTTGCACTCCAATGACTTCCAAATACCTAAACAGCACATAGAAGCAAGCAACATTCGGCATTGACAAATGCTTGTTCTTAGTGTCTCATATTGCAGTTGCCAGTTCCAGCAGCAAGACGTGTCTTCGATAGGAGAGTGGATCTATGCCATGGGACATGTTCAGATGAGTGAGAGAGTGTGTGTGTGAGTGGAGGGTGGTGGTGGTGCAGAGTTATGAGTGCTGAGTGAGAGGTCGGAATGGTGGAGTCAGATTTGCAAGAGACTGTTTTCCTTTTTACAGGTTTAAAAAGGAAAAAAATACAGCAAGGGATTTTTTTTTTTTATTAAAGCAGATTCCAACATAGGGGACTGGGCATCCCAGTGTCAGGTTACACTGTGGGGAACAGGGGTGGATGACCTGGAGGGAAGGGGAAGTGTAGAGAAGCGGTACTGGGGTGGGCACCTAGTCCACTTATGTGTTACAAAAATAAAATTCAGAATGGTGGGTAGACGACCTGGAGGGGAGGGGGGGGAATGAAGCAGTACCAGGGGTGATCATCCAAGTCCAATTAAAAAAGAGAGAGAGAGAGAGATAGATAGATGGATGGACTGACAGATAGAGAGACAGACAGCACATCCAAAAGAGCAAGGAACCCCCTCTGGTTCTCCAAAGAGGTAGCTACTATAGTTAGGGAAAAGAGAAAAACTTTTCAGAATTACAAGGGAACCAAGTCTGAAAAGGATAGCCAAGCCTATAGAGAGAAACTCAAGGAAGCCGGGAAAGCTATTAGGGTGGCAAAGGCCCAGACCAAAGAAAAGCTGGCTCAAGAAGTGAAAAGGGGTCAAAACTTTAATCCAAACATTCAAGAAAAAAGAAAGAGCAAAGGAGGAATAACATGGCTGGCAAACAAAGAAGGACACCGGGTAGAAAACGACAAATACAAGGCAGAAGTTCTCAATTAATTCTTCTGCTTGGTCTTCATACAGGAAGACATTGATAATGGGCCAGCACCAGCCAGGACATTTCCCCATACCAGGGGAGCTGACATATCCCTTTTATGAAAGAAAGGGTCCTTGAGGAGTTGTCTAAAATAAGGGTGGCCAAGGCAATGGGCCCTGATGGAATACACCCAAGAGTTCTAAAAGAACTTAGGAATGAACTTGCTGCCCCACTTACTGAACTGTTTAACAGCTCACTGGAACAGGGGATAGTACTGCAGGACTGGTAAAGGGCCACAGTTGTGCCATTGCACAAGAGTGATAGCAGGGAGGTAGCAGGAAACTACTGCCCAGTAAGTCTGACCTCAGTGGTGGGTAAAATAATGGAGACGTTGCTTAAGGAAAGGGTACTGAACTACCTGAAAGCAAGTGGGCAACTTGACCCAAAGCAGCATGGCTTCACATCAGGGTGCTCATGCCAATCAAATTTGATAGAATTCTTCTACTGGGTTATAAGAAAAGTAGACTGGGGGGGAGCAGTGGATGTGGTGTATCTGGATTTTAGCAAAGCCTTTGATACAGTCCCACACAGAAGGCTAGCCAACAAACTGGAGCAAGCTGGCATCAGTCACAAAATAGTTAAATGGATCACAAGCTGGCTGCAAGGCAGGACATACAGGGTTATGGTAAATGGCACCTTGTCCCAAGAGGGGAAGGTGTCAAGTGGCGTGCCACAGGGGTCAGTACCAGGCCCCATCCTTTTCAACATATTCATCAGAAGGGGCGTGCCTTAGCCATCAAGCAAAATGGCAGCTTAATCTTTCCCCTGCTGTTTACCTGGAGCACAGAACATTTACTTTATCTGGTAATACTGAGAGTTATAAGATTCCACTGTAACCAGATGAAATAAAAAGCTTTACTCTATTAACAGCTGAAATTTTAGATTGCTCCTTACCTTTGAAATCCTGCCTTTGCTACCAGGTCCTGATCTGCGCCTAACAACTGACCGCATGACACACAGAATCAAGGAGGGCCTGTAGCCTTCGATCCCTGACATGTCCGTGTTCATCATGAGCCGCATTAAAGGTCTGACAGTGGCCTCCAACAACACGGTGGGCACCCTCCACCAACTTGATATTTGGTTGGACCTTACTGAACAAAAGCTTGATGCCCATGATGAAGCACTTCAGGGCCACTGTACCACCATGAGGGAACAGGCGCTCCAAATTAAGGCCCTCCAGAAGAAAATGGACAATATGAAGAACAGGAGCTGCTGCAACAACTTGCGACTCCTGGACTTCCTGGAGGGGTGCAATGAGGGCAGGATGGTCCAATTTTACAGACAGCCCTTCCAGAACTTCTTTGCCTCCTGCAAAGCACACACATCACCATCGCATGGGAGCATCACTCTCTGCAACCAAGAACAATCACCAGCAACAGATCTAGGCCAATCCTGGCCTGGATCCTCAATTTTGCAGAAAAGGAAATGATCGAGTCCAGGGCCCGGGAGCTGGGAGCCCTGTACTGGAAAGGGCACATGATCATGATATTCCAGAATTACTTGAGGGAGTTGGCATCATGGAGGAAGGCCTTCATGGAAGTATGGCGGAGGCTTCTTGAATTGCAGGTGCCATTTATGTTCCGCTATCCGACTGTCCTGAAAATCACTTATAATGGTTCCCCTTTTCAATTTACCTCACTGAATGCTGCTATGGACTTCATTTCTGTGACTCTGCCCCCCTTTTTTTTTCCTTTTTTAAAAAAAATTCATTATTCAGACAGGTGGTGCAATCGTTCACTTCAAGCCAACATGATTATGCATCCAACAAAAAAATAAAAGAGAGAAATTCAATCATCAATACATATGGACATATTTTACCATAGTTTAGAGATGATAAACTAATAAAGATCTGAATGTTAAGATTTATACCACAAATATTCATTTAAAGTCTGGTTTCATTAGAATTAATTGTAGATGGATGTCAGGGAAATTAGAGCTTATGGCTGCTGCAAAATAATTTTGTTGCTAAACAGTTGCCAAATCAACTCATACTTTTGGATTTATTTAAAGGTCATATAATGAACACATTCTAATGCATGAATATGTGTCAAAGTATTAAGCCAAGCTTTAAACTGTGAAGGGTTGGAGTCTTTCCATTTAAGCAAGATTATCTTAAATGCCTGGCTAGGACATATGTTAATAAAGTATGCTTGGTAATTTGAGAGGCCTTCAGTGATTAGGTCAATTCGAAGAATCATCCAAACAGGATTTTTTTTCCATAGGATGTAAAGTGGTTTCAGAGACAAAAGTCAGGATTTGATCCCACCATAGAGCTAACTTAGGACACAATACAAGCATATGCTCGAGAGGGCTAGAGGCATTGTGACATCTGGGGCAGGCAGATAAAATAGAGGGATTTATTTTGTGTAGACAGCGAGGAGTGTAATTCATCCTATGTAGTATATTTAACATGATTTGCTGTGACCAGATGGATTTAAGTCCCCATTGCTTAATATCTATAATTTTTTCCAGAGAAATGAGGGAATGGAGATATTTAAACTTTGGACCCATTTTAGCTTTAGTTCATTTGATAAGTAATTAAAGTTAGGTATAATGGTCTTATAAATTTGGGATATCAGTCTGTGTAAACTGGGTTGGGTAATGATAAGTTCCAGTTTGCCTAATCGATCCACATGTGTTTTTGCAATTTTTATTAATAAAGTCCCAAACTTGAAGATAACAATAGAACTGAGTATTGAGAATATCGTACTTGCATTTCAAAGAGGCGAAGTTGAGAATATGGCCATATTGGTATAGCTGGCCTACTTCTGTTAGCCCTATAGTATACCAGCTCCTGAAGGGGGCTTCTTGTCTTGAAGAAAGAAAATAAGGATTAAGATATACTGGAGTATAATCAGAAAAGTAAGGTTTACATTGCTTGGGTGGGAATATTTTACACCAGATGTGCAGTGTGGTAGTAGTACTCAAAGCCAATTTATATGATTTGAGCTTATGAGGGCCCAGATACAGCATATGTCTTAAATGTCTGAGAGGAGAATGACTTGATTCAATATTGTATGTTGAATCAGATGAATCCTTATTAAACCATGTTGAAAGGGTAGCGAGGTTAGCTGCATAATAATAATAATAATACTTGAAGTGAGGTAGGGTCAGTCCTGCTTTGGAGATGGGTAAATATAATTTCTCAAGTTTTAGCCAAGGTCTCTTTCCTTTCCACAAGAATTTTTTGATTATAGTGTCAATATCTTTTAAATAATTACCATTAATAATTATGGGTAATGTTTGGAAGAACAACATAAACTTGGAGAAAATGGCCATTTCAATGGCATTTACATGGCCCATTAATGAGAATGGTAATAGTTCTGAATGTGTCAGTAGGTTTTTGGTTTCATCTATCAGTGGATCAAAATTAAGAATTTCAAGTTTGGCTAACTTATTATCAATTTTTACCCCAAATATGTAATCTGGGTAACAGTTTAAATATTACAGTTTTGGGGAGGGACAAAGGGATTAGAATGATGGGGAGCTTTCACGACCTCTGTTTTAGTCCAGTTGACTTTATAGCCCGAAACATTCCCAAACAGGATAAGGATATTCATAATATGAGGAAAACTATGATTTAAATCTATGGCATAAAAAAAGAGTATCATCTGCATAAAGGCTTATACGGTGCTCATAGCTGTTAATAGCAGGGCCCTTAATCACCATGGATTCGTGTATTGCAATGGCCAGAGGGTCAATGGCTAAGGCAAAAATAATGGGGGAGGGGGGGCATCCTTAATGGGTGCCACGTTGTACTTGTAGATGAGGGAAAAAATCTGAGTTAGTTCTAATCCTGGCGACCAGACACATCAACCCATTTAATAAAAGTAGGACCAAAGCCGTATTTATGCATAGTGGTTTTATTATAGGGCCATTCCACATGATTAAAGTCTTTTTCAGCATCAATAAACATCATTGTTAGATCCTAATCAAGGAAAGAATCTAGAATATTTATGGTGCGACAGATGTTTGATCTTAAAGTTGTGCCTTTTATAAAGCCATTCTGGTCACGGTAGATTAGGGTAGAAAGTGTTTTCTCGAGTCTGGTGGGCAGGATTTTTGCCAAAATGTTGGCATCTGAGTTAATGAGCAAAATGGGGTGATAGGATGAGTGGGATAGTGGATTTTTGCCTTTTTTCACAAAAAGAAGAATATTAGCTTCCTTAAAGGAGGGGGCACATGTTTAAGTAGCTAAGATATACTCAAAAGCAGACTTAAGGTGCTTCACTAGTTTAGCAGAAAAGAATTAAACAAGCATTTGTCAGTGCCGAATGTTGACTGCGTTGGTCTGTTGAGCTCGCTCACTGCCCCTGTGTCACTCGCTCGTTCCGTTTCTCCTGGTGCTGCAGGCTGCTGTTTTGTACTGGGCTCCTGCCTGCATAGGCACATTTTTCTGCCCACAATGAAATCTGCAGCTGTCCCGACAGAGCTCTGTTGAGGTGGGTCACTCTCCCTCTCTCATTCTGTTTCTGCTGGCGCTGCAGGCTGCCCTTTTGTACTGGGCTCCTGCCTGCATTGGCATCTTTTTCTGCTCACAAAGAAATCTGCAGCAGTCCCGACAGAGCTCTGTTGGCTTCACTCACTCCCCGTCTCACCCGTTCATTCAGTTTCTGCTGGCACTGCAGGCTGCCCTTCTGTAATGGGCTCCTGCCTGCGTTGCCACCCTTTTCTGTCCACAATGAAATCTGCAGCAGTCATGATACAGCTCCGTTGAGCTCGCTCACTCCCCCCTCTCACTCGCTTGTTCTGTTTCTCCCACCGCTGCAGACTGCCCTTTTGTACTCAGCCCCTGCATGCATTGCTACCTTTTCCTGCCCACAAAGAAATCTGCAGCAGTCCCGACAGAGCTCAGTTGAGCTCAGTCAACCCCCAGTCACTCGATCCTAATCTGTCCCAAACACTGATTTCTGACAGTGACTGCAGTATTCTGCGCCAGAAGCGTGGAACCACATTTTGGCCAGGATGTGAAAAATGACAGCTGCACTGTTCATAAGGAGATGTGAACAAATGCCAGTGTTGAAAATCTGGTGTGAAAATATTACTAATTTGCAAACTTACAAGGGTGCATGGAACCTGCACAACACACGCTTGTAACACAGTCATTTTATGGAGTTTCATCACAAAATTTTCAACATAGGCATTTTAGGACCTCTGCTCATGAACAGTGTCTGCGTGATTTTCCTAATATGTCCCGAACACCGATTTCCCACAGCAACCATGCTATTGTGTGCCAGAAGACTGAAAACCCATTTCAGCCAGAATGTGAAAAATGACAGCTGCACTGTTCATAAGGAGGTGCGGCAAAATGGCAATGCTGAAAATCTGGAATAAAAATATTGGAAAGTTGCGAAGGTATGAGTGTGCATGGAAACTGCACAATGCACATTCATAACACACTCATTTTAAGGGCTTTCATCACCAAATTTTCAACATAGGCATTTTAGGACCTCTGCTAATGAACAGTGTCACTATCATTTTCATAATGTGTCCAGAACACTGATTTCCCATAGTGACCACGCTATTCTGTGCTGGAACTGCGCAAACACATTTCGGCCAGGATGTGAAAAATAACAGCAGTACTGTTCATAAGGAGGTGCAGAAGAATGGCAATGTTGAAAATCTGGAGTGAAAATATTATTCGTGAAGTTACGAGCATGTGTGCAAACTGCTCAACGCACATTCGTAACACTGTCATTTTATGGAGTATCATCACCAAATTTTCAACATAGGCATTTTAGGACCTCTGCCCATGAACAGTGCCACTGTCATTTTTGTAATCTGTCCTGAACACTGATTTCTCACAGCGACCGCGCTATTCTGCACCGGAAGTGCATAAACACATTTCGGTTTGTGGAAAATGACAGCTATACTGTTCACAAGGAGGCCTGAAAAAATGCCAGTGTTGAAAATCTGGCATGAAAATACTATAAATTCGCAAAGTTACGCGCATATGTAGCAACTGTACAACGCATGCTTGTGAAACAGTCATTTTTTTGATTTTTCCCCACCAAATTTGCAGTATAGGCTTTCTGAAAGCCCACCTCATGAACACTTTCACTGTTGTTTCATTAATCAGTCCTGAAAGGGGATTCCGCGCAGTGACAGTGAAATTACCTTTTGGGGCCGAATAATGCCATGACAGTGCCAGAATTCATGAGGAGGGGTCCCAAAATCCCCATGTTGAACATTTGGTACCAAAATTCCAAGAAATGCCTGAGATATGCATCACAGTTGAAAAAAGACAAAGAACCTCTGTGCGCAAGCACTGAGGCAAGGATTACCCCAAAGGCAAACTGTGTGAGAGGCCTTTTGGCACCATGCATTTCTGCTTAAAGTTGAACCAGCATAATATTCTGTGGTGACCTGCATATGCAGTCCATGATGCTTTGCATTGTGGGGTCATGTGTGACTTTGTATTACGGTTGAAAAAAAAACTATTTATTACATTATACAGCTTACTGGCATTTCCTCAGTTTGCGGTCGGCTTTGAAGAGTGCAGACGTGTTCCTGGTCTGCTGAAGATCATCGTGCCGGACTTCGGAGATAAGTATGGGGTGAAATAGGGTGTGGGGAGGTAGGGTGCGAAGTGGGTGGGAGCGGGTTGTGGGAGGCAGGCAGGGAGACCTCCAAGGGACCGTATCCTTTTCTACAGGTTAAAAAAAGTCATCGCGGGACCATTTTTGATTTTACAGGGGCATGTGGCATGTGGCATGCTGGGGTGGGCTCTCAGCATGACAACGGAGTATTTTTTTTGGGGGGCAGCTGTAGCAGACTGGGGATTGGGCACTTGTGTCGGCACACAACAAAAGTGGGGGTTTACATTATGCTGGTGGGGATAGGGCACCCGATGACACACAAGAAAGAAGGGTGACATTATGCCCGTAAGGATTGGGCACCCGGCAGCAGACAACAAAAGTGGGGAGTTGCACAATGCCGACTGGGAGTAGGCTCCCCATCAGCAACATAAACCTTGGGCCACTGAAGCCCGATGGGGATTAGGGGCCCCATTGGCAAACAAACACGGTGGGTGGGGGCACATGCTGCTGAGGGGACTGGGCACCACCTAGAAAGCACGGGGGTTAATATTGTTTGTGAACGGCGGCAAGCCACCGCCATGTTCACAAACAATATCAATGTTCAGGTTCAGCCTGCATGATGGTGTCCCTCACTGCAGTGAATGGCCGGCGCTGCAATGATGAGGCAGCCCCTGATTGCAGCGGCTAAATTTTTACAAGGTTGTGGCATGCTGGCTGAACTAGTGTCAGCAGCAGCAGCATGCTACAGCATTGGGGGAAGTGGGCCAAGCCTTTAAAGGCTGTGGGGGCATTGGCCACAACAGTGCCATGCCTCCACAACCTGCTTCTGGAGAAAGCTGCCACAATATGTTTCTTGCACATGTGCGTAATCAACATAAAAAGTCTTTTGGTAACCCGTCGGGGCCAGGTGCTTTGCCAGGGGATGGTGAATTAATGGCAAAGGTGATTTCTTCTAACCGGATGTCCTGGTCCATCATTTGTTTATGTTCTGGTGAGACAGTTGTGAGACAAATATTGGAAAGAAAATCTGATTGTGAACTGAAATCCTCCAAGTTTTCCGATGTATACAACTCCTGATAGAAATCAGAGAAGACTTGATCGATTTCCCTCTGGGAAGTATAAATTTGACCGCTGGGATCCATTATTTGTGTGATCACATTTTTCTGCTGAGCAGTTTTTAACTGCCATGCCATAAGTTTTTCTGACTTATCCCCTTTAAAGTAGTAATGACTTCATGTAAAAAGTGCCAATCTTTCAATGTGTTCTGCAACCAGACTATTCATCCCGCAAAACAGTCAGCCAAAGTAAGGTCTCAGAATCATTAGATTGCATGTGATGGTGTTCATGTGTAGAAATAGAGCCCTCTAGTTCAGTGAGTCTTTTCTTCCTATTTTGTTCCGCCTTGCTGTATAAGCAATAGTGCTGCCATGAATGAAGGTTTTAAAGGTTTCCCAGATATGGATTATACTTGTCCCTGAAGAACTATTAGCCTGAAAAAAAAAAGATCAATCTCATTATTAATATATTGTACAGAAGTGATGTCCTTGAATAGTAACAGGTCCATAAAAAATTAATGTGTTTTAATATTAGAAATCTGAAGAGAAAGTTGAACAGAGGCGTGATCTGAGATCACTATATTGTGGTATTTGACTTTCAGTACATAAAACTGGATACTACATGAGATTAAAACAAATCTATGTGGGATCATATCTGGTGTGGATGAGAATAATATGAGTAATGTCTAGCCTGAGGAAATTTGTTACGCCAAATTTCAGTTAAGTTATAATCATCCACGAGCTGTAAAATGTTAGTAGTGGCAAAACTGTAGCGGTCTGCTTGTGTGGCAGATCTATCGAAACTAGGGTTGAGAACTAAATTAAGGTCACCTCCAATTATGTATGGTGCCGGGAAATCGGCTAGTTCAAGGAATACATTTGAGTAAAACATGGGAGAGTTTTCATTTGGGCTATAAAGATTCCATATGGTATAACTGCAGCCATTCAATAAAATTTGACAAATAATAAATCAGTCATGTATATCTGCATTGTGTTTAATTATTTCACACTCTAGATTTTTTAAAGAAAATGGTGACCTCCCCCTCCGATAGATCTGTGTGTGGAGCATTAATCCCTTTGTCCCACCATTTGGCATTTAACTGAAATTCCATTTGATTTAAATGAGATTCCTGAATCAGGCCACAGTTGGCTCCTACCTGATCTATGTGGTGAAAGATTTTCCTGTCTTTGTGCCTTTCAAACAATCCCTTAACATTTCAAGAGATAAGCTTTAATTGAGGTAATGCCATAGGAAATTAATGATAAGCATCAATATATAAGGGTATGTCAGTGTAGTAATGGCAAAATATAAGGACCAGTTTGAAAGAAGTTTGAAATCCATAATTGAGCAGATACTCAACGTGTCCCAAAAATCCAAGTTTATACATGTATCACTTTGACATACAAGAGATTTTAGATTCTTAATAATTTCCCCCAGACCCCCACCCCTCCTCCATAACCCAAAGTAAACACAGCTCCTTGATAGTCTTGTAAGTGTCAAATAGCCAGTTAGCTTAGGTGTAGAGTCTGGGATTAAACAATGGATCGGGTGTTGTGTGATGATCCTATATATCATAGGGCTATAACAGATCAAGTATCTAATCACTGGGTCATTACTCATAAAGTTTAACACTTCAAAAATGAATCTACAAAAACCCCAGAACCTTATAAGGTGTAAAGCCCTGGCCACTGAGTAAACAGGCTTAGACATATCAAGAGGAGAAATAAGCATAATAGTTATCAAAACACAAAGTCCCATTATGTTCCTATCCCTATACTCTGTGTCCCAATCCAATGTCCATGCTCAGTTGCCTGCTATGGTGTCCTGGCAGGCTCAAAATGTTGGTTGCTTGGTAGCCTGAAAGAAAAAAAAAAAGAAGAGCACATTTTTTCCTCACTTTTCCCTTCCCTTCCCCGCCTCCCCCCACACACCTCACAGCAAACTGGGAATGGAGAACCTCAATCTCAATTCACCATATCACCCATTACTTGGCTCCCAATTATAGTTAAGCAGAAATTGTTTTGCTTTTCTAGGGTCCTGAAAGATCCAAGATTTTCCATGGAGAAAAAACGGAACCTGGCTGGATGGATAAAGCATGGCAGAGTTAATATTATGTGATTTAAGAATTTCCTTGCATCTATCAAATGTGCTATGGGCTTGCAGGGTGTTAGAAAACAAGTCTGGAAAGGCTGAGAATTTAATTTGTTCATAAATCAAACCCTTAAGGTGCTAATCCAAAATCTCAATAAATAAATAAATCAAGCATGTTGGATGATTAGTTCATGATTGTTATAGTTATGTGGTCTAATATAAACCAGTCTTGAAGATGGCATGTAGCTGTTATTAGTAGAGGTTATCCTGGCACCCCTATGAGCCCTATCAAAGTGAGATGCATTCCTTTGGAAATTTTATGTTTGTGATCATTTTCTCAAAAAACAGGGTTGGATCGCCAGGCCCCTCAATCCCTTCTGGTATTCTGATGAGCTTTATATTAGGGCGCTAGAAGCAGTCCTCCAAATCATAGATTTTGGCCTGTAATTCCCACATTTCCTTTTTCCCAAGTAGAGTACTGATGTGCCAGAAGACTGATCTTATCTTCCAGGGAGCTGATTCCATTTTCAACCTTAGTGGTCTGAAGAGAAAGTGAGTCCATTCTGGTTTGCAGTGAAGTAAGCATAGAAGAAACATCATGCAAAGCTGTAGTAAACGAGGCTAGCCCAGTCGTGATTTCATTCTTAATTTCTTCCTTGAACTCATTTAGAGTCTGCCAGGTAACAAGTTCAGATTGAGCTAGGAGAGGGATATCCCCCCCCCCAAAAAACAAAAAAAACAAAAAAAAAAGCACAACAAGTAGGAAGACATAGACTATCAGCTGATCCGTTTTCAGAGCAAAGTTCCACAGAATTTTTGCTAGACTGGATATCCGATGTGGACATATTCATACTTGAAGCCAGCATGCCCACCATCTCCATCTCAGAGCTTTCCATTGCATTAGCCATAGTAGAGGAGACAAAGCTTTTTTCAGCCTGGTCTGGGGTGTGGGAGTTGTCTTCATATGCCTTTTTAGGTACATCTTTAATGGGGTGGTTTGCTGAGGAAGAAGTGATCGACATTTCTGCCCCCTCGTCTTCAGCAGTCGTGTATCCCGGCTCATCCTGTGTGATATCCACCGGGTTGAAATCACACACAGAGCTGAGATGTGGTGAGGAAAGGAGGGGAGACAGCAGTTTCCCAGAAAAGATAGTTGGAGCACCAAAGAAATTACTTAGATTCTGCTGCTACAGTCAAGTATGAGCCATGGATGAGGTAGCCTGGGCGTTAGGAACAGTTGACCTTGAGTTTCAACCACCCTTGTCTTGTCACCTTTTCTTGCGTTTTGGTGTGGGTTCTGGCAGTAGTCTCTGCTGATTATTCCATCGAGTAAAAGAAGCTGACATACTACAGAGAGAATCTGGCCACAAAAAGTCAAGCCCGCTGACAAGCTCTATCGGCATCTGAGTGCAGACAGCGATACAGATCCTGAAACATCGGACAAATGGGTAAATGGATGTGTCCAAAAAAAAAATGGGCAATGCAACACTGCTCTAACAATGACTGGAAAACAAGCAATTGCTTAGATCAGGTAAGGCACTTCATTAAAGGTTCAGGCTAACAAAAAGGAGGAAAGACTGACCTGAGCAAAGGATGCTGTACAGGTGCAAGTTCTAAGCCGCCATTATGGACCAGCTACGCGAACACAGCTCCTCCTTCCCCTCAGCCTGGTCCCCTTCTAGCAACCAACAATGCATACCAGCTCAGGGATTGACTGTGGCCCCAAAAAGTGCCTATTTGGACAACAGATCACTGCTAAAGAGTGACCAACATGCCTCCAGTGAATGGACTGCACATCGGGGGCTCGCCGAGAAGTGGAGCCGAGGCCTACCAAGAAAATGCAAGAGGCCCCTGTTTGCCTCCCACAACAGATTAAGGGAGCACCCTCAGGACTGGGACAGGAATAAGGAGAGTAGCAGCCAAGTCGACCAGTAGGAGGAGACTCAAATCTTGGAATTTACCAGCCTTTACTTCTCTCACAACCAGTGCTCCCCACAGGCCTTGAACTCCCTGCCACATGACGAACAGGACCTCCACGACATGGATTTGTCCAGCACAGTGTACTCGGAACATGAGATCGTGCGTGACCAGCAATCCTGGGTAGCCTCGACTGACACTGCCCTACCACTAAATGAACTCGAGGATTCCTCTTTTGGACTAGGCCCTGTCCCTGGACAGTTGCATCATCAAGAAGACTTTGATGGACAGAAGGACTTGCGTAATGTGCTGCCTGTATGAAGATCGTCTTTCAGATAAGTACAATGCCTTGTACTTGTTAGTGAGGGGAATAATTAGGTAGGGTGGCTAAAAGGGGTGGTGAGCCTAAGCGTTTATCAATTCCAGCTGCAAGCTGAGGCTGGACATCTCCTCCGTGGCTTTCGGGGCAAAGAAGATGGGCAGGGTTACATTTGTACCTTGCCCCCCCCCCAAGACACTCCTCCTCTCATGGGTATTTGTACCTGCAACCAGGTTGCTTATTTTTTTTTCTCATACGAATGTGTACCTGCTTTGAATATGTGTGTGTGTGTGTGTGTGTGTGTGTGTGTGTGCGCAATACTTATACTGGGTTATTGCTTGTGCCCTGCTGGTTACAATATTGCTGGTACCTCTTTCCCCTCCTCCCCCATCTCTCTCTCTCTCTCTCTCTCTCTCTCTCGCTCTCAAGGGTACACATGGATATACCTCCTATCTCTGATACTATTACAGGGGAAAGTCTACTTGCAAGGTACGAGGGCCCCTTCCCTGAAGATTGGTATATAGTGGGTCTGGGGGATGTCCTCCCCCCAACCCACCCCGCAACCCACCACATTCCATGTGACTGGAATGCTAACAATTCCTTCTTTGCAGCCCCCATGCCTCCCTTCTGCTGTCCTGACTTTGCTATATCATCAAGCTTCACGTCGGAGGTCACAGCTGGAAGGCACCACAACATTACCCTCATCCTGTTCCAGCTATGCAAACGGTGCTCTGGAAGTATACTTCACACCCCATAGCTCTGGGTAGCAGCTATCCCATGAGGATTTTGTTTTGCTGTACCTGATGTTAGTGACTTATTGCTGATTCACCATCCTTAGTAGATCAGCGTAGGTTAAGGGCAAGACAGCCCTAACCCTCTACTTGCTCATCAACCCCCTCAGGAACAGCTGGGCCTGCCATTGGCTAGTGAAGCAGCTGGCTAAGCTCAAACTCTGACCCTTATATACTTTTTGGTTGATTAACTATCTGTATAAAGTTGAACTACTGTTATTAGTACTTAAAGGTTTCGATAAGGGAACAGTTGGAAAACAGACTATAGACACTCCTTTAAGAACTACGCTCTCTCCTCTTGGCAAGAGGAGTATAGAAAGATGGACCACTACCTGTGCCATTGTCTTATTTTGCAGGGAACCTGTTAGCTGATTATGGGCTCACAGGCAGGGACCCATATAGTCACAGTTCTGTGGGATCCAAGGTAAAGCCACTCTGACATACTTCCCAGGGCGCACAGGAGGAGGGACTATATAAGTTTCATCCTCAGGGATCCATGGCTGAAAGTGGAATGTCCGAGGGGTTAATTCCCCTATCAAGAGAAAAAAGTCCTCTCCCTCCTGAAACACCTGAAAACTCGGGTGCCCTTCCTCCAGGAGACCAAATTAACCCAGGGCAACCATGCCCTAATGCTGTAGGACTGGGTGGGGCAGGAGTTCCATGCAGGTGCTCTCACAAGGAAACATGGGGTGACCATCCTGCTTCACAAATCACTACAGTGGAAGCTGACTGCCTGTATAGTGGACCCTGATTGCAGATGGGTAGTAGCCAGCTACAGCACCCTCTCCAGCCCCCTGATCATATGTAATGTTTACGCACATAACCAAGATGATCCCCTGTTTTTCCACGTTCTCGCTGAAACCCTGTGTACTTTTGTGCCACCCAACTGCCCTATATTGTTTGGGGGTGATTTTAATCTAACCTTGGTTCCCTACCTGGAAAGGAATGACACTGGGAAAGAATCCACCTATTAGGGGAGTGAGGGCTCTACAACAACTCGTATCAGATTGGGGGCTAACAAATGTATGTAGACTCTTTCACCCTCAGGTCAGGAATTACACTTTTCACTCTGAACCCAACTCAGTGTATAGCAGGTTAGATTTCTGGCTAACATCCCCGTTCTTGCTCCAAAATGCTATAGACACTGCCATTCTCCCTAGGGTTATGTCTGACCATGCCCCAGTCCAACTGATAGTGAACTGGAGTCCTACTTCCACACATCCTGCAACTGAAGACGTGACCCCTTACTCATGAGAGACTCAGACTTCGTCCCCTGGGCCAAAAACAAGGCCTCACTCTTTTTGGAGAACAATCCGGTTACAGACGTTTAGGCAGGGAATACCTGGGAGGTCTTTAAAGCCACCATGAGGGGAAGCATCATGGGATATGTTGCTGCCAAATGTAAGGAAAGGGAAAAATGACTGGTAGATCTAAAACAGAAATTGGCTGAAGCAGAGACCACCTACAAAGCTGTGCCCTCCCCCTCCCCTAGCTCCCCCACAATAAAAAACAGAAAACCCGGGTGCTGTCTTGCCATTCACCACGAGTCTACATCGCCAAAATTCATTTTCGATGATGTAGATGCACCCAAATGGCAATTGCTATTGCACGGTCACCATTATCACATGGAACCATGCCAAAGTGCTCACAACTAGGCTGAGTCCCTTGCTTTTGGACCTGCTTCACCCCTTCCAGGTGGGCTTTATTCCTGGCCATCACAGCTCCGACCATCTAGGGCATTAATGAACCTTAATGCATACAGCTTGCAATTTGTGTACCCCAGCTGCAGCCATTGCGGTCAACGTCATAAAGGCCTTTGACTCCCTTGAATGGGACTAGTTGTACACAACTTTAGCCCACCTGGGAGTTGGTGCGAGGTTCAGGGCCAGAGTACAGGCCATCTGCACAAGCCCGAAAGCCCGGGTAACTACCATCTCTACCCTACCTGGCCAGTTCTCACTTGAGGGGGGACCCGACAGGGCTGCCCCTTATCCCCTCTGTTATTTGTACTACCAATGGAGCCCTTGGTGGCTGCCATTAGACAACATCTGGACATTAAGGGTATCAGGATGGGAGACACAGCATAACCAACCCTCATGTACACTGATGATCTGCTTCGCCCCCTTGTTGAAGCCCAGCAATCTCTGCCCCCTTCCCCGGCCATCCTGGACTCCTTCACTGGGTACTCGGACCTTAAACTTAATCAGGCCAAAATGGAAATGCTCCCCTTTAATGACAAGTGTACCCAGCACACAGCAGTGTCCTCTGGGCTGCTATGGGCCCCTAGCAGGATCACCTACCTAGGCATTAGACTCGCCCCCAAATTAGAAGACCTCTGGTGTGCCAACATCCAACACTTACCAAGTGCCACCAAGATGGAGTTTGAAAGATGGAAGCTATTCATGCTCACTCTGGCAGGAAAGACTGTGGCCATAAAAATGGTGGCTGCCCCCAGGTTCTTCTACCTGCTGGCCCACATCCCTGTCTCTCTTTCTAAGAACTGGTCTAAACCTATAGATAAACTGATAGGAGACTTCCTCTGGGAGAAGGCCAAGCCCCATTTCAGCCATAATAAACTTAGAGCTTACTGGTCACAAGGAGGCTGGAGCCTCCCATGGATGGAAGGGTACAAGTGGGCTTTACAAACTGCCCGGACCACCCACTGGTTCCAATCAGAGACCTCCATTGCTCCCCAATGGGTCCACATGGAACAGGACATGACAGGGATGTTGCATGCTACCTCTCTCATGCCCCCCCCCGAGGTGGCTCACATTGCACAAGAGAATGCTAGGCCCTCCCCCACAGTAGCGGTGTACAGGAAAATGTTGTACTCTATCCATGCAAGGCTGGCCATGGACCGTCTCCCAATCCCCTACTCCCCACTGTCGCACAACCCACACGTTATCATAGGAAACAGAGTAGTTTGGGAGCAATGGGACGGCAGAGGCATACACAGGGTTTGGGACCTGTGTGAACTTCCCCAAGATAAGATTACCACCTTTCATAACCTACGAGAGACATGGGGACTCACCCAGGCAGACTTTTGGAGGTATCTGCAACTCCGTGCGGCTATCAAGCCCCTCTTGGAACGGACCATGCACTACAACAGTCCAGAGTTGAAGGTCTGAATACATTGCTCTAAAGTCCTACCAGGCAGGATATATGCCAAATTGAGGGACACTCTCACCTCCCAGTCAGCGGACTCTAAGGGCAGATGGGAAAAATGCTTCAGTGTACTATTTCTCCCAGTCAATGGGGGCAAGAATGGAGGGACGCCCACAAGTGGTGCAACGATGCCCATATCAGACTAATTCAGAACAAGGTCCCACACTCTTGGTACAGAACCCCTGCTGTCCTCCACAAGGCCAAGCTCCTTGACTCTGACCAATGCTGGAGGTGCCAGGCCTCTGGGGGGGAAGGGGCTGCTCCATATACTCTGGACCTGCCCTAATCTACAGAGCCTGTGGAGACAGATGTGTTGCACTGCCTCCATGGTGCTCCATAGATGGATTTCCCACACTCCCACTTTCTTGCTACTAAGGATTAGGACAGCCTTCTCTCCCCTGACTCTGCATGAACGCAGATGGCTGGCTCTCCTGGCTATCCAAACCAAGAGAGCTATTGCCTGCAAGTGGCGCTCTGCAACTGCCCCCCCAGTGGACAAGGTTCTGGCCTCTCTATCCACTCTAGCCATGCTAGACAGGATTTCCCATCTGCAAACCTATCAGATGACTAAGTTCCAGATGTGTTGGGTGCCCTACCTGGGACACTTTAACCCTCTGACGGGAACTGGGTGAACCTCACTGCTCAATGACTGGTCTCAGCACAGTCCTCAATCACCGCAGGTTGCCCAGACTGGATAAGTGGTGTATTAAGGGTAGTTATCGTAGGATATTGTGCCCACAGAATTGTTCTCAGCTGCACCTTCTATGTGGATGTTGTTAATTGAAAGTAAAGGTTAATAAGGTTAAATACCCGTGTTAGATGTGCGTAGTATCCTGTTACCAAGGTATAGTACTCTTAGAATTCCTACTTGGCTGTGGAGCAAAGATCCTTTGTGTGTATGCTTGTTGTGTTTCAGAGGGTAAGGTTTCACTGGACCAAGCAGAGTGAACTGACACCTATCTGGGATACCTCCGAAGCCTTGGAGATTGGTGAATCATATTCAGAAGGATAAGTGTGTATTTGACCCATCATACTTATGGTCCATGAGGATCCCGGGAGGTAAGTAACCTTTTTCTAATGGATAGATGTATGTAGGCCCTCCTTAGGTCCTACCCTCAAGGCTGCTCCTCTCTCCCCTGTAGGGGGCTGGAAGCACCCTAGGTAGCTCTTACTGTGGTACTATGGCCTACTTTAATCTTATGTACACATACGTACTGCACCCTGTAACCTTGTGCAGATTGTTGGTTTGTAATTGCTTTCCCTTTTCAGCTTCCAATATTTCCCCTACCTGCCCCTTGCCCTTCCCCCGTATAATGCAACTGTTTAACATTTTTGTAATGTACTGCTTCTGTCTTTTGAAACAATAAACTTTTTTACAACATATTCATCAGTGATATTGCTGAAGAACTGAAAGGGAAAGTCTGCCTCTTTGCAGACGGTATGAAGCTCTGCAAAAAAGTGGACACACAGAAAGGGATCACAGAAATGGAAGCAGATCTCAGGATACTAGAGTAATGGTCCAGGAACTGGCAGTTGAGATTAAACGCAAAAAAATTTAAAGTCATGCACTTGGGTAGAAGGAGCCCAAGCATGAAGTATTTCCTGGAGGGTCAGGTACTAGAAGAAACAAAGTTGAAATGGGATCTTAGTGTCATGATTTCAGAAGATTTAAAGATAGTGAAGCAATGTGAAAAAGTGGCATTAAAGGCAAGCAGCATCCTCAGATGTTTTGATATGGGTATTACCAGTAGGAAGCGTGATAGAATCCTCTCGCTGTACAGGTCCCTGGTGAGACCTCACTTGGAGTACTGTGTGCATTCCTGGAGATCTCACCTAAAAAAGCACATAGACCATCTGGAAACCGTGCTGTGCCACCAAAATGATGCAGGGTCTGCACCACAAAACGTACAAAGCTAGGCTCAGCCAGCTAAATTTATTCTCCCTCGGGCAGAAGAGGAGCAGAGGAGACATGATTGAGACATTTAAATTGGTTAAAGGGATCAGTACAGTACAAACCAGGAAACTCTTCCGGGAAAACAGGGCTGCATGTACTAGAGGACACAACATGCACCTGGTGGGAGCTAAATTCAAAACAAATGTTAGGAAGTACTTTTTCACAGAGAGGGTGGTGGATGCTTGGAACAGCCTGGCACCGGAAGTAGTGGCAGCCAAGATGGTCAGTGAATTCAGACAGGCATGGGACAGACAGTATAGTCACTTTAAGAAGACAAATTGATAGTGGGGGGTAGAAAACCCAGACAGACTAGATGGACCACATGGTCTCCTTCTGCTGGCAAATTGTTATGTTCTTATGACAGAGAAACAAACAGAACAGGGACTCAACGACTCACTGCTCTCACTGCAGCCCAAAGTACAGCTTTCAGATCTGGCTGCAGAACTCAAGAAAGCCCCATACAGAGAACGTGGGTGAATGGCTCCTCTTGCTAAGCTGTACAACCTGGATTTTAGGGGGCCTAGCAAAGATATTTCTGGCAAGTTTTTTAGAAAACAAACAGCAGAATCTAGCTACTGGGCTCAGCAGGACCCCACAGACTCGCCACGCAGCACACCAGAGAACGCAACCACCAGGGTCGGGAGGAGGCTTCATTGTCCTGCCCCTCCCCCACACACCGATTGCCGCTGGATTCCAGGGACTAGATCCATTGGGAGCCAAGGGAAGTACCCACTTCCCAACTTACTCCAAGCCAATCAGTGGCCTGCCCCTAGTATTTTCAGGGCACCTGTTCAAGTGGCCCACCCGTACAGTGGCCCATTCACGCAAAGTTCCGTTGTACTACCGACATCGAGGAGTCTGCCTGGAGTCAGTCACGAGTCAGCTCGTTGGCCAACAATGGTGCCCAACCTTGACTCCTCCAACAGACTTTTGTTTTAAGCCTCTGTTATTACTTACTCTGTTGTTACCTACTTGGTCCACGTTTTGTCTGCCTGTTTGTGTTAGGCCACCCAGTCAAAAAAATCTATGAAATTCATCTGACATGACCTTCCCATTTTGAATCCATGCTGCCTTGGGTTCTGTGCCTGGCTGGCCTCTATTCAGCAATTCTTTCTTTCAGAAGTGATTCCATTATTGCACTGAGGTCAAATTGACAGGTCTGTAGTTTCCTGCATCTGCCTTGCTCTCTTGTGAAGGGGAATCACATCCACCCTGCTCCAGTCCTCAGGTACCACACCATTCTCACATGATTTGTTAAAAATGGTAGTCAGTGGTGTCACTAGTTCTCCCCTTAGATCTTTTAGAATTCTGGGGTGAATCCCATCAGGCCCAATTGCCTAGTCCACTTTCAGTTTCAGGAGTTCTTTCAGGATCCTTTCTTGCGTGAATGGGCTGGTGTCAATTCCCTATCCAGAATGCTTCTATTGCTTGGTTTAGGTACCTCCTCCTCCTATTCTTATGTGAATACTGAGTAGAAGTATTCGTTCAGTATCCCTGCTTTTTCATTTTCACCCTCTGTCCACCCCCTTTATTTAACTTCACTATCCCTCCCTTGGTCTTTTCTCGCTCCCTAATGTTCCTATAAAAGGTTTTATCCCTCTTCTTAACTGAGTTGGCTATTTTGTCCTTGGTTTGGGACTTCGCTATTCTGCCTGCCTCCCCGCTTCCTTCTGCTTTAACTGGTACAGTTTTCTGTCTTGCTCCTTCTGTTTTTCCTTATACTTCCTGAATGCTGTCTTTTCTCCCTAACCTTCTCCACCATCTCTTTTGAGAACTATGTGGCTTTTTCCTTTGTTTTGATTTATTTGCTGCACACAAAGGCTTGTTGCCTCTGTGATGGCAGTTTAGATTTTTTCCCCATTGTTCCTTCACCCTTCCTTCTTGCCCATTTGCTAGTACTTGTCTGAGGCACTCTCCCATTTTGCCAAAGTCAGCCCTCCTAAAGTCCAGTACCCTTGCTTTTGTGTGGCTTGACTCTACTACTGTGTTTGTCATGAACCATACTATTTGGTGGTTGCTTGTTCCCAGATGGCTACCCACTTCTAAATCTGAGGTCCTCTCTCTGTCCCCATTTGAGAGTATCAGGTCCAAAACTGTTCCCTCCTGAGTGGGTTCCAACACTTGCTGTCTGAGGCATGCCCCCTGTAGGGCATCGAGAATGACCCTGCTCTTGGATGTGGCTGCAGCAAAGGTGCTCCAGTTAACATCTGGAATATTCAGGTCCCCCATCAACAATATCTCCCCTTTTTCGGCCATTCTAAGGACACTGTCTATCATTTCCTTGTCCATTTCCTCCCCCTGAAATGGGGGTCTGTATACAGCCCCCATGTGGATTGTGGTACCATTTCCTGTCTCCAAAGTGACCCACATTGCCTCCTATCTTCCCTGTTTACCATTTAGTTCCATTGTTTTGATCCCTTCCCTTATGTAGAGAGCTCCTCCTCCTCCTCTTTTACTCTCCTGTCCCTCCTGTAGATTGTGTACCCTGGTATGTTGACTTCCCACTCATGGTTCTCTGTGTACCATCTTTCTGTGACTGCCACGATGTCCAAGCATCCCTCTTCCATCAGGATCACTAGTTCAGGGAACTCGTTACCCAGACTACGGGCATTAGTACTCATTGCCCTCCATTTTTTGATGACCTTACCCCTTTTAGCCCCCTCCCTGTCCTTACTGCCTTTTTTCCATTTACCCCTGTCCTGCTCCCTATCAACTTCTCTACCTTGGTGTTTACCTTGCTAACTACCCTGTTTTGTGGGGGTGGGGGCTGGGATGTCCCTGCTCCTTTTCAGTGCCTCCCTCCTTGGCTAGTTTAAATGCTTGCCAATGAAGCATTTAAACCTATCACCTAGGATCCTGGTTCCCCACCCGGACAGATGCAGATCATTGCACCAGTATAGGCCTGCATCCCTCCAGGTGGACTCCCAGTCCTCAATGAAGCCAAAACCCTGAGCTCCGCACCAGTTTTCTAACTGTTCATTGAATCCCATGGTGCAGAGTACCCTAGTCTTACTCATGCCATAGATAGACAGCACCTCCAAAAAGGTTGCCATGCATGCTACTTGTCTAAGTCCCCCCAACTCCACAAACCTGTTCTGCACTGCTGTGATCCCATTTCTAGCCAGGTCATTTGTCCTAAGATGGACAAATATGTCCAGCTCCCTCTCCTGTACAGCTGCTCCCACAATCCTGAGGATTCGCTTCCTGTCCCTCCCAGCCATGGCACCAGGCAGGCACCTTACCTCCTTTTCCCCTTCCTCCCCCAGTTCTACCCTCCTAATGACTGAGTCCCCCACCAGCAGTTGTTTCCTTCCTCTGTGGGGTCTCATGCCACCTTTATCTGGGTCTCCTTTGTGGAGGTTCCCAGCATCCTTCTTGTTCTCCACTGTGGGTGTCTCTATAGAGAAACTACTCTCCACCAGAATGGTGTGTGAATTGTGGAGAGGTACAACTGGAGGGATGCACCTCTGATCCACTTCACTCCCCCTTCCTGAGCACACCATGGTCCAACTGCTCCTTTTTCTTTGCAACCTCTGTGGCAGTGGCTCTGGTGGTCCCTGGCTGGGGGAGGAGGTTTCCTGAATCCTCAACAGGTCAGCATGGAGACGTGCAACCTTCTCCCTCAGACCAGAGAGGTGCCTGCAAATAGGGCAGCATCGCAGCCTCCAGAACGTCTCCCAGAAGACTGACACCCCACGGCCAGTGCACTACACCACTTCCCACATGTCTCTCTCTCCCTTCCTGTTTTTTTTTTGTTAGTGTGGGAGAGTGTGTGAGTGTGTTTACCCCCTACACAGTGTGCTGGGCTATTAAGGTTATGACAGTTGTATGTCATTTGCCCTTTTGGGGAAGTGATGTCAGAACCCCAGGTTTAAAGGAAATTATGTACTTGGAGTGGGCGGGATGAGGGGGCAGGGTGAGTGGGACCAAGCCCGTGCCCTCTAGAAACAATCAGCTACAGCTCTGACTCACCTCTGTGGTGAGTGTTTTCCTTCCTTTCAGCAAGACAACCTGTACATCACTTTAACAGAAAATATACCTTGCAAAAAACACTTTAAATCAGAGAAAAATAAAACAGTAATCTGTAAGCAGAGAACAGTATCAACCTGTAAGTACACACTGTAACAATTTATCAGGAGATATACCCTGCAAAAACAGTTTCAATAAGAGAAAAATAAAGCAGTAAACTGTAAGCACAACACAGTAACAAAAACCTGTTGGCACAACCTGTAACAATTTAACAGAAAATATACCCTGCAAGGAAATAATCTGAATCGGAGAAAATAAAGCAGTAATCTTTAAGCACGAAACGGTAACAAACCTGTAGGCACACCCTGTAAAAACTTAGCAGAAAATATATCCTGCAAAAAAACTATTTTAATATGAGAATAGTAAAGCAGTAATATGTAAGCAAAAAACAGTAAATAAAGCCTGTAAGCACAACCTGTAAACCAAATACAAAGTAGCAACACAGCAATAAATCTGCTTTGCCAAAAGAAGCCTTAATGTTTCTCCTTGCTCTGATAATGTTGCTCCTTGTTCTGCCCTTTCAAGCAAACCTAGAAGAAAAGGTGAAGCTATGTGCTTTTTCCAGCAAACCTAGTCTTCTACCTCCCACTTACCCTATCCGCCCTGGCCTCCTTCCTACCACGTTCTCTCACCTTAAATTCCTCCATTGCTCGCTCCTCTCACATAACCACTACTCTCCTGCTCTCTCTCTCTCTCCCCTAGGCCTCAAAAAGTATAAAACACCATCCTTTCCAGCCCTTCTCCTTTTCCTCCTGTTTCTGGCTGATGATGTGGAACCTAATCCTGGCACTCCACTCCCCCCTCCCAATTCTCTGTGCCCCAGAGTCTAAGTTTTTTCCGTTTCAATGCACAAAGCCTCCTCCCAAAGTTAGACTCCCTCAAGGTATGGGCCTTGCAACACTCCCCAGACATTGTTTGTATATCTGAAGCCTGGCTGTCCTCTAGAGTCCCAGATTCATTTCTCACCCTCCCCAGATTTCACCTTTTCTACCAGGACAGAGGTAAATGTGTTGGCAGTGTTGCTATATATATTCGCCACAACATTTCCTGCTCTGTCACTCTCAAAGAGGCCTCTCCCTCCTACCATGAGCTCTTGCTGCTCTAGCTCTGTTTCTCCTCCACTCTCCCTATCTTTGTCGGTGTCCTTTATGACGCCCCAAAGATCCTTTCCTCTTCTCCACTCCTTCTCCTCACTTGTCTGCCTCTTGCAAAATTGTCCTACTTGGTGATTTTAACCTAAACTGGCTCGACCCTGCCTCTAAGCTTATTCAGCACTCCATCGAACCCTTGAACCTCATCCAACTAATCTCTGAACCCACCAGGTTTAACCCCTATTCCTCAAACCACTCCCTCCTGGACTGGATACTATGCTCTCACCCCTGAGTCTTGTCAGGTGATGTGTTTCCAAATGTATTCAGTGATCACTGTCTCACCTATTGTATTAGGAAAACCTATCCCCCCAAATCTACCCCAAAATACATTTGGCACAGACCCCTTAAGTATCTCATCACTGATGAGCTCTTGTGCGACCTAGCCTTCGCTAACTGGTCCCCGGTCTACTTTGCCCAAGATATCGATACAGCCCTATCTCACTTCACTGCCATCCTCACTCACTCCTGGAACTTCCACGCCCCTCTCAAAAGAACCAGAGTGAAGTTCTCCCACTACCCCAGATTACACCAGATCTCCTTGAGCTATGCAAATCATGGAATCTGGCTTGGGCCCATTTCAAGGCCTCCCACTCTGACTCTGACCACCAGCATTACAAATCCCTTATAAACTTCTGCACCGAGGCTATCCATGTAGCCAAGGCCCACTTTTTTCAATTCAGGCCTGCAATCCAAGCTAAACTTCCCCTCCAACTTCTGGAAAGTAACTAATTCCCTTTCTGACCTGCCACCCCAGCCTGCCTCCCCCCCCCGACAAGTAGATGTCTCACTGCTCTCTGACCACTTTGCTTGTTGTTTCCCTGTTCAACAAGTTCTTCACAGCCTATGCTGCTCCTTCGCAGTCCTTGTACACCCCCCTGGCCCCAACCCACCTCTTCTGCTGGGCTTCATTTCCTTCCCATCACCCCTCAGGAAGCTTTCCTCACCCTCAAATCTCTCAATCCCTCTAAATACAACCCTGATGGCTTAGACTCCCAAACTCCTCCACATATCAGCTCCTGCTGTTCTCCTGCTCACCCACCTTTTGAACTGCTCATTCTTGTCTCTGTGCTGACCCCTTGCTTGGAAAATCACCAAGGTACTCCCCCTCCACAAAGGGGGGGTGATCTTCAGGTTCCACCCATTCAGAGCGCCGGTGTTAGTGTACCCAGTCATCAGGGTGCCAAGTCAGATGTCACAGACCCCTGTTTTTGCTGGGGGCTGTGCCCCCTCATGCCCCACACCCTTTCCTTTATTAATGTTCTATTTCTGGGGGGGGGGGTGAACCTCAGGGAGGGGGTCCAAATCCCAAAACTGGTGCCCTGATGTGCTAGTACACTAATGCCAGAACTCTAATGCAGGGTTTTATTTAACTACAAATTGATTAGCGTTTTGCTCATAAAAGTGCTAAAACATTGTGAAACTGCACAGCACTTGCCTCACTTTAACAAACATAACACTTCCAGAAAACCTATATAAATATATTTTTTACAGTTAGTACTGTCCCAAGAAAAAAAGGGCTAATTAATTATTTAAAACCCTGTAATGGCTGAAAAGGGATCCTTCATCTACTGGAAACTAGAGACCTAACTCTCTCCTTATATCCCTTCCTGAACTACTGGAATCACTAGTCCACTCCAGATTAGTCCACTTCCTTGACTCCTCCTCTTCCTTTCTATCCCCTTTCCAGTCTGGTTTCAGGAAAAAACACTCCACAGTCACCTCCCTTCTCCATATTATTGACTCAGTCCATACAGGGATGGACCAGAGTCTCATCACAGCAGCTATTTTTATTGATATTGCAAAGGCATTCAATTTGGTATCCCACCCTCTCCTTTTTTAAAAAAATGGCAACAGCTGGTCTCTCCACTACTGCAGTAAAGTGGTTCCACTCTTACCTGCCTAAGCACCAGCAGTTTGTGCAGGTGGGTGGTGCACTGTCCCCCCCCCCCCATTCTCTGAGTTTCCCAGGACTCTATTCTGGGCCCCATTATTTTCTCTATCTTTCTAAATTACCTCCCTTCTGTCTGTGTCTCCTCCCATATTCATATGTATGCTAATGACACAGTCATCTACGCATCTTCCCCCTCCATGTCAGTGGTTGCATCCTCACTCCAATGCGATTTCTGTAAAGTACTATGCTGGTTTCAAGCCAACCAACTTCAAGTAAATATCAAGAAAACAATGAAAATAAAAAAGAAAACTGCACTTAGGAGTCAAAATTGCAGAGCTACTAAAACTTTTAATGTGCAATGGGTTTACCCATGCCGAATCAGCAACACAGTTGTTGAAGCTCGGCATAGCGAGATACCTATTGTCGACAGGTGAAAGTTTGCCTGTCCAACATTGAAGTGTTTCTCTCAGGGATGCCAGAGTTGATTTGAAGGGGGGACACATGGTAAAAGCGTGAAATTTCGTCCTTAAGTCCCCAACAGCGACAATTTTGAAACCTGTCAAAATTGCTGCTGTGAGGGATTTCGCTGTAAATGTTTTGATGTGCAGTTGGCCCATCTGTGCAGTGTACTGCACCTGTAAAAGAGCCATGCACCCCAACAGAAAACTCCAATGTTTCGTGCTTGCACGCTTTAATAAGTACATGTTGTAATGATGCACTGGTGCCATTTGACCTGCCCTGGTCTATGTTTTTCACCAAGAAAACAATGTCCATGGCCTTTGGCACCAGCAAAAAGCTAGCAAGGCACTTGCCTCTCCCTGACTTCTCAACTCCTGATGTTATCCAACTGGTGGTGGTCCATACTTATAAATACCTTGGTGCTGGGCTCAATAGTAACCTAGACTTCTCAGTAAGCATCAATGCTATTCACTCAAAGCTTCACCCCAAATTAGGCATTCCTTACGGCAACAAGGACTGTCTCCTCTCTGAAGTCCAGAAGGACTGCTTGTTATAATGATTCTCCCTATTTTTGAGTATGTGGTTGTGGTCTATGGTGTAGACCCTTCTTTCCACCGTCGTTAGAGTGGACACCCTCTGTAATGCCTTCTGTCACTTTGTTACTAACTCTCCCCCCAGCACATATCACTGCTCCCTTTACTCCAATCTTTCTATCGCCTGTACCCCCACATTACCTTTCACACTGTTCCTCCCTTATTGCTAGATATGGTGTACAGTGATGTGAGCAAATATTATTGAGCATCTCAATTTGAGTGACTCAATAATACTGCTCGTACTGAGAGCGAGTGGGAAAGAACACCAGTAAGCAGGTTACAGTGAGTGTAGCAGTGAGCTGCACTCACTGGAACAAGATATATCCATTTGTTTGGCCAAGCCTTGCTGAGCTGGCCATTTGGCATAGTGGCTACTGCTACTTGAGCTGATGGAACTGGGTTCGGGTCTTTGGTCTGGCTGCAGGAGAGATTTTCTTTCTGGTTTCTTTTTTCATCATTCCTCTAAGTATGCTCCCCCTAGAGTTGATAATCTTTAGACTGGGGGTGCGGGAACTTGCCCCTACATAAAAATCATTTTGTTTTTGCACTGGGAGGAAACGTAAGTGACCATCACTGTTTGCAGTGGTCGCTGTTATCCTGCTCACCCTTTCGACGTTGGGCACTCTTTGATTTGTGGTTTGTGGACGGCAATATTAAGGAATCGCCGTTATCACATAAAACCATAAATACTGGTTCAGCTCCCTTTCTGTCTTCTCTCTTCTCCCCCTCTGCTCCCTCCTCCTACCCCCTTTGCTGTTGAGACTACCGTTCCTTTTCTATTCCACACCCTCACTCTAGCGCACACGGCTGTCTTCTCCCACCGCCTCCCTCCTATGGAACCCATGTTGCTGCTAAAAACCAACCTTCCAAATTGTTCCTGTCTGTCCCCTCTAACTCCCCGCTGCCCTTCCTTACTCCTAATGTGCCCTCACTCTCCCCTCACCCTCTCTCCCTCCACTGAGGGCCTTGCATTACTTGAGTTTTAAATCTGACTGACCCCCTTTCATATTTTGTAAATCTGTAAACGACACCTGTGTACAGTGATGCCTTTTTAGCCTCATTGTATTCCTATCACTATGTTGTGCATTGTATTGCACTTTAATACTGTTGTTCTTGCACTTCAGTTGTTTGTAACTGCTGCTTTGTTTTGTTCTCCTTCCCCCAGGTTGTACCTGGAAATGAGCCTCGGCTCAGTGTACTTTCCCCGGTCATCAAACTTTTAAAATAAATAAAAATGGGTCCCGTTTAGCAAGATTCAGGTGTTTGTTTTATTAAAAAGAGATAATTATAGTGTGTTTTTAGGAAAAATCAGTTGCTGTTTATTTGTCATCACCTGCAGTCCAGATTGTTTGGAATTTTGGTTTGATGTTTTCAGGATAGAAAGGTCTTATCCCAGAATGGTATGTTTCAGTGGTTTGGTGAAAAAATATGAATCCATTCCCAAGTTATAAGGATTTGAAATTTTGGTTCTGAGCATGTTCAGTAGGGTATCGAATATCTATCAGAGGCCCTACTGGTGCTCCAGAACCTACCCTAAATCTTATTACTTGGGAATGGATTCATGTTTTTACCAAACCAACAAAAGGCACCATTCTTAAGTGTTCTAGCTACCCCTGACAATTCCAGACCAAAATTCCAAATTGTCCGTGCACTAGGCGATGACAAAGAAACAAAAAAAAAAAATAAAAAAAAAATCACCCCCATTTTTCCTAAAAATGCACTTAAACGGATCCACAATACACAAATCTGACAAGCACAAAACTTAGCATATTAAGTGATTGTGTGCCCCAGAAGACACGTGTGCAAAATGCCATGCACATTCATTGAACAGGGGCAAAGTTATTATAGTGCAAAGTTAGATATATATATATATATATATATATATATATATATATATATATACACACTTCTGTGTTTCAGGATAAGTTGAGTACAGTGCTCATTTCAACAGAATACATATTTTGTTCAGAAGTACAATGGATATTACAATAAAGCATCTGTTATTCTAAGTTAGTACAATCAAGTTTCCTTTGATAACCATTAGTAAATTATTTAAACTCATATTTGTTTAGATTTTTAGTATTAACAATCCAGAAAAGAGTGAAGAGGAATTTAAAAAAAAATCAAATAAAAGTAAAACAAACCAGCATTCTATTTGTTACATTTGATCCTGGGTACAATTCTTATTTTAATTTATTTAAATATTATCATGCTTATGCATTACGGGTAATGAGATAAAATATTCAAAGGCAACCATAGTAGGTGATTTGTGTAAGTGCTTTGGGATTCAGATTTATTTTTGTGTTTTACAGATTTGACTGTGGGTTGCTTTACCCCATATATGTTTTCCAAGTACTAAATGTACTTAGCCAAGAGGTGTGGGTGGTGGATTTGGATTGATCAGATCTACCATACTAAGTTTAGAGGTCCCACCTTGTCCATCTGTTGGCATAGGCTTCAGATCGCTCCTGTAAAAAAGCTTTTACCTTAGTGTGCTATTCCTGGTTAAACAACTAAAAATAAAAATCTGTTCTGAAGGTTGTATGTCAGTTGCTCAGATCGCTGAATGTGCACTATAATAGTCTTCCATTCAGAGACTGTGGGTGGGTCTCTCTGTAGCCATTTCTTAGTTATCAATTTGTACCCTGCAGCAAAAAGTATGGACCATAAATAGCAAGCTTCCTTGTCCTTAACAGAAGTTGGGAGGATTCCCAGTAGGAGGTTTATAGGAGCCAGAGCCTCAGAAATACCTAATATAGATTTTATATGCTGGGCAACTAACTGCCAGTAGGTCACTGATTTAGGGCATTTGAAGAAAATATGTGCTTGCCGTGCCATACAGGCTCCACAGCCCCTCCAGCATGAAGGAGACATAGAGGAATTCCTCTTCACCAAAGCCTGGAGAACCAGAAGGTATCTGACTCTCACTTTCCAGATGTATTCCCTCCATGATGGGGAGGAGGTAGTGGACCAAGTCAAATACCAGATTTGGGGCCAGATATTTTGGGTTAATGCTAATTGTAAATCTTTTTCGCAACAGATTTTTAGTTTCTCAGTTTCAAAGGACTGCTGGGCTGTAAGAGCTTTATAAAGTAGAGGAATGGCATGGTCTCCAGCCTGAGAGGTCCAAATCCTTATAAAGGGCCAATTGTCCTCGATTATCAGAGATCGAGCTTCACCTCTTCTTTGCTGTAAAAAGATATAGTCTCTAATTTGGAAATAGTGTATTAGATCTCCGGTATGCCATGAAAACCTGAGCTTCGCCTCCTCAAAGGGTATGACAATATTCTGTCTTAATATTTGTCAAGGGGCTACAAACCCCTTGCTGGCATGAGAATGATACCATGTGTTCATTCTGGCTGGTGGAAACAATGGGTTAGAGATAAAGCACCAGGTAAAGAACAGAACGGCTGCCCATTGATCGACAAAAAAGACCTGCAAGCTGAGGTCATGTAGAAGAGCTTTTTGATTACAAAATTTTAAAAGCAAAGAAACAAACAGCACTCCAAAGCTACAGACGCATGTTTCACGTCTTAAACAATGCTTTTTCAATGTGATACTGTCTCAAAATACTACACACCTTAAATAGATAATGAACTCATTGGCGTAGAAACCAAGTACTTGCATGTCTTTTTTGTCGATCACTGGGCAGCCATTCTGTTCTTTACCTGATGCTTCATTATTTGTTTGGCTCCAGTTTTTTTCGTCGGTAGCCGCCTTCTTGTGTATATGGGTTAGAGATAAACCAGGCATATTTCCAAGCATGTATAAGAGGTAGCCTCTGACGGGTCCCTCTACTCCATCCTTCCAAAATTACCACTGTCACATTGGGGACCTGTGATATAGTTTGCCTTAAGTAAGAAACGTTAAACAGCACCATAGGAAGCTGGTGTGTTACTGGTCTGGCTAGGACCATAATTTTCCAATGGGCCTTATAGTTTAGGCAGCCCCACAGCAATACCAACCACACTTGTGATGCGGCCCAATAGAAAGGCAAGTTTGGCAGAGCCATTCCACCCACTACTTTAGGGAGGGACAATAGTTGATGCCTAAGATGCGTTTTTTTTGTACTGCCATATGAATGAGAAAAATAGCTTCTGCTAAGCTAATAGCTCCTTAACAGGTATACATTGAAAAAAATATAACAATCTGGGGAGGGCATTCATCTTAAGGGCTTGGGTCCTAGTGTGAATAGATAAGAGGAGTACATTCCATTTTCTCATATCCAATTTTAAAGTGGTTATTAAGGGAAAGTAGTTTAGCTTATATAGAAGGGTTAAATCGACTGGTATTTTAACTCTGAGATATTTTAGGGAGAAGAGGCTCCACTTAAATGGGTATGTATCTTTTAGTTTTGGATGCGGGGTATAGTTAAAGACCAGAGCTTCAATTTTGATTGTATTCAGCACATAACCGGCGAGTTCTGAGAAGAGAGTGAGTTGCTTGAACAGTGCTGGTAATGAGGTATCAGGGTCTGTTAAATAAACTGGTACATCGTCAGCAAATAAGGCCAATTTGTGCTTGGTGCCAGATAAATTTATGCCCTGTATCTCTGTGGTCCTCCTAATTAGGCAGGCTAAGGGCTCAATATAGAAGGCACATAATTAGGGGGATAGGGGGCATCCCTGGCATGTGCCTCTGTGTAGTGTAAAACTCTTTGAAATGTGGCCATTTGATTGAATAAACCCTTGTGGGTGATTATAGAATTTAAATATCAACTTTATAAACTGGTCTGGGAAGCCAAAAAAGCTGACAAGGGCCTCTTGGAGAAAGGTCCAAGAGACCTTGTCGAATGCCTTTTCAGCATCTAAACGTAGGAGGAGAGTGGGTTGTTTCTCTTTTTGAATATGTACTATAAGATACAGTATATACTTCACCATATGTTGTTGGAGGCCTGTCGTTCTGATATAAAACCACACTGATCCCGGTGTATAAGGGTGGGGAAAAATTGTTTTAGTCGGTTAGCTAGAATTGCTGGCATCAACTTGTAGTCCATGTTTAGGACAGAGATTGGATGACAAGAAGCACAATGGGAGGGGTCTTTGCCGGACTTGGGGATAACAGATATAATAGCATAGTTCCATGAGGGGGGTATAGATCCTTGTTGGGTGGAAATAAAAGAGAATAGATGTAGGAAGAGGGGAGTGAGATCAGCTTTAAATGTTTTATAAAATTCCCCCGGGAGACCATCCAGTCTTAGGCATTTTCCAGTTTTAAGAAGGCCTATTGCAGACTCAATCTCCTGAGAGGTCATGGGAGTTAGTAATTCTTTAGCATGCTTTTTGTAGTGGGTTTGAAGCTGCAGATCTCCCAGAAAGGTCTTAATTCATTGTTGGGGAGGTTGTGGGGGGATGAGTTTAGTTGGGTATAGTAATCCAAGAAAGCATTTGAAATTTTATCTATAGAATGGAGGAAGCGGATGGTTTTATGGTCTTTTATACTACCTACAGTTGCTTTAGTCCTCTGTGCTCTAAGGCGGCTTGTGAACATTTTCAGGGAGCGGGGTCCTCCAGCATATTATTTCTGACTAAGGAAGAGCAGCTTTTGCTCTACATAGTAGTCTAAAAGGGTGTTTAATTGTAGTTTTAAGGCCTTTAGTTCCTTAGCAGGCTGTGGGGAAGTCATTAGCTTTTGTTGCTCTTCAAGACTCTGAATTCGAGCTGTTAGGGAGTGTCTTTTCTGGTCTCTGAGTCTTTTGTTCTTAGCTGATACTTCTATGCATTTACATCTACAGAGGGCCTTTATTGTGTCTCATAGTATAGATGGGCTTGTGTCTGGGGAATCATTATCTATAATTGCTTGGGAGATAATGTCCCTAAGCTGTTGACCGGTCTTCTTGTCTCTATGCTATTATATCTGTTATCACCAGCATCACCAGCAGGAAAAGGGAGGTCATAATTCCTCTATACAAGACACTAGTGAGGCCCCACCTGGAGTACAGTGTACAGTTCTGGAGACCATACTTACGTAAGGACATAGACAGGGTAGAGAAGGTTCAGAGGAGGGCAACAAAGATGGTGCATGGATTGCATCACAAGTCCTATGAAGACAGGTTGAAGGAACTGAACATGTACTCCCTGGAGGAGAGGAGGAGAGAGGGATATGATAGAGACATACAAGTATCTTACAGGGAGGAACAGGATACAGGAAAACTACTATTTTAAGCAAAAAGATGTTCCGGACAAGAGGGCATGGGATGAATTTGGAGGAGGACGATTCAGAGGAAACATGAGAAAGAATTTCTTCACAGAACGGGTGGTGGACAAGTGGAACACCCTGCCAGAGGAAGTGGTGGGGGCTGAAACAATCACGGGATTTAAGAATGCATGGGATAGACATAAAGGAATTCTGGAGGTCAGGGGTAAGGGGCAACAGGCTTCTAGGAAAACAAACTGAACTTACAAGCTCAAATGGACAGACTGGGTGGGCCAAAGGCCCTTATCCGCCGACACTGTCTATGTATCTATGTATCTCTCAGGAGAGACAGATAGAGTCTCCAAAAGGTATTTCTCTTGAAATCATCCATCCGCATTTTCAGGAATACGGGTGCATGATCTGACAGAACAAAATCACCCACCCATGATTTTTGGGCTAGATCTAGGTATTCTTGTGAAAGAAGGATATCAGTTATTGTAGAATAACTGATATGAGCCTGAGAGAAGAAGGTATAGTGATTATCGTTCCCATTTAAAAATGTCCAAGTATCTGCAGATCCCAATTCCTTCAGTAAACCAGAAGTTTCTGCATTAATCTGACTGTGGTTCCAATTTCTACCAAAAGCACTGTACTGTTGTTATTTGCTGTGCTGAACCTTGTTTTACAGGGGGTCTCCAGGGTCGAACTGGTGGAACCAGCCCTGGTGGTAAATGCAAACAGTGTGGGGAATTGTATGCTGAATAAGGGCTACTGTGAAAGTGTTTGCTGCATATTGTCTAGGCCACTAGGGGGGACAGAGGGGGGGTTACAGTGCCCTGGAGGGCTGTACGCAGGTTAGCCTTGCTACTAACAACCCTGTCCTCCGGGTGGAGGTACCTGTTTCAGTACCCAGGCCCCTTAACCTGCTACTAGCCAAGCAGGCAGGGGTAGTAGCCCTTGGGATAGTGCCACTTAGGGGTTGCATCTGGTTCAAAGTAACTGCATCTGCTGTGAGAGACTTAGAAATGCACGACCCTGTTGCATATTTAACATGTATCTTGCGTAACTTTTCAGCAAGTGAACAGCCTAGTTACCAAGTACTTATCAGATATCTGTACCATGCATGCTAAAGGCATTTAACCTTTACACATTTAGATGTGCGTCATGACTAGGTGTATAGAGTATTTTCAAGACAAAAACCAACAACCTTCAGTGTTCTTTTGTGCACTGTATTTTCTTCATTTCTCGCTGAACACAAACACAGGCAGCAGGAATCAGCACAAAAAAAAAAAAGCAAGGCTGTGACTGTCGTAGCACTCTAGTACACACAGCCGACTGGATATGGGATTCAGCACTGAAATGTTACTGGCGATGCAACAGCAGCATAATAAAAACACTCACCTTTTTATGTTTGCTTGTGCGCATGCACAAGAAACATGTTGCAGCAGCTTGCTGCAGTTAAAATTGTGGAAGTGCATCCAGTATTTATTAGCAAATGCAACGCAGTCCATTTTGGGGCTGGCCTATGTGGCGCCAATAGACGATCACACTGTCCATGACATCAGTAGTGTAGCGTGAGACCAACTTGAAAGAAACTCACCGCTGCAATCAGGGAGTGCCCCATCATTAACAATCAGCTGTTTCTGCTGCTGGGGCAGTCCTTGATTGCATCAGCTAATTGCAGCTGCCTTGGCTGGTGTCCCATTTTCAATAAACATGGCGGCAGCTTCTCCGGCAGGCACCGCCTCTCACAGTCCCCATGAAAAGCCGCTGGGGGTGCCCAATCCCCTTGTCAGCATGCCCCCTTCCCAGTTCATTTGCCGAAGGAGCAGCCCAATCCCCGTTGGCATAATGCCCCCCCATTTGTTAAGTACCGAGGGGGGTGTCCAGTCCCCCTCGGCTCATGTGCCCACCCCCCCAACATTCTGAATATGCCGACGGGAGTGCCCAGTCCCCCGCCGGCTACAGACACCCCCCCCTCCAAGAAACACTAAAGTGGCATGCTGGAAGCCCACTCCAGCATACCAAACTGCCTGTAAAAACAAGAAAACCTTTCTGCGTTGTTTTTTTGTTTTTTGTTTTCCCCTGTAAAAGAAAAAACATCCCTTGTTGAGTCTGGTGCCCCATCCTCCAACCTGTACCAACCCTCTGCGCACCCTGCCTACCCACACCCCCTCACCCCATACTTACCTCTGGAGCATGGCACGATGATCTTTGGTGGACTCTTCAAAGCCGACCGCAAACTGAAGAAATGCTGGTAAGCTATATAATGGCATAAATGTTTTTTTTTTCAACTTATGTGGATATCTCTGTCATTTTCATGAATTTTGGCACCACATTTTTAAAATGGGGTTCTTGGGACCCCATCTCATGAACTCAGTGACTGTCATCTGATTATTCAGTCCTGAAACGTGATTTCACTTTCACTGTGCGGAATCTCCTTTTGGGACCGAATAACAAAACAACAGTGTCACTGTTCATGATGTGGGCTCTCAAAAAAACTATGTTGCAAATTTGGTGAAAAAAATTCCAAAAAATGACTGTGTTATGAGCGTGCGTTGCACAGTTTCCACACACACTTGTAACTTCGCCAATCTGTAATATTTTCACTCCAAATTTTCAACATTGGCATTTTTTCACACCTGCTTATGAACAGTACAGCTGTCATTTTTCACATCCTGGCCAAAATGTGTTTTCACACTTCCAGCGCAGAATAGCGCTGTCGCTGTGAGAAATCAATGTTTGGGACACAGTAAGAAAATCACAGTGATACCTTTCATGAGCAGAGGTCCTAAAATGCCTATGTTGAAACTTTGGTGACAAAAGTCCATAAAATGACTGTGTTACAAGCGTGCCTTGCGCAGTTTCCATGCACGCTCATAACTTTGCAAATTTGTCATATTTTCACTCAAAGTTTTCCACACTGTCAATTTTGCACACCTCCTTATGAACAGTATAGCTGTCAGTTTTAACATCCTGCCCAAAATGTGTTTTCACACATGTGGCACATAATGGCGCAGTCGCTGTGGAAAATCAACATTTGGGACACATTAAGAAAATCATAGTGACAGTGTTCATGAGCAGAGGTCACAAAATGCCTATGTTGAAAATTTGGTGAAATAATTCCACTAAATGACTGTGTTATGAGCATGTGTTGCACAGTTTCCACGTACATATTCTCAGAAGTTCAAACATTTTTAATATTTTCACTCCAGATTTTCAACATTGCCATCTCTTCGTACCTCCCTATGAATGGTACAGCTGTCTTTTTACTCATCCTGGCTGATCTGTGTTTTCACACATCTGGCGCAGAATGGCACAGTCGCTGTGGGAAATCAAAGTTTGGGACAGATTAACAAAATCACAGTGCCACTGTTCATTGACAGAGGTCCCAAATGCTTTCATGAGGTGGGGGTCACAAACAGGCCATGTTTATAATTTGTAGTGCAAATACCAACAAACGCCTGGGGAGTTAGGGTTTCTAACCATAACGTCCCACCCTGTACAGACTGACAGGAATCAGGGGTGTGCCTTTGGATTGCTGGCTGCAGTGCTCACGCTAATCCACCCCCACCCCATGAGCAGATGTATTGCCATCGGACAAACTGTCATGGACAAAATGGAACAGATAAATGGTCGCGAGGACTGAATGAACCCGGACAAACTGCCGAGACAGAATGCGGTCGCGAACAAGAAAGGGCAAATTTAAAATTGTAAAAAAATGGACAAATAGTCATTTCCTTTCAACAATAAGGGAAGCATTGATAGCTGCCAATTGAAAGTCAGTCATTTAAGTGGTAATAAAGTATAATTAATACATGAAGCAAATGAATATAAATATAAATATAAAGCGGCGATTTAGATAACAAGCATTTGTCAATGTCGAATGTTTGCTTGCTGGCATTGGCATTGATAGTGTAGGAGTTAGAGAGATGCATAATAGGAATGGCAGTGAAGTATTGAACTGAAGCGAACCCCACCACCACCCTGCAGAGACTGACAGGCACTGGGGTGTGCCTTTGGGTCGTCAAGCATAACAGCCACACCATTTCACCACACCCTACCCTGTAGACACCGACAAGTGTCACGGTGTGCCTTGGGGGTCTTTGGGCCTTATGCTCACCCCATTCCATAAGGAAATATGGTGAGATGGGTGCAGTACAGGAGAATGAGGTGAACCTTGGGGTTGAAGAGTCCAAGACACACCTTGATGCCTGTCACTGGCTGCAGGGTGTGGGTGTGGGTGTAATGGCATGAGGATTACAGGTGACAATCCCAAGTCACACCCTGATGCCTGTCAGTCTCTACAGGGTGAGGCGTTATGGCCGGAAACCCTAATGCCCCAGGTGTTCGTTGTCATTTTCACTCCAAATTTTCAACATGTTTTTTTTGTGACCCCCACCTCATGAACAGTGGCAATATCAGTTAGTTATCCGAAAGCTGATTTTGCACAGTGACTACGCCATTTGGCACCACAGGTGAGAAAACACATTTTGAACAGGATATGAAAAATTACAGCTGTACTGTTCATGAGGAAGTGTAAAAAATGGCAATGTTGAAAATCTGGAGTGAAAATATAAAAAAACTGGTGACGTCACGAGCGTGCGTAGAAACTGTGCAGCGCACACCTGTAATGTAATTAGTTTGGCTATTGTTTACAGCAGATTGTCAACAAAGGCATTTTGGGACCTCCGCTCATGAACAGTGTCACTGTGATTTTCTTAATCTGTCCTGAACACTGATTTCCCACAGCGACCACGCATTTCTGCGCTGGAAGTGCAAAAACACATTTCCGCCAGGGTGCAAAAAATGACAGCTGTACTGTTCATAAGGAGGTGTGGCAAAATGCCACTGTAGAAAATCTGAACTGAAAATATTACAAATTCGTGAACTTATGAGGGTACATGGAAACTGCACAATGCACGCTAGTAACACAGTCATTTTATGGACTTTTGTCACCAAATTTTTAACATAGCCATTTTAAGACCTCTGCTCATGAACAGTGTCACTGTGATTTTCTTAATCTATTCCGAACATTGATTTTGCACACCGGCATCACCATTGTGCGCTACATCCATGAAAACACATTTTGGGTGAGATGTGAAAAATGACAGCTGTACTGTTCATAAGGAGATGTGGTAAAATGGCAATGTTGAAAATCTGGAATGAAAATATTAAAAATTCTCAAAGTTACAAGCGTGCATAGGAACTGCGCAATGCACGCTTGTAAAACAATAATTTTGGGGAATTTTTTCACCAGATTTTTAACATAGGGTTTTGGGGGGCCTACCTCATGAACTGTGACACTGTCATTTCATTACTTGGTCCCAAAAGGTCGTTCCGCGCAGTGACGGCGAAATCACCTTTCGGGACTGAATAACAAAATGACAGTGACCGAGTTCATGAGGTGGGGCCCCAAGAACCCCATGTTGAAAATTTGGTGAAATAATTCCCCAAAATGACCAAGATATGCACCAAAGTTGAAAAAAAAAAAAACATTTATGTCATTATACAGCTTACCGGCATTTCTTCAGTTCGTGGTCGGCTTTGAAGAGTGCAGACGTGTTCCCGGTCCACCGAAGATCGTTGCACTGAGCTCTGGAGGTAACTATGGGGTGGTGGGGTGTGGGGAGGTGGGTGCAGAAGGTGGGCATGGGTTGGGGGCGCAAGACAGTCAACAAGGACCTTTTTTTTTTACAGGTTTTTTTTTTTTTGAAGGCGACGCAGGACTTTTGAGGTTTATTTTTTGGGGGGCAGTGGAGCAGGCAGAGTTGGGCCCCCATTGGCCATATGAACATTTGCCACGCTGGGGTGGGCTCCCAGCGTGGCAACTAGAAATCTTTTTGGGGGTACAGTGGACCCGGACGGGGTTGGGCACCTGCATCGCCATATGGACTTTTCCTTGCTGGGGTGGGCTCCCAGCGTGGCACCTGGAAGTCTCTTGGGGGCAGCGGGCTAACGGGGACTGGGCACCCGTCTGCCTACGGTGTGTGGGGGGGCATGAGCATGCTGGGGTGGGTTCCCAGAGTGCTACGTGGGTGTTCGTGGGGGGAGAAGAACTGTTTATGACAGTTCAGAGGCAGTGCTGACGATGAGCATACTGCCGGCGGCAGTATGAAAGTGCCTCACGCTACCACCGCTTGATTGTGGCGGTGTCTTCCTCAGAACTGTATGCCACTGCATCTGAATGGCTGTCACAGACAGCTCGGACATTCATTGGCGTGGTGCAGCCGTGCTTGCAAAAGGGAGCAGGGCATTGGAAGTGGGGGAGGCACACCTACGAAAACTCGTATGGTGGCACTATATTTCTTGCACATGCGTGCAAGAAAACATAAAAAAGTGATGTCTGACCTTGAAAAGCACACAGTGAGTTAGTTATGAAGTCCAAGAGAGTTGGAGCATGAGGAGCACCAGACTAGAGGCGATACCTGTCAGCTTTCTGGTATGCTAATAAGTAGAAAACATAGCAACAGTGGCAAGTAAGTGTGCTGTTTCATTGGAGGGTTACATTTACGAGTGATCCCTGTACTCAAAGTAGGTTTCATCTTGCTTCTAACTGCAACAGAGTAGAGATGTGGACTGGAGGTCTTTGGTGCTATTTTAACTTCTGAGGAGTCAATAAACATTGGAGTTGTCGTGGTGCGTGGGGGTAGCACGAGATTTACAACTTTGGTTAGATAAATCTGGTGAGTTTTGTGCTCTGTTTGAATGACAAAGACTGTCAAGATAAGATAGGGCATTATTTGCAAGTAGCCTGTCCTGCAGTGACAGAAACTTGTTGCAACAGACTATGGGAACTATTGAAAATAGGGCCGTAATGTTATCTATCAATGTCATCGTGGGATAATTGAAAAAAACATAGGACGAAATGTCCGCAACCACAAATCCAGCGATGGTATGTCTGTTTTACCATGGAGACCTCTCTGAGTTAACCATGCCTATTTATGCCATGACATTTTGACCATATGCCCCCCACCCTGAAGCCGATGACAGGCATTGAGGTGTGCTCTGGACTCTTCAGCCCCAGAGTTCACCCCATACTCCTATACTGCACCTGTTTCAGTGTATGTCTTAATGAAATGGGGTGACTGAGAAGCCAAACACCCCAAAGCACACCTCAACACTTATCGGTGTCTGCAGGATAGGGTGAGGTGAAATGCCATGAGCATTATGAGCAAAGACCCAAAGGCACATCTCAATGCCTGTCCATCTCTACAGGGTGGAAGTGGGGTTGGCATGAGTTCAATACTTCACTGCCATTCATATTCTGCATCTGTCTAACTCCTGCACATCCAATGCTAATATCAGCAAGCAAACATTTGGCATTAACAAATGCTTGTTTTTCCTTCCATACCAATGTTTTCTTCTTATTGTTGGTTTGCATGTTGCTGCGTCTATTACCTTTTGAGTGGAAGGTCCCCAGATTCACTGAGAAATGTGTTTTGTGAACTCAGAGAAAGTGAAAACGCTACACAGATCCTCACCTGAAACTGTCAACTGTGTGATGCCTCACTCTAACTTAATATCCCCCCCACCCCCATCCCGCAGTTGTTTTCCCTTCTTCGCGAGCTTTCATCCTCAGAATGTCTCCTCATAGGGCTGCTGGGCTGCCAATCAAAGGAGGTGCTGGAGAGCAGGCTAGGTTGTCTCTGATTATGCTGTTCTGCAGGGGAGGATGGTTGGAAGTGGTAACTCATTTCGGTTACTGCAGACAACCGCAGTATTACTCTCTTGGTTAATAAAAGTGGAAGTAGGCTCTAGGCCCATCAAGACCACTTTCCCCACAAAAATGGGGGGTATCTAAGTATAACTTCCCAATAATAATCTATCTAACTCAATTTTAAACTGTCTACATGATGTCTGCTCCACTATATATTGTGGTAAGGAATTCCAAAGCCCCGAGGCTCTCAAAGTAAAATAACATTTTCGCTTATTAGTAAATGCGATTGGTATTTGAATTTGCCTGTTATAACATCTCAGGCCATATACTTTGTCCAGATATTTTAAACCACATGAGTTCATAAGATTTTCATCATTTAAAATATTAAACAACAACAAGTCACCTCTATCCCGCTTCGTCTGTAAATTATATAGTCCTAATGATTTTACCCTTTCTTGATATGTAAGATGTCTTATTTCTGGTATTAATTTTGTCATTCTTCTTTGTAAGCTTTCCACCATTTTTTTATATTTTTCCAAATATGGTGCCCAGAAGGAAACTTCATAATCTGTATAAGGTCTAATATATGACTTATATAATTTTGTAATGCATTCTTTATTTCGTGTTATGGACGATTTTCTGATGTCAATAATAATACGGTTACCTGTTTGGATTACTTTATTACATTGATTACTCCAACTAAATTTGTTATTTACCATGACTCCTAGATCTTGTTCATAAAACCCTTTCTTAATTTCATTCCCATACAAGATATAATCAGTATTGGGATTTCTTTTCCCTAAATGCATGATTGAACATTTTTCTGTATTAAAAAACATGTTATTTTCTTTTGCCCATTTTTCAATAATCAGAAGATCTTTTTTTAATGTATTTATTTTTATTTCTGTGTCTACTTCTGCTGAAATTTTAGTGTCATCTGCAAATTTACTTATCTGACTTGAAACACCCAAATGTAAGTCCCCGATGAATATACCGAAGAGGGTAGGACCCAGGACAGAGCCCTGTGGCACTCCACTGGTAACAAAAATGCTACCCGAGATTATATCACCTATCCTAATTTTCTGTGATCTGTTCTTTAACCAATCCTTGACCCATCTAACAGTATAACTGTTAAGTTCTAACTTTATCAACTTCATAAGTAATAGATCATGTGATACCTTATCGAACGCTTTTTTGAAGTCCAGGAATATAACATCCACTGGAATATTTTTATCCAGACTAGTTTCATGCTGACCAACTTGTTCTGGCTTGATGTGTTTTTTTGGGGGTGTCCTGTGCATGTAAATACATGGGGAGGGATTCTGATTTAACCAGCCAGCAGCCCCAGATTGTTAACTCTTGACCTTTGGTGTTTTACAATGTGTGGTGCTTGGCATAAAATTTCACCAAGTGCAGAACAGTTAAAAAATAAAAGTAAGGGACCTGCCGGCTGCAACAATCTGGCATCGCAGCATCAGCTTCTCATCTGCATGGAAACTATTCAGGCCCAAAGGAGAGGTGGATGGCTGATGCTGCAATGATGAGGCGCTCCCAGATTGCGGCGACCAAATTGTTTCAAGTTGGTGGCATGCTTGCAAACTAGTGTCACTACCAGCATGCACTTGCATTGGTGACACACAGCAAAGCCCACAAAAGCAGTGGTGGCACTGGTCACAACAGTGCCGCACCTCCACAACCTGCTTCTCTCCTAAGCTGCCACAACATGTTTCTTGCATGTGCGCACAAGCAAACATAAAAATTTACATGTCCCTTTTTCCAAACACCTTTTCGCCACAGTTTATGAAGGATACATCTCCTACTCTTCCAGCTGGGCCAACAGCGGAGGATGATGATGATGTGGATGGGAGGGCTTCTGTGTTCATTAGTTGTTTTTTTTTTTTCTGGAATCAGTAGCCCCCCATCCCCTCCCCCCACACACATACGCTACGGAATGCAGCACTGTTGTCTTCTTCACTTGAACCTTTAGTTTCGACTCATATATATGGGAATTTGTGACAGGCCTACACGGGCCACATACACAATTTTTGGAGCAACATTGCCCATTAAGTGTGTACAACACTGATACGTGGTAGAAACGGACGCACTGTCCGTGTCTGGTACTGTCCCAATGAGCACACAGTTCTTGAACCAATAACTCACCCTGTGGGATGCTGCACTGTTATCTTCAGTCCGTCTTTCAATGTTTGGTGAATTTTTGACAGTCCTACACAGGCAAATAACGTTGCCCATGTGAAACCACGGCAGAGCTGGATGCCTTGTCCATGTGTGCCACTGTCTCCCTAATGGGCGCACAATTTGTGGAAACAGTAGCTTGCACTGTGGCATGCTGCACTGTTATCTTCAATCAGTCTTTAATGTTTGGTGAATCTGACAGGTCTACACAGACCCCCCCCAAAAAATTGTGGGCCAACATTGCCCATGACACAGATCATTACATATGTCAATTAAAAAATGATTTTTATCTCAGATTGACAATTGGGCCATCACCAATGAAATGAAGTTTAACATTGATAAATGTACAGTGCTTCATTTTGGGAGCAACAATCCAATGCATTCCTACAAACTTAAAAATACTACATTAAAGGTTTCTAATAGTGAAAAAGATCTTGGGATTATAATTAATACTAAACTTACTTCTACTGATCACTGCAGTAAATTAGCAAAACATTCAAATGCTTTACTAAGAAGAATAAACTGGACATTCATTACGAAAAACGAGGAATGTATAATTCCATTATATAGAATCTACATTAGACCATACTCTGATTATGGATCACCATTTTGGAACCCACATCTAAAAAGAGATATTGACAGGGTGGGGCAGATACTGAGAAGAGCAACTACAATGATTCCTCACCTATCACATATGGACTATTCTAACAGACTTCAGAAGCTTAATTTGCACTCCTTACAACTAATGCCTAATAGAGGTGATCTTTTATTTCTTTATAAACTGCTACAAACTCCAGATTTAATGCAGCAATGTGGCATACAATACTCAAAAAGAAAATTAGTTCCAAGATTACACTCAAAACAACTTGAAGTACAAAAAGCTAAAACAAATCGAAGGTTAAACTATTTTTCAGTACGGGTCCCAAAACTATGGAATAAACTCCCACATAGCTTAGTAAATAGTGAAACATTTGAAACATTTAAGAAAGGATTAGATATATGGCTAAACTATGATTAAATCATTATAATGTTCCACACATTTGTAGGGGGTATTCTTGATAGGCTCACACCTACTTATGCCCCATAAATACCAAGTAATACCAAGCAATGTGAAACCACGGCAGAACTGGATGCCGTGCCCATGTGTGCCACTGTCTGCCCAATGGGTGCACAATTTTTGGAACTAGCAGCTCACACTGTGGGGTGCGGCACTGTTGTCTTCAGTCAGTCATTAATGTTTGGTGAATTTTGACAGGCCTACACAAGCTGAATAAATAATTTTGGGCCAGTGGTGCTCATATGAAGCCACAGCAGAACTGGACACCTTGTCCATGGGTAACACTGATCCCCCAATGGGCACACAAGTTTTAGAAACATTAGCTCACACTGTAGGATTTTGTACTGATATTTTGTGGGCATACATACAGGCCTTACAATTACAACCATTTTATTTTGTATTTGAGCATTGACACTTAGCTACATACTCTTGTTTATTACTGCTACCATTGTCCATGTTTGGCACTGACTGAATAGACACAATTTGTGGAACCAGTACCCCTCAATGTGGCCCAAAGCATCATCCTGCTGTTTTGGGTCCTTTATCAGCCCAGTCATTTATGATGTTCATGTTATTCATTCTATCTCATGTTTTTTAATGATCAAACCAGTGCGAATTAGTTTGTCTTTAAGAGAACTTTGGCAAACTTTATATGGTTCGATGGCCAAAGTTTGGCAAGTCAAACTCTGGGAGGTTTACACAGCTCTGTTTGTGATATTTGGAAAGGGGTCCAGGGGAAGATCTGTGGAAGAGTGGCCAGCGAGGAGGGTATAAGAACCACGAGGGAAGATCTGGAAGGACCAGAGATCTGGTTATGAGTATAGCAGTTGGAATGCAACACAATGAAGTGTAGGGTAAAGCACATAGGGGATCAAGAACCCCAAAACTGAATACAGGATGGCAGGGTAGCAGCAGATATAAGAGAACATCTGAGGACAGGGACCTGGGAGTTGGGATACTGTGTTTATGGACAATTTGAAAACATCAGCGCAGTGCAGTAGGGGAGGGCAAATAGGATGTTGGGTTGCAAAGGAAGAAGGATCAGCAGTAGGAGGAGGGAGGGAGGTGATCCTGACTGTGTACAGATCCCTGCTTGACCTCACTTCTTGCACTGTGTGCAGTTCTGGAAGGATTGTGACAGGGTGAAGGCAGTGCAGAGCCGGGTATCCAAAATGATTCAGGGACATCAAGGGATATCCTACTTGTAGAGGTTGGAGGACTGGTGGCAAAAAGGGAGAGGGGGAGTATGACAGAGACATACAAATCTTTCCATGATAGAAACAAGGCAGTTAGCAGGGAGCTGTTCACACTGAATGGAAACACAAGCACCAGGGAAATTCAATGAGGCTGACAGGGAGAGGGGGATTTAGAAGGGGCATCATGAAATATTTCTTCACAGAAAAAGTGGCAGATAGGGGGAAACAAACTACCAAGGGAAGTCATCTGTGCAAAATCAGTGGAGAGAGTAAAACATGGGGGGAGGGACACCTTGGAAACATAAAGAACATCAGAAAAAGAGGGGGGGGGCTGAATGACCACTATGACCCCTCACTTCCAACCATAGGTAGGACAGACCTGACTGCATTGGTCACAAGGCCTTGTTCTACCATCAACTTCTATATTTCTTCTCAGCTGCACCGGAACTGTAAGAGTCAAATCTGTTTTAATGTAAATACCCTTAGTAATGAAGAATTAAATGGCTTGAAATTTGAGTTTTTTTTGGAATGTATAGTACATTTCACACTAAACGTATTGTGCAGACACTTTGCAGCTCATTCTCTGTATGTGATCCAATGATTTGGCAGCTAGTTGTTTGTTTTTCTCCCCTCAGCTGTAGACTGTGGCTTTCAAATGAAAGTACATTCAGGCAGTTCATTCAGAGTTCAGCAGAAAACCAGCTGACAACCAGACACCAGTATATAACTCAGTCCCTCTGAGGCAACCATTTTGTATCAAGGCTAAGAAATAGAATGCTTGGATTTCCAAAAGCACTATTGGAGGAAATGAGGAGACTTCCTTTGCAGAGCCTTAACAGCTCTGCTGTTCATAGGCTGTCAACTGGTTGCACAATGAACTGATCAACTTTTTAAGTTTGCCACGCATGCGCACGTGAACTTCTTGCTACAAGTGGCTTTGAGATGGGTGTGGCACTGTCTGTCCAATGCAGAGTGGTCTGCAATGGGCGAGACAGTGCCAGACCAATCATCAGTGAGGCAAATGCTTACGGCAGTTTTGCCATGGTGGGTGGAAACTGCTTGGAGATCAGAAGAAAAAGCCAAACCAATAATATGATGACTTTTTCCTTTGATCTACAGGACACCACTCAGCAAACAGCTGGTTGGTGTCGTAATGACACTGACGTTGCCACTTTCAGTTTCAGTGGCAATGCTGCTGACAATATGGCCACTGACAGCTTTCTGACCTCAGCTGCCAATGAGGAACCCCCACCCTCTGATCATTGTCCGTGGTGCATTTTTGGCACCCCCCACCCTCAGATCACTGGTCGTCTCTCATCTGGTAATTCCAGAGCATTCCGGGCCCCCAATGCGCCTATTTTCTGATTGCAGGGATTACGGTACACTGACGTCATGCTAGAAGCGCACTGCTAAAAAGTATTGGTTTGATTGCAAGTTACACACAACAGTGTTTAATATCTGTAATTGGAAAACAGGTGCATTAAACTGAAATAAAAATAAGCACATTCATTGATTTGAACATGTAATCAAGTGTCTCACTAGAGGCACCCAACAGGGTGTAATACCTGGAATTGGAAAATTAAGTGCAATGGGACATGACTGTACACTGCAACTTGGCGGTGTGGGGGCCAGCGCAGATAGTAAAATGGGCTGATTCTGGAGATAAAACAAACCCAAAAACAATTCAGTTGCCGTTATTGACATCGCCCTTCATCCACCCTTCCCTCACATACACACAGCAGCCCCTTGTTTGTTTTATGCTGCCAACATCGGGGTGCCCAATCCCCATGTTAGCTTTACAAGCCCCCCCCAGTAGTGGAACATTGGGGAGCCCACCCTCAGTGTCCCAAAATATTTCTTTTAAGTATTTATCCTGTGAAAAAAGAAAACAGTGCCCAAATGTCTTTTTTGTTTGTTTACCTGACAAAAAAAAGAAAACAGGGCCTCGTTGTTGCCGCCATCCCCTTCCCCCACCCTCCCACTGAGCACCCAGCACCCCTCACCCCCCTTACCCTGTACTTACCAGTGGGAGTTGTAGGATGTCATCTTCTGTGGACCGGACATGTCTGCACTCTTCAAAGCCGAACTGCGAACTGAGGAATAAAGGTAAGTCCTGTGTAATGTACTGTATTTCAATGGCGTTTTTAACGTATGTTGATAGCTTTAGCATTTTTTTGAATTTTGTCACAAAATTTTCAACATGGCCTTTTTGGGACTCCACCTCATAAACGTTGAGACTGATGTTTCGTCAATCTGGCCCAGAAGGTGATTTTGTGATTGCTGTGCAAAATAACCTTTTGGAACCGAATAATGAAATTTCACCGCAAGTGTTCATGAGGCGGGGTCCTAAAAAGGCCATTTTGAAAATGGGCAACCGATACGCATTCGTTTAAAGGATACCTAAACAACATTTTGACAACAAACTATTAAAAAATCTGACCTCAAACGGGACTAAAGGAAAGGCTGCTGAATTCAGTAATACTAAAACTACATTTATATGTTACCTAAATGTGGTTCCAAAGCATTTAAAAAATGTAAAATCAGCCTTCCAATTAAAAAAAACTGCCTTGCCTGCTTCTTAAAATGGCAGCCAAATGTGTTAAGTGATGACATCATCAGAGCCAAAGTCAGAGAGCTATATGGCTCTCTGTAGTACTAAGCAGTTCGTTTTTCCCTTTGTATAGAATTGTCTCACCAAAATGGTCAAAACCATGTGCATTATTTAGATCAATACGCATGTTAGGCTATGGTTCTGTTCATTTGTTTACTTTAACTTGCTGAAACTGTGTTTTAATCCAACCAACTTTCTCTTTGGCAAACCACAGTGCAGTACAAATCTTGAATAACCTGGTGGTCTAGTGGTTATGGCTGATTCAGAATGCTACAATGGGGGGAAGGGGTGCTGGGAGTGTGTGCATACTTGATATGCACTTTTTAACATTTTTATGAAACCTTTATATTTTCTGCTATTATGCTTTTCTAGTATGTTTTTGACAAACTACAAATGTAATCCATATTTTTGAATGTAAACATTTGTACAATCAATAAATCAGACTTCTTCATCAAAGTGAAATGCAGCAGCAGCAAGCGAGTACTTTACAATGGGGAGGGGGGGTTACAGCCGCACTCTTCACCACCCCATAGATCCACCACTTGTTTGTAGCAAAGTTCTTCTGTAGTCCAATGCCAGAGTTCATACTTTCTTGGAAATCAAAAATATGCTTGTCTTATCTTCTTTTTCCATAGGAAATAATAATAAGAAGAATCAGTATTTAAATAGTGCTTTTCATACATATTGTATCCTAAAGTGCTTTACAACAATGCTAGACTGGTAGTGAAGTGACTGAATGTGTAGTGGCAGCCAATTCACACATTAATACCCACACACAGCCTTGGACAATTGCGTGAACTGGTTTTATGGGAAGGGGAATGTTGGCCAGGACAACAGGGTCAGGTAGTGATCATGGTGCAGGCAGCCCCACATCTTATTTCTCACAGTGATCTGTTAAAATTTCTCCCCTTCTGTCTTTCCCTTTCCCTAAATATAGTAGTACCTTGCAAGAGTGACCTTCTCAGTCCCCCTCTGGTATTCATTCTTCACTACCCCTCCTCATACCAAAAACTGGTGAGCTCATCGCCCTTGTGAATCATGAATGCAAGTAGTGCAGTCCCCAGGTTTTTTGACATATCAAAAATAAACAAATCTTTCCAGTAAGTCAGGCTGATAGCAGCAGGGAACAAGGAGAATGATAGGCTTTCCTATCCTTAAAAGATCTAGGCTACCTTTGATTAGGCACGATTACATGTTGGGTGTGCACATCATTATACACGTCATTTAATAGTGCCTAATCATAGCTGAAATCGATCTTATATGGGTAGGAATTACTATGTTTCCCCTTGTGCCCTGCTGCTATCAGCCTGGCTTACCAGAAGATCATGTTTATTATTAATATGTAAAAATGACATGGGTGACTATACTAACCGCATTCATGATGCAGAAGGGTAGTGAGCCTACCAGTTTTTGGTGTGGGGAGCAGAAGAGAAGAAAGAATGTCAGAGAGGGACTGAAGAGGTAATTCCAGCAGAGTACAGCTATATTCAGGTTAGGGGAAGACAGGAAGGGGATGTTTAGCAGATTATTGTGAGATCTAAAATGTAGGGATGCCAGCACCATGATCACTACCTGACTGTGAATGAGAGCAGCCAGAGATTACAAATACTCAGAGTGGCAGGGCTGCACTTAAAGTGTTACTTGAATTCAGTGTAGGAAGATTACCCTCAGGTGAGGGGAAGTGTTGATGTTTATTAGGATAGTATTGAGGGAGCTGTGTATAGATTATTCAAGATTCAGAAGGGTGGTAGCCAACCAGCTCGCATTGTGGAGTAGGACACTAAAAAGTACTGGAGAAGATTTGCAGGGAACTGTCCTGTGGGGTTCTGCAGATCACAGGTACAGGAGTAGACTGACACTGGAAGTCTAGTGGATTCACTTAAGGCATTAGTATGCCTCTCCTGCTAATAATATTGTTATCCATAGTAAGTGCAGCCCTTATGAGGACATGAACAGCAGTTTTTCTGGTGAGTCCTGAGGCTTATTGCTTAGCCCTCCATGAAGACCCAATTGTTGGTTAATGCGGTGGGACAAAAACACAACAGGGGAACTGTACATACTGCCTTCACTGTGCAGAAGGATGGTGATCCACTCAATGTTTACTGTGGGAGCAGAAGTCAAACATTGAAAAAGTGGACTCAAGTGTGATTTGGAAGGTGTTTATTAACAGTGCCAGCTGATGATCCGTATCGGTATAGGTATGCACAACTCTCTTAGGTATATGATTACAGTCTGAGGTGTGATAATTCTCTTCATGAGACCACAAGCTCATATGCAGCCCCAGGCAATACTAAGGACATGGTATAAATGGTGGAGTGTTCAACAGAAGGCAGGCTAGGTATAGGGGTCTCACTTGGAAAAAGAATACAAGAGAAGCTTTTGTGTGGATTAACAAGAATGCATGAGCTTTGGAATTGAACCAGACCAGTACTTCGCTGTGTAATCCTGAGCAAGTCACTTAACTTCCTTGTGTTGCCAGGCCACGTCTGTAAATAAGATTTCAGCATGGCGTGTCTCTCCTGGTTAACAAAAATAATCAGGGCATCACATAACCACTAGATCATCAGGTATTTGAAGTGTTGTACTGTTCTGCAGTTTACCAAAGAGAAAGTCAGCTAGAGTGCAAAACATTTTCAGCAAGTTAAAGTAAATAAAATGACCAAAATCATAGCCTAACATGTGTACTGATCCAAAATAATCCACGTTAACACATGGTGTCGATCATTCTGGTAAAACAATTCAAAACAAAGAGGGAAAGAAGAACTAATTAGCCTATGGGAATCTATATTGGTCTCTGGCTCCGATGATGTCATCATGACTCATCATTTAACACAGTTGGCAGACATCTTAGGGAGAAGGCAAGGTGTTTTTTTTGTAAGTGAAAGGCTGATGTTTACATTTTTCAAAAGCTATGAAACTGCATTTATGTTATTTACATAAATGCAGTTTTACCATAAATATAAACAGCAGCCTTTACTTTATTTCGATATGAAGCCAGATTTTGGAGTTTGCAGTTTTAAAACACTGCTTGTTTAGGTACCCTTTAAATGATTCTACACAGGCACATAAATGTGATAATTTTCAATATATTGACTCCAGATTTTCAACATACAGTAAGCATATTTTCACACCACCTCATGAACAGTACAATTGTAATTTTCCACATTCTCTCCGCAATGTGTTTTTGCACCTGTGGCACAGAATGGCATTTTGGCATGGAATTGAAACTTTTCACCTACAGGGTTTATGAGGTGGGGTCATAAGAAGACATGTTGAACATTTTGGGTCAAATATGTAAAAATCGCAAAGTTAGGGCCATTTCTTGCAATTTCGCTACGCCTGCTGGTAACTTCAGAAATGTTAAATATTTTGGCCCCAGAATTTCAACTCAGCCTTTGTATTACTCTACCTCATGTATGTCATAGCTGTTATTTTTCAAATTCTGGCCAAAATGTGTTTCAGCAATGGTGGTGAGGAATGGTGTTACAATTGTGCAGAATTACGTTTTGGCAATGATTCGAAAATGTTCTGTACGGGGTACATGACATAAGGTTATCAAGTGTCTATGCTGACAGTTTGGTCACTGTTGTCCTATAGGGCCCTGTGCTCCCACTGCTACATACTGTACACATACACATCTACAGAGGGATGGGAATGTAGGAAAGATCATGTTTGTTTTAGAGCTGCTCCTGTGGCAACACAGTGGTTTCCCCCATGCTCCTGGACCCCCAAATCACCTATTTGGGGTCCGGAGACATGGTGTGGGGGGGGGACCTGGGACCACAATTTTTTTTTTTCAAAAGCGCTAAAAAGCACACGTAAATAAGACAGCAGCCAAGGCTGCTGTGAACTGTAGTCTTGCCCCAACCATTACAATAGCAATACCAATGGCGAAATTTTGGCATTGACAAATGATTGTTATTAGCTGAATTGAGCTCTGCTGCAGCCAGCTGTGTGGAGCCTAAGGCTGTGTGGAATTGTGAAATTCCAGCAGAATGGAATTCTGTGAAATTTCAAAAACTTACACCTACATCCATGGAATTCCATTGGTTGCAGGATTCAAAAATTTCATAAGCAGAATGCTTTTTGTGGATTAGTAATCTGCAGTTTATATAGTAGAACAGTATTCTACAGTTAAGCAGTGAAAAGTTATTTCTTGGTTTACATAGAAACGCTTTACAGAATTCTGTGGAATTTAAAAAAGAAATTCCAGAAAACATTTTGGAAGTGTAATTACCATTCAACATGGCTTCCACCAGCAGAATTCTGCATTCTGTACAGCTCTGGTGGAGCCTCCTGTTTATTACTGCAGAATGAATAGCTGGATTCCACTCTCACCCCCAGAAAGACAGTCACTCTAGAACTGGGAAGGTCAGTGGAACTTATAAGTCCCAGGGGCCACATGCACCCCCAGGTCTTTTCCTGTGGCCCCACAACCAGCTCCCAAACGTGCTGTGTTGATGTTTTGTCACTTGTGTGCTGCCCGCAGTCTAAAACTGATTAGTCAGTTTCAGAACCCTGATACCACCTGGCAGCAAGAGGAGGAAAAAAAATCAGAAACAGAGAGATATGGAAAGAACACATAAGTAGACTGAAAAGAGCACAAAACGTAACAGAAGCTAACAAAATGAAGGACCCCTCCCCCAAAACACGTGGTGCTTGACATGGTCCTCAGTGTAGGAATTACCCCTGGAATTTAAACCCTTATGAAAACCTGATGATTATACCACTGGGGTAGGTGAAGAAGAAGCTTAGTGTATAGATCAGGACATGAAAGACTCATGAAAAACATACCTGAAGACTAAACCACTGCATCCAAACAACAGTGGTGACTGTATTTCAATCATAGATTCGTGCAGTGAGAAACACTGTGAAACCAAATACAGAAATTTCTTTTCACAGATCAAAGGCTTCAATAAATTGAGACATTTGCTAATATTTGATTAGGAGAAATGGAAAGGGGGGATGGGGAAGCTGATACACTAATGCAATCTATTTATCCCTGGAGCGAAAGGCCCAATTAGTCTAGGCTCTTGTTCCTAATTTGCTATCATATGATCCTTTAGACAATTTTCTCTTTATTTGCAGATAGACTTTTGGCCAACCAAAAATAGCCTGCTTAATTAGACTTTGCCGAGCTCAGTTCAAGACGGTCCTTGAGCAGAAGGTTTTGGCATTAGAATTTCATCCCCAAAAGCCTCCCACCCACCACTGCTGTTGTTGCTGTTGTCCTGCACTTTAGACGAGAAACAGACTAGTCAGTGTAGCCAAAAAAAATAGAGGCTGTTGGATAAATTACAGGATCATGGGGGGGGGGGTGCATTCTTCTCTCTGCTGATTGCACAGAACTGGATTGTTCCAAAAGCACTCAAGGTCAGAGAAGCAAACATGAGATAGGATCTCCTGGAGAGATAAAAAGCAGAAATGATTTAATCATCCAATTCAGTTAGGAAGTGTGTGCCTGCAAATATGGTGTATATTTGGATGCAGCTGAAAAATTCATGTTCTCCAGACCTGTGGGATATCGACTTTCAGTCCATCATGGTACTTTGAGGATCTTTATTTGAACCCATATCCCATGTTCTCTCCTTCTGCATTACTTGTGCCACTGCTTGTTTTGTACTCTGACACAAACATGGGGGGAGCTGGTAAAAACTGGAATGGTTCCGGAACCAGAATATACTCAGAATATTTCTGGAAGAGGAACACTGGAGCTAGTCATAATGTTGCCAGTGGAATGGATCTGGAACCATTCCAGGTCTGAACCTAGTAGAATTCACCAAGAACTGGGTTTCCAGATTCCAGAACCCAAATTCACTTTGAACAACATTGAAAGTGGTTGTTGCAGTCTAGATGGTTCCAGCATGGTTTCAGGTACATTTTGGTTTTATAACCCTATTTCCAGGTGGCATTCCACTTGCTGCAGTCTGGTTGGTCTCAGTGTTCTGGTTCTGGAGTTGTTCCAGTTCCACAACGCAGTCCCTGATGCATTCCGGTCACATAACAATGCCATAAATTCACCCTATCCACAAATGTGGAAAGGTTGTCAGGTATGAACTTAAGTAAGAAAAATGGCTGAAAGTAATGGGAAAACTATACAAGGTGATTAGAATGCCGGAATAAGAAAATAAAATATTTTCTAAAAGAAGACTTCCCTAAAAGTTTATTGTTGGATTCCAGTTTTTTTTTTCACATCTTATTTGAATCTGATTGATAAATTGATTTTCAATCACTAGTGAGGGACTGATGTCACTCAATCTTTAAACCTCTGTTACTGGAGATTAGTTACAGAGCATGACTCCTCTTGCTCTGCCAGTCCGTGGTAACATAACAGCATACAATAATACTACTACTGAAGGGAGACAGAATAAGACAGATGGTTAATCGGGTATGTTCCCTTGCTGTCTTAGCAATGGCATTTAGCTATACAATGGTAAGATAAAATAAAGAGCTGTGATTGGCTGAGACCCATCACATGACTGTGTAACTATTATATAATGCACAGACATAGATTTTAGCTTATTTTTACATATATTATTTTAAGTAGACCCATTTAATAACACTGCAGTGTGCATTAAGCTGTTATTGCCAAGTAGGTGTGAGCAAAGTAAAAAAAGCTTTGCAATACAAGAGTTTTGCGACAAAGTGTGGAAATTCACATCTCAATATGTTTTGAGAATTCTGCACTTCATGGATCTGTGAATTGCAAAGTTCACACTTCACAATGCAAACTGTAGAAATTTGCCCCTTCATTGCTGTATTTTATTGCAAATGAAAACTCTGCAGAATGGAAGTGTAGCCTGAAGTGGCCATTTCACAGACAGGACACAAAATGCATAGTTGGCCACTTTGCACTAACTTTGCTGGCGAAGCTTAAACTTCACATAGCCCTATTGCTAAGCCATTCTTCCAGAGTGGTTGAAGGCACTCGGCATCTGGCCTCATGCCTTACAATGCACACAAGACTTGATTTTCAAATAGGCCTTTAGATCGACCCAAGCTGCACCAAATAGCAACTTGCATTGGAGTCCAGTGCACAAGGGACCCTGCACCTGATTTTTATACAGGAGGGATCCCAGTACCAAAGTCCCCAGCACAGCCACAACTGCTCCCCTGCACCAAACAAATGGTGCATGGGAGGGATTTGATAGAAGCAGTCAAATGTTGGCACTGTGGGACTATCCTGCAGGTTATGTACAAGGGAAATACTGGAAAATAACCCCTTGACCTAGTGTATGTACCCAATGAACAGAAACCAACCAAAACAATCCTGCAATTTGTGTAACAGCAGTCCGGTATGAAAAAAGAAGATAAATGACAGTGCCCTATAGAACTGAGGATGAGCTGCCATCTGCAGTGGCACAGCATGAGCATCGGGCACTGTTCAGTGAGAACTGGGTTGACACTGTGTAACCCACACAGACATGCCTGCATGCATGACGTGTGCTGGCATCTATGCCTGTCAAGGTAGACAGACATGAGGCATGACAGGATGGTATTGTATCACTGGCTGCTGCCTAGTACTGATGAAAAATGCATTGGAGGGACTGCATGGTCCATAGGAGACACACCAGAGGTTGCATACACCATTATGAGGGGACACACAAACATGTCTCTGTTCCCCAACCAGTGCGTCAATCATGAAAAGTTCCAGTGCACCAGCAGATGTGCGTGTGGCATGGCAGTCCCCCCAGCATACTCTATGTGTGAAGCTGCAGGGCAGTCACTACTGCCAAATGCGTATAGTATGACACTGCTGCGTATAGTGGCATGAGTGCACATCCCTTGTGTGGGTTGTCCTGGCACATAGACCTAACACGACAGGGCCTATTTTGCACTACCAGTGCCAGTGTCCTGTGCCTGCCCAACTGCAGGATTGGGCATCCTGCAGATCAAATGTGAGATCAATGCTGTGCCTTGTTTGGTGCTCTGGCATGCCAGTGGGAGCTGATGCACACTGTCTGCACAACATTCTGACTACCTGTGCCCACACATGTACACATGCAATTTGTGATGTCATGCAGCATGACTCACCTTATAGCGGTGTACACCTTACACACACTGGACTTCATGGTCCTGTGCAACTGACAGATGTTCTGCCATGTGCAATGGGAGGGGGACACTGTTGGGTATGTTGTACAGGCAGGCACAAGTCTCACAGTTTTGTACCCTGGTAATGGATCGCAATGCACCTAGTCAGGCTGCCCATGACAGACACCCATGGTACAGGAGTGCCCACCACCTGTGACAGCAACCACATGCTGCCATGGACAAAGCAGTGCCAGGCAGTGTAGCACTGAGTCACATGGTTGTTCCTACCTACAACATGTGCCAGTCTCCCCCACCTGTATGTGGAGCATGTTGCGGCATGCTGTGATCCGTGGCCATTACTCCTGGCAGAGTGGCATTCTAGGGGCACATTACCTGTCCTGGGATGCCCTTTCCTTACTGTGTACTCCCAAACTGCAACTAGGGAACATCCAGTGCTGCAGGGTTCTATGGCTGACCCACCTCTCTGTCCTGTGGTTGCGTATGGGCCTGTTACACCAGATCTGGCTGGTCTAACTCAAGCAAACCATGTAGCCTTTGGGGGATGGTTTGAAAAATACTATTCATGGGGATGCTCTAACCCATCGTGGTGCAAACCCACTTCTGCTATGGTGCAGCATTATGACTGCTGCAACTACAGTGCAAGCCTGGCTGGCACAGGCAGTCCCACAACTGGCACAGGCTGCGATGGAAAATCAGGAATGACACATGGTCTGGCACAGTGAGCCCATTGTGTTATTTCTGTTTGATGCAAGCACCTTGCATCATTCCTGATGCTTTGAAAATCAGGCCCCTAGTGTATGCGGTGATTAAGCAATGAAGTAAAATAGTGTGTGCATTATTGTGCGATAGCGGCATGCCTTAGGAAGTGAGGCATGAGGCAAAGCCCAGTGCCTTGAACACTTGAGAAGTGCTTTCATCCCCAAATTACAAGCACCCATATTGGGATTATACAATGCTTCCCTAATTTTTATGTTTGCTTGCACACATGTGAAAGAAACATTATGCAACAGCTTAGGAGAGAAGTGGGTTGTGGAGGTGAGGCACTCTTGCAGCCAAGAGAGGCACAGCATTTGGGGGCTTGGCAATGGTGGGCCAATGGAGGCACAGTGTGCTGATGACACTGGCTTCCAAAAGTGCCACCAAGTTCTAACGTCTTCACCGCAGCAATCAGGGGTCACCTCGTCATTGCAGCACCAACAATTCTGCTGCAATGAGGGAGCGACCCATCATTGCTGGGAGGAACTAGTTGACTGTAATATTTTTGTGAAGATGGTGGGCAGCTTGCCACCTGTTTACAAACAATATTAAGTAGCCCCCACAGCCTAGGGGGTGCCCAATCCCCCTCAGCAGCATGTGCCCCCCCACAACAGTGTTTTTGCCGACGGGGTCCCCAATCCCCGTCGGATTCAATCCCTGGTGCGAGTTGACTTGCCGACAGGGAGCCCACCTCATCGGCATTATGTCCCCTTCCCTGTTTGATGTGCCGCTGAGGAGCCCACCCTGTTGGCATAATGCTTCTCCCCAGAAAGAATACGGTACAGTTGTGCCGAGGAGGTGCCTAATCCCTCGGCTCTTGCGCTTCTTTTGTAGTACGGGGTACCGAATCCCCTTTGGCTAAAGCTGGCACCCTAACAACACTGGTGGCACACTGGGAGCCCACCCCAGAGTGCCAAATGGCCCTGTAAAAAATCGCCCTACGATGTCTTTTTTTTAACCTGTAAAAGAAAACGGTCCCTCACGGTCTCCCCTGCCCTCCCACAACCCGCGCCCACCCACTCAGTGCCCTGCCTCCCCACACCCTCCTCACCCCCTACTTACCTCCGGAGTCCAGTGTGACGATCTTTGGTGGACCAGGAACACATCTGCACTCTTCAAAGCCGACCGCAAACTGAGGAAATACCGGTAAGCTGTATAATGGTATAAATAGCGTTTTTTTCAACTTTGATGCATATCTCTGTCATTTTTTGGAATTTTGGCAACAAATTTTATACATGGGATTTTTGGGACCCCTCCTCATGAATTCAGGCACTGTCATGGTGTTATTCGGTCCTGAAAGGTGATTTCGCGGTGACTGCACGGAATCACCTTTCGGGACCGATTAACGAAACAACAGTGCCAGTGTCCATGAGGTGTGTTCTCAAAAAGTGTATGCTGAAATTTGGTGGAAAAAAATCCAAACAATGACTGCTTTACGAGCGTGCATTGCACAGTTGCTACACACGCTCGTAACTTCGCGAATTTGCAATATTTTCACTCCAGATTTTCAACATTGCCATTTTTCTACACCTCCTTATGAACAGTACAGCTGTCATTTCTCACACCCTGGCCATAATGTGTTTTCACACTTCCGGCGCAGAATAGTGTGGGTGCTGTGGTAAATCCATGTTTGGGACACATTACAAAAATGACAGTTATACTCTTCATTAGCTGAGGTCCTAAAATGCCTATGTTAAAAATTTGGTGACAAAAGTCCATAAAATGACTGCGTTACGAGCATGCGTTACGCAGTTTCCATGCACGCTCGTAATTTTGTACAGTTGCAATATTTTCACTCCAGATTTTCAGTATTGCTATTTTTTCACACCTCTATAGGAATAGTATAGCTGTCATTTTCTGCATCCTGGCAGAACTGTGTTTTCATACTTCTGGCACAGAATAGCGCAGTCGCTGTGGGAAATCCGTGTTCAGGATATATTATGAAAATCACAGTGACACTGTTCATTAGCAGAGGTCCTAAAATGTCTATGTTGAAAATCTGGTGACAAAAGTCCATAAAACGACTGTGTTACGAGCGTGCGTTACGCAGTTTCCATGTACGCTTGTAACTTTGTACATTTGCAGTATCTGCCCTCCAGATTTGCAACATTTCCATTTTTCCACACCTCCTTATGAACAGTACAGCTGTCATTTTTCACATCCTGGCTGAAATGTGTTTTCGCACCTCCGGCGCAGAATTGCGTGGTCGCTGTGGGAAATCAGTGTTCAGAACACATTAAGAAAATCACACTGACACTGTTCATGAGCAAAGGTCCTAAGATACCTATGTTGAAAATTTGGTGATGAAAGTCCATAAAATGACTGTGTTATGTGCATGCGTTACGCAGTTTCCACGTATGCTCAGAAGTGCGAGCATTTTTAATTTTACCACTACAGATTTTCAACATTGCCATCTCTTTACACCTCCCTATGGATGGTACAGCTGTCATTCTTCACATCCTGCCCACCTGTGTTTTCCTGCATCTGGCGCAGAATGGCACGGTCGCTGTTGGAACTCAAAGTTCGGGACATATTAACAAAATCACACTACCACTCTTCATGAGAAGAGGTCCCAAATGCTTTCATGAGGTGGGGTCACAAAAAGGCCATGTTGAAAATTTGTAGTGCAAATACCAACAAATGCCCAGGGCATTAGGGTTTCTAACCATAACGTCCCACCTTGTACAGACTGACCGGCATTGGGGTGTGCCTTTGGATTGACGACTGTAATGCTCATGCCATTCCACCCCATCCCCCAGCCAGTGACAGGCATCAAGGTGTACCTTAGACTCTTCGGCCCCAGAGTTCACCCCATTCTCCTATACTGCACCCATTTCAGCGTTTGTCCTTTTGGAATGGGATGGCTGTAAAGCCGAACACCCCAAGGCACACCTAAACACATGTCGGTGTCTGCAGAATAGTGTGAGGTGACATGGTATGAACGTCATGGGCGATGACCCAAACACATACCCCAATGCCTGTCTGTCTCTGCAGGGTGGAGGTGGAGATGGCGTGAAGTTCAGTACTTCACTGCCATTCCTATTCTGCATCTGTCTAACTCCTGCATTTCCAATGCTAATACCAGCAAGCAAACATTCGGCATTGACAAATGCTTGTTAAGTTTGCCGTGCACGCACTCGCAGCAAACTCCATGCTATAAGTGTGGCTTTTGAAGAGTGTGACACTATCTGTCCAATGCAGAGTGGTCTGCAAGGGGTAAGACAGTGCCACACCTATCATCAGCCAAGCTGATTGTGACACCATTTTGCCTTGATGGACAGAAACTTTGCCTAGTCGAAAAACAAAAGAAAAGTCAAGCCAATCATATGGCAGCTTTTTCCTTTGATCTGCAGAACATTATTCAGGATGCTATATCCAGCTCAGCTAATTGTGCAGACTTCACATGGCTCTACAGACTTTTATTCTGCAGACACTGCCTGCCAAGGAATCCCCTGACTATTCCCCGGGCTTCAGCGCACTTCCCCTCCCCCAAAATGGGAATAGTAACTTTTGTGAATGTCATTATGCCCCAAATATTACTTTTTTCAATGAGAGTTTGCTGATAGCAGTGTTGTTTTGGACAGAATCTTGTTCAACATGGGCTGTGGGGGTGACTGGGTGTTTTGGGGTTATCAAAGTGGCAACTCAATCTGCTAGCTGCCTCTGCGTGAACTTTTGCAGAAGCTTTTTAATGCTACAATAATTGTCGTTCATGCTTTTGGTGCAGCCTAGAAAATATCTCCCACCTAAAGTAGCTGCTATCTTCCTTTATTTTGCTTGAGCTTTGGTTGTGTTCATTATTGCCTATCAAGAGGCTGTCAGATATATTGAAATGTTTCAGTACTTATTAAGTTGATTGGAAACTGAAAAGACCTGCCTATGGGGTGGGCAATCCGTTACACAGACAGAAAAGCTCCAGCAGATTCCTGGAATGCTGCTTTTAGGGAATTATTTATTATTGAGACTCATACTATAGCTGAAGTTATTAAACTGAATAACTTTGGAAACAGGAAAGAAGTATGGTAGTGTTTCATAAATGACACTTTCCCTCAGTTCTGTTCATTCCTCTGTAACACCGGAGAGAGGATTCTGGGGTTTCTTCTCTGGAATAAATGCACTCTGCGTTTGTTTTTCAGTCAAAAGCATATGAAGCTGGTCAAAGACATTTTTCCTGGATTATGTTAAAATTTGCTTTCCTGCAGCCATCATAGCTTCTTACTCTTAGACTTCAAACAATGCTGTCTCTCCATTTGCATATTGTTCTTTTTCAATATGATTATTATTATCATCATGACCCATGACTTTGCTGATACCCACACCCTGCTTGTATTAGTTAATCAGCACCGGGAAGTCCACTTCCGGTGCTGCAGAATATAACAGTGACACTGGGGGGTGCCCCATCCCCCAGTGTCCCTCCCTTGCCAAATGTCTTTCTTTTTTTTTTTAAACCTGTAAAAAAGAAAACCATCCATTGATGTCTGTAGCAGCCCCCGCTGTAACCCCCCAGCCCAACCCATGTTTTAGTAGAGAACGGGGGTGATCAATCCCCTGTGTCAGCTGCCACTCCCCACCCTGCCCCTTTTAGTATAGAGGGTTGTGCTCCCATAGATCCCCACTGGGGCTTTTCCCTCCAACTCCTGAGCCCCACCAAAAATTTTACAAAACTGGCTTCTATGTATGTGTGACCACCATGCAGCCACAGTCTGAAAGTGCGAGATGGCTGATAGTGCATCTTTGTTTTAAAGCCGCTCCTGCAGCAAAATGGAGTTTTTTTACATGCTCCAGGACCCCCGAATTGCCTAATCAGGGTCTGGAAACACAAAGGAGAGACCTGAGAGCTGCAAATGTTGTTTTGTAAAAGTGCTAATAAGCCAGCAGCCGAGGCAGCTGGGAACTGAGTCCTGCCCCACCAGGTACAACAGCAATACCAATGGCGAACTTTTGGCATTGACAAATGCTTGTTAATTTTAGAATCATGTAAAGACATTCAGAATGTTGAGGATTTCTGACCTGGTCTGCTGGAATAACCCATGATCATGTAATTAGATTCCACCAATCACAGCACAGGATTTCCCCAACACATTTTATAATACAGCTTAATTTATACTTTGTCATGTTATTGCTTACTTATACCTTTCCTAAACAGGTGCCCACCTCATTTTATGTGCATTCATGCTCCTGTCTATTAGTCCTTGATGCAGCCTCCTCCACAGTCCTTCAATACTGAAGTGGAAGACATACAGTGCCTCTTGTAGTCTTTGGTCAGGGCCCATGGTTCACTGCAGCACTTATTTCCTGATGTCTTTGGCAGTGTACCTGAACTTCTGTTGCACCATTTGCTAATTTCTGCAGTCTGAATTATTCACTTCTGTGACCAAATAAACTCCAGCCTTTGACTTAGAAATTCAGCAGTGTTGTTGATGACATCAGATGCTAAGCATGGAGTACAGACTTCAGTATAAAAAAAGAGTCGAATGGAGTCAGGCACTGCAAAAAACCAGTATGATGTAAAGAAATATCACCAAAAGTGAAATTTGGTGGCATTACATATACTGTGTAGCAGGGTACGTGTTTTGCAGTCATTTCAGCATCCCCTGAATAGCCGAGTTCCAAGCGCCTTGTCTATGGCCCTATCCAGACTACATAACCTGTTTAGAAAAATGTTTTTGAAACCATTTAAACCAGAAGAGTGAATACATACCGGAAAGCTTGATCAGACTCAAAGAAGAGCTACAAAGATGACTAGGGGACTGGAAAACATACCGTATATAGAAAGGCTGGAGTGCCCACAGTTGCTTTTCCTAGAGGAGAGAAGGTAAAGGGGAGATATGACTGAGGTATTCAGAACTATGAACGGGTATATAAAAAAACAGACAAGAAAAGACTGTTCTGCAAAATTCAGGGTATGAGAACCAGGAGGCAGAAATTCAACTTAAGTAAGAGACAGTCAGGAGGGATGTATGCAACGTTTTCACTCAAAGAGTGATAGGGTTGTGGAATGAATAAATAGAGGAGGTGGTATGCACATAGACCCCCATATTCAGACACAGCTGACAGCATCATGCAAAGCATAGCACAGCACAGCAAATTACTTAGTACACTGCCTTTCCGGACTTACATTTACTGTGGCACTGTAGAGCACACACTGCATGTACAAATATATGTCTGAGGTAGTACCATTCAAAGTACAGAGTTCCAGCACACAAGAACCCACTGCTGGCAACAGACCCAGGGGGCTAGCATGTCCCAAATTGGTTAGAGAATTTGCTTCTGGCTGTCATATTCAAACATCAGCATGCCAATTACCACATAAGGCATGCGAGGCACTAAGATGCCATTTGCATGTCATAATCAGGCCATTAGAAGCTCTGTGCAATGCTTCTGTGCCACTGCATGAGCAAGTGAAGGCAATTCACTTATGCAATAAGGCATGACAGGGTGTTGGTGGCATGGTTTCCCCATGGTCAGGGCCATAGTGAGGCACAAAGTGAAGCTGAGTGCCTTCAGCCCCCTGACCATGGGGGAAGCCTAGTACCACCAATGTCTCCAGAATGCCTTATTGCTTATATAACATGGGCCCATAAGCAACTTCTGAAAAATGAACACTCTTAAAGGTTTTCAAAGCCACAAAAAATATAATAAAATGTTGCTAAATAATGTAAAATAGTCCCTCCACTGATGTTTTTCACCTGCCAGCCATCTGTCTTTCTTCACATTCAGTGTATTGTGTGATTGTTTATGTAAGCAATAAGACACAGTGGGGTGTGCATTGAACAGATGTTACTGCATGCCCAAGGGAGTAGTGAGGCACAAGGCCACAGGTCGAGTTCCTTCAACCCGTGGTTGTGTGGTAATATCTGTTCAATGCACACCTCGGAGTGTCTTATTGGGCTTATAAAATGGGCTTCATTTTTAAATACATTTATAGAATTACATAAATATGTTTATCTAAGAAAAAAGTGATAATATGACAAATTTATGATAAAAAAATAGTCCTTCAGCCTGCTTTATTTTTTTTAATTTTTTTATTTATTTAGGTCTAGGATTACAAATACCTTTGAACCAATGCTCTTTTACAAAGGTTCCATGTTAGTTACAATTCAGTATAGGAAGATAACATGATAACAGTGTAAGCTAAAGCCAGAAGAGTAATCAGGATTCATGTAGTTACAAAGAATATTAAACAAACAATTTTGGAGAGTAGGTTACAAAGAATAGTGAAAGAGGTGGAGTGAGGTAAGGGGACAAGGAAAGAAAAAAGAGAGAGTGGGAGGGGGAAACAACAGGGGAGTCAGAGCAATCTGGGGCATTGTCAAAGACATAACACGGAGAAGTGCTAACGGGGCGGGGTAGGAGGGAGCAGAGTGCTAACTGGAAAGAAAGATGCTAAAGTAGTGATCAAGAGGGTCAATTAGATGAGGCAGTCACAGGTGCTAGAGCCTGTGAGGGAGAGGTGGAGCCTGGATTTAAATGTGCCAAGTAAGGGAGTGGAGCAGATGTCACTGCAGAGACCATTTAGCCAGCTCAGTGCCCTATAAGCAAAAGATCTTTGACCTTGTGAGGTACGACCATGGGGAACCTGCAGGAACTGGGATTCAGATCCTCTGGTTGAGCGGGGGTTGTTGCTTGGGTGCAGGAGAGCTCAGACTCCATGTGGTGCAAGGCACATGGTTATTTTCTTCACCATAGTGCAGGTTATGTACTTTATTCGATTGGTGAGGTGCAGCCATCCTATTTGTGCATAGAGGTTACACATATGTGTGAGATGGTGCAATCCAGTAAGTAGCCAACAGGCTTTATTGAGGGTGGTAGATACACATCTGAGAGCAGTAGCAGTGGCAGAGCCATAGATAATGAGCTCATAGTCAATGGTGGAAATGAGAGCTCTGTACAGTGACTGTCAGGGCTTCTGGGGTAAGATGTTCCATGTGCCGGAAAAGCAGGCCAAGATGAGTATTAGCAGCTTTGGCTATACAGTCAATGTGGGCACCATAGTATAGATGAGGGTGAAAAGTGATCCCAAGGTATTTAAAGGATTGCACCTGTTCACTTGGGAACATAAGCAGGAGGATGGTAAGGACAGAGGTCTGGAATTATATTCTGTTTTAACTGAAATATTTGAATAGTTTTGTACGTGAAATTAGATCTATGTGTTAAAAATTACTACTTTGAGTTAGAACTGTTACTTGAGCTGTGATATTGTAACATTTGAGGCTTGGGAAACACTTGTTTGGCAGTGATAATTAGAGTGAAATTTAAATGTGATGTTTGCCTGGTGTTGGTAAGAGCCCTTGCACCCACCCTTTTTTGTAGTCTTTCTTAAATACTGAAAAACTCTGGGGGTTGGGATTGAAGGGCTGTGTATTTCTGTTTGGGACTGAAATTTGAAGCAACAGGAACTGGTGGGCTGTGACATCATACAGTCCCTGATGTCTGCATACACACACTGTTAGTGGGACTGGACACACACTGGACTGTATGTGTTTGTGAGACTTGGGAACTTTATTGGTGGGGTTGAAATTGGGTTTGTAAATAACTGCAGTCAGTATAGAGAGAAACTGTATTCCAGGGGGAAGGGACTGAGAAAAGGGGGTGTGCCATTATAAACAGAGGGGGACAAACAGGGTGGCCATATTCCACCATGGCAGGCATCTTTGGAAGGGTTGTAGGCTGCACAGGCTGTGGGTTGGCAATAATTCTCAATTGGACCTGGAGAGAGGGAGGCTTCCCACTCTGTAGACAGCTATCTTGTATCAGGAGTGAGGTATATTGGTTAAGGAGTAAGCTGGGGGAGATGGGGGGTGTCCAAGGATAAGGAGTGTGTGGATATGAGCAGCAGAAGGGTGGGGCTGAGGGGAGGCTGGGGCAATGCTCTGAAATTACAGGATGTTATGTTACAGCAAGCAGGAGGGGGGATATTAGGGACAGAGGACCCTTAGATAGGGATGCTGAAGCTAAGGGGAAAGCGTACAGGGTGAACATTCCGAATACAAAGAGAGTGAAGGGGAAGAGTCAGGAGGGGCTGTTGTGGGGAAGCCTAGTACAGCAGACATTGAGAAGGGAGGGGCTGTTGTGGGGAAGCCTAAAACAGCAGACTGTGGGAAGGGAGCTCCTAAGGAGAACAGAGCAAGAGGGGAAGAAGAGGGGCAGTTTAGAGGTGCAGTCATGGGAAACTCGGGTTACTTGATGGAGGCTGACATAAGAGTGTCAAAATAAATTTGAGCTACTAAGCAACCTAGAGGGGGAGGAAGGGGTTGGTGGAAATGAGGAAACTGATACAGAGGCCGGGAGGAGGGAATCAGACACCCATAGGGCATCACAGACCGGCAATGGAAAGGATAGAAATAGTCCCAGAGGGAGAAGGGGAAACATAAATGTTAAGCAGATGGGGGAGATGCAATATATTGCAAACATGAGGGAGAAGAGCATGACTGGAGAGAAACTGGAAGACAAGGAGGTGGGAGAGGAGCCCCCCTTCAACAAGGGGGTCAGTACCAAGGATGGGGCCCTAGCTAAAAGGGACCCACAGAGAGCCTCTGGAGGCAGGGGTACTATTACAAGGGTGGAGGATGGCAGTGTGGGGAAGGGAAACCATCAGGGCCAGGATAAATGGTTCAGATAAGAGAGGTTAAAGGGACACCTATTCAGAGGGTCTGAGTTAAGTGGGCAAAATAACGAGGAGGCAGAAAGGAGGGTGACAAGGGGTCTCTAATAAGGCAGGAAGACTCCCATGGAATTGAAAGCATGAATAAAGGGGGGTGGATGGGGGGGCTGAGAGGGCATAGTGGAGGTAACCATAAGGATGATGGCGGTGTTAAGGTTCTGTTATTGGGAGACTCGATGATTAGGGGTATCCAGTGGGAGGGACAGGGGGGTGGATGCCATAGCTAGGTAAAGGTAGTAAGTATCTCTGGGCTGACAGTGCACAGAGCAAAGTTCATGGTGTATGAACTGGTTAGGGATTGTGGAGGGAAACCGGATTTCCTGGTGCATTTGGGAACTAACGATTTAGAGGGAAATAGCGTTTTGGAAATCCAATCAAGGTTCCAAGAACTTGCCAGAGTCTGTCAGGATAATGGACGCAACACCTCCTTTTTGGAGATATTGCCAGTACCAAAGGCCTCAGTGGAGAAAAAAATGAAGATCACAGAGGTTAATGACTGGCTCAGGAAGTGTGGTGAAGAGAGTGGGTTGGGGGTGTTAGGGAACTGGAAAAGAGTTTGGGAGGATAAGGGACTGTATGCCAAGGACAGGCTTCATCTTGCCCCATTAGGGAAGGAAGTCCTTAAACTGGGGATGGCTGACTACATTCAAGAAAGGTGGGGTTTAAACTTGGGGGGAAGGGATAAGGGAAGGGCAGAGCAGAAGCCCTCTCCTCCAGATGAGGGGAGTAGCCTTCAAACTCAAGGGGGGGAGGGAGGAAACAGACTGTGGTGGAGGTTTCAGGAGGAGCAGAAGGAGGATGGAAGTATAAGGAACCTGGGTGGGGTTCAACAAAGGGGATCAGGGATAAGGGTGGGGTTGGTGTTAGTAAATGCCAGGAACTTGGGAAACAAGTTGCCAGAGTTCAAACCACGCTGTTCGAGGGTGGATGTGGCGGCGGTCACGGAGACGTGGGCCAACAAAAACCATGACTGGGACCTAAACATGCGGGGTACACTATGCTTAGGAAGGATAGAAAGGAGGGCAGAGGGGGTGGAGTGGCTATGTGTGGCTCAGGTTACCTCCATGACCTGAGTACTACAATATATTGGCAAGATTTCTATCTTACAACCTCTGTTGAAACAGCTCTCCAGACTTTAAAGGATATTATCACCAATGTTCTCAATATTCATGCACCTATCACCAGTATCAGAACTAAGGTAAAATCCTGCCCTTGGTTCACCTCTGAGCTTAAAGCAGCCTTGAGAACCAGAGACAAGCTGTGGAAAAGGCAAGAAAAACAAAGGACACCAGAGATTGGCTAAATTTCAGAAAAGCAAGGAATTCATGTACAAAAAAAATAAGAATTGCCAAACTGCCTACTATACAGCTGAATTGGATGCCTCCTACAATAACCATCCAGACTCTGGGGTACAATAAAATGACTTCTGGGCCAAAATTCTACTCCTGCCTTAACCACCAAATTGCTACTAAATGATACAGAAATTACAGGTAAACAAGAAATCTTAAATACCTTCAATGTTCACTTCACCACTGCTGGCCTAGCATTTGACTCATCACCTGCAAATATCCTGAGATCTTCCTTGAACCTGCAAACTACTGTGGGACAAATGGCCACTTCAACTTTTCCTTCATCCCAATATCCGTGAAAGAAGTGGAAGATCTCTCTCTAATTTAGACACAACTAAAAGTGCAGGTGCAGACTCCCTGGATCCCTATTTCGTGAAAATTGCTTCGCATGTCTTATCTGCCCCCCTTACTTATCTCTTCAATCTTTCCCTAACTACTGGATCCATTCCATCTACTTGGAAAACAGCTCAAGTAGTTCCATTACTCAAATCTGGTGATACTAGGGATCTCAACAATTACAGACCTATTTCCATCCTACCAGTACTAAGATGCTAGAAAAACTAGTAAACTCTCAGTTAAGGGACTATCTGGATAACAATAACCTTCTAAATTCTGCACAATCTGGATTTAGATCAAAGCATAGCACCATTACTGCCTTAGCCAAGGTAAACGATTGGCAGACTAACTTGGACAAGAAAAATTTTACCTGTGCTGTGTTTCTGGATTTGAGTAAAGCCTTTGACACAGTGGATCATGACTTATTAATCACCTCCCTTAACTCATTAGGCCTGGATTCTATCACTCAACTGGTTTAAGGATTACCTTTCAGATAGGTCACAACTGGTTAGAAATGGAAATTACCTATCCACCTCAAAACCACTGCTAGGCGTACCACAAGGCTCTATTCTTGGCCCTATCCTCTTTGCTATTTATATAAACAATATTGATGCCAACCTCACTCAATCTAACATTCATCTGTTTGCTGATGATACTGTATTATATGTCAGCAATCCCTCACCTTCCAAAGCCTGTGAACTGCTACAATCCGAATTCTCCATTCTGCAGCACAATCTACTTGACAAAAAACTACTTCTAAATGCAAAAAAAACAAAAGCTATGTTCTTTGCCACAAAGAGTTGTACTACCACTACCCCAGCATCCAACACCCTACATATATCCACCTTACTTGAGAGAAACTGAATTTGTTGATAACTTCAAATACCTTGGAGTCTGATAGATAACAGGCTTGACTATTCTGTCCATATTGAAGAGCTACTTAAAAGCTAAGACAGAGGCCGGACTATTTTTAGAATAAAACATTACCTAAACAGTGATTCCAAAAAAGGTTAATTCAGGCCTCATTCCTATCCCTCATTGATTATGCTGATTTCTCTACTGCCATTGTTCAAGTCATCTCTTACATAAGCTGGACACCCTGTATCACAGGTCCATAAGATTTATTACTGACCTTCCCTCCAACACCCATCATTGCTCCCTTTATATGGCAGTCAACTGGACATCATTGCAACACAGAAGAAATAGGAATGCTGTTATCTGGATATTCAAAGCGTTAACAGGCAAACTACCGACCTATATCACTGATTGCTTTACCCAAATTACAACTAGGCCATACACCTTAAGGATCAGCAAACTCATCACATTAAAGGTCCCCAATGCCTGCACCCGGTATGGGAGGGCTGCTTTCAGCTATTCCTTAGCAGTTGCATGGAACTCTCTCCAAAAATCCATGAAGCTAGATAGCCTACTACCTCTGGCATCCTTCAAAAGATTGTTCTCCGCCTTTTTTCCAGAGCTCTGCAATTGCTTTTATAAAGCATAATCCCCTACCTATCTGACCCACCTCCCTTTGTCTATCCATTATATTAATTCAATTTATTTCTTCCGAATCACCTATTATATTCTCATAAAAACTAGTTAGACCATATAACTTATATTTTATGACTGCTATACCCTTTGTCCTCTTTTTTCCTACAGGCTAAATGGTTCTATTGTTACTTGTATATATGTAAATTGTTGTATATAATCATTTCATGCCATTGTATTGCTATTTATTCTATTCTTGTCTATGTAATAATACTTGTATCCTCATTTGTATGACCACTCAGGTCCATCTTGTAAATGAGCTTTGCTCAATGATGTTCACCTGAATAAATAAAGATTTTGATTGATTGATTGATTGATTGATGTTAATTAGAGATGACATAGAAATTGCTAGGGTAGAAGAGGCAGAGGGAAATGTGGAGGCCTTATGGGTCACCTTATGATCCCCAGCAGGAGATAAGGTCAAGTTGGGTGTAGTATATAGGCCCCCCGGGATGAGTGATGTTCTTAGAGGATGGTTTGCTGGACAACATCATTGCCCAGTGTGGACCAAAAGGGGAAGGAGTGGTGTTGATGGGGGACCTTAATATGCCAGGTACAAACTGGGGAACCATGTGAGGTGAGACTGTACGCAGACATCACTGTTTTAGTGGTGTCTGCTGACAGTCTCACAGGTATGATGGATTTGCTTCAAAGTGATTTGTTACAAATGCAAAAAAGGTTCAGTAAATCTGGTCTTCTTTTGAATGCTAAAAAAACACAAACTATGTTGTTTTCGATTGGTTCATATAGAGGAAAAGAGCCCAAACCACAATTATATTTACAAGATGGTACAAAGATTGAAAATGTATTAACATACAGATACTTAGGGTTTCAAATAGATGTTAGAATGACATATGTAAATCATATATCAGTTCAGGTAAAGAAAGTGAATAAAAGATTAGGGGCCCTTAGAAGAGTTGCGGGAGCTTTACCTTTGGTGGCAAAGGAGCGATTGGTAAAACAGATGCTGTTACCCATATTGGAGTATGGTTCTATAATTTACATGAATTCGACTAAAACTGCTTTAAATTTGGTTAATCAAATATATTATAGGATAGGTAAATTTGCTTCCGGAAGTATTAAAAATGAGCATCATTGTATAATTTATAATAAGTTAAATTGGGTTCAACCTGAAGCAAAAAGAAACTATCTCTGGCTTACTATATGTCATAAGATAATTCACAAAAAGTATAACCATCCTTTGCATAAGCAATTAAAAAGAAAGATAAATAACGAATCATATAAAAAGACTAGGAATCCAATAAGCAATATCCCAATGTATAGACACTTTAATAGACATGGGGACAGTATGCTCCAGAATAGAGTAGCATTAAGTTGGAATGGTTTGACTGAATCACAGAAAACTAATTTAGGTTTTTTTAAATTTAAAAATGAATTGTTTAATAGTTTGTATTTTTTATGTATGTGTTTTAAATAATGTATGTATGTAGAGTGCGATTATGTTTGTTTGTATTAGTTATGTTAAATGTCAATTGTTAATTGGTAATTGTACTAGAGTCTATATGCAGGACTTTATTGTAAACGGGACTTTGTCCTAACAAATGAATTTCCTGTGAAAAAATAAACTTTTAATCAATCAATCAATCATGTCCTCTAAGGTGGCCAAGGAGCAGAGGCTGCTGGACGGCTTCCAGGATGTGTTCTTAACACAGCATGTGATGGAGCCTACAAGGGAGGGGCATGTCCTGGACGTGGTTCTGGCAGATAGGGATCTGGTAAGGGACCTGGTTGTAGGGGACCCCCTGACTGGGAATGACCACAATACTGTCTGGTTTCAAATAAGCATGGGGAGAGGGGGGTGAGATCTAGGACAGTGGCAGTGGACTTCAGGGAGGCAGACTTTGTGGGCATGGGAAATATTCTCAAGGATCACTTGAAGGGGATTACATCAATGACAAGTGTGGAAAGGAGATGGAAGGTCATAAAACGGGGACTTCATGAGGCAGTCAGGATCTGCGCTAAGTTGAAACGTAAGGGAGCAAGGTCACATAAACCATGCTGGTGGTCCCGTGAGGTACAGGTAGCAGTCAGAGAAAAGAAGGCGGCCTACAAAAAATATAAAACAACAAAAGGGGATAGGGATAAGGAAATGTACCGTCTTGCATCTAGAAAAGTCACCCGGATGGTGAGGGGAGCAAAGTCCAGTAAAGAGCAGTGGCTGGCACAGGGGATACATGGAGGGGAAAAGGGGTTCTTCTGGTACATTGGGGAGCGGAGAAATACTAAGGGCCATCTCAGCAGACTGAGATCCGAAGGAGGGTGAGTGGAAGAGGCGAGGGACCAGGCAGAGGTATTTAACGAGTACTTTGCATCTGTGTTCACTAGGGAGGGGGACGGGATATCTACAAAGCAAGGCACGATGGGGATAGAAGTGGCAGTGAGTGGGATCAGGGGAGCAACAGAAATGGAGCAAAATGGAGGGAGAGGTACCCCAGGGGTGTCACATCTAGATAATGATAAAAAGGTCAGTATGGTGGAGGGGACGGATGATGCTATCTCCACCAAAAGGGTGTGGTTAGCCCTCAAGGCCCTAAAGAAAGACAAATCTCTTGGGCCGGATGGCATTCATCCAAGAGTACTATGGGAATTGGCGGACATACTGGCTGCACCCCTGGCGGAGCTCTTCAACAGGTCACTTGAGACAGGGAGGGTACCTAGGGATTGGCGAGAGGCACATGTGGTGCCAATCCATAAAGGGGGGTTGAGGGAAGTACCAGGTAACTATAGACCCATCAGTTTGACCTCGGTGGTGGGAAAATTAATTGAGAGTATAGTAAAGGAACGATTGGGGGTGTACTTGGAGCAGGTGGGAGGTCTGGATAGTCGGCAACATGGGTTTGTGCCAGGTAGATCATGTCAAACCAATCTTGTGGAGTTCTACGAATGGGTAACATCAGAACTGGACAGGGGAAAGCCTGTGGATGTATTATTCTTGGACTTCAGCAAGGCGTTTGACTCCGTCCCCCACAATGGTCTGGTGGAGAAACTGATGGGGTTAGGAGTAGGCCCTTTGATGGTCAGATGGATTGAAAACTGGCTAGCTGGATGCACCCAGAGAATAGTGGTCTGTTGGGAGCTCTCGAACCCTAGAGAGGTTGGTAGTGGGGTACCGCAGGGCTCGATCCTGGGTCAGATCCTGTTTAATGCATACATATCGGACATCAGGGTGGGTATAGGGTGTGAAATTAGTCTTTTCGCTGATGACTCCAAGATGGGAGCAGTAGTTGAGGGAGAAGAGGGGAGGTTGGCCCTGCAAGGGGACCTGGACACCCTGGAAAGCTGGGCTCACACATGGAAATTAAATTTCAATATCACCAAGTGCAAGGTGTTGCATCCGTGCGGGGAAACCCTAAACACAGGTACACCCTGGGAGGGGAGGCGCTGGAGGCCTCAATAGGGGAAAAAGACCTAGGGGTCATGGTGGATGCATGTATGAATAACTCTGAGCAGTGCAGGAGAGCGGCTAGCAAGGCAAACAGGATGTTGGGATGCATCGTAAGGGGATCACCTCTAGGAGCAAGGAAGTGATTCTGCCGCTGTACAATGGACTGGTTAGACCACACCTTGAGTACTGTGTACAGTACTGGAGACCACACTTGAAAAGGGACATACAGCTCCTGGAGAGGGTACAGAGGAAGGCAACTAAGATGATACGAGGGCTAGGGGATTTGACGTATGAGGACAGACTTGAGGAGCTCTGCCTGTTTTCATTGGAGGAGAGGAGAGACAGGGGGACATGATTGAGGTCTTCAAGTACCTCAAGGGAATAAATAGGGTAAACATGGAGGGGATCTTTAGACTAAAGCAGGGAGGTATCACCAGAGGGCATGGTTTGAAGTTGGAAGGTGGAAGGGTGAGGGGGGAAAAGAGGAGGAGGTTTTTCACTGAGAGGGTGGTGGACCCTTGGAATGCACTGCCTGGCGAGCTGGTTCAGAGATCCACAGTGGACAGCTTCAAGACAGGGTGGGACAGATACAGAAAGTGGATGTATCAGATGATGGCCTATCCCAGGGGGGTGGCGATGGATGATAAGGGTTTCTGGAACACAAGGGAGGGGAGGGGAGGGCCTCGGCACCCAACTAGGGATCTGAGGTTCGAGCAGACTCGATAGACTGTAAGGCCTAATCTGCTGGTCAATAGTATGTTAGTATGTTCCAGGGGAACTCTGTGGCTGATTTCGATGGATAGGGGTGCAGCTTATGCTTATTATGAGAGCTGCTAAACAGCATAGACTTATTTTTTTTATAATTTAGGACCAGTTTATGTTTTGTAAACCAATTTTCAACAGAAGCAAAGCCAAGCTGAAGGTTGTCTTGTAGGGGTTTGGGGTCCTTGTGTGAAGCAAGAATTACAGCATCATCAGCATAGAGGATGATTTGTTCTGAGCAAGAATTCAGAAGGGTGTTCAGGAACAAGTTGAAAAGTAGGGGGCCAAGAATGGATCCTTGAGGGACTCCAGAGTGGACAGACCTGGCATCAGAGAGTACATCTGCGATTTTCACTCTTTGCGACCAGGTCTCCAAGTAGCTATTGAACCAGGCTGTAGAGTCAGGAGAGAGTCCAGCATTCTGGAGCTGCACAAGCAGTAGACAGTGGTGGACAGTATCGAATGCCTTAGTCAGATTGATGAAAACAGACCCAGTTAGCTGACCATTGTCCAACGAGCTGTGTATGGCACCAGAGAATTCCAGTAAGGCAGATGTGGTGCGATGACCTTTCCTAAAGCCAGGTTGCTGCGTACACAAAATATTATATTTGTCCAGGAAGACAGTGAGCTGATCAGCTACTATACATTCAAGGGCCTTGGAGAGGGGAGGCGGTATAGAGATCGATGGTAATTCCCATGAGTGGCCTTGTCACCACTTTTATGAACCAGGGTAACAGTGGCAGCTTTCCATTTGTTGGGGAACTGGCTGGTTTTCTGTGGGACTTTTGTCCTTTTGCACCATCCATAGTTATAATTTTTTTATGTATGAGTATATGACTGATCCCTCCCCCACACACACACACACACTTTATATTGCAGAAGACCACAAAAGTATTATTTACAGTGATGGGTTTTTTTGTGCATTTTTGAATGTGACTGATTTGCCTATCTGTTTAGCGTTGTGATGCCTGGGGAGAATGAGGTTAGGTGCAGAGGGTGAGAGCGTGACTGATGCTTTTTGTTCATAACTTTGTTTTCTGTATGAGGCAGTCATAGAGTGAACTGGTGTACTTTTCTCTGGCTACTGCTAGCTGTATGAGGAGCTGCCAGGATGATATGAAAAAGAAAAAAAAAATACTGCTTTATATGTGCAAATATGTGCACAGACAGGAGCTTAATAGGCGGTGGAGAAACCCAGAAAGGAGATGTGCTGCTGGACCAGCAGTGCGATCATCCATAAAAAAAAACAGCACATTTAGTCTGTGTTTAGAATTGGATTAACTTTTACATTGGAGGTGTGTTAAAAGCAAATTGAGGCAATGACTTTTTATGTTTAAACTAGTGAACTGGCAGCGCGATGGTCACAGCAGGACCGGACGTGAATGCGGAAGACAGAGAAAGAATTCAGATGGTTAAAAAGCAGTCTCTAGTTTTTTAATAGTAAAATTTCAGTTAGGGTATTATCAGCAAGAGGGATGCTCTGCTGGATTAAGATGACGGTGTTAGTATTAAAAAATAATATAGAAACTGATTTTTTTTGTTTTAAAAACTGTGGGAGTGCTTCTGATGAGAGACAGAGGGAGCCAGCATGCTGCTGGACTGCTACCACTTCTATAATCATTCAGCTCCAAAACTTCTAGAGGCTCCCTGAAGTTTAGACCAAATCTGAGTGCACACAGTCAACAGAACCACCTGTCCTACTCTCGTGACCCTTCCTACAGTTGAGTCCGTGTGACAGAACCCGGGTCAGCAAGTCAAAACAGCTTACTGACCACACCGCTGACATGACATTACAGATTGAAAGCAGACCAGTCACCGTTAAGCGAGACAAAAAAATAGTTTATATTATTTCCTTTTTGACATTCGAATATGGGAGCTACTTTTCAGAAAATAGTCGTTATGGCTGACAGTTTGGCAGCAGCGGAATGTTTCAGTTGCTAAGGGAGAAAAAATGGCGCTATTTTAAACATCAGTGTTCTACTGGTATACTGATTTCTTGTTTCATGCCGCGGTCATTGTTTTCCGAACTTGTTGCTACCTGTGCATTGAACGGATTTGATGCACAGGTATCAACCAATCACAATACAGGACTTTCTGTGCCCAATTTATAACCTGGAATAGAAGAATGCAAAGCTCTGCATTATTCCAGTAGTAGAATGCCCCCCCCCCCACACACACAAGGAATGGTAACATGGAATACATGAATTCAAAATTCTTCAGTGTTTCACTGGCATACACACGCACAACACACACACACACATATGCGCGCATCAAGTGGAGCCAGAACCACAATTTTATCTGTTGACTGGTAAGGAGCAGGGAGTTCTCTGGCAAAATGGTAGGTATAGGAGGTGGATTTTTCATCTTCATCATAGAAACACCAGCAATGGAAACTGTGAATAATACTTGATTTTTTAAATTTGTGTATTTGTGTAAGGAGGGTCTTTTGAATAAAAATAACATTAAATTATTTACTTACTTTGTTTAATTTAATGGACTTTTATTTCTAGAGCCTAGGTAAAGTTTTTTTTATGTATGAGTAAAGGTCGCAGTCATGTTTATGATGGAAAGTAAGAAGTAAGTAGCTTATGAATTATGTGACTTGCCCTGGTTGGCAAGAACTTGTTTTTACTTTTTAGCCATTGGTGGTGCTCTCTTACTGCCATGCCTAGAAACAAGTCTCAGCTAATCAGGACATAGGGATTTCCTTGCCTATTTCATATATAGCAATAATCAATTGAACAGTGACTCTCTGATAATCTAGTGGTACCCTGTAAACCAATCTCTATTTCCCTATTACAAGTGTTTGTCCAATATTCCCTGGTGTCCAGTGATACCCTCCCTCACCCATCCCCATTTAAAGCATTTGTCCATCATTCCCTGGTGTCCAGCAGTCTCTCCCCATTCTTGTAGCCTGCCTCCCCATGCCAAGCCTTTCAATGGCAGTCAGTCACAACCCTCTGCTCACCTCCTTTCCCAGCTGCCATCTGCCCCCCACAGGTCCAGTGTCACTATATACTGCTGTATAGTGATTCAGAACTTGTGGACTGAAAATGAACAAAATCTGCATTACACTACGTTTTAAAAAGCATTTCTTTTACATTGAATGCAATGTAAGTAGCTGCAGTGTTTAAAGGCTTCTTTATACAGCCAAAAGCTCTTTGTGTCCTGCAGCCTCTGAGCACAGCCACATTCCAAGTTCATTTTCCTTTTTTTGTTACAAAAAAAAGGCACATTTATGGATCTGTTTACTGGATAAACAAGACATACCACATCTTTTCCTAATGTCAGTAAAACTCTGCCATTGAAAGCCTACCACGTTCATAAACAAACTTGGCATTAGCTGTTTAGCCCCGATTGTATAAAATGTTAAGTGACAATCTGATTATTACAACTCATGGCTGAATTTCTGTAATTCAAACAAACTCCACCAAAAATAAATAGTTTTCAGAATTATATTTCAGAAACACCAAAGTGTTTAGTCTTTTAAAAAATAGTTTTGACAACAAATGAGCAATGCAGCACTGAACACTCATGAGAGACAAGATTTCTTTTGTGATCCATGGTTTCCATGGCTACAATGAAGTTTCCTTTTCCACTAATTTTAAGGCACTAAGGCAAAAACCTTTATACAGTAGCTTTGAAGTCTGGCCTACTGTACTTTATTAATGGCATCGCACAGTGCTCAGCAGTCGCTACAGGTCAGATTTTCTTTTTTTTTTGCAATCAGGGCAAAGGTCAGGTCACAGCTCACAGCATACGGAGTACAAAGGCCACACAGATCTCAACAGAATGTAAACAACTAAAGTATGTTTCAAACTATAGTTATGCCAAAACCAGGGAAAATGCACACATGCAAAAAAAAAACCCAAACTGCTTAATAAAGTTTGAATGTGATGTCTCGAGATGTCCCTTGGCTAACCAAGTGTCATTTTGAGATATCTTTGCATTCCAGAGCTGCTCTGCTTCACTTCATAGTCCTTGAACACAAAAGATGTCCTCAGATGGTATTCTTGATTAGCCAAGATAGATCATGGACATCCCATTCACCTATAACACATGCACATGGATGCAGTTAATTTTCTAAAATAGCCTTCTTTTACTCCTTACCTTACCAAATATATATATTTTTTCACCAAACTTGGTTGATAGCTTTCAGACCCCCATGACTAAATTATTGGTGGCAGGTAACTCCAACTCAAAATGGGTGATGTGTGGGTACCCACCAAAATCAATCAATAACTTTCTTATTTTACAACCTTTTTTCTTCTAAAATTCAGCATTTTTCTTGTCATTGAACCCCTTAATAATTAAATCTCAGCTGTTTTACCACTGATAACTACAGTGTGGCTGAAGGATAATGCAGACAGCAGATTGGTGCAACACACCGCAGTGTGGTTTTATTTTCTTTCAAAGTCAAGATAACATAATTAACTCCAAAATAAATAAAACAAAATTCTTTACAGAACTGCAGGTAATTCACTTTCCTTTGTGACCACAGGGCATAACCTTAAAGGGGCACTGTCAGCTTTAGTTTCAAGAAAATACAAAATCACACATGCCCCCACAATGCAAAGCATCATGGGCTGCATATGCAAATCACCACAGAATGTTATGCTGGTCCAACTTTAAGCAGAATTGCATGGTGCCGAAAGGCCTCTCACACAGTTTGCAAAGGGTACTATCAGAAAACATGGACACGTGTTTCGTCCTACCAGGACTCATCAGTATGCCTCGTCTGTTTGACACCCCAGTGGAATGGACCAGCTACCCTTAAGGCAGTGTGCCTTGGATATATTATGGTGAACCTATTAAAATAAAAACTGTTTAAAGACAAAAAGAACCTCTGTGTAACACTGAGAAAGGGTTACCCAAGGGCATTTGACTGGGAAGCCAAGTTTCAAAGAAAATACAAATCACACATGCCTCCACAATGCAAAGCATCATGGGCTGCATATGCAAATCACCACAGAATGTTATGCTGGTCCAACTTTAAGCAGAATTGCATGGTGCCGAAGGCCTCTCACACAGTTTGCAAAGGGTCCTACCAGGACTCATCAGTATACCTCATCTGTTTAACACCCCAGTGGAATGGACCAGCTACCCTTAAGGCAGTGTGCCTTGGATATATTGTGGTGAACCCATTAAAATAAAAAAGTATTTAAAAGACAAAGAACCTCTGTGTGCAAACACTGAGGAAAGGGTTACCCCAAAGGGCATTTGGCTGGGAAGCCAAGTTTCAAGAAAATACAAAATCACACATGCCCCCACAATACAAAGCACCATGGGCTGCATATGCAAATCACCACAGAATGTTATGCTGGTCCAACTTTAAGCAGAATTGCATGGTGCCGAAAGGCCTGTCACACAGTTTGCAAAGGGTGCTAACAGAAGACATAGACACGTGTTTCATCCTACCAGGACTCATCAGTATGCCTCATCTGTTTGACACCCCAGTGGAATGGACCAGCTACCCTTAAGGCAGTGTGCCTTGGAGATATATCAAACAGACGAGGCATACCGATGAGTCCTGGTAGGACGAAACACGTGTCTATGTCTTCTGTTAGCACCCTTTGCAAACTGTGTGAGAGGCCTTTCGGCACCATGCAATTCTGCTTAAAGTTGGACCAGCATAACATTCTGTGGTGATTTGCATATGCAGCCCATGATGCTTTGCATTATGGGGGCATGTGTGATTTTGTATTTTCTTGAAACTTGGCTTCCCAAATGCCTTTAGGGTAACCTTCCTCAGTGTTTGCACTGAGAGTTCTTTGTCTTTTAAATAGTTTTTATTTTAATGGGTTCACCACAATATATCCAAGGCACACTGCCTTAAAGAATGCTAGTCCATTCCACTGGGGTGTCAAACAGACAAGGCATACTGATGAGTCCTGGTAGGGCAGAAACACATGTCTTATGTCTTCTGTTAGCACCCTTTGCAAACTGTGTGAGAGGCCTTTCGGCACCATGCAATTCTGCTTAAAGTTGGACCAGCATAACATTCTGTGGTGATTTGCATATGCAGCCCATGATGCTTTGCATTGTGGGGGCATGTGTGATTTTGTACTGTCAGCTTTGCCTCGCTTTACTGAAAAAAAAATTAACCGTTGTGCCTCTAGTCACATACATTTCCAGCAAGTACCACAGAATGCACCTGTACATCCCAAAATAACAGCTTTCACCTAATTTGTTCAATTTTTGCCTTAATTCTCCTTCAGTCAGGTCCACCGTCCACCGGAAGCATATCACCAGGGAGAACGCACGTCTGTTTGGGAGTGCGGTCCCGAAGTTAACTTTTTGCCATGACCATGTTAGAAAGCATCTGTGTGATAAATCAACTGTTAATTAAGCTTTTCTTGCCTTTGAATTACAAAAACAAGGGGTACTAATGCCGCAAAATATAGTTTAAAATACGGAGCCAAAATCTCACGCATGCGGTTCAGCTGGTGCCAAAATCCAACGCATGTGCAGGAGTGTTCCGATTTTGTGCATGCGTGGGAATTTGGCACCGGCAGCTGTTCCGCATGAGCAAGATTTCGACCCCACATTTTAAACTATATTTTGCAGTATTAGTACCCCTCATTTTTGTAATTCAAAGGCAAGAAAAGCTTAACTAGAGGTCGATTTATCACATAGCTGCCTTTCTAACATGGTCATGGCAAAAAGTGAACTTCGGGACCACGCTCCTGAACAGACATGAGTTCTTCCTAGTGATATGTTTCCAGTGGATGGAGACTTTCATGCGGACCCAACTGAAAGGCAATTAATGCAAAAAAATAATAAACTAGGTAAAAGCTGTCGTTTTGGGCTCTACAGGGGCATTCTGTGCTACTTGCTTGAAATGTATGTGTCTAGAAGCACAGTGGTTAAAATTTCTTGAGAAAAGCGAGTCAAAGCTGACAGTGTCCCTTTAAGCAATGGAATATACCTTCTTCAATACATCAGTTTGCAGCAACAGTCAATGTGTGTCCTTCCTCTGCACTTGGTCAGCATCTACTGATCTGCTTTTCCTGTGCAAATGAACTATCCCTTATGTTGGTCTTGTGTGTTTGGGTAATGGGGAGCCCAAATAAAATAACCCCAAAACAAGCTAAAGACAAAGAACCTCAGTGCAAAAGCATTGAAGCAAGGGTTACCCCAAAGGACATTGGCAATAAAGCCAAGTTTCAAAGAAATACAAAATCACACATACCCCCATAATACAAAGCATCATGGGATGTATATGTAAATCACCATGACATTTTAGGCTGATTCAGCTTCAAGCAGGAGCGCATGGTGCCAATCATTTCTTTTAGGCATGCTGAACTTTATTTCTGACTGCACTTAGTAACAACAGTTTAAACAGCAGCAGTTTATTTTTATCTAGCACTCTATCAGATCCCTTCCCTTGCAGGATTTGTAGGGCACTGTTTTCAAACAACATGAAGTTTCATTTTATAAAGCACCTTGTACTTCATAATCAAGGCCCCTGGAATTCTGCGGTTCTGCGATTGCAGAATTTGCCGAAGAATTTGCATCATGCCGCAGAATATATATAGTGCCGCAGAATTCATTGTTTTTGTTGAATTTTCATATAAATATACTGTTTTTCCATAGTGTCAGGCTTTCTTTCCCACCTCGTTTATCCTGAAGCCCCTCCTCTATGCTCAGCATATGATGTCATTGATGACATCACATCATAGTTAGCCAATGACAGGACTGCATTCTGTCAGAGAAATGAATAAATCGTGCTGCAGAAATCAGAAAATGCTGCCGCAGAAGTCAAGGAGCCCTGCCGCAGAAATCAGAAAATTCTGCCGCAGAACACCAGGGGCCCTGTTCATAATGCACTGTCAGCACTTTATGTCTGAAAGTACATTAAGCACTTTATCTTTCTTCATATAAAGCACATGTAGTTCTTTATTAAACAGCCAGAAAGCAAGCTTGGCATTTTCTGAAGGTATACATGTTTATTCAGGTTTCAGCCTTCTTCCTACATACAGTCAGCTACTGTATTTGCTCATAGCCATATCTGTTATTTCCTTAGAAAAGCATATGGCTTCTGGTGAGGGATGGAATGTTGAATAAGAAACAAAGAATGGAAGAAATTAAATTTAGGGAGGATACAAAAAGACTGCCATAGGTGGCCACCTACTACAGTGTTAGAAAAAGAACAGGATGGTTTTCTAGAGCTACTACTGCAACAGTTTTGCACAGAAGGAAGGGGAGAAGGTAGAAAATGTCCTTAACTGCTACACCAATTTCCTGAGTAGAGCACAACTCTACCACATATAGGATTCCCATTTTTGCTGATCAGTCAATATCAAAATATAGTTGTTGCAGATGGACTTTGACACCAGTCCCTGTTAAACTGCATCTACAACATAAACGAAGATTAGTACCTGAATTACTCTTATCTGAGAAAAACAGGGGTCTTTTTTCACATTTTGATGCTCCCTAAAAATACTGAACCAAATTTAATGGGAGGGCTTTTGCCCGTGATTCAATGTGGGGAAATAACTTCTCCCACCCACCCTATTTAAACCTGCCTTCCTGTTTCTTCAATTCTTAGCACATCTCAAACAGCTGAGCCGCTTTGTATTCCTTGTGTCTGTGTTACTCACCTTTCCCCTTGCTCTTTTGTATGCGCCTCCTGACCTCCTTCTTCTTTTCCCTTGTTTAGCTGTCTTTGCCTCCATTCTTTCCCGATCCCTGGTTCTTCTGTTCTGTGTTGCTGCTTCGTGGCTTGTCTGTGCTCACCCCCCCAGCTCCCTCTTTCTGTGCTGCCTTGCAGCTTGTCCCTGATTATCTCCCCCATTCCTCCTGGCTCTCATCCTTTTCTTTCTGCTCCTTTTGTTTGTTTGTTTTTTCATCCATTTTTCAAAATCACTTCTCTTCCTTTCATTTTCCAGTGACTCCTCACTCTCCTCTCCTCTCCCTTCCGGGTTAGTGACTTGTGACATCACCACCCAGCTTAAAGCTATAGCATCTCAGTCCTTTGGCCTTCAACCTTAGTTTTCTCTTCTCTGCATTCCCCTTTGTCTCCCTTTTCAGGCTGCAATTTCCTTAGATCTGGACCAGTCCCCCCGGTTTCTCTTCTACTTTTCAGCACTATTTCTCCTTCTTGCAGATTCCTCTATTATTTTTTCCTCTTCTCAGGCCCTCATCAGCAGTGTGTTTCAGACTCCATCTCCTTACCTTGTACTTCCGTGGAGGTCATGAGCATAGGCATGGTCCAACTTCATCCAGCAGAGACGGGAGTCCTGAATCTCCTCAGTCCTCACTTACTCATTTTAGACTCCACCTACCTACCTTGTATCTTCAGGAGGTCACGAGTGTAGGCAGGGTCCGACTTCATCCACCAAAGACAGGAGTCCTCATTCTCCTCAAACATTAATTAATAGTTTCAGATTCCATCTCCCTACCTTGTTTCTATGATGAGATCATGAACATAGGCAGGGTTCAACTTCATCCACCAGAGACACGAGTCCTCATTTTCCTCAAGTCTTAATTGATTAATTAATTAAATTTTGGTGACCGGGTGAGCCCACTGGGCCCTGGAGGTCCCTTTTTCAGGGGCGACCTGGGATTTACAAAAGGAACAGAGAATGAAATGGTAAACATGAGTTACATGAGATTACAGGCGGGATACAGTTTGGTACATATCTGTGAGGCAGTGAGCATGAATTTCATATTTTACCATTAACATACATGCAAGATTCCTGAGAAGTAAATAGGGGGAGCTACAGTGTTGATATATAGTACTGGCCCAGCCATAACTTGTTTTAGACTCCATCACCCTACCTCGTATCTTCGGGAGGTCATGAGTGTAGGCAGGGTCTGACTTCATCCACCAGAGACAGGAGTCCTCATTCTCAAGGCTTAATAAATTGCTGCTAGTACGGCAACTTGGCACTATGGCTTTAGCTGCTTCTGGCAACTCCTCTCCTGATGCCAATGAAGGTCCTTCAGGGCTCCCTTGCACTTCTTTGAATGTGCAGACTCCTCACAAACTATCTTCAAAATCGATATATTCTTTAAAAAACTGGACCGTTCTACACCTGATTTCTGAACTCAGAAGCTTGGCATTTCCTATTCAGCAGCAGCTTGAAAGCAAGAAATGTGTAAATTATTTTTAGCAGCTAAATCTCAGCATGACAAAACTCTGGTTCCTAACTAGCCAATCTTTCAACCAGCATCTGTTGCCTTATCTGAAATATGAGACCTCATCGCTCAGTTCGCTACTTCAGTATCTGATTTACAATTTCACATCACCTCCCTCGAAGCTCACCTTCCAGCACAGTCTGCAATGACATCTGCTTCAGTTGCCCTACTGTCCTCCAGCCATTCCCAAGAAGAAGTTGTCCTGCCTAGCATTCCTCCTTCTTGCAGCACTCCATCATCTTCCGGATCTAGCAGCTCATCAAGTATCAGGTACTTTTTCCTCAATCCCTCCTCCACCATTGATATCTCCAGTACACCTCATCTCAGGTTACCTCTACAAGGATATCATAGAAGGCAAAGATGTCAATTTGATCTCTCTTTTTATTTCCTCACACAACACCATTGAAAACAGAATAGTATCCTGTGGAGATGTTTCTGTAATGCTAAACTCGAAAGGGCCTAGGCTCATAAAGAAACTGACTATTCCCAAATTCATCCTCGACTTCAGCTTGTATTGAAATGTACAGTAGTAGCACCGAATTAGTCAAAGGATTTTTAGGATTTTTAAAAATCCCTATTGAGAATTGCGAAACCTTTAGTTAAGGATTTTGTTTTGTTTGTTAGTATGTTCACTGCTACCCAGAGAGGGTAGTCTCATCTGATAGTGTAGATGAAAATCTACCAGATGGCACTTAAGTACTGTAATAGGAACTGGCCTCTTTCTGAAGGTAAAACAAAAAGAATTTTAGAGGGTTTTTTTCCCTAAATTTTGAGAAGGATAAACAGGGAATCTCACAACATTGTTTGACAAATTTGGTGCTACTGCTGTAGTTTACTATACATTCCCTTCCAGGCAAGAAGAATTGGACATATATCTTTATATCTTTTAGCTCTAGGCGTTAGATTGGAGACTTGTGGTTTAACGATTACCGTCGCTCCTTCTCAGCAAAAGCTGCAGCTGCTTTAGCTCATTTCAAGTTTAAGCTGAATTGGGCCATCTTGGATAATGAGTTATTTTGTCATCATTTTGCCAGGCAACAAGCTCTTTCCTGCCTGTTATGTGGCTCCTTTTCCCATTTTGTCTCCTTTTGTCCATTGGCAGAACCTGAGATCCCTTTGTCGCCTAATCCACCTCAGAATGCTTCATCAGTTGGTTAAGTTCCTTCTACTTTCTCCTCTTCAAGTCTGACTCGCACAGTTCCTAACCCTCGTGCTCCTCCCACCATAACTTTGTTAGACATGGACGTCAAATAATATTTGTAGGAAACAAGCCTATTTGCAATAATTTCAACACCGAAGGATGCCCTGGCTCTGGCTGTCACTACCTTCACCTCTGCAGTTTTTGCAGCGATGCACATTCCCAAATCATTTGTCCAAATATGCCTCAGTCAAAGTAATGACAATCAGTGCATCCCTGTACCTACATTGATGTTTGGACCTTAGCACAAGCACTAACTTCCCACCCTTCTTGTCAAATGGTGGACTTTCTCATCTCTGGATTCTCTGAAGGTTTTCATATGGGCTAGTTACAGTCTGCTCTAAAGGAACAAGAAGTTGTCCAGCAACTCTTGCAAAGAAAACTACAAAAAGGATTTCTCATTGGTTCTTTCAAGCATCCACCTTTCTCTCCTACTGGATTAGCCCCATCAGTGTAGCTATCGGAAAATTTCAGGCAAGAAACGACTGATCATCGATCTATCAGCTCCTTGGTCTAAGTCTATTCCCAACATCAATTCCTTGATTCCTTTGAATGATTACTCACTCTCATATGCTCATATAGATGATGCCATCACCATCATTAAATGATTCAGCCATGGCCCCTGGCTTTCAAAAGTGGACATCTGAGATGCTTTTAAATTAGTGCCCATCCACCATCCTTCTGGCATCTCTATGGCATCAAATGGGAGGAACTCTACTTCTTTGCCATTCATCCAACATTCAGTTGCAAAAGCAGCCCAAAACTATTTGATCTGTTTTCTGAGACTCTTTGCTGGCTATTGCTCAACATATTCCATCGTCCAGGTGTGATCCATCTCCTAATGCCTCCCTACTATTTGAGCTACCTGTTTCTTCTCCAGCTGCTTGCATCTCTGTATTCACACATCTCTTTCAAGAATTATCAGTGTCCTTATCCTCAGGGAAAACATTCGGTCCTTCCTCGTCTATCCAGTTCCTTGGCATGGAATTGGATTCAATATGCATCGAAGTCCGACTGCCTTTCGTTAAGCTCTACAGGATCCAAGCTCTTGCTGAATCCTTCTCCGTTTGCTCTTCCTGTATCAAACATGAACTCCCCTTGCTATTGGGGTATCTCAATTTCACCATGCAGATTATTCCTCAGGGTCGCTCCATTATCTCATATCTCCTGATACTGGCTTCCTCCCTTTTTGAACTGCATCATCATGTCACCATTACAGCTGCAGCCAAATCAGATCTAGCAATGTGGTCCCATTTCATAAAATACTGGAATGATTGCTCTATATTTTAAAAAGATCCATCTCCAGATTTCCATCCTAGAATTTACACAGATGCTTCTCCCAGTTATGGCTTCACTACAATTTTTGGACATTCCTGGTTCACTGTTCCTTGGCCCGTATATATATATATATATATATATATATATAGTCTCCAGGACTTTTCAAAGACATCTCCTTCATTCGAAATCTACCTGATCATAGCTGCTGCTTTCACATGGGGCCAACACTGGTCCCTCCTAATTGTCTCAATCTTCTCAGATAATCAAGCTACTGTCAACATTATTAATAAAGGCAGATTCCTCATCTCATTCAATTATGCTATTCATGCAGAGGTTGACTTTGCTATCACTGTTCCATAACTTTGCCATGCAATGCTCACACATTCCCGGTTTTGCGAATGCAACAGCTGATTATTTATCTCATTTCCAGTTCCAGGAACTCCATCGTATCTGTCCAACAGCAGCCCAAATTATGACTCATCCTCCTCGATTCTTAGATCTCATCAGATTGTGGCATTCTACCATCAACAAGCCAAAGCCCTCATGTGGTCAGCACTATCTCCCAGTATTTATGCTACATATTCTTTTGCCTGGAAGAAATATACATTGTTTTGTGCATTTCAGTCAATTCATAACTTTCCATTTTCAATCTATCACATACTAGCATTTATTACTTATTGCCATCAAGCTCTTAAATTGTATTATGGGACAATAAAACAATAGTTATCTGGAATACAATATTTCCTTTCTCAAACAAATCTGTCAATGTCTTCTATTTTATCCAGCTCCTACATTAAACTCCTCTTGCTTAGAATCAATAGAACATCTCTCCCAAAAACTCCTAAACATCAGCCTATCAATGGACCGATATTTTGGAAGCTATTGGACTTGCTCCATTCTAATCCCTTTGAACCTACAACCAACACCATAATATCTTCAGCTATTTGCTTAGCCTTTTATTGTTTTTTTTCATCCAGGAGAGTTTACAGTTCCATCAGCCTCCTCTACTACATTTCTCACAGTTACCAGTCTAAGAAAACAAGCAGACCATTATATCCTGCATTTGCAAAAACCAAAAACTTACAGACTACATAAAGGAGTTCAGATCACAAATTATCCGACTCATAACAGCTGGTGTTCAGTATAGATTCTCAGTCAGCCCATCCTTTATCATGCCCGATCTAAGCCCTCAGATCCTCTCCTGGCTACTAATGAATATCCTCCTATGACCACCAAATTGTTTCTGTAACTCTTGAGAAACTTATAACGATGACTTGGACTCAATCCTTTTTCTTTTTCAGGTCATTCATTCTGGATTGAAGCAGCTTCTTCAGCCTCTCAAAGTAACATTCCTGCCCATATTATTAAAATTCTCAGAAGATGGACCTCCTCATGTTTTGAAACCCATATAAGTAAGCTATCAGTCTTCTTTAAACGTGCTTGGTACTGCCCTCCCAAGCCACCCCACACACACACACCTGCTAAATAAAGCCCTCTGGAGCTGCTCCCCCATCAGAACCCCTTCCCCGCTTCACTATCCCCCACATCTCCTCTCTGTAGTTGGTTTCAAACCCAACCCCCTTGTTTCACTGTCACCCAGCCTCTCGCCATCTGGGATAGCATTAAACCCTATGCAGTTACTCTGCCATAGTCTATCAATGGATTTGGAGGTTTCCAGGGGTGTGCTACCTAAGGCAACCGATTAGAAATAGTTTAGTTTTCAATTACAACTGCTCAGTTTTTTTCTCCTATTTGTCTAATTGTCATGTAATCGCTCTTTAATGCCTAATGATCAGGCCTCTGTAACCACTGAATATGTGTATTGTCTTACTGTCCACCCTGGCGTGGAACCTTTGTAAAAGAGCTCACGCTCAAAGGTCTTTCCGAAATACTAATTAAACAAACAATTAAACAATATTCCAAATCCAGAACAGGAAATCAGATGAGCCTTTAGGATTGTCTCCTCATAATACGCCCAGAGGAAGGGCAGTTTAGTAGCCATGGTTCCTCAGAGGTTTCTCTACAGGTTTTTTTCCTCTCTTGTACGCTACTGTTCACACTCTTCATTTTTGGGCATTCATTCCAGTAATGCTGCCAGCTCTTCTACTGAGGGTGAGAATGAGAAAAGCCAAATTAAAGTTCGCTTTAAGCTTCCGCACATTATGAATGGGAGGGCTTCTGCCCTGTGATTCAATGTGGGAACAACTCCGCTCACTAGCCTTATTTAAACTTATCTTCCCGTTTCCTCTATGCATAGTGTGTCTCAAACCCTCCATCTTCCCACCTTCTCCTCCTTCTCCAGCACTCTTCTCACCCTTAGTGTTGGGCCTTCATTCCTGTAATGCTGCCCGGCTCCTCTACTGAGAGTGGGAATCAGAAAGGCCAAATTAAAGTTCACACAAGCACCATACACATTCACCAAACATTGAACCACTGTAGTTAGGGCTAGGAGAAGCAGCTTTATGTTAAATGGCATTTGTTCATTTTTATTTATATTTTCTGGGCTTGTTTGGTATCCATCTTCTCCGTTCACAGGGCCCCAGCACACGAGTTATCGTATGCATGCATGGAAGCACACACCCATGACACTGGTTCAACCCCTTCGCCCCTCCGTGGCTACTGCTGGAGCTCCACAGATTGGCAGTACCATCTGTCCTCCCTCCGGCTGGTGGCCAGTGGCCAGGGAGCCACCAGTCCCTCCCAGGAGGAGAGAGCTGCCTTGCGGTGGCATGATCTCGCTCCTTGGCCTCCTCCCCAGCCAACCCCTGACAACCTGGGCTCATTCCCGAACCAAAGTCACCACTGCAGCGTGAGGTGTGGTGTCCAGTGCCTCAACCCTCAGTACCACTGGGACAGCACATGGCAATTTTTAATTGCTTATGTCTTGCCCGTTCCTTGACAGATCTCATACTGACAGATGTCATAGCAGAATTCACCCTTTTGAAAATGTTATTAAATTCTATCAAGGGAGTTACCCATAAAATCATGCAGTCAGAACCCATGTGGTCTAAACACACACTGCGTGGACAGTGTAATGTAGCATGATTGACAACCACGCTAGATTAAATAAACAAACTCTGACCCCACGCACGCCATTGTGACCGTACAGTGTTTGACTGCGCGTCTCTCCCTGCATGATCTTGATAGGATACCCTGTCAAGGAATGGCCGAGACATGAGCAACTGAAAATCATGATTTAACATTAAGCATTTTCCCCATCTTTAACTATAGTGGCATTACTGTGCTACTATAATAAACCTGAGTCTGGACACAGGATAGCTCATTTAACGCTGAATGCCTTGTTTGTCAGCAGTGAAAATTCCTCACATCATATTTACAATCAATCTATTTCTGACAGTCTTAGATTCTTTTTGGGTTAATGCTGTCAACCACTTTTAAATTAGGTTTCATTACAAGTCTTGTCATTTGAGTGGATCTACAATCAAGATTTTGTCAAGGTGCTTTTACTCCTTATCTACTGGCCAGCCCTCATAGTCCCTGACCTACCCAGCCGCATCACCCACCTTCTCTGTGACTTGCCTGGCTTCTTGAATCTCCCACTGATTTCCTCCCAAGGAGGAACCAGAGGGAGGTGTCATCCTCCCTCCCCAGAGCACAGTCCAGACTGGAGTCCTGCCCAGTCAGTGGTGTGGAGCCTGTCAGGGGCCAGGGAGTCACCAAGCTGGATGGGGGTTTTCCTCCAGCATTTTCTCCCCCAGGGCCACCAGAGTGCAGTGATGCACTACAGGTGTGTGCCTCCACAAGCACATGCATATCAGCATTGAGGGCAGCCCTCACACTGCTGGGGCAGTTGCACTGTGCAACCAACTGGCTCCACCAGGTTGCAGCCTTAGAGTGGGATACCAGAACCCCCCCTTCCCAAGAGAGTAGTGCTGCCCCTTGGGCACAAAATCCTCTCTCCCTTGGCTGTCCTCTGAGCAGCCCAAGTTCACTTCTGAACACTGGGGTACAGTGTAATACACATATTTCCTGAGGTCACACCACGGGCCTGATTCTCGAAAGTCTGTGCAAGTCATGCCAAAGGTGGCTTGCGCTGATTGCCAGTGTGCCAGGGACCCTGCATCCAAGTCACTATTCGGTAGGGTCCCAGCAGCAAAGTTCAGCAACTTATGGCAGCCATAGCCACGCACCAGATGGCACATCTGGATAGTGTGTCACAATCTGTGTGGTGGCCTTCACCAGTCCCTGGTGGCTAGCAGTCCCCCCTCCAGCCCTGATCCTCTCTGTAGTAAACAAAATACGTCTGTGGTGGTCTAACAACCCCCCTCAGTCCCGATATGTCCATATATTAAAATATTTGAAAACCATTCCCTGGTGTTCTAATGGATCCCCCCCTCCCTGTTGCTGATGTGCCCATATATACTGCAATAGTAATAAAATCATTCCCTGCTGGTCAAGCTGACCCCCCGCCCCGATGTGCCCATTTATATTAAAATATTAAAAGAAAACATTCCCTGGTGGTCTAGTGGACCCCCCCCAGCTCTGATATGCCTGTATATTACAATGTTGACAAAATCATTACCTGGTGGTCTAGCAGACCCCCCTCCCTATCCCTGATGTGCCCATATAATTTACAGATACTGTGTATATATATATATATATATATCCTGGTGGGCTAATCGGCCCCCACCCCTACCCCAGCAAGTAGTGCTCACCATCCCACTCCCCACCTATCCTGAAACAGAGCTGGCAACCAGCACAGCCCTCCTCACACCACCATGTCTGGACACCAACTGAGCTGTCAAGAAGGGCGCACCATACATAGTATGCGCTCGTTGATTGACAGCTTGAGTGAGCTGTCAATCAGTGAGCGTGTACTGTATACAGTAGGCACTCCTCCTTGACAGCTCAGTCGGTGGCCGGACGTGGTGGTGGTATGAGGAGGGCTGTGGTGGTTGCCAGCTCTGTTTCAGGATGGGTGAGGAGTGGGGTGGTGGGCACTATCTGCCAGAGTGGGGGTCCACTAGACTACCAGGGATATATATCTGTATATTACATGGGCACATTTGGGACAGAGAGGAGGTCCACTAGACCACCAGGGAATGATTTTGCTAATATTATAATATACAGGCATATCAGGGCTGGGGGGGGGTCTGCCAGATCACCAGGGAGTATTTTCTTTTAATATTTTAATATATGGGCACATCAGGGCTGGGGGGGTCTGCTAGACCAGCAGGGAATTATTTTATTACTATTTTAATATACGGTCATATCAGGGCTGGGGGGCCTAAAGACCACCAGGGGCGTGATTTGTATTACTAAAAGGGGATTAGGGATGGGGGAGGGTGCAACACATGTTGAGGGAGGCCTCCGAGAGTGGTACAAGTAGTCAAACCCTCCCAGAGGGCGATATTTGAAGTACCCTTAGACCAGCCTAGTCGAAGGGTACTTAGAATTTCACCCTCTGGGAGGGTTTCAAGAATACGGAATTAGGGGATATGGCAGTGTGCAGCTGCAGCATGTCCCTTAGTGCCATACCGCAGCTCATTTTGTGCTACAAGAATGGCACAAGCCCCCTTTGGTACAGGCAGCCTGCGGTTGAAACAGGCTGTGTTTGAGAATTGCTCCTGGTGCATCTTTTGGCGCAAGGCTCACTTTGCGCCATTCTGGGAGCTTTGAGAATCAGGCCCCATGACTGAACAATGTGAATCCACAGCTCAAAATCAGGAATTGCGTATATGTCATCACTTTTGAAAAAACAGCCCCCAAATGTCTCTGATACACTGTAGAAATTAAACAATGTTCTCTTTATTTCTTTTTCAGTTTTCTTTTTTTAACCACAGAAATCAAAAGCCTCTGGAGCAGATAACCTTGATCTCAGCAGGCCCTGGGGCAATGAGTTACCCTAAATATGCAAAAACAAAACTCTCAGCAGATCCCTTGGTCGCATATTAATAAATCAGATGCAGTGGAATGTGTGTCAATGTGGCTCATGGTAGCTCTGCTGCCTAGGGGCTACAGTGTAACAAAGAAACAGAATTTGTCGGCAGAAAAGGACTGCTTGGTCCACCCAGTCTGCTCAAGTGTTCCCTGCCAATTCCACCTCTGCAGACCCTAACTGGTCTCCAGTGACCCCCCCCCCAACTCTTTTCTAATGTATGGCTATGCTTTTCCGATGCATGCTTAAAGCACCCCACCATTCCAACCTCCACCACTTCTGCTGGCAATCAATCCAAGTGTCTACTACCCTTTGAGTGAAGAAATATTTCCTTACATCTCTCCTAAATTCTTCTCCAGTTTCATCACTTGCCCCCTGGTGCTCTTCCTCATTTGAAAGAGACTCACCACCTGTACCCAGTTTGCCCTTGTGAAATACTTGTAGGTCTTGATCATGTCACCTCTCTTCTCTCTTCCAGGGTGTACATTTTGAGACCCTCAGTTTCTCCTCATACATCTTCCCTTGCAAACACTGTACCATTTTAGTTGCCCTCCTCTCAACCGCCTCCACTCTGTCTATGTCCTTTCTGAGGAGTGGTCTCCAAAACTGGACACAGTACTCCAGGTGGGGGTGTACCAAGGTTTAACGTTCTACATGGTGGATTTGGGCTCATACCCTATGCTGACACACTGCAGCTGCAATACTGGGATGGGGGTCTGCCCATTATGACATGCAATCCTTTGGATGATTCGTTGTATCGAGATCCCTTCTGCTTGTCTCTGGTGGCTGTGGAACTACAGTAATCTGCTTTTTCTCAGAGTAAGGAAGGTTGTAATTTTGCTAAGAGTAGGGGATCCCTGTCTAGTGCCTTACTCCCGTTTGTATCTTAATTGTGATTGTACATTGTTTATATCTTGCTTCCTAACCCTTCTTGAATTTCTCCATAATGTGACTGTAAACATGGGATCACCACCCAGTGATCCAATATCTATGGTAAATATTAAATAAAATTCCTTTGAGTCATAAAACCATTTGAAGGAACCCAATTATCCTTGTCTGTGTGTAGATGTTAAGTATGAAATGGCAGCAATTGATTGCACATGATTCCTGTACTACCACTACCTAACTCATTCTTTTTACACCTTGACAGACTCTTGTGTGAAAGGTACTACTGTGTATAAAATCAAAATTTGTTCATTTTTTTCATTCATCCATTCACTCATTCAGTACATCATATTATAAAATGGCAAGAATAAGTCCAGAGACCTCATTGGACAACAGCTGTCATGTGACAGTACATTAAAATACTAGCTATGCACATTCAAAAACTGGATCTCATTGATCGCATTACAAAGGCTGGAAAACATCATTACCTGCAACGAGCCATTTTATAAGTACAGTAATCACTAGTAGAAAACAAGAAGTTGTTATGCCTCTGTGCAGACAGTTGGTGAGACCCCATCTGGAGTACTGCATGCCATTCTGGATACCCCATCTCCACAAGGACATAGACAGAATGGAGGCAGTCCAGAGGAGGGCAATTAAAATGGTGCAAGGTCTGCAACAGAAGCCATACGAAGAGAGACTAAAGGAGATTAATATGTATACCTTTGAGGAAAGGAGGGAGAGGGATGACATGATAGAAACTTTTAAGTACCTCAAGAGAATCAACAAAGTCCAAGAGGGTAGCATCTTTCAGAAAAAGATGTACAAGAACAATGGGACACAATTTGAAGATTGGGGAAGGGAGGCTCAGGGGCAATGCAAGGAAGTATTTCTTCACAGAGAGGGTAGTGGACCCATGGAATGGCCTTCCTGAGAAGGTTGTGGGATCAAAAACAGTGGAAGAATTCAAGAATGCATGAGACAGACATAATGCAATTCTTGTGGGGGGTAGGAAGAAGTAGGCTGTTTGTTAACTAGGATCTGCAACCTATCTAGTAGGTAGGAAAATGAGAGACTAGGTGGGCCAAGCAGTCCTTATTGGCTATCAAAGTCTATGTTTCTGTGTTTCTATTAAGCTGCTCCAAGGTGTGTATTAAAGGCTTAACAATGCACTTCCAATGGGTGTAATGACATCTGGCCTTCGGTCTCCAACCTTACTACACCCTCATAGGTCATGTATCGATTGTCCCTTAATGTACACCCCATTATGGCATATTGCTTACTAATACAAATACAACTCTGATGGGTCTGGCTGGGTAAACTGAAACCAGAACGAGAACAGTACTGTACCTGTGTACCTGGCATCTGGTGGCTGCCCCCTTCCCATTTTGCTTGTCCTGCTGTGCTGCGACCTGGCCTCCAACAGGGGGCAGTTAAGAAGGAGGATGCAGCATCACCCTCCTAAGAGAGGAGAGCTTGATCTTCCGTTCCCTGGCCAACAGCCAAGTGCCTGAGTTAATTCCTAAACCTTGATTTCCGACGCAGTAAGCATTAATGCCACTGTTGCACTAGCAGACTGTCCCACACTGAGCTTTTTTCATGATGATCTCAGCAATATTGTCTGGCAAGACGGACCACACCTGTTTTTTTAACTGTGTCTTACCTTCTACACCCCATCTCCCCTGGGTACCCACCAATCCAGATCATTCATTTGCACCCAGTACTATCACTCAATTGTCCCTCACAACCTACCTCCTGCCTGTATCTACTATGGCTTTCCCCCATGGTGGAGTCTTTGGGGTGGCTCTGAGGCTCTAGGTCAGGCAGGCTACCTGAGATGATAATCCGTCATCCAACTCGGGAGAAAGATTTACCTCTTTTGTTCCCCTCCTCTGAGGCTGACACCAGACTGATATTTTTTGACAGGCTTGTGCACTAGGGTACACTGCACATCAACATCGGTGTCTTGTTCCCCTCCACAGTCTACATCCTTAACGGTATGTGCCCCATGGTCACTGGGGACAGTATAACAGTGAGAATCCCTCCATCCTTGAAGGCAAAGAGTGTCCTCTGGGAAACTCAGTTTCCCTTTCCCAGACATCCTCTGATGATGTGAGCTTGTTCCTGAACTCAGGTTGCTTGCGCAATGAGCGATAGCCCTACTGGTGTGCTGACAGACTGGAAAGGGCCTTGCCTTTTGATGCATAGATATTTGGATGGTTAATGACAGAAGAGGACTTTTATCCATCCAGTCTGCCTATTTTTTCTACCTAGTTTAACCAGTTTCCCATTTATTTATTTTTTTGGCCACCTCCTGGTAGGTCTGTGTCCCCAATCTGGACCAACCCCCCAGCCCTATCTCTTGGCTTCTTGTGGTCTTACCTGCATTCTCCTGTCTGCTGCCATGGCCCCCCCAATGGTGGGGTGCAGCAGGACCCCCAGCTGCTGTTGCACAGGAATTCCTGAGGAAGGGTGAAGGGTGTTAATTGTCTGGCCTCTGACCTCAGCTACGTGATAACTGGAGGTGGGGCTTAGTCAGAGTTAAAGTAGCACGTAGAGTTTTATTTTCTCAGAAGAAGCCAGAAGGGGAAGGAAGGAAACATATTCAATTCAGTGCTTTAGAATAACTGGTAATTGCTATTTTTCTTTTAAACTTAGATTGTGGGCTTTTAGTGACACTATACTTTCTTTGTTGTCTTTACTTATAATTGTTTCTGGGCTGTTGAAAATTTAAAACATAGTGATGGTGTAATTCTGTGCTGTCTTTAATTGTTGCAAATTTTCGCCCCCCCCTCCCCTTCCCCCAGCTCTTAATTATATGCTCTGTTAAATCTGATTGACAGGAGCTAAACACAGAGTATAGTAAGGGGTGTGAAGTAGGAGGGGCATAAGGGGGAAGAAGCCCACCCTCAGCACGACAAGTGTTTTGACTCATTTATTTATTTATTGGTTTCTTTTTCTTTAAAAAAAAAAATTATCTGAGGATCAGTGGCAGGATTTTTAGTACAGTAAATTAATAAAAAGGGAACTAGGAGAGCTTCACTAGCAGACAAGTAGTGGAACTGCAGTATAATGTGGGGAGTGGTGCAATGCAGTGGCTGTGGGGCAGCCATATTCAGGCAGACCTTCTGGACAATGAGGTGCTGCCCTATCTGCATGCATCTCTCTGGACTGCGGGATGAGGTAGCCAGACTCAGAGTGGAAGTAAACTGGGTCAGGAGTACCATCATCCCTATCCAGGGACCACCCAGTCCAATGCAACTGCCTCAAAGGATGCCGAGAACGAGGAGCACTTGGATGACAGGGCCTCAGGAGGGTTAGAGCAGTCAGGCAGAGGCACATCCCAGATCCTATTCCACTAAGAACTCATATGCCACACTGGCAAATGAGGACAACCAAATAGAGTACCCAGAGAAGTGGAAGGAAAGGATGTGGAGGTTAGCCAAGGAGGTGACCTCAGCGGGGAAAGCAGTGGACCTCAGAGGAGGAGGAAGCGAATCCTGGTGGGGGACTCCATCATAAGAGGGATCCAGCTAGGAACACAGGAGGGGGAGGACAGGGAGGTGAGGTGCCTACCAGGTGCCACGGCATGGAGGGATGGAAGGAAGATCCTGGGGATCACTGGGAAGGCAAGACAGGAGGGTGAGCTGGATGTCATTATCCACCTAGGTACTAATGACCTGGCAAATGGGGAGCCAAAGGAAGTTCAGGAAGAGTTTGGGAAACTGGGAGGGTTTCAAGCAAGTAGCTACTTCTGTCACTTTCTCAGAAGTACTACCTGTGAGAGGCAAGGAGAGCATAGGAGTGCATGCACTAGGAACTTTAACTCATGGTTGAAGAACTGGTGCTGTGAAGAAGGGTTTGTTCATTGGTGACTGGGGACCCACCTGGAGAATGGAGGTTTGTTCAAGCCTGACGGCCTGCATCCATCCTGGAGGGAATCCAAGCACTCAATGATAAGTTTAAATGCTACATTGACAAGCATTTAAACTAGCAAAGGAGTGTGCAGGCCAGCAAGGAGGGTACCTACTTGCTCACCCTCCACAGCTAGCAGTGGAACCAGTGAACCAGAGGAGGGGCTATCTCTGCAAAGCAGTGTGCAAAAGATGGAGATTAGTGCCCAAGAGGTGGATAAGCAGAAAAGGGGCAAAATTCAGCAGAAGGGCAGACAGCAAGGAGAACCGGGATAAATGACAACCAAGGAAGGGGCTGGAATAGAACAGTGAAACAGTCTAGGAGGTCAAATCATGGAAAGCCATTGTGCAAATGCCAGGAGCCTTAGCAACAAGATGGAAGATCTGAGGCTGTCATGGTACAGTCAGATCTGGACATTGTGGCCATCACTGAAACCTGTGTAATGATAACCACGACTGGGAGATGGCCATACCCGGCCACAACATATTCAGAAGAGACAGAGCAGGCAGGAAGGAGGGGAGTGGCACTGTATGTGAAAATGACATAAGGGCCACAGAGATCCAGGAGGAACAAAATGGGGAGAGATACTGTGGGTTAAGCTGGAAAGGAAAATGGGGACAGCCATCCACACAGGGTGTGGTCTGTAGACCACCAGCCCAGGAGGAAGAAACAGATAGGAGCTTGATGCTAGCCATCCAAAGGATGGCAGACAAGGGTGAGGTAGTACTGGTTGGAGACTTCAATATTCCAGACGTGGACTGGAGCATCCCAGCAGCAGCATCAACTGGGAGCAGATTTATCCTCGACTCCAGGGTGCCTTCCCAAGCAACTGGTCATGGAACCAACTCGGCAGAAGGCACACTGGACCTTCAGCTCACAAACAGGGACAGTGTGATGGGGTAACAGTGGGGAGCACCTGGGAAACAGTGACCACCAGTCATTGTGGTTTGAAATCACAGAAAGAGCAGAACCAAACCACACAAAAACACGTATCCTGGATTTTAGGGGGGCAGACTTTGGGAAAATGGGGAGATACTTGAAAGAGGCATTAAGAGGCATGGGACAGGAATCAGGGGTTGAGGAACAGTGGGCAGTATTTAAAATGGGGATTACAAGAACAACAGAATTATGCACTACACAGGTTAGCAAGAGGAAAAGGAAGAGGAGACCATTATGGTTTTCCAAAGAGGTAGCAAAGAAAGTGAAAGCCAAAAAGACTGCATTCAGGCAATACAAAAAGACACAGGCAGAAGGGGATAGGGAGAAGTACCAGGAGAAGCAAAGGGAGGCAGGGAGGTCAGTAAGGAAGCCAGCTCAGACAGAAGAACACATTGCAAAATCAGTGGGTAGAGGGACAAAACCTTTTACAGGTACATAAGTGAAAAAGAAAGACAAAGGAGGGATAGTGAGACTGAAGGGGAGGATGGGGCTGCGGAGGATGACAACAGTAAAGCTGACATATTGAACAGGTATTTCTGCTCAGTCTTTACTGGGAAGAGAGGGTAATGGGTCTGAAGGGAGTACAAGAGGTGAGAATGGTGCAGAAATGGACACAAGTCCCTTTACACAAGAAAGGGTCCTGAAGGAACTGGAAGTAACAAGAGTTGATAAAGCAATGGGGCCAGATGGGGTGCACCCAGGTCCTTAAAGAACTAAGAGAGGTGGTGGCTGAACTCTGGCTATCCTGTTTAGCCAATCACTGGAAACAGGGAGGTACCCAAAGACTGGAGGACAGCAGATGTAGTCCCTTATACAAAAGTGGGAACAAAGAGGCAGCAGAGAACTACAGACCAGTCAGCCTCACCTCGGTAGTGGGAAGATCATGGAAGCACCACTGAAGGAGAGATTGGTGGAACATCTGGCTGTCAATGGACCACAGGACCCAAGGCAGCATGGTTTCACCAGGGAGGTCATGTCAGACCAACCTCGCTGAATTTTTGACTGGGTGACTAGGAGGTGGATCAGGGAGGGCAGTGGACATGGCCTATCTGGACTTCAGCAAGGCCTTTGACACTGTGCCACATAGTAGACTATTACACAAACTGGGGAATATGGGTGTGGGCAGGACAGTAGTGTGGTGGGTAGGTAACTGGCTGGGTGGCAGGACACAGAAGGTGGTGGTAAATGGCTGTCACCCACAGGGGAAGAGTGACCAGTGGGGTACCACAGGGATCAGTGCTGGACCGGTCCTATTCAACATCTTCATCAGTGACATTGCTAGGACCTAGAAGGCAGAATTTCACTGTTCGCTGATGACACAAAGCTCTGTAACAGAGTAGACACACCAGAGGGTGTAGACAGAATGAGAAGCGACCTGCAGAAACTTGAAGAACGGTCAGGGGTTTGGCAGTTGAAATTCAATGCAAAGAGTGCAAGATAATGCATATGGGCACAAAACCCTGGCACAATATATCAGTTGGGGGTGAGGATATAGCATGCACCAAGCAGGAAAGGGATCTTGGGGTTGTCATCTCTGATGACCTCAAGGTAGGGAAACAGTGTGACAAGGCAGCAGGTAAAGCAAATAGGATGCTGGGATGTATAGGCAGGGGCATCACCAGCAGGAAAAGGAGGCCATAATTCCGCTATACAAGACACTAGTGAGGCCCCACCTGGAGTACAGTGTACAGTTCTGGAGACCATACCTCACGTAAGGACATAGACAGGGTAGAGAAGGTTCAGAGGAGGGCAACAAAGATGGTGCATGGATTGCATCACAAGTCCTATGAAGACAGGTTGAAGGAACTGAACATGTACTCCCTGGAGGAGAGGAGGGAGGGGATATGATAGAGACATACAAGTATCTTACAGGGAGGAACAGGGTGCAGGAAAACACTATTTTTAAGCGAAAAGATGTTCCAGGACTAGAGGGCATGGGATGAAGTTGGAGGAGGACGATTCAGAGGAAACATGAGAAGAATTTCTTCACAGAACGGGTTGGTGGACAAGTGGAACACCCTGCCAGAGGAAGTGGTGGGGGCTGAAACAATCACGGGATTTAAGAATGCATGGGATAGACATAAAGGAATTCTGGAGGTCAGGGGTAAGGGGCAACAGACTTCTAGGAAAACAAACTGAACTTACAAGCTCAAATAGGCAGACTGGGTGGGCCATAGGCCCTTATCTGCTGACACTGTCTATGTATCTATGTATCTATGAAGCTTTCCACATTGCCAGTGGGGGGCCTGCAAAGGGTCGGTCCATCATTCTACCCCAGCCTACTGCTCTTTCCTCCACTTTTCTCTCCTTATTCGAAACGCCAACCTGGAAAGTGATGCAAGCATGCACACAAGTGTGGTATGTGTCATGCACTGACATCACCCCTCCCACTGTGTCGCTCTCGGGTGTTGTAGTCACCCAGGTGGCATTAATGCACCACGGTTGGCTGCCCTCCCTCCCTTCCCAGAGGAGAAGAGCGTCCTCTGGGATGCTCGATCCTCCTCACCCCAGCTGGCTCCAGCAACTTGGGCATGCTTCCAAACTCAGGTCATCGGTGTTGTTAGCAGTGAGATTCCCCTCTTTTACTGACACTTTGTAATCCTGCTGCCTCCTAACTACCCTTTTTCTATCCATCCCTTTTGGAAATGAGGAGCGACTTGGGGAAGCCTGAAGAGTGGTCCAAGGTGTGGCAGCTGAGGTTCAATTCAAAGAAGTGCAAAATAATGCACCTGGGATGAGGGAACCCAGAAGAGAGCTACAGGAAGAAAGGGATATGTGTGTCGTCATTTCAGACAACCTAAACATGTCTAAGCAGAGTTCAAAGGCTGCAGGGAGGGCCAGTGGCATACTAGGGTACATAGACAGCAGTATCACTAGCAGAAGGAGGGAGATGGTGATTCCATTGTATAAAACACTAGTGAGGCCTTAACTAGAGTACTGTGTGCAGTTCTGGAGGCCACATCTTCATAAGGACATTGACAGGTTGGAGGTGGTCCAGAGAAGGGTGACAAAGATGATACAGTGCTTGTACCAGAAAACATTTGAGGAGAGATTAAAGGACCTCAATATGTACTCGCTGAAAGAGAGGAAGGTGCAGGGAGACATGAGAGAAACCTTCAAGTACCTTAAAGGCATAAAAAAGGTGCAGGGGGCAACATCTTCCATTATAGGAGGAGTACAAGAATGAGGGGTCATGATATGAAATTGGTAGGTGGCAGGATAAGGGGAAATGTGAGGAAGTTTTTCTTCATGGAAAGGGTGGTAGATGCATGGAATAGTCTGCCACAGGAGGTGGTGGCAGCGAGCACAGTGGAGAGATTTAAACATGCATGGGACAGGCATAAGGGAACCCTAGACATGGGAAGGAGAGGAGAAAGACGTTGATCAAGTGGGGTCAGAGGCTACAAACAAGGGTAGGACTTACAGGCAGACTGGATGGGCCTAGTGGTCCTTACCTTGCTGACAATTTCTATGTTTTTATGATTTTATTCTAACACAGAGCCAGCGTTCACCACTGTGTGGTGTAGTCGTTCCACTGGTTCATAACTCTCTTTTTTTTTTTGGTTTCATTTGCTGTTTATCTCCTTCCTTCTTTGCTGGCCCCCTACTGGGTGGCCCTCCCCATTTCAGTCACCCATTATCTCTGGGTCTTGTCCATGTTTTCCCATGACGTGCCCTTATGGCAGGGTCACGGGAACTTGCATGTGCTCCCCTGAAGCAGAATCCATTGCTGTGCCCAATTGGTGCTACCAGGCCTGTGGGAGGGCTGCTTGTCATCCTGCTCCAGCAGGATTTTTTTTTTTACATCGTTTGTCTTGCCCAGGGGTGCTGATGTGAAGCATCTGTCAACATCCCTCACCATTCTGGGTCTTCTGCCTGCTGTGACACTTCTGTTCCAATAGGTGTCACATGCACTGAAGGAGCCCCCCCGGGCAGAGTAGTTCTTCAGATGCTTGATCCTCTCCCTTCTGGATGACCCTCAGCAGCTCAATTTCACTCCCTAGCTGGGCTGCTGGCGTAGCAGGTGGCAGCACTACCAACATGACACTAGGCCATCTCTGTTTTTGAATTTATGGACTACAATGAAGTTTTCCATGCAAGGCTTCTGCTCAACTGATGTCACTGAATTTTAGAACATCTAAGTAATTAAAAATAAACACTGTGTGAGGAAAAGAGCTGCATTAATAAGGGACCCTAAATAAGGAAAAATAGGACTATTTGAAAACAAATAAGCAAAAGCATGATTTAGTTATTTATTTATTTCAAATGTTTTATCAGGAAGGACATGCTGAGCTGGTAACAGCTCATTTCAAGATGCATTCTGGGGGGTTGGGGGATGTGGAGAAAACAATACAAGATATACAAATGAAAATAATATATTATAATGTGTAACTAAGTAAAAATAAAATACAATGAATAAAATTACAATAAAAAGTAAATACATTACAGTTGTGCAGTCACAATGTACAGGCAGATAGTCAGGGCAACACAAAATAAAGATGTGAAACAATGCAAATTAAGGTACAAGTGCAATACAGTCCAGGGAACAAACACTAGATAAGGAGCAGATTAGTACCACTGAAGGAGTGAGGGTTATCAATGCCAGTGCAGTAAGCTACAGTAGGTACAAGAGCAGAATATAGCCAATGAGAATCACTAAATAAGAGCAGTTTACAGCCACAGATACCTGGGGCCTAGGGTAGGGAGAACATTGCTCACGATGGGGAAGGGTGTGTGCCATGGGTGAGGGCACCAACAAAGCAGGGAGGGGAAACACAAGGGACAGGAATAATTGCAGGAGAGGGTAGTAAAGTCACGAAGATGGGACTTATGGGGGGAGGAGAAGAATGATGGTGAGCAAATAGACATGGGAAGAGAAGATCAGAGCTTAGGAAAACAATACAAGAAGACAGCTTGGCCTGTAGATGTTTTCACGGAGGGAAGGGGGAGAGAGAATGAGAATCAGTGTTCTGAAGGGGATAGGAAGAAGGGGGGGATAGGAAGGTGGAAAGGTACTGCAGGTAGGTAGGGAGAGAGCCAAACCAGAATTTGGTGGTGAAGGAGGCACAGTGGGTGAGGTATATGACATTGAGGGGAGGGAAGAAGAGAAAGGAAGGAGTAGAGACAGTAGTGATGTGTACAAGGGGGCAATCCAAGGCAAAACAGCAGAATAAATGAAAGTGGGGATCCAGTCTGGCAACAGCCGTACTGTAGACAATGTCTCTGTAGTCAAAGATTAGAAGGATCATCTTCATAACTACCTATCCGCAGTCAGCAGGGAATAGAATACTGGATTTATTTCTTCAGAGCACACCCAGTTTGGGGTGGCTCTTGAAGTAAATTACATTAATGTGCACCGAGAAGTCAAGGTGATGATCTAGCCAGACCCTAAGATACGTAAAGGAGGATACATCCTTAATAGCAGTACCATCAAGAGTGTGGAAAGAGAGGAATGAGAAAGTCTGGCATGCCTCTGCTGGGAGCCAAAGGTCATGGAGACTGTTTTCTTGGTGTTGAGATATCGAAGGTTGGAATGGAACCAGAACTGAACACTGTCAAAATCCTGCTGTAGGTGGACAACAAGGTCAATAGCAGAAAAACCACAGGCAAACAGACCAATATTTTCTGTGTACATGTGGATGGGCTCAGAGGAACAGGCAGAGGGGAGGTAATTCAGGAATATGGGGATGAGTATGGTGCCCAGGACAGAACACTAAGGAATGTCTGAACATACAGGGAGTAGAGGGAAAAGGATGTCTCCGATATGAACATGGTTGAAGAGGCAGAGAGCACTGCTGCCTTGAGCTTGTTCAGGAGAAGGTCGTGGGGACACAGAGTAGAAAGCTTTGGCCAGGTTAACAAAGACAGCGGAAGTGAGCTGTCCCTGGTCATTACTAGACAAGATGGAGTTGATGAGCAGAAGGAGGATGGTGGATGTGGAGTGGGACTTCCTGAAACCAGACTGGAAGGGAGTGAAAAAGGAGGAAGAGTTAAGGAATGGGGAGAATTGTGAGAGGACAAGATGTGCTGGGAGCTTGGCCAGGGTGGTGAGGAGATAGATGAGTCGATAGTTTATAAGAGAGGAAGATTCATCTTCTTTAGAGAGGGTTATAACAGCAAACCATTTCCTAGCATCTAGGACTGAGGCAGAGAAGGAGGAGAAGTTGAGGAGGGTAATAAAGATAGCAGTTGTAGGCACAGAAAGATGCAGAAGTTTAGAGTCAGGGCCACAGAACTTGAACCCTTGTGGGGGATTGGGCTTAGAAGGGCCGTGAAAGAGGTAAGGGGCATGGTAGAAGAGAAGGAGTGAAAGGGAGGAAGGGAAGGGAGGAGGAGGGAGAAGGAGAGAAAAGGCACAGGTGGTGAAAAATGACTTGAAGAAAGAAGCAAAGGAAGCAAGTCAGTGATGTGACAGTTACCAGTGTTGAGGACATGGGGTGGGGATTATGTCAGGTGGGGAGAAGCAGGAGTGTACAACTTTCAAGAACTTGGATGTGCGATCAAGGTTGCTCTGGAGTGTGGATGCAAAGTATTCAGATTTCACAAGTCTGGTGACCTTAGTGCAAGCATTGCAAAGGGTCTGGTAATGTAACAGGGCAGCAGGGGAACTGGTTGATCTTATGGGGCTTCCAGGCTAGGCAGAAAACTTGGCAGAGCTCCAGAGACAGTGGGAACCCTAGACCCTGGGTTTCCTCCGGGGGGCATGGTGGTCCCAGACAGCCATAAATTTGGTATGGAAAATTCAAAGGCCAAATTGATGTCAGTGACTGTTGAGGTGTGAGACTAGTCAGTGGTTGACAGGTTGGCATGGAGGAGGATAAATCCAGTGACCTGAAGGACAGAAGATGGACGATTTTTATGAAAATCGTTTGGGTGATAGATCTTGACAACTCAGTAAACCATATGATAGAAAGATATCTGACTCCACAGTTCAGTGCTGTTGAGAAGAGAGAGCCCAGTCCAGAAGAATGTGGTTTAAGGATTTATGATTAATGGCCAGTGTCCTGGATCAGTTGGGATGACTGGAGTTATTTAACATTTTGAAAAAGTTTTTTGCATAGAGGTGGAGAGCCAATTAATATTAACATCACCACGTACCAGCAGCTCACCAGAGGAGGAATGGGAGCAGATGGATGAGAGGAGTTCAGTGACTACAATGGTAGATAGGCCAGGACAGCAGTACACCCCTGCAACAAAAAGAGGGACTGAGAATGGGAGGGTTAATTTGAGGAGGAGCAGCTCATAACCAGAGTGGGGGGGAAGAGACTGCTAATGCAGGTGCAAATTGGATGCTGATGAATAAGTAGACTGCAACATCACGTCCCTCCTGGGAAGTATTAAAGGTGATGGGAAACAATTTTTACACCTCTAGATGCCCTCCAGTTCTTTCATTGGCTACTCAGTATTCTGATAAGTTTTGACCTTTTTTGTTATATAGTATTAATGATCTAATTTTGTTGCCTTTTTAATTACCCTGAATATCACTCTCCTCTGCATTTGCTGCCTTCTCTTTTCATATTGTATGAATATTCTATGACATCACAAACTCCCAGTCCAGGCCATTGAGATGAACAGCATGAAATGGGAGTTACTGATGTCAAAGAATGTCTTAGAAATATGAAAATCAAGAGCAGTAGCTGGTAAGGAGAGTGGAACTCTATGTAGATCTGAGGGCACCCCAAAGCTAGATTATTTATCAAAAAAATAATCAAAGTATATCAGAATCCGTCTTTCGGATGAGACGTTAAACCGAGGTCCCATCTGCCTGGATTGGTGATAGTTCAGGTGGATGTTAAAGATCCCATGGCACTTATCGATAAGAGTAGGAGAATTTCCCCGGCGTCCTGGCCAAATTTCCCTCATTCACTAAAAATACCATCAACAGCATAATCTGGTTCAAGGTCAGTTGGCATTCATCTGTATGGGTCGTGCCTGAAAATCGGCAGGATTTGTCTAGTGCACTTACCCGGTCAACAAAAACTAAATAAAAAAAAAAAAAGAACACCTAACTGGCATGGAAAGGGAGACAGAAGGGAAGTTAACTATGTAAAAATCATTTCCTAGCTCCTTTAAGCAAACTCCACACATGCCAAAATTTACAATTATAGTAAACAACAGGGTTTATGCTCCCTTTAAAATGTTTCAATGAATTATCATGAATTAGGCAACAATATCTAAACCACATGCATGTGGGACAAGATTTACGTGCATAAAACAACATGGTAGCATATTGTGCTTTTGGAATGGTGCTGTATCTGCTAATGAGCTTTCATGTCTCATAGCAGATATCCTTTTAATGGGTGACATGGTTAAGTGATGTTGTTATCCTGTTATTCTACACAGAACAGAACAAATATCACAGAAAATACGTGTTTTTCAATGTTACAGAAAACAGCAGATTTCATCAAAAATAACCTTATATGGCATGTAGACAGTGAAGTAGTGACAGGAAGTCACCTATAGCAGGGGCAAAAGCTTAGAAATGCAACATGCTGAGGAGATTGGAAAGTTCTCATGTTATTCAGTGCAGAGCTGTACAGAATTTTCAAATTCCTTTTCTGTCCGAATCCCATGGAATTACAGAAATTCCATTTAATTTCATGTAATTACAGAAATTCTATGTAATTCCAACTCCATGGAATTTTGCCAGAAACAGAATTCTGAAATTCTGGAAATGGAATGTTTGTGAAATATTCTGCAGTTTATGTAAACTGTGTGTAACCCACCCATGGGGTGGGGTGACCCAGTTTTCACTCCCCTTGCCCATTTAGAAGCCTTGAGTTTAGGTCTGTAGCCACAGCCCCAGTAGATGGGGCCTCCGTGGGTTGGTGGTTGTTGTCTGGGGGGGTGTGAGCTAGAAACTCGACTTTTGGCACCTTTTAGGAGGTTCCCGCACTGAGGATTTGGCATGCTGGAGCAGGGCTGATTGCCTGCTCCTGCCAGTTTGTGCCCCATTGGAGGATCTGGGTCTTGAAAAGCAGCAGTAGTACGGTGGTGTCGGCACCCTGTGGTTAAGTGCTCCCGTGAGTTATGTGATGTGAACCTACAACACTGGGTATAACATCGGCAGTATGTCTGCTCCACCAAACCATTATGGGAGAGCTGGAGACTGGGAGTTCAAGTTGGGGAACTATGGAGCCGTGCAGTTTGGAGGGACAGTGTGCCTACGCCTTGAGTCCTGGCCCAGTTCGGCCATGTGGCATACAGCAATGCCAGTAGTAATTTTGTACAGTAGAGCAAGCAAGAGCTTGAGTGTGAGGATGACCGCCTTGGGGAGGTGGAGGATGTCACCCTTGAAATCAGTCAGAGGAGGTGAAAGTAGAGGGAGCCCTGTGTGGTGGTTCCCTTTGTTTGCCTTCATGACTGCACGAGAGGGAATGGAGTCTAGGAGCTGCCCTCTTAGAGCCATCCCATGAGGTTTTAAAGCTGCTGAAATGTGAGGCCTTGGTCTCCAGAGCTGCTGCTGCATGACCCTAGTTTGTGGCCCTCCAGCCCAGAGAATGAATATGGTAGGAGGGACTTCATGACCACGGATGAACTACTGAATCAACTGAAACTATCTCAAATGTAGGCTCCTGTAGCCTGGAGACATGAATTTTGTAAATATGTTAAAGTCTGGCCAGCTTTATTATTAAATGGAATCCCCCTGTTCAAGCAAGATCACTTGGGAGGACATTCCGTTATTGTTATCAAGGGCATAGCTACTGATACTCCAAGTAAACCATGTCGTACCAAGTTTAGTAGCAGGGGATAGCAATCAAGCTGGCCAGCATTGCACTGCCCTCTCTAGTCCATCACATTTAAATTCCTTTGTTTGTCTTTGCAGGCCTTTTCTTCTCTCTTCTCTTTCAGCTTTGGTTTGGGGGGGGTGGCAGTGGACCACGGACATTGAAGCTGAAGGTCTCAATTAGGCACGCATGGTCCACCTGCATAGTGATTGGCTGTGGCTTCTGATAGGGGGTGTGGCAAGTCTTTGATGGTGAGTTTAAATGCCCCAGCAAAGTTTGAAGCCATACTATTAGTTCAATTGTAGTGGGAGTGAGAGAAGCAGTAAAAGAACTGAAGTGCAGCAGACGGAAGAACAGACTTAGAGCCAGCTGAAAGAATGAAGACTTCATGTAGAGTGGCAAGTGAAGCAAATCTGCCTATCTGCAGGGGGGAGAGAAGAAATTTCTGCCATTGTCTTGGACTCATGGTGCAGTTAGTGGCTTCTACCAGTGGGCAGTGAGCACCACACTATCAGCACAGACAGACAGCAGGTCTAGTGTGGCAATCATCTGAGTGGAGCCAGGAACCTTGGACTTGAGTCATGGGGGGCAGGCATGAACAAACAGTAAGGGAGGGGGTAGCAGTGTGGCAAGTTGGTGTACAAATTTAAAATGCTTGGCTGCACCCTTGATTGTCATGTAGTTGCTGCTATGCTTTGTGACTGTCCTAACCAGTTAAATCCCCCACAGCCTGGGATACGAAGAACTGGCACCCCCTGGCACCGAAGAACTCCTCTCAATGAAACCATCAGCCAGTAAGACATTTCATTTCATTTTTATTTCATTCTTATTTTATACTGGAAAGGCATGTGGGCAAAATTGCCTGTTTTCACAAGCGTCCAGTTGTCAGGTTGTAACAGAGGTGGATATATACACTTTGTACAAACACATGGTTCTAAATATACAAAATAAGACAACAATGTACCAAGTAGGATAATTAGGCATAAGAACATGTTACTTATGTTATATATTTGAGCCTAGTAAGTGTTTTCTGCTTTGTGACCCCCCTCCCAGCATGTACCATCTGACATACCCCTAGACATGTAGATGGGGGGGCTTGCAAATGTGGGGGCTTGTCTGGGATCTCAGTTTTGGGAGATGCCTGGACTCTTTTCCTACCGGCTGTATGGGTGCTACGTGAAGACTGAAGTACTGGCTGATGTTTTGCACTGTGGAAGCCCTGGAATTTCCCATCATTTTGTATCCTGTAGACACTGGGGAGTCTGAGGGTGTGCTGGTTGCTGGACTGTACATGTGCTATTATGCAAATTACCCTGTGGGAGTGCTTTCACTGGATCTGAGCAGGGAGGGTAGCACGTATGGCCCGCTGCTGGACTCTTTGTGGTGTGGAACAAATTTAATATTATTTATTCATTTATTAGAAATTGATATCCAGGAAAGGCACACTGAGTCGAAGCTCATTTCCAGGTGCGACCTGGGTACAGAACATACAGAGAAATGAGAAGAGTTACACAAAGTAATTTCAAAAAGACACAGTATACACAACCGTATTTCATATAGTACATGAAATTTTTCATTCACAATAAAGTCAGCCAGTATACAGAAGTAATATTCTGAACTGCTGCAAGAATTCTATCTTCAGGTGGAAGGGCTTCTGGGAAATATTGGAGAAATTGGGGTGGGGGTGGGGAAGGAGCCTAAGGGTTTTTATGGATGAAAAGAGGAGGCCTGGCACAGGTCAGAGGAAGGCTGTTACAGAAGGGAGGCCAGTGCAGAAAGGCAGCTTGGCCGGAGATATTTTGTGGGCAAGGGGTGTGAAAAGTGCGCAAGTCCCTGTGTCAGAGAGGGTAATCAAGGGAGTTTACTGGGGTCATACGGAAAGTGAGGTGGGGGGGAGGGAACCAAACCAGAATTTTGCTATGAGGGAGATGCTGTGGATGTTTTTTCTGTGGGAGAGTGGGGCGAGACAGAGTGGAGCATAGAGTGTGCAGTGGTGAGTGCATGGAAGGGGGAGGCAGTGTCAAAGTGGCAGAAAGAATTGAGTAGAATGTCCAGTTTGGACAGAGACAAGATTGGGGCTATTTCATAAACAATATCTGTGTAGTTTAACACTGGCAAGATTGTTTTACGTACAAGCTCGCACAGGGTGGGAAGGGGTAGCCTGGCTTTGTGCCAATAGAGGATGGCAAGTTTTGGCGGAGTATGGCACAGATAGTCTCAATGTGAGTGGAAAAACTAAGGTGGCTGTCCAGCCAGACACCCAGGTACTTGAAGGCTGGGACCAATTCAAGGGCAGAGCCATCCAGGGTGGTGATCTCGGGGGTCAAGCTTCTGTCTTGATCCAAAAACCATGGTGACCGTTTTATTGGTATATAGTTTTAGCTGGTTTCAAGGAACCAGGACTGGACTCGGTTGAAGTTGGCCTGGAGATTGGGAAAGACGCTATAGTTGGAGTGGCCAGAGGCAAAGATAATAGTGTCATTTGCGTAGAGATGCACCTTAGAGGAGAGGCAGGCAGAGGGAAGGTCATTTATGAAAAGAAAGAAGAGGGTGGGGCTGAGGATAGAGCCTTGGGGGACACCAAATAGGATAGGGAGAGGAGGGGAGAGGGTGTCGCCTATTTGAACTGACTGTAGTCTATTTAGGAGGTATGAGTAGAACCAGTCAACAGTTGGTTGGGCTATGCTAGAGGAGCTGAGTTTATGGAGTAGCAGTGGGTGTTGGCAAGCTTGAGACTGTACATTGCCCTGTCTGTGGAGAGTAGTGGACATTTAGAGTGATGGCTTCTGCCCCAGAAAAATCAGAGGTTACCATTCCAGCTGCCATGCTGAAATGGCTTTGGAGTATTGCAGAAAAGACTACTGATGCTAAGTGCGTGTTTTGTCATATAAAAGCCCCAGGAGTGATCCTCGAGACCATCTGTTGTGAGTGCCAGAAGAAGACAACCAGAGTGTACATTCCTAGATATTTTCCTTGGCTGAATGGGCTAGGAGGATCAGTGGTGTCATTGGAGTCGGTTTTGTACACCTTGGATGAGTTGAAGGTGGCTGCCACCGCAGGTGTGTATTCACTGGCCAATTCTTCACCCATGGCTCCACTGGTGAGACCTATGCCTGAAGTCAAGCCAGTGGTCAAGGAGAAAACTAAGGGATGGCCAGGTGGAGTGGCACAAGTCCAAGTTGGAGGTACTATTATTGGGTCCTACTACTCCCACTTGTCGGAGACATGGCCATGGGTGTGGTGCGGAATTAAAACTGCTGAAGCCTGAAGATTTTTCAAAGCCTGCTCGGAGCTTGCCTCCCATGCCCCTTTCAACCCAGGGTGCAGCTACCCTAGCAAGGTGGAGCCGGATAAAGAATCGGAGAGAACCCCAAGTGCTATTTTGCCATCTGTAAAGTCTGCTGAACCCTTATTTGAACTTTACCTGCTTGAAAGTGCTAGCCATGTCAGCGACGGGGATTTGGACAGGGATAGCACCACGGAGAAGGAAACATTGTATGTCATGCCCTCAAGGACCGTCCCAGTTTAGGTGACAAGTGCCAGCAAAGGAGAGGGTTGTATGAGGCTGTGAAGGATGGCGATTCCCAAGTAAGATGCTATAGGGAAAGAGTGTGGTTGGCCAATGGTTAGGCCCCATGGACCAGGGTATGTCAACTTCCCGAATGGCCCCAGCCAGAGTGAATTATCCATAAGAATATCAGGCAAGATCATGTACAGTTTTATTTTTTATTTTTTTTGTTGACCGGGTAAGTGCACTAGACAAATCCTGCTTATTTTCAGGCATGACCCAGGGGAGGGGGATACAGATGACTGCCAACTGACCTTGAACCAGATTAATCTGTTGGTGGTATTTTCAGTGAATGAGGAAAATTCGGCCAGGACACCGGGGAAATTCCCCTACTCGTCAGAGGGGGAACCTCTGTCCAAGATGGCGGATGCACCCTTTCCTTCTGAGGAGGGAGCTATGGAGGTGGGAGATTTGGTCTCTGTTCCTACCTCTGAACAAATGGAGACCACGATGCCAACAACTGATGTTTTGCCTGTTGCTTTTCCTACTTCAACTTTAAGTTCTGCTGCTCATACTAAGGCTGCTATACCTAGCCCTCTGCTTACTACTTATGGAACTGACTTGCTGACCTGCGTGCCTACAGTCGACTTACTGGAGGATTTTACTTCATCTGATTCTGAAAACCACTGTTTGACAGCACAAGAGATCCAGGAGCGTTTTGCAATGGAGGAGCGCTGTTTTACTAGTGCAAAACTGAAAATGCACAGAGATATGCAACACCTGAGAGCCGACAGCACAGATGCATCTTCCACTCAGGTGGAAGTTCTTGAAGATTCACCTGACTTGTCTCCTTTACTGCCTGTTGCTGTGACAGGCTCTGACCCGACTAGTGCATCGGGAGCTGAAGCCCTACTGCCTGCTCCCCTGCCGCCTGCAGTACAAACAGATTTGGTTTCCTTTTCACAACCTGCTTCCATTACATCACAGAGTTCCTCACATGTACAAGACTTATCTACAGTAAATGCTCCCCTGCTACCTGCAGTACAAACGGATTCATTTTCCTTTTCACTACCAGCTTCTATTTCATCGCAGAGCTCCCTACATGTACAAGAATCATCTACAGTAAATATTAATAAAGAACCTACCTGGACTGTTGAATCGGCGCTGGGAGCTGCTGGCTGGGTCCAGGGTACTGTCCCAGGAAGTTGGAAGTCTGGTCCGTCTCCAATTCGGTTCCCCCGGCCTGAAGATTTTCCAGAGCTACAGAGCAAGATAGGTGCTTCAAAAGTCACTACTGACCCCTTGTGTCTCCCTCATGAACTGGAGCTTACACAGAACCCTGTGTTGGATTATCTGAAGGGTTCTCCTACTCAGATTCCTCTTTCTACTATTTCTGTAGAGGCTCTGGCTCCCCACCACCACAGGCCCCAAAATTTCGGGACCAAACCGCTCATATTCTTCTTTCTTTAAATTTCCAATCCAGGCTGCTAAGACACAACGCTTGCCCGCTATATCGAAGGCCTGAGCCACCTGATTGGGTCTATGTGGCACGACGCTTCTAAAGGATTCTTTAAAAATTTTTTCTCATGAAATATATGCGTTAATTCATATCTCTGGTGAAACCACGTTTGACATTAGTTTCCAAACATCTAGGGGACTGGAACATTTTGGGTCAAAGTATAATTCTCTGCGGACTACTGCATTATGGACCCCATTTCAAGCTATTCCTCTTTCTAAACCCACTTTTAAGGCGATCACTATTCTGTTTTGTAATGAGGGAGCTGAGGTGGAGGATGTGGTGTATTGGCTGAAACAGCGTTGTGACGTCCAGGGACAGCCTGAAGCCATTTTGGATACCGAGAACATTTGGACTGGAGGCTGGAAGTTTAAAGTCTTGTTATGATCTAATGATTCTGGGGTTGTACATCTGCCTAACTCTATTTTCATAGGCCGAGATAGGGGGGTCTTGTTCTACCTGGGTCAGCCAAAGGCTTGCTATCGGTGTGGTGACCCTGCACATCTTAGTGATATATGTGATGAAATGAAATGCAATGTCTGTGGGGAATTGGGCCACGTAGGGGCACACTGTTTGAATGAATGTAGATGTAACCTATGTGACAAACAGGGGCACACCTTTCAGAACTGTAAATGGGCTGCGCATAACCAGGAATTTCATGATGGTGGAGTGGACCAGTGCTTTATTATTACACAGGCGCAGAAGGCCCGTCTCCGGACCACCTTGGCTGTACCTCCCCCTAGGGCAGCCCAGCCCTTACTGCAGGCTTCAGTGCCTGATGTATCCTCTGAGGTCATACCTCAGATGGTTTCCTTCACAGATGACCCCCTGCCTGAGATTTCTCCTGTCTCTGATCCTGCCCAGTCTAATTTTCCTGTTCTGGACCCGGTCCCAGGTCCAAGTACTATGCCCCCCCGAGTGCTTACAAATGTCATACATAGAAGGTCACTGAGAAATAACCCTTGGGTTGCACCATCTCCCGTGAGTGGTCCAGAACCCCCCCAGTGCCCTTATCTAATTCTTTTGAACTTCTCCAACCCCCTTCTGATGACGCTGGAGGTGAGTCGGACTCTTCCTCCATAGCTTCTTCTCTCCCTGACGGCACCACTGACCCTGAGTTGCAACTTGGCACTGGCCTTTCTCAGAAGCGAAAGGCCAGAGTAAAACTTAAAGGGAAGAAGGTGGCTGGGAAAAGGAAATTGTAAAATGTATTTTTTGTCTGTTTTTCTATTTTTTTGTTGCTATGTTTCACTTTGTTTGTCATACTATTAATGTAAATAGTATGAAGCGTATGGCTAAAAGGAGATTGATTTTTTCCTTTCTACGGCTTTTGCCTCTGGGTTTAATTTTATTACAGGATACAAGACTTCATACTACACATGAGATCCGACAAGCACAACAGGACTGGTTACTGGGTCCTTCTTTTTGGTCGATAGGTCAGGATTTTTGTTCAGGACTGGGAATATTAAATAATATCCCAGACTTCCGTTTGCTAAAATTGTTTGATGTAGCCCCTGGTAGGGCACTTATTATAGATTTTGTTATTGGGTCCTGTCCTTACCAGGTGATAAACATTTATTCCCCTCAAATCAAAACTGAACGCATAACTTTATTTACTTTGCTTCGTCCTTATTTGCATACTTCCTTTCAGGTATTGTTTGCTGGTGACTTTAATTGTGGCCTGAGTCTTCAGGATAAGAGCTCCTTTGCTGCTACAAAGAAACTGTTTTGTGATTCCACAATTGGGTAAATTGGTTGAGTCGCCCACTTAACGGACTCTTATCTCTCCTTTACTACACAACACACCCTACCTTCCAAAAGGGTAAACTAGCCACACGTATTGATTATGTGTTTTCCTCTCCTACAGTACCAATTATTTCTGCTAAAGTTCAAGCGGTTGAGTTTTCTGATCATAAGCTGCTTTCTGTTGGTTTTGGTTCTGTTGTCTCTTCCCGGAAAGGTCCAGGTATTCAGAAATTCAACACATCTTTGTTGCAGATTCCGATGTTTATGCAGTCCCTCCTGTCCTTCATACAAGCCCGTAAATCTGTTTTTATTTATTATGAAGATCCTGTTCAGTGGTGGTTAGACACAAAACATGATCTGGTCACATTTTTAAAAACTTACAGTCGTTTAAAATGTAGGAGGGAATACCTAGACTATTTGCAGAAGAGGGTACATTTTCAGTCATTATTAACCATAGCATACACAACAGGGCAAGACCTTACTCAACAAATAAAAGTCCTACAGAATGATATGTTGACTTTCCAATTACGGCAATCACAACTTTATTACCAACATAAATTCTGTACTGTTGGAACACGTGATGTTATTTGTCCTTCTGAATATAATTCCCGTCAGTCTGCCCCGAAAAAATATGACGTGTCTTCTAAATTCAGAAGGGACCTTATGTTCCTCACAAACTGAGATTTGTCATATTGTAACGAAGTACACTACAGCCCTTTTTTCTCCCCTTCCTGCTGTGGCTGGTAATAGTGCGACTTTGTATAGTGGCCTTGATATCCCAGCTCCCTCACAGCTATGTCAGGACCAGGCTTGTTCTCCTATCACGGAGCAGGATTTGACACTGGCTATTTCTTCATTACCTGTACAGAGAACTCTTGGTCTGGATGGTCTCCCCTGCTGGCTTATATAAGGTGCTGGGTGACCATTTGGCCTCAGAACTTACATCTGTGTTTAATTCTCTGTTAACATGTGAATCTCTCCCTTTGGAATTTACTAAGGGTACTTTGATTTACATTTATAAACAGAAAGGTGATATCCATTCTCTAGAGAATTGGCGACCTTTATGTATGTTGAACACCGACTTTAAGCTCTTAATGAAAATTATTGTGAAGCGTTTGGTGAGGATAGCGGAGGTGGTTTTGCATCCCACCCAATCCCGTTCTGTACCTCAAAGGAGAATTTCTGATCATTTGATCCTCTTACGAGAATTATTTTCTCATGGCAATGCAGGTCTGGCTTCGGGACTTGTTGTTTCCGTAGATCAGAAGGCTGCTTTTAATTTGGTTAGGCATGATTTTTTATGGGAAGCACTTCGTTTTCTGCATGTACCTGATGTTATGGTATGCTGGATTTGTGCTTTCTATAGAACGGCTACTGTTGTGCCTGTAGTGAATGTTTGGATAGGATCCATGATCCCCCATATAAAGAGGGGTTCATCAGGGCTGTCCTTTAAGCCCGTTGTTATATGTATTTTTTCTTGATGTTTTGTTCCATCGGCTGAATACTAATTCTCAGATTCAGTCTATTTCTAGTTGTGCCTTATGCTTGCCTTATAAGGCAATCGCATATGCAGATGATGTTTGTTTTCTTGTAGCTGATGCAGCCTCAGTGGTTCATTCTCTCCGTGAGTGCTCTATTTTTGGAAACTTCTCTGGTGCTGTTTTAAATTACACTAAAAGTTTGGTTATTCGGGTCGGTTCAGCAACCTCCCCCTCGGACCATATTGGCCCGTTACGTTTAGTTGAGGGCCCTATTCGCATTTTGGGGATTTTTTTTGGGGACACAGGACTCAGATTTGTTTAACTGGAATGTTAAACTGCAACAAGGTAAGCTTCAGGTGGCCTCCTGGAACCGGGGGCAGATAGGAAAAAAAAAACGTGTTTTCTTAATTAAAAACTATTTGATCTCTACTTTCCTTTTTCTGAGTTATGTATTCCCTATTCCACGACAGCTAGAAACTGCTGTCTTTAGCTTGTTTTTTCAGGCTCTTTGGGGTAGTAGGTTAAACCCGATAAAGCAGAATATCACTTATTTACCTATCGCTGAGGGTGGCGTTTGTATGATTAACCCTTTATTATTTTTTTCTAGTATTTTTTTCACTGCAAACCTTAGGCCTTTATTGATTCATGCCCAAAGGGGGTGGGAACCTTGGTTTTATGACTCTTGCAGGATTTGGATTCATCAATGGGAAACTAATTCCTTAATTGTGTTAAGACAAACTGTTGGTATACCAGCTTACATAAAACATATGTTTTTACATCTCAAACAATGGAAGGTGTCTGTTCAGATGTTATTAAATCATTCACATAAAGTTTTATATAAGAAATTACTCCTGATGGTTTGTGCAGTATCAGTACCCTTCGATAAGTGTCCTGGTCAACACCTCCCTTCCCTTTTGTTATTGTGGAAATGTAAGAGGTTCCAGCTAAAATGTGGATTTTCTATTGGCTTTCATGCCATGAAAAGATTAATGTAAATCAAATCATAAACATAAGCAGTCCCAAGACAGAATGTGTTCTCGCTTATTATGTATTACAGAACTTGAAACTATCCCTCATTTATTTTTTGACTGTTTCTTTATCAAAAATTGGTGGTCCTTTTTGGCACAGGCATGGGATACCCCCTTGCTTCAGTCGGTTACCTATTTGAATCTTGTATACGGGGTTTTTTCTCCCCAGTGGTCAAAATGGCACCGGGACACTTTAAACCTTGTTTTTGTCTGCATTAAATGGAATATTTGGATGGTGCGTTGCATGTTTTCTTTACAGCAAAAGGACTGCTCCTATTTGGAGCTCGAAAAAAAGATTTTACAAGATTTAAAAGAAATTTATGAGCATGAACGTACTCTATACTCAGATATGACACTTTTGGAACTTTGGAAAGCTCTTCCTTGGATCACTGACTCTGATTTTGCAGTTACCTGAATGATTGTATAATACTTATCCTATGTTTCCTTTGTTTTGTATTATGCTTTGTGTACTATTGTACAATTTTTGTCTCAATAAAACTTTCCCGTACTCTTTTCAATAAGTGCCATGGGGTCTTTAACAACCACCTGAACTACCACCAATCCAGGCAGATGGGACCTCGGTTTAATGTCTCATCCAAAAGACGGTACCTCAGAAATGCAGCACCCCTCTCATGCTGCACTACAGTGTCAGTACTGGGATATTAATCCAAGTGCCAAATGTGAGAACTGAACCCACAGCCCTCTGATCTCCCGGCCTCAGAGGTGAGTGTGCTACCTACTGAGCCACTGACACTGACAGTGTATGTATTCCTATCTCACTGAAAGGGTTTGGAACATAAAGAAGAAAATCATCAGGATTGGGTGTACTGGGACACCCTGGACAAATTCTGTCAGAAACACTGGCTCAGTCCTAACAGCTCAAGGTATGCCTTGGAGAGGATCCCGAATATGGCAAAGTCTGAGTGTGCCAACTACGCCTGGGAGTGATTGACCCTGTTCAAAACCTATGCATTGATGCAGGATCTTCATGGAAGGAGCATCAAGGTGTACTTCCCTGGAGTAGATTCATTTTGCAAGGGACCACCAAACCACCACCTTGGTACTACTTTGCCTGTCAGTGCAACTAAAGATCCGCCCCCCCCCATGAAGAGGTCTTCAGAAACTAGCAAACTGAGACTGTGTTATTTAGCTTTTCTGGTGAGACAAACCCTTTGTTATTTCTACATTTACATAGTGCCATGATGATACCTTTGTTGTAGTTTTGTTTTAGTAGCATGAAGTGGGACTAAGCACCGTGGTGCTGTATGCCTTTGGGTGGGGGAGTTTTCTCAGCCTGCTGATTATGGGATTTGATTTAAAGACTGGTTATCTGCTTTACAAATCAATGTGCAGGACTTGCTTTTATCTTATTTGTACCAGTTTTTATAATCGTTAGAGTGTGCTGCCTTATGCAGTCACTGATACGTGTTCGAGGAATGCAACTGTTTAAAATTTTTACATGATTTGGGGAACCGTGAAGTGAAGGGAAAGGAGTTTAGTTGAGCAGTGTGAATGCAGCAGCTGGAAGCTGGGTTGGGGAGGTAGTTGGCAGTTAATTAGGACTGGGACACTTCCATCGAGGTGCCAGGTTGTTGTCCTGAGTCCTTGATTGGTAGGTCACCAGTGGGATGAGTTGGGCCACCTAGTGTTTGTATGTCCCGTTAGGTATTTGGGAGGGATTAGTTTGTGAGTTGGCCAGGATGTGTTGAACTCACCGTTTTGGTGGTGTCCCAGTGGACCGCAGCTTTGTGGCTTTGTAGGGAAGTGTGCATACCTCATAGAGTAGCTGGGTCCGTTAGCTGCATTAGGTGCTCACTGGGACAGTGAGCATTTAAAAACACATTTGTTCCCATAGACACCATATAGCGTCGGAACCATCCATTACTAGATCCAACTCAAAGTGGCCACCGGGAGCAAATGAGTTAAGAAGGGGGGGAAGTGTTGCCCTCCCTTGGAGTGAGGTGACTCAGTTTTCCCTCCCCTTGCCCATTTAGAAGCCTTGAGTTTAAATCTGTAGCTGCAGCCCTGGAAGGTGGGGCCTCCGTGTGCCGGAGGTTGCTGTCTGGGGGATCCAGGCTATAAATTGGCCTTTTGGCACCCTTTAGGAGGCTACTACACCAAGGATACAATGCACAGATGCAGGAGCAGGGACATTTGCCTGATCCTGCCTGTTCATGGCCCATTTGAAGATCTGGGTCTTGGGAAGCGGTGGTAGTAGAGTGACATTGGCTCCTCATGGGTGAGTGCTCCAGTGGGTGGTGGGATGTGAACCCACAACTTTGGGTGTAACATTGGAAGTATGTCTGCTCCACCAGATCATTATGGGAGAGCCAAAGCGAGGGAGATTGAGCTGGGGAACTCTGGAGATTTGCATTTGGGAGGGATGACATGCTACGCCTCGAGCCCCAACCCATTTCCACCATGTGAAGTCCAGCAACACCAGTAGTAATTTTGTATAGTAAAGCAAGCAAGAACCGGAGTGTGAGGATGACTGCTTTTGAGAATTGGAGGATGTCACCCTTGAAATCTATCAGGAGGTGAAAATAGAGGGAGCCCTATTTGGTGGTGCCCTTTGTTTGCCTGTACGGCTGTGCGAGAGGGAATGTAGTCTGGGAGCTGCCCTGTTTAAGCTGTCCCATGAGGTTTTAAAGCTGCCGAAATGTGAGGCCTTGGCCTCCAGAGCTGCTGTTGTGCGACCCTAATTTGTGACCCCCCCAGCCCAGGGAATGAATATGGTGCTTTTTGCTTTGTGACCCCCTTCCCACTTGTACCATCTGGCATACCCCTAGACATGGGGATGGGGAGGGCTTGAATAAGGATTCATTCTGTACAAACTGCAGAATATTAGTCTGCGTATTATGTCATCTGTGGAATATTATTTCACCATTTGCATAGAAATGCTTTTTGGAATTCTGCAGAATTGAAGAAATTTCAAAAAGCATTTCAGATGCATAATTGCCATTCCACATGAATTCTGTTGGCAGCATTCCACATTACGACAGTTCTGTTCAGTGATACCCCAGCACTAAATATCTGACCATAAAACAAATTAGCTGGCATGAAGCAATGCAATTTATAGGGATAATGTATGAGTGACCATACACAATAAGCCAGTGTTTCCATCAAGGGATAAAGATAACAGCATATGGACCTCGAGAGTGAAGCTGAGATGTCCATACTGTTATCTCCACCCCAATGTGGAAACACAAGGCAAGTTGTGTGTGGTCACTCATATTTTATAGTGTATGGTGGAACGCTGTTCCGCATGGAAATCCATGCCTGGAACAGGCGTTGTTATCCTTCACTTTCGGTGCGTCATGATCTTGTTGTGCTGCGCAGTGCGTCTGGTGCGGCACAACAAGATCGAACACATTCGCGCATGCACAATAGAAGCGTGCGCGCGGCAACGCAGGAAGGCGGCACTTTGGCGGCAGACACAAGTAAGCTCCCCGAGTGTTCACGAGTGGTATTTATGGTTGCCCATACACTATAAAGATTGTGTATGAGCAACCATAGCACAAACAAGGCAGTTTGCGATCTTGAGGTTTCCGTGTAACGGACCTCTCGGCTACGCCCGAGGTCTCAGGTTACCGGAAACCTCTCGATCGAATGCTTTTGCTGTATGCTTGCATACACAATCCTCTATATTTTTTACAGCATATGGTTTTGTAAAGGAAAGCAGTGAGCAGGAGCTGCGAGAGGCATTGAGTGCCACTACACAGAACGAGAGAGTGATCTCAGTGAAAATGAAAGGGATCTGCCAGGCAGGAGTCAGAGCGAGTAGGATGTGCTCAATAAAAATGAAAGTGGGCTGCCAAGCAGGAGTCAGGGTGAGCAGGTACCTAGGTGCACTTGATAATAGAACATGCACAACATCTTTAGAAAATGCACAGCAGTGTATTAACTGTGAACAACAATTTTTTGAGAGCCACTGAGTTGCATACACAGTAAGCCCTAACCACATTCTGTATCTAGGATAGTGTATGGGTAACCATACACTACAAGGCTGTTCTTCCGCTGAGTGGATACAATGCCGACTGATGACCTCGAGAGCAAAGCTCGAAAGGTCCCTAAGTCGGCATTGCATCCACAAGGAGGAGGAATAGTTGAGTAGTGTATGGTTGATATACACTGTTCTATATAGTGTATGATGGGTCCCAATGTCTTCAGTGGGCATGTAAAATAAATACATCACTCACTTTTCCCCATTTTAGATCCGCTCTGACAACCATGCTTAATCAACAACTGCCGCTGGCTGAAACACACGCATGAATCTCACACATCAGTGGACAAATCACAACAGCTGATGAAGTCCTTTCTTTTATGCCGTCCTCGCTAATGCAGAACGAAAAGTCATTCTCCATTACTGAAGACGTCACGACTACAGCAGAACAACTTTCTGCAGTGTATGGCTTTTGATACACAACCGCATTTCACCATACACTATAAAGCTGCAAATATTGAAAACTTATGTTCTAGAGTTCTAGAATATGCAGCAAAGAATTTTTGAATATAGAACACAGTATCAAAGACTATACTACTCAGAATTAAAAAAACAAAATAAAAACAAAACATGGTGTTGAAAAGTGTCATGGGGCACTGTTGGGCTGCTTCAGGAACAAATCCTGTTTTACCATTAACTTCATTTATAAAATGGCAAGAAAAAAATCTAGAAATTTAATTGGTTGAGAGATACCACCTGACTGTGATTTAAATCTCTATAATGCAAACTCTGTCATGGCTTACTACTTACATATGTATCTTCCTTTTCTGCCAGTGACTATTGCCTTCCAGTGGCAGCTCCATGAATTAAGGAGGGCCGGGACACAGGCAGGGCACAGAGGGCTTGTGTTGGGCATGCAGAGGAATTAAAATACACAGCATGTATCACTTCTGGGGCACAGCTTGAGCACAGCAGATTTTTACAGGAGCATGTGCCCTGGCTAGCCCTGTCCCAATCCACCTATGTCACCTTCATACCATCTTTCCCCGACACCTCCGGGACTCGACATGCCAGTCAGATAATTTGACCACTTTGGGTGGCCCAGAGGTTGCTGTAGGGCTGAGAGTACCAGGAGATTGTTATCAAATGGTTGACTATGATGCTTCCATCTTTTTCTTCCAATCCGTCCCTCAGTGAGCTCACCATTTATACTGTAGTCACAGGTTGGGGTTAACATTGTGAGGCACTGATGACATCAGACCTCTTCCATTGCCTTAGCAGGCTCTATTGTAGTGGGCAAGGTAGGAAAAGCTATCTCCACAGTACTCAATACACACTAGGGCTGAGAGAACTCAGTGAAGTTCTTCTGTCCCTTATTAAATGAGTACCGGAACATGGTGAAATTCTGATTTGTTCTGACTAGTTCTGATTTAATGACAAATATTTGAAAAAATGCATAAAAGTGGCCAAAGTCGGTCACATCTGACACAGAGGCCCACATGAAATCATTTAATGGATTATTTGTATAAAAATGAATGTAAAACTGCTAAACAAAAAAACAATCACTCATTACTAGCCCCTTCATGGCTGGCCTGTAATGGTGGCATATCCTGTTCAGATCCATGACATGAGTGTGCTGGGAGAGACAGAGAGAGATGGAGAGAGAGAGAGAGAGAGAAGACAGACAGACAGATAGATGCAGATACCAATATCATAGTACAACCAAACACTGCAGGCACTGCATGGCAGCTAAGATTTTTTTAAATTAATGGTGCTATGTGTGTATTATTTTGAAGGATGTTCCAGTCAGAGCTGAATAGGACAAAGAAATGGATATGAATGATCTAATGAGCAGCACTGAATTTCTCACCCCCCCTGTAATATCTGTCTCTCCTATGGATGGCACAAGTCAAAGATTTATTTTGCCAGCCTGCCCTTCCCCTGTACAGCACACAGCCACACTGAAGCAATGAAAAAAAAAAGAAACTTTTATTTAGGATTTCTGGGATTGTTAAAATGATTGTGCCCCCCCCCCATAGTTTCTCTCTCTCTCTTCTGGATGGCAGAAGCCAAATATTTATTTTGCCAGCCTGCCCTTTCCCTGTACACACACAGCCACACTGAAACCAGGAAAAAAAGAAATTCTTGTTTGGGATCTCTGAGACTGTTAAATTTCTCATGCCCCCCCAAGAATCTTTCTCCGCTGGATGGAACAAGTCACATATGTACTTATTTTGCCAGCCTGCCCTTGCCCTGTACACACAGTCACACTGAAGCCAGGAAAAAAAGAAACTTTTATTTGGGATTTCTGGGACTATTACATTTCTTGTGCCCCCCCAATCTGTCTCTCTCACATCTGGATGGCACAAGTCAAAGATTTATTTTGCCAGCCTGCCCTTGCCCTGTACACACAGTCACACTGAAGCCAGGAAAAAAAGAAACTTTTATTTGGGATTTCTGGGACTATTACATTTCTTGTGCCCCCCCCCAATCTGTCTCTCTCACATCTGGATGGCACAAGTCAAAGATTTATTTTTGCCAGACTGCCCTTGCCCTGAACACACAGCCACAATTAAGCCAGGAAAAAAAATTATTTGGGATTTCTGGGACTGTTACATTTCTCATGGGCCCAGCTACAGTCTCTCTCCCTCCCTCCCCTCTGGACAGCACAAGTCGAATATTTTTTTTGCCATCCTGCTGCCCTTGCCCTGTACACAAAGCCACACTGTGTATGGTACAGTTGAAAGGCTCTGTAATTAGAAGTTTGCTGAGGTTCAGTGGCCAGCTGATTGACCACTCCCCCAGTCATTATTTAAACTGGCTGGAGCCACACCACAGGGCTCTAGCTGGTTTCTTATTTTTCTCCTCCAACTAGGGCTTCTCCTGAGTCTCCTGGGCTCCATAGCTGGGAACTTCCAGTGCCTTTAGCTGAAGGACTCCACCCATGGCACCTGGGTGGAAGTAAAGGGGAATAAGATAAAGGTACAGTACTTAATCACTACACCACACTAACACATCAGAGATCAAATGACCAGTGAATTACTGGTCAAGTTATTTAATAACTGGATGGAAGTCCCTTCAAATACTGTAATAAATAGCTTTTGCCATTATAGACAGGTAGAAGCAGTATAGCGCTGTGGTTTATGGCACTAGGCTACAAATCTGGAGACCTGGATTTGAATCTTGCAGCCCCCACTTGCATGCTGTGAGACCCTGAGCAAGTCACTTAACCTCTTTGTGCTCCCAGGTTGAACCTAGAAACAAGCTTCAGCTTAGTGTGCCTTTCCTGGTTAAACAATTTCTCCTTTTCCGTTCCATACTGTACATGGCTGGTTATCACAGCACAAGCACAGCTGTCAATAAACCCATTGCAGTCAAAAAAACATTTTTTTCTCATGCACTTTAAAGCCATGTAAACAAACAGCAATTTCTTGCAGTCACACCCTACATAGCCTCTATTCTGCATACAAAAAGCCTTTAAATAAACAATTGTCACAAAGTTTGTGACACCTGATACAATAAAGTAAAAATAACTCATAGAGAACTTACTTTTCATTTTGGTGTGGGTTTCTCGGTACTCACCACATTGTCAGTTACATATACAGAATGAGTTGTGCATCCTCCCTTCAAACATTAGTTTGCAAATATATGTTTTTGTCTCAGAGACTTATTATACAATGTGTAAATGTTTGTATTTATGCAGTATGTTCATTATTAAAAGCAATAAATGGCAATGCAAATGAATTCTTCAACTTTTCAGAATGCTTTTCCAGCTGTAGTTTTGTTTCCAATAAAAAAAAAACAGCAATCGTATAATAAAACTATAGAATGTTGTGAGTATTCATGCTTTTATTTTACATGCCCTATGTGTGAGATACCACCACAAGCCACTTCTGCTTTGCACTTCTGATTTATATGGTATCACATACCTCTGGTGTATAAAAAAACTCATAATGTACAACACCCCATTCATTCTTCTACATGTAGCACATTGCCAGGACTGTGCTCTTTTGTTTCTTCCATATATTGTACTTAACAAAAACCAGTATGGTGGCAAAACTACACAACTGTCCATGTAACCTAATTTGGTGGTTACATTTACATGGTTTATCACATGAAATGCCAGCTTTTGCAATCAATTATTTTACCTACTTATAATAAAGTCTGTAAGTAAAAGCTGCCTGGTTTCATTTGATTATGTAAACCCTCAAGGACAATGAGACCCTGGTGTGGTACTCAACCCCAGACAATGGGGTATTGAGAATACTTGGATGTAGCATACTGGAGAGGTTGTTCGAAAGAACAGTAATGATTAGAGACCAGATTTACTGTGCTGTGTCTGCTGAGAATGGCAAATAGAAGGTGTACAGCCATTAATGATAAACAAAATGGGGGATACAGATTTGCTCGAGTTACCAGTAAGAGGTTCCAGAGAGAGACACATGTACAGGGATACAAATCATTATTCAAAACACATTGTGCATTTTCATAGTGACTGAGGTTTAACGGACATTTATATAGTGACTGAGACAGCTGAAATTGAAATCCAATTCCTGGGTGACTTTAATTTGTTTTTTAATCCTGCCCTGGATACCACTTCTGGGATTCCTCAGGGGGAGCTTAAATTGGACAGGTGGGTGGGTAAGCTGCTCAATGAGCTGGGCATGCTTGATGAATGGAGGCATCTACATGGGGAAGGAGAAATTTTACCTTCTATTCTTCCCCCCATCAGATGTATTCCAGGCTGGACTACTTTTTCTTTCACAAGGACGCATTTCATATGTAACCCCCATACAAATGGGGGTTCCCAAAATGTCTTCCTTGAGCTTGCCTAAATGCTCACTGCCACACTGGTATCCTGCATTTTAGCAGTTTAAATGTGATTACCAGAGCTTGTATAGCCTCTGTGTACTGTCTCTTTAAGAGCCGCCTAATTGCGGTTTAAGTAATCTGAGATGGAGCTCTTTTGAAAATGTAACTATTTGCTGGAAACCATTTAGAATGATAATGATAATGTAGTTTGTCTAACCTGCTTTCTTTGTAGCAAGGACTGTTTTGTTTGTCTTCTCTATCTTGGTCCTGGACTGCAAATTGGACCAATCAGTTCTGGGGGGACCTAAAATGTAGACAGACTACAGGAGCTGTCTGAATTCAAAATCTATAGGAACTGTGGTTTGAGTTTTTGCGTCTTTTTCGCAACTGAAGGGGGAGCTTTTGCTTTGACTGCCAGCCAAATCAGCCAACCAAATCTTTTGGATCTTGGGGAAGTCCTGGACTGCTTCAGTTTTCAGTTAGAACTAAGCTGGAAGCTGAGCAAGAAGGAGCTGAAGTGTTTCTGAGCAGCTATCCTGAGTGGATTTGCACGGGAGACCTCTGAAAATGCTAAGTTTTTGGCCTGCATGCTTGTGTGCTGCTCCTGAGAGGGAGAGAACAGAATTATTTTGGACTAAATCTAAGTTTGTGTGACAAAAGTAAGCTACTGAAGTGGGCCAGGCTTAACCTGAAGAAGACCGAATATTTTTGCTGAATGCAATCGGCTTATCAGGAGTTCCAGCTACCCCTAAGCTCCCAGTGTGTGCAGAGACTTTGCGATTGTGCCCAGGGAGCGCTTTGCCTGGTACAGTAGAATTCCCGTACATGTAAATGTGCTATGAGCTGCTAGTGGGTTGTGAGTTAGTTCCCCACTGTGTGAACTGTGTTCTGCTTGCTGGAAGCTGTATCCAGCCCAAAACGGACTGCTTCCAAACTTGTCTCCATGTGGTCTGGGCTTTGCCAGACTGGCCCAGCCAGACTACCCACTGCACAGAGAAGCCATCAATGACAGACCTACCTGGCGATCAGCCCCCTGCTCGACGCTTGAACAGGAATGATGCCACTGCGACTTGTGTGGGCCCTGCTTCTCTTGGCATTCCAAATCAACCACCTGCAGTCTCAATTTTTGTCCAGTCTGTGTCCAGTCTTGGGTATCGTGAGTAAATACCAGGGTAGCTCCCTACAACACCAGCTTAATCTGAGTGTGTCATCTGATTGTCTTGTCTCGTTTCCTTTATGAACAGAGCCGTCTGGCTCCGGATTACAAATATTGTGTACTGTGCATGTTGTGTTGTCCATCACAGGGCCCCAACCTGCAGCAACCCCAGGCAACTGTCCTGGCTAGCCCATCTCTTCTCCACCTGGGTACCCAGAGGTGGACTGTGTGGGGGAACTCAAGGCACATGCATAACTGCTTGATTGATGTAACCTTTAAGCTAATTAACCTGATTTTGCCCCTCCCTTGTTCAAGTCCCCTGAATAAATCAAATCTAACTTTTTCTGCATGTAATCTGACTTTGGTACCAGTTTGTGTTCAAAGTACTGCACTGTTGTTATTTGCTGTGCTTAACCTTATTTTACAAGGGGTTCCCAGGGTCAAGTCAGAGGAACCAGCCCTGGAGGTTAAGTGCAAACAGCGTGGGTACTTGTGTGGTATACCAGGGGTATTGTGAAAGTGATTATTGTACAGTGTTCAGGCCACTAGAGGGGAAAGAGGGGGATTACAGTGTCCCAGAGGGCTGTGCCCAGGTTAGCTTGACCACTACCAACCATGACCTCCAGGTGGAGGCACCTGTTTCAGAACTCATGCCCCTTAACCTGCGACTAGCCAAGCAGGCAGGGGTAGTAGCCCTTGGGATAGTGCCACCTAGGGGTTACACGTAGGGTGGAGGATTCCTGGATGAGAGATTTGATACTGTCTGATCACTCTCCAATCTTTCTTAACATTGATCTGGGGGAGGAGCACAGGACTACATTATGACAGCTTAATTTGTCATTGTTACAAGATCCGGAGACCAAAGAGATTATAAAAGACATATATACAAAATACTTGGAGGAGAAAGATAACCAAGATATCCCAGTGGGGATCATCTAGGATGTGGCAAAAGCCGTTCTCCAGAGAAAGTTTATAGAGATTGCTACCCAAAAGAAAAAGGACAGGGAGGTTAGAAGGACACATCTGCAGGCACACATTAAACTATTAGAGGATAGGCAGAAAGAAAAATATGATAGAAATAGAGCAAAAGAACTACAAGATTTGAAAAACATGTTAGGAAGCATTGTGGATTATTATGTGGAGCAGAAGATGTTATTTCTGTGCCAAAAAGTTTATGAAGGAGGCCTGAGATCTCTTAGACTGTTAGGCAGCAGACTTAGGATGCAGAGGGCTAGGGTCTTTACTGACTGCTTTGCACCATCCACACTCAGAGAGAGTGGTGCATCAGACTCTGGATATAGCGGAAGCCTTTAGGGCCTGTTATGCTGATCTCTGTGCACCAGGGTCAGGGGTGAGGAACCAGGAGGTGCAGGACTTTATACAATTCTTACATTTACCTAAACTGTCCTGGGAACAGGGGGAGTTGCTTCTCCTCCCCATTTCTTTACAAGAATTAAAAACAGAGGTGGTGGCTAGGCTGAGGATGGGTAAATGCCGGGGCAGTGATGGTTTAGCAGCAGAATTTTATAATTTTTTTTTTTTTACCTAGTTCAGCCTTTGCTGCTTCGGGTTATCCATAAGGTCCATGGAAGGCAGGATAGAATTCCACCATTGTGGGCATAGGCTGTGGTCTCCATCTTGCCCAAACCCAGAAAGGACCTGGCCCATTGCCCCTCATATCGTCCCATTTCATTAATAAATAATGATTATAAATTGTTAACCTCCATCTTAGCCCATCGTATTCAGGAGATCCTCCCAGACTTTAACCATTTAGACCAAACTAGTTTTATACTGGGAAGGCAGGCCCAGGACAGCCTAAGAAGAATGGTTCATGTTATAGATCATATCAATGCCACAAAGACCCCATCCCTCCTTGTAAGTCTTGATGCTGAAATGGCATTTGATAAAGTCTCTTGACCTTTTCTTTGACAGATCCTTTCTGGGTTTGGTTTCCCCAGGCCATTTATAGACGTCATCTTTAAGCTTTATGATTGGCCAGAGGGGTGTGTCCATGTAAATGGACATGTTACTTCCAGGTTTTCATTGGGAAAGGGGGCGCTCAGAGTTGCCCTCTCTCCCCATTGCTCTTTGCACTATATATTGAGCCACTTGCAGAGAGCATATGGTTCAACCCCCTGATAAAAGGGATCAAGTTAGGGGAGAACTGGTACTCTCAAACGGGGACAGAGAAAGGATCTCGGATTTAGAAGTGGGTAGCCATCTGGGAACAAGCGGCCACCAAACAGTGTGGTTCACGATAAACACAACCATATAGTCAAGCCGTACAAAAGCAAGAGTATTGGACTTTAGGAGGGCTGACTTTGGGAAAATGAGAGAGTGCCTCAGAAAAGCACTAGCAAACTGTCAAGAAGGAGGGGTGGAGGAACAATGGAGAATAATCAAAACAGCCATCACAGAGGCAAAAAGCCTCTGTGTGAAGCAAATCAACAAAATAAAACGAAGGAAATAACCACTGCGGTTCTCATAAGAGATGGCAGGAAAGGTTAAGGAGAAAAGGATTGTATTCAGGAAATATAAGGAAACACAGAAGGAGCAAGACAGAGAACATTACCAGTTAAAGCAGAAGGAGGCAGGGAAGGTAGTCAGAAAAGCAAAGGCCCAAACTGAGGAAAAGATAGCCAACTCTGTTAAGAAGGGGGATAAAACCTCTTTTAGGTACATTATGGAGTGAAGAAAGACCAAGGGAGGGATACTGAGGCTCAATAAAGGGGAGGGAATATGGGTAGAGGGTGACAGTGAAAAAGCAGGGATACTGAATGAATATTTCTGCTCAGTATTCACAAAGGAAGAGGAGGGAGAGGTACCTAAACCAAACAAGAGAAACACTCTGGTAGGGGGGGTCGATACCAGTCCATTCACAGAAGAAAGGATTCTGAAAGAACTCTTAAAACTGAAGGTGGACAAAGCAATGGGGCCTGATGGGATTCACCCCAGAATTCTAGTGACACCACTGACTACTCTCTTTAACAAATCGTGGGAGGATGGGATGGCACCTGAGGACTGAAGGAAGGCAGATGTGATTCCACTTCACAAAAGTGGGAGCAGGGCAGAGGCAGGAAACTGACTAGTTAGTTTGATCTCAGTGGTAGGGAAAATAATGGAATCACTTCTGAAGGAAAGAATTGTTGAGTACCTAGAGGCCAGTGAGGCACAGGAGCCAAGGCAGCATGGATTCACAGTGGGAAGGTCATGTCAGATGAATCTAATAAATTTCTTCGACTGGGTGACCAAAGTAGTAGACCAGGGAGGGGCTGTGGACATGACCTACCTAGATTTTAGCAAGGCATTTGGCACAGTCCCACAAAAAAGATTAATATACAAGTTAGCCAGCCTTGGAGTGGGTCCCGGGGTGGTAGCCTGGATAAATAATTGGCTGGACAACAGGATGCAAAGGGTAATAGTAAACAGGGTCCACAGTGAAAAAGGGTGGTTAATAGCAGGGTACCGTATGGTTCAGTACTGGGACTGATCCTCTTTAATGTCTTTATAAGTGACATTGCAGAGGAATTGGAAGGAAAAGTATGTCTCTTTGCAGATGACACAAAGATATGCAACAGGGTTGATACACAAGGTGGGGTGGAAAGGATAAGAAGGGACTTGGCAAGGTTGGAGTAATCGTCAAATGTGTGGCAGCTTAGATTCAGTGCAAAGAAGTGCAAGGTAATGTGCCTGGGAAACAAAAACCCACAAGAAGAGTACACAATGGGGGTGAGATACTAACAACAACAAAAATGGAAAGGGACCTGGGGGTAATTATATCAGATGACCTAAAGGTGGGCAAGCAATGTGAGAAGGCAGTAAGGAGGGCTGGGGGATACTGGGTGCATAGGGAGAGGCATCAACAGTAGAAAACAGGAAGTTGTTATCCCTCTGTACAGACAGTTGGTGAGACACCATCTGAAGTACTGTGTGCAGTTCTGTAGACCCCCATCTCCGCAGACATAGACAGAGTGGAGGCTGTCCAGAGGAGGGCAACTAAAATGGTGCAAGAAGACATGAAGAGAGACTAAAGGAGCTTAATATGTATACCCTTGAGGAAAGGAGGGAAAGGGCGGACATGATAGAAATGTTCAAGTACCTCAAGGGAATCAACAAAGTTCTAGAGGGTAGCATCTTTCAGAAAAAAGATGTGCAAGAACAAGGGGGCACAATTTGAAGATAGAGTGGATGATGGCTCAGAGGTAATGTGAGGAAGTATTTTTTCACAGAGATTGTTGTGGATGCATGGAGCAGCCTTCCTGAGGAGGTTGTAGAGTCAAGAGCAGTGGGGGAGTTCAAGAATGCATGGGACAGACATAAGGCAACTCTAGTCGGGGGTAGGAGGAAGTAGGCTGTTGGTTAACTAAGATCTGCAGCTTATCCATCAGGTAGGGAAATGGGCAGACTAGGTGGGCCAAGTGGTCCATATCTGCCATCAAATTCTGTTTCTATGAGACGGAATACAACTCTGCTCTATATGCAGATGATATTTTGTTATACCTGTCCTCCCCAGATGACTCCCTCCTGGCAGTCTTCCAACAGCTTGCATGCTTCTCCTTCGTTTCTGGGTATACTTTAAACAAAACTAAGACAGAGGTTCTTAACTTTCATTACTCCCCCTCTGCAGACCTTGTCAGGCACTTCTGAATGCGATGGGGCCTTCCAAACATGAAATATTTAGGCATCAATCTAGGACTGAAGCAAAGCAATTATTTTTGCTTAATTACACCCGTTACTCGCCCTGCTTAAAGCCAACTTTGCCCGATGGTCTCTCCTTCCACTCCCATTGGTGTCTCATATTCAAGCCATGAAGATGAATGCCTTGCCCAGATTATTATATCTTTTCCAATGTGTACCCTGTGTGGTACCTGTTAAGACCCTTGCAGATTGGCAACACCTTTTCTTCTCCTTTGTGTGGGGCAAAGTACGACCCCAGGTGCAGAGAAAGATATTATACCTTTAAAAATGAATGGGAGGTCTGGCATTCCTGGATCTAGCGGGACAGTAGGAGGCAGCTCAAATGAGGGCAGCCTTGCTCTTGGGACATACACTTCACGACTCGGCCTGGAAGAGAATCGACTCACGGGCATATGCTATAGAATGTTATAGAAGCCAGAAGGGGAAGGAAGCATATTCAATTCAATGCTTTACAGTAACTGGTAATTGCTGTTTTTCTTTTAGACTTGGATTGTGGGCTTTTGGTGATACTGTACTTTCTTTGTTGTCTTTACTTAGAATTGTTTTTGGGCTGTTGAGGATTTAAAACATACTAACATACTAAAATGCCAGCAGAATAGGCCTAATGGTCTTTCGTGTCTGCTCGTTTGGTCAGCCCCCACCCTGGGTGCTGACCTTGCTGTCCCCCTCGCCTTCTCTGCCTTCTCCCTTCCCAGTTCCGGATATTCTTGCTGCATTGGATTTTGCTTCCTGAACCCTTCCTCTACCTGTCCCACCCCTCTTGAACCCCTCCACTGTCTCTGCCTCCACCAGCCCCCTAGGTAGTGCATTCCATGGCTCTACCACCCTCCTCATGAGTAGCACCTCCTCCTTTCTCCCCTGAATCTTCCCTCCTCCAGCTTCCACCCATGCCTCTAGTGGCCTCCTCCTTCCTTTGAAGCACCCTCACTGTTCCTCCCTATTTACCCTCTTCATGTACCTGAAGACCTCTATCATGTCCCCTGGTCCTTCTCTCTTCAAAGTGTACATATTTAGCTCTTCGAGCCTCTCCTCATAGGTCCTGTCCCCAAGCCCCAAATCATTTTGGTTGCCCTCCTCTGGACCTCTCCAGGAGGTTAATATCTTCTTTAAGTGTGGCTCTCCAAAACTGCACGCAGTACTCAGGTGCGGCCTCACCAAGCAGTTATACAGAGGGAGTATCACTCCTCCTTCTGAGGTGATCCCCTAGCGATGCATCCCAGCATCCTGTTGGCCTTGGCTGCTGCCTCCCACAAGTCTCAGAGTTGTTCATCTTGACATCCACCACCACCCCAGGTCCCTCTCAGCCATTGAGACTTAGTATTTCCCCCAGGGTGTACACTTGGCCTGGGTTCTGGCCCCAGGTGGAGTACCTTGCACTTCCCTGCATTAAACCTCAGCTTCCACTTTCTAGACCATCTTCCAGAGCCTCCAGGTCCCCTGCAGGGCCACCCTCCCCTCCACCCCATCCACCACCGCCCCCAGTTTCGAGTCATCTGCAAAGAGACTCATCTCACTCCTGATTCCTGTCCTTATGTCAGATACGTAGGCGTTGAACAGAAGGGGCCCAAGGACTGATCCCTGTGGGACCCCACTAATGACCCTCCTTTGGGAAGAGACTATCCCACCAACTACGACCCTCTGGGTCCGGTCCTGGAGCCAATTGCCTATCCATCGGATCATCTGGTTTCCCAACCCCATTTCTCCTAGTTTATCCAACAGGCCCACGTGAGGAACAGAGTCAAATGCCTTGCTGAAGTCTAGAAAGAGGACATCCACTGGTTTACCACGTAAAACGTAGTGGTGGTGTATTCTTTGCTGTCTTTGGTTGCTGCAAATTTTCGCCCCCCCCTTCCCCCAACTCTTGATTATATGCCCTGTTAAATCTAATTGACAGGAGCTAAACACTGGGTATAGTAAGAGGTGTGGAGTAGGAGGGGCATACCAGGAAAGGAACAGCAGCAGGTGAAGAGGTGACTGCTCTCTCAGTTGAAGGGAAGTAAATGCAAATCTAGGAGCTTTCATTATTACTTCTTCACATTGATATTGCATTGGGGAAAGGAGGAGTAGGAGTTTGAAGAAGGTTGTGCAATGGCTACTTAAACTCTGTTTTTGAGAGTGGATAGGAAGGATAGGAATATAAAAAGCAGTTGCTCAATATATCTAAACGGTGCAACAAAGGAGGTAAGGAAATAAAGAAAATGTTTTGCACTGATAGAGGAGGAGAGGGAGACTTGAGAGTGTTTGGTATCCTGCCTCTGGAAGGGTGGAGAGTCACTGTGGGCAACAACAGCAATGGGTAGGGTGGTAGGCTGCAACAACTCAGTGCACCAATCTTTCTAAAAATTGCCTGGAGTGTGGGAGGATGTTTAGTGTGCAACCACACAGAAAACTTAGAAAGGAGATTGAGGGTCTGCAGGAGGAACTAAGACAGGCAAGGCAGATTGGGGTGGGTTTAGCCAATACTGGAGGGAAGAAGAAGGGCAGATGAGGGAGGCGATTTAAGCCACAGTGGTGAGGAGAGGGTCAGGAAGAAGCAGGGACAAAGGGGCCCAGGCCAGGAGGAACAATTGCCGGGAAACCAGGTCAGAGACAAAAGACAAATGGAAGGAGGAGATAGGGACTTGTGAGGGAGGCGAAGAAGTGGCAAAAGTCATGGAGTGGAAAGGAGAGAACAGGTTACTATGAAGAGAGAGAGCGGGCATTTGTGAAGGGCCTTCAGAAAATAGTTGTGCACTGCTAGAGAGGAAGAAGGTGGAGGAGGGAAATGATGAAATTAGAGGAGTAATTGATAAATGCCTGGACCAAACTGGAGCGGGGGGAAGTTCTGCTTGGAGAATTGCAACAGGGGTAAAAGGGGGAAATAATGTGCAGGAGGAAGAAGAGGAGCTGGAAATGAGAGAGGGAGATGAATGGAAGCAAGCAGGGAGTAAGAGGGTGGAATCTTAGTGCTGGGGGACTCAATACTAAGAGGAGTTAGGTGGGGTAGCAAGGGGGAGAGGCATAGTCGCATTTGGGTGGAGGCCATGCCAGGAATGACAGCGGAAAGGGTGGGACAGTCTGTTCTGAAATATGCTAGAAGGGGTAGGGACAAGCCTCATTTAATTATCCATCTTGGGACAAACGACCTGGCTGACAAGACAGTAGATATAGTCCAGAGGAGGTTTGAGGAACTAGCACAATTATATGAGGGGGCAGGAAGATCAGTAACTTTTTCAGAGATACTTCCGGTGCCAAAGGCAAGCACGACAAGAAAGCTGAGAATAGAGGAATTTAATGGATGGCTAAGAACCTGGTGTTGTGCTAAACGGTATGGGCTGTTGGGGGGGTGGAGAGGGAACTAGGAGGACAGTAGTCTCTATGCCAAAGACAGACTACACTTGAGGGAAGAAGGAAAGAAAGTGTTGAAACAGAGGATGGAGGAGTACATAGAGGAAGTTGGGAATTTAAACTAGGAGTGGGGGGTGGCAGTTGGGGAAGAGATATACAGAGACCACAGGTTGGGGAACCATATGAGCTTACCCCCCATAACAGTGATAAAGGACAAATAGCAAGTACTGTTGGTGATGCTAGGAAAGGAGGGCAGGATGGGAGGGGGGGGAAGGGTGGAAGGTGGTTACCCTTAATGCTAGGAGCCTTGGGAGGAAAACTGCAGAGTTACAGGTTCTCATGGAAGAGGAAGAGGTGGACATTGCAGCCATCATGGAAACATGGGCCACCCAATACAATGACTGGGACCTGTCTGTACCAGGGTACAGGTTATTTCGTAGGGACAGGGTGATTGGGAAAGGGGGGGTGGCACTATATGTGAAGGAAGGACTGAAGTGTGTAGGTGAGGAGGGTAGTATGGAGTCACTTTGGATGCAAATCCAGGATTCCAAGAATAGGATTCTTAGAATGGGAGTGGTGTACAGGCCACCATCTCAGATGGAGGAGTTAGACAGGGAACTAGCAGGACAGATCAGGAGGACCATGAGAAGGGTAGTGGGGTGATTGTGGGGACTAACATGCCAGGAGTGGACCAGCACTCAACAAACAGGAACAGAAGGAGCAGGTACTGCTGGATGCTCTCCAGGACAGCTTCCTGCTGAATGGTCAGTGAACCAACCAGGTTAGGGAATACCCTTGACCTTGTGCTGGCAAATGGGGACTTTGGAGAGAACTTACAGTGGAGGAATCGCTGTTGGGAATGACCACCACTCAGTATGGCTCACATTGGATATGGGCAAGGAAGGAGTGGAATCTGGCACAATAGTGCTGGACTTCAGGAGGGCCAACTTTGGGAGGATGGGGAAGTGGCAAAGGATACCTGGCCAGAATTCAATCTAGTATGGACACTAACCAGGGTGGGAGCTCATAAAGCTGGGGATAGTGGAGGCAACCAAAACCTGCTGCAAAGCCCAGAGCAAGAAGGCTAGGGCTAAGAAACTGATCTGGTTGAGCAAGAAGGTCATGGAAAAGGTAAGGAGGAAAGAGCTGCCTTTAGGAAGTACAAGAAAACAGGGAGGGGAGGACAGGGAGGAGTACTTGACAGAATGAAAGGAGGTGACAAGGGCAGTAAGGGAGCCAAAGCATCTACGAACTTAGGCTGGCACAAGGCATTAAGAAGGGAGAAGGACTTCTTTAAGTACATCAGGAGAAAAGGAGCTGTAAGGACCACATAGTAAGGATTAGGAAGGAGGGGGGTTGGGCGGAAGCAGGATGCAAAAAGGCGGAAGCACTAAATGAGTACTTCTGCTCAATATTTACTAAAGAGAAGAGGGGGGTGACACCCAAAGTGGGAGAAATGGCAGAAGCAGAGTGGGAAGTGGTGACAGATGGGGAAATCATGGAGAGCAGAGTTCGAGAGGGTTTGAAGGCACTGAGGGTGGAAAAGGCACCAGGCCCAGATGGCATCCACCCCAGGGTACTGAAGGAGCTGGCAGAGGTCCTTGCAGGACCTTTGGCAGACCTATTTAATGCCTCACTACATTCGGGGTGTGTACCTCAGGACTGGAGGATGGCTCATGTGGTGCCCCTCCACAAGAGTGGCCCTAAGGATGAACCAAGAAACTACAGACCAGTGAGCCTCACATCCATTGTGGGTAAGCTAATGGAGACTATCCTGAAGTAGAGGCCAGTGGCCCTCCTAGAGGCCAAAGGACTACAGGACAGCAGACAGCATGGCTTCATACATGGCAGATCCTGCCAAACCAACCTGGTCGAGTTCTATGACTGGGTAACTAGGCAACTGGACAGGGGCCATGCAGTGGATGTCCTGTATCTGGACTTCAGTAAGACATTCGACTCAGTGCCACATGGAAGGCTGGGAAGGAAGTTAGTAGGCACAGGGGCGGGTGCAAAGCTGGTGAGATGGGTAGGAAACTGGCTGCAGGGAAGGCAACAGAGGGTGGTGGTGGGTGGGAGCTCTCACACCCAAGGGCAGTGACGAGCGGTGTTCCACAGGGCTCGGTGTTGGGACCAGTGTTGTTTGGGATATTCATTGCAGACATATCATGGGACATCAAGAGCAAGATCAGTCTGTTTGCTGATGATACCAAGGTAAGCGCGGTGGTGGATGACCTAGGGGGATGGCAGGGGTTGCAGGATGATCTGGCAAAGCTTGAAACCTGGTCAGACACCTGGCAACTGGGGTTTAATGCCAAAAGTGCAAGGTGCTGCATTTTGGGATGAAGAACCAAGGAGGAGTTACCAGCTAGGGGGTGCAGCTAGCCCAGACAGAGGAGGAGAAGAATCTGGGTGTGCTCATTACAGGTCAATGAACAACTCGGCACAATGTAGGAAGGCAGCTGCAAGGCCAACAAAATGCTGGGTTGTATTGCAAGAGGTATATCCTCGAGGAGGGAGGAGGTGGTTCTGCCACTGTATAGGTCATTAGTTAGACCACACCTGGAGTACTGAGTGCAGTACTGGCATCCGTATCTGAAGAGGGACATTAAGTTACTGGAGGGGGTGCAGCGCAAAGCGACAAAGATGATCAAGAGGCTGGGGGACTTATCATATGAGAGGAGGTTGAAGGAGTTGAACATGTACTCACTGGAGGAGAGGAGAGACAGGGGTGACTTGATTGAAATCTCTAAATACATGAAAGGAATAAACAAGACAGGTACAGAGGGGCTGTTCAAAGTAAGGGAGGGGAAGGACACCAGGGGCCACGATATGAGACTGGAGCGAGGAAGGTTCAGGAGGGAGATGAGGAGACACTTTTTTACAGAGAGGGTGGTGGCTGGGTGGAATGCGTTACCTGCTGAAGTGGTATGCAGTAGAACAGTAGACTGCTTCAAATGAGGATGGGACAGGACAAGAGGGAGGGTTAATGAAGCGGAAGGGTGGAAGGGAAGGGCAGCTGCAGAATAAGGGGTGCTAGCTGCACATTCGAGCAGACTTGATAGACCTCTAGGCCTTTATCTGCTGGCAAATTTCGTATGTTCGTATGCTGAGACACCACTGCAGGCTGTACTTTTTTCTAGACCAGGCAGATGTGCCTACAGTACCTCTTTCTCGAGCACAGCAGCCGTTTTGGAGGGCTGGAGAAGGGGGATCCAGAGGGGTTCAACCAAGGAGTCCCTGGTGTTTTTTTATGGTGGGCCTATGACCAAAATTTCATCCCGGCTGGGCAAGATGTTTGGTTTCTGCACCTAGCCGGGCAAGGAATTACCTCCCCATACCAACTCATATCCAGCAATGCTGTTGTTACATTTGAGGCAGCTAGGAGGCATTTTAACTGGTCAACAGCTGATCTGTTCAGGTTTTATCAATTACGAAATTATGTTAACACTCTGATAAAAGACAGACCTGGAGGGTTAGAGGAGAGGCTTGCATGAGTCCCTTTTGGTAAAGATTTGAACATCCTCACATGAGAAAAAGGCTATAACTTTATTATATAATAACTATGCACAGGATTGAGCAGCCTCTCGGACACATGTCAAACAAAAATGGGAACCCAGAGACCAAAGAGATTATAAAACACACATATACAAAATACTTGGGGGAGAATGATAACCAAGATATCCCAGTGGGGATCATCTGGGATGTGGCGAAAGCCATTTTCCGGAGAAAGTTTATAGAGATTGCTACCCAAATGAAAATGGACAGGGAGGCTAGAAGGGCATATCTGCAGACACACATTAAACTGTTAGAGAATGGGCAGAAAGAAAAATATGATAGACATAGAGCAAAAGAACTACAAAATCGGAAAAACAAGTTAGGAGACATTATGGATTATGGGAGCAGAAGATGTTACTTCTGTGCCAAAAAATTTATGAAGAAGGCCTGAGATCTCTGAGGCTGTTAGCTGGCAGACTTAGGATGCAGAGAGCTAGGGTCTTACTGACTGCTCTGCACCATCCACACACTGGGAGAGTGGTGCATCAGACTCCGGAGATAATGGAAGCCTTCAGGACCTATTATGCCAATCTCTGTGCAGCAGAGTAGAGGGTGAGGGACCAGGTGGTGCAGGACTTTATACAATCCTTACATTTACCTAAACTGTCCTGGGAACAGGGGGAGGCACTTCTCCCCCCCATGTCTTTACAAGAGTTAAAAACAGAGGTGGTGGCTAGGCTGAGGATGGGTAAATGCCCAGGCAGTGATGGTTTAGCAGCAGAATTTTATAAATGCTTTTTTTTACCTAGTTTCACCTTTGCTACTTTGGGTTATTCGTGAGGTCCATGGGGGGCAGGGTAGAATTCCATAATTTTGAGCATAGGCTGTGGTTTCCATCTTGCGTAAACCCAGAAAGGACCTGGCCCGTTGCCCCTCATATCATCCCATTTCATTATTAAATAATGATTATAAATTGTTAACCTCCATCTTAGCAAATTGTATTCAACAGATCCTTCCAGATTTTATCCATTTAGACCAAACTGGTTTTATACCGGGAAGGCTGGCCCAGGATAGCCTAAGAAGAACGGTTCATATTATAGATCATATCAGTGCCACAAAGACCCCATCCCTCCTGTTAAGTCTCGATGCCGAAATGGCATTTGATAAAACCTCTTGGCCTTTTCTTTGACAAGTTCTTTCCAGGTTTTGTTTCCCTGGGCCATTTATAGACATCATCTTTAAGCTTTATGATAGGCAGGAGGGGTGTGTCTGTGTAACTGGACATGTTTCTTCCAGGTTTTCATTGGGGAGGGGGACACGTAGGGTTGCCCCCTCTCCCCACTGCTCTTTGCACTATATATTGTGCTGCTTGCGAAGATCAAAAGGTTAAGCCCCCTGATAAAAGGGAACAAGTTAGGGGAGACAGAACATAAGCCTGCCCGATATGCAGATGATATTTTGTTATACCTGTCCCCCAATATGACTCCCCCCAGCAGTCTTCCAACAGCTTGAATACTTCTTCATTTTAGGATATACTTTAAACAAAACTAAGACAGAGGTGCTTAACTTTCATTACTCCCCCTCTGTAGACCTGGTCAGGCATTTTCCAATGCAGTGTGGCCTTCCAGAAATGAAATATTTTGGCATAGATCTAGATCTGACGCTACTCAATTATTTTCACTTAATTACATCCCGTTACTCGCCCTGCTTAAAGCTGACTTTGCCCGATGGTCTGTCTTTCCACTCCCATTGGTGTCCCACATTCAGCCATGAAGATGAATGCCCTGCCCAGACTATTATATCTTTTCTAATGTGTACCCTGTGTGGTATCTGTTAAGACCCTTGCAGATTGGCAACACCTGTTCTTCTTTGCATGGGGCAAAGTACGACCCCAGATGCAGAGAAAGATATTATACCTTCCAAAATGAATGGGATGTCTGGCATTCCTGGATCTAGCAGGATGTTGGATGGCAGCCCAAATGAGGGTAGCCTTGCTCTGGGGTCATACACATTATGACTCGGCTTGGAAGAGAATCAACCTATGGGCACATGCTGAGCCACCTCTGCAGGCCGTACTATTTTCTTGACTGGGCAGATGTGCCTACAGTACCTCTTTCTCAAGCACAGCGGCATTTTTGGATGGCTGGAGAAGGGGGATCCAGAGGGGTTCAACAAAGGTCCCTGGTGTTTTTTTCATGGTGGGCCTATGACCCAAATTTCATCCCAGCTGGGCAGGATGTTTGGTTTCTGCGCCAAGCCGGACAAGGAATTACCTCCCCATACCAACTCATATCCAACAATGCTGTTGTTACATTTGAGGAAGCTAGGAGGCATTTTAACCGGTCAACAGCTGACCTTTTCGGGTTTTATCAATTATGAGATTATGTTAACACGCTGATAAAAGATAGACCTGGAGGGTTATAGGAGAGGCTTGCACAAGTCCCTTTTGTAAAGCTATGAACATCCCCACATGAGAAAATGGCTATAACTTTTTTATATAATAACTATATACAGGACTGAGCAGCCTTTTAGACACATCAAACAAAAATAGGAATCAGAGCTGAACATCTCCCTTAAGCCTAGACAGTGGCTACCGGTGTGGGAAATTACCTGGAGCACCACTTCTTTACCAATTTGGAAAGAGTTCTGCTGAAAGGTGAGGATCCGTTATTTTTGGTTCCTTCCCAGGTCTCACATTATTGTCCTTCAGTCCCCCTGTCTTGTTGGAGGGATTACGGAAACATCCCAGCCTCCCATTCCCATTTCTTCTGGCGTTGTCTGGTAATCAAAGCCTTCTGGGATCGGATTATACTTTATCTAAACAAACTTTTCATAGCACAGTTACCTGTAGGCCCAGAACATTTAATTTTAGGCCTGATTCTGGAGGATATCAAGGGCATGGAGGAAAGTTATTTGTGGGTGGTTCTTGTTGCAGCAGCCTTGAATGCTATCACAAAAAAATGGCACCAGATTGCGTCTCTGGAGTTACCGGAGTGGTTCTCTGTAACACAGAACATTCAGAGGATGGAAAAGATTACTTATAATTTGGCCCAGAGGGCAGAAGCTTTTAACAATAGATAGAATAGATGGGATCTCAGGGACCAGAGGGAGGAAATTGAGTCCTGATGGCTGGAAGTGCCTTTACTCTGATAAGCAGGGAGGATAATTTTCTTGTTTTCTATATATATAAATTAACTGGCCTTAATGGGTTGAGAGTTACTGACTGAGCAATTGTAACAGATTTCTTTACATATCAGGGGATACCAGATTATAGCCTTAATATCCATTTTTAGTATCCTTGACCACAGAGTTCAAAGGATGGATTTAGCATGGATGGTTTTGTCTTTGACTGTTTGTTTTAGCCTATACTGGCTTTATGTTATGTGTTGTCCTTTTTTTTAATTTTTACATGAGACCCAGAATTGGTTGGTTAAATGGAATGTTATATGTTATTACTCTCACTGTATGATTGTTCTGAATGTGTTATTTAAATTGACTTGACATTTTACTGTGTTTGTAATATTAAGTTCTGTATTCCAAAAAAGGAAGTATATATAAAAAAAAAATCCTTTACCTTTGCACAAACCTTACTTGCCAGAGTAAAAATATTTTTGATCGTCCCCTTTTGGGAGAGAATTGTTCATATTTTGGCCCTGAGGAGGCAGCCACATGAGCGCTTCCACTTCTCGATGTGCCAGCCCTGCCCCCGAAATCAGGAACGTTGTGATATCTAACCAGGGATAGTGCAGGAATGCTCTCCATTGAAGTGAATGGATGATTTTAATGGACTTTTTTATATATTAATGAGCACTTTGGCATTAATTAAATCCACCACTCAATTAACAAGGGTTTTGATCCCTTCCCTCCCAAGGATCTTGATTCCTTCTCTCCTGAAGGTGGCTGATCAAAGAATGTTTTATTATGGCTAGAAAGATTCACACAAAGGTAAGGGACTTTGTGATTTCAGGTTGTCGTTGTTTTGTTTAATCTTAGTTAAGTCCTTTAATTAGCTACATAGTCTGTCTCTCTAGTAAGAGTGGAACAAAGATGGGGGGTGTAAAAGGGGAAGTTCTCAAGGTAACAAAAACATGCATGAGAGCAGTTATCAAGAGAAACAAATATAAGAGACCAATTTGGTTCTCTGAAAAGGTCAGCGAGGCAGTACGGGCCAAAAAGAAGGCCTTTATAAGGTACAAAGAAAAACAGTGGGATGAAAAATTGAAATGAGTATGGGGAAAAAACTAGAGGCCAAGACATTAGTCAAGATCACAAAGGCAGACACAGAACTGCATACTGTGGAGGGGGTCAATGTGTGGGAAACAGTTTTTTAGATAAATAAGGGAAAAAGAAAGATGGGAAGGGGAAATTGTCAGGCTAAGGGATGGGGCAGGACAGTAGAGGAAGACGGGCAGTAAACAGCCATGCTGAATGATTACTTCTGCTCAGTATTCACGAAGGAGAACAGCAGGCCCTTTCCAGAGAACCAGTTAAAGGCAGCTGATAGAGGGGTCATGGAAATGAGGCTGCAGAAATATACTAGTAAAAGAGTCAAAAAAGGGTTCTAGGGACATGGATAAGTTGTTCAATCCACACTTACTGGCAGGTTCCTTGCCACTTTAAATCTTGCCGGAAGGTCTTCAAGCTGGCTCCTCCCACCCACCCGGGTGGTAAAACTCTCGGCTCTTTCCCATGACGCCAAATCATCCTTACCGCTTGGAAGCTCAGGTTCCCTCCTTAGCGTTCTGCGTTTTAGGCCTGGATCCAAACTCTTCGGTTAACCCGAAACTAATTTAAAAATTTACAAGACTACGGTCTTAATCTTCCCTCGTGGCTGCGATGGACAAATCGACTCCTGGATTTTATCAGTGCCCCTGTGGGCAGAAGACATCCCGGACCGATCCGCATTCCACGTGCATTTACTGCCTGGGGCTTGGCCACGATTCACAGGCCTGCGACTTGTGCAAGTCCTATTCGGCTATGGTCTTAGAGGATCGCGCTGCCAGATTACAACTTGGGCGCCCCGAGAAACGTTATCCTCCGGTCAAGTCGAAGGAGGCCCTTTGGGCGATATCCACAGCTGCAGGCTCGGCTGAACAGCTAGAGCAGATGATCGCCCTCGAGGAGGAGGTGGCCCAGGCCGCAGCATCATCATCATCGGTCAGGCATTTATCCCACTCTCCTTGGGCTCTTCCTACACGGCTTCGTTTAAGGAGCTTTGTCAATCCCTCTCCACCAAGGGAGAAGGGCCTTTGGGACATTCCTCTTGGTCTAAAAAGAAGGACTCTAAAGGTAAGTCCCATCGTCTGTGTTCATGGGAGCGGGAGAGGTCACCTTCCCCGGATAGTCGACACTCGACTTCGGTCGAGGTTGCGGCAAAGGCCGCTGGCTTCACGGTGTCCCCATCAGGTCAGCTGGCCGTGACACCCGTCGACGCGGTCCAGATTTTTCTCGACCTGTCGGATGGTCTGTCGACTGAAGAAGCTGACAACCCTTCTTTACTGCTTCCCCCAATGGAAACCGAGGACTTGCTTGTGCCTCCTGTGCCGGAGTCCCCGGTTAAGGTCCCTGAACTGAGGGAGGAGTGGGTTTCCCCCGCCCCCTCTCAGACCCACCCTCAGAATCCCCGAAGTTCTCGGTCTCAGACCTCTTCCAGGTCCAGCCGATCTCGCCGACATTGGTGGTCTCAGTCTCTGCACCATGGAAAGCGGCAGCGCCGCTCATCCTCCTCATCATCCTCTTCGGAGGACAGGCTCCGGCACAAATTGCATCAGCGCTATGAGGATCTAATGTGGCAGCAGATCCTTTTGTCTGTGAATAAGCCGACTCCGTCACCTTCCTCAGCCATTAAGTGGCTGTCACTGGAGCAGCCGAAACAACCCCTCATAGTAGTCAAGAAGCCGAAGGTTGTTTGGCCAAAACCGGCTGCGCCACCCATTGTGGTGGAACTCCCACCTCCACAACCTAAATCTGGGGCCCCAACCAAGGATTCTCGGTTGGGTCAGGGCTTGTCCCACTGGTTGTCGGTCACCCTCACTCCTGATCGACCTCGGCAGGTGGAGGGTAGCTCAGGCGCTCAGCAGCTGTTCGCAGACTCCTCCTTGTTCTCCAAGCGCTTGACCTGGAGTCCACTGGGGGGTCAGTCAGTGGATGAGAGCCCATTCTCGTTCCTTGGAATGCTTCGGCTCATCTCAGAATCAACTGGAATGAAGCTCAAACCCGTTTCAAAACGGGCCAAGTATCCCCTCACGGAGTTACTGAACTGAGGGGATTCCCCCACAGAGGCCTTCGCGGTGGCCGAAGCCATTGTTGGCCTGGCCCTGGAGCTATGGCAGTGGCCAGCTTCTTGTCCAGCACCTTCAGCCAGGATGACTTGAAAGTACGCTGTTCCCACCAGTTCATGCTCCGGTTTCTCGGAGCACCCCTCCGCAGAGGGGTTAATGACTGACAGCATTTTCTGGAGTTCCGGGAATGCTCGGGATGTGGACAAGCCTCCCAATAAGGAGTCCAAGAAACTGGACTACTCCGTGCGGAAAGTCTTTGCTGCTTCCTCCCTAGGTCTTCGTCAGCCAGCTTGGCTGTTCTGATGGCACACTTTTCACATGCTCTTTTGGACTCCCTGGATGAGGTGATTCCTCATCTCCCAGCTGACCTTCAAACGATGGTCAAGCAGGTATGGGATCAGGGAAGGGCGGTGGCCAAACAGCAGCTCCAAACTTCCTTGGACATTGCTGGCTCATGTGCCTGGTCAGTAGCGGCCGGAGTGGCCATGCACCACAGAGCTTGGCTGCGGATCTCCACTTTTACAGCGGAGACCCAGCACAAGCTGGCAGATGTTCCCTTCTTGGGTACAGACTTGTTCGGTCCCAGGGTGGAGGGTCACCTGCAATGGATTGAGAAGTCCAATGCCACCTTGGACTTGGTCACATCTGCCCAGAAGGACAAAGGCCGCCAGCAGCAGCGTAAGCCCTTTTGTCTTTCAGCCCCTGTGGCACATCTGGCCCAGCAACACCAGCATCAGGACCAGCAGGCTTGCACTTGGCACCCCAAAGCCAAGCCTGCTGCTTCCTCCAGCAGGAAGCCCGGAGGAAAAGGTCCAGGTGGCTCCTTGGCCGGCCTTTCCTCCAAGCCTGCCCAGTGACAGGTTGAGGGGTATCGCTTCCAACCTCGTCACTCCTCCCCGGGTTCCCCCCCATATGGGGACAGCTCCACCACTTCCTTTCCGCCTGCTCCGCTATCACCATGGACCACTGGGTGCTGGAAGTGGTAGGAAAGGGTCCGCCCCTGGAATTCGAGCAGTCCCCACCCTATCGAGCCGTCACCCCACAGGGGGGCTACAGGTTCCATAGCCTCTCTGTCAGCTCGTCGAGCCGACATTGCCCAGCTCCTCCAGAAGGAGGTGATCAGGGAGGTGGTGGATCCTCCACCAGACCCAGGGTTCGTGTCCAGGTACTTCCTGGTCCCAAAATGGATGGGGGACTGTTGCCCCATTCTAGACCTACACAACCTGAAAAGTTCCTAAGGTCGCGTACCTTCAGGATGGTCAGTCTGGCTCAGAGCATTCCATCCTTGGGACGAGGCCTGTGGTTCTGATCTCTGGACCTCCAGGACACGTTCTTTCACGTCCCAATCCGTTCGTCTCACCAGCGATTCCTCTGCTTCAGGGCAGGGGGATCCCTTTATGAGTTCCGAGCCATGCCCTTTGGCCTCTCTCCAGCTCCCAGGTTCTTTACCAAATGCATGGCAGTGGTGACAGCATTCCTGTGGCACCTAAGGGTCCGGGTGTACCCTTACCTGGACGACTGGCTGATTGCAGCCCCCTCCAAGCTGGAGGTGGAGTGGTCCAGGGATCTGGCCCTCCAGGTCTGCTTTCAGATTGGCCTCCTCATCAACAAGGCCAAATCAGAACTCATGCAAACGCAGGTGATCCAGTTCATCAGGGCAGTTCTTGACTCTGTTTGAGTCAGAGCCGGCTCCCGGCGGACAGGGCTGAGGTTCTTTCTTCCTTTGCCCAATCATTTCTGGTTGGGCAATTGCACCCTGCCCAGGACTTCCTGCGCCTCCTGGTGGCCTGCACCAGCGTGATCCATTGGGCCCACTGGCACATGCATCCCCTGAAATGGGGGCTGGCCCACCAATGGTCACAGCACTCCGGTCCTCTGGACCAGCCAGTGACAGTGACCCAGGAGATGTGGAATGACCTCCAGTGGTGGCTCATTCCAGCTCATCTGCAGGAGGGTATCCCGTTTGTCCGCCCAGAGCCGACAGTCACTCTGACGACCGACGCCTCTCTGATGGGTAGGGGTGCCCATCTGGGGGAGCTCAGAGTGCATGGCCTCTGGTCCCCTCAGGATTCTTGATGCCACTTCAACCTGCTGGAGCTTCGAGCAGTCTGACTAGCCCTCACCGCTTTCACTCCATTTGTACGGGGTCAAGTGGTCCAGGTCCAGACGGACAACACCACAACCATGTACTACCTAAACTGCCAGGGTGGGACACACTCCTTGCCTCTGTGCAAGGATGCTCTCTGCACTTGGTCTCTTGTGAGCAGACTGGAGGTGGATCTCCTAGCCATCCATGTGGCAGGAGCCTCCAACACTCTGGGCGATGCCCTAAGCCGGATTGGTGCTGCATCTCACGAGTGGTCTCTCCTGCTGTAGGTAGTACAAGATCTGTTCTTCCACTGGGGCACTCCTCAGGTGGACCTGTTTGCCTCCAGGAAAAATGCGAAGCTGAGGCTGTTCCATGCTCACCCCCCCCTCAGCAGGGCTCGCTGCAGGGGGATGCCTTCTCGAGGCCGTGGAACCCGGGCCTCATCTACACCTTCCCTCCATTTCCCTTGATCCACAAGGTGCTTCTCAAGGTGAAGAGGGACAAGGCGCAGGTGATTCTGGTAGCCCCAGACTAGCCCTGCCAGTTCTAGTATCCAGATCTCCTCAGCCTCAGCTCCAGGCTCCCGAGGCGGCTTCCAGCCCACCGGGACCTGATCTCAGTCGACAAGGAGAAGGTACTCCATCCGGACCTTCAATCTCTGCACCTGACACACTGGTTCCTGAGCAGCTAGAGTTCCAGGCCATGGGTCTTTCTGACGAGGTCCTGAACGTTGTTGAGGCATCCCATAAGGAGTTGACCAGAAAATGCTATGCCTTCAAATGGAAGAGATTCTCCATTTGGTGTCAGGATAAGGGGGTGGACCTTTCCTCCTGTTCCTTGGCTAGCATTCTGGACTACCTGTGGTTCCTAACTCAGCTAGGGCTTCCATCAACGACCCTTAAGGTGCACCTGGCAGCCATCTCTGCTTACCGGGCGCGGACCGGGAAGCAGTCAGTGGCACAGGAAAAGGTGGTCAGGAGCTTTTTCAAAGGCCTTGATCACATATCCCCTCCGGTGCGAGAACCTCCACCTCCTTGGGATCTACTGCTGGTATTGGCTAAGCTCATGGGCAAGCCATTCGAACCGATGCACAGGTGTGATATATCTCACCTGTCATGGAAGACCACCTTCTTGGTGGCTATCACATCAGCCAGAAGGATGGGAGAGCTCCAGGCACATTCTATTGAGTCTCCTTAGGGACAGGGTTGTCCTGCGCCCCCACCTGAAATTCCTTCCGAAGGTGGTGTCGGAGTTTCACCTTAACCAGGTGTTGACTCTGCTGGTGTTCTATCCCAGTCACACCTCGGAGGCCGAATATAGGCTCCATACCTTGGACCCTAGAAGAGCGCTCTCTTATAACAAGGAGCGGATGGCTGAAGTTCAGGAAGAGGTTCGCCAGCTGTTTGTCACCTACGCTGAAGCCGCTCCTGGCAGACTTGCAGCCAAGCAGATGATAGACAGGTGGGTCACCTCCTGCATAGATCTCTGCTATAGGTTGGTGGGCATGGAGCCTCCCAAAGGGTTAAGAGCTCATTCTACCTGCCATACCGCTGCTTCGGTGACTGCTTCCAGGGACGTCCCTATCCAGGACATTTGCAGGGCTGCTAACTGGAAGTCAGCACACACCTTCATTACCCATTACCACATTGACCTAGAGTCAAGCTGGGATGCTGGTTTTGGGACCTCAGTTCTCCAGTCCTTATTTCCCAAGTAGGGGGTGCGCTCCTTGCCTCCCTTCTCCTGGAGAACTGCTAGGAGTCTGCCAGTAAGTGTGGACTGAACAACATATCCACGTCCCTAGAAATACAGGTTACTCACCTGTAACAGGAGTTCTAGGAGTGGTATATGTTGTTCATCCACACAACCCACCCGACCATCCCCGGCTTCGACGCGCAACCTGGCTTCCAGGGGGCTAGATCTGGTGTCATTGGGCGTAGCCGAGAGTTTTGCCACCCGGGTGGGTGGGAGGATCCAGATTGAAGACCTTCCGGCAAGATTTAAAGCAGCAAGGTACCTGCCAGTAAGTGTAGATGAACAACATATACCACTCCTAGAACTCCTGTTACAGGTGAGTAACCTGTATTTATTAGCCATCAAGGTAAACAAGGCCCTGGGTTGGATGGGATGTATCCAAGGATACTATGGGAAGTGGCATAGGTGTTAGTCAGACCCCTGGTGGGGCTATTCAATAGCTGTTTAAAGCAAAGGGTGGTTCTCAAGGACTGGAGAATGGCGACCATAGTTCTGCTGCATAAGGGAGGGGACGAGGAACAGCTAGGAAACTATAGACCCCTCAGTCTTACAGCTGTGGTAGGGAAACTGATGGAGATAGTAGTCAAAGACGACCTAGTCATGTGGAGATTCTATTCTGCTGGCTCTAGCACAGATAGTCTGGTCCTGTCTTGACTCAGGTGAATATCCCCTGTCCTTGAAAGAGGCAGTGGTGACACCCTTGTTGAAGAAATCATCTCTGGACCCAGAATGTCTGGCTAACTATAGACCTATCTCAAACCTCACCTTTGCAGGGAAGGTGATCGAGAAGGTGGTAGCAGCCCAGTTGGAGAACCACTTGACCATCCATAGCATCTACGAACCTCTCCAGTCAGGTTTCCATAAGAGGCATAATACAGAGACTGCACTGGTTCGGGTGCTCAATGATCTCCTGATGGTGAGAGACCAGAGAAAATGGTCTATTCTGGTTTTACTGGATCTATCATCAGCATTTAACACCATCAACCATGGGGTTCTCTTGGAGCATCTGAGATGTATTTGTGGACTTTCTTGGGTTGTGCTCAGATGGTTCACATCATAGCTCACCGGAAGAACTCAGAGGGTGGTGTCAGGGTTTTTTTCCTCTGATCCCATCTGTCTTTTTTGTGGGGTTTCTCAGGGCTCTATACTGTCCCCCATGTTGTTTGTGGTGTACATGCTTCCCCTCGGAGACACTGTGAGACGGCACGGGTTGGGATTTCACTGTTATGCAGATGATACCCAACTGTACCTGTCCTTTGCACCCGACCAGGAAGGAGCTGTCTCGGTATTTAATAGCTGTCTGGAGGAAATCCAGGATTGGATGAAGTCCAGTTGGTTGAAGTTGAACTCTGGGAAGACTGAAGTGTTGGTTTTGGATCCGGATTGCCGGATAGGGGGACCGGAGGCCGGCTCCCACTCTGGGGTGCTTTGTGGGGATGTCGAGTTACCGGTCTCTGAACAGGTGCGAGATCTGGCGGTGATCTTAGATGCTGGGCTGACTTTACGATCTCAAGTGTCAGTAGAGGTAAAATCTTTTTATCATCTGAGAAACATCGCTAGAATCAAGCACCTCATTCCGGCTGGCAATCTTCCAGCTCTGATCCATGCCTTTGTGACCTCATGCCTGGACTATTGCAACTCACTTTACGTTAGGCTTCTGGGGGTTGATATCCACCACCTCCAGCTGGTGCAGAATTCCACAGCCCGAGTACTTACAGGTACTCCTAGATCATCTCATATTACTCCGATGCTGCAGGGTCTGCACTGGCTACCAGTTCAGTGGCGGATCACCTTCAAAGTCGGATTACTGACTTTTAAAGCCCTACATGATCTGGGCCCTGATTACCTGAAAGATCTCCTTATTCCTTACCTCCCTGTGAGGTCACTCCGCTCAGCCGACGAGGGGTTGCTAGAGATTCCTAGGGTTATATTGAAATCAGCTGGGGCCCGGGCATTTATGTTTGTGGCCCCATCCCTTTGGAATTCTCTACCCTGTCGGATAAGGGAGTGTACGACTGTGGGGAGCTTTAAACAGGCTCTTAAATCCTTTTTATGGAATAGGGCCTACGGTGTCTCTGACTGATGTCTGTATTTGGTTTTAAACAGTTTTTATTGCTGTTTGTATACTTTGTTTGTACTCAACCTTTTTGGAATGCGCCTTGGTATTTGAAAGGAGCAATATAAATAAAGATTATTATTATTATTATTTATTATTGTAGTAGAATACCTGGAGAAAAATGTGATTTAGGATAGTAAGTAGCACAGGTTTATGGCAAAGAGTGCTTGTCAGACCAACCTGATAGTATTCTTTGACTAACCATGGAAGTTGACAAGGGGTACCCAGTAGACTTACTCTACAAGGTGTGTGAAATCAATGTATGGGACACATTAAGAAAATCACAGTGACACTGTTCATGAGCAGAGGTCTTAAAATGGCTGTGTTGAAAATTTGGTGAAAACAATCCTAAAAATGACTGTTTTACGAGTGTTCATTGCGCAGTTCCTATGCACGCTCGTAGGTTTGCGAATTTTCAATATTTCCACTCCAGATTTTCAAGATTGGCATTTTACCACACCTCCTCATAAGCAGTACAACTGTCATTTTTCACATCCTGCCCAAAACGTGTTTCCGCCCATGTAGCGCACAATGGCGCAGTCGGTGTGCAAACTCAATGTATGGGACACATTAAGAAAATCCTAGTGACACTGTTCATGAGCAGAGGTCTTAAAATGGCTGTGTTGAAAATTTGGTGACAAAATTCCTAAAATGACTGTTTTAATGAAAGTGTATGCTATAGTCTTCACGCGATGCTCGTAGTTTGCGAATTTTCAATATTTTCACCCAGATTTTCAACATTGCCATTTTTACACCTCCTCATGAGCAGTACAGCTGTCATTTTTCACATCCTGCCCAAAACATGTTTCCACTCCATGTAGCGCGACAATGGCGAGTCGGTGTGCAAACTCAATGTATGGGACACATTTAGAAAATCACAGTGACACTGTTCATGAGCAGAGGTCTTAAAATGGCTGTGTTGAAAATTTGGTGAAAAAATTTCTAAAAATGACTGTTTTACGAGTGTTCATTGTGCAGTTCCTATGCACGCTCGAAAGTTTGTGAATTTTCAATATTTTCACTCCAGATTTTCAGTATTGCCATTTTACCACACCTCCTTATGAGCAGTGCAGCTGTCATTTTTCACATCTTGCCCAAAACGTGTTTCCGCCCATGTAGCGCACAATGGCACAGTCGGTGTTCGAACTCAGTGTATGGGATGCATTAAGAAAATCACAGTGTCACTGTTCATGAGCAGAGATCTTAAAATGGCTATGTTGAAAATTTGGTGAAAAAATTCCTAAAAATTACTGTTTTACGAGCGTGCGTTGTGCAGTTCCTACACTGCGCTCGTAAGTTTGCCGAATTTCAATATTTTCACTCCAGATTTTCAACATTGCCATTTTACCACACCTCCTTATGAGCAGTACAGCTGTCATTTTTACATCCTGCCAAAATGTGTTTCCTACCATAGTGCACAATGGCTAGTCGGTGCTTAAATCAATGTATGGGACACAGTAAGAAAATCACAGTGACACTGTTCATTAGCAGAAGTTTTAAAATGGCAATGTTGAAAATTTGGTGAAAAAATTCCTAAAATGACTGTTTTACGAGTGTGCGTTGCACAGTTCGCACGCGACACCTCGTAGGTTTGCGAATTTTCAATATTTCCACTTCCAGGATTTCAACATTGCCATTTTACCACACCTCCTTATGAGCAGTACAGCTGTCATTTTTCACATCCTGCCCAAAATGTGTTTCCGCCCATGTAGCGCACAATGGCGCAGTTGGTGTACGAACTCAATGTATGGGACACATTAAAAATCACAGTGACACTGTTCATGAGCAGAGGTCTTAAAATGGCTATGTTGAAAATTTGGTGAAAAAATTCCTAAAAATGACTGTTTTACGAGTCTGCGTTGCGCAGTTCCTACGCACGCTCGTAAGTTCGCGAATTTTCAATATTTGCACTCCAATGACTTCCAAATACCTGAACAGCACATAGAAGCAAGCAACATTCGGCATTGACAAATGCTTGTTTATTTTTGCATTCACTTGCATGCATGTGCAAGGAACGTTTTGGGACAGTACAACTTTTTGAAGGTGTGTGACCCTCCTGTCCAATGCAGTGCTCAGTGTAACGTGTGCAACCCTACTGCACCACTGGATGCATGAGCTGTCTATGACAGCAGTTTGGCTGCAGTGGTCTTCAGTTAAAAGAAAAGCACCACTGCAATTAGCGGTGGTAACGCGGTGTGTATTTAGCATATTGACGTCACCCTTTTCCCTCTGGCTGCTAATAAAATCCCTCCCACTTCCTCCCTCTGCTGCCGTCTACCCTGCTCCCTTGTTATTGCCCCCACCAAACACATTGTATGTGCAGACAGAGTGCACAGTCCCCATTGTCTCCAGGCCCCCAACAAACACCCAGGTGACATGCTGGGAGTCCACCCCAGCATGCCCATTGTCCCTGTAAATGGGAAAACTGTCCCGCAACATCTTTTGTTTTTTTAAAACCTGTGAAAACAGAAAACCGCCCTTGCTGTGTCTTGTGCCCCCTCCCCGAACCCACACCCACCCTCTGCTTACCCTACCTCCCCCTCGCCCCATACTTACCTTCGGAGCATGGAGCAATGATCTTCAGTGGAGTGGGAACACGTCTGCACTCTTGAAAGCAGAACACAAACTGAAGAAATGACGGTAAGCTATATAATGGCATAAATGTTTTTTTTTTCCAACTTAGGTGGCTATCTCGGCATTTTTGTAAATTTTGGCACCTCATTTTCAACAGAGGGTTCTTGGGACACCACATCATGAATTCAGTTACTGTCATGTGAGTTATTCGTCCTCAAAGGTGATTTCATGGTCACTGCACAAAATCACCTTTTGGGATTGATTAACCAAACAACAGTGTCACTGTTAATGAGGTGGGCTTCCAAAATCCTATGTTGCAAATTTGGTGAAAAAATGTCAGAACTGTGACTGCAGAAGTAGACAAGCAGACAGAGCAAATAGGGCAGAGATCCTATTTCCATGCAAATGTCCTTACAAATAAACAATTAGGGGAGACAATTAGATATTATGTTTTTCCAAGGTGCCCCAACAACATCAGGGGCTCTTTAAAGCCCTGTTTCACTGCAAGCAAATACCCTCTGCATTGACAAATGCTTGTTTACTGAAAGACAGGATTTTTGATCAGGGCAGTGGGGTGATCCCCAACTCTTTTTGAATTGTACTACTACAGGATATTAAACTTCCACCTGGCACCTGGTTTCTAGTTTTAGAGCACGGTATGACAAAATATAGTCTTCTTTTAACAAGTATATTAATCATGCCACACACTCCATGGCCTCACCTCCTCTGATTCAGCCTCCTACTCCACGAACAGGCATAGGATAGACCAGTTGGACTGCCCTCTCTTGAGATGGAGAGCACCTCCCCCCAACCAGGGCTTACTTTGTAGCCTCTCTATGTGCATTCCTCCATTTAGCATAACACCTCGATGCTCCTTTCTGTTTTAACACCTGTGTTTAATTGTATATAGTTCTGCCAGGTTCTATTTCATGCATATTAGTACTATCATTATATTTAGCTACAACCTCCTCCTCCTAGACTTCATTAATTGATATCTAGGATGCTACTTAGTACTATAAATGTCATGCTATGATTTACAATAGTCACGTCCTGTACCTAGACTTAATATATACTGGTCACTCAAAATTATATATATATATATAATATATATATATATATATATATATATATGTACCTGGCATTGCTTATATCTGTATCGATTGTCTGGTTTTATTTATTTATTTATTTAAATTTCAGATTAACACCTTTGAGCCAGAGGCTCTTTTACATAGGTTCCACATCTGGAATATTTACAGATAAGAGCAACATATAAGATAAGATGCTAAATATGGCAAAATGGCACAGACAAATGAAAGTTATGACACAGGTGTTCTGAACAAGGCAATGACAAACTATTATCACTATTATATAACCATGGGATGGGAAAGAAACAGTTACAGCCATCAGGCTTCATCAGTCATGAGTGCGAGAAGATGGGAAAGGCAGTTGCGTCCATCAGGCTTTGTCAGTCATAAGTGTGAGAAGGTGGGTAAGGCAGTTGGCCAAGAGGAAGGGCTGGAGTGGAGGAGGAGGGAGAGAGGGAGACTATGCCGGGGCAGCATGTGTCTGATAGCTAAGAAGGGGGAAGGGGTTCAGTAGAAGTTTGAGAATGAGAGGCTAGGGGATCCAGGGGACAGGGAGGACAACAGGGAAGGGAAGGGAAAGGAGCTATTGACGGATGGTACAAGAAGAAAGGCCATGGGGAGAAACCAGGGGACAAGAGAGAGCAAGGCAGGGGAGGGGGGGTGAGGGAGAGAGAGGAAAGAGGGGCTGAGGTTAAGGGAAAGAGGAGTAAAGAGAGGGGTGGGGAACAGGAAGGGGAGTAGAGGTGAGCTGAGGTAGGTGGTGAACTATGGGAATAGTCCTCAGAATTAGGAGAAGCATATACACAAAGCTCTAGACACAAGGGACTCTTGAAGATTGCACTAAATAAGCCCAGAGAGGATGCGTTTGTGATTTCACAAGGCAGAGAGTTAAACCATTTAGGGGCTCTGACTGTGAACGAGCATTGTCCTTTTGTAGACCAACAACGAGGGACCCAAAGAGTGGAGCAGTCAGTACTTCTGGTGCAACGAGAGTTGCAGGAGGGGCTGAGGAGGTTTAGCAATCCCAGGGGTAGGAGACCAAGGGAAGCCTTTTTTACTATAAGGCAGGTGTGGTAGAGTAGTCTATCCTGTAGCTGTAGCCACTTAGCCTGCTCATAAAGCTCACAGGAGTGGGTTCAAGGGGCAGCTCCAGTAAGAAGCCTGCAGGCCTTATTCAAGGCAGTTGAAATGCGAGTTAGGGCAGTAGCTGACCCATAGATCACTAGGCTGTAGTCTATAATTGTGAGAATCGAACTTTGGAAAGCTTGGTTGAAGGCTTCAGTTGTAAGGCAATGCTTGTGCCTATACAGGATGCCGATACGGGAGATCACAGATCTGGCAGCATAGTCAATATGACTAGAAAAGGACAAGAAGCGATAAAATGTCACACCAAGGTACTTAAAAGTTTGGGTCTGCTCCAGAGAGGTGTCTGAGTGATTACAGACTGTCAACTGCTTGGATTTATGTTTATTACTGTATGTGTGCCATGGAAAAGATTTATGTTGGAAAATGAATAAAAATTATTAATTACAAAAGCTTCCACCTGGAGAACTACTAGAAACAGACAGGACTCTTGATTTAAACTCTCTCATCCAGAGCCCCCTTTTCCAAACTGCAATGCCAATAAAACATTTGGTATCAAACCAAATCCCCCAAGGTGGGATTTGAGCTTACAGCCCTGTGGCCTTGAGATGAGGGTGCTACCTCCTGAGCTACAGTAAAAGTAAATAATCATTGCCTTAAAGGTTAAGAGTTTTGAATTTATATAAATTACACTCAGTATTTTCTGGAATCCAATTAAAGCTGCATTTCTCAGTTTCAAAATGAAAAAGACAATTAAAAAAAAAATGATAATATCTTTTTTTGCAAGTGAAATGACATTGTTTATACATCATATGACTGCAGTGCTTTGTGTTTTGTTTGAGAATGTGATCTATGTGTAAATCCGTCCACTGTACATAGGGTGGGGGTGGGGGCTTGTACACTTAAAAGCAACAATGTACATAAAATCTAATTTAAACAAGGAACAAGACTGTAGCATAAATCTAATGTACCGGAACTCTGCCTAATCTACTTTCATGCATTTTTTTTGCGCCATTTCATAATTACGAGCATCAAATGCTATATTAATTCTTCCATTGGTTTTGAAATCTGATAGCATTCTCTCTCAGACTCTAAAAGGCAGAAGGAAAAAGAACTAATAGGGTGTGGAAGACTGGTTCACTTGGACTCTTTATTTCAAAAGATGTTTGCTGTTGGCAGCAACTGAGAAAAACCCTTTTCAGCAAAGGATCTTTGAGCTGGTCTCCCTGTGTTCTTAGTTGACTTCATACTTCATGCCATATAGGACTAGTTTGCCAGTAAGGAAGGTTGGACACCAACCAGGTGGTTCAGCAGTAGAGCCACTGCCTGTCATGCCAGTGATCCGAGTTTGAGAGCTGACTCGGCCACATGGGAGGGGGTGGGTGGAGAAAGGGACATCTGTTGGACTTCTCTCCCCTCCCACGGAGGGATGCTAGTCACACTAATCTTAAACCGCCAGTGTGTGGAGGCTCAATGGAAGTTCAGTGCATGTGACTTAGAAGGGGAAGAGTCTTTGACAGAGGTGTGGAGAATGCAAGCCTTCACATGCATGCTTAACAATGTCATTACATGTTGGCTGGCCCAGGGAGAAAATTGTGGAGAAGCACCTCCCTGGCAGGATGATGTGCCTGCCCATTGCAAGGCACACACCATCTGTAGTGGCAAGGCTTCCTGTCTGGATGAGTGTCTCCGTAAGGATGACCCTCCACCCTCTGGCCCTCCATGAGGGAGCACTCGATGGGGGATCATAAGGTGCCAGTAAGTCCTGCAGATGGTGGGTGATGTGACAGGATGGGTGGGACACAGAAGGGGGCCAGAGGAAATGAGACTGGGATAAACAAAGTCTCAAAAAAAAAGAAGAAAGGATGGAGACGGCAGCTCACTCATAAACAATCTGTACAAAATTAATTTATTCATAGGTAAATATATATGGCTACTGAGTTTAGTTCTGCAATTTTTTGTGGTTCTTCTGGAGAGTGGTCTGTCTGTTCGATTACACTGGCATTTCAAAAAAAGCCAACATTACAACACATATCTGTAGCACCTCATTTCAGTAGAACTTGTGACAAAGGTCTTCTTGCTAAATCAATTGATTTTGTATTAGTTATTTGGTGAGTGAGCAGCCCTATTTCTTCTCTTGCACCTAAATAGAGTAGTTGCATGACAGACAGCCCCTCCCCCATTTCTTATTCACTGTCTCCTACAGGGGATCAGGATTTTCAGGAATGCTCATCTGATTACCAGTTTTATTTGGGGAGCTGTGGAGGGGACTGAAGTATGTAGTATGCATGGTGATGTTTGCCAAGTTGTTACCTGTGTACAGCCGAGGAGAGAAAAGGGCACTTTACACCAAGTTGAAGTCACAGAGTAGGGAGGAGGGCTTCAGTAAAATTGGAACTGGTGGACAACCTGGGAGGATATGGGCCTCTATAGGGGAGATGGCCTGCATCCTTCCAGGAGTGGGACCACAGTCCTTACTGGGAGGTTTAAATGCTAACTGGATGAGCACATAAACTAGCTGGGTGCAGCGTTCTGAGCAATAAGTTCTGGTTTTGCCCCACTTTTCTCTGGGGCAGTTGGTATACATTATGGGTATATAATAGTAATTGCTTACAATTAATTCTGTAGACAAAAGAATGAACAGTAAATTGTAGTACATGGCAGAATTATAGCATATCTGGGTACAGGTAAATAACTTTTTCAAACTACTTTTTTGTCAAATTTATGAACATTTGAAAGTTAAAGTTGTATGTATATGTGTAGCAATATAAATGTTAACATTAATTAGCCGTGTGGTAACAACATTTAACTGTAGTCCTAAATATTAACCGCTGTCAATACCAGAATAGTAGGGAAATGTATGAGAATAGCTAAAAAGGCAATATAATACAATTGTTAGTTTAATAGATTTATTTAATATGATTTAAAAGTTAAAGATACTTGGGTTTAAAAATTCCATAATTTAGTTCTAGTACTGTACACCCTGATGAAGAGGAAGTTATCCTCAGAACACTGGCTTTTGTACAAATACTGTTACCAGTCTGGTCAGAATAAATTAAATAAGTCAAATACTTGGTGAGTAAGTCTTACATCTCCAAATTTCATTTGATAGCTATTGGCTTTATCTGGGGTGGTTACATGTCACAATAGCAATCGCAAAACAGCGATCACTATTAATGGTGAGTGTATATCGCCAAAAAGCAAATTGCGATATACACTTTAAGGTGACCCAACATCCAGATTTCAAAAAAGTGTTTTCATCCCCCTGAATTAGCATTCTCAACTACAGGGAGGTGCATTTTGGGGAGGGGGCAAATTCTGGTTTGGCAAAATCTAAGTGCCACAGCTTGTAGCTGTGGCAAAATGTACTCGCTCCTGGTCCCGAACCCAGTACTTGCTGTGCCAGATCTAGCCACCCACACCACCATGCCACATGGCTAGCTTGGTGGCAGCAGGTATACCAGTCCCTGAAAACCCCTTCCCTGTCCCTCCCCTTCCCCTCGATATTCCCCCTTCCATTCGCCCTTCCCCATGGTCACTTTCCCACTATCTCGCTATTGTGCAGGGTAGCCTAGAATAATAGTGCCCAAAATGAGTCGCTATTTTTGTAGTCGCTCATTTTGCATCTCTATTATTATGTGATATTATCTGGGGCAGACTCCTTCCACTGTGTTTTCCTTTATAGATGCTTGGCCATTTTGCAACCTTCTGCAGAGTTTGTTTTTTGCCAGAGTCTGTATTGGAGGACTAACCACAAGTCTGTTGTAGTGCACTGAAGCTAAACTGCCCAAAGGTGCAGTCTGTTATGGAGTGTTGACAGGCACTTGCCCAGTATGAGAGAAGAAAAAAAAAACAGATGCACTCACTACTTAGAAGGTAGCAAATGGTTTAATGAACCACAGATGAGATGAAATAACACTCCACGGGTTTCTTCCCCAGGGCAGCTACCACACAGAGATGTTTTTGTGGTTGTCAGATCAGACCTATCTGGTCATGTCTGTAGAAGGGAGCCTACCAAAGCAGATCCATTCTAGGATGTCAGCACTATTTGTTGACATCTCAGATCCAAGTTTTGGGGTACTATCCTGTGCTAGCCAACTTATTAGGACAGTATCCAAGCTCCTATGGATCAGATCACTCAAAACTCTCACTAGGGCCATCTCAGTCCTGTTCTGAGGACAAAAAACAGACTGAAAAGGCTCATGGAGGGAAAGTTCCTCCAGGTGCCCTCTTAACCAATGCTGCCACCACAACTTTCTCAATAACTTTTCCCAGAAAGGGCAAGTCAGCATCTAAAGAGGCTTTCTTAAGGAGGGATCACACCACAGCTCCTTTGAAGGCTGACAGAATCATACCCTCCCTCACAGAGGCATTGACAATGTCCATGAGCACTGGACTGAGCACAGCACCTGCAACCTTCATTAGAGAAGTGAGAGCAGGTCCAGAAGACAGCAACTTGGGCACAGATCCAATAGCACCTGGCAGATCTCCATGTGGTCAGTTGGGCGAAAACTGTCCCAGATAAGCTAAGATTCTGTCATCTCCAGTATGCAGCCACTGCAATCATGAATCTTTACCATGAAGGAAATTTTGACCCTGATATCCACAATATTGGCTGAGAAGAAACAAGAAAAGCCATTGTGAACCTTTAAAGGACCTTGATGAATTGAAACAAAAAATATGAACAAGCATTTGTCAATGCCAAATGTTGATTGCGTTGGTCTGTTGAGCTTGCTCAGTGGCCCTGTGTCACTTGCTCGTTCTGTTTCTCCCGGTGCTGCAGGCTGCACCTTTGTACCAGGCTCCTGGCTCCGTTGGCACATTTTTTCTGCCCACAAAGAAATCTGCAGCCGTACTGACAGAGCTGTGTTGATGTGGGTCACTCGCCCTCTCTCAGTCGCTCATTCTGTTTCTGTTGGCACTGCAGGCTGCCCTTTTGTACTGGGTTACCACCTCTGTTGCGCCTTTTTCTGCCCACAAAGAAATTTGCAGCAGTCCTGACACAGGTCCATTGAGCTACCTCACCCCCTCTCACCGCTTCCATTTCTGCCAGCGCTGCAGGCTGGCCTTTATCTGGACTCCTGCCCTGCGTTGCGCCTTTTTCTGCACACAAAGCAATCCGCAGCAGTCACGAGAGGTCTGTTGAGCTCGCTCACTCCCCCTCTCTCACTCGCTCATTGTGTTTGTCCTGGCGCTGCTGGCTGCCCTTTTGTACTGGACTTCTGCCTGTGTTGGCACCTTTTTCTGGCCACAAAGAAATCTGCAGCTGTCCCGACACAGTTCCATTGAGGTCGCTCTCTCCGCCTGTCTCACACTCTCATTCTGTTTCTCCTGGTGTTGCAGGCTGCACTTTTGTAATGGGCTTCTGTCTGCACTGGCAGGTTTTGCTGCCCACAAAGAAATCTGCAGCTGTCCTGACACAGCTCCGTTGAGGTGGGTCACTCCCCCTCTGTCGCTCGCTCATTCTGTTTCTGTTGGCGCTGCAGGCTGCCCTTTTGTACTGGGCTCCTGCCTCTGTTGGAGGCTTTTTCTGCCCACAAAGAAATCTGAAGCAGTCCTGACACAGGTCCATTGAGGTAGCTCACTCCACCTCTGTCACTCGCTCATTCCGTTTCTGCTGGCGCTGCAGGCTGGCCTTTTGTACTGGGCTCCTGCCTCTGTTGGAGGCTTTTTCTGCCCACAAAGAAATCTGAAGCAGTCCTGACACAGGTCCATTGAGGTAGCTCACTCCCCCTCTGTCACTCGCTCATTCCGTTTCTGCTGGCGCTGCAGGCTGGCCTGTACTGGGGCCCTGCCTGCATTGCCACCTTTTCTGCCCACAAAGAAATCCACAGCAGTCATGATAGAGTTCCGTTGAGCTTGCTCACTGCCCCTCTCTCACTCGCTCATTGTGTTTCTCCCAGCGATGCAGGCTGCCCTTTTGTACTGGGCTTCTGCCTGCGTTGGCACCTTTTTCTGTCCACAAAGAAATCCGCAGCTGTCCTGACAGAACTCTGTTGAGGTCGCTCACTCCGCCTGTCTCACTCGCTCATTCTGTTTCTCTTGGCGCTGCAGGCTGCCATTTTGTAGTGGTCTCCTGCCTCTGTTGACATCTTTTTCTGCCCACAAACAAATCTGCAGCAGTCCTGACAGAGCTACGTTGAGCTCACTCAGTCCCCCTCTCTTGCTCACTCGTGCCATTTCTGTTGATGCTGCAGGCTGCCCTTTTCTACTGGGCTCCTGCCTGTATTGCCACCTTCTTCTGGGCATAAAGAAATCTGCAACAGTTATGATATAGCTCCATTGAGCTCGCTCACTCACTCCCCCTCTCTCACTTGTTCATTCTGTTTCTCCCACCGCTGCAGACTGCCATTTTGTACTGGGCCCCTGCGTGCATTGCTGCCTTTTTCTGCCCACAAAGAAATCTGCAGCAGTCCCAACAGAGCTCTGTTGAGCTCACTCACTCCCCCTCCCTCACTCGCTCGTTCTGTGTCTCCCACTGCTGCAGGCTGGCCTTTTGTACTGGGTTCCTGCCTGCATTGGCGGCTTTGTCTGCACACAAAGAGATGTGCAGCAGTCCAGACACAGCTCCATTGAGCTCGCTCACTCCCTCTCTGTCATGCGCTCATTCTGTTTCTCCCGGCGCTGCAGGCTGCTCTTTTGTACTGGCCTCCAGGCTGCATTGGCACCTTTTCCTGCCCACAAAGAAATCCGCAGCAGCCCCGACAGAGCTCCGTTGAGGTCACTCACTCTCCCTGTCTCACTCGCTCATTCTGTTTCTCGTGGCGCTGCAGGCTGCCCTTTTGTACTGGGCTTCTACTTCTGTTGGCATTTTTTTCTGCCCACAAAGAAATCTGCAGCAGTTTCAACAGAACTCCGTTGGCCTCACTCACTCCCCCTGTCTCACTTGCTCATTCCATTTCTGCCCACGGTGCAAGCTACCCTTTTGTACTGGGCTCCTGCGTGCGTTGCCGCCCTTTTCTGCCCACAAAGAAATCTGCAGCATTCCTGATAGAGCTCCACCTCCCTCACTCACTCACTCATTCTGTGTCTCCCACTGCTGCAGGCTGCCATTTTGTACTGGGTTCCTGCCTGCATTGGCGGCTTTTTCTGCCTACAAACACATCTGCAGCAGTCATGAGAGAGCTCCGCTGAGCTTGCTCACTCTCCTCTCTCAGTTACTCATTCCGTTTCTGCCGGCGCTGCAGGCTGGACTTTTGTACTTTGCTCCTGCCTGCATTGCTGCCTTTTCCTGGCCACAAAGAAATCTGCAGCAGTCACGATACACCTCCGTAGAGCTCGCTCATTTCCCCTCTCTCACTTGCTCGATCTGTTTGTCCCAGCGTTGCAGGCTGCCCTTTTGTACTGGGCTCCTGCCTGCATTGCCACTTTTTCTGCCCACAAAGAAATCCGCAGCTGTCCTGACAGAGCTCCGTTGAGGTCACTCGCTCACTCCCCCTGTCTCACTCGCTCATTCTGTTTTTCCTGTCACTGCAGGCTGCCCTTTTGTACTGGGCCCCTGCCTCTGTTGGCATTTTTGTCTGCCCACAAAGAAATCTGTAGCAGTCGCGACACAGCTCCATTGGCCTCACTCACTGCCCCTGTCTCACTTGCTCATTCTGTTTCTGCCAGTGCTGCAGGCTGCCCTTCTGTACTGGGCTCCTGCCAACATAGCCACCCTTATCTGCCCACAAAGAAATCTGCAGCAGTGACGATAGAGCTCTGTTGAGCCCGCTCAGTCCCCCCATTCACTTGCTCATTCTGTTTGTCCCACCGCTGCAGGCTGCCCTTTTGTACTCAGGCCCTGCATGCATTGCTGCCATTTCCTGCCCACAAACAAAACCGCAGCAGTCCCAACAGAGCTTCTTTGAGGTCACTCACTCCCCCTTCCTCACTCACTCGTTCTGTGTCTTCCGGTGCTGCAGGCTGCCCTTTTGTACTGGGCTCCTGCCTGCGTTGTCACCTTTTCCTGCCCACAAAGACATCCGCAGTAGTCCCGACAGAGCTCAGTTGAGCTTGGTCACTCCCCCCTCCCAGTCGCTCGATCCTAATCTGTCCCAAACACTGATTTCTGACAGCGACTGCGGTATTCTGCATCGGAAACACATTTCAGCCAGGATGTGAAAAATGACAGCTGTACTGTTCATAAGGAGGTGTGAACAAATGCCAGTGTTTAAAATCTGGTGAGAAAATATTACTAATTTGCAAACTTACAAGGGTACGTGGCACCTGCACAACACACGCTCATAACACAGTCATTTTATGGAGTTTCATCACAAAATTTTTAACATAGGCATTTTAGGACCTCTGCTCATGAACAGTTTCAGTGTGATTTTCTTACTATGTCCTGAACACCGATTTCCCACAGCAACCATGCTATTGTGCACCAGAAGAGTGAAAACACATTTCGGCCAGGATATAAAAAATGACAGCTGCACTGTTCATAAGGAGGTATGGCAAAATGACAATGCTGAAAATTTGGAATGAAAATATTGCAAAGTTGCGAAGGTATGATCTTGCTTGGAAACTGCACAATGCACATTTTCGTAACACACTCATTTTATGGACTTTCGACACCAAATTTTCAACATAGGCATTTTAGGACCTCTGCTAATGAACAGTATCACTGTTATTTTCATAATTGTCCCAAACATGAATTTCCCACAGCGATCACGCTATTCTGCGCCAGAACTGCGAAAACACATTTTGGCCAGGATGTGAAAAATGACAGCTGTACTTTTCATAAGGAGGTGCAGAAGAATGGCAATGTTGAAAATCTGGAGTGAAAATATCATAAATTCGTGAACTTACGAGCGTGCATGCAAACTGAGCAATGCACGCTCGTAACACAGTCATTTTATGGAGTATCGTCACCAGATTTTCCACATAGGCATTTTAGGACCTCTGCTCGTGAACAGTACCAATGTCAGTTTCTTAATCTGTGCAGAACACTGATTTCCCACACCGACTGAGCTATTCTGCGCCAGAAGTGCGAAAACACATTTCGGCCAGGATGTGAAAAATGACAGCTATACTGTTCACAGGGAGGTCTGAAAAAAATGCCAATGTTGAAAATCTGGGGTGAAAATATTGCAGATTCTCAAAGTTACGAGCATGCGTAGCAACTGCGCAACGCATGCTCATAAAACAGTCATTTTTGGGATTTTTCCCAACAAATTTGCAACATAGGGTTTTTGAGGGCCCACCTCATGAACACTGGCACTGCCATTTCGTTAATCGGTCATGATAGGTGATTCTGCGCAGTGACCGCAAAATCACATTTCGGGGCGGATTAATGCCATGACAGTGATAGAATTCATGAGGAGGGGTCCCAAAAACCCCATGTTGAAAATTTGGTGCCAAAATTCCAAAAAATACCTGAGATATGCATCAAAGTTGAAAAAACCCTATTTATTCCATTATACAGCTTACCGGCATTTCCTCAGTTTGTGGTCGGCTTTGAAGAGTGCAGACATGTTCCCGGTCCACCGAAGATCATCGCTTTCGGACTCGGAGGTATGGGGTGAAGGGGTGTGGGAGGCAGGTGCGCAGTGAGTGAGCACGGGTTGTGGGGGGGCAGGGAGACCGCTAAGGACCGCTTCCTTTTTACAGGTACAAAAAAAAAAAAAAAAAAGAGACATTGCGGGTCCGTTTTTATTTGCAGGGCATGTGGCATGCTGGGTGGGCTCCCAGCGTGACAACAAGTTTTCTTTTGGGGGCAGCTGTAGTCGATGGGGATTGGGCAGCCCGTCGGAACACAACAAAAGGGGGGTTATTACATTATGCCGATGGGGATTGGGCACCTGGCCAGCACACAACAAAAGCGGGGGGCATGATGCCGACAGGAAGTGGGCCTCCTGCGCGCAACATAAATATTAAGATTGCAGCCGACGGGATTGGGTCCCGTCGTTAAACACAGTCGAGGATTGGCATCCCCGCAGGGAGGTTAATTTGTTTGAGAACACAGCAGCAAGCCACCACCATGTTCACAAGCAATATCAGGGTTTCAAGATCCCACCCTGCAATGACGGGTCGCTCCCTCATTGCAGCGAATGGCTGACACTGCAATGACGAGGTGGCCCCTGAGTGCAGCGGCTAATTTTTTACAAGTTGGTGGCATACTGGCTGAACTAGTGTCAGCAGCAGCGTGCCATGGCATTGGGGGAAGCGGGACAAGCCTTTCCAGGCTGTGGGGGCATTGGCCACAACAGTGCCGCGCCTCCACAACCTGCTTGTGGAGAAACCTGCTGCAACATGTTTCTTGCGCATGTGCGCAGTCAACATAATAAATGATTTGCATATCTGAATACATTGTTTAGCACAGTAAGAGTAATAAACCATTGCAAAATCAGAACTTTTAGTAGTTTAGGAGTGGAAAATATATTCTACATGAAAATTTATTATATGAGCACCCAAAAGGAATATCATTTAAACTCATCACATTTTGAAAGAGTCAGATTTTGCCTATATAAATTGCAATTGAACCTTTTAATTTATGAAAGGAAGGTGACCAGTGATTCCTAGTGCAGTGCAGAATTTCCACATTCTGGTGGAATGAAATTTTGCAGAATTTTCAAAATTCTGCCAAAATTCTATAGAATTTTGCAGGAAACAGAATGGAGGAATACTGCAGCAGAAACATTTGGAATGAGTTTTTCTGTAACATTTTAACAGAATTTTTATTCTGTGAATCTCAATATTTTCTGTGGAAATGGTTGTGGAATGATTTTCCATAGAAAAAATGCTGTTCCACTGAATATTATTCCTTGGATCTCAATATTTTGTACAGAAATGGTTGCAGAATGATTTTTCACAGAAAAAAAACATGCTGTTCCACAGAATATTATTCTGTTGATCGCAGAAGCAAAATTCCGCAGAAGAACCAGTGAAATTCCAGTGGAAATTCCACTGGTGGAATGGTTATTCTGTGCTAATTTCACCGGTGGAATTCCGCATTCCGCATAACACTAGTGATTCTGTATGAAAAAAGAATACCAGAAAAGGTAAGCATAAGTTAAGTTAATAATTCAAAAATGCTTGGTTAAAAAGGCCATTCATTACAAAATGCTGAGGTTGTTAAAAGAATTCCGGTATAAAAGCAAGGTATTTCTGGTCACCCAAAGTATTGATGGACTTTGTCCTCAAAAGTTCCCTGGAGGAGTTTCCTGAACTTTCATGGATATTTATGAACCTTTACATTCATAAATGTTTATGAACAGAGGAGCCCCGTTTATGTTCATGCACATCTGATGAACATTCCTGAACAATCTGATGCACGCTTTATGAATAAACTTGAACTGTGAATAATTCATGAACATTCATGGATGGGTCATGATCACTTGAGCTGGGAGTTTATGAGGCTTTAGTTTGTAAGTCTTTTTGTTAAAATAAGAATGGATTATGCTTATCAACAGTGGTTATTTATTTATTTATTGTAGATCTGCAGAAAGTAGCTGGTTTGAAGAAGCAGGTTGTGGAGATGGTGCATCGTAAGCTGCTCCAGCTTTTTAATGAGAGATTTCTTCCTTTGCTGCTTGATGAGAGGTTTCTTCCTTGGTTGTTCACCATCTGAATCTCCTTGCTGGTTGAAGGTTTGAAGCTCTACGCTACCATAGTTCAGGCACATGCAGCAAAACAGCTATTTTATAATCAATTCAAGTGATTCTTAGAAGAGAACTCCCAAAATGGTAACATTATGGTATGCACAGTCTGTATTCTTGTTTTACCTGCCGACAGTAGCTTTACTCTGATGTGATGTAGACATGGAAGTCTCATTATGTTTGCTTGCACACATATACAACAAACATAGTGCCACCATACAAAGTTTCATAGGTGTGCCACCTCACTTCCAATGCCCTGCTCCTTGTCACAGGCGCGGCCTCACCACACCAGTAAACGTCCGAGCTGTCTATGACAGCAGCTCAGATGCAGTGGCATACAGTTCCAAGCAAAACACTGCTACAGTCAGCGGTGGAAACGTGTAGGCAATTTGCATACTGTTGTCGGCAGTATGCAAAGCGCCTACACATCAGCACTGCATTGGAACAGCTGTCATAGACAGCTCCATCCCCTTCCCAAACACCCAAGTAGCACACTCGAGCCCATCCCAGCGTGCCTCATGCTCCCCACACACACTGTATACGATAGGTGCCTAACCCCCGCCGGCCCCCTGCCCCCAACAGATTCTCCAGATGCCACGCTGGGATCCCACCCCAGTGTGGCAAAATTCAATGGCCGACAGGAGTGCCCAATCCCTGTCGGCTCCACTCCCCAACATATTTCCAGATGCCACGCTGGGAGCCCACCCCAGCATGGCAACAATCCAGTATGCCGACGGGGCACACAATCCCTCGCTGGCTCCACTCCACCTCCCCCAAACAACCTTTCAGCTGCCACGCTGGGAGCTTACCCTCTACGGTGGCAAAAGTCCTGCATCGCCTTTCAAAAAAATCACCTGTAAGAAAAACAGTCCCTCACTGACTGTCTTGCCCCTCCCCAACCCACACCCACCCTCTGAGTGCCCCACCTCCCACACCCCACCTCACCCCATACTTACTCCGAGGCTGGCGCAATGATGTTCGTGGACCGGAACACGCCTGCACTCTTCAAAGCTGACCGCTGAACTGAAGAAATGCCAGTAAGCTGTATAATGGCATAAATGGTTTTTCAACTTTGGTGCATATCTTGGGCATTTTTGGGAATTTTTTCACCAAATTTTCAATATAGGGTTCTTGGGACCCTACCTCATGAACTCAGTCACTGTCATTTTGTTATTTGGTCCCAAAAGGTGATTTTGGTGTCACTGTCGGAACCACCTTCGGGACCAGTTTATGAAATGACAGTGTCACAGTTCATGAGGTAGGCCCCAAAACCCTATGTTGAAAATTTGGTGAAACAATTTCCAAAATTGTTTTATTTAGGTGCACAGTTCCCATGCACGCCTGTGAATCTTTGAGAATTTGAGATATTTTCACTCCAGATTTTCAACATTTCCATTTTACCACACCTCCTTATGAACAGTACAGTTGTCATTTTTCACATCTTGCTCAAAATGTGTTTTCGCACAGGTAATGCACATTGGCGTGGTCGGTTTGCAAAATCAATGTTTGGGACACATTAAGAAAATCACAGTGACACTGTTCCTGATCAGAGGTGTTAAAATGACTATGTTGAAAATTTGGTGACAAAAGTCCATAAAATGACTGTATTACGTGCGTGCATTGCGCAATTTCCACGCACCCTCGTAAGTTCACGAATTTGTATTATTTTCTGTCCAGATTTTCAACATTGACATTTTTCCACACCTCCTTATGAACAGTACAGCTGTCATTTTTCATTACCCTGGCCGAATGTGTTTTTGCACTTCCACAGCAGAATAGCGCTGTTGCTGTGGGAAATTAGTGTTCGGGATAGATTAAGAAAATTACAGTGGCATTGTTCATGAGTGAAGGTCCCAAAATGCCTACGTTCTGTAGCCCAAGTGCATTATTTTGCACTTTTTTGCATTACAACCCAGCTGTCATACCCTTGACCACTCTTCCAGTCTTTCAATGACTAGGATCTGGAAAAACATATGTAACCCTCTTGCAAATGGGGGGTCTTAGAAATGCCAGCCTGGGCTTACCTTAGCCCATTTTGTTCTGTCCTTCTCCCACTGTCTCTTGGGCTTCTCCTGACTTGGCCCCTAATTTTTCTGGCTTCCCAGGTCCTGTTTGCCCTCATGTGTGCCCCAGCTTGCAGCCCAAATGAAAATCCAGCCCTTTGGGGCTTAAAATGCTGACCGCGATCTCCCACTGCAAAAGTGCTGCCTCCAGGGCAGTGGGAGTCGCGTTGGTGTGCAAAGCGACTTTGATGTGGAGCCACTTGTTTTGCGGTCACCTCGGGGACTGTGCCGTGGGTTCTGGGTTCCCTTCCACCTACTCAGGACCCGGTGACCACGGACAGCCTGCTGGGGGACTGCTCAGATGAAAATTAAAAGAGTTTGACCGGGGCTCATTTGAGTATGCCTGGGAGGGGCCCCGGTCATCTGAATAATGCATAACAGTGTGTCTGGCTGCCTCCAAGGTAGCTATGTTCAGCTCCAGCCAAAAAGTAAAGAAACTGAAATGTTTTAAATAATAAAACTGTTGCTGCTTGTTGGGAAAATACTGTACATGTGGGGAAAAGTGTTTAAAGTTAAAATTAATACTGTTTCCCTGGCAATTCCTGTATTTGTGGGACTCTATGTGTCAGCCTGTCAGCTGCTGCAAGGGGAGCTTGCATAAGTGCAGTAGCGACAGAAAAAGTAAAGGAGCCATATTTTTCATCTGTGCATTTACTGCAAGTATAGTCTTTAAGCTACAGAACTGTGGGGCATTTGGGGGCAAATAATTATTTCTTTCTGGCTGCACCAGGACATTATTCAGGATTGTATCTAACCTGCTATAAAGGACAGTGGGTTATGCAGCCATTGCCAGCTGTACAGCCAATTTGGAATGCCAGTAATAGAAAGCTAGGACTTGTGGGATATTCACTGCATCTTATGGGTAAGCACCCAAGTGCTTATTGGGGCTTACAGGGACATTATTTTAGGTGCAAATTCCACAACCCAGTTGTGCCTCGAGTGTTCTGATTGACAAGTCTCTCAGCAACTTGGAGACATTTCACCCCATCCCTGCTACCAATCAGGAGTCGAGCTAGGAGCTCTATAAAGAGATAACATTGCCAGTTTGCCTGGTAATTTGGAGAGATTCAGAGAGAGAGTCAGAGCAGGCTCCAACGTGCTGGGAGCCCCACATGGGGGAGGGAATCAGGCTCCAGCCATGCCACCAGGCCTGGGCCACTTGATTCAAGCCCCTTCAGTCTTCAGGGGGCATTTATTATTTTCTTAAGTAAAAGTTTACCAGTTACAGTAATTGTGCTTTCTGCAACAGCTAGTCTGGAGGTTGCCAGTATTGTCCTCCAGAGGCTAGCCTTCCCTCCCAAGTCGGGGAAAGATGTGGATCGAAGTTCAGATGTCCAGCAATGGTGAGAGCGCTGACCAGACCAGATGACATCATGCAGCGGTGAGAGCACTGAATGAGTAACTCAGTGGTGAGAGAGCTGAAGAAGTCTTCAGGATGCCTTCGATTGCAGATGAAATCTGTGGAGGACCTGAGTGAGTACCCTCGTACCCCCCCGGGTGTGAGGAAGAAGCTAAGCAAGTAATCTTGGGGGCCCCAAGCCCCATTGAGAAATGTGTGCTGTTAAGTGTGAAGTATTGAAGTTTTCAGTCTGGGCTACTAACCCCATAAGAGACTGCCTAGTTCAAGTAATGGATGCATCTTGTCTGTGGCCCAAATGGCTAAGTTGCAGGTGCAGCAAGATGCTGGGCATAATGAATCATGTAAATGTGTTGCAAGTTGTGTAGCTGTGGGTTAGAGTCCTGCCATCGTGAAGCTGACTGCCAAGACGCATTTGCCACTTCATGGGACAGGAGGCCCTAGAGCATACAATGTCTAGATGTGCTGGATAAGACTCTGTGAATAATGTTCTTGGTATATAGAATGTACTGGATGTGACTGCCTGTGACTAAAGTATGGGTTGCTTGATGAAAGTGTCATTGCCAACTTACTTTGAAAGAATGCCTTTCGGTATATAAAGTATTGGATGTGACCATGTTTGAATTGCATATAGGATGCTTGACAAAAGTATCACCCTCATTGCTTTGGATGGGACTTTCAAATATTGTGCTGAATGTTCTGGATGTAAGATCCACATAGCTTGTCATGGAATGTTCGGGAGTCTGCTTCTGCAGGGCAATCCCTGCCATGTCTGCTAAAGTGCAGGGCAATCCCTGCTGTGGTTGTAAATAGTAGTCTGTAACTCGGTAAGGATCCGTCTCCAAGTTGCTCCCACCCTCAAATTAATAGCCAACCACCGAGACCAGCTGCAACTCCATCAGGCCTGCAACATCTTGGACTGTGGTATCTGTTTAAGCAGTATGGTATGAGATTGATCTATTTATTTATTTAGCTTTTGTTTACCGGGTAAGCACACTAGACAAGTATTATGCCTATTTTCAGGAACGACCCGGGGTTTCTGCTGTATCTGGAACTGGTACCAGTGTGGGCATTAATAATAATTATGTTTAACATCTGATTTTTCAGCAGCTAGATAGCCAGGGAGCTGGATGTCTTTAGTCGAATGGTAAAATGTGATTTATGTCTGCCTGTTAATATGTAGCCACCCAGCTGGAGGGTTCACCAGCAAAAATCCAAATAATATCTATACATTTTGTGAATACAATAAGATAACCTCTACTCCTCCTGTTTCCCCTTCCTAGCTCCTATATTACCCTCGAAATAAATATTTTGTTATTTGTTGTTTAAAAGTCTGGTGTGAGCATATTATTAGAGAGAGTCTTTAAATCAGAATGTTGAAATGTCAGGAACTGTGTGTTGGGGCATGTCTGGGGAAGGTAAATGGTCACCGTGGGTGGTGTAGCAGCTCAGGGGGCTACACCCAGCATCATCTCACCCAAGTAAAGCACCCTGAGTGGAGGCACTGTGCAAAAGTATTCAGAAATGGTTATCAGATAGCGAACCCAAACCCCTTAGCCTATGTCCAGGGTAGTAGGCAGGGGTGTAACACTGGGGGGTGACGCCGCCCAGGGGTTACACATAGGTCACTAACTAAGCAGTAGATAAATCCTGGACTGGATTCCCTGCCTTGCAGTAATGGTATCTTTGCCCTTCTTTCCATATTATCTACCCACACATTAGCCCTCCTTTCAACACATGCTACTGACCAAGGTTTTCATCCATCCATGTGTTTCCTGTCTTGTCAGTATCAGATGCTATTCAGCTCCTGCCCATCTTTGGCTATCTCTATGCCTTGCTGGTCTTCCAGAACTAGAGGTCGATGAACTTACCTTGGTTTTTAGAAGCCCGCATTTTGAGGGTAGGGCTCTTGTCACTGGGGGTCCTTTTAGCTATGTACCAGGAGCAAGTGAAGCCACACCCAGTGAGACCAGTGCTGGTATAAGGGAGACAGAATCAAGCAATACACTAACCTGCACCCGCCACCTGGAACTACTGAGCAGCTGATCCATATCATGATCTCATTATAGATATGACAAACTTTACTGTGTAGTAACAGAGTCCTTAAAAAGGGAGCCAGTACAAAAAGCAGCACCACTCACAAGATGACTAAAGTGTTTCACACCCAAACTAAGGGACTTTGTGAAGGGTAATGCCCATATTCCCCATAATGCTTTTATACACTGCGTCTTAAAGAGGAAATGTATGTTCAGTCTTTCAATGGGTAATATCGCCCAGTATACTTAAGGATCTAAGCTATGAAAAAGCAGTCATATCCCCACTTAAGTGTACAAATGTGCAAATAGGGGTTGAGGGTAGAAGAGGAGGAAGAGTAGCTCTCTATGTAAAGGAAGGATCAAAGCAATGGAACTAAAGGGTAAACAGGGAGGAGAGGAGGCACTGTGGGTCACCCTGGAAACTGGAAATGGCACCTCAATCCGCACAGGAGTTGTATACAGACCCCCGTCTCGGAGGGAGGAAATGGACAAGGAAATGATTAAGGGCATCCTTAGGATGGCAGAGAAAGGGGAGACATTGCTGATGGGGGACCTGAATATGCCAGATGTTAACTGGAGCACCTTTGCTGCAGCCACATCCAAGAGCAGGGACATTCTCGGTGCCCTACAGGGGGCATACCTCAGACAGCTAGTATTGAAACCCACTCATGAGGGAGCAGTCTTGGACCTGGTAATCTCAAATGGGGATGGAGAGAGGATTTCAAATCTAGGAGTGGGTAGCCGTCTGGGAACAAGTGACCACCAAGTAGTGTGATTCATGATAAGCTCAGCTGTAGAGTCAAGCCATACAAAAGTGAAGGTACTGGACTTCAGGAGGGCTGATTTTGTCAAAATGGGAGAGTGCCTCAGAAAAGCACTACCAAACAGGCAAGAAGGAGGGGTGGAGCATGTGGTAGTGTGGTGTGGTAATATTTATGAAAAATAATGGAACAATGGGGAAACATCAAAACTGCCATCACAGAGGCAACAAGCCTTTGTGTGAAGCAAATAAACAAATCAAAGTGAAAGAAAAAAAACACTATGGTTCTCAAAAGAAGTGACTGGGAAGGTTGGGGAGAAAAGATAGCATTCAGGAAGTATAAGGAAACACAGAAGGAACAGGACAGAGAACTGTACCAGTTAATGCAGAAGGAAGTGGGAAAGGCAGTCAGAATAGCAAAGGCCCAAACCAAGGAAAAGATAGCCAACTCGGATAAGAAGGGGATACAACCTTTCACAGGTACATTAGGGAGCAAAGAAAGACAAAGGGAGGGATACTGAGGCTGAATAAAGAGGAGGTTTTGTGGGCAGAGAGGGACAGTGAAAAAGCAGGGACACTGAACGAATACTTCTGCTCAGTATTCACAAAGGAAGAGGAGGGGGAGGTACCTGATCCAGTCAATAGAAGCACTCTGGATAGGGGGGTTGATATCAGTTATTTCATAGAAGAAAGTGTTCTGAAGGAACTCCTAAAATTGAAGGTGGACAAAGCAATGGGGCCTGATGCAATTCACCCCAGAATTCTAAAAGAACTAAGGGAATAACTAGTAACACCACTGACTACCCTTTTTAACAAATCATGGGAGGATGGTGTGGTACCTGAGGACTGGAGAAGGGCAGATGTGATTCCCTTTCACAAAAGTGGGAGCAAGACAGAGACAGGAAACTACAGACCTGTCAGTTTGACCTCAATGGTAGGGAAAATGATGGAATTACTTCTGAAGGAAAGAACTGTTGTGTACCTAGAGGCAAGTGGAGCACAGGACCCAAGGCAACATGGATTCACAGTGGGAAGGTCATGTCAGACACATCTAATTGATTTCTTTGACTGGGTGACCAAAGTAGTAGACCAGGGAGGGGCTGTGGACATGGCCTACCTAGACTTTAGCCGGGCATTTGACACAGTCCCACACAAAAGATTAATAAACAAATTAGCCAGCCTTGGAGTGGGTCCCAGGGTGGTAGCCTGGGTTAAACATTGGTTGGGCAACAGGATGCAGAGGGTAATAGTAAACGGAGTCCACAGTGAAGAAAGGGTGGTTACTAGTGGGGTACCATAGGGCTCAGTACTGGGTCCAGTCCTTTTTAATGTCTTTATAAGTGACATTGCAGAGGGACTGGAAAGAAAAGTATGCCTCTTTGCAGACGACACAAAGATCTGCCACAGGGTTGATACACAAGGTGGGGTGGAAAGGATGAGAAGGGACTTGGCAAGGTTGGAGGAATGGTCAAATGTATGGCAGCTTAGAATCAATGCAAAGAAGTGCAAAGTAATACACCTGGGAAACAAAAACCCAAGGGAAAAGTACACAGTGGGGGGTGAGATACTAACAACAACAAAAATGGAAAGGGACCTGGGGTAGTTATATCAGATGACCTAAAGATGGGCAAGCAATGTGAGAGAGCAGTAAGGAGGGCTGGGGAGATACTGGGATGCATAGGGAGAGGCATCTCCAGTAGAAAACAGGAAGTTGTTATCACTCTGTACAGATAGTTGGTGAGACCCCATCTGGAGTACTGTGTGAAGTTCTGGAGACCACATCTCTGCAAAGACACAGAGAGGGTGGAGGCTGTCCAGAGGAGGCAATTAAAATGGTGCAGGGTCTGCACCAGAAGACATACGACAAGAGACTAAAGGAGCTTAAGATGTATACCCTCGAGGAAAGGATGGAGGGGGGCATGATAGAAACTTTCAAGTACCTCAAGGGAATCAAAAAAGTCAAGAGAGTAGCATCTTTCAGAAAAAGAGATGTGCAAGAACAAGAGGACACAATTTGAAGACAGAGGGGGGACGGCTCAGAGGTAATGTGAGGAAGTATTTTTTTCAAGAAGAGGGTTGTGGATGCATGGAACAGCCTTCCCGAGGAGGTTGTGGAGTGAAAAACAGTGGGGGAATTCAAGAATGCATGGGACAGACATAAAGCAATTCTAGTGGGGCTGTAGGAGGAGTAGGCTGTTGGTTAACTGGGATATGCAGCTTATCCATTAGGTAGGGAAATGAGCAGATTTGGTGGGCCAAGCAGTCCTTATCTGCCATCAAATTCTATGTTTCTCTAAGTTCAAAAGAAAAAAAAAAAGAAAAACATAATTTCGGAGTTGGTAATACTGTGCACAGTCATTATTAGGGAAGAACTACGTTCCAAGATGTCTGCTAAGCTCAACATTTCATTCAGATTTTTTCTAGGCTGCTAGGATAACAATCGTATATATATAATTAAATACATGCAACATTAATAGACATGGGGGTGGAGAGATGGGGGCCAAGGAGGCCCACTACATACTGTATAATTCCTTAATGACAATCATACATATCAAGTCCATTAATATAATAACAATTAGTTCTTTGAGCTGTGCAGACTGTCTCACTGTACCTCTTAAGCATCCTCATACCCCTTCTCCCACTTTAAATGTATGATTGTCATCTTGGGGGCCCCTTTAGCCATGCAGATTGACCTGGCAACACCTCTCTGTAGTGTATGGTGCAGCCTGCTAGGATGCAATGCTCACATCATAGTTTTAGCCAGTGATATACTGCAGAATACTGCAGGAACACAATGTAATCCAATGGCAATTATTCTAATTTGTCACTTAGGAAAGTGTGACATGTTTATCACAGAATATTGCATCTTGGTGGGCTGCACTATATTTATGACCTCCCACTTCTTGAAGTGGAACCCTCACTATATGGGGCCCGTATAGTCATATCAACCCAGTGGTAGCTTTAGGTGATTTATACATTGTCCTTTGCTCCTTGAGAGTAGAATGGGGCTCCCTTTTGCCATGCAGAGTGACTCAACAGCACCTCTTGACACAATCCTCCCAGTCTTTGCCAGTGGCTCGCCTGGTTTCACTTCATGTTCTCCTTCCTTTAGCTTAACCTATCATCATCATCATCATCATCATTATTCATAGGTTAGGTTTTCTCAGGGGACAAAGGACATGTGAAAGTCATCCAGAAGATATTGCTCTTCTCAAACCCACACCTCAAGAGTGTAGCTTTCTTCCTGGGTGGAGGGGGCCCTCTGGCCATGCAGATTGACATGGCAGAACCTCACAGCATCATACCATTACAGGGATAGAGCAAAGAGCCTTTCATGTGCAAACTACTCTCCTTAATTAAATTCAAAATTCTGCAGTAATCAGAGCCATCACTAATCTAAGCCAAGCAAAGAAGGGTGGCAACTAAGGCCTTGGTTCCCCAGAAGATTCCTCCAAATGTATTTTTTCTTCTCCTCTGTGCTGAAGGCCATAATAAAATGTAACTTATTAATTCCGTTGAGAGTTGGAGCTGAATGGTGGTCATATATTCCAATTCCCATTGATATTTCTGTAATGTTAAATTTTTTGATATGCATTGAATTGTTTGTATTGGAATCAAAATGTGTTTCACAAGCAGGACAGTCCTGAAAACAGGTTTGCCAATAACCATATCCTGGGTAAAAATAAATAAAATTCAAAATTCGAAATTATGGGGTTCAATAGTGGCTGCTTCTTGCTATTTCAGTCATCACACCTTTATCCTTCATCATTCACTGTTCCCTCTTTCCTTATGGAAGTCATGCATCAAAGTCATTGAACATTTCCATCTTGCTTTCAGCTTTGTTATCTTGAATCTCTTAACTAAGGTACATTTGACCTAAAGGAACTTCATTCTGTCAGCATCTCCTGTGGGCGAAACCTTCCTCAGGAGGGTTCCTTTTTCTTTGTGGTACCCATAAAGGGTGATAGTCCATGTAAGGCTCAGAGAGCACGACTTGCCACAAACACAATGCATAAGAATTCAAACTCCCCACTGTCAAACAGCCTTCAGTTACAAGCATCCTAACAGAACAACATACTAAGCTGCACAGAGCACAAGTATCATTATGTCTCCCTATACTTAGTTGTTCACTAACTCAGTGAATTGCAAGTCCATAGCCTAGAGGTCAGTAGGGCACAGAATGACTCTCATCATCTCCCCGCCCTCCCCCCACACACACATGTCTAGGGTTACTCAAATAGCATACACAAGCTGTGGAAGCTCATTTTTATGTTGCTTGCACGCATGTGCAAGAAACATAGTGCCATCATCGGAGATTTCGGAGGTGTGTCACCTCCTCCTCCTCCAATTCAATCAGTGAGCTGGCAGGCGCAGCCCCTGTAAGCCAATGCATTTTGGAGCCTTCTATGACACGCTCCAAAATGCAGTGGCATACAGTTGAAAGGGGGAGCTACGCTTCAGTAAACAGAGATAAGAAGTAGCTCCCCCACATGCAGGCGTGCGCAGCCTCACGACTAGTTGTGTAGCCGACGGGTGCCCAATCCCGCCGGCTGAGATGCGCTCCCCCAGTTGTAGGCGCCATGCTGGGAGCCCACCCCAGCGTGGGCAATCAGTCCTTTGCCGACGGGGGCCTCATCCCCATCGGCTAAACGCCCCCACCAGTTATTGTGCCACACTGGGAGCCCACCCCAGTGTGGCAAACGGTCCCACGCATATCTTTTTTTAATTTTTACCTGAAAAACGAAAATGGTCCCACGGGCAAGCCTCCCCCGCCTCCCACAACCCGCACCCACCCACTGCGCACCCAGCCTCCCCACACCCCCTCACCCCATACTTACCTCCGACCGGCGCGATGATCTTGGTGACCGGGAACACGTCTGCACTCTTCAAAGCCGACCCGCGAACTGAGGAAATGCCCGGTAAGCTGTATAATGGTAGATAGGGGTTTCAACTTTATTGCATATCTCAGGCATTTTTGGGAATTTTTGCAGCAAATTTTCAACATGGGGTTTTTGGGACCCCTTCTCATGAATGATTTCACTGTCATGGCGTTATTCGGGCCCGAAGGGTGATTTCGCGCAGTGACTGCGCAGTGACTGTGAAATCATCCTTTGGGCCTGAATACCAACATGACAGTGACATCATTCATGAGAAGGGGTCCCAAAAACCCCATATTGAAAATTTGGTGCCAAAATTCCAAAAAGTGACTGTTTTATGAGCGTGCTTTACGCAGTTCCTACGCAGGCTCGTAAGTTCGCGAAATTTCAATATTTTCACTCCAGATTTTCAACATTGCCATTTTACCACACCTTCTTATGAGTAGTACAGCTGTCATTTTTTCACATCTCACCCAAAATGTGTTTCCGTCCATGTAGTGCAGAATGGCGCAGTCGGTGTGCGAAATCAATGTACGGGACAAATTAAGAAAATCACAGTGACACTGTTCATCAGCAGAGGTCTTAAAATGGCTATGTTGAAAATTTGGTGAAAAAATTCCTAAAAATGACTGTTTTACGAGCATGTGTTGCGCAGTTCCTACGCAGGCTCGTAAGTTCGCAAATTTTCAATATTTTCACTCCAGATTTTCAACATTACCATTTTACCACACCTCCTTATGAGCAGTACAGCTGTCATTTTTCACATCCTGCCCAAAACATGTTTCCACCCATGTAGCGCACAATGGTGCAGTCGGTGTGCAAACTCAATGTATGGGACACATTAACAAAATCACAGTGACACTGTTCATCAGTAGAGGTCTTAAAATGGCTATGTTGAAAATTTGGTGAAAAATTCCTAAAATGACTGTTTTAGAGCGCACAAGTAGTTCCCCACGACGCTTGTAAGTTCTAAATTTTCAATATTTGCACTCCAATGACTTACAAATACCTAAACAGCACATAGAAGCAAGCAACATTTGGCATTGACAAATGCTTGTCTTTGTTCCTACCACCATCTCCTTCTCTTCCAGCAACTTACCTCTCTTCTCATGGACTCCTGCCCTAAGGTACAATTAGCCTATAGGAACTTAATTCCCATGGCACCTCTAGGGGTGGGACCCTCCTCAAGGGAGTTCCTGCACCTTTGTGGTACTCAAGAAAGGGTGGCCCTATAAGGGAAAGAGAGTGCAAACAGCCACAAATACATTGCATAAGCATTAAAACCATCCACTGTAAAACATGCAACCTTCAGTTACAAATCCCCAAATAGAATAACATACTAAGTTTCACAAGCACCATTCTTTCTCTGTGTACTTAGTCGTTTGCTCACTGACCCTGTGAATACTTGGTTCAGAATGGATTTTATTTATTCAGGCTTCTACTTTGATTCTATATAACATTTAAAAGTAATTGGCCCTATAGAAGTCTGGCAGGACTACAACATCCCAAATTTTCTAAAACATTGCATAACAGTACAATTAACACTAATTTATGTGAAATATTTTCCAAGAAAAATAATGGGACATAATGTAAAAAAAAAAAAAAAAAAAAAACAATAATGGAGACAGTAGTTTTAAAAACAATGTTCATAGGCACAATGATTATAAACTTTTGAGTTTAGTAAGTACATGACTACGTGCACTTTGACATTGACCTTGGATTAGAGTGTGCAAGCCCTCATGAAAATGGGGGGCCTTGGATTTTTACAGTGGCTCAGTGCCCAACTCTAGTTAAAAGTTTAATCTCTGTATCGTTGCCAATCAGGCATGGCACTATCAAGACTAGAAGTTCAGTCATTCATTGAAAACACAGTGGCAATGCTAAAAATGTGTGATAAGTATATTAGATTTAGTTAATGAAGTATATGTGATACTTTAGCTAAATCAAGTTATGAATTATACTGCAGGGAAGAGCTTTGCCCATTATTTAATTGCAGTTTTTGAAAGGAGTTGTTTTTCATTGTGTTTCACAGCAGGCTATTGGGCTTTCAGGACAGTTATACATTTTAGATATGATTAGGGGTGTGTGCAACTTTGGCCAAGAGAATCAAACAACCCCAGACCTTGGATTCAGAGCACACATGGACTTTATACATATGCAGCTGCATAAGGATGGCTGAGTTAACTCACTTGACCTATTTGCAGTCATGGGAGATTCTTGACCTGAAAATCTATTTCCAATATCAACCTCCAAAGCATTCTAAACTTCAAACATCCTGACCTCCAAACTATGTGCCCTTTTTGCACAATCCCTGGTGAAATGTCATTGAAAGTGAGTAAAAACTGGACATTTTGTGCAGTTCTTCCAGTTTCACGTGGATTTTGCCTGCCAACAATGGTAACAGCCATCTTTAAATTTGCATTACAGTGTTCAGGTTATTGTAAACATTTTGTGAAGCCGAAGCTAAGAGTTTCATCCTGCTGAAACTTTGGATCATGTGTGCTAACTGCCATGCCTTCTTACCCCATGTCACCAGCACCACCAAGTCAAAAGCCTGATAAAGATATGATTGTCTTCTTGGTGTACTAGGAACATTCCTTGCTACCACCTGACCATTTTGCATTTAAGATACATTTAGGGAGTCAGGTGCTGGACTGGTGGTGAATGAGTGCATCACAGAGGTGAAATGTAGTGTCTAAGTATGGGGAGAACAGATTACCTAGCATGCTGGTTAGCTGCAGAGCTGGGATGGCTGAATCTTTTTTTTGTTCTAATTCAAGCCAGTTCTGACCCAAAAGGTTTCGAAAAGTTTTTTTTTTTCAAATTTCTTAGTCTAATAATTCACATAGATTTGCATATTAACCACATGCCCATTGAAACTAGGAATGGGTGAGTACTAAAATACCAGAACCACAAGACTACCTGCAGATACCTCAAAAGTACCCTAAAAACACCCAAATGAAAACTGAGTAGTCAGGTTGGGTCTGGTAGTTACTACCCAACCCAGTTTACTACCTAATTACCCGACCCTGACCATAGCAAAAAAAATGTGAAAGATTGGGTTTTTTTTGGACTGTGACACTGTTTGTTAGGTACCCCAAGCTGTTATATCCATGGGGGGGCATTGCTGAGGCAGATATGAGAAGCACAGCTGCTCTTAGTGAGCCTTATGCTGTGTCCAAAAATTATACTCATGGCAGGCATTTCTGAAGCAGGTATGAGAGGCGCAGCTGCTGTGAGTGAGCCTGCTGACGTTTCCATAAATTTTATCCATGGCAGGCATTGCTCAGGCAGGTATGAGAGACACAGTTACTCTTAGTGAGCCTGCTGCTGTTTCCAAAACTTATACCCATGGTGGGCATTGCTGAGACAGGTATGAGAGGTGCAGCTGCTCTTAGTGAGCGTGTTACTGTTTCCAAAAATTATAACCATGGCAAGCATTGTTGAGGCAGGTATGAGAGGTGCAGCTGCTGTGAGTGGGCCTGCTGCTGTTTCCAAAAATTATATGCATGATGGGCATTGCTGAGGTAGGCATGAGAGGTGCAGCTGCTCTGATTGAGCCTGATGCTGTTTTCAAAAATTATACCCAGGGCGGGCATTGATGAGGTAGGAAACAGAGGCACAGCTGCTCTGAGTGAGGCTGCTGCTGTTTTCCAGAAATTATACCCACGGTGGGCATCAAACAAACTTACATAAGAAAAAAACTGATTACTGACAAAATAAAACTAAGAGTAGCATGGCACATGTGGCTGGCATGGTGGCAGTGGTGATGGTTCTATTCATTTTGTACACAACCTAGGCATCATATTCAGTATCACTGTTTTCAGGCTGTTGTTCATATTCAGGGTCAGATTCACATAATTCAGTGTTTGGAACAATTGGGAAATTGTCAGCATTCAATCTGAATAATGTAAGCTGTTCCACATTTGCAGAACTTAGCAGTGTTCTGTGGTCAGTGACTATTCCTCCAGCTGCTCTAAATATGTGTTCTGAATATGTACTTGAAGGTGGACAACTGAGGTACATTATTGCAAGGTTTGCTAGATCTGGCCATATTGTTCTCTTTTGTTTCCAGTACAGTAATGGATCTTCCTTGAGATCAATCACAGTATGGCCTGCAAAATACTCCAGGATCATTGTGCTGCATGAGACGGTTACCAGTCTGACAGATGAACCGGCTGTACTTTCTTCACAGGATACTAGTCCATGTTGCTGCAGGTGACTCAGGAGTGATTTGCCTTTCTGTCCCTGAACACAGGATGCCTGAGAAGTAGTTGTAGATGTCTTTTCCCTCGCTGATGACACTGGTGATTGTGAATAATTGACAGATGTGATATTCTGTCCGCCAGAGATGTGCTGTGATGGTTCAGCAGGGTTTGACTGCTGTACATCAGTTAATGGTGTTGGTAGGGCAATGTCACATTTGGTTAGTAGATCTCTCCAGTACTCAGTGTCTTCCCCTACTAAAAGGATGGCTTCAATGTTCCACTTAAAGCAGGAATCTAGCAATCTAGCCAACACATAAGTGTCATTCTTAAACATTGCATTTAGTCCCTGGTCAGTCAACAGCCTGAGACTCAAGTCATCTGCCAGCATAACAGCAGTGGTATCTTCTTTTGACTGAAAGTCTTTCTTTATGTCATCAAGGAAAATGTGAACAAATCTGATTTGAGGAAGAATTTGACTCAGAGTTGCACTGTCTGCACTGACATCACATGTGACAGCCTCAAATGGCTCCAATAATGTACCTCCCCCTTCGGCATCATCCTGGAGAGGGCCGCTGCCCCTGCCTTGCGGGCCCAACCAAAGGCAAGGGGCCTGAGTTCCCATAGCTGACCTACGGGGGTCCTTTCCCAAAAGTTAAAATAAAATATGGCAGTGCCTCCACCCAGAGTACATTTTAAGTGGGTCTGATTATCAGCAGTACAACCCCCTGGGATGTTGTAAAACCCACCTTCCCAACAGTTACCCCAGACATGAACTTACCAGGATTCGAAACCTCCTTCCACATTCAGTTACATCATTTACCTTTCCATTTCATCCAATAAACAGGATCACTAAAATTAGGCTCTGGATACATTTCTGCTGCAAAACAATAACTCCCTGGTTTATTTACAGGGGGAAGGTTTAGGAATGGGTAAGTAAAATAGAGGTTAAGGCATTTTCACCTTGCATTTCCCAAATCACATTTCCCTTTGATTCATTCTCATGTTTCAATCCATGCAGCCATCAGTGTCTCTCTATCTAGCTATCTGCTGCAGGTGCCCAAACCCAGACCAGTAGGTCCCAGTCCATTAAAACCCCACAGTCCTACCACTGGGTATCCAGATTTATAGTTGCAGGCCTGAGGTGCAGCTGGTAGCTGATGTTGGTGTGCTTTCTTGAATTAAAGTTTAACCTTTTACTTTGCTTTTCCTCCAGCTCTAGTGTGCTAACATCTTTACAGTCCCCAGGTGCAGGACAATTCCTGTAGTTTACTCACAGTTCTGCAGAATCAGTCCTTGGATGGTACAGTTCTCTGACATCCTGGGGATGGATGGATCACAGGCAGAACCGGGAACACTGCTTGATCAGGGGCACAGAGGATGCAACTAGCTCTCTCTTTCCTTGCTTGCAGCTCTTGCAGCTTGTCCCCTTTGGCACATTATAGGCCTCTTTGCAGAGCACGTGTGTAAGGCCTACCACCACAGAGGACCCAGACTGGGGAGTGGCCCCATGGCCCGGCTCCCTCCAATCAGAGTGCCCTAGTACTTGGGTACAAGACCTGTGAGACCCTGCAGCAGCAGATCCCACTTGATGGGGGTTAGCAAGTTCTCCACCTAGCCCTGGGTGCCAGCAGAAACATTCAGCACATTCTCTTCTGCTGTTCTCTTTCTTCCTGTCTCTTTCTTGCTACAGGGTGTAGCCACAGCAATCCCTTTCTGTCTTTGCTGTATCTCAGGAGCAGACAACAGGTACTCAGACCAGAAAGCATCAGTACATCCTTCTGCTTTCACACTCTCTCAACTTAAACACAGCCACCTTTTTGCTCTGGCTCACACAGATATCACCTGCACACTTGCAGTCCAGTCTCTCACCATGCAGGTTCTTGGAATTTCTCTGGCTTGAAGAGGCTCACGCGTCCTCTTCTCTTTCTTCATCACATTTATATTCTCATCCTCTGCATTCCTATCTTTTCCCAGGTTCAGATGCAACCTTCATTCTTTCTTCAGGCTTAGAACACAACCATGGTCTTTTCCCCAGGCTTAGACCCAACCTTTATCCTTTTATTTCAGGCTCAGGACACAACCTTTCCTCTCTGCTTCTTTGCCTCACTGCTATGGTGCAACTTCAGAACAATGCAGACAATTCAGCAACCTACAGTACTGGTTCTGTTGGTCCCTATTACAGAGTGGCAAAGGAAGTGGTACTGGTTTTGCTGGCCCCTATTACAGAGTGGCAAATGAAGTGGTACTGGTTCTGCTGGCCCCGACTACAGAGTGGCACAGGAAGTGGTACTGGTTCTGCTGGTCTCTATTACAAAATGGCAAAGGAAGTGGTACTGGTTCTGCTGGCCCCTATTACAGAGTGGCAAAGGAAGTGGTACTGGTTCTGCTGGCCCCTATTACAGAGTGGCAAAGGAAGTGGTACTGGTTCTGCTGGCCCCTATTACAGAGTGGCAAAGGAAGTGGTACTGGTTCTACTGGCCCCTATTATAGAGTGGCAAAGGAAGTGGTACTGGTTCTGCTGGTCCTGACAACAGTGTGGCACAGGAAGTGGCGCTTGTTCTGCTGGTCCCTACTACAGAGAGGTGGAGGAAGTGGTTGTAGCTGTACTGTAGCTTCTCATTTGCTTTTTTTACTGAAACAACAATTTAATAATGGTAGCCCCATCAGTGGGCAATAATAAAACAAAACAGCTCTTTCATTGCTTGACTGAAAACTATTACTTACAATCTTTTATAAAACAAAAAAGAGTATCTAAGAAATACCGTTCTTAAAAGAGTTCTGTCAGTTTTAACACTCTGTTGATCTTGGATACACTTCAGGCACACTCCTTTCTTCTTTCATCAAATCTTTCCCTGCGAGGTCTGCACCAACTGCTGATGTGCATATTTCTTTTTAATAGACATTTTGTTTAAAAAAAAGAGGTAAACATGATTCAGATCAACCTTCTGATTTGTTTACATAATACTCTCTATCTCCATCTGTTTTTAATTGACAGAGGCTGTTCCCATAACCTCCTATAACATGGTAGTTCTAAATTGCTGCAATCTGAAAGCAATCAAGAAAGGGGGGAAATGCATACTGAGAGATATTAAGGTTGTTCTATTGCATCCAGGTGTGTAACAGCTGGTTTATCATGGACATACATCCTCCGAGAACAAACGAGGCTTTGACATTTCATCCTAACAGAGTTATTATCCATAGCACTGTGGCCATATCAAAGTGGGAGCCTGGTGGTATTGGTTTATAACCTGCATGAAATCGGAATTCAAATGAATTCCATCATTTCTGAATGCCATTGATCTGCCTGTCTACTACTCTTAAAGAAGGACTGCTGAGGCACTTGCCTTGGGTAATCTGCCATATAAACTGTCTCCACTTTGCCTGTTCATCCCAGATGACAGCTGTACTGATGGTGTGCCTCAGGTACACATCCAGTATCCCCTCTCTTCCACTTTCCTTCCATCCATTCCAAGTGTCAAGGTGCAGTGTAGTCAAGTGTTTAGAGAGAAGACTTGTTAACTTGAAAGTCCAGATTTGAATCTCACCAGTGCCACATACTGTATGACTTGAGCAAGTCAGAGCTCAGTTCTGCTTTTAACTTTGTTACTGTCTCTCTCTCTCTTTCTCTCTATCTCTCTTTTACTCTGCGTAATCTTCCTGAGCATTCTGTAATACCCCTTTAACTCTTAGCCTCCTTGTGCTTGCCTAATGGTTACTGCAGTTCTTTTTGGCTCATTAAGTGTTTTGGCATACAGTGTATATTAAAGGTAATATAGAAACCTTAATTAATTCTTTCTTTCTTGTTTTCTTGCTTGCTTTCTTTCCCTGAACATTGTAAAGACATATCAACGCCAGTCTATTTCTCTGCCTGGTAAAGCAGGAAATCCAATTGCAGTACTTTCTATTTGTATCATCACTATCATATTATTTCTGCAGTGGTTTCTTCAGTTTACTTATAGACATCAAGATTTGTTATGAAGGAGCTGTTTGTGTCACGTTCCTATTTCAGGCATGTATGGTATAATATGGAAACATCAGACTGTCTATGTTCTTAAAGTGCAGGACAATTTCTAGACATTTGATAAGTTTTGTAACCTTAGGGGCTACTCATGGGTCAGATGAAGCGCACTTTCATGCTGGTAACCAAGGTTTGAGAATCAGCTCTAGTAGATGGGAGCAGGTGGTTGAGGCTGGTGAGGGCAGCTGACTATAATGTAATCCACTCTGAGGAGGCCAATGTCCGGCATTGCCTGTGCAGTGACCCCTCATGGTGAGTCAGGAAGCCTGCTCCTTAGTGAGGGGTGGTGCATGCACACGTTGTAATATGTTTTGCAAGGCTGAGGCTGGGCTGACCTGATGCTGGAGGTGGGGAGTGGAGGGATTTTTCTTTACAGGGGTGTAAAACACCAACCACCATCAGAATAACGGCTCCCTGTATATTCAGGCCCCATGCCACAAAGCCTGCCACTGGCCTGGATCCTGCTTGATGTCCCTGAGAGGATATTCCCCTTGGAGGCCCATCACTGGGGTGAACCATGAGGGACTACTGCAGGCATGTTTGTAGGTTACGGGGGTTGGGTGGCTGCACAAGGACCACAGGAGGGAGTTGTGTGGTTGGCTGAGGCAGAAAACCCTTAATTGAAAGTTCAGTAATCTTCACTAGGAAATGGTTAATTGGTTCAAGGTAACTGAATCTCTTATATCAGGCTACTTGAAAGTTCAGAACTGAGCCTCTTTTTCAAATGTGGTGGGAGGGGCATAATAAGCAAGCTGTCTGAGCAGCATATATTTGAATGTTAATTACAGGTATGTATCATTGATATGCAGACAACCCTCTTGAACATTTTTTAGAAGCAGAACGCTTTTCAGACCTTTTCCAGTTTGACCATGATGGACCCCAAGTGCAAACTTGGCAAAGTTTGCCCATTCATAATGTTCTGGGGTCACTGACCTCCACTGCTGTACTGAACATTAAGTTATACAGTGATCACAACTCCTTATCACAGGGATGCTTCATCTTACTTCATCACCATTTACTATGTTGGCTCGGGCTTGCACGCCAGCCAACATATTGCAGTAGTAGCAAATTTGGGCGCGGTCACTGTGGGCGAATGCAAAGCACGTATCAGTAGGTGTGTCCCTCATTCCCCAATAAGGCAGCATGCAGGCGCCACACCAGCAACATGTAATGTTGCTAGCACATCTAAGGAAAGGTCTGCTGCAATAAGAGCCAAGCTCATCACGCAGTGGCACCTCTCAACATGCCTTTCCTGGCGAAGCATTCTTGTAAACATGCCACAGTGCTGACTTCAGGGGTGCCCAAGCCTCCTGTTGGCATGCCCTGACCCAGTTCATGTGCTGATGGGGGAACCCACTCCCTGTCAGCATAATGCTCCCCCCCATTTGTTGTGTGTTGGGGGGGTGCCCAAGCCCCCTCAGCTCTAGCCCATCCCTTTGGTATGTGCCGACGGGGGTGCCCAATCCCCCATCGGCTAGCCCTCCCAAACACTCAGGTGGCACACTGGGAGTACACCCCAGTGTGCCAAATGCCTTTGTAAAAAAAAAAAATGTCCCACAGTGTTTTTTTTTCTAGCCTGTAAAAGAAGAAAACGGTCCCTCGCGGTCTGTCCTGCTCCCTCCCCAACCCCGCCCACCCTCTGCATCCTGCCTCCCCACACCACCTCGCCCATACTTACCTCCTGAGTTCAGCACGACAATCTTCGGTGGACTGGGAACACATCTGCACTCTTCAAAGCCGACCGCGAACTGAAGAAATGCCGGTAAGCTGTATAATGGCATAAATAGGATTTTTTCAACTTTGGTGCATATCGCGGGCATTTTTGTGGAATTTTTGCACCAAATTTTCAACATGGGGTTATTGGGACCCATTCTCATGAATTCAGTCACTGTCATGGTGTTATTCGGTCCCGAAAGATGATTTCGCGGTCACTGTGCGGAATCACCTTTCAGGACCGATTAATGAAATGACAGTGCCACTGTTCATGTGGTAGGCTCTCAAAAAGCCTATGTTGAAAATTTGGTGAAAAAAATCAAAAAAATGACTGTTTTATTTAGTATGCATTGCGCAGTTTCCACACACGCTCGTAACTTCATGAATTTGTAATATTGTCACTCCAGATTTTCAACATTGGCATTTTTCCATACCTTCTTATGAACAGTACAGCTGTCATTTTTCATATCCTGGTCAAAATATGTTTTCACACTTCCGGCGCAGAATAGCACGCTCTCAGTGCGAAATCAATTTTCAGGACACTTTGAGAAAATGACAGTGACACTGTTCATGAGCAGAGGTACTAAAATGCGTATGCTGAAAATTTGGTGATGAAAGTCTATAAAATGACTGTTACAAGCATGCGTTGCGCAGTTTCCACGCACCTTTGTAACTTTGCAAATTTACAATATTTTCATGCCAGATTTTCAACACTGGCATTTTTTCACACCTCTTTATGAACAGTACAGCTGTCACTTTTCACATCCTGCCCAAAATGTGTTTTTGCACCTGTGGTGCAGAATAATAATAATAATAATACATTTTATTTATAAAGCGCCTCTCAGTTTTCAAGGCGCTGTACAAAACAGATAATACAGGTCAAACCTTAAAATTCAATATAAAACACAGATAAAACTACATTATAATCAATAAATTCAATACAATCAGTACTCCATGAAGGAAGTTTGATAAAAATGGGTTTTTAGACCCCTCTTAAATTCCTTCACAGAGGTGCACACCCATAACCGGCGTGGTAGAGAATGCCAAAGAGTGGGTGCAGCATAGGAAAAAGCTCTACAACTTGATGATTTAAGACTCACTCTTGGAATCTTTAGCAACCCCTCGTCGGCCAAGCAAAGCGATTGGCCAGGGCAGTAGAGGACCAGAAGTTCTTTCAGGCAAGCCGGACCCTAATCATGTAGGGCTTTGAAAGTCAGTAAACAGACTTTAACGGCAATCCGCCACCTTATAGATAGCTAGTGCGGATCGCGCAGCACTGGGGTAATATGACAAGACCTGCTTGTCACAGTCAAAACCCAGGCTGCTGCATTCTGCAGTAGCTGAAGGCAGCAGATTTCAACCCCAGAAAGCCCAAAGTACAGGGAGTTGCAGTAGTCCAAATGTGAGGACACAAAGGCATTGACCAACGTTGGTAGCGTGTCAGATGGAACAAGGTGCCTCACCCTAGAGATATTCCTAACGTAGTTAAAGGAAGTCTTGATGACTGCTGACACCTGTGACTGCAGTGTCAGCCCGTCATCCAAGATAACCCCTAGGTTACGCACCCATTCTGAGGTCAGGTGTGAAACACCACTAAGAAAAATTCCTGAGGGTGCATCAACAGACGACCCCTCTATCTGACGACTCGGATCCACAACCAAAACCTCTGTCTTTTCTGAGTTCAACTTCAGCCAACTAGAATCCATCCACTCCTGGATTTCTTTCAGACAGTTGTTAAACACAGAGAGAGTTCCATCCTGGTCAGGAGCAAAAGACAGGTATAGCTGGGTATCATCTGCATAGCAGTGAAACCTCAGCTCACACCGTCTTATTATGTCTCCAAGAGGCAGCATATACACCGCGAATAACATCGGAGACAGCACTGAGCCCTGAGGCACCCCACACAACAAAGAAGTTGGGCTTGAGGAAAAAAAACCCAGACACAACTCTTTGTGATCTCCCCAAGAGGAATGAGGTGAACCATCGAAGGACGATTCCCGATATTCCACAATTCTGCCTCAGGCGGGCTATCAACACCACATGATCCACAGTGTCAAAAGCTGAAGAGAGATCAAGAAGAACCAGAATAGAATGTCTCTTCTGATCTCTTGCCCTCAGGAGATCATTAAGCACCCAAACCAGCGCAGTCTCGGTGCTATGTCTTTTACGAAAACCGGAATGGAAGGGTTCGTAGATGTAATGGATGGTTAAATGGTTTTCCAATTGGACCACCACTACCTTCTCAATCACCTTCCCAATAAAGGGTAGCTTTGAGATGGGTCTGTAGTTTGTGAAACAGTCTGGGTCCAAGGTAGCTTTCTTCAAGAGAGGTGTCACCACCGCCTCTTTCAGGGAGCTAGGAAACTCACCCGATTCCAGGGAGCACCAGACTATTCACACAAGGATTGGACCGATGATGTCACTACAACCCAATATTAGGGAGGTCAGTCCAGGAGCCAAACTACAGCTTGTAGGGCATACACAATGGATAATTCTCATGACATCCACGAAATCAGGTCGACTGAAGGAACTTCAAGAAAACTGAGGTACTGTGAATTAATGTTGTTCAACAGCATCCCCCTTCGAGATTGCTGGACGCAGATCTGCCCTAATGTCGGCCACCTTATTTGCGAAGAAACGAGCAAGCTCCTCACATTCTAATTGCAAAAAAGCTTTCCGAACTTGCAGACATGCTGGGTTGCACAGCCTGTCTACAGTTCGAAAAAGCTGAGCCGGTCGGTTCCTAGCGACTGCAATCTCCCTGGACAGGAATTCTGCCTTCTTATGGGTGATTGCAGATTGATAGACAGAATAATGGTCCATCAATCTAAAGCGGTCGGCATCAAGGGCAGACCTGCGTCCAGCAATGTTCTAACCTTCGCCCCTGTCTCCGCATATCCCTCAATGTCCCATCAAACCAAGGGGCCTTGGGGCGAAGGGAAAGGGGGCGTACACGAACAGGAGCAATAGTATCCAGAGCCACTGTAACAACCCTATTATAGGCCACCACCAGGGTCTCTGGACTACTGCTCGCCAATGCAGGAGTTGAGAGGTCAAGGACTGCCACAAGGCCTTGGGGAGTAACATCCCGGAAAGGGCGGTACCTCGCCATCTCCACAGGGGTAGGCCTTCTCGGGAGGTGCAAAAACTGAACCTCATGGTGTAGTGGTCGCTGTGGGAAATCAACTTTTGGGCCAGATTAATAAAATCACAGTGCCGCCATTCATGAGGGGAGGTCCCAAAATGCCTATGTTGAAAATGTGTCTCTTCAGGGTTGGGGTGAGGTTGGCGTCAATGCCATTCCTATTCTGCATCTCTAATTCCTGCACTACCAATGCCAATGCCAGCGAGACAACATTCAGCATTGACAAATGCTTGTTTTTATTTTGTTTTTCTTGACTCAGAAAGGAGGGCTAGGAAATGTTTCCTGTTTTTAGCCTCATCCCTCAGGTGCATACAGACGCAAACTGACTGATCTTGAACCAGGTTAATCCACTGCTGGGTTAGTTAATGGGGAACATTTAGCCAGAACAGCAGGGAAGTTTCCAAACTCATTTTGAGGAGTCAGTACTTTTACCGTCCACCTGAGCAACCACTAGGACAGGCAGATGTGATCTTAGTTTAAAATTTCATCAGAAAGGCAGCAGTTCACAGCAGCACAGTGTCCCCCTAATACCATGTTTTGGCTTCAGCATAGTTTCTTATAACCAAGGGAGGAGGGTTACCTGCAGATCTACCAACACCACATCCTGCAGCACCTGGTGTTCTTTGGTGGTCTCCCATCCAGCTACAGCGTAGGCCAAAACCCTTCTGACATCTGATGGAATCAGGTTCCAAGATTGTAAGGCTAACCATTCTTGCAAAAAAAAAAAAAACATGCACCACCAGGATAAAAATACATCTTGAAAGTTCTGGATTTGGGCTCACCAAAATCCACTCAGATAGCACCAGTTTTTAGAACAGAAATGGGAGAAACCGTGTTGTAGTGGTACAGCTGTAACCAGCACACTATGTTCCATTAAATATTTAGATATATTCAGGGGCGCCATTTAGGGGTTGCCAGGGGCCAAATTTGTGACCCCTATTGATTTTTTGTGACCCATATGATCTGTTTGTGACCACTGCAATTGCCTAGCTCAGTGGCTGACCTAATTTCACTGCCTGACTCAATTTCTTCCACCTTATATTTTTTCCTCAGTCTCTCAGTCTGTCAGGCCCTCCCCATTCCCCCTTTTGCCCAGTTCAAGCAAACTTCCCCAACCCCTCCACCAGCGTGTTGGTGTGCCATAGCCTGCCAGGAAAACCAATGTAGTCACACCTGAGAGTGAGTCTGTTGAGGAGGGGACAAGTCTCAGCTTCAGGATGCTGTCTGGCTGCCAACAGTGAAACAATAAAATTCATTATTTTGCTGCAGCAGACCAAAAAAGTACCTTTCCTTATGAGCTATGAGTGTGCCATTCTGCTGCTTGGTAATGAGTCAAGACTGTTGCTGGGTGCAGCAATGGTGCAAGTTGTGTAAGGAGATTCGAGAAAAGAACTGAGCCATAGGAGGCCTGCCACTAGTGCTGTGTCACAGGAGGAAGGGAGGGCTCTTTGATCCACTAAGGGTGTTGGGCAGTTGAGGAGGACATGGTTGGAGACTACAGCTGAGCGTCCCATTTTTTTCTGGCCTGAGTGGGATTGGAATACTGGATGGACAGGTCAGGTGTGTATGTGTGCAGGACCAGAGGCCATGGTTGCTGAAGCTGATGAGGAGGAAAGAGTGCACCATGAAAGGGTGAGCACAAAAGAACTGAGTTGAGTCAGTACACCAGTGCCTTGAGCATGGAGCAGCTGCTCGGTGCTCACACTGATTGCAGCTGTTTATAGGTATGGGACAAGCAGCAGGCAGGAGACCTCTTCTCTGTACTTCTTTATTTAACAACTGTGATTGTCATCAAGAAAGGTTAGAAAAAGGGAAAGGTGGTAAAGGGTAAAGGAAGGCACATTGAGAGTGAGACAGCCAAAGCTCATTTCCAGATACACGGAAAGGGGAAGGGCTCACAAAAACAGAAGATCACTGTCAGCATGGTATTCAAGTTGCAGGGAAATACAGTTGTTCAGATATAATGTACATATTATACAAGGCTGAAGGCAGACATACAAGGGATGGTATGCAGTCTGAATATAGAAAAAATATGCATTCTGTTACCTTAAAGAATGTATTCAGCAAAATATATAATTATTTACTTGGAATGAGCATTATGGTTAACCCTAACTGTGGTAGTTGGAATAGCTCTGTAATTGGTTTCTGATTAAGAATTGTTGGTAGAACTTACTACTGGCACCCCATGTTTGATAATGGAATAGTGTGCACCAGAGGTGCTTCTCTCTTTTTGCCAATATATTTGCTGTGAACATTACAAGCTCTGTCTGCATTCTGAAACGTTTTAGAAACCAGTGCTTGCAATGTACACAGCATACATCTTGGCAACAAAGTGTGCCATGTTCAGTCAGTTTATTACCAGTACTATTTACTACTTCTTGGTAATAATTTTTGTTGTTGTTGGAATATGGGCCAAGTGGACAGCAAGGGAGTAGTTCTGACCTAGCCCTGTGGTTTCTTTTTTTTCCCCATTTTCTTTTCTTGTCTTTAGTTACTTTTTGTTGACCAGGAAAGGAGGGCTAGGTAATTCTGCCTATTTTCAGCCTAATCCCACAGGAAGAGGGGGAGGTACCGATGGAAGCCAACTGAAATTGAACCAGATTCGGCTGTCAATGGTATTTTTAGTGAATGCAGCAAAAGTTGGTCAGGACACTGGGGAAACTCCCCAGCACTCCTGTAGGGGGTCTTGCTGACCTGGAAGTTGGCAAGATGGCCGACTCAAGTGATGGAGGGGAAGGAGGTTGCAGGATTGCCTGTCGTGCTCGTTGTCCGGATACTGGAAGTTTGCATTTTATTACCTCCATGGAGGTTCCAGAACCTGAAGATATGGCTATTGGCACTATGAATGTTGCTCCGAGTCCTGTAGCTGAATTAATGGTGGAACAAGATGTACTGGACTTATGTGTGTTGCCTACCGGTGCTCCAGACAGGATGGGGGTTGCTCCCTGGACTACTCCTATTAGTCTCCTAAATTTGCTGAATGCTCCATCTTTGACAGGGAGAGCAGACCGCAGAACCTACCTGTTCAACTTGCTTGCTGCTGAGGACACTTCTGACCATCTGTGTCAGACTCCGGTCTTCTCATCAACCGGTTTCTGGTGGTCTTTCTGGCTTCTAGCCTGACCTTAGTTTCTGTGCCAAGGGTGCATCTGATCCTCACAAGACCGTGGGCTACTCTGCAGTGTACAACTGGACCCTCTTGCGACGTGCAGCTTGGTGGTGATGCCAGTACTTCTTGGACCCTGGAGAAAGCGTTGCAGGATGCCGCTGGACTTGATCTCTGAAGGATGCCCATTGGGAAGCCAGAGAGGCCCTGGTTGCTGATACAATTATGGATCTGGCTCGGACTACAGCTACTCCTTTGCAGGTTGTTCCCAATCATACAAGGGGGTGCTTCCCCCTTGTCTGGGCAGTGTAATTTCAAAATGCCTGGTTCAGCCTGCTTCTGAGTTGGAGAAGGTGGTTACCATGGAGACTGAGAGAGTGCCTCCTCCTGGGGGCCCAGGTTCAGATATGGGATCTCTCTTTGCTCCAGTTTTCCATGGTTCATGTGCACTGCTGTCTACAACTATTTTGGACATAGTTTTGCCCTCTGCTGTTTTTTAACCAGTGGTTGAGTCTGAGACTGTTTTCTTGCCACATCCTCCTGGCTCTGTTTTGCTGGAGACTGTTGTCCAGGTGCAGGTAGTCATTGGGGATCTTACTATGGCTGCAGTTTCGCTTGAGTATATGGTGTCTCCTTGAGAGCCTCCTCCTTCTGTTCTGGCATCTGAAAGTGGTGTTGTGGATAACACTGCAGCCTCTATCCCAGTAGACAGCCCTAGAATTATTTGGACTGATGTCATGGAGGATCTTGATGCTGTGTTGGTGTCATTGTCAGGACCACCACCCTCTGATGCACGATCTGAGAGACCGCCCAGGTCCTCCCCCCCAGCTCCGGAGTATGTGACCCCGAGCACCTCTTGTGGCTCTTTAGTAGAGCCATGCAAACCTCTACCTAACAAAAACTTTAAATTGTCTGACCTTTATTCTAACCTCAGCACTCTGGCAAGATGCAGAAATGCGGTACGTCTGAAGTACAAGGGGGTTTGGAAGCCACCCCCCCCAACCTGGATTGGGTTTATTGCCAAACAGTTGCTGAAGGATTCCATGGGTTTTCTTGTGAATGGGATATTTGCCCTCATTCATATCTCTGGGGACACACAATTTGATATTGGCTTTATCACCCCCCCCCCAGTTGTTGGAGTGTTTTTGGTCAAAATTTCCAACAGTGAAACATTCCGCTTTGTGGGTCCCCTTCATTGCTATCCCTATGATGAAGCCCATGGTAAAATATGTTACTGTCCTTTTTTCAGAATGAGGGAGTGCATATAGCTGATATTCTGTGTTGGATCAAACAGAGGGCTGATGTGCTGGACAGGCTGACTGCGATTTTGGACACTGAGGGCATTTGGACCAGTGGATGGAAAATCAAGGTCCATTTACTGTCTTCAGACACTGGTCCCCAGCAGCTCCCCAGCAGTTTTTATATTGGCCAAGACAGGGGCTTTTGTTTTTACTCTGGGCAGCCCAAGACTTGTCATTGATGTGGCTCCCTGTCCCATCTGAGTAATGTCTGTGATACTGTGTTCTGCAGTTTCTGTTTACAAACTGGGCATTCCAGTAAGTTTTGTACTAATCTGATCAAGTGCAATCTGTGTGAGGAGCTTGGGCACTTGTATTTGACTTGTCCTTGGACGGTGTATAATAAAGGCTTTCTATATGATCATTACAGTATGGTTTACTATGCTCAAGATAAAAAGCCCAGAAACATTGAGAACAAGGACAGGGACACAGGCCAGATTTACCAAGGGTTAGTTCTACTGTACCTCTTCCTTGTTGACTGCGGATCTTCAGATTCTGGTACCTGTTCCCGCAGTGTATATTGATGTCCAGCCTATGGTGACAGTGGACTCAGATGCTGCTCCCACCTCTACTACTGCAGTGCTTCCACATTCTGATTCAGTAGGACTGGAAGTTCCTGTCCTTGGCATGGATGCTTCTGTTCCAGACTCGGACTCTGTTTCAATGCCCTCTCCTCCCACCAATGCTGCAGGAAGTTTTCCAAAAAGTGGGAAGAAAGAAACAGAGTTTGAGAAACGTGGCAAAAACAGAACTTATTGAAACCAGCAAAGCTTTTTGTGCTCTTCAGGACCACACTGATGAAGATGACAGGGATTCAGATGCCTCTTCGGTGGCATCATCGCAAAAAGGCCTGACAGTACAGTGATTGAGCAGACTGATGTTTGGTCCTTCCAAAAATGGACTAGAAAGAAACAGCATGTTTCCTGATGGTGCCTCCCCCCCCTGCCTTTTTTTCCCCTTACCAATTTAATTTCTTATGACTCAGGATTTGACAGGGACTGTTAAAATTACAACTCTTAATGTCAATAAATCCAAAATTTTAAGAAGAGACTCACCACTCTTACTTCTCTGAGTGATTCTAATGCTAACATTTATTTGGTGCAGGATACTCGGTAGCACTCTAACACTGACATTCATAATGCCCAAAAAACCTAGCCATGGGGACCCTCGATTTGGTCCATAGGTTTGGATCCGTGCTTAGGAGTGGCTATTTTATGTAAATCTTTAGACATCACGGTCTTAAAAGTTATGGATGTAGACCCAGGGAGGGCTCTTTTTTGGATATTGTATGTCACGGCCAGCCAATGTGGATGGGAGTGGTGTATGCCTCTCTGACCAAAATGTCCAGAATTTCTCTGTTTGGGCCATCCGACCTTTTCTTCACACCACTAAACTGATTATACTGGGGGGAAACTTTAACTGTCCCTGGGAACTGAAGGACAAGTCTGGGAACACACAAACACTGTACTGTGACACTAATTTTTTGAGGAACATGGTTACTACTGGGGACCTTTTGGATACATATCGAATTGTGTACAGTACAGGAGGGAATACCTACCATAGAGTGTCCCTGTCCTCCCGTACTGATTTAATTTTTGTTTCTAAACAGTGCAATGTTTTGGAGGCTGCTATATGGTTAACAGCTACTTCAGATCATTTTACAGTCCACATTACTATAGGGGGGTCTACATCCAGGAGGTTCAGGTTATGGTTACTGGCATTTTAACAATTCCATGTTGTCTGATACTACTATGATAGCACAGGGGATTGAATTTTTACAGGCTAAGGCCACCACTGCAGTTTGCTTTGACTCCTTGGTTGAGTGGTGAGAGGACACTAAACAGGGTGTGAGACAATTATTTCAAAAGATTGGGTGGGTTAAGGGAAGAACAGATTATTTCTGGTTTTTACAATTAAGATGGCAGTTGTTTCAGCTTATATCCTTCGAAAGTTCAGAACAGATTTCGTATGCTGCCCAGATTGCTCAGATTAAACAGGATATGCAAACTGTTTTGTATAACAGGGAAAGATCTTTACAGGCTGAGCAATCTTTTGGGACACAGAGTACAAACAGGCCCTGGATATTTTTAAAGGGTGTCAGCAGTGGGTGGCACACAAAGTTTTCTCGGCTGTGTACAATATGACCAACATGGTCAGATCCGTACTGGGTTTCAGGATATCTTGGCTGCTATCGGTACTAAATTAGAGGGGTGGTTTGGGGAGCTGCTGCATGTCACAGAGTCTCTGGACTCCTTTCTAGAGAAACATGACATGCCTGGTTTCCTCTGTTGGACAGGGATGCTCTGATTTGGCTGATTTCACCTTCAGAAGTGGAAACTGTTATTTTATTCAGGTACTGCAGACTAATGTGGTCCCTGGACCAGACAGTCTGACTTCTGAATTCTTGAAGAAATGAAAGTATAGTGCCTCATGTCATCTGCCATTTTCAGTTATATGTTTAGTTATATGTTAAGTACATTATCGGCCTGAGATGATATGGCCAAAGCTCTGCTGGGTCTTCTTTTCAAGAAAGGCGATAAACTCAGTTTGAGGAACTGGAGGCCTATTTCCATTTTAAACATGGACATGAAAATACTTTCAAAATTCTTAGGCCTTTACTCTTATTGCCCAACAACAAACCTGTGCTATTCCAGGTATATCTATAATAGATAATTTGATTATTGGGAAGGAAGTACTGGCTAGAGGGCAATTAGGCCGTTAATGTTTTTTTTTTTATCCTCCGTGATCAAGAAAAAGCATTCAATTGGATCGCCCATGTTTTTCTGTATCAGTCATTATATTTCCACAGAATCCCTGAGATGTTTATTCAGTGGATTCACTTGTTATACAGCAAAGCACATTTCCTTCCTTTAAATAGTGGAACATTGGTGCCTTGGATTTCTATAGCTTGTGGAGTACATCCGGGATGTCCACTTAGTCTATTGTTGTATGTCTTTTGTATTGATGTACTTCTTTGGAAACTACTTTGGTCCCCTATGGTAGGAGGGATTCCCCTTGGTCCAGCTATGACCCACTTGAGGGTTACTGTGTATGCTGATGATCTCTGTTTAACCTATTCTTCATCTACATTCCTGTCAGATTGTGTTGGCGTTAGTACACCAATACACTGGTGTGTCTGGCACCAGAATTAATGTATGGAAGAGCACTGTCTTTCTTTAGGTTCAGTGCCAGACTTAGGCATGCACTCTATTTCTGACATCCCTGTGGTGGCTTCTAGTTTTAAAATCCTGGAGATTACTTTTAGAAAGGGGGAGATGGATAGAGTCAACTGGGAGGAAAAGATCAAGGAAGGAGAAATGAGGATTAATGTGTGGAAAGTTCAGAAACTGTCAAAACAAAAAAGAGTTTATTTGATTAAAAAGTTGATTCTTCCTTTATTTTTACATTTGTGTTATGTCCCCCCCCCCCAAGAACTGGAAATCTTGTTATATTCTATTTTTTTCAAGCACTGTGGGGTAACAGGTTGAACCTGATTTGGTGGAATACTGTGTACCTCCATGTCAATATAGGTGGCCTCAGCATGGTTAATCCAGTAGTCTTTTTTTATCCCCAATTTTTTTCTTTTAATTTTTCAGCTTTATTTCAGTCTCTGACCCTGTTGTGGACACCCTAGATTTTGGACTGGATATTTCCAGTTATGGATATGTGGGAAGTGGGTAAATGGGCTTTTCGCACCAGATTAAAAGGTTTTTCAAATCCGGCCTATATCTCTGCAGCCTTAAAGAAAATTAAAGTATGGTGGCTAACTCCACATCATTTTTAGACTTTAAAAAAGGTGGTCTGTATATTTATATTTTGGAGAAATCTTTCACTGATCCGATTGTTTTTTTTGCATGTCACATTACACAATGCTTCAGTCATGATCCTACAACTTACTGAGCCCAGGATACCTAAACATATCTGGGATCTTCTGTGGTTGTCCTCTCATGGCTGGCTTGGGATATGAACTGCACACAAACACAATAGCTTTCTGAGAGTTATTGTCCCTGAGTTACTTGTAACAGTGTCCTTGAATCTCAGGAGCACTTGTTTCTTACCTACCCTTATATTGTCATGTTTTGGGATCTTGTAGCTCAGGAGGTGGTGTTTCCTTCTTTCCAAACATTGATGTACAGAGTTTTTGTTTTAGGTCTTTATTCCGGACCATGGCTACAGTTCAACAGTAGTACCTTGAGGGTTCTCTGTGGTTTCCTTAAATATTCTATTTGGCAAGCCCGGTGTCGCTGGGTTTTGCAACAACAATACTGGTCTCCACGAGTGTTATTTTCATATGTATGTAAACAGGTACAAATGTTGTATGATCAGGAATGTTCTATAGTACCATATTGTAAGTTTCTGTCTCTGTTTTTTGCATTGTACTGGGTGGGTGAAGTAACTCCTTGTACTTACTACTTACTTTTTCAGTTTTTGTTCTTGATACTTTTGTTTTGATTTTATACCCTATGTAAGTTGTCCTTATATAAAGTATGACTTTCTTCAATAAAACTTCCCCTACACTTGGACATTGTTAGCCCTTGTTTTCTAAATGCAGGATTCCTGTGAGGAGGAGGAAGAGGAAGGTTTGTTGCTGCAGGGTGAGATACAGCCCTCAACCTCAGCCTATGTTTCTCCAGAGTACACCCAGATGGACATTATACAGACCATGGAAGAAGTGGATACAACACTTACTTAGACAGACACAAACCCAGAAGACATCCAGACTGTTGAATGACAACTGGAATCTGAGCTCATGGAAAGGAAACAACACCTTTTAAGGTTGATGGCCAAGGATAAAGAACAACACAGTAAAAGAAAAGCTTCCCTCAAAAAACATTTGCTGCTAACAGGAGAAGGGTCTGGGATGATGAAAGATTCTGAGCTTGCACCTTCCAGAGCAGTTGACATGGCAAGCTGCAGTCGGGACTGTAAACAGCTAGGAAATCATCTCTGCAAGACAAAGATGACAGCAAAGCAGAGAGTACAGCAAACTTTTAAAACTATCATCTAGAAACACCCCTGCTACAAGTTCAGGTGCTTCTTGGTCCCCAGAAATGGCCCTCTTGAATGCTAAGTACATACAAACAGGCAATGGATAATGGATTCCAGATCCCGAGTTGGACATAAACAATAGTGTTCTTCCTCTTGGTGCTTCTCCACCTAGAATACTGGCAGAAACCTCTGGGCCAAATATGGTGGAAAAAAACCCAAAACATTTTCTAATCCTTTGTCTGGACTGACTCGGCCCCAGGAGAATACGGCACTCTTGCCGGTTAGCAGATTGTTGGTATCCAGTGATGACAGTGATTAAAAATGAGTGACTGCAAAAATAGCAACTAATTTTTAGCACTATCATCATGCACTACTCTGCAAGGGTAGCAATGGAACAACGAGGAGAGCGACCGGAAGGGGATGGGTAGGAAGGTGGAGGGGAGGGATAGGAAGGAAGGTTTAGGTAGGGAGGAGAGCCTGCTGTAGCTGAGCCAGCCCTGTGGTGTGGTGGTGAGGGTAGCTGGGTATGGTGCAATAGGCATTGAGTTTGGGCTGGACCAGGGGAGAATATTTTACCACTGCTTGTAGCTGCTCTTTTTTTTTTCCCGGACCAAGTTTTTCCCCCTCCTTGACATGCAGCCTCCTGGAGTTGATAATCTAAAAGTAGTGGAGTGCGGGGTGTGGCCCCCCACCTCCGCAAAAACACTGAGTTCCCGGAAATGGGGTCGCCAAGAACTGTATATCGCTGATATGCTTTTCAGCGATATAGACACGCCATAATAACAATCACTGTTTTGCGATTACTATTATGACATGGAACCCAGATTGTTCAGGCAGTAGCCTGTAAACATAATCCCTGTAGTGCTGGGTTCCCAGACTCAGGATGCAGTTGCTTCAGCTGCAGAGTTAGACACAGCTGTCTTGAGTCATCCAAGTGAACATACAGATCAAAGATTCACAGTACTATTGCCGGTAACTCACACAGAACTCTTTCATACTAGCCCCATTTCTGTACAAGGGAAAATAAATCAGGAACGGGAAGCTGCAGATCCGCAGTTGTACAATGCAAGACTGAGTTTGGGAGATGATGCTCAGAATGTAGTTTCCAGCAGGCAAGCTGGAATTGGTGTTTCTTAACAAATTCCCAAAATGTTGCAAACAGAACAAAGTCAGAATATAGGAGAAGAAGGTGAAGAGTCAGATGTGCCGCTTTTAAAAGCAGGTCAGGTACAGGGAACCAGGAAGGAGGGTGGGGGGAGGGACTCCGATACAGTATCAAATAAAACAGTCTGGTTGTCCACACAGCCTGAAGAAGAAGCAGCAGAATGGGTGGAAACAGCACCCCTGATAACCCCATTCAGAAACAAGAGATAATAAGAGTGATAGTAATACCCCTCTTCAAGATTTATCCAGAGCTGATCCAGAGTCATCTGTAACCAGAACAAATCAGATCAAGTACCCCATCATAGTCCGACACCCTCCACCTCTACAGCAGAGGAACACACTCTGTCTGCTGTCTCCTCAGATACAGAGGAGGAACATACTCCAGGACAGGCAGAGGGACCTGGGTCAAGACCTACCTTTGCTGGGTTATTTCAAAACAGAGGAAAGCCAGTTTCAAGGTGGAATGCAGTATGCATCAGATACAAAGAAGGGATGGCAGAATGCCCAGACTGAACCTATATTGCTTGGCAGTTATTAGTGACATCTCTTTAATTTACAGCTTCTGACATATATGCACCGATCCATGTATCAGGAAAGGACAGTTTTGACCAAAGTTTTAAGACTCCCCAGAGCTTAGAACACGTTTGGTTCAGTTATAATCATGTTAAATTCACCCTAACATGGTCGCCTTTCATTGTGATTCCACTGACAAAGCCTACCATCAAGATACTAACCACCATGTTTCAAAATTAAGGGGTCAGTGTTGTGGACATTTATTTTCTGGCTCATACAAAAGTGTGAGATCCTGAACTAACCTGAACCAGTACTTGACACATCTCTTATTTGGGCTCGTGGTTGGTGTTTTCGGGTTAAATTATGTTCAACAGAAGGTGGAGTCCTACACATACCTAACAGTTTTTATTTTTACGGAGACACAGAGGTGTCTGTTTCTATGCAGGCCAACCAAAAGCTTGTTATTAATGTAGCTCCAGAAACCATCTTTCCAGTGCATATGACAAACTACGGTGCAGGCTATGAGGAGAATTCAGTCACATCAGTATGATGTGTCAGAACTGGTTCTGCTGCAATCTTTGAGAAGAGGAGGGACATTCTTTTCACCCCTGCTATTGGGCTACTCAGAAGAGGTCAGATGGGATCAACCAAGATGATCTTCTAAGGAGTGCAGGTAGGGGCTTCAATGCACCAAGCACACCATTCTCCTTTTACAGAAAACCAATGGCAGAGATACCCCACAGGTACCGAGGCTGCTCAGTAAACAGCTTCTTGACAGTCCTCCTCATGGAATCAAGGCACCAGACCAGATGTCCAGAGGGAAGAAGTGGAGGAACTAGTATGGTCTGTACAAAGAACTCACAAACCTAGACCAGAAATACTTAGGGGGGAAGAGGATGATGGGTGAGAAGGTACAGAATCAGGCTCCCAAAACAGGGAAGCAGTTCTTGCAGATATCCCCACAGCTGTTATACACCCAGGGGCACAACTCAGGAAGAGGAATCGGTAAAGATACCACCACCCCAAGGGGGCATAACTGTGGCTCCCTGAAAGAGCTCTAGACTAACAAAACAGCTCCCACATCCCATACCAATGACACTTTCCAACAAGTTCAAAGTCCTGCAAGGAAAGAGGAACTGGGGCACCTCCAATATGGGTGACATGGACTGTGACGTGTCTTCAACACATTCTTCTCAATTGAAACCAGTCTCAGGAGGATCAGACCAGTCCACTGGTAAATGAAAACGAAGACAAAAAAGAAAATCCATGGTGCAAGGGGAGTCACCTGAGGTTTTTGCATCAGTATTAACTCTTGTAAATCATAGGTCAGTTGAATATTGCTTCCTGTAATATATCAAGCATTAAATCTGCTTTAAGTTGGAGAGCTTTATTTTCTCTTTTTCAAGAGGCAGCCTTCCACATCATGTTTTTTCAGGAAATATGGATGTCTTCTACATTTGATTTAACCCAGGCAAAGAGGAATTGGGTATGGGGACCACCTTTTGTTGTCCTTTGGGGAGGACAGAGCGGATGGAGTGGGTATTCTTTTTCATGGCAATAATTTTAAGGTGGAAAACTTAGTTGACATCAATCCTGCGAGAAAACTTCTGTGGACATCCAGTGACAGGATAAATGCTTAAGATGCATTACTGCATATGTACACCAAACAAAAGCTAAAAGGGTTGAATTGTTTGATTTGATTCAACCTTATTTATATACAACTACAACAGTAATTTGGGGATGCGACTTTAATTGCTCTTGGGATATTTCCTTCTGTAAAGTGGAGGGAAAAATATACTGTGACTCAGTTGCCTTAAATAAAATGATTAATACAGCTGGTTTAATCAATGGTTATCGCTTCTTGCATGCTACTGGAGGAACGACTTATAATAGAAATGAATTAGCAACTTGAATTGATTATACTTGTATCCCCCAGGTCCTGAACTTGGGAAATTTTCGTTTGTGCCAATAGAATTTACTGACTGCCTACTCTTACACTTAATTACACTAATTGTGCATTTTGGCCCAACCCTCCTGGCTAAGGCAGATAGGTGAAGGGGGGAGGCAAGTCCTCTCTCTTGGAAATCTCAGTAGTACAAAGGAAAATTAAACAATTGTTAAAGGCTAGAACATTGGTTTTGGTCTGCTATGAGGACACCTTGGAGTGGTGGGAGGGCATTAAAAAAACATACAGAAAGTGTTCCAATCTTATGGGAAATTTTAACAGAGAGGCATATGTTTTGATATTTAAAATTAAGAGACCATCTCTATAGGTTTCTGACGCTGCAAGTAGCAGTCAGGGGGATTTCTCAGACCAGCTACAACAATTAAAATTGGAAATGAGAAAATATCAGCATGATTGTGCAGCCACTCTAGATGCTGAGTTAAAATATCGTTAAAATATCGAAATATCGAACCCTTATGGGGATCTTTATGGTACCTATAAAGAAAGGGTAGACCAGTCATCAATTGCAACTTTACATGGTGAAGATGGTAGAGTTACTACACAGTTACAGGAATTATTTCAACAGATTGAGCAGCAAGCCCAGAATACATTTAGCTCCAACCCCAGGTTATCTGGGTCACTGCAGGATTTTTTTTTAACTTTGACCCGCCTAGGCTGTCTGAAGAAGAGAAAGAATACTTATGCACCCAGAACTCCAGAGCAGAACATTTGGAAGTTATTTCTGGCCTCAAAAAGGGGATCCCTGGGGAAAGATGGCATTTCTAATGAAATTTTCAGGAGTTTTTCAGAAGAAACTACCAACACCTTATTAATTACTTATAACAGCATTTTGCTATCTGTTTGTAAGCCACCCCTCTTGGGGCTGGCTTATTTGGCTGTATTCTCCCCTGCTGGTTAGGTTCCCTTTTTTGGGCATTTCCACATTCCAACCCCAGGGCAGTGTTGCTCTTGTCCAGGTTTAAAAGGGGGAAGGTTTCCAAAAAAAGAGCGAGCCAGCAGGTTGCATGTAGGGCAAGTCGGGCTGGGGTTTCAAACCTCCAGCCTGGGAGGTACCAGCTGTTTCTAGTGTCAATGGCTACGTGGTTTAAAATCTGATAGGGACAGTGATTGGAGTATGGAAACCGTTGGGGACTGGGGTCCTGGTAAGATCAGCGGCTGGGTGTACAGCAGCCTGGAGGTAAACCTATCGATTTCGGGGTTCGGGAGACCCGGTGTCCAAAAGAAAGGTATGGCAGTGGGGCTGTCATGGCAGTGCCTCTTGGATGTGGCAGCTCTGAGGAGGTAATTTTCCTTGTGTGACACATTGCCGAGGTAGGTGGGTAGATTGCATTTCTGGATCTTATTTTATCGGGCCTGCCGTGCCCATGTCTGGGGCAGGTCCAGTGTTAGTCCCATTAAAGAAATGCACAGAAAGAGTAACTGCAAGGAAGGAGCCATGTAGCACATGCTTTAGTTTAAGCAGCATCCTGTCTCTCTCTCTGTTGGAAGAGGGTTACAAACTGGTTGGGTCTCTGGCAAGGTTTTCAGGGTGGCCGTGGTGTGTGTTTAAGGCCACATTCCTGGGATAGGTTACTTTAGGGCATGAAGTAAGGCATTCTCCAAGTACTGGTTTAGGTCATCCATTGTGCCCTCTAATTGAGCTTCATTCCGGGTCTGCGTGGAATCTGCCCCTGGTCTATTACTTTAGGCCTGTTTAAAGCACATGTATCAGCCTGGTACTGTTTGTACTTCCAAAATATGCTTTGCGTCCTGTTCTGTCTCCCAGATCCATGGAGCTGTGTACTCAATTTGTTTATTTATTAATTTTTAGTAGAAATCAAATTAAATTTCTTTAGTTGTTCTTTTACCTCGTGTGTGCTGGGATTATGTGAATGAACTAACTATATTCTTCCTCCCAAGAAGAAAATCCAGCCTTTGTCCCTCCAGCCTGCCCTGAAATTACAACTGTTTGGTAAGCTATAACCTGTTGGGTGAGAAACTCTTTGCTCTATGCTGCTTGAGATCTGCAGGCAAGGTAAGGCCTTGTATTTCTTTGAGTTGTAAGTCTTATGCCTGGAAGGTTTCTGATTTGTACCCCCCAAATTACCATCAGAACTCCTAGACAAGAAAGGGGGGCTAAGGGAGGGGCTACATGTTTTTTCGCCCCCCCCCTTCACTGAAGGGATCCCAATATAATTTTCAAAAAAAGGAGATAAATTAGACACTCTCATTTGTTGGCCTATCTGTCTATTAAGCTCAGATTTTAAAATCCTGACCAAAGTACTTTCAGATTATCTCAAGTAGCGGCTACATTGATTGATCCAGCATAAACCTGCTCTATTTCTGCCAGGAAGATTCATGATAATTTGTATATTTTCAGAGAAATGTTTCATCAATATGTTACGCATAAGGTTTCTGTTGTTTTGCTCTCTCTCTCTCTCTCTCTAGACCAGTCAAAAGCCTTTGATAAAGTACCACATGGTTATTTATTTTCAGTACTACCTTTGTATGGGTTGCCTCCACAATTTGTGGGATGGTTGCAGACCTTGTGCAAAACAGCTTCATTTACCTCTTTTTACAAGGAAGACTTGGTAAGCCTTTTCCTATGAGAGTAGAAGTGCAGCAAGGGTGTCCACTGAGCCCTCTCCTATATGTTTTTTCTTTGGACCCACTGACACACAGACTAAAATGGGATCCAGGTACTAAAGGGACCCCCCCCCCCTTGGGGGGCCATCTTTAAGAATTACGGCATACGATGTGTGCCTTTTTGTTTCTGATATTCCTTCTGGACAAGCAGATTCTAAGGTGGTGGTGTTATTCTCAGCTGTATCAGGGTCTGGGATTAACATGGATAAAAAAAGTACAGGTGTACAGCTGGGTGACACATCCCCAAAATCTCCATCTATTGCAGGAGTTTGGATTGTTGAAGGCCCCATTTCCATGCTGGAGGCATGTTGTGGGAAGGGGGACATTGCATTCTATAACTGGACGGAAAGACTTTCCTTATCCAAAACATAGAAACTTAGAATTTGACTGTAGATAAGGACAGCTTGGCCCATCCAGTCTTCCAATTTCTCCCTACCTACACTATTACTGCAGACTGTGCCCGGTCTACAGCTCTTTCGCCCTTCCCCTTCCTTTCCACTATGATTCCCTTTTACTTATCTCATGTATTCTTGAACCCCATCACTGTTTTCACCACCACCACCTTTGCCGGAAAGCTGTTCCAGGAATAGGCTACTCTTTTTGTGAAGAAGTAATTCCTCACATCTCTCCTGAATCAATCCCCTCTCCAGCTTCATAACATGTCTCCTTATTCTTAAGCACCTTTGCTTCTGAAAATATTCTCCCCTATACCTTATTTACCCCATGAGGTATTTAAAGGTCTCTATCATATCTCCTCTCTCCCTCCTCTGTTCCATGATGTACATATTGAGGTCCTTTAGTCTCTCCTCATAGGTAGGGCTTCTGATGCAGACCCTGCACCATTTTAGTTGCCCTCCTCTGGACTGCCTTCACTCTGTCTGTGTCCTACCAGAGATGTGGTCTCCAGAGGTGGGCACAATATTCTAGGTGGGATCTTACCAGTGATCTATACAGAGGCAACACCACGTCCTGCTTCCTGCTGGTGAAAGCCTTCCCTATGCACCCCCAGCATCCCACTTATCCTCTCTACTGCCTTGTTGCACTGCCTGGCCACCTTTAAGTCATCTGATATGATTGCCCCTGGTCTCTTTCCTGATTGATGGTTGTCAATACCACTCCACCCATTTTGTACTCAGGTCCTGGGTTTCTGTAACCTAAATGCATTATTTTGCACTTTTTCACATTGAAACTCCACTGCCATATCTTTGACCACTCTTCTAGTTTTCTCAGGTCTGTGCTCATCCTTTCCACCCCTCCCAGTAAGGTAAACCATTGGAAATCCTGAAGCAATCGAAATTTAAGAGAGTTCTCATAATTTGGCAATTCTTATGCCCTATACTTTTATATCATAGTTATGTTTGCCCAGCCCCAGTTCATTTTGAGACACAAATCTTCAGTATTTTTTCCAGTTGTTACGGGGGAGCCGGGTCTGAACCCTGTTAAGAGAGATTTCATGTACTTACCAAAAAATAAAGGCTGTCTCAATATGCTTATCCCCATAGTCTTTTTTCACATCTTATTTTTTCATGGCTCATCGAGATTGGGGATGACTAATCCTACCTCACTGGTAGGTTCCTAGCTTGCAGAGAATTATGTTAAATATTCTGATAAGTGGTACAATGTGCATCCCCTAGACTAAATCAACAGCTAGAGATACCAGACTATTGGAGATATAGGGGCCGATTCCAAGTCAGAGTATGCTGGTGTAAGCCGAGATACCCCAAACCCCTTGGTGTATCTCATGACTTGCGCCAAATGGTACACCAGCCCCAATTCCAAGAGGTGCCTTGTGCCATGTCAGCTGCGGGCTACACCAACTGTGGGCTATGCTACCCACTACACTGCAGCCCACAACGACATGATACAAGGGCCGGTTAGAGCAGCAAGTGCTATTTTCCAAGAGGGTGGTTGCCTTAACCCACTGCAGTGATTCTAGGAGCTGCACTGGTGGAGCTAAGTTAGAGCAGCTCGGAGCTGCTCTAAGGGGCATCCAATGGTGCCATCCATTGGATTCCCACTCTACAGCACCATGGCAATGGCACCGATGTGCTTCACTTGCCCCCACAAGCACACGCCTGCCCCACACCCCCAAAAGTCAGGGACCCCCAGGGGTCTGATCCCTGGTGCACCTCCCCCTGGACTCCTGTGACACCTGTCCTGCCCCCAATGTCCCCTGGTGTGTGTGCCATGGTGTTCTGGGGTGGGGAGGCTTTTGGGGGGCTGCCAGTAATGGGCCATGACTTGCAACATGTGGGGCTTCTATGCGATGCCCGTGGCGTTAGCCTCCACATGGCATAACCTACATGTCACAAGTGCCGGGACCCTGCCACTCTTGGAATGCAGCTCAGGGTCCATGGCGTAGTGGTGAATGTCGCAGCTCGCAAACCAGCAGAATGCAAAGGAAATAATTACATAGTATGGTAATAAGCAGCATTTGTATCCAGGAACCTGAGTTCAAACACTGCCTTCCGTGGAAAAGATCTTTAGTTATAACCCAGTTAACAGATTCTCGAGTTCCAATGCATATGTGGGATGTGCTATGGTTTTGCAGCTATGGCAACTTGGGGTTTGTGGTAATAATAAATACAAGGCGGTGGAAGAACGTTATTGCCCTTATTCGGAATGTGGTAATGAAATAGAGACCATGGAGCATTTCTTCTTGGGATGTAAGTTTAGTGCAGGTTTTTGGTCTTCTTTAGTTATATGATGGGAGGCTCCGTGGTTAGAAAGAATGTCTTATGAATGTTTGATTCTTGGGGATTTTCCTCCACAGCTCTGGAGGTATAATATCAGCAGCATTATGGTTACTGTGGCCTGCCTGAAATATTATCTGTGGCAGGCAAGGTGCCAGTTTGTGCTACAGCAGCTCAGAGCTTCATACCAGTCCTTGATTAAAATATGTGAGGCAGCTTTAACTAAAATTTACTTACATGAAAAATGGTGTTACCCCAAGGAGACCTTTCTGTCCCTTTGGAGGGAAATATTCAGGATAAAGTAATTTAAAAGGTCTGGAAATACAGCAAGTCTCCGTGGTTTCTCATTATGTAGAATGCACATAGAGTTCAGATTTTGCTGATTAGGGTTGTCCTTTTTTTGTACACATCAATGGCTCGATTCTCAAAAGACCTTTAGAGTGACGCAAGATGTGGCAAAAGGTAGCTTAAAGCCCAGTGCACCAAGGACCCTGCACCCAATTCTCTATCTGGCAGGGTCCCAGCAGCAAAGTCCCTCAGCTTGCGGCAACCCTGGCCATGTGCCAAACAGACAGCACATCTGGAAGGTGTGCCAGACACTGTGGGGTGGCTGTGCACCGCTGGAGCACATCCCTGGTAGCTAGCGTCAACCCCCCCCCCAGCCCTGATCTGTCCTTAAATTAAATTGTTACTAGAATCATTCCCTGGTGGTTTAATGGCCTCCCCAGCCCCAATCTGCCTGACAATTAAAATGTATAAAACAGTCATTCTCTGGTGGTCTAGCGCCTCCCCCCCCATCCTGTTATATCAGTATATTAAAATGTAAATATCAATCATTCCCTAGAGATCTAGTGCCCCCCCACCACTATCTGCCTGACAACTAAAATGTACACAACAATCATTCTCTGGTGATCTAGTGGCCCCCGCCGCCCCAAGTTGCCCATATATGACATTGTTGATGCAATCGTTTCCTGGTTGTCTAGTGGACCCCACCCCCCCAGCCTGGCAGGTTGTGCCCACCACCCCGCTACCCCCCCAGGCCTGAACTCTGAGCCAGTGAGCGGCACAGCCCTTCTCTCAACACCAAGGCTGGCCACCAATTGAGCTGTCACTGAGCGCATACTATATACTGTACGTGCTCAGTGACAGTTCAGTTGGTGGCTGGTCATGATGGTGAGAGCAGGGCTGTGCCAGTCGCTGGCTCAGGTTCAGGCTGGGAGGGGAGCAGCACTACCTGCTATGATGGGGAACTGGGGGTCCACTAGACCACCAGGAAATATTTGTATCAGCAATGTCATATATGGCATATTGGGGCTGGGAGGGATTGCTAGATCACCAGGGAATGACTGTGTTTTACATTTTAATTGTCAGGCAGATTGGGGCTGGGGGTGTCCACTGGATCACCAGGGTGTGATTGATTTTTACATTTTAATATATGGGCATATCAGGTCTGGGGGGACTGCTAGACCACCAGGAAATGATTTTAGTAACAATTTAATTTACAGGCAGATCAGGGCTTGGGGAAGGGGTCCACTAGATCACCGGGGATGATTGTGTTATACATATTCATTTTCAGGTATATCAGAGCTGGGTGGGGGGAATGCTAGACCACCAGGGAATGATTATAGTAACATTTTAATTTATGGGCACATCGGGGCTGGGAGTGGGGGCCACAGCACATGGTGAGGGAGATCCAATAGTGGCGCAAGTGGTTAAACCCTCACAGAGAGTGATATTCTAAGTACATTTAGACCAGTCCCAGCTGGTCTAAGGGTACCTAAAATTTTGCCCTCTGAGAGGGTTTTGAGAATCCCAATTTAGGGGATGTGGCAGTTTGTGTCTGCCGCATGCCCCCTAATGCCGTGCCACAGCCCAATTTGTGGCGAATTGGCGGTGCAAGCACCCTTTGGTGCATACAGCCTGCAGTTGATGCAGGTTGCCTTCATGAATTGCTCCCAGTGCATTTTTTGGTGCAAGCTGCACCTTGTGCCATTCTTTGTGGTGCAAGCCCCTTGCGCCATGCCAGGAGCTTTGAAAATTGAATCCATCAATTCTTTCATTACTAGGTGAAAACAGTTGTAAATCTTTTCATTTTTTTTACTGAATTTCCTTTTTGATCTTTTCTCTGAATTTGTATGTAGTATGTTTGGTTCCTATTTTCCTGTTGTTATGAATATTTTCAATAAAGTTCCCCTACACTTTTTGTGAAGTACCATAGTATTTTTAACGTTCACCTGAGCAATCACCCGAACAGGCAGTTGGGACATTGGTTTAACATCTCATCTGAAAGATGGCACTTCAGGAGTGCTGCCTCCCCCTCCCCATGCACTACAGTGTCAGTCTTGGGATTTTACCCTAAGTTCCTGATGTGGGGCTAGAACCCAAAACTTTCTGATCTTCAGAATCGAGGTCACCATAATAATCTTCACTTCCTGGGCTTCCCTGAGTGTGTAGAAGGTAAAGATACCAAAGGATTTCTACAATTAGCCATCACTGAAATGCTGCAGTTGGACCCATTGATACCACTCCAGGTGGAACGAGCACACCATACATTAGCCCCCATGTCTCAGGCCCAGGACAGACCATGACCTATCATAGCCCGATTTATTGATTTTAGGGACAAAGAGAAGGTCCTAACAAGAGCTTGTGAATTACAGCATGTAGTGTGGAAATCGAATAGGATTCACGTCTTTCAGGACTTCTCTAAGGATCTGTCGGATAAACGCTGAGCATACTCTGAGGCAAGGCATAAAATGCACAGTATTGGACTGTCCTTTTCCTTGCGTTACCCAGCCATGATGCAGGTTATGCATAATGGGGTCCCAAACAGTTTTGAATCTCCTGATGCACTCATGGATGTTTTACGGCACAACTGGCCACAAGAATTCACCACCACTACCCCGGGAGCCCCTTCGGCAAAAAATGCTACTGACGGGTTGGATTGCCACTCCTCTCCATCAGTGAGCAGGCCTACAGTTTGGCAAGACCTCAGGGAGCAACACTGGGAACTCCCCTCAAAAGCACACCGAAAAAGGCAATCCTCAAAGAAACACGGCCGCTGGGAGCATCCTTCGGAGAGAGGGCAAGACGACACAGAGGAGGCCACAAGCATGGACACTGTTGCTCCAGATCCATTACAGGCCTACCACACCGCTAATAGATATGAAGCTTTATGCCCCAGCTCTCCGGATCAACACCCAGGCATTGTGGATTTGAGTGTGGAAGGCAGGCCTATTCCTACGTTGCAGCCCAGCTACCTGTACCCGTCAGCAACTCCTCACCAGCCGCAGAATGGAGCTACAGATAGCGGAGGGCAGCGTTCACCAAAAGCTATGAGGGAGGCCTCCTCTACCAGTGGAGATCTCATCTTCAGTGTGGACCATCCTGAGTGCTCTACATCTCCAGGGCAATCAATCAGAGAAAACCCACCGGTGTGGTCAGATAAGTAGTCATCCTTCTATTTTCTTTCTATTCCTGTTCTTTTAATCCTCCGGGGAGTTGTAGGTGTGGGGTGAGTTTGGGGCATCTAAATTGATCGTCAGTGGACAATCTCCTTGGCTGACCCATCTGCTACCCTTTCTCCATGTTACCCATGTAAGGGAACTTTCGAGCCCCTTTTCACCCCAACCTTGACCCCCGACTTGCACTGCCATATGGCAGAGAAGATGCCTCACTCCTATACTGGGAGGGATTCAACAAGGCCTACCAACAAGCTCTCAGTGGACGTCCTGATCAAATGTCCAGACACGTCTAGATGGCAAAGAAGGCCTTTTTTGTACCATCTGATTAAACAGCAGAACATCTGTGGATTCTACCTCACTTACTTGTGTGTGTGGGGGTGAGGTCCGCTGGGAAACTGTGTCATATAATATGAAAGTATTTGTTGGCATGCATAAACTGTTGTGCTGAATGGGTAGCCAGGATGTGTTTTACATGAGGCCCTAAGTGGTGAATGGCACAGGCCTATGCCCCTCTGGTATGTTTTGTTTTTTTTTGTTATTATTTTCTATCAAGGGGAGATCTCCCAGCCCCCGAGTTGGGTGGCTTACAGTACACTCTTCATAGGTGTGACAAGCCTGACCTCACCAAGATTTTTGTTGTGAGAACGCGTTGGCACCCATCAGCAATAACCCTAGGCTTGCCGAAATAGTGGGCAGTCCCCTTCACTTTCTTTCCTGCAAACCTCCACCTCATTAGAAGCATTGTGTAGTCCCACTTTAACTACCCCAGCTTCTGAGCTACACCACTGGAGCAGCTCTCTCAACCCTCTGGGGTTGCAATAAGCCACGTGGTCAAACCTTCTTATTGGGTTGCTCGTTTCTCTCGGGGGGGGGGAACCTCCCCCCCTGCACTCACCATAGTGCTAAGGAAGGATGGATACCACTTGATAACACCCTGGGAATAGGGGCTGGCCTACAGCAGGGCTCTGTGCCTGAAGAGATGCCTCTATATCCCCAAATTGCATGGTACACTGTGCACAATGTATATAGTTTGTTAATGTGTTTATGTATGTTTGTTTCACAAAAGACACACACAGATGTTTCATTATTTGTTAGTATAAGGTCATCTGGTAGGGGCAGGGTATATGGGCTTTACCCACTCTCTCCATATCTGGTGGCGCTCTATAGAAATTTTCCTCTTCTGGTTGGGCTGCCCTCGCCCCCTATCTGCTGGTTGTTCTTGATATATCTCTTAATTAAATATTTGCTCCCTATTACTAACAGGTGATGTCACTTGTCTGACATGAAACGTCAGAAGGCTTAACACCCCAAACAAGAGGAAGCAAGTTTCAGGCCACCTTAAGAGACTGGGAGCGAGGGTTGCCTTCCTGCAGCAGACCAAACTTACTGGGGGGGGGGATGCTGAGAGACTGAAGAGGGAATAGGTAGGTCAGGTCATTCATGCCTTGGCCTCCTTTAGAAAGAGAGGGGTGTTGATTCTGCTTCTCAAGCAACTACAGTGGAAATTGCAGAGACAAGTGAGAGACCCTGAGGGTAGATGGGTGGTGGTACTCATGGATACTGGGGAGGGCCCTCTGATCTTGGGTAACATGTACGGTCTGAATGAAGACTCACCCTCCTTCTTTCACAAGTTGGCCCAGGTGCTGGGATCCATGGCTCGGGAAGACATCCCCACTTTATTAGGGGGCGATTTTAATCTTACTCTGGACCCTTCCCTGGATAGATCCCCTTCCAATACTGATCCCCACTCCAGGGCTGTAAAGGCAGTAGCTCAATTACAACAAGATTTGGCCCTTACGGACATCTGGAGAATATTTCACCCCTCCCAGCGGGACTACACCTTTCATTCCCCAGTACATAGTTCTCTTAGTAGAACAGACTTCTGGCTCACCTCTCCTACTATTACTAGTAACACTGTTAATACCCTTATTCATCCCTTAGTTATCTCGGATCATACCCCTGTGTATCTTGCCTTCACATGGGGCCCCCCTCTACCTGAGTCTCTGGCATGGAGGCGTGACCCATTGCTACTTCGTGACCCAGACTTTCCCCCTTGGCTTCAACGGAAGGAAGCAACGGAATTTTTTCCGCATAACCTCATAGCAGATACCTCTGTGGGTACCACATGGGAGGCATTTAAAGCTACTCTAAGAGGGGCAATAATAGGGTATGTGAGCTGGCACTGAAAGAGGAGGGAACAACATTTGAGGGGGTTTGAGCGACAACTCCGAGAAGTGGAGCTTGCTTTTAAGGCCCTTCGTGTCCCTTCCCTTAGGTCAGAGGCAGGTCACAAAGTCACCTCTCTGAAGATGCGAGTGAATGAACTGGTCTCTAGAAAGGCAGAGATTTTGATCATTAGACTCAAGCATAAATATTGGGAAGGGGGAGAAAAGGGGGGTAAGCTGCTGGCATACCATCTCAAAAAGCAGCAAGCCGAAAGGCATATAGCAGCTTTAGAGGATGCAGGGGGTAGAACCCAGACCTCGGCGCAAGGTACTAATCAAATGATGGATTTTTACTCCTCGTTATATAAATCCTCCAGAGACCCAGACCCCCAGGGGGTCCGCCATTTCGGGATTCCCTACATCTCCTCAAAATCTCGGAAGCCCAAGCTAATGCCCTAGATGCCCCAATCTCAACCCAGGAGGTGGCAGACACCATCCTCTCCCTTAAGAAGGGAAAGGCCCCAGGAGGGGATGGTTTCTCTATTGAAGTGTGGCAGCTGTTGCATCCCATAATCTCTCCGGTATTGCAACAAGTATTTACTGAGTCATTGCAAACAGGGTCTCTCCCTTCATCCCTTAGGGAGGCGACTATTACTATCTTACCAAAAAAAGGTAAACACCCTCTTAAAGCATCCAGCTACCGCCCTATTTCATTATTGAATGCTGATAGCAAGGTGCTAGCTAAGATACTAGCTAATAGACTTAATCCTCTCCTTCCCAGTTTGATTCACCCATCCCAAGTAGGGTCTGTTAAGGGCTGCTTTAGTGTGGACCATATTAGATCATTGGTAAATTTAATCCATAAAGCCCAAACATTATCTTCCCCCACTGCTGCCATTGCAATAGATTTCAAAAAGGCCTTTGATTCCCTGAAGTGGGACTATGTCCAACAAGTACTTTGCACTGTGGGCTTGGGGCGGGATTTCCGGCCTGGATTGGTGCAATATATTCATCCCCAGCTGCACGGATACTCACCAATACGATGCTGTCTCCCCCATTCATACTGGATAGGGGTACCCGTCAGGGCTGCCCACTTCCCCACTACTTCTTGTATTGGCAGTAGAACCCCTCACAGCCGCTATTAGGCAAAATCCTCTAATTTCCAGGGTTCAGGTGGGAACAAGGGCATACCCTACTGTTATGTATGCGGATGATCTGTTGCTCCCTATAGCCAATATAGTCACCTCCCTTCCTCCCCCCCCTACTGTCCACCTTGTCAGATTTCTCTACATTTTCAGGGCTCAAGATTAACCAGGCCAAGATGGAGGTCCTACCTTTAAACTCTAAGTGTACCTCTCAAATGGTTACTCAGCATAGAATCCGATGGGCCCCGGAGGGGATTACCTACTTGGGCGTTACTATCTCTCCTAATCTGCATAAAATCTGGGACCTGAATATGAAACCACTTTTGGCGTCCATTTGTACAGAACTGGACAGATAGAAATCTCTTCGACTGTCACTTGTAGGTAAAATATCCGCAATTAAAATGGTCACAGCACCAAAAATTATGTATCTTCTCTCCCACATTCCTTTGAAAATACCTCGTTATTGGTTTACTAAGTTAGACTCCCTGCTGGGATCATTTTTGTGGGAGGGTAAGAAACCTAGGTACAGTAGAAATAAGCTCAGAGCTCATTGGTTGGAAGGGGGCTGGGGTCTTCCGTGGTTAGAGGGGTATAAATGAGCCTTTCAGCTGGCTCAGACGTTAAAATGGTTCCTTTTGCCTGAACACAATGCTCCCCAGTGGCTGGATATGGAGAGAGAGAGGTATGACAGCGTATTCACTTGGTACTATTGTTATTTAACCATCCCCCTAAGGGCACTTGCTCTCATCCTTCTATAGGTCCCTCTCTGGAATATTGGGCCAAGGTGCATAAGAAGTTGGGTGCCTCCCCATCTCCCCTAAGACTTACCCCACTATGGGGCAATAATGAGATTACCATCAATAAACAACCAATTGCATGACCCTCATGGGAACATGGTGGTATCTCCTTGCTTCGAAATATGCTCATTCCTGGTACAGATACCCTTAATTCCTTTAAGGGCCTGCGGAGCTCTTATGGGATCTCTCCCAAAGACTTCTGGCGATTCCTTCAAATAAGAAGTGCCATCCTTACGTACAGGCATAAGCAGCACCAAGAGCAACAGATCTCCCAGGTAGAGTCATGGCTGGCCCTAGAAAGAGGACAGTCAAGCCAGGTATATGCGGCCATTCGGAGCATCATCCCGTCCCAAGCAGAGGAATCCAAGCATAAATGGGAGAAAGCACTGCATGCCCCTATTATGAACCTGGAGTGGAAGTCTTGTCTAAAACTAGCTCACAGGACATATCCTGACACCAGTAGTTAATTAATACAGAACAAGATAATTCACTCCTGGTACAGGACTCCTGTAGTCCTCGCCAAGGCAAAGCTGGCTCAGTCTGACCTGTGTTGGAGGTGTCATGAACTCCCAGGTGACCTGTTCCATATACTTTGGTCCTGCAGGCTGATCCATCCCCTATGGCAGGCTACCTGTGGGATGGGGTCCAAAATATTTAGGACGCCTGTGTCTCAGTCCCCTGAGTTGCTGTTATTAGGACTCTGGACCCCAGCCCCTCACCTTCGTCTCTCCAAGTTGAAACTACTTCTGACACTCAGTATGCAGGTTAAAAGACTCCTACTGTGTAAATGGTGGTCCCAGATAATCCCCTCCCTGAGGGAGGTACTTACCTCCATGGCTCAAGTTGCCAACTGGGCCAGAATATCACATACTGTGACCAATACCCTCTTTAAATATACTACCCTCTGGACTCCCTTCCTTCTGTTTTTTGAAACCTAGGGAAGGAATCAGCTGAATAGGTACAACCATGCTACTATAATGGTCTCCTCTCATGGTGCATTTAGGGGCAAGTGCTGGAGAGATTGTTACTGAGTTATAGGGGACCCTGCTCTATGGATGACATGGTATAATATCAGTAAAGGATAGTATCTTCTCTGACAATGAAGACCTGTTTGCTTTGTGTGTGTGATCTCTTGTATTTTGTAGGTGTAAAGTAGAGGAGGGTGGCCCTGGACGTCTCATAATTTCTGATGCTTTGTCAAATACTGCAGAAACTAGCAGGATGGGGCCAGGTAAGATATGTTTGTATGAGTTAGCCATAATGCAATGCACCAACTGCTAATACTTTCAAAGTTAATCTCCAGCTGGATAGGTGTTATACATCCAGGCACAGAGTATTATCCTACTGCTTACCTGGCTAGTATATTCAGTTTGTTATTATTTGGCCAGCATGTTCCGTTCTCTGCTTCTACAGACATATGTAACAGTCTGTAAGATCTTTGCAAGGTATCCGACTGTTTTAATGTTTGTATCGTCTTAATAAGTCAAATCAATAAAACTTATTAACCATAAAAAATAGCGAATCAATATGAGCGATTCAATAACAGCACATGAAAAACAACGCATGTCATAATAGTAACATGGTCTTTTTAGCACTTGCTGATTTCAGCCATGTAGGCAATAATTTAAGTTGCAATATAAGCCAGCAGGTGGGTGGTAGAAACTATTCTGGCAGTGTGGCGTAGTGGTTAGAGACACTGCCTGTGTGTGCTTGCTACCTCTGGCAGGCCTGTGTTTGATACCTGGGGTGTCCTGTTTTTTTTTTCTTTTTTATGTTTAACATTTGCCACCAGTTCAATGCCCCCCCTCCCGACTTTGTTCCCCTCCCCGACTTGCACCCCCCCATGATGATTATAAATAGTAAGGGAGGTGAGGGGGCAGAGCCCCCACTGAAAGTCACTGCAGGTACATGTAGTGATTTTCTTCAAGTCTCTCCCTGTTCTCCTCCCCGCTTATGTCCCCTGAATCTGCTCCCCCCTCCAATTGCTGCCCCCCTCCAAGTTCTGTACCCTTCCTTGCACAGCTGGAGACCTGGTCAGTGAATTGGGTAGGTGGTTTTGACTTTTTGATCTGAGCTGTTCTGCCGGTCATGGTTTTTCCTTTTGCTGTTATTCCCTCGCTGTTCTTTGTCCATAACATTTTGCTGGTGCTGTTTTGACATGGAACCTCCAGTGAATACATGTTTAGCACATGCAGTTGCTCCTCATAGGATTTATCCTGCAAACCCCGGATCATCTTGGTTGCCTGCGTTGCACTCTCTCCAGCAAATTGATATCCTTTTTTAGATATGGGCACCAGAACTCCACACAGTATTCCAAGTGCAATCTCACTAAGGACCTGTACAGTGGCAGAATGACTTCCTCTCCTCCTTTCTGGAGGTGATTTCTCTGGCAATGCATCCCAGCTTCTTGGTGGCTTTGAATGCAGCTTTACGATACTGCACAGAGTGCTTCAGGTCCCTTGTGGTGATTACCCCTAAGTCCTCATCCTCCTCAGACCTACATACTTGAATTCCTCCAAGCCAGTAACTAGTCCTTGGGTTCTTAGTTCTCAAGTGCATGACCTTGCACTTCTTAGCATTAAACCCCAGCTGCTGGATACCCGACCACTTTGCTAGTTTAGCCAAGTCCTCCCTGAGCTCCTGCCTTCCCTCTTCAGTATCCACTCTTTCACAGAGCTTAGTGTCATCTGTGAATAGGCAGATTTTACAGTTGATCCTATCTGCTATATCACCAATAAAGCACTGAGCCCTGAGGGCCCCCACTGGTTATAGGCCTATGGTTTGAGAGCCCCCCCTACTAGCACCCTCTGACTTCTGTCCTGCAGCCAGCTCTTAACCCACCACATCAGCTTCTCCCAAAATCCCAAATCCTGCAATTTACTTAGCAGTCTTCTATATGGCACAGAGTCGAAGGTCTTGCTGAAGTCCAAATATAGGGCATCAACTGCTGGACCCCTGTCCACAGTCTTTGTGACCCATTCAAAAAAGTTTATTAGGTTGATCAGACATGATCTCCCTGAGACAAACCCATGTTGCCTAATATCCTGGAGACCACTAACCTCCAGAAAGTCCACTATTCTCTCCTTTAGTATGGTTTCCATTAGCTTGCCTACAGTGGAGGTAAGGCTGACTGGTCTGTAGTTAGTTGGTTTATCCCTGGGTCCACTCTTGTGGAGGGGCACCACATGTGGCATTCTCCAGCCTTGAAGCACACACCATTTCAAATGAGGTGTTAAACAGGTTCTTCAACAGGCAAACCAGGACTTCCACCAACTCTTTCAGAACTCTCGGGTGTACCCCATCCAGCCCAGGAACTTTGTCCACCCCAAGAGCCGTCATGCCCTTTAAAACCCTGTCTTTCTGAAATACCCCATCTGTTGCACCCCCTTCCCTTCCAAACACCTATTTTTCCCTGCAGCACATGTCCATCCTTCTTCTTAGTGAAAACCAAGCAGAAGTACTCATTAAGTACCTCCGCCTGTTCCACACTACTTCCTGCCAATCACCCCCCCACTTTAATGTAACAATCTCGCCCTTGAGACTCCTTTTCTCCCTTATGTAATAGAAAAATACCTTTTCCCCTACTTTTATCACCTGAGCTAGTTTCACTTCTTTTGTGGCCTTTGCTGCCCTGCGCGCTCTGCCTGCCTCTCTTGAATTCACTGAGTAGGCCTCTCTATCTTCATCATTCAGTATACATTTATACTTATGGAAAGCAATCCTCTTTTCCCTCACCTTTGCTGCCACCTCTTTGCTGAGCCAACTTGGTTGGTGGTAGATGTACCAGTGGGGTCTACCAGATCCTTTCAGTGTATCATGGGGGCAGGTGTAAGTTGCAGGATACTAATCATCTACCGTCCACCCAGAGATGGGAAGGTTTTCCTGCAGGAAGTTGCGGACTCCGTGATCGGCATGGTGTTGGAATCCTCCAGGTGACTGGTCCTGGGGGATTTCAATGCCTGAATCGATGAACAACTCTTGCATTTTGGTCAGAACTTCCTCCAACTGATGATTTAGTTGGGCTTCACACTGGTAGTTGCCACTGTGACCCATAATCAGGGTCACTTTCTAGACCTGATGTTCCTCCTGGGGGTGGAGGTCTCCTACCTGGTGGCGGAACCGGTCAGTTGGTCTGACCATCACACTATAGGGTTCAGTTTCAAGGCTCCCTCCAATAGACCTGCCCCTTCGGAGATGGTCTGGTACTGCCCTTTAAGGGGTGTAACCCCCGAGGGTCTAATGGCGGTGCTGGACCTATCGAGTAGGCTGTTGGAATGTTCTGATCCAGGGAACTTGGTATTGTACTATAATAGTGCTGTATTGGTGGCCCTGGATTCCATAGCTTTTGTCCGGGTTCACCAACTCACTCTTCATATTCGGTCCCCCTTGGATCAATGGGACCTTGAAGGAGCTGAGGTGAGTGGGGTGAAGGTTGGAATAGCGTTGGTGGAAATCAGGCTTAGAAGATGACAAGCTTAGACTAATGGTCCATTATTTGGACTATTAGTCAGCAATCTCCCATAAGAAGGCAGAGTTCCTGTCCAGGAGATTGCTGCAGCAGGAAATGACCTGCTCAGCTCTTCCAGACTGTCAACAGGTTGCAATCCAACCTGTCTTCAGAATTAGAGTATTTTCACAATCTAAGTGTGAGTAGTTTGCTCAATTTTTGCAGATAAGGTTGCCACCATTAGGTTGAAGATCCATCTTACTCATTCCAGTGAGTGCTGTGGAGATTGGTGGGAGATTACAGGTACCCAGTCTGTCTGGATGAACTTTGATCAGCCGGCGATCATGAATATTATGAAGATTGTCCAGGGCTTGCAACCGACTTGCTGTGGTGTGGACCCTGGTCCAACCCATTTCCTTGTGGAGTGCGTGGAGGTCATCGGGCCAGTCCTGGCAGAGATTGTCTGGTGTTCTTTGGAGAAGGGTGTGTTTCTAAGCCCCATGAAGGAGGCTGTGGTGACATCCCTTTTGAAAAAATCCTCCCTCGACCCAGACTGTCTCGTGAACTACAGACAGGTCTCTAACCTGTCCTTTGTGGGCAAGGTTATTGAGAAGGTGGTCACATTGCAGCTTGAAGACTTTCTTACCACCCACAAGGTCTATGATCCTCTCCAGTCTGGTTTCAGGAAGAGGCACAGTACCGAGACAGCCCTTATTCGGGTACTTAAGGATCTCCTGCTAGCGAGAGATCGGAAGCGTTGTTCGATCTTGGTTCTTCTTGATCTCTCTGCAGTGTTTGACACCGTGGACCATGGGGTATTACTGGAGTGCCTGCAGCTGTTCTGTGGACTGTCTGGGGCAGTCCTCAAATGGTTCCATTCTTTCCTCATGGGCAGGACTCAGAGAGTGGTGTCGGTGATTTTTTCCTTGGCTCCTCTCCCCTGACCTGTGGGGTACCTCAGGGCTCCATTTTGTCTCCCATGTTGTTCATGGTGCACATGTTGCCATTGGGAGACATTATAAGGTTGTACAGGCTGAGTTTTCACTGCTATGCAGATGATACTCAGCTGTACATGTCCTTTGTACCTGAACAGGATGATGCCGTCTCGGTCTTTAACAACTGCCTAGCCAAGATTCAGGACTGGATGGGTGCCAGCTGGTTAAGGTTGAACCCAGATAAGATTGAGGTGTTGGTGGTGGACCCAGGTCATCAGGTAGAGGGTTATCTCTGATCAGCCATCTGGGCTTATGTTGAGGGGCAACCAGTTGAGATCCTCTGAGCAGGTGCAGAATCTGGGTGTTATTCTTGATGGTGAGCTGACACTGAGTCTCAGGTGTCAGTAGTCATCAAGTCCTCTTTTTACCATCAGAGAAATATCATCTGGATAAAGCACCTTGTTCCACCTGATGATCTTCAAACGTTGGTCCATGCCTTTGTGACCTCCTGCTTTGACTACTGCAGTGCTCTATACCTAGGGCTCCCGGGGGTGGACATCCACCTCCTGCAGCTGGTGTAGAATGCAGCAGCCAGGTTGTTGATGGGTTTGTCGAGATCTAGCCATGTCTCACCTGTGCTCCCCGAACTGCACTGGCTGTTTTGCAGTGGAGGATCACCTTCAAGGTTGCTTTGCTGACCTATAAGGTCCTATACGGACAGGGACTGCGTTATTTGCAAGACCTCCATCATCCCTACTGCTCCCTCTGCCCACTCCGTTCCTCCGATGAGGGATTGCTAGAGATTCCCATGGTCCATTTACAGAACTCAGGGTCCAGAGCTTTTCCTTTTGTGGTCCCGACCCTGTGGAATTCTTTACCTTGTAGGATTAGAGAGTGTATGTCCACTGAGACTTTTAAGTCTGCATTAAAAACCTATCTAATTAACTTAGCTTTCGCAGATGCCATCTAATTTATAACCTATTTGCACTGCCTGTTTTTAATCTGTGTGTTTTTAATTGTGAGTATCTTCTGTTTTTACTTTGTTCAAGCGCTTAGACATTTTATTTATTCATATATTTATTTATTCAGTTTTGGTGACCGGGTAGGCCCACTGGGCCCTGAGGGTCCCCTTTTTAGGGGCGACCTGGAATTAGTTACAGAAAGTAAGAAGCATATGGCTAATTCAGTGCATGAAAGAGCAGGCCACATATTGATACAGTCAAGACATTTCATAGGAGTGCGACGGCAATACAATGCATAACAAGGCAGGCCTTGGGAAGAGGGTAGTACAGAGTCACTTTGGATGCAAATACAGGATTCCAAGAATAGGATTCTTAGAATGGAAGTGGTGTACAGGCCACCATCTCAGACAGAGGAGTTAGACAGGGAACTAGCGGGACAGATCAGGAGGACCTGCGAAAAGGGTAGTGTGGTGATTGTGGGGGACTTCAACATGCCAGAAGTGGACTGGAGCACCCCAACAACCAGGAACAGAAGGGAGCAGGTACTGCTGGATGCCTTCCAGGACAGCTTCCTGCTGCAAATGGTCAGTGAACCAACCAGGTTAGGGAATACCCTTGACCTTGTGCTGGCAAATGGGACTGTGGGAGAACTTATAGTGGAGGAACCGCTGTCAGGGAGTGATCACCACTCAGTATGGCTCACATTGGATATGGGCAAGGAAGGAGTGGAATCTGGCACAATAGTGCTGGACTTCAGGAGGGCCAACTTTGGGAGGATGGGGGAAGTGGTAAAAGGGTACCTGGCCAGAATTCAATCTAGTATGGACACTAACCATAGGTGGGAGCTCATAAAGCTGGGGATAGTGGAGGCAACCAAAACCTGCTGCAAAGCCCAGAGCAAGAAGGCTACGGCTAAGAAACTGATCTGGTTGAGCAAGGAGGTCATGGAAAAGGTAAGGAGGAAAAGAGCTGCCTTTAGGAAGTACAAGAAAACAGGGAGGGGGGAGGACAGGGAGGAGTACTTGACAGAATCGAAGGAGGTGACAAGGGCAGTAAGGGGAGCCAAAGTATCTACGGAACTCAGGCTGGCACAAGGCATTAAGAAGGGAGAAGGACTCTTAGTATGTCAGGGAGAAAAGGAGCTGCAAGGACCATAGTAAGGATTAGTAAGGAGGGGTTGGGTGAAGCAGGGTGTGATAAGGTGGAAGCACTAAATGAGTACCTGCTCAGTATTTACTAAAGAGAAGAGGGGGTGACACCTGGTGGGAGAAATGGCAGAAGCAGGGTGGGAAGTGGTGACAGATGGGGAATCATGGAGAGCAGAGTTCGAGAGGGTTTGAAGGCACTGAGGGTGGACAAGGCGCCAGGCTCAGATGGCATCCACCCAGGGTACTGAAGGGCTGGCAGAGGTCCTGCAGGACCTTTGCAGACCTATTTAATGCCCTCACTACATTCGGTGTGTACCTCAGGACTGGAGGATGGCTCATGTGGTGCCCCTCCACAAGAGTGGCCCCAAGGATGAACCGGGAAACTACAGACCAGTGAGCCTCACATCCAACTTGGGTAAGCTAATGGAGACCATCCTGAAGGAGAGGCTGGTGGCCCTCCTAGAGGCCAAAGGACTACAGGACAGCAGACAGCATGGCTTCATACGTGGCAGATCCTGCCAAACCAACCTGGTCGAGTTCTATGACTGGGTAACTAGGCAACTGGACAGGGGCCATGCAGTGATGTCCTGTATCTGGACTTCAAGTAAGGCATCTAACCCAGTGCCACATGGAAGGCTGGGAAGGAAGTTAGTAGGCACAGGGCGGGCAAAGCCAGTGAGATGGGTAGGAAACTGGCCAAAAGGAAGGCAACAGAGGGTGGTGGGTGGGGAGCTCTCACACCCAAGGGCAGTGACGAGTGGTGTTCCACAGGGCTCGTGTTGGGACCAGTGTTGTTTGGGATATTCATTGCAGACATATCATGGGACATCAAGAGCAAAATAACAGTCTGTTTGCTGATGATACCAAGGTAGGTCGGGGTGGATGACCTAGGCGATGGCAGGGTTGCAGGATGATCTGGCAAAGCTTGAAACCTGGTCAGACACCTGGCAACTGGGCTTTAATGCCAAAAGTGCAAGGTGCTGCATTTGGGATGAAGAACCAAGGAGGAGGTACCAGCTAGGGGAGTGCAGCTTGCCCAGACAGAGGAGGAGGAGGAGAAGGATCTGGTGTGCCTATTACAGGGTCAATGAACAACTCGGCACAATGTAGGAAGGCAGCTGCAAAGGCCAACAAAATGCTGGGTTGTATTGTAAGGGTATATCCTCGGAGGAGTGAGGAGGATTCTGCCACTGTGTAGGTCATTAGTTAGACCACACCTGGAGTACTGCGTGCAGTACTGGCATCCGTATCTGAAGAGGGACATTAAGTTACTGGAGGGGTGCAGCGCGGTGCGACAAAGATGATCAAGCTGGGGCTGGGGACTTATCATACGAGAGGAGGTTGAAGGAGTTGAACATGTACTCACTGGAGGAGAGGAGAGACAGGGTGACATGATTGAAACCTTTAATACATGAAAGGAATAAACAAGACAAGTACAGAGGGCTGTTCAGCAAGGGAGGGGAGGGACATTAGGGCCATGGATATGAGACTGGAGCGAGGAAGGTTCAGGAGAGAGATGAGGAGACACTTTTACAGAGAGGGTGGTGGCTGGGTGGAATGCGTTATCTCCTGAAGTGGTATGCAGTAGAACAATGGACTGCTTCAAACGAGGATGGGACAGGACAAGGGGGAGGGTTAATGAAGGGGAAGGGTGGAAGGGAGGGACAGCTGCAGAATAAGGGGTGCTAGCTGCACATTCGAGCAGACTTGATAGACCTCTAGGCCTTTATCTGCTGGCAAATTTCGTATGTTTGTATGTTCGTAGGCCATAGTTGATTACAGTCAAGACATTTCACAACAGTGTGACAGACAGTTCCAAGTCAATGAGTCCACGGACTTGTAGCATTGGGTCAGCTCACTGTAGACACGTTCAATGCGTGAACCCATAAGGATTTGATCTCTAGGCTGGGATGGGGATAGTAGGAGCAAGAGCAAGTGGTAGCAAAGTTACATCTTTGGGTTGACGAGATGAGTCTACAGGACAGCTGCGGGTACAGGCAAGACTAATATTTGGGTTTGTGGTGCCGCTAGTAAGTTTGTTTTACTGAGCTTAGGTGCAGGAGTAGGTGCTCTTGCCTAGCTGATGCTCACGGAGACCTTTGCAAAAGGTGCCTAGGGAGTAGCCCTCTGAAGGTGGTCAGGGAGCTTGTTCCACAGTGCAGGAACTGCATGAGTGAAGAATTTGCTGCCAGCTGCAGTCCTCACGATAGGAACTTCCAAGAGACGTTGGCCTGAGGTACAGAGTTCCCTGCCAGAGCACTTTGGGGCTAGTAGTCTGGCTAGGCTTGCTGGGGGGTAGTCAGTGAGGAGTTTGAATGTGTTGCATAATAGGGGGCATTGTAGTCAGAAGTAGAAAGATGGCCAATTCAGGGAGGCCAATGCTTTGAAGTGATGTCGCCTTGGGTGGGACATCGTGACGAAGCACACTATTTTATTGTAAATCGTTTGCATTCTGTTATGCTCCTGTTTTGCGATGCCCTGAGTTACTGATGCAGAATAAGTCAGGGTTGGGAGGGGGAGGATGCTTTTTGCTATGGTGATCCTTGTCTTAGGGATCAGTTGGGCATTCAGACAATAGAGTAATCCTAGTTTTTGGTGTATATTTCTAGTCACTTGGTCTACATGTGGTTTCAGTGTGAGGCCTTGGTCAATCGTCAAGCCTAGGTATTTAAAGGACTTCACTACCTCTATCGGTGTGCCTGATGAAGAGACCAAGGGGAGTAGGGGGCTCCTGTCATAGCCTAGGGTTCTTGGCCCAATTAGCATGACTTTGTTTTTTTTGGTGTTTAAGACCAGCCTGTTATCTTTGAGCCATAATTCTAGTGATGTGAAGTTCAACTGTAGTTGCAGAACCAGGTCAGCAGGATTAGACGAGGTTCTGCAAATAACAGCATTGTCAGCATACTGGACCACTGAGCTACCTCTGCAGTAACTGTTCAGGTTATTCACAAACAAAGAGAACAGGAGGGGGCCCAGCATTGATCCCTGTGGTACCCCCTCCTTAAGTGGAAGTGTTTCCAAGGTAGTCCCTCTCCATTTAACCTGCTGTGACCGGTTGGTCAGGTAGTTACAGAATCAGGTTAAGGAGTGGTGATCAAGGCTGAGATTACTCAGCTTGTTTAGTAGGAGGCTGTGGTTTACTAGATCAACGGCCTTGGTAAGGTCTAAGAAGATTGCCCCGGTAGGGGTGCTGTCGTCCAAGGCCTTAAGAACATCAGTGGAGAATTTGATGAGTGCTGTGTCAGTCCTGTGCTTTCATCTAAACCCATACTGGGTATCCACTAGCAGCTGATTTGCCTCCAAGTAGTCTCGGAGTTGACAGTAGACTAGTCTTTCCTGTATTTTTGAGAGGATGCATAAGACAGATATGGGCCTGTAGTTTCCTATAGGCTCCCTAGGGCCACCCTTGTGGACCGGTACCATGTAAGCCTGCTTCCACATGTTGGGTACTGTTTCTTGCAGCAAGGACCTGTTGATGAGCCATGTGACTGATAGTACAATGGCTGGGGCGGCTGGCTTAAGTAGCCTTGGGTCAAGGCCATCTGGCCCGGCTGAGCATTTAGCTTTAATTTACTTTAGAAGGGGAAGTACTGCTTTTGGGCATACCAACCATAGGGGAAAAAATGGGAGAGGTAAACTTGGGTTCTCGGGACTATGTTGGTCAGGGGTACTGGGGAGGGATGCTTGCCTTATATTCTTTGAGATCGGTGAAGAACCTGTTAAAGGTAGCAGAGACTTCTTGAGCATCACTGAGAGTCTGACCATTACAATGTACATGGCCTTGGATTGGTTTATCATTGCCTTTTATCAAGGCATTGATGTGTGACCAGAAGGGCCTAGGGTCAGACAGGTTAGCCTGTTGGAGGTTCTTTACATACTGCCACTTTGTATCCTTCACAGTGCATTTGCACTGGTTCCTGAGGGTCCTGTAGGTTACAATGTCCTCAGGGAGGGCTGACTTCTTGTGTTTTTTTCAGGCCTTATCCCGATTTATCATCATGGATTTTAACTCGGGACATGGGAGTGATCCACTTGTAGCAGCGGCCTTTTGTTCTTAGTTTCTTTACTAGGGCACGGAAGATTGGCCACAGAAATGAAGGTGTTTTGGGAGAACTCCAGGCCTTCATCTAGACTTGGGAGATACCAGAACGCGCTTTTTAAAAATAAAGTCTGACTTGACTTGACTTTCTTGATCCCAGATTTCTTACTTTGTACCTTGTTATACATATTATTGTCCTCTATAGAGCTCCATCAGTTCAGGTTGGGGAGGTAACAGCAGGAAGGGAAGCAGGAACAGGTGGTGTGGGGGTGGAGTTTCAACTGGTGCCTGAGTGACTCAGGGGAGGAGGAGAGGCAGAGGGACGAGGGGAGTAGGTTCCAGAGTGAGGAAAGTAAATTGGAGAAGGCAGATTGCCCAGCTGAGAAGAGAGGGTGAGGAATGGTGAAAGTGCAGTGGTCCCTGGAACAGAGGCAACAGGAGGAAGGGGAGATCTGAAAGAGGAAAGGTGGGAGGGAAATGAACTAAACCAGTATTTAAATATGAAGGAGGTGCAGTGAGCCTGGTGACATGAGGGTAGAGGGAGGATGGATGGAGACTTCATAAAGATAAGACTAGAGGGAGTAGTGGTGAGTATGAGAAGGGGAGTTAGTAGCAAAGGGGCAAAATGCATTACAGATGGTGTCCAGTCTGGCAAGAGAAGTGGAGTGGGTGGTGCCATAGACCACATCCATGTAATTGAAGACAGGAAGCACCATATTGGTAACAAGCTCCCTGCAGACCATGCACAGTCTTTGTTGCAGTACAGGGCACTAAGATTTAGATGAAGTTTAGCATGGATGGCATCAATGCGGGCTGAGAAGTCAAACTTACTGTCAAGCCACACATTAAGGTACTTGAAGGATGGCTCCACTTCAAAGAAGGTGCCACCCAGTATAGTGAACATAGGGGAGGCTGTGAGTCTGGCAAGTTTCTGACCAGTACCAAAGGTAATGAACATTTTTTTTTTAGTGTTGACTTGGAGATGGTTGAATTGTAACCAATGCAGAGCATTCTGAAAGTCCTGCTGGAGCAGGCATTCAACAGCTATGGTAGAGGAACTGGAGGTGAAGATGACTGCGTTAACAGCATACATGTGAATATGCACATTAGCACATGCAGAGGGGTGATCATTCAGGAAAATGCAGAAGAAGATGGGACCCAGGACGGAGCCCTTTGGGACCCCAACTTGGATGGGTAGTGGAGGTGACAGGACGCCGCCTACATGTACCGACTGTTGACAGGCAGTGAGGTAGGAATGCAAACAATCAACAGCGGGGAGCGGAGAGGCCAGCAGAGCTCAGCTTGTAATGGAAGAGTGATTGGGACACCAAATCAAAGGCTTTGGCCAGATCAATGAAAAAATAAGCCATAATGTGCCTCTGATCCATCCTGGAGAAGATAGAATCATTGACATGCAGCAGGAAGGAGATGGTGGAATGGTGCTTCTGGAAACCAGTCTGGAAGGGAGAAAGGAAGTTGGAGGATGAGAGGTAGCTGGAGAGTCTGGAATGGGCTAATTCTCTTGCAGCTTTGATAGGAAGGGGAAGAGGGAGATGGGATGGATGTTGCCAGGGGAGGAGGGGTCAGCCCCTTTATGAAGTGTAATAACTTTGGTCAACTTCCTGGACTAAGGAAGAGTGCAGCGGGAGAAGGAAAGGCTGAGCAGGTGAGTAAGCAGAGCTATTATGGCAGGAGCTGAGAGTTGGAGAAGCTTGGGGTCCAACTCCTCAGGGCAGGACTTGGATGGGTTGAGGGAGTAGATGGTAACTAGGTTTCCTCAGTGTCCTAGATGGTGACTAGGGAGAAGTGGAAACCAATGGAGGGGTGGGGAGGAAGGGGGAACAGGAGGAGAAGGAGAGGAGCTAGGAGGGGGGAAGAAGGAAGAGTGCTGATAATGAAACACACATTGAAGTGAGCAGCAACAGAGGGAGGGTCAGAAACACATGAACCATTAACCATGAAGATTGGGGGAACTGACTAGGCAGGGGGGGTTGAAGAGGGAGTGGATTACCTTCCATAATTTAGCTGGGGCATTAATGTTTTGGGAGGTTGACCTTGAAATAGAGCGATTTTGTGGTCTAGACAGCCTTGATACAGCTATTCCTCAGTGTCCTGTAAGAGATGAGGTCAAGATAAATAGAACACAGAGATCAGTGGATTAGATCAAGAGTCCATAATGGGAAAAGAGGCTAAAACAAGGCAAAGAACTAAGCATAACATTAACAGTTGTGTGGTATATATATCAGATACATATCGGGTTGTAGTGGAATAACACATGCATCTCCACACGTGGGTGGTAAGACCTTCATAACTAATTGATGCCTTTGCTACTCATAAGCTATAGGTTTTACCACTCACAAGTGGAGATAAATGTGTTCCACATATATTCCAATATAACACAGGAAATCCCATTGACATGAATGGTGGACTTCCTGTGAAATATACAGCTATATCTAAATAAACTGGGACATACAGTAGCTCTGGCTTCCACTGCTTTACCTTTGAAATATGCAGCATGACTGGTTTTAAGCATAGTCAGCCTCTCTCTTCTCTTAGCCCTTTGGAGCCTGGACAGGTATCTCTATATTTGGAAAAACAATGGATGTATCTGTTGTTAGACTCCAAAGGGTTAATCTCAAGGCAGGTTTCTAGAGAGCACTTAAAGGGTTTAACCTGACCCTGAGAGCTATTCTCTAGTGGGCTTCAGCTAGGAGACAGGGTGTCTGGAGTTTGTGCTCTGTGCTTCCTGACTCAGCCAGAAGTGGGAAGCTCTGACGTGAATATTCATGGCCAAGTCTTTCTCCCTTTACACTACAAGAGGGGAAGGCTAGCTGAGGGATCAGATAAGTTTCCAGATAGGGAATCCAGATGATCCAGATCTCAAGAGTTCTGGGGCACCTGGAGAACAGAGTTTGAACACAGAAAGTCTAGAGGAACGGGAACTCCTTCTCTCTCTCTTCACCCCCCTCCTTGAGTGAGGAGGGACACCTGTAGAGACCAGACTGAGAAGGGAGACTCAGAAAGAGTCCTGTCCAAAGGAAAAATGACCACCTAGACCCAATTGGCACTGGGGAGTAGTGGTAGGCCTCCTCTCAAAGAAGGCCATCAGGATATTGTGGATTCACTCCCACCATGGTAGGCAAGTGAGGAAGCAAAGTGCAAGTGAACATTCACTGAGCACTCCAGAGGAGATTAAGTGCACCCAAAAGTTGCAAGTAATCCTCAGGCGAATGTGCTGGTAATTGTAATATGGCAAGAGTTGGTGTCAGTAACGTCCCACAGAGATGGGCCGGACATGGGAGTCTGAAGGGAGACACACATGGCTAAACCCAACTATATCCAATTTCTTAGCAGTACACCATAGACTGGTGGCTAGTTCCTGAGTTGCCATTAGCTGCAACAGAACTACACATAGGCATGGCTTCCCCCAGGGTAGTGTCTTTCCTTTCCTGATGAGGGTGCCAAAAAAGCATCGGTCTTGTGGGTGGCAGTGCCCAAGGGACAATGACTGGGGGACAGGGTCTGTATAATGAAATGTCTATCTATGCAGCAGTGCCTAATCAGATCAAAAGGCAGTAGTGGACATAATAGTAGCAGTGGAAATGTAGAGGCAGAGGTAATGGCACAGCCCATGCCAGAGAAAATGATGACAAAATAGCCACTGTGATTAATGAATGACTGGTGAGGGTTATGTCCTTTGAAGCTGTATGTAACCACCCAGTCCCATTGAACTGGGAGGTGCCCACCTCCATGTCCAGTGAAGAATGGAATGTCTCAGGAGTGAGAATGTTTGCTCATTCTTGGGAACAGATCATGAGTGAGGAGGAAGAGGAGGATGAAGATGAGTATCTTCATGTTGAGGGCTACTATGAGTCACCCCAAGCTCTCACCTCAGAGGTGCCAGAGACAGTTGGAGAAGGCTCTAACAACTTATCCAAAGAGGTAGTGGGGGACAAGTTCTTTCATTCTTCGCGTGTGAAACACTGGCTCGACCAGGACTGGCCACCCCCAAGCTGGGCCATGGGCCGCAGACTAGTAAAAAGTAATAAGGAGGAGAGACTGATTCATAGGAGGGCTGATGCCACATATGGGAAGTCCTTTCCTACCTTTCCTTGCTGCATCTGGGAGGAAATAGAACAGAACAGGCAATCCTGGCTTATGGAAGAGGCAAGTAAGAATTTGCACCCTGGTGCAGCAGAATGTGTAAGGGAAAAAATCATCACTGATCACCCTAGATTCTGGAGACTGGGTAGGACTCTCTTTATGGACACTTCACAACATCAACTTGGAATGCCCAGATAGGGTCATAGTCCTCGCCCCACACCCTGAGTGGTACTACCCTTAATGGTGCCACTCCCTGTGAATATGCCCAGCATGCCTAAAGGAAGCAAGCAGTGGCAGGCCAAATGACTGTTATCCAAAGCAGCAGTATCCATGGAAGAAGATGCAGCTCTTCTGGTGTTCCAGGATTTCTTCAGGTGTATCCAGATTCATCAGCCACCAGTTTTCCTGTTCCATCGTCTGGCCTTCCAGAGGACATCAGTCCAGCAGTTTTCCTGTGTCATCATTTGGTTTTCAGAGGACATCCACCAGCAGTATCCGAAGATGCCATCTGGTCTGAAGGGAGAAGATCCTCAGCTTGCAGAGTAAGAGAAAAATGTTTTTGTTCTTTAAGGATCTGGTAAGAAAACCTTTTTATTTACATTAACTGACTTTTGCTCAACACATCCTACATTTGAAGACTATCCAGGGAACTTTAATTTTCATCAAAGATTCTCCCCATGGATTGTAGTACTATACAGGCCCTGGCCTGTCCAAGAACTGTTCTTCAGCAGGTTTCAGCATAGGAGAGACTCTTTAATGGACAATGCCTACGGGCAACAGTGACATTGACCCCTAATTTGGAACATTTTATGGAATTCCATCCCCAAATGTGTTGTATAAATGTCTTCTTTCCATTTTTTTTTTTACTTTTGTACTTTTATCAAAAAATGTTTTGGGGGGTTCTTTAGTGCTGGGTGGAAGTTTAGGTACTATGTGGAATGCAGGATGTGTTTTTGTGTTTTTCTTCTCTTGCAGGTGATCCTGAAGAAGAAAAGAAGAACAGAAGAGGATGTTGGAACTCATCCGATTTCTCCTTCTCTTAGTGTTTTAGGATTGTTTATGGTTTTATTTATTTATTTGCTTTTGGTAACCAGGTAAGTGCACTATACAGAACTGCCTATTTTCAGGCACGACCCAGGAGAGTACAAATCAAGGAACAGGTAAAAACAAATACATATACAGTATTGTACAATAGGGGATTCCAAACAGCTATACAGAGGTGCAAGTTACATAGTACATAGAGGAGGTACATATCACACATTATAATAGGAACAAAACAGACAAAAGGCACAATTTATGGTTAATAATGTACAAAACATGACAGTGCTGTTGGTAAGTCAGCAAGGAGACAATTCCCAGGCAGAGACAGGGAACAAAGTGTGTAGCTACAGCTGAGGAAGAGTGGGGATGGGAGGAATCAAGAGGCCACAGGGAAATTTAAGTGCAGGACAGTGGTAGATTTGCATGACTTGTGAAGCTAGGGACATGTGCAAATGTCAAGGGAGGTGAGGTAATTGGAGAGGCCTTTCTTGAAAGTGGGGTGGGATTTGGAGTGCCTAAGATCAAGTGGGAGAGAGTTCCAAAATTGGGGGGCATAGAAGGAGAAGGCAAGTTCACCCATCCTGGTAGAGCATTTTGGGACAGATAGCAGAGCTAAAGACATGGGCTGGGGGAAATGAGGGCAATGGGGGTGAGCATAGCAACGAGTGTGGAGGGGAAAGAAGAATGAATAATGTTGTCAGTCAGACAACCTAATGAATAAGCCTGATGCGAGGAAGGAGACAACCAGTGGAGATCAGCGTAGAGTACAGTGGTGCTTAAGATGAGGAGCAGATAGCACAAATCTACAGATACTGTTGTAGGCAACGTCCCACATTTGCAAGATATTTGCCTGTGCCATAGCAAAGACAGGCAGAGTGTAGCAGTGTCCAAGGAGAAGAAGGCCCTGGGCGACAGACATCCTGGTGGCAGGGGTCAGAAACTGACAGACTGCAGTAAGCCAGTCCAGTTTTAGCACTGACTGATTTGCAGACAGCTTTGACATGCAGAGAGAAGTTAAGAGATGGATCCAGCATGACCCCCAGGTATTTGAAGGACTGAGTTACCTCCACAAGGCAGCCATCAAGACAAGAAACCTGGAGAGACAGAGTTGAAGTGACAGATTTCCTTTGTGACCCAAAGAGCATAGCCTGGGTCTTGGCAGCATTTAGCACCAGGCGGTGGGACTTAAGCCAAGTTTGGATATGTTGAAGATCAGAGGAGAGGTGGGAGTTATTTTCATGAGATGATTAATAGGGGTTAACATGTTTTTCTTCAAAGGGGTGGATTTTTTTGGGGGAAATGTAATGCAATGTAGTATAAGTTTTCCTTTTGTTGTTCACAGGTACCCTGGAAAGTCTGGGGGATAGGTTTTCCCCAGTAGGTAGTCTAAGTCAGATAGATTTTCCCTAGAGGGTTAGGGGGATGGACAGACTGGAGGGTCCTGATCTGCAGTAGGGCCTCTCAGTACTGGTCTGTTAGGGCATGCTTCAAGCAGTTTTCTTGGAACCACCGAGAATCCATAGATAGATAGTGGGATAGGTGCTGAAGTTTCATCAGCTGGCCTCTGATCCTTTAGTGTTACTTGCCTGTGCCTAGCACACGTTAAGAAAGAACTTGTGCAACCTCCCCATAGATAACACAGAGGGTAGGATGGCATGGTGCCAGATGGAGATATGACTGCGGACAGTCATTCATCTGGTTGCAGTGAGTGTAACCATCCAGTCCCCTGGGGTTACTAGAATCCCCTCAGTATCAGTACTAGGCAGGAGAGGCAGCTAGTGACTAACTAGTTAAATGGGGGTTTCACCTGCTCACTCTTCTGTTTACTTGGCTTCAGCTGAGATGGAAGTGATGAGCTCATTTGGAACTCTTGCAGCAGCATAAGCTTTGTCCAGCTGTGAGAAGGAAGTTAGAATGTTGAGACGAGAGTCAGTGTGAGTCAGTAGCTGGAAGTAGCAGCTTGAAGTTGGAGGAGTGAGAACTGCTCAGCTGAGGGCTCTGAGTTGAGGGCCCTGCATTCTCATCCTAGTTCTGGCATTCTCCTGCTTGCCAAGAGAAGTGGTGGGAGCTGTTGTCTACAGCAGGATCTCCTGATTTTCATCCCTGGAGGAGTGAAAAGGACTGCTAGTTGATGGATGCAAGGGGCCCCTTTTTGATCGAGGATGTTTGAAGCTGCCTGAAATGTCTAACAGTGAGTAGGATCTGACTTTTGCTGCAGAAAGCAAGTAACTGTGTTTTTGTGTGCTCTGGCTAAAAGGGAAGGCACAACTTTTCTGTGAATTCAGAAGTGTGAGACTGTTCTAATTTGAAGCCGGCAGAAGTGTGTGATGCCCAGAAGTAGGACTATCACACATTGTTCAGGACTTTAGTTTTTCCACTACCAGTGTAGTGATTGAAATGCTGGATACCAAGTTTCATTCCATAAGCATTTTCCAAAGTGTGTTTCTGAATGTTCAAGGTGTAACTCTTGGGAGGCAGTATAGCGCAGTGGTTTAAGGCTCTGAACTGCAAATCTGGTGACATCCAGCAGACCAGACCTGGGTTTGAATCCCACAGCTTCCACTTGCATACTGTGTGACCCTGAGCAGGTCACTTAACTTCCCTGTGCTCCCAGGTCACACCTGTAAAAAAGCTTTCAGTTTAGTGTGCTACTCCTGGTTAAACAACTAAAAAAAAGAAAAGTTCTGAAAGAATGGCCCAGTATGGATTTGGGAGCGAATGGTGGACAGATCCCTTCTGGAGTAACCAGTTCAGGACTACAGGTTCAGTAAGGGTGCCTAGTTACTTTAGACAAAGGGCCAATGTCTGAAGAGAATTTTACCCACTGAAGTGGGATACAGTTTCTTCTCTGGTTATGAAGAATGGTGCTAGTCTTAGCTAAATGTGTTTTCAGTTATGGCCAGCGCCACTGAAAGCAAATGTTCTATGCCCTACAACATGTGGGAATACAAAGTGCAAGTGTCCCATGTCCTACTGCAGTGGGAATACAGAGTTTTCTTTCAGATTCAGTTGATTTGTTGTTCTGCAAGTTCCTAGTGCCACAATGTGTAAACATTGGGGGTCCACCTTTGTTTTAGAGAGCATCTTTTGGAATAAAGTCACACTCTAGAACCCCAACTATGGTCTGGACATTTATGTTATTGCTTCCTATATGGAGTTATAGGGTACCCCTCCAGAAGATAGGTCTAGCATAGCCCTAGCAAACAGTTCTCTCCCCAGGACCTGGTTTTGTAAATACCAAATAAGTTATATTGCTTTTGTACACCCCCACCTCTTGATCTCCAGAAGAATGAACCTGGTATACATTCCCAAAGCTAGGGGTGGTACCATTTCTAAATGTTGTTGAGCCTGTGCCCATGTTATGGATGCCAGGGGTAGCTAACTGTGTGAAGTAGCAGGGGTGGGGGGTGGTTACATGTATACCAGAAATACTACAATTTAAAATATGCAGCCCGCTTGACCCCAGGTCCTAGTATGGACATTCAGTTTGTGAGTGTTCTTTTATCTATTGTGTCCCTGGGTATGTGTTCTGATTCATTAGCCCCATCTGCTCAGACCCATGGTAGTATTGTAAGAGTGGTACAGGTTTCTTGCTGTGAGCACTGGACCCTCCCTGATGAGAAATGCTGCCAAATACCCCTAGACACAGGGAGTGGACAGGGGAACTTGCATTAGTTACAGTCTTCATGTTTCAGCGGTGCTAAATAGAGAGGGCTGGAGAAATTAGGCCTGGCAAAGTCTGTATAGGGGAAGAAGGGCAGTAGCTGGATTCCTAGTAAAAAGTGGCAGCAGTAAAGAGACTAGACTGATGCAGATGGGTGCCTGGTGAAAAGCAATATTGGTAGAGCAGCAGAATGGATTATCTTCGTATTGACAAACATGTTTAACTCTGTCCTGAGCTCCTGTATGTTGATGGTGAATAAACAGCATTTTCCACTTAATAATTGACATAATTTTCAAACCTTCACCTTGTTTTTAACTTATGCATCATTCCATGGCCATGAATATAGGGTTTGAATCATTTATCACCTGACCCAGAAAGGCCTTGCTCCCTAAAAAGGATAGACTACTGCACTTCCTCCATAACAAAATCAGAAGCCTGACCTGTAGCTCCCAGGTCTTAAGCCAACACGTAATTTCTAGTTCCAAACAACCATGACATTCCAGGTAGCTGGTTGGAGCAGATCCAAGTTAGCAACATGGAGCCCCCACAGAAAGTTCAGTTTTCGGAGCCAGCAGTTGCAGACCAGTGCTCTTTAAGAAACATATCCCTCAAGTCATACACTGGTCCCTATTTAAAAAGGTTACAGTGTGAAAAGAGCAGAATAAAACAGAACAGAACAGAATAGAATGGAATGTGTAGCCAAACCACAGATGTCTGTTACTGCAGAGCCCTCCACTATAGTAGGGGATGACCAGGGTTCATTTCTATAATCTCCACCATACTGTGAGCATGACAAGTGGTATAGAGGCACCTTAAAACACTTTAAACAACAAGAGAAATTCAGTGCCCACAACCGATTTTCTAGGTCAATCAGTTTGGGGTTTATCAAACCCTTTCACTCACATTCCAGTTGCTCCACATAAAGAGACAGCTCAATCTGTTACAGATGGCGCCCAGGTAGATGATACACCAGAAGCAGACTTTGAACCATTCTGTTTTACCACTCTCTCAGTCATGGCTCCTGCATCAGACAAGCATTGTGACCTCACTGAATTAGAATCACAGCCTCAAAGCCTGTTACATGCTCCTGTTACTTTTCCTCATTTTAGAAGGATCCATTAGGGGGTCCTCAACATTGTATTCATAGCTGTTTTTCCTGAGCCAATATCCTGCTCTTTTTTTCTCCTTTAGACTGTAGAAAGATCCAGAAGGAGGTCCTCTGCATGTAGTTCACAGCTCTGTCTGTTTTTCTTATTTCTGATTTCTCATCTCCAGCATTAAAGAGGGCTATTGGCAAATAGCTCTCTCCCCAAATTACTCTTCTAACGTTCACCTATGTGGGTCACCCTTCTTTTCAGCCATAAGTGGCTAATACAGTTTTCACCATCTCAGCACCTCTCTCATTCTGATGAAGCCTAGAATGCACATGCTGATAAAGGGAACTGCCAGACTTGCAGACAGCATGCTTCCTGCTCTTCTCGCTCTCTCTGGCAAGAATCATAGTTCTGACTCAGAATGGCTCTACTCCAGTTTTACTGTGACAGGCTGAGGGGCTCAGCCAGGCAACTAGAAAAGAAGCTCCTAACTGTTAACTGACTAGTAGCCACTGGGGAGCTACAAACAGGACAGTACAGAATGTACAGTACATTAAATGGGTGGGTAAGAATATACCACACACGTATCTGCACCAAGCACCACCGACTAGATTGCATCATCATCCACCAACTATCCTTCTCTCCATTTATAATCCACTTAAAGGTGATAAAAAATAGATTTTTCTACCATTGATTGCCCTTCAGTTTTTCTTTCCATGCCAGTCACATATTGTATAAAAACACAGAACAGAGACAATGTCAGCAAAAAAAAGACCATTGGTCCATCCAGTTTGCCCTGTTTTACCTTATCCTACCCCTTGACTGATTGTCTAGACTACATTTACACCCTCACTTTCTCCCTTGTTCCTTCCTTACTGCTACCCCTACCCCTGAGTAACTATTAAGCCATTCACTCTGTCCCAGCTGTGCTTGATCCCACTAATGTTTTTTGTACCCACCACCTCAACCAGTAGGCTGTTCCATGGTTCAGCCACTCTCTCTCTCTCTCTCTGTTAAGGAAAACTAGTGCCCTCCTGAATCTCCTCCCCCACCAGTTCCACTTATTCTCTTCAGTTATGCCACCCTTTTTTGACCCACCATTTCTACAGTATAGTTACTCACAGTTTATCTTGTTTATTCCTTTCAGGAATATGCTTTAGCAAGTTTTTGAAAAAAAAGATACAAAAAATAATTTAGCTGTGCAGTGCCCTCCATTCTGCATTGTGCTTCCCTCAGCTTAGCAGCTACAGCTCTTTCTTTTCATATTTCCAAGACAAAACATGACATCAGCCACACTATTCCAGGTTAGAAAATGGGCTGGGGGAATCCTGGAAGCTGACTGGCTAGAATTGCCAACTAGCTGATTGAGTAACAGGCAACATAGACTGGGAAATAATGAGTCCCCATCTCTGTTGCCTGACTAAGTTCCAAATCTTTGTGACAATTGAATTTTCAGTTTTAAAGGTTTTAAAAGTTTTAAAATGTTGTTCTCTCTGTTTATGTGAGAGATACCTCACCCCAACCCCCTGTGTCTGGGCATATCGCACAAACAGCACCTTTAAAAAAAAAAAAAAAAGAAACTTGTCTATGCAGCTTGTCCACACTTCCTAACTCAAAGTGACAAAAAGGAAAGAATAAACAGCACCACCATGCTCCTACCTCACAGCTGAGCCAGAAGGTCCGCTGCCACTCTACCAACATCCCAATCCCTGGTGCTGCCGGTCAACCAAAAACTGTAGTGCCATGATTATTTGTATAGTCCTAACCCCCTAAAATAATAATAATAATACCATAGCACAACACTTGTAGTGGAAAGAACATTCAGCACTCTTTCAAAACCCAGCTTACCCGCTCGGTATATAGTGTAATGCTTGGGAACGCGATGGTCGGTGGGTGCTAATTGCTTCATTTCAGTGTTGTTGGTTTTTTTTGCCACAAAGTGGACTGTGTCAGAAACTATATGATTCTCCTAAGCAAGTAATGTGAATTTGCTGCTGCTGCTGTACTTTTGTGAGAAAAAAAAAACCTTCCGTAGAAAAAGGGCTGCCTCTGGTTCACTGCTTTAGATGGATTATCGCAGATCTTTCTCTAAAACTGCTGCCAACTGACCGGGGTACATGCCTAACTGCAATTTAAAAAGTTATGTGTGGAAACAACAAGACCACTACCTACAGGGGACAATGGAATTGGCATTGCAACTGAGAGTGAGTTTGGGGCAATGAAATAAAAATGGGTGGGAGTGGACAGTAAGTCTTTTGTCACTCACTCTGCCATCATTCTGATCATTACTTGCCCTTCAGTTGCTAATGGCAGCACTGTTATTATTGTGTTTCAAGATAACCCACTCTGCCACCCTGAACACTTTATCAGCAACAAAACTACGGTGGAAAAAAAAGTTTCTCCACTAAACAGTACTACAGTATTATCAGCAGCACCACTAGCTAGCACCCTAAACATTGCAGTGCCCTGTACTGACAAAAGCCTGTAACAGGACTACTTTACCAAAAAAATGACTTTCAAATGATTTGCACTCATTTTTTTAAATATTTTTTTATTTTGTTAAATATTACATAAAAAGTGTTACATAACCCATTTTCTAAGTGCAATAATACCCTCCAGGGTGGGCGGTATTGGACTATACCGGACCTTCCAGGGGCTATAAGGCCCTCTGCCTGCAGTGTCAGGCCTCATTACACCCCTGGGTGGTCTGGTATAGCCCAATACCGCCCACCATGTTGGGTATTATTGCTTACATATTCATCTAGGGCCTGGAATGGTGTTACTGATCTGGAGTAATTGGAATCCTCCAATGCTGTTCTATTTTGTCATTCATTGGGTTGTCAGAAGTCCAATTCTGGTTCAATTTTAATGGCAGTTATGCAGTTGGATTTGGAATCCGTATCACAATCAAATTCCAGGGTCACATCCAACTATTGTTATACATGCCCTCCTACCATTTAACGGCCACACTCTCTCCTACACTGCCACACAGCTAAAGTCATCCCTTCCCCCACCCTTGTAGCAGCACCTACTGCTCCCCAAACACTGAACTTAATATGTTAGTTCCCCAGTGTACAGTGTCCACTTCACTTATTGTAGCAGCCAGTGTCCTCCTGTCCAAGTCCCTCCAATAATTTAAAGCAGGACTCACCAACCACTTGCTTTCACCAGCCACGGGCTTGTCAGCCTACACAACAGGGCCCATGTGCTCTCATTGTGGGATTTCTGTAAGAATCCATCCTAGTTCCCCCCTCCCAAGACCAGTCAAACAGAACTCCTGAGTCCTGACCTCTCTTACTCAGGTCCGGACTCCCTCTTCTTTCTTCCCAACATGCATTCACATGTGATGATTTGGGCAAATTGGCACACAGCCCTTGGCTGTCACCCATAAGGCACTTCATTTAGTCTTTTCAGTCTGTACAGAGCCTGGTGTGTAGCAGGCCAGGGTTTTGTGCCTGCTGGCCCAACTCATCATACAGGCACAATGCTTGTAGGAAAGAAGGAATAGGGAGTCTGGATCTCAGTAAGGGAGGGCAGGACAACTCAAGAGACTTGTTTGACTGGTGGAAGGGGGAAACTGTCTGGGACTCTCACAGGAAGCCTGCCATGAGGGCAGTGATGCACTGGTGGGTGACCCCTGTTAAGTCTGGCAGTGGGTGGTTGCACATGGCAGGTGGCAGAACATGACAGGCAGTGGGTAAGTTCTGCTTTGAATAATTGGATGGACTTGCACAAGATGGAGGACTGCTTTTATCTTCAGTCAAGCTCATAACCAATTCAGAAAAATAGTAAGTTCACTGGTTGGGGGAGAATGGGTGCTGCTATGAGGGTGGGGGAAGGAGTTGTCTTTAATTTTATGGTGGGGGTGGAAGAAAGTGGCCCTAAGCTGAGTGGGGAGAGTTTGTAACAGCAGTCAGGTGTGGAATCCAACTTTTTTAGGGTTTACGATTTTTGGTATTCAGTTCCTAAAATCCTAAGAAAGACTCAGAATCTGACCACTCTGATTGTGTGGCTCGGATTCTGAGAAACCCCATAACTGAGGCCATAGAATGTTCAGGCAGTATGAAAATATAGAGCTGCAGCTGCTAAGGACAGAGTGTTAGCCACAGAAGCAAGAAAACAGAGTATTATTAATAAAATGGATGACAAAATGTCAAAACATAACAGAATATAGGATGGAAAAAGAAACATAGACCATGATGGCAGAACAATACCAGAGGTCCATCCAGTCTGTCCACACCCAAGAAGGGTATCTAAAGGTATAAAACGTGTTGCCATTCCTATCACATTTAAAAAGGATTAGGCTATATGGTGACAAACTATCCTATTAAAGAATATGACAGTCAGAATAACAGTACTGGATAGTTACTAACCCCTTTAATTAATAAGGATAATTACACCAGATAATAACCACCCACTATGTTGTCCCCCCCCCAAAAAAAAACTGGATGAAACCAGAGAGCAAATTATGCAAATTCTTACCTCCTGTGGAGACAACTTAGTATCAGGTGGTATCTGGTGAACTGCAGGTGGTATTCACTAATCTCTACAATGGAACTCAGATTTCTGTAATATCTTTGACACAAACTCATTTTAGAGTATTTACCAAGAGATCAATGACATACGTTTAGTGCGGTGATTGTCTGTAGTCAATCAAATCAATCATTAAGGCCTGCAACCTCCCATCTGCAGCTGTTAACAAGTGCAAAAGCTATTTTACCAAGAGAGGTGATTTTAACCGTGACATTGGAGTAGTCTCCTACTCATTCTGAGATCTATAAAGACCAGTTATGTAAAAAAATATATATATTTAAAACATATTTATAAAAAGGATAAATAACACCAAACTACATAAGGGTGAGAAGCTATTTAGGGGTTTGGTGACATCTATTGGGTTATATCTGAGTAGCAGAATCCCAAGATAGCTTTACACCCTTACACACATTCAGTTGGAAGTAGCTCATTGGTTAAAATACAGTTTGGAACAAGCATTTATCAATGCCGAAAGTCCACTGTTGGTATTGCAGTTGTACATGCTGTGTTTTGCTGTTGTACATGCAGTGTTTTTTATGTTCTCCCAGCACTGGTTACTGTCATAAGGATTCTGAATACTACAACCATGTTTAGATCCCAAGCAGTGCCCACTCCACTACATCACTACTCAGCCTGACCAAATCCCTGCTCCACAACACTGCTCAGTCCTTAGCACATATAATAATACTACCAACACAACTGACAGCCAACCTAACTGACAACTGAGCTAGAGAAAAAGGAGTGAGGGGTTAATGATAAAAAGGTAGATGAGATAGCATTTCTCTCCTGTTGTACTACTCTCTCTTACACACAAGACATGAAAATATAATGGAACAACTAATTGTCAGCAGGTAACCCCCTGCCATCTCTGTCTCTTTCTCCTTTGGATGGCAGAAGTCAAAGATTTATTTTGCCAGCCTGCCCCTGCCTTGTAGACAATACCACAGTGAAGCCTGGAAGGGGGGAATAAACTTTTATTTTGGATTTCTGGGACTTCTAAATTTCTCATGCCCCACCTCATACTCTGTCTTTCTCCCCCTATGGATGGCACATGTCAAAGTTTTATTTTGCCAGCATGCCCTTGCCCTGTACACATAGCCAGACTAAGGCCAGAGAAAAAAATAAACTTTTATTTGGAATTTCAGGGACTGTTAAACATCTTATCCCCCCACCCCACAATGTCTATTTTTCTCTGTCTCTCTGTCTCTCTGTCTCTCTCTCTCTCTCTCCTCTGAATGTCACAAGTGAAAGATTTACTTTTCAGCCTGCCCTTGCCCTATACCCGAAGCTACACTGAAGCCAGGAAAAAAACAACTTTTATTTGGGATTTCTGGGACTGTTAATGCAATCTCTCTCCTCTGAATGGCACAATTCAAATATTTATTTTGCCAGCCTGTCCTTGCTCTGTCCACATAGCCACTTTGAAGCCAGGAAAAAAAACCTGTCATTTGGTATTTCTGCGACTGTTAAATTTCCAGTGCCCCCACCCCCTCAATCTCTCTCTCTCTCTCTCTCCTCTGGATGGCACAAGTCAAAGATTTATTTTGCCAGACTGCCCTTGCCCTGTACACACAGCCACACTGAAGCCAAGAGAAAAAATAAACTTTTATTTGGGATTTCTGGGACTGTTAAATTTCTTGTGGGCTTCTAGCAATCTATTTCTCTCTCTCTCTCCCCCAGATGGCACATGTCACAGATTTATTTTGCCAGCCTTCCCTTGCCATGTACACACAGCCACAATGAATCCAGGAAAACAAAGAAACTTTTATTTGGGATTTCTGGGACTGTTAAATTTCTCATGCTCCCTCCTCCCCAGTGTGTCTCTCTCCCCTCTGGATGGCACAAGTAAAAGATTTATTTTGCCAGTCTGCCCTTGCTCTGTACACATAGCCACACTGTGCTATCACTGTCTCTTTCTCTCTCTCACTCCTCTGGATGCCACAATTCATCATTTGTTTTGCCAGCCTGACCTTGCCCTGTACACACAGCTACACTGAAGCTAGATAAACAAAGAAACTTTTATTTGGGATTTCAGGGACTGCTAAAATTGTCATGCAAAGCAGAATGCCTTTCTGAGCCACAGGTGCAAACACAGATTTTGGACAGTATTTGAAAAATGACAGTTGTGACATACAGAAGCTCAGGTAATAAGAAGCCTATGCTGAAAATCTGGGGTGAAAATATTTAAGATTTCCGCAATTACGGGCGTGTACCAAAATTGCAATGCATGGGCATAACTTTGTCATTTTTTCATATTTTGACCCCAAATGTTGAACATAGTCTTCTTATCAACCCACTTCATGAACCCTTAGGCAAAATTTTCAAATCCATGGGAAAATGGCATTCCACCACAGATGCAAAACACATTTTGGGCAAGATGTGAAAATGACAGCTGTACTGTTCATGAGGTGGTGTGATAAAATGGCTATATATAAAATTTGGAGTGAAAATATTGAAAATGACCAAAGTTATGCATGTGCAAGAACATTTTGAATGCCACTAGTCACTCGGCCATTTTGGATTTTTCACCAAATTTTCAACATGGCCTTTTGGGACCCCACCTCATGAAGAGTGCCACTGTCATTTTGTTCATTGCTCCCGAAAGGTGATTTTGCACAGCGACAGCACCATTCTATGCCACAAGTGCAAAGCACATTTCAAGCAGGATGTGAAGAATGACAGTTGTACTGTTCATGAATGGGTATGATAAAATGGCAATGTTGTGAATTGGAGTGAAAATATTAAAAATTGCTCAAGTTACGAGTGTACATAGAAAATGTCAACAACCATGTAACTAGGTGTTTTTGGTGTTTTGACCAAATTTTCAACATGGGCTTTTGGGACCCCACCTCATGAACACTGGCACTGTCATTTCATTACTCAGTCCTGAAAGGTGATTCTGTACAGCGACTGCAAAATCATCTTTTGGAACCAAGTAATGAAATGACAGTGCCAATGTGCATGAGGTGGGGTCCCAAAAAACCCATGTTGAAAATTTGGTGCAAAGATATTGAAAAATGGCCAAGATATCAACATAAGTTGAAAATGATGTTGACAGCCATTATACGGCACTTACCTCGATTCTTCAGTTTGTGGTTTGGCTATGAAGAGTGCAGACATGTCGAGGTCCACAGAAGATGACAGTTGCTGACTTCAGATGTTAAGTAGAGGGCAAGGTGGGTGTGTGGGGGTTGTGGGTTGCTCCGTGGGTAGGTCAGGATGGGGGAGACAACGAGGGACTGTTCTCTTTTTTGCAGGAAAAAAAAGACGTTGGGGGACCGTTTTCTTTTTTTATACAGAGACGGATTATTGGAACATTTCAGGACACTGAGAGTGGGCTCCCCAGTGTCCCACAGTACTGGGAAGGGGGGCTCCTAGCATCGACCCAGGGGTTGTGCCCCCTGTTGCCGGGTTTAATTTGCAGGTGAGGGCAGAGCACATCCCTAGGGGAGAAATGATTGAGGAGCCACACCGCAGCTACAGATGAGCCCTGATGGGCTGTATAATAGTTGATGGTCGGTGGTGGCTAGGGCAGCACAAAGACAAGCAAGGAGAGCATTTGGACATCACCAATCAGATGTTTGCTGGGCAGTGTTCATACCCACGCATCAAAGAAAAAGCCGTCATATGATTGGTGCAGCTTTTTCTTCACAGATTGAGGATGTTTCCGCCTATGAAAAAAAAAACAGCGTCACAGTTAGCCTGTCTGATGATAGGTGTGGTACTGTCGAACCCCTTGCAGAGCACTTTGCATTGAATGGACAGTGTCACATCCCTCAAAAGGCAGGTATAGCAAGAAGATCACTGCACATGCGCTCAAGGCAAACTTAAACAAGCATTTGTCAATGTCGAATGTTGTCTTGCTGGCATTGGCATTGGTAGTGTAGGAGTTAGAGATGCATAATAGGAATGGCAGTGAAGTATGGAACTGATGCCAACCCCACCCCCACCCTGCAGAGACTGACAGGTGCTGGGGTGTGCCTTTGGGGCATCAGCTATAACGGTCATGTCATTTTACCTCACCCTACCCTGTAGACACTGACACGTGTCCTGGTGTGCTTTGGGGTCTTTGGGCCTTATACTTACCGCATTCCATAAGAACATACACTGAAATGGGTGCAGTATAGGAGAATGGGCCTGACCCTACCCTGTAGACACTGACAAGTGTCATGGTGTGCTTTTGGGTCTTGGGTCTTTGGGCTTTATACTTACCCCATTCCATAAGGAAATACACTGAGACAGGTGCAGTATAGGAGAATGGGGTGAACATTAGTGCCGAACGCTCCAAGGCACACCTCAATGCCTGTCACTGGCTGCAGGGTTGGGGTGGGGGTGGAATGGCATGAGCTTTACAGCCAATGATCCCAAGTCACACCCCCTGATGCCTAGCAGTCTCTACAAGGTGGGGTGTTACAGTTGGAAACCCTAACATTGTAGGCATTTGTTGGTATTTTCACTCCAAATTTTCAACATAGGCTTTTTGTGACTCCACCTCATGAACAGCGGCACAATCAGTTTGTTAGCTGAAAGGTGGTTTTGCACAGCAGCTATGTCATTTGGCGACACAGGGATGAAAACACATTTTGAGCAGGATGTGGAAAATGACAACTGTATTGTTCATGAGGAGGCGTAAAAAAAATGACAACGTTGAAAATCTGGAGTGAAAATATGAAAAATTGGTGAAGTCATGAGCATGCATAGAAACTGCACAACACACATCCGTAACCCAATTATTTTTGGGAGTTTTTAACTACATTTTCAACATAGGCATTTTGGGACCTCCCCTCATGAACAGTTGTTCTGTGATTTTGTTAATCTGTCCCAAAAGTTGACTTCCCACAACGACCACACCATTGTGCACCACAGGTGCAGAAACACATTTTGGGCAGGCTGTTAAAAATGACAGCTATACTGTTGATAAGGAGTTCTGAAAAAATGCCAGTGTTGAAAATCTGGCATGAAAATATTGCAAATGTGTGAAGTTACAAGGGTGCATGGAAACTGCGCAATGCACGCTTGTAACACAGTCATTTTATGGACTTTCAGCATCAAATTTTCAACATAGGCATTTTAGGACCTCTGCTCATGAACAGTTCACCATTATTTTCTCAAACTATCCTGAAAAGTGATTTTGCACAGCGACCACGCTATTCTGCACCGTATGTGCGAAAACACATTTCGACCAGGATATGTAAAATGACAGCTGTACTGTTCATAAGGAGGTGTGGAAAAATGGCAATTTTGAAAATCTGGAGTGAAAATATTACAAATTCACTAAGATATGCTCGTGCGTGCAAATAGCACAATGCACACTCATAAAACAGCCATTTTGTGGATTTTTTTCACTAAATTTGCAACATAAGCTTTTTGAGAGCCCCTCTCATGCACAGTGGCACTGTCATTTCATTACTTGGTCCCGAAAGGTGATTCCGCGTTGTGACCGCAAAAATCACCTTTTGGGACCGAATAACGCCATGACAGTGACTGAATTAATGAGGAGGGGTCCCAATAACCCCATGTTGAAAATTTGGTGCAACAGTTCCAAATAAATGCCTAAGATATGCACCAAAGTTGAAAAAACCCTATTTATGCCATTATACTGCCTTCTGGCATTTCTTCAGTTCATGGTCGGCTTTGAAGAGTGCAGACGTGTCCCTGATCCACCGAAGATCATCACGCTGGACTCCGGAGGTAAGTATGGGGTGAGGGGGGTGTGAGGAGGCATGGTGCGTAGAGGGTGGGCACGGGTTGTGGGAGGGGCAGGGAGATCACGAGGGACCGTTTTCTTCTTTCACAGGGTTAAAAAAAAAAAGCACATTGCGGGATGGTTTTTCTTTTTCAGGGGATTTGGCACACTGGAGTGGCCCCAGTGTGCTATCTAACTGTTTTTGGGGGGATACTGTAGCCAACGGGGATTGGGCACCACTGTCAGCACACAATGAAAGCGGGGGGGACAAGAGCCAGGGGGATTGGGCACCCCTCAACCTATAACAAATGAGGGGTACATTATGCTGACGGGGAGTGGTCTCCCCGTCGGCTCCTCCCGATGGAGTGCGGGCATGCCGACAGGGGATTGGGCACCCGATGTCGGCATTATGGCAGGTAAGTGTGCCGCCATGTTTAATGTCATTTTTCACCAGGTAAAGCACGTCGTGAGGTGCCACTGCATATGACAAGCTTTGCTCGCATTGCAGTGGACCTTTCCTTAGATGTGCTTGCCACATTATGTATTCCTGGTATGGCAACAGCATGCAGGCTTATTGGGGATTGAGGGATGCACCTACTGATGCATGCCCTGCATTCACCGAACAGTGACTGCACCTCCAAATCTACTACTAATGCAATATGTTGGCTGGCACGCAAACACGAGCCAACATAAAAATAACAATGTGAAATGCTTACAAGGGGACTTTTGAACTGAGCAGGGGTTGGTTTACTGAATGGCATATGCACTGGATGTTTACAGGCTTGTAATTGTTCACTGATTAGATCAAACCTTATAATCCTTTCAATAGTGAATGATTATGATGGTATAAGGTATTATACTTAATACTTTTACAAACGTTTATGAAAGGGGGTTTTAAAAGGTTGCTTGCCTACCTTACTCCATCACTCAAAACTCAACGGGGGGGGGGTCTGTGAACACCTGGGCTTGGGCTGTCTGTAACCTGGCAATGTGCAGTCCCTCCACCCAGAGGTTTAGCAGAAGTGGATAAGCTGATGATGGGGTACAACCCTCTGGGAAGCTGTACCTTCCCATCTCACCTTCCAAGCAACACAACCCCCCATGCAGTTAACAATGGTCAGGTAATAATGATAGCAAGGCAGCAGGAATAACAAAGGTTTATTATAGCTCCAACCCCTGCAAGGGAAAATTATTAAGTATGCTGTACTGTAGCTGACTAACCCCAGTTAGGTGCCCAACTTAAAAGGTGGTGAATTAGCGTTAGATACCACTGTTTTGGCAAACCCAGTTGGGGATAATGGAGAAACAGGAAAATGGTATCTGCCATTACTAGGCCCAACTGGAAGCAGCTCTGTACTTTATAAGCTGTTACAGCAGCCTCCCCATGGAAACTCTCCTGTATTGGAGGCATCTACCCAGACCCACTTGGTTCCAGGATATCGTACTTGCAAACTAACAGTAGTTCTATTGTGGCTGACCTAGGTATCAAGTGTTGAAATGTTCTAGACCCATACAAGTTGCTGCAAGTTTGCCAGCAATGGTGTATTAACTCCACAGGCAATACAGTTATTTAAATGGCTCTCCCACCTCTAAACATGAGATATTTGTAATCCACATCAAGGAACACACAGTTTGCAGGTTGCAGAATGCTTTACTCTTGTACTCACAGTTACCAATGATGGTTCTACAGGGCTACACTTTTCGCTTGGCTTGCAAGCTCAGACCCACAGTTCTTTCACTGCTGCTACTAGTGTCTTGGCTAGATGTCATTTTTTCAAGCTTGTATTCCTCCACCGAGGGCTATATGCTGATCTTCAGCTATTGTGTACCATAGGCCAGCACACATATGCTGCTCAGACACCATTCATCCAGACACAAGGCCTGGGAATTATACATTTCAGCTGTGGACTCCAACCACATCTGCTTACTTAGGCATCCCCAGAGCTCAGCCTAAGTTTCCTTTTGCCACGTTACTTGTTGGTCAGCACAATTTATACTGGCTACAAGCCCAGTTGGCGCCAAATAAAGCATCCCTCCTGTTCCACCATAGCAACAGTTCTCAACTTCATGAAAGTCAGAGGTTGGCCATGCTGTATGTTAAAGGTCACAGAATAGCAGCCCTGATTGCAGTTCATGCTGTCTTGCCCTAGTTTTCAATAAGTTGAACACACAACCCCTGGCTGCACACCAGGAGTCCTGGGGGGTGGAGTTCAGGAAAATTTGTGAACAAAGGGAGGCTACATTTTGGATTTTTGAGCTACTCCTTATTATACTACTACTCCCCTCCTCTCTTCCCATCATTGCTGGAGTATTCTACGCCTCCCCAGAACCCCTACCTCTTCCCTTATTGACATTATCTCCTCCACATCTTCCCTCACCTTTCCTGGTGAACTTAACTTACTTGTGGACTTCAACTTGAACTGGGCCTCCCTTGCTCCAAAGTCCACCACTTAACAAATTGAAGCATTAAACCTCCACCAGTTTATTAGAGAACCCACCAGTTTCCAAACCTCCACCTGTGGTAGACCGGAAATCTTCCACCAGTGTTTGGGCTAATTTTCGCCCTATGCAGCTTAGGAGATACTTTTCCTATAATTCCTTGTAGTGTACAGTGCTGCCCCCGCCAGTCGACCATCACCACCTGATGTGTAACAAATGAATTCCCTGGTGGCTAGCAGTTCCACCCCCACCTGATCATCAGCTGCATACTTTAAAAACATACCTGATGACTATTGCCCCCAGCAAGTCAGGCAGTCATCACCCGATGTATAATAAATTAATTCCGTGATGGCTGGTGGTCTCACCCCACCCAATCACTCACCCCATATTTGAAAAATCCCTGGTGGTTATGGCTAAGTCCCCCCACCCCACCCAATCACCCGCCCGGCCAGTGTAACCCCCATTCCAATCCCTCATATAGTAAAAAAAAGTTTCTTGGTGGTGGTCTAGAGACCCCCCCCATCCCCGATCCTCAGACAGCCCGTGAATTTCAATTTTATTACCTGGTGGTCTAGTGCACCCCCGACCTCTGCAGGCAGTGTCCTAACACCCCACTTCCCCCAGTCCTAAACCCGAGTGGGTGACCACCACAGCCCTTCTCTCTCCTCCATGGCTGACTGCCCAACAAGTTGTCAATGAATGAGTATGTGCCATGCTCATTCATTGACAACTCAGTGGGTGGCCAGCTGTGGAGGAGAGAGGACGACTATTCTAGTCACCTGCTCGGGTTTGGAACTGGGGGGAGTAGGGTTGTAGGACACTGCCTGCAGGGGTGACGGGGGTGGGGGGTGCACTAGATCACCAGGAAATAAAATTAAAATTCACAGAATGTCTTGGGATTGGGGATACAAAGGGGGGATTCTCTAGACCACCACCAAGAAACATTTTTTTCACTATCCGAGGGATTGGAATGGGGGGGTTACACTGGTCAGGTGGGTGATTAGGTGGGGAGGACTACTAGCCATCAGGGACTTTTCAAATATGGTGCAGGTGATCGGGTGGAGGAGGGACAGCTAGCTACCAGGAAATAAGTTGTACATATTGGGTGGTGATTGCTGACTGATAGCAATAGACACCATATGTATGTTTTTTTTTTTAAGTATGCAGCTGGTGATTGGGTGGGGGGAAGGACCGCTAGCAACCAGGGATTAAGAAATGAATTCATTATATATCCAGCAGTGATCAGTGACCGGCAGGGGGGAGCATTACACATGAGGGAAAAGAAAAGTAATAATTTATTATATGGAGCAGGGCAAGTGGAATTTCTGCAAAGGTTCAGAAATAGATTTCCAAACTTTCGCAGAAGCAAAAGTCTGACTTTCACTTCAATTCTGCCAGCGAATTTTTTTTTTTCGCACACCACTAGTCTTGTTGACTGCTTTGCTTCACCACATTGTATCACCCGAATCACCCAAGCTCACTGGTACACACTTGCTATGCATCATTTGCACATTTTGTATTTATTTATTTTTTTGTACTATGTGTATTTTTATGCTATTTATTGGACATTGTACCCCTTGTCTATACCAGGCTATTTGTACTGTATCGTGCCTGTCTAGTGTAAGTTTACCTCCCTTTCCCCCTCAAGCACGTGGAAATGAGCCTCAGCTCAGTGTGCCTCTGCAGGTCATGAAACTTAAAATAAAATAAAAATAAATAATAAATACCCAGCCTGTTTATGTTTATGTGGCATACACCTATTTATCAAAAAATCTATAAATAAAGTTAAAAGAAGAGGGAGTTTACATTCATAACTCTATTATATCCTTCATTTTAGTCTGCAGTGTTGTTCATTGCTTATCATTTTTGTTTCCAAATCTGCTGATATGATGTCAAAGTTCATTTTGATTTTACCATGTTAGAGATTTACAAGATGTCATGGAGGCCTTACGCATCCATGAGTGTGGATGTAGTGGGGGCTGAGAAGCACAGACATCATGTTCTGCACAATCAGAGACCTCCCCACACCAACAGTTCTGTTTCTGTACCAAGGCCCAAGCCTTATGCACAGCTCTCCACATGGCCGAGTTGTGGGGGGGAGCTCACCCATGCCAGTCACATCACTTTTTCTCCTCTTTTGGGGGTGCACAAGGGCTGATGGTATTATGAACCTCATGGGCCTGTAGGAATGCTGACTGACCCAGTGTGCAATTCCCTAATGGCAGTGCTATGCCCAAACTAGCCCTTGTTCAGCCTCTCACCAGTCAGTTCCAGCTCTCTGAACTGGTGTGGCAGGCTGAGACCAACACTATACTCTTAATAATTTAATTTCATTATTTTTTTAACTTTTGCATTTATTCATTTTATATGAAAATAAGTAGATCATTATGACAAATGTATTTCAATGTGATACAGCAGTCCTTGGAGGGCTTCTCTATCCCACAGTGCCATGCTCTACACAGAACAATGATGGCAGGGTTTGTTTGTCAGGGAATCGCACTGGTTGATTGCTGTTCACTCACATGCTGCACCCAGCATGCCCCCAGGCCCATCCACTCTAGTGTTCACCTGAGGGGTGGGAACAGGGATGGCTGCCCTCTACTGTGAGTAATGCCAAAGGTGCATACCTCCATGAGTGCCGAGCTCCATCGTCTAGATACATACTTTTGGCACATACCAAGGCCACCTTGATCTGGCCCTTACATTTGTGCTTTTGAAGTAATCCTGCTGCCCCTAGTGTCCCACAAGGTCAAGGACCAGTTTTTGTGGCATGCTAGTTTATCTTAGTCACAAGAGAAGTAAGCAGTAACCCAGCATGTAGTATGCATTTCTGGAGAATTTATGCATGCCCTGGATGACTTGGAAGGTATAAGACCAACAGCCAAGTGACTTTCAACAAATCTGGGACGTGCATTATTTCTCAAGAAAACTATGTCCTGGAGTACATTTGTACCTATGAAATCGAAAAAGCTTTTTTTTTTTTTTTCGCATATTTTATTTTCCTATAGTTACAGTAGGTTGTTGCTAGGTAAAATATGTGAGTTTGGTAACAAAGGCAGAGTACTTTTGAAAGAACCTGGGAAGAACCTATGTTCCATTGTGATTTCTTTTAATTTTCTTTTACTTAGGCTGTTGCTTGGTGGATTGGTTTGGGCTCAAAATGAAATCAGTGTTAAAAATCCAGCAAGATTATTGATAAAGACCTGGTGCAACCATATTTAAAGAACCTCAGCTTTTACAGTAATAACTTCAAATAAAAACAAGCATTTGTCAATGCCGAATGTTTGCTTGCTGGTATTGGCATTGGTAGTGCAGGAGTTAGAGAGATGCATAATAGGAATGGTAGTGAAGTACTGAAGTAACGCCAGCCCCCACCCCCTACCCTGCAGAGATGGACAGGCATTGAGGGTGAGCCTTTGGGTCGTCGGCCACAACACTTACGCCATTCCACCTCAACCCACCCTGCAGACACCGACAGGTTTCACAGTGTGCCTTGAGGTCTTCGGCCTTTATGCTTACCCCAGTCCATAAAAAGCTGAGATAGGTGAAATATAGGAGAATTGGGGTGAATGTTGGGACCAAAGACCCCAAGGTACACCTCGATGCCCGTCAGTGGCTGCAGGGTGGGGGTTGGGGTGGAATGGGGTGAGCATTACAGCCAATGACCCCAAGTCAGTGTCAGTGGCTCAGCAGGTTGCACACTCATCTCTGAGGCCAGAAAATCAGAAGGCTGTGGATTCTATCCCCACACCAGGCACATGGATTAAATCCTAATACTGACAATGCAGTGTAGCAAGAAGGGGTTGTTGCACTCCTGAGGTGCTGTCTTTCAGATGAGACATTAAACCGAGGTTCCATCTGCCTGTTCTGGTGGTAGTTCAGGTGGATGTTAAAGATCCCATGGCACTTCTCGAAAAGAGTAGGAGCTTTTATTAGGGAAAGGAAAAGCAAACATATAACCATCACAAATATTGTACAGTAGGATAACAAAACAAACACACAGATCTCAATGTAACACAAGTAGGAACAGGGAGAAAAAAAACAGTCACTTCTCTTTTAGTACAATATCAAGAGAAAATCAAAAAAATAACACAAGCTTTAACCTCAGTTATATGCAAATGAAATATAATGTAATAGATCAATATTATAAAATACATTTACCAAAGGGTGAAAAAATTTACAAAAGGAGAAAATACTTCAAAACATTCAAGTTAGGAACATCCGAATCTGTGATCCATGGCATGTTGTGCCTGCCATGTTGCCCTATAACACCTAGCCAATATATTCTTAGCTTCCTGTGTTTAAATCTGTTTCAGTTCTGATGTGATCTTCTCTGTTAGTTCAGAATGCAGAATCTGCTTCTGCTGCAGGCTAAATAAACACTTGGCATTCCACAGAAACCATTTTATGCACAAAATTGCTGCATATAATGAACTGCTAGGCCACTTATTGATTGACCCATGGTAATGACCATACATTAAGTCTTCAAACGTAACAGAGGCAAACCAGGGCTCATTCCAAGTAGTGGCTATTTCACCCCAAAACCCAGAGAATGTCAGAGCAAGTAAAAAACAAGCATTTGTCATTGCTGAATGTTGCTTGCTTGTATGTGCTGTTTAGGTATTTGGAAGTGACAGTTTCATGCCTTCCTCCCAAGACATCCACTGTGTCTTTCTGTTCAGTATTAGGTGTGGCAAAATGGCAATGTTGAAAATCTGGAGTGAAAATATTGAAAATCGCGAACTTACGAAAAGGAACTGTACAAATGACGTCAGAAACAGTTGGCTTGGAATTTTTCACCAAATTTTCAACATAGCCATTTTAACACTGAGCTCATGAACAGTGTCACTGTGATTTTCTTTAATTTGTCCCAGACATTGATCTCAGACACCGACTGCGCCATTGTGTGCTACATGGCAGAAACACGCTTTGGGTGACATGTGAAAAATGACAGCTATACTACTCATAAGAAGGTGTGATAAAATGGCAATGTTGGAAATCTGGAGTGAAAATATTGAAAATTCGCGACCTTACGAGCGTGTGTAGGAACTGCGCAATGCACGCTCGAAAAACAGTCATTTTTAGGAATTATTTCACCAAATTTTCAACATAGCCATTTTAAGACCTCTGCTCATGAACAGTGTCACTGTGATTTTCTTTTTTTTTTTAAATTTAAGTTTATTGTCAGACATTGGGCACAGTTCATACAGATTAGTTTAGACAAAGCCAGGCATATTTTACATAAGTATGATATATCAGATTTGATGAATAATAAGATTCCCTCTCCCATTGCATCTCTAAGTGGGATTTAATTCCAGCCAAAACATTTCTGAGCCCAAAACATAATTCACATCCTTATACTGTATTCTGCTTTGAGCCTATTGGTCTGTACTCCACAAAAAAAAAAAAAAAAAAAAATAAGAAAAAATTACTCAGCTGTAGAAGTCCATCTTGCTCTACTTAAATTATTTAGAATGTAGGATAGGACTTCAGGGGATGGGTTAAAACTCTAGGCAACCACTGTTTCACGCCACATCTCCCATCTTGTCCATCTCTGAACAAATGTTGTTGTCCTATTGTTTATCCTGTAGGTTATTTCTTCCATGGCTGCAATTTCTTGGACCAAGTGTAGCCATGTGTCTATTACCGGGCAGGTATCTTGCAGCCATAGCCTAGTAATGTTTTTATGTGCTGCTACAAGGAGGATGGACCAAAGGTATATATTGTCGGCTCCCGTTAACCTTTGAGGTAGTTCTCCCAGCACAGGACAGGGCCAGTCCAGCGGGGCATCTAAGCCCAATATATCCACCATTTCTTTAGAGATATCTCCCCAGTACGGTCTGAGTCGAGGGCACAGCCAAAAAATATGTAAGTAGTTTGCCCTTAACTCCCCGCACATTCTCCAGCATGAGGAGTCCCTTGCCGGATCTCTCTTACTCAATGAGAGGGGAGAAAGGAAGTAACGTATCTTCACCTTCCAGCTGTATTCCTGCCAGAGGGGAGATGAGGTGGTGTTAGCAGATAGCTTAAATATGTGATCCCAGTTACTTTGTTGTAAATCTCCACCCCCTTCCTCTCTCCATCTGCACCTGACCCTATCTAGGAGATCCCCTCTCAGACCCATAAAAGCTTTATAGAGTATGGAGATGAGGCCTGAAGTTTTCTGGGCAGTTAAAATTGCATAGAGGCTTTCCACCAGAGGGGCTACTCTAATATATTGGGGATCCGCTCTGATATAGGTGTTTATATGTTCTCTGCTAGCAAGTACCGATAATGGTCCGAGTTTCGGAGGTCGAAATCTTTCTTAAGGGTGGCAAAGTCCAACACCTTATTTCCTAGCATGTATTGCCTTGTGTATATCAGGCCTTTCCTCTCCCATGTTCTGAATGTATGGTCCAATAGGGATGGGTCAAAGGATATGTCCCTGGAGGGCCGATATAATGGCCACAGTGATGACTTTATCTTATATTTCTGCCAGGCTTTATACGTTGCCCTTATAGTGTCCCTTACTGACATAAGGGAAGGGGGGGATATCCCTTATCAGTTTTTATCTGTATGGCTCGGACACTCAATGGAGGTCCGTGATCCTCCTCCTCTGACTTCTCCATTTCCTTCCAATTTGCCTTATAAGTGGGGGTGGACCACTGTAAAGCCCTTTTGATTTGCGTTGCTAGGTAGTAATCTTCAAGATCAGGAAGGGCTCTGCCCCCTAAGTCTACTCAGACTCAAAATACGAGCACTTACTCTAGGCCTTTTGTTATTCCAAATGAATTTTATGATTATCCTCTGCCAGTCCTGAAAATATTTTTTGGGAATAAATGTTGGTAAACATTGAAATAAGTATAGGTACCTTGGGAGGACATTCATGATGATAGTGTGTATTCTTGAGTATAGCGGGAGACTAACCAGGGTCCATTTATCTAGATCTTTTTTTATCTGACTAACAAGTGGGACATAATTAGCTTTAAAAAGGTGGGTGTTGTGTCTGGTTAACCAGGCACCTAGGTATCTAATTTTGTCAGCTGTCCAAGTCAGAGGAAGAGATTCTGTGATCCTGTGGGAAGGCGTGTAATAGAAGGACAACACCTCCGTCTTAGTCTTATTCAGGGTATATCCTGAGTGTCTACCAAATTCAGACAAGGTGACCAAATCTGTGGGATTGAAACTCTGGTTACAGGTACACAATAATACATCGCTCATGCATAAGAGATATTTCTCCGCTGTTGACCCCCCACGCTTATGCCATGAACCATCTGATTGGCCTGTATTGCCTCCGCTAATGGTTCTATGTATAAGGCAAACAGTAAGGGAGACAGGGGGCACCCCTGTCTAGTGCCTCTGCCTAGTGTGAATCTCTTAGAAATTCCCCTGTTTACTCTAACATATGCTTGTGGTCCAGTATAAAGGGCCTTGACACTATCATTAAATATTTGGGGGAACCCCATCCGTTCTAGAACTAAAAATAAGAACGGCCAAGAGACCTTATCAAAGGCCTTTTCGGCATCCAAACTCATAAGGCAGGCAGGAAGTCGCGTACGGTGAATGACATCAATTACATTAATTGCAGATCTGACAGCATCTGGGGCTTGTCTACCAGGAACAAAGCCTGTTTGATCTGAATTAATAAGACCTGGGAGTATGGAATTCAACCTGGCTGCCAATATGGCTGTGAAGATTTTGTAGTCCGAGTTTAGGAGTGATATTGGTCTGTATGATTCACAACGAGTGGGGTCTTTATTTTCTTTTGGTATGACCGAGATTGTGACATATTGCCAGGAGGGGGGGACCGGGCTCACTGTTTGCCATACTTGCTAGAACACTTCAACTAATAAGGGGGTAATTTCTGGGGCAAAAGTTTTGAAAAATTCTGCTCCAAAGCCGTCTGGGCCAGGGCATTTCCCTCCTTTAAGGTCCCTTATAACATTCGAGATTTCTCCTTGTGTGATTGGTTTAATTAAGGCTTGGCTCTCTTCTTGAGAAAGCATAGGAAGTGATAAGTTCTTGAGGTAGTCCCTACTGGGGACCGGATCCTGTGGGGTATAGAGTTTAGCATAGTAAGAGACAAAAGCCTCCATGATCTGTTCAGCTTTAGTAACTAAGCGACCTGTCTTAGGGCAAGTAATTTTGGTTATAGTAGCTCTAGCCTTGTATTGTCGCAGTCGCATTGCGAGAAGTCTAGTAGCCCTGGGGCCCCCTTCATAATATTTTTGTTTGAGAAAAAACAAGTTCTTCTCTGTTTCCTCCTTCTGTAATTTTTGAATTTGGGTCTTTAGCAGTTTAAGTTCTGAATCCCTCTTTCTGTCCCATCTGATTTTTTGTAGAGACTCTAGCTCTTTTAGTCTCCCTAATAGATTATGTTGTTCTTGTGAACGCTCCTTTTTCTTTTGGGCAGATATACGTATAAATTGTCCCCTGACTGTTGCCTTCATTGTGTCCCATATTATTTGGGGGGTAATCCCGGGGGTCGTGTTTTCTTTTATTGTATTCATAATGTGCTGTCTAATTTTGTTTATCACCTCTTTATCTCTGAGGAGAGACGTATTAAGCCTCCAGTGGGTTGTTTTTTTGGGTATCCCCAAGGCGACCTCCAAGAATATTGGGCTGTGGTCTGATATGGGGGAAGTACCAACCCACATGGAAGGGAGGGTTGGAATATTCTCTCTAAAAGTAAAAAAGGTGTCTAGCCTGGAAAACACTTTGAATCTAGGTGAGTAACATGTGTATTCCCTCGTTCTGGGATATCTTTCCCTCCATACATCTACTAATCCCACACGGTTAAGGGCCTGCCTGATTGTTTTTACTCTTCGACGGTCTGAGATTGTTTTTACTCTTCGATGGTCTGAATTCTGTGCCCTCGAAGTAGTGTCCAGGTTCCTATCCCAAATTAAATTCCAGTCTCCCCCCATGATCAGAAGGCCTTTAGATTTTTCGGCCACCAGTTGAGTGAGAGAGGCAAAAAAGGTTGTAGAAGTACCGGGGGGGGCATACACACTAATCAATGTCACTGGGGTGTCTTGCACTTTACCTATCACCATAACATATCTGGCTCCAGGATCTGTTACAGTTTCTTCGTGTTCGAAAGGGAAAGACGCTGATAGTAAAATGGCTACCCCTGGTTTGCGTCCTGCATTCAAAGACGAAGAATATAAATGTGGGTAGTGTTTGGTTCTCAGTTTTAAGGCCTCTGTAGGTGAAAGATGGGTCTCTTGTAAGAAGTTTATCTCACAATTTTGCTTTAATGATGTACTTCTGTATTTGTTTTCTCTTCCCCGGACTAGAACAGCCATTTACATTATGGGAGAGAACCTTCACATTGTGGCTGATCATTTGTAGTTTTCATGAAAAATCTTCTTACTGACACAAAAAAGAATATTATAAAGCCGTTTTCCTGGCATTGTGGCTTTCTCCACGACAGTTAACTTAATCAACAACAGTAACTTCAACAACTTAGAACTTTTAAACAATGATAAAAACTTCTGACTATAGATCAGATTTGAGAGCTCAGGATGATCCTCAAGTGAGGGCCTGGGCTTGCTAATGATTAGGGGCAGTGAGTCGTTTAAGACAGACTTTTCCCTTTTTAAGGCAAATTGACTTCCAAGGGAGAGCTGGGAATAAATTCCCAGCCATAGGGCCGCTATAAACCGCGACTATGTGGAAGGAGCATCTGTGTATTGGTGTGCTACCTTCCTGTTCCAGGGGAATCACCCCTATAGGGAACACCCTAGGATTTGCAGGACACATGGTCTAGCCCTGCTCCTCCCACCTCCTAGATCCTGCATAAAACTTGTAAAAACATCCAATTAGTTTTCCCTAATAAGTCCTTTTATATTTTTTTTCAACTAATGAAAATAAGTCCAATATAGGTATTTAACTTGAAGTAATCAATCTGAACTGATTTTGATTCTGTTAGCAGTACCGTATCAAAACAAGCGCCTCAGAACACATAATAAGGACTTTAAACAAGTGTGAGTAGCCCTTTAAGTATATAAATCAGGTATAACTCCGGTCTGCAACTTAAGGCATTAGCACTTCCATCTCAGCTCTGCGGTCCCCTCTCCCTCTCAAACCCCCAACCGGGACAGTTCTCCCTGAGAGCAGCAAGAAATTCGATCAGCAACTTATACATATACAAATCAGGCCACCCAGTAAAGTGGGTCACGAGCATGAGCTCCAAGTACTCTGAACAAATTCGGGTTTTCAAAAGACTGTTCCAACTTGCATCAAAAAGGAAGTCTTTTACCTTGTCATCATCGGAGCCTAAAAATTAATCTGCATCAAAAGAAGTCCAGAAAAAGGTGCCATTGGTTCTTAAGGGGTTCGATGGGAGGACACAGTAGCTCTTATCAGGCAAAGTTCGAGCGCTGGTATGCATGGAAGGGGGCTGTTTAGTCTCAGGGTTCACAATCACCAGAAGTCAGGGATCAAAATACGAGCCTGGGTTTCTTGCTTCAGCGTGTTTCATGTGTCTACAGTAGGGTCCTCTATTACCGGGTCCTTGTTTTCCATCTGAAGGTGTGGAGCCTTCTTGTTCAGATTAACTGGATTTCCCGACCGCCTTACAAGGGAGGGCATGTCAGCAAGTGGATGCGTAGACACTTTTCCCTGTGTTGCGTTTCTTTGGGGATTCCCTTTTGAGGAACATTTCAGGCTAGATCAAGTGAATTTCTCTCTAATTTCTCCTGTGTCTATGGCAGAACCAGTGTTCCAACCTTGTTAGTAGTACCATGCCAGGACGAGTGATTCATAAGGTGTAATGAGGACTCTAGGTGAGTGCGGGTAGCCCTTTAACCAGATCAGTCCGGTACGTTTCAGGTTTTCAGCTCGAGCCACTAACGTCTCCATCTTGGCTCAGAGGTCTCCCCCACTGGAGAGCTCTCCATGGAGGCAGTGAGAGAACAGATCAGCGATCTACACAATCGCGGTCACACTGGCCAGCGGACCATGAGATCTTTCCATTCTTAAAATCAAGTTTTCAAAAGGCTGCCCCCATTTGCATCACAGAGAAGGTCTATTACCCTATCTTCATCATAGCTTTAGGGTTAGATTGTGTCAGAAGAAGACCAAGGCGAGCCATTAGTGATTCTTCCAGGGGCCCAGGGGGGGGGGGAAGACAACCGCCAGCAGTCAGTGTTCAACTGCTGGTGTGTGGGAAAAGACTGTTTGGTTCCGAGGTTTACAATCAACACAGAGCAGTGTTTGAAATGCAAGCACAGATTCCCTGCCTCTGCGTGTCTCATGTGTCCACAACAGGCTCGTCTACTATAGGGTCTTGGTTTTCCATCTGAAGGTGTGGAGCTTTCTTGTTCAGGTTAGCAGGGTTTCCTAATTGTTTTATAAGGGAGGACACATCAGCTCGCAGGTGTGTGGAAACGTTTCCCTGCAGTGTATTTCTTTGAGGGATTCCCTTTTGGGCCACATTCCAGGCTGAGACAAGTAAGTCTCTTTCTAATTTCTCCTTTGTCAAAGGCGGTACTGCTATTCCAAGCATTTCTAGAAAGGGAGCTGCAGCCAACAGATCTTGAAATATTTTGGAATCCTTGTCTGTGATAATCTTGAGCCGAGCAGGGTACAGGATCTGCGCCTTAATGTCATGAGCTCGAAGCTGCCTCATGATCGGCCATAGTGTCTTTCTAGCATCTTGGACGACCGTCGTGTGGTCATTATCTAGATTAATTCGGTGACCCTCAAATATCAGTGGTCCTTGTTTCCAGGCAATTTTAAGTACTTCCTCTTTCACTTGGTAAGTTGTAAATCGAGCCACGATGGATCGAGGTCTCGCGTCTGAATTTTTAGGGCGAGGAGCTAGTGATCTGTGGGCCTGATCCATCGCGAGGTCTAAATCTTGAGGAAGAGGTAAGATTTTCTAAGAACTTTTGCAAGAATACAATGACGCTCTGATGTTTGTCTTCAGACCTCGGAATCCCTATATCCTGATGTTATGCCTCCTTCCTCTGGCCTCCAAGTCGTCCAATTTGTGGGTGAGCTCACGATCCCTTGCCAGTAGATAAAGAAGAAGTCTGTCTTGTCGGTCTGATTGCTCAATTACTTGATTCATGCATACTTCAGGTTGTTCCGTTTTGTGTTCTACCTTGTTTATGTCTGATCTAAATTCAGTCAGAGTTTGATCTATTTTAGATACTGTGAGCGCCGTTTGCATTATTATTGCGGCTAGATTTGTTGGCAGTGTTTCAGTAGGAGGCTCCGTGGGTTGCAGGCCGTCCATCGGGTCTCTCTCTTGCAGCTCACATTGTGGGTCTCCCTGCATTATTTCTTTCAATTTTTGTATTTGCGTTGAGGAAGGTTTGCCTGCTCTGTTTCTCTTCGGTTTCAGCGGAGAGGACATGCTTCAAGTTTTAATGATGTGGATGGTTTTGATTCCGGAGGGAGACGGAGCTGAGAAATTAGGCAGCCATTGTCCTGCTGATGTCACCGGAAGTCACTGTGATTTTCTTAATTTGTCCCGTACATTGATTTCGCACACCGACTGCGCCATTCTGCGCTACATGGGCGGAAACACATTTTGGGTGAGATGTGAAAAATGACAGCTGTACTACTCATAAGAAGGTGTGGTAAAATGGCAATGTTGAAAATCTGGAGTGAAAATATTGAAATTTTGCGAACTTACGAGCCTGTGTAGGAACTGAGCAACGCACCCTCGTAAAACAGTCATTTTTTGGAATTTTGTTACCAAATTTTCAACATGGGGTTTTTGGGACCCCTTCTCATGAATGATGTCACTGTCATGGCAGTATTCAGGCGAAGGTGATTTCAAGAGTCACCGCGCAGTCACTGTGCAAAATCACCCTTCGGCTCAATAACACCATGACAGTGACATAATTCATGAGAAGGGGTCCCAAAACCCTATGTTGAAAATTTGCAAAATTCTCAAATGCCCGGAGATATGTAATAGTTAAACCCCTATGTAACCCATTATACAGCTTACCGGCATTTCCTCAGTTCGCGGTCGGCTTTGAAGAGTGCAGGCGTGTTCCCAGTCCACGAAGATCGTCAACGGTCGGAGGAGGTAAGTATGGGGTGAGGGTGTGTGGGGAGGCTGGAGTGCGCAGTGGGTGGCTGCGGGTTGTGGGAGGGTTGAGGAGGCAGCGCCTGAGACAGTTTTATTTTACAGGTTTAAAAAAAAAAAAAAAGGCGTCGTGGGACGTTTGCCACGCTGGTGGTGAAACAGCATGGCACAAGGACTTAGGCGTTCAGCCGACGGGAGGTGGGCACCCGCCGGCAAGGACTACAGTGCTTGCCACGCTGGGGTGGGCTCCCGTGGCACCTACAACTGGGGGTGGGGACGCAGCTCAGCAACTGGGGGATGCAGCTCTGCCGGCCGGGGATTGGGCACCCGTTGGCTATACAATGCAGGCGTGCCGTCTGTCTGTGCGTGGGGGGGAGCTGCTTGGCGTGAGCAGCCCGATATTTTCTCGGTGCTCACTCAGCGTAGCTCCCCTTTCAACTGATGCCACTGCATTTTGGAGCATGCCATAGACAGCTCCGAAATGCATTGGCTTACAGGGGCCGCGCCTGCCAGCCCACTGACTGAATTGGAGGAGGAGGTGACACACCTCCGAAATCTCCGATGAAGGCACTATGTTTCTTGCACATGTGTGCAAGCAAACATAAAAATGCTGTAGCTAACTCAAAATGAGTGAAAAGGGCAGCGCTAGTAGCTTAGTTGGTTGGATTGCCTCTGGGGCTGGAAGATTGTGGGTTCTAGTCACGCACCAGGAACTTGGGCTAATACCCACTACTGACACTGTAGTGCAATATGGTGGTGTTGATGTTGGGGGGGAGTGGTCTGTGGTGTTGGTGGGGCTGTAGCACTGTTCAAGTGTTATCATTCAGATGAGACAATAAACTGACGTCCCTCCTGCTTATCTGTGGTGGGAGTCCAGGAGAAAGTTAAAGATACCATGGCACTTATTATAAGAGTAGATTTCCCAGGTGTCCTGGCCAACATTCCTCCTGTCAATAAAACAGGTTCCTGTAGGACTCCCTCCCACCATCACCACACCCCACCCTGGATGCACCAGGAAACCCCAAAAAAGTATAGGTACAATATTTTCACTGTAACATTTACTGCTGTGTTAACTCCCACTGGGACTACTGCAGGACAACCCCGGAAGCAGTGGTCTCACCAAACTGTGGAATGAGCCGACAGGCTAGAATCATGCTCCAGATGGATTTTTCTCCTAAGACCTGGACTGAGACAGTTTCTTTCTTGCATTTAGTTTTTTTTATTGCACTTTACACCCTTTAGTGTAGCTTTTATTATTCCAACATCAGATTACCATAGAGCCCCACAAGATAGGGAAGAATGATCAGATTGGGTGGGCCAATTTGTTTTTATCTGTCAACAAATTCTATGTTTCTATCCTAGCAATAGCTTGTAATGTGGTGCCATTTACCAGTAGCACCTCAGTTTCACCAGTAGCACCTCTATCTTCAGTGAGTTAAGTCTAAGCCAGCTTCAAGCCACCCAGTCCTGTATCTCTAATAGGCACTCATCTAGCATAGCTACTGCATTTTCTCCCTCCGGTAAACATGACAGTTCTGGGTACCATCTGCATAGAAGTGAAAACCCAGATCGTAGTGCCTAATCATATCCCTCCATGTCAACATGCACAAGCAAATAACATACACACTAGAATAGATCCCTGAAGCACTCAACAGAGAGAGAAACAGCATCCGAGATGTTCCCACCCAAAGCCACTTGCTGCACTTGAACCACTGCATCACCATACTAGAGTCCTACATAGTGTCTCAGATGGGATAACAGCACTCCATGATCTACTGTATCAAATGCCAAGGACAGATCAAGCAGTACCAAGATGGAACAGTGACTGCTGTCCATAGCCCGGAGAAGATCATTGAACACCACGATGAGAGCAGTTTCTGTACTATAACGAAATCAAAACCCAGACTGAAATGGGTCAAGGATCTCATAGCATTCCAAGAGATCCTTTAGCTGTGCCACCACTACCTTCTCGATAACTTTCCTAAAAATGGGAGGTTTGAGACAAGCCTGTAGTTTTCCAGATCATCAGGGTCCATTGATGGCTTTTTCATAAGGGGCTTCACCACTGCCCTCTTCAGGTCAGTAGAGAACACACCCTCCAAAGCGACCTGACTATCTCAATTATAAATGGAACCCCAACTGTGAAATACAAACCAGGGACAAACTCTACAAGAACCCTAGGGACTCAGCCATGGAATTGAACAACTTTTTTACCAATCTAGACCAGTTCAAGACCTATCCCCTAGACCACTTGCAGGTCCCCCCCAACGTACAGCAAGAATTCTCCCTCATCCTAATTTCCACCTCAGGCTTGTAAAAAGAAAGGAAGTACTGGAACATCTCAAGAGACTTAAACCCACAAGAGCTGCAGGATATGACAATCTTGATCCTAAATTTCTTAACCATGGAGTACCAGTTATAGCCTCACCCATAGCAGCAACATTCAACCATTCTATCCATGATGGGAAGTTCATCTCCTCCTGGAAAGTGGCCTTAGTAACACTGATACACAAAGGAGGCGAGAAAGAGAAAGTTGAGAACTACTGACCAGTTTCCATCCTCTGCACATTAAGTAAACTGCTGGAGAGACTAATATATAACCAAGTCATTGAACTCCACCCAGCTTTTCAAAAAACTGATTTCCAAGGCAAAATATGCAAAAGACTATAACAGTTTTATTAACTGAGCAGCAAAATGCAGAACAACTGACTGTTGTTGTCACTGAGAACCTGATCCTCAGTTGGCAGCTCTTTTTTCCAGTGATTCTATACCCAAGTCATCGACTACATTGAGCAAGACAACATATTCGCTGCAAACCAACATGGGTTCCATAAGAACCACGGGATGGATACGGCCTTAGTCCACCTGACCATGGACAATCTGGAAGCCCTAGACAAAGGTCAAAAAATAGGTGCAGTATTTATAAACCTGACAAAGGCCTTTGACCTCATGGACCACCAACTATTCCTCCCAAAGCTAACCTCACTAGGTCTAGAGAACTTGTTACTGCAGTGGTTCTCAGATTACCTAACAGACAGGTCACAATTCATTAAATGGAAATGAGCCCTCTTGGATAAATGCACCATCAATGAAGGTGTCCCACAAGGATCAATACTGTGCTCACTTTTATTCTCACGCTATGTCAATGAGTTGTCTTACAATTGTGGGGAAGCCGAACTGTTGCTATATGCAGATGACATGGTTATTTACCATAACTCAAACAATGTCAATAAACTGAATGCTATGCTTTCAAGAGACCTGCTCATGTTTGAGAACTGGCTACTAAGTAACAAACTGGTCCTCAACAGAGAAAAAAATAAAAAGCTATCCTCTTTGGACCAAAAAGTCTAGGTCCACAAAGACATACAGTAACTTGCTAAAAACCTCCTTCTCAGATGGATCCCAAATTGAGGTTGTCAACTCTATCAAGTATCTGGGAGTCCTCCTAGATATCACCTTTAAGGACAACATAGAAAGCCTTACCAAGACCCTGCACCAAAAAATAGGGCTCCTGTACAGGTTAAGCCCCTACCTCTCTAATGAGGCACGGCTAAAAATCGCCAACTGTACCCTCTTTCCCACTGTACCCTATGGCTCTCCTATCCTGCACACAGTTAGGAGCATAGAGCATAGCAAACTCAAATCCTTATATCATGCTATCAGGTGGTTTGCAACAAGAGCAGCTCCAAATGATCATCATTGTAGAGTGCTCTGAACCCTTAACTGGCCCTCACGCGATGGGAGGATGGAATTCTCTGATCTATCCCTAGTCTTTAAGCTTAGGAGAAATAAAGCTCCATCAAGCCTCAAAGACCTGTTAATGATCAAGCCCTCTCAGGTCATCAACAAGAAATCTCCTCAATACCCCCCAAACAAGAACTCAAACAAGGAAAACGTCCTTTGCCATAGCAATCCCAACCATCTGGAATGCCCTTCCCAATAAAGTACAAGAAAGCTCCATCCTTGAGGTCTTCAAAAAAGGCTTCAAGGCACACTTACTAGAACACTGCTCCTGCAACTGCTACAGCTAACAAGAACTTTGAGGTCGAATAAGGGAGGCCAACTAGATATACTTGTGCAGTCTTACAGCCAAATAGGTCAATGATTTATCTTATATCCCAGGAGCCTTGGTACTAAATGACTATCCTGCCTTACAGTATTGGACTCATCAACTGTCAAGAATTGTATATATATCTGTACTATATTGTAGCATTGTAACTAATCTTATGCACTGAATGATTGACAGTTCTATTGCCTGCTTATTGTATCAGCTTGCCTATGTTTATCTCTGTAATTAATCCCTGGTCTCCCCTGAAAAATGGACTCCAGAGGTCCAGTGGATTTACTGGGTCAACAAAATTTAAATAAATAAAAAAGAGTCAGCCAGGCAACGCGAGAGAAACTGGTAGGCCATGCATTCAAAATACAGTATGTGGGGTACAGCCCCAAGACCACTCAGAGGGCCAGTGGGACTGGGTAAATCTCCTTCCAGGAAGACAGAGTGTTCTAATTCTTCACTTCATGAATGTTGCCAGCCCATGTTAGGTTACCTGAGGAGACTCCAGCCTGGAAAGAGGACACCATACAAAGGAAAACATGCTTGAAATCATTGTGCTCTTCTGCTGTAAATACTCTTCCCAACTGCAGTCAGCAAGGATTTAGCAATCTGTCCCCAGTGCTGAATAGCTCAGTTGGACAATTTTTGCCTTCTGCTTTCATCAGACTTCATTGGTATGGTTAATTCTGGGGGACTTCAATGCCTGGGTTGACGATGAACTCTTGCCATTTGGTCAAAACCTCCTCCAATTGATGAATTCATTGGGCCTGTCATGGGTTATTACCTCTGCAACCCATGGGGGGGCACAAATTGGACTTGGTGTTCCATCTGAGGATGGAGAACTCCGATGTGGAGGTGGAGCCAACCGGTTGGTCTGATCATCACGCCCTGAGGTTCAGATTTACAGCCCCCCAAAATAGGTCTGCCCCTAAGGAGTTAGTATAGTTCCGTCCTTTAGGAGGTGTTATTTCAGAAGGCCTAATGACTAAGCTGGACTTCTCGGGATTTCCAATGGATAGCACTGACCCAGGACCCCTGGTCCTGGCCTATAATAGGGCTGTGCTAGGGGCCCTGGATGTCATTGCTTCAATTTGTGTTTGTCCCCGCATTCTTCACCTGGGGGCTCCCTGGTTTGACGGGGAGGTCCATGAACTGAAGAGAAGGCGACAAAGACTGGAAAGATGCTGGCGGAAAACTCACCTGGAGGTGGATAAGCTTGGATTGTTAGAACATTATAAGATCTACCAATCAGCAATTTCCCATAAGAAGGCAGAGTTCCTATCCAGGGAAATTGCTACAGTGAGGAACAGACCAGCCCAGCTCTTCTGGACTGTGGACAGACTGTGCAATCCAGCCTGTCTACAGGCCGGTCGAGCGTTGTCACAAATACAATGTGAGGAGTTTGCGAAATTCTTCACTGACAAGGTATCCACCACCAGGGATGAGACCTGCCAGTGCCTGTCCATTGAGCCTTGCATTGATCAATTGGGTGGTACTAATGCCCAGTTGACTTGGTTCATCTTTAGCCAACTGGCAGTCATGGATATAGTGAGGATCATCCAGACTTTGCGACCTACCTACTGTAAGTTGGATCTGGGCCCTACTCGCCTCTTAGTGGAGTGTGTAGATGTCATCGGCCTGGTCCTGGCTGGGATTGTGGTGGTTTCATTAGAAAGAGGGATCTATCTGGATCCCTTAATGGAGGCAGTAGTGCGCCCCCTTTTAAAACAGCCCTTTCTTGATCCCGACTGCCCAGCAAATTACAGACTGATCTCTAACTTGCCCTTTGTAGGGAAAGTGATTGAGAAGGTGGTCGCTCTGCAGCTGGAGAATTATTTGACCAGCCACAATATCTATGACCCTCTCCAGTCCGGCTTCTGGAAAAGGCATAGCATGGAGACGGCTCTTGTTCGGGTTCTAAATGATCTCTTGATGGCGAGAGATCAGAGAGCCCATTCCATCTTGTTCTCCTGGATTTCTCAGCAGCTTTTGACACTGTGGATCATGGAGTGCTGTTCGAACACCTGTGGTTTTTCTGTGGACTGAGGGGAGCAGTCTACAGATGGTTTTGATCTTTCCTTGAGGGCAGATCACAGAGAGTGGTGTCAGGGATTTATTCCTCAGCCCCTCACTGGCTGCCCTGTGGGGTCCCACAGGGCTCGGTGCTGTCCCCCATGTTATTTGTTGTGTATATGCTTCCATTGGGGGACATAAGATGGTATGGGTTGAGTTTTCATTGTTATGCTGATGACTCTCAGCTCTACCTGTCTTTTGCTCCTGAATGGGAGTCTGATTCCATCACAGTGTTTAATAACTGCCTACTGGAGATACAGGAGTGGATAAGTACTAATTGGCTTTAGTTGAATTCAGAGAAAACTGAGGTATTGGTGGTGGACCCTGGAGTGAGGACAACAGGGGTTTGGACTGGGAAACCCTCAGGTTTATATCTTGGGGAGGCCCCGCTTATGGCCTCTGGCCAAGTAGGTAACATGGGCATGGTATTTGATGAGGGCCTGACCCTGAGTGTGCAGGTGTCGGCTGTAGTCAAGTCTGCCTTTTTCCATCTAAGGAACATAGCGTGGGTGAAACACCTGGTTCCGCCTGAAGATCTTCCTATCCTGGTCCATGCCTTTGTCACCAGTCATTTTGATTGCTGCAGTGCTCTCTATCAGAGCTGCCAGGGGGTGGATATCTGCTGCTTGCAGCTTGCGCAGAACACGATGGCCAGGTTGTTGATAGGAGTTTCTAGATCTAGCCATATAACACCTGTGCTGCGTGAACTGCACTGGCTGCCTATACAGTGGTGGATCGCCTTCAAGGTTGCATTGCTGACCTGTGAGGCCCTACATGATTTGGGACCTCACTACCTGAAAGAACTCCTGGTGTTTTACTGCCCTGCCCACTCACTCCGATCCTCTGTTGAGGGATTGCTAGAGATACCCAGGGTATACTTAAAGACATCTGGAGGAAGATCGTTTGCCTATATGGCATCTACCCTGTGGAATTCTCTACCTCGTCAGATACGAGATTGCCTGACTGTGGAAAGTTTTAAAAAACAGTTAAAAACATTCCTTTTTAACCAAGCATTCTCTGGAACTTGATAATTAAGGGTTGTTTATGTTTATTTATTACATTTACTGTTTTTATATGGATTATATTTAAAGTGTTTGAATTATTTTAAAAGCCCCCTGAGCTTGGGAAGGGTGCTTTAAACAAATAAATGTTAATTACTTACTTACTTCATACGTGACAGCAACACTGTCATTTTCAGTGTGACAGCCCACTGATACCCACCATAGTTAGCATACAGCACCAATTTATCCTCCTCAAAGCCGATCCTCAGCCAGGAATGCTCAAGCCTCCATCCCTTAGTCTTTAACTCTCTTAGATCATCATCAAACCAGAGTGATCTAGGGTGGAACATTAAGGGCAAACATGATAAGGTGCCAGAGTGTCAAATGCCACACAAGGGCTTCATTATAGCCCTCCAAGGCATTCTCTAAACCCTTAGCACAAGCTGATTCCATGCTTGAGAATGAGATGACAGAATCACCAGGATATTATTCAACTCCAGCTTTTTAACAGGATGATATCTGACCATCTCCATGGAAGGGTTTAAACAAGGGGCCACCACTACAACACTTTACAGCATGACAATCCAACCACCCAAATGGATCAACTCTGACATCACTAATATCAAGACCCAACATGGAAACCAAGTCTGCAAGTCTAAGTCGTGATCTTTTTGGTGGGTCCTTGTAGCAATGGCCTGTATTAGACCCAGTGAAGACATAAACTGGAGGAACTGTTGTCAAAACTGAGAGTCATCATTGTTGACCCAAGCATTGAGACTGCCCAGCACTAACAGGCCGGATGAGTCTGCCACCAGGTCAGCAAGGAAGCTCTCCAGCATCCACAGAAAATCACCCCTGTGTTGTGAAGGAAGGTGCATGAGGATAATTCTGCAACCTCTACCCAGACCCCCTTGAATGGCCATGCATTCAAATGAAGTGGTTTCCACTGTGGGGTATGCTGTCAGTCCCAGAGTGGATATAAAACAGATAGCCCCCCCTGCCCCCTTGCTACTTACAATGCATCACCGAGTAACCCAGACAGATAGATGCCTCTGGCATAGGGCCACAGTCATCACCCAACCAGGTCTCTGTGATGCATACCAGGTATACTGAGAAGTCTGCAATGAATGTCTCAACCACAGCAGTTTTATTCCTTAGAGGACCAGGCATTATAAAGCACTTCACAAAAAGGGGGCAGGTAAAGCTGACCCTCTTGCTGCCTGTTCTGTTGTAGTCAGATCAGTCTTTGGGATCAGCACCAGACAGGATAGTCCTCTGTCCTGCCAGTCTGCGCCAAGGGTGCCTTTTTGACATGACACGCCCAAACATACCTTCTTTTCCTACCATCCACTGAGCCAGTTGATGTCTCTCTCCACACCCCCAGAGGATGCCCAATCCCCTGCAATGATCGGTGACCACTACCAGTATGGCACACTGATTCCTCCTCCCCCCACCGAAAGGGTGCAGTAGATGCAACTGCTCAGGGGAGTAAGGATAAGGGGACCACTACCATATCTACACATTATAAATAAAACTCCTAAAACTTTCCAGCCAACACAAACCCCTGAAGGAACTATTGAATGGAGCTATTGTATATAAACCAATTTGAGCTCTTATTGTAGTAGTAGGAAAAGAGGACCAGTAAGTATAATTGAAAGCAGTGTGTTTTATAGAAGATATAGCATAGCTGATGATTCCAATAAAGATGTCAAAATAGAAGACTAGATAAATGCCAAAAGTACACAAAAAAGTAAATCATTTTTATTTAAATTTATTGCAGTAACCTTGGCCATGGGCAATCATGAAAAATCATGATGATATATTGTGAGGTATCATTAATCACAATCACCATTTCCATGACATCATGGTTTTTAATTGGTGGCTATTAAACATTCATGATTAATCATAATCATTGTTAGCCATGATCAATATGATGGTTTCTGCAACTTGAACATGATCTTTGAACATAATTAATAATGATCATTCATTGTACATCATTATTAAGTCATCAACTTCTAAGCTGGAAAGCAAGGGTAAGACGACAAAGGTGCCACAAACTACTGTATTCCTGTCAGAATATTGTCCACTCAGGAATGAGATTTTCCTGTCAGGAAATTGTCCTGCCATGAACGACAATTATCTTGTCAGGAAGTTGTCCTATCAGGACCCAGTCGGCATGGTCTAAACCTCTACAGCCAAGCTATAGCCGAAAAGCTCAGGTTCATCACTGAGCCAGCTTTGTGGTATAGTAGAAAGGTCTACAGCCTCATAAGCAACAGTCTGTGAGTTTGAATCCACATCCATGGTGGCGTGGAGTTAGTAATAGTAAATCTATATGGGAAAATGGATTTAGATGGCACAAAAACTAAGTCCTCACAGCTATCCTGAGAGGACAACTTACTGACAGGAAGAATTTGCACCTTTACTAGGCTTGCGGAATGCAAGCCCTTTGAGGCACAACCTGGCTTCCCCCCTGCTGTCTTTAGTCAAGCCTGCACAGACACAGTCATGTACTCCCCTGCCCCACACTACTTATCACAGCACAGATACAGACTGGACTTCCTGTACTTGAGGCTGAAAACCTCTCCTACCCGGTACCTGGGATAGATCTTAATTATTAACTAGGAGCTCCCTCATACACTTTTCCTAGGTACCTTGGGTTGTATCCTGACAGGCCAAGTAATGCTGGCACAGGTTAAATGGCATTGGTGCAATTTCAATATAAGGAAGCAATGTACTCAAATTAACAACCCCTTCCCAAAAGCCATACACTTGCTTAAAAGACAAAGAACCTCTGTGCACAAACACTGAGACAAGGGTTACCCCAAAGGGCATTTGTCTGGGAAGCCAAGTTTCAAGAAAATACAAAATCACACATGCCCACACAATGCAAAGCATCATGGGCTGCATATGCAGATCACCACAGAATGTTATGCTGGTTCAACTTTAAGCAGAATTGCATGGTGCCGAAAGGCCTGTCACACAGTTTGGAAGGGGTGCTAACAGTGCCTCAGTGTTTGCGCACAGAGGTTCTTTGTCTTTTAAATAGTTTTTTATTTTAATGGGTTCACCACAACATAACCCAGACAGACCATCTTAGGGTAGCTGGTTCATTCCACTGGTGTATCAAACAGACAAGGCATACTGATGAGTCCTGGTAGGACGAAACATGTGTCTATGTCATCTGTTAGCACCCTTTGCAAACTGTGTGAGAGGCCTTTCGGCACCATGCAATTCTGCTTAAAGTTGAACCAGCATAACATTCTGTGGCGATCTGCATATGCAGCCCATGACACTTGCTTAAATATGCTTTAGCAGAACTTGAACATGAGGTTTTTGTAATCTGTCCTGATTGCCAACTTGCAAGAACAACTCCTAAACAACAGTGGGGTTTCCCCAAAGCAGGGCAGCCCTGCAATTACTCATGGTTCCCCAAAAGGATGGCTCCTCCTGTTTCTGCAGGCCTCTGGATATCCAGTCTCCAAGGGTGCTTCAGGATTCGCTGGGAACTCACCTCATACTCCCCCAGTTGGGTTTCCTCTTGGAGGTTTGGCTGGTTGTCTTTCTCCTAGACTGCTACGGTTCTGTGCTGACCCACAACTCCTGGCTTTATTTATTTATTTATTGCACAGTATCGGAATTACAAACCTTTGAGAGACTCACTTGCAAAGGCTCCATGTCATGGAGAGACAAGGTTACAAAACATACAAACAGGGTTACAATAGCATACAATCAGTAGTAGGGTAGGTTAAAAGAAATAGTTTACATTATTCATTACACATTTAAGAAGGTCAAAGAAACAGAAACCAGGTTGTAAATACAAAATTGTGTAACAATGGAATAGCAAGTCAGGCAGGATGGAGGTTCCTTGTCTGAGGAGGGGTAGGTGGGGGAGGGAGGGAGGAAGGGGTGCCTTGTCACAGTTATAGACTGTAATTAGCTGAGGCTTGTTGGTGGCAATGGCAGATGCAAGTATTTGGGGGTGGAGGGGGTGACAGGACAGGGTCCCTGGTCTTAGCATCCGATCCCTTGAAGCATTGGTAGTCTGACATCTGGCTGCAGTGCCTGTACAGAACCTGACCAGCAGCCCTGGTTTCAACTTCTCCACTCCATGCAGTTTCAGAATTGTGACTGCATTAACTAGCATGTGAATGCCTCTCTTTTTATGGACAGGAATCAGCAGTAATAACTCTGTTTGTCTTGCAGACACTCAGATTGCAGTGGTGCAGCTTGAACTTTCCTTTGGTAACAGGTTCAGTCCCTCTGAGATCTCTTGCGGATCTGCTACCCTCCAGCAGAGTCCTCTTCTTATGGCCACAGTCAGAGGTCAGCTCCCAATGGTTAAGGTGGCCACCAATCAAATCAGTCACTTCTGGGGCATACTTACTTGACAGTATATTTGCCCAACAATACAGGTGCCAAAATCCATGTCCTCATGTATTCCAGATGCCTATTGCCATTTGCTGGGGAATCCAGTTCTCTGACTGGCTGTCCTGCAGGGTCATAGATCAGCAAGATGGTGGTGGCCACAAGTTCCTGGGGCACTGTCACCAAAGTTCCTTCCAGAAAGGGCTGCTCCTCTTGTAACCACTCAGTGTTCCCGCTGCACCCCTCATTTAGGTAGCACTGGTGGGTAATGGCTTCTGTTGCAGTAGGGTGGCAATCAGTGCAGGAGCCCCCTTAGGAAGCCTTACAGTGAAGTGCAGGGGTAATGGTTGCTCGTGTTATTGGACAGGGGTAGGTTGAATTAGAATGTTTGTTTTCTGAAGGTAGCTGGAATTTCATTACACTGTTAAAATTATATATGACATTAGAATACTGATTAAAGCATTTGAAAAGGATTTTTTTGGAAATACAGTGTTGTCATTTCTATACAGATTTTGCTACCTCACTTACCCTATTTGCTCACCTTTTGGCCATGCTTAAACCCACAACCATAGTGATTGATTTATGTGAGAGCCCTGACCAGGACTCCTGTTGGTGGAGCACCCCTTTCTTGGCACAGTGCAGGTTGATTCTGCATTGGCTATCATGGCAATTAGTGCAGTCAACCATCAGCGGCTTCCCACCTCTGATGTGCAGTCAGAGTGGCTCCGAAGGTGCTGAAGAAATTCCAGTCCAGTCATTCCGTGCTGGTCCTCTTGGAAGCAAGGTCCATTTTTGTCGGACCAGAAGAAACAGCATCCAGCTGGTAGCAGTTCCAATTGAGCCAGGAGACCCAGAGGGAAGCCTCACACTTGGGGGGGGGGGGGTATACACTGTTTTACTCATTTGGGAAAATGGGAAAATCCTTCCAATATTTGCAAAGAGGCACATCATGTGGAAATGGGCTTTTGTGTGATTTTCACACTTAAAGCAAACAAAACAACAATTCTGTGTCAATTCAGTGAAGAAATTATAGTGACAGCAATTTCAGTGAAGTCATTTCGGCGAATGCAATTACAGCACCCGTACAATATGGATGAACAACAAAAACAGCACATACTAGTTTTTGTGGGGGCTCTGCCCCCCACACTTTCTATGGGGGCTTTTCCCTCCACACCCCCCTTACTAAGATAACCAACTCCAAGGTCGTAGCACCTTGGGGAGGGGGGAATGCATTATTCACTGCATTTGGTGTTCGCCCATATGTACAGGTGCTGAAATTGCATTCACTGAAATGACTTCGCTGAAATTGCTTGTCGCTGTAATGTATTCGCTGAATTGATGTGCTACCCAAAAGGTTATATGCCCAGCCCTAATCTGGAGTGTGGTTACTCGATGGAGTTACAGTACAGTGTGTACAGTAGGATTTGTCCATATAATTATATTCTGCTTACTATCAGCTTGGCCACATTTATCTGTACCGTCCCTTTAAAAAAATAAGGTCTAGTTTACTTGCAGGGAGCATTTTTGCCTTCTGTGCATTTTGTTCAGCCGGGCCATTTTATAAAGCTGACCCTACTGGTTGAGGAGGACCAGTCATCTTGGTTGAATCTCTTGGGTAGTACGTAAAATGAGTGAAGTGATTTACGTGAAGGAATTTGGGCGACTGCAAATGAGAAAACACATTAAAGGCGAGCAGCAAATTACTGCACCTGGCACATTATGGCAACCCTATGTATTTAACTTTCCCCAGAGTCAATGTGCACCTCGGAGTGAGAATAATAGAGATGGAGGGTCCAGGGGGCACAGCCCCCACGGTGGGTGTAGGGGGCAGAGCCCCCCTGCATAAACACAGTTGTTGTAATTTCGCTGTAATGTGCCTCACCATCATTTGCAGTTGCCGAAATGATGGTCGTTATAAAGTATTCGCCCCATTTGTGTTCATCCAAATAAATTCACTCAAGTCACATAGAACCAATGCTTGCAAGTAAATGGAAGTTAACAAAACATTAAGGCAGTTAAGGACAATGGAAAATTCATATCAAATTGCAATAGCTATATATCACTGTTTAGTGGTCAGAGCACAGATCTGTGAAGACAATCCCTGTTTCACTTTGAGCAGTTCACTTCAGACCCTTGTGCTTTAACCCTCCTTGTAATAAAGCTGGGTGAAGCAAGAACCCGCTGACAATCAAACTATATCGTGCATCTCACTTGGGCTATCTTGTGTGATTGTAATTAAAAAAATTAAGATTATTCAATAAAACTGTGGTATTTTTCCCCCAGCCCCCAGGATCCCTCTGTCCACTACCCTGATAATGAGATTGCCATTGGCTGAACCCTTCCTCGAGTGAACTGCTGTCTTTCCAGTCTATGACATGGCTGCTTTTCAGTTGGCTGGTTGAGGATGTGCAAATGCAGGGAGCTCATGAGAGCCTCCTGTCTCTAATGGACCTGACCCCCATCAGGCCTCTGTGTGTGATTTCAGGCATTCTGTGTGAACCCTGGTTCCTGAAGCTCATTTGGCTGGCTTGGCATTTTTTATTTCTACAAAGAAGAGTAAATATATTTTAGACACATACAGCTCCTTCCAGATGACTTCTATTAGGCAGCAACCCTTAATCTATGGATTAGTGTACAGTAATTACTAAACCATACAAAAATGCTCTTTTGTTATCCTTGCTCCCCCTATATCACCATCCAGACAGGGATACAGGAAATTACATCAGAGAGTTGGAGTGGGTTTCAGTCTTACAGGCGACCCGTGTTGCAGTGTTGTTAGAACAAATACCCTTAGACCAAAGCTGGCACAGAAATACTCAATTGCTTATACTATGCAATGCAGATAATTAAACATTGACTAACATTAAATGCGATTCTAGAGGCTTTCTATACAACACATGTACATTGTCAGACTTTGCTGTGATAGTTATCATTAGCACAAACATTTGGCCTGCTGGTCTCTTGGCATTCCTTGCATGTTACAGTGCCTGAGGTTCAGAATACTAAGATTCCTTTGTCATACTAGCTAGGCAGGGGACATGCTCCTTCAACTTACTGGTCAATGTGTTTGGAAGTCTGAAGATTATGGGTTCAGAGCTCATGTGTAAGATACAATAGCAGATATTTTCAGTAAAGCATTATAGCATCCATTTTCAGCTAATCAAACAAGCTTTTCACCCAGGTTTTACTTTGACAGTTCCATACGCAAAACAGCTGCCAGAGTTCTGGTGGGGGTCTAAAAGTCACACTTTTGCTAGATTGTCTTCAACAGCTGTATTGACTTCCGAAAAACTATCAGCCATCAAAGTCCATTCAGGATGCACTATCTGAGCCCTTATTGACGTTCTTACAGAACATGATTTTATTTATTTGAAATTTTTGACTAGGAAAGGAACACTAAGCTATTATAGTTTGTTTCCAGGTGCATCCTGGGGGAGGTGGGTTGCATGGACCTTTTTTAGTGACTGAGGAAGGCTGGCCATGACACTGGGGAAACTCCCCTGCTCTTCCTCGATAAGTGCCATGGGATCTGTTACTTCCATCTGGACATGGACCAGAGAAAGGCAAAAGGGGCCTCAGCTTAACATCTCATCCAAAGGATGACACCTCATCAGTGCAGCACCCCCTCATAATACACTACAGTGTCAGTTGTGGGTATTAACCCAAGTACTTGGTGTAGAGCTAAAATCCACAACCTTCCAATCTTCCAGCCCCAGCGGCGAGTGTGCTACCTACTGAGCTGCTGACATTGATTCAAGAGATGTCACTGAGGCTTTGCTGGCTGGTCACAGAGCAGCTCTGGAATCATCTGTAAAGACAGTCACTTGGAAGCATTTCTGTCTGGAGCATGTGTAAAGCCATGGTTGCCCTAATGTTCAGAGTGGGACAGAGGAGAAAAAGGAGGCTAGCCAGAGGAAAACATGTCATAATAAAAGAATGAGATTGCAGTGATGTTATTTGTGGTAGCAGTGACTTGAGTCTTGGGCCAGAGCTCAGCTTGTACAGGGTGGCAGGAGGAGGACTGAGTGTCACAGAGGACACTCGCCTCCTCTGGAGGGATGGAGGATTCATTTTCTACTGCAATACTGCCTCATGACTGACCACAGGTGGTGGTTGTGCAGCTGGTAGTCTGCTGAGCAGTGGAAAGGACATATGGCCTGCTCTGCATCTGCACAAGAAGCGTAGCAAAGTTTTACTTTGCTGGTGAAGTTCAATCAATCAATCAATCAATCAATCAAAATCTTTGTTTATCCAGGCAGGCACCATTGAGCAAGGCTCATTTGCAAGGTGGACCTGCTCATGAATACATCAAAGTACAGTACAAAAGCAGGTATACAAAAAGCAATAATATACAAGGAAGAAAAAGTATATACAGTGTATCCAGTACAGTACAAGGTTGAAATAAATAAAAAAAAACAGCATTATTTTACAATTGAAGAAGTCAGCAGATGTACAATCAATCATAGGCATACAGGGGTTATAAGCAGAGATCTTTTGAGTGAGGCAGCCAGCAACTACACATATAAGGGAAAGAGGCCGTGTATGGGGTGGCAGATTAGAGAGGTAAAGAAGAGAAGGGATATATTATCAACGACTGGGGAAAAAATTGAGCTAAAACCATTGAAAGTGACGATGGCTGTCGAGTACTTGTTTATTATGATAATGACGGAGGAGTGGTAGATAATTGGGGCACTACTATGGATGGGGTGGGACTTTAGCCAGGCTGGAGCGGACAGGGAAGGGTGGGTGCAGCAGGAAGAGTTAATATGGAAAGAGTGAGAGCCAGGGGTAGAAACATGGTGAGCGTCAGGATGGAAAGGGGGAGTTGCGGAATTAGTGGGCTAGCAGTGAGGAAAACATTTGCAAGGTGCTTTCATGTAGCAATCGTAGAGTGCCTTGAAGATATTCAGGCTAACAGGGCAGCTCAGCTTCAAGTTACTTTGTAAACCATTCTGGCAAAATGGCAAACTTTGTCTTTATGAATCACTTTCTGAAGATTCTATTGGGCATCACCAACTTCGAGCTTCACAATTGTCACAAAATGTTCCAGGCAAAGTGGTATTTTTTTCCACAGTCTGCTAGAAGTGCCGACTTTGTGATAGAATTTTGCTCAGTTCACAAAAGAGTCAGTTTGCCTGGGAGAAAAGTCACAAAACTGGTACTTCACACTTCACAAATTGTGTTCACTTTGCAAATTCTGGTCACTTCATACATTACTAATCAGCAGGCTGTGACTTTCTCGTGCTGGGAACATCTATGGCACACATCCACATGAAGAAAATTAAGAAAACAGCCCCATCCTCCATAGATAATGCCCGCAATCCTCTTGGACGCCGCTCATCTACCTGTTAAGCAGATCATCGGGGAAATCCCCTTCTTGTTTCGAAAAGTGCCATGTAAATTTTCATAGGGACAGCCATTAGAGACTGACTGAAGAGACTTTAGTTTACTAGTAACCACTACAAGAAAAGGCAATGGACATCACAGAGCAGTAATAGAAATGTTTTCTTAGTAAAAAAAAAAAAAAGGTTTATTACCATAACAACCACAATGGCTTGGATATTACAAGTTTAGTACCCTCGAAGCCTTTGTGGTTGTTATGGCAATAAACTTTTTTTTACTAATAAAGCATTTTTATTACTGCTTTGTGGCATCCAGCTTCAGTTTTAGTAGTGGTTCCTAGTTGTGTTCTGAGAGCGGCACTGCAAGTGAGTGGAGCAGAAATTGCAGCTACTTTCGTTAACTGCCACATCCTAAAGACAACAAATCCAGCAGAAAAATTCCCCTATTCCCAATTCTGCACTGCAGTGTTAGTGTTGTGAGCCTAGACAAGGTAAAACTGGCCCAGCTGGATACCTGAAAAATTCCAGGAAACCCCCCCAGGTGAACAACCTCCCCACCTAGCAAACATAAATATCCTTTCATATGACATCAGGGGCCCCACTGTCGGATACTATTACTTTATGAATGGTGCTAAATGGTACATTTAGGTCATACTGTTGAGTATTACCTGCGGGCAGGGGTAACCCTGAGAAAGAGGCAAAATTCATCTTTTCATTCCAGTTGTTAGTGGATGTTGACACAGTTTGTATGCACTAACAGACAGCATTGCAATATGGCTAGGTTGCAGAATGGCACTGTGACTGTCACATGACGTAGTATCATGTGGTGATCTAGTCACTGTGTTGTGCACAAGGGTATTCTACCCAAAATAATCCTACTTCACTAAACCACCTATGAGTAAAGAGCCCCAAAGACTCAATGAGTGCTTCACTCACTGCCACCCATGTGTTGTTCTGGATTGTCCAGTGGTTCTCCCCATCTCTAGCCCCAGTGTTCCCATACACTTGGTGGTATTGTGGAGTCCCTTCTCATCGCAGTCTGGTACTCTAGCTGCTGTGCCAAGTCACAGCACTGCAACTACAAATATTGCCTGTTTTTAGTAGGTGAGAATGTGGGGAGGGGCACAGGCTGTGACAGAGCTTGCAAGGTCTTCCACGACTTTGAGAATGGCCCTGAAAGCCATTTGTATGCACCACAGACTGCCACATTAAGAAAGCTTTAAAATGTATAAAAACCTTTCCACTTTCAAATCTTAGGCTTTGACTTTCAAATCGAATGCCACCTTGAATTCAAAACTCCAAGGAAGGCACACACCCAGCCTCCAATAGAGGATATACCCTTAATGCTAACTTGCTTTGATTACTGTTGGGATGCACCTAGCTTTGCAGTCTGTGTTTTGCCTTGTACAGTATGTTTCAGTCTGTTTGCAGTCTATTTCTGCTGGACTATGTTAACCTGCTGACTGCTGATGTCCTCCCTGGTACCCCCATGAAAACAAGATGATACATTTCATGGGGTTATCACAACTGGAGTAATTTCAAATAAAGTAAATAAATCTGTACCCAAGCTGGCAAAATGGGATGACATCTTCAAAGTTTTGCAAGTGTTACATTTCTCAAGTTTATGCATTGAGTTTTTGGAAATAAATGTTTTAGTCGCTTGATTCAAGTGTGCATTTAAATATACCAAAATTTCCCTTTTTTGGTATACTGAAAATATATAAACTAGGGGAGAAAATATAGTGTATCTATGATAAATACCTTCCTCCTCAACATTACAGCAATGGAAACTGAAACAGCTTGTTAAATATTGGTTGCCTATTAAACTAGAGGTTAGTTTACCCGTTCAAAATGCAACAACTTGCACATTTAAATACATAGCATTTAAACATTTTCTTGCTACTAGCTTCAGTTGGGCAGGTATTCTCTTTTAAGAAAGATTCATACCTCATTAATATCACCCTATCCCAGCAAGGAATCTCCTAAAAAAATGTACACTGTTTTTTAACCTCTTAAGCACTATTTGATAAATACTGTCTCAGACATTGTTTACCATAGCAGAAGACATCTGTAAAGAACTGTCATCTTTTGTTACTAATTTTACTATGCTTTTTTTTTTAAAAAAAAAGTACTTATATTGGGCTTTAAATGGCAAACAAATTATCAAACTTGCCTCTGTCATGTTCACTGTTCCTATTGTAAATACCGTAACATTTTGCAAATATTGTTTTTACCTTTTTCTCTGTATCATTGAATTTCTATACCACTGGACATTTGTAAAAATGGGCATTTGTGCTCACATTCTTTCTAGTATAACAAGCATTTGTCAATGCCGAACGTTTGCTTGCAGGCATTTGCAGTGGTGTTTGGCACGTATGGTGCTTTACCCTAATGCCCTGTGCGATTGCTGGTATTTCCACAATAAATTTTCAGCATGACCTTTTTGTTACCCCCATTGTACTACATAGGCGGAAACATGTTTTGGGCAGGATGTGAAAAATGACAGCTGTACTGCTCATAAGGAAGTGTGGTAAAATGGCAATGTTGAAAATCTGGAGTGGAAATATTGAAAATTCACAAACCTACGAGCGTGCGTGGGAACTGTGCAACGCACGCTCATAAAACAGTCATTGTTAGGAATTTTTTCACCAAATTTTCAACATTGGCATTTTAAAACCTCTGCTAATGAACAGTGTCACTGTGATTGTCTTACTGTGTCCCATACATTGATTTTGCACACCGACTGTGCCATTGTGCACTACATGGGCGGAAACACGTTTTGGGCAGGATGTGAAAAATGACAGCTGTACTGCTCATAAGGAGGTGTGGTAAAATGGCAATGTTGAAAATCTGGAGTGAAAATATTGAAAATTCGCAAACTTACGAGCGTGCGTAGGAACTGCACAATGCACGCTCGTAAAACAGTTATTTTTAGGAATTTGTTCACCAAATTTTCAACATAGCCATTTTAAGACCTCTGCTCATGATCAGTGTCACTATAATTTTCTTAATGTGTCCCATACATTGAGTTCGCACACTGACTGCGCCATTGTACGCTACATGGGTGGAAACACGTTTTGGGCAGGATGTAAAAATGAAAGCTGTACTGCTCATGAGGAGGTGTGGTAAAATGGCAATGTTCAAAATCTGGAGTGCAAATATTGAAAATTCGCAAAGCTACGGTGTGCGTAGGAACTGCGCAATGCGCTAAGTAACACAGTCATTTTAGGAATTTTTCACCAAATTTTCAACATAGCCATTTTAAGACCTCTGTTCATGAACAGTGTCACTGTGATTTTCTTAATGTGTCCCATACATTGATTTACGCACACCGACTATTGCCATTGTGCGCTACATGGGTGGAAACACATTTTGGGCAGGATATGAAAAATGACAGCTGTACTGCTCATAAGGAGGTGTGGTAAAATGGCAATGTTGAAAATCTGGAGTGAAAATATTGAAAATTCGCGAACTTACGAGTGTGCATAGGAACTGTGCAACGCACGCTCGTAAAATAGTCATTTTTTGGAATTTTTGCACCAAATTTTCAACATGGGGTTTTTGGGACCCCTTCTCATGAATGATGTCACTGTCATGGTGTTATTCAGGCCCAAAGGGTGATTTCTTGCAGTGACTGTGCACTGACTGCGAAATCACGCTGAGCCCGAATAATGCAATGACAGTGACATCATTCATGAAGGGGTCAAAACCCATGTTAAAAATTTAGTGCAAAATTCAAAAAATACCTGAATATGCAATAAGTTAAAACCCTAGCTAGCCCATTATACAGCTTAACGGCATTTCCTCAGTTTGCGATCGGCTTTGAAGAGTGCAGGCGTGTTCCCGGTCCACGAAGATCGTCGCACCGAGCTCGGAGAGTAAGTATGGGGTGAGAGGGTGTGGGGAGGCGGGGTGCACAGTGGGTGGGTGCAGGTTGTGGGAGGGCGGGGAGACTGCGTGGGACAGTTTTGATTTACAGGTTTTTACAATTGACGTCGCGGGGCGTTTGCCACATTGGGATGGGCTCCCAGCATGGCAGAAGATGGCTGGGGGCGTGGAGGCCGAGGGGATTGGGCCCCCGTCCGGCTGACGCAGGGCGTTTACCATGCTGGGGTAGGCTCCCAGCGTAGCAGAAGATAACGCAGAGGCGTGGAGCCGGCGGGGATTAGGCACCTGGTGAGCTGACAACGCGGGACGTTTTGCCACGCTGGGATGGGCCTCAGCGTGGCAGAAGATGGCTGGGGGCCGTAGGAGCTGAATGGGGATTGGGCACCCCGGTGCAAACAACGCGGATGCTTGCCACGCTGGGGTGGGCTTCCCAGCGTGGCACCAAGCTTTGGGGCGGCATGATGCGAAGCGGTATGATATGGGGGCGGCGTGATTTAGTGTTTAGTGTGACAGCGGTGGTTTCTTTTGAGCGAAGACCACCACTGTCATACACAACTCCCGCACCCATTGGTGCAGGACCGCCACGCCTGCTCAACTGAGCAATGGATTGCAAGGGAGAGGCACACCTTCAAAGTGTGCTACTCTCCCAAAATGTTCCTTGCACATGCACGCAAGCAAACGTAAAAATAAAATTGAATTGAATAGAAACTTTTAGCCCTGAAAACAGCCACTTCTTCTGGTTTCAAATCTAAGTGCATAGCACAACCTGCAGTATCTAAAATGCATGTTAGTATAGCAGAAGACAGCTGCTACTTTAACCCCTAAGACAAGTAAGGAATGGTATCATTTGTTATTCCTTTTGCTATGCTTTTTGTGGAAAAAATATTTATATTGAGCTACTGTACAGCAAACACACTCACATGCACATGCACACACACACACACATACTGTATACACCATCCTCATGGCCACAACATTTGAAATAAATACTGCAATCTAATATGTTATAAAACAATAAAGAAACTGTTTGTTTATGTCAGTCATGGTTATGTGGAACACAATGAAGTTCAGTTTACAGTAGATGTCCTTTAAATATCTCTTATTCTATATTTTGCATCCTGGATAGTGCTGGGGAAATGCTAAAGTACATCTTATTCTCATAGGGATCTTCTTTTTACACATTTTTGCACTGTATTTACTCAGGATGTCCCAGATTAGATGCAATATCTTGTTTTCAGTGGGGTTATGATTTTACCATTTTAATAATTTATTTATTCAAGGTAGCCTAGTCCAGATGTAAAATATTGTTTTCAGCATCTTCTGATTTTACGCAATGCAGCATAATATTGTGTAGAAGTAGAATCCCACTGAAAATGAAGATGTCACATCTTCTGTGAACTATCCAGACTAAATATATAGCAATCAACAAACATATTCTAGGAAAACACATTGTAAAAATGTGTACAAGGAAGACCACATTGAAACTGCCTCTCAGCAGATCTGCATTGTGCAAATTCATTAGAAATAATGAGTAAAAGCATGACCACACTGTAAGTGATATTTACAGGATATACCAGTTAAGATTCAATATATCATATATCGAATCTCAACTGGCATATCACGTAAAAATCAATATTTAAAATGGCTTAAGTGCTTTACCCAAACTAAATAAATATTTTAAATACTGACTTGGCTAGTCTTTCTTCACAGGTCTTATCCCATATGCCCTGTGCCATTGTAGTTGCCCTCCACTGCACCGCCTCCACCTTTTTTTTTAAATTTTTAGTTGTTAACCAGGAGTAGCGCACTAAGCTGAAAGCTTTTTTACAGGTGCAACCTGGGAGCACAGGGAAGTTAAGTGACTTGCTCAGGGTCACACAGTATGTAAGTGGAAGCTGTGGGATTCAAACCCAGGTCTGGTCCGCTGGATGTCACCAGATTTGCAGCTCAGAGCCTTAAACCACTGTGCTATACTGCCTCCAGTATCTATGTCTAATATGTTTTTTCTCAGATGGCGCCTCCAGAACTGGATGCAGTATTCCAGGTGCAATCTCATGAGTGTCTTATACAGGGGCAATATGACCTTCCTCCTCATACTCCTGATATCCCTCCCTGTGCATCCAAGCATCTTGCTAGCCTTTCCAGTCACCTTATGACACTGCCTAGTTTCTCTTAGGTCCTGTGAGATGATAACTCCCAAGTCCCTTCCCTGCTTTGTGACTGTCAGTACCTCTCTCATAGCTTGTACTTTGCCCCTGGGTTCTTGAGCCCTATCTGCAATGATCCTGCACTTCTTTGCATTGAATCCCATCTGCCATTCTTCAGACCATTTCTCCATTTTTTTTTTACTGTGTTTATTCCCCCAATTTTTCCCAGTTTTCACCCAACTCCCCATGCCGTGACCACACATGCACCTGTGGAGGCATGTGCACAGTGAGGTTCCACAGCACCCTCCCTCTGCTTGCCATCTGCCTGTTTGTGCTACCCTCAAGCCTCCACCTGGGGGCAGCTGGACTGCAGAGGGTGACAATGTTCCTCCCTAGGAAAAGAGAGCTGCCCTGTGGCTGATCAGTCCAACTCCTCACCCCCCCAGCTGGCCTTTGACTACCCGGGCTTGCTCCCAAAACCGGGTGACCAGCGTAGCATGAGGTGTGGCATCCAGTGGCTCAACACTCAGCACCATCGGGCTAGCTCTCCAGTTTTTTAATGTCTCCCATCATTCTTTCAACACCCCCTGGCATATCCACCCTATTGCATACCTTTCTATCCTCAGTGATGAGAAATTCCTTCCCCTCCAGTCCCTCTGCAATGTCCCCAACAAAGACATTGAAGAGGACCGCCCCCAACACCAACCCCTGTGGCACCCTGCTCATCACCTCTCCCTCTCCCTCTCCAGAGTGCTCCCTGTTTACCACAACCCTCTGACTCCTGCCATTCAGCCAGATCTACACCCACAGAACTATTTTAGGATCCATGTCTAGGCTGTGCAGTTGGTTAATCAGCCTTCTATGGGGATGATGTCAGAGGCCTTTCTGAAGTCCAGATATGCCACATCCACTGCACCTCCCTGGCCCTGCCTTAATTACCCAGTAATGCAGCAGATTAGTAAAATAAGATAGTGCAAAACACAGTGCTTATTCAAAATACAGTAAAAGTTAGGCTTAGATGTATAAGTAAATAAATGCCATATAATGGCTCCACCAAGATACAGCAACAGAAATTTTGTCGCAATCCTTCACATTGACGCAATCCCATTGACATCGCTGATGTGTCCCAACAATGACCCGCAACACTCTGATGCTGACCACCAAACTTAACTGCATCAATGCAGTGCATCCCACCTACTTTAAATATCTAATTCCACATCACACAGACAGTGGAGTTAGGTGCTTACCCCCATCAATGAAAAATCTTCCCATCTACGCAAAGTCTGGTGATGTTGGGGTTTCGATGTCAGGGAGTCGATGTTGAAACTTTGATGTTCGAACTGTATACCCTATATAAGGCAGTGTATGTGTGCTAGAGTGTGTGTGTGTGTGTGTGTGTGGCAATGCTGCATGTGTGCAGACAGTGCATTGCTACGTTATACTATAATATATATGCACAATTCAGTATTTTTAGCCAGCATGTGTGTATCACAACAATTAGAAAGTGCAGTTAGTTGGCTCTTTGGTTAATGCAAAAAGTGCTAGTCTACACTTCCCCACTATCTAGATCAGTTTCATCCTTCTGCATGTCATTGCTTATTTAACTGAGGTGTCTAATGGCAACTCCCCACCCTCTGATGTCCCTCAGAGCCTGAAAAGAAGAAAACAGACCCTTTATGTCTTTTCTTTTAATCTGTAAACATGTGTGTAGATGGTGCACTGCTATGTTATACTCACTGAATATATACAGTATGCATATATGTGTACATGTATTAGTCGGTGTGTGTGTGTGTGTGTGTGTATCACAGCAATTAGAAAGTGAAGTTAAGTGGCTCAGTGGTTAGTGCAAACATTCCCCCTCTATCTAGATCAGTTTCAGCCTAATGCATGTAATTTCTGATTTAAATGAGAGTCTGTTGCTTCCCTACCATAACTGTCTCTTCCCCATGCTCAGCCCATCCCAAGCCCAGACCATATTAGTCTTCTGGCATGGGGATCTGCTCCTAGACCTAGTACAACATCAATACCAGCAGCGAACATTTGGCATTGACAAATTCTTGTTTCTACTTGTGAAATGTTGTTGACTCCACTGAGCAATGGGGAAAGACGACAAGATGGTTGCTCTAAGAAAAGGCAAATTGACCCGTTTATCACTCTGGATGATGTGCAAAGAAATTCCTTTCAGCAGGTTTTCTTTTTATGCAATGCTTTCTAACCTGGCCCCTCACATCCATTCTCTGCCCCTTGTGAATGCATATAATACATAATCAGGGTCACAGGCCTAACAGTGTTTACCATTGTTATCTGTAAGTAGGTGGAATTCAGTGGGAAAAAAGTTGTCCCATGTCAGCAGAGTAAAAAAATAAAATCTTGATTTCACCGCACTTGGAGTACTGTGTGCATTTCTGGTGCCCATACTTAAAGGGGGATGTCAGACTCCTGGAAGGAGTCCAAAGGAGGGCGTCCAAGGTGATCCAAGGAAATAGGGGAGAAATCCTATGGGGAGAGACTAAGAGAGCTCAACATATACTCTCTGGAGGATAGAAGGGACAGAGGAGATATGATTGAGACCTTTAAGTGCTTGAAGGACATAAACAAAGTTAGTACTGAAGGTATATTTAGATTGAAGGGGGAAGGGACCATGTGGGAATGTAGCTTGAAACTGGTGGGGGGGGAAGGTTCGGGGGAGGGAGCTGAGGAAGCATTATTTCATGGAAAGGGTGGTGGCGGCTTGGAACGTGCTGCCTGAGGAGGTGATCTTGCTGGATTCAGTGAGGAGTTTTAAAAAGGGATGAGACAGGTTCATTGGCAAGGTACAAGTAGGGAGAGAATTGTCAAGGGTGGTGAACTCAGGGAGGGAAAATTTGGTTGGAGGGATGGAAAGAGGAGGGGGGCAACAGCAGTTGTCTGATGTGCAAGCTGTGTTTTCAAGCAGACACGATAGACCTTGTGGCCTAAATCTGCTGGTATTGTCATATGTTCGTATGTTTGTATAATGGGCTTTCTAGAATCTCCGCATCACTGGCATCATGATGTGATGACATCTTCTGTTGATGACACTGCGTGTTGACATCATGACATGAGCACAGCTCCCAACATCAGCCAATGGTAGAACATGGCACAGAAGAGTTACATGGGCTACTTTGTGTACAAGGAAGTACAAGAGTTGTGCTGGGGAGTGGACTGAAAATGATGACATGAATAAACACACAGACAAGCAGTGCTTCACTGTAAACACCTAAATACTTGCTCCCAAAACAAAGACCCGTTAGGGTCTGTTTTTTTTGCAGCAAAGCCTGAACATAATCCATGCTTTATAAGTGAGTTGCCAGTTTTCTATGTGGGGCAAAAAACTATTTGAAAGTGATTGTAAAGCAGAGCCAGCCACAATGCTAAACAATAGCTTGCAGTAAGTGACATGTCATGAAATGTTGCATGGCAAAAGGGCTTAATTAAATATTGAAGAGTCCCTTTTGTTTCAGCAGTGGCTTTTCAATAGCCTCGAGCTCACCAGGGTCCACATTTGATTAGACAAAAGTAATCGCAAAATGGCTGGTCAAAAACCGACACCCACAACAACCATTTTTGGTTCAAATATTTTTATTTTTCATTTACTTTATTCTTTTCAAATGTTTTGCTTGCCTGGCTGCAAGCTTTATCAAGGGATGTGGTCCTGTATTTATTTCAAAAATATAAATCCAACAATAGTAAATATATTTTCAATGCATTATTCAGTTATAAACACTTTTAAGCATGGTATAAAAACTGTTAGTTATTCTCATCAGAAACTGATGATGAAGCAGTCTTAGAGCAGCAGAAGTAACATTGCTTCATTAGAAATTTGACATTTCTTTGACATTCTGTGACTGCCATTAACAGCATCTGCTGTTTGAACTGGCCACCTCCCCTTTATTCACATCCGCAGTTCCCTCCCCCCTGCAGCTCCATGTGATAGCCACAACATGGTGACATCATCATATCCTCAACGCTGCATAGTTGATGGGTGGGAGTTGGTTGTTCATCCAAAGACACCCTGTGTGCTGATGGGTCTCTATATCTGGAAATTCACTTCCTACCTAAGACGTCATGCTGTTTCCAATTCCGTTTTACAAACATTCCTGGTTACATTTTAAGTGTCTGTTTCAGTGTAACTAGTCATGCAACAGGGTAATTGCTCTGCAGTTACATGCTTGTTGCATATACTTAAGTAAATAAAACATTTTAAGGGCAATGTCAAAACTATATTCAGCCTCAAAATTGGCTTGCTAAAACATTACAACAATTCTTTTAGTATCAGTAAGGCTCACAAGCCATTAAAAAACTAAAAAAAAAATCATATAGCTTGGTAATACAAAACAGTGGCATGTTATAAACTGGATATGCATTATTAACAGTGACAAATGCTCCCATAAAAATAATTGGGGAAAAAATGTAATTAATGTACTAATTATAATGACACTGCAACCCCAACATAAGCAATTTGCAGTGTTTGACAACTTTGTGACCCAGGTAAAGGAGGCTGGACATTACCAACTGATGTTTGTTCCATCAAATCCAGAATCACAGTTACAGCAAAACACCCAGAACTACACAATATTTTACAGATGACATACAAATTACTTAACAGTACATAGAAATGCATACATTCTGAAACTGGGGGTGATGATAGCTTTACATGATGGGGCACCAGTCTGTCTTCTCATTTATCCCCACTTCTCATTCAATATACCTAGTCTTTCTATCCACTCTGCCTTCCGAGTTAGGAGTAGACATCCCCAGTCTTCTCCCTTGTTAGGACAATGAATCCTCTTGATTCCATAAAACTTTAAGGTAGATACCTAGTGATTCAAGTTGTTAAAGTGCCTATCAACACTAGATTTCATCAATTTGCATCTAATGTCTGACTCATAGTCAGTTATTCTGGTTCTTACCATTCACTTCATTTTCCCCATATATGTTTGAAAGCATAGGTGCTTTATTATGTAGCATATGCTGTAACTAATCTATGGCACTCAAACTCTTTTCATACTGGGATATGTTCACCTGATAGGCTGAGAGATGCACACGTGACCTAGGATCAAATTGTGATCCTCCTACCTAACTCCTGTAGCTCCTGAGCTCATTATTTAATTTGTGCATCTCACGAGGCTGCAGCGCAGTTGCCTAAGCTCCTGTTTTTCATTGTAATTCATTTGGTCTCATACAGAATTACTGGGTTATGGTTAGAACTCATGTTTAACTTACATTTCATTAGCAGATTCGGAAGATCCCAACAGAATGCAGTTTTCCTAATTCAATTTATGCATGTTTCGCTGCTGGACATTCTCTGTCCTTGATCTCCTTAGTGCTCGACAGTGGAAAGGCAGGGTTTCATAACTAATCTATCACTACCTGCTTTTCCAAGTATTATGGAGCAGTGAGGCTCTGTGATTTGAATACTGGTGCCAGCATCATGTGATCATGACTCTATGCCTAACCATACACCCTTATAAGTGGGTATGGCCCCAGCATCAACATTCCTGCAGCTCCTGCTTAAACAGTTACAGTTGAGCATGCATACGGCTCCACAGAAGTCTACAGTACCACTGCCACTCCCCCATTTCAGTGAGTTGACACACAGTGTAAGGAGACAGTGCACAGGTCAGAGTGTTCTGGGTCCTTAACGAGCATCCTTGAATTCTGATCACAGTGAATCTGTAAAACATTTCCCCTCAGACCTCATTTTATACTGTGTTTTCCGCTTGGTGTTTAATCCTAATGGGGCTAAGTTTTAGAGCCATGGCATTTTCATGCACTCCCCTATGCCAAGATTCAGCTGGTGGCAATATCTGATGGAAGACTTTGGCAGTACTAGGCACATTGGCACCATGCCCGCCATTGCTACTTACTGAAGCAGGTATTCCTTTCCTCCCACCTTCTTCTCCAAGCCAAGAAGACTACTGAGTGCACACGCCCAGTATGATGGAACATGTGCAGTGGCGTCTAACTAGTGTCCTTATCACACACTTACGAAACGTCATGCTGGTGGTCAGGAGCACACACGTTCATGTTACAGTCATGCATGTGCACTGCTCAGTCAGCCATCTTATGAGGGGAATTAATGTATGACCAGTATCAGCCCAAACTGGTAGCCTGGTGCCATTGGTCTGCTTCACACCAATACAGCACATTCACATCAGGGGTTAGGTGTGAAACCCTTCAGGGCATTAACTGATCTACTAAGGGGTCACTTATAAACACCATAGTCTACTACCTCCTAGTACTGCACAGACCACCAGATCATCTTGTGACATCACTTCAAGTAGGCATGTTGAGGTCCCAAAGTTGTCGGTGGCAATGTGCCATCACTTCCAGCAGCCATACTGAGGTCAAATGGAGCCATGCTTCTCTGCAGATAGCCTTTTCTCTCACCACATTTAATAGGTCCATGGCAAGTTGACTGCCATTATGGCAACTTAGTCCTATACAACCACAGACATTGATAACACAATCCTAACAGCAGGGTGGTTTTATCCATGGCTCCTAAAGTCCCAGCTAACACACCTACAGGAGGACCATGCAGTATGCAGGGGGCTCCCCCACCTTATAGGGTAGTTATATAATCATATATATGTATTGGCACTTGATGTTATTGAGACAGGGAGACCCTGCTACTCTTGAGGACCGACCTTTTCTTAAACCAGTCCTTCCATTTCTTAGCCTACTCTGTCCTTTACAACTTCTAGTCCATAAGATTGGCCACCTATGGGGGCCCCCACCCCTTTCTTGACTATGCTATAGTGTCCTCTTTCATTTACCTTTTCCCTTTCAGGCCCTCATATAGGGAGGTTATTGTGGTGACCTCTGAGCTGATGTAAAACAACAGGCTGTGTTCCTTGTTGTTGGATTTAGTATGCAAAAGCACTATGTCATAAAATGCCTTGATGTATATGCCTTATGTGTATGAAACCTGTAAATGTTGAAAATACCATGGCACTAGGTGTTTTTGATAAAGGTAAAAAGTTACTAGGGGACTATATAATAAAAATTAAGTTATCAGGGTAGAGATATCAGACCCCCTCCCCCCCTAGTTATTTAAAATGCATGTAAATTACAGATTGTTTGAGCGGCCCTTTGGCACCATGAATTCCTGCTTTAAGCTGAACCAGCCTAAAATGTCATGGTGATTTGCATATACTGTACATCCCATGATGCTTTGCATTATGGGGTTATGTGCAATTTTTTGTTTCCTTGAAACTTGGCTTTATTGCCAATGCCCTTTGGGGTAACCCTTGCTTCAGTGCTTCCGCACTGAGGTTCATTGTCTTTAGCTTGTTTTGGGGTTTTTCTTGTTTTGAGCTCCCCATCACCCCAACACACAAGACCAATATAGAGAATAAAAATATTTTCACTTAAGAGATAGATCAGTGGGTCAGGAGGTGCTGACTAAGTGCAAAGAAAGGACATGCATAGTCTTTTGCTACAGACTGATATATTGAAGAAGGGATATGCCATTGTTTACGGTTATTCCCTGTGTTTTAAATAAACATCACACAGAAATTGTGTGCTGAACCTGAAATTCTGTGTCTGGTCCACCTGTTGTCCCACAACCCCTCCACAGTTATGATCAAACAGCCCTGGGATGGCCTGTGCCCTGCACCATTCAGGGAACCCCTATATTATATTTACTGCAAGCATACAATCACTTTATTCATGAGCAGAGCCTAACCAAAGCTATCCCATCTGGTTTACATGAGTACTTGAACTTGTAATCCACTGTAAGATTTTAATCTTTTCATTTTTGTTTGGGTTAGTGAACTCCAAAAGTTTATGTGTTTTAGAGCCACGGGGGTAGTTGCCCACGGGGGGGGGCAAAAGAAAATGCCTGCTCCTCAGTTGCACCATTAAGGTCTGAGTGGGCCAGCTTAGCTTTAGCTTAAACAGATCACCACCTTCAGCAGCTAAGCTCAAAATGTGCCAGTGATTCCTAATCACAGTGCTTAATTTGGCAACATTTTGAAAGTATGGTGTAGAAAACACCATTCTAGAGGAATTCTTCTCTCTGGGGAGGTCTTTTGGTTGCAGTAGAGAAGCCTGATTTAGGGCCTGTACCCGATTGCTTGACTTAGTGGTCCTGATTCAAGAAGGGTGACCCAGGCTTGCACCAAGTGCTGCATCATCTGCATTGTTTGGTGCAATTGTGCCAAAGCCCCTTTGTTCCTCACAGCCCGATTCATGAAGGGTGAGCGAAGTTGCAACTTCTTCTCCATTTTACAGCAGTTTGTGCCAAAGCTGTGGTGCAAGCCCCATAGTATGGGTCTCCCAGTGGGGCAACGTTAGACCAGGGGGTGCTGGTCTAACATGTTGCGGTCAGCGCAAGGGATATGTGGCTGGGGGTTTGCGGCAAACATTCTTGCTGAATCACACTTGCGGCAGTGTTTGATGTAAGTCACCCCTTGTGTCTAACCCTCTGCCGCAAGTCCCTTGCACTGATCCAAACCCCATTGTGAATTGGGCCCTGTGTCTTTTCTGAATAGCCCCATGCTCTAAACTGCCTCATCATAAGAGCCACCTCCATCACAAATTCTTCCTGCTCAGAACAGTTTCTTCTAGTCTGAAGAAACTGACCAAAAGGTATGGTTTCAGTCAGTCTCCGCAGGTAACAGCTATCCGAAGTATCAGTGTTTCTCTCTGAGAGCTTCCTGCCTAGTTTACTACGACACTGGTTGTTTTTGACATAGATTTCAAGATCCAAATATAGAATGTTAGTTTTACTCTACTCCAAAGTAAATCTCAAATTTGAATTACAGTTATTCAGATATTCATGAAACTGTAATAAATCTGACTTTGTCCCCCTCCAAATGAAAAATAAATAATTATGCAATGTTTGAAGATTGTAATGGGTCATGCAACTTTTTAATAGATGCATCCATAATGAAATGAGATTCAAAATTATCCTTTTACAAGTTAGTATATGATAGAGCCATAGCGGGCCCCATTACAGTTCCCTTGATCTGCTTAAAAAATTGTTATTCAAATCTGAAATAATTATTCTTCAAAACAATTTAAACTAGAGCCACCAAATATGACATGGGAGGGTGTAAGCATTTCTAAAGTTTGGGATTGATTCTAACACACAGTCCATAACTATGATGGATGGATGTGTAGAGGGCTGAAACATCCATATTTACTAAAAGAAGGTCATCATAGTTCAGTGACATATTGTTCAGCTCCAAGATCAGGTTAAGTACATCCCTGAAATCCTGCAGATACTGTAGTATCCAAGAGAAATTGGGAGCATCATGGAAAACAGGGGATCCCTAGGGACAATAGGGGTCAGGCAGCTGTGGGGACTCTAGCAACTTAGTGGGGAACCCTGGGACAGCTTAGGGGATCATAGGAAGCATAGAACAGATCCCCTCCACAGCATACAGACCCAGCAGTTTTAAACCGGAATATTAAAAGATAGTCAACATTGCCTCCCTTTGTTCTCCCTTCTCCCTCCAGCCATGCCCCAGGACAGCGCTGGCCCAAGCTAGCTTGGTTGTATTCCTGTACCAGCAGCAGAGCAGGAAGCCAGACCAAGTTTTTTCAGCCAATCCCATGGATCTGTTTAAATTCAAACTTGGAGCCTTTGTCGTCACAGGTGGTCCCAGACCTCAGGCCATCCCACCGGCAGGCCTAAGGCCACTGACCCAGCCACAGGAGGCTAACCCCTGGACAAAAGGCCCAATCCCCTGGTAAGTAGCCAGGACCACCCCCAGCCTAGAAAAGGCTTTGCACAGGCAGCCTGAGAAGAGAATGTGGCCAGTATGGGTGGAGGACACAGGGCAAGGGTGGATGTCTGCTTACCTGTGGAAGGTTGAAGTGAGTCCCTTGGTCCCATCAGTGTAACTCCCCTCAGGAAGATCTCCAGAAGCAGTCTCCATCGGCCCCCCACAGTAATCCACCATCTAGTTGGGTCCTCCAGTGCGGTGACTAAATCCCTGCAGCCAGCTAACAGCCCCAGAGAACCCTCAGTGCAGAGGTCTCTAGCAGAAGAGGTGTTATCTTTCTTTTGTGGTTTGGTAGTCCTCAGTGTGCAAAGAGTCTCAGGTGAGCTCCAGCAGCAGCTCAGGGGTGAGTAGGCTTGGTGTCCAACATTCCTTTTTCAATTTGCTAGTTCTCCTCCAAACAGAGGGACAATTGGTTGTTCAGTTAGTCCTTCGGCAGGGGGGAATTCAAGTTGTTTGCTCTGTCCAGTTTATAGGAGAGAGAGAAGGGTGGATTCGATGAGGCAGAAGCTGAGATGTGAAACCAAATAATTTTAAATGAAAAATAAAAGTGCTTGTGAACTCAACTTATGGAAAGATCTCGGTTAGTTTAACCAAGAAAAGGGAGACACTGGTCGAGGGGAGACAGAGTTACTGATTTACTGGCAGTCCATTCTCAAAGCATAGAGACTTCAGTACTCACTCTCATAACAGAAAGCCTAGGACCGCTAGTTAAAGCCAGATCAGGGCACAGTCTGTGGGAGGGGGAGGACTCTCCACCCTGAGTCCTCAGCTATCTGGCTGCAACCTGGGCTGATTCTTGAAACACAGAGATAGAATGTTAACTGCAATACTCTCCAGAAATTCTATTGTTTTACAATTCATGGTATTCTTTGTGCCTCCTCTGCTGAGGGGATGGGGGTGGGACTTGGTCCCTTATCAATATTTAGTAGAGGGGCGAGGCAGCCCATTACTGGAACAAAGATTTGGGCCATCGGCCCTCATAATATTCAGTGAAGTTGTGCCAAAGGGGAGCGGAGGCACCAAAGCTGATTAACATTAACAGAGGGTGGGCTTTCGCCTTGCTATTGTAAAGACATCCAGACCTAAAGGGTTATTTAAAGGCCCAACAGACATTCAGGGTTCTTCACTATCAGACTGTTTTAGCACCCACTGAGCGAACTGCATAGTGGTGCCCCAAACATTGCTTTGTCTGCCTAGCCTATAATCCATTCTAGTGTGCCTGTCCTCATCTCATATTGCTTTAACCAACTGCTTAAACCTGTTTAGAGCTTGTGCCCCTTCCTTATGAATCAAACTGAGGTGCTAGTTTGGTGCCTCCTACGAATAGAACTGTTATGAAACGCTTGAGGCCTCTGAAAATTTAATTGTCCTGTAATGTGCCTAGCACCCCTAGGTTCTGAGCTATTTGCTCCTGAAATGAACTGCTTATTGTGACAGAACTGCCATATTAAATCAAACTGCTTTAAGTGACTGAACTGCCTTATCTACTCAACTGGCTTATGTGACTGAACTGCCCTAAATGCATTAATTGCTTTAAGTGCCTAGCATCCAAGGTGCTTAACTTTGCTCCATGACCCACTTAGTGTACCTATCTAGGTTGTGCAAGGAATGGCATCATACCCCAAAGCAACCTTTATTACTGTGCCATCTCCACCTGTGGGACCACAGGAGAGTAAAACTCACCTCCACTCCAGCGTTCCTGTTCCAGAAGGTGTCTCCACCATTGCCTGGTCCAACGGACTTCATCCTGCTACTTCTTCCCTTCAGGACATCTTGGGCTATTCATAGCATGAGCCAGTTAGTAGTGAGGACCTCCCAAAGTGAGTCAGCATAGGGGCCACCACAGCGCAAGTGGTAGGGCTCTCAGTCGTAAAGGAGGGATTGCCTTTCTGGTTTTTAATTTTTTTTCTCTCCCAGCAGTTCCTGTACACGCTGCCAAGAACTTCTCCAGTGCCTCTGCTTCAATGAAGGGAGGGTTCCTGGAAAGCCCAACATTGCCTGCACCGATGTCCAACAACCTGCACTAGCTCCTAGCCTTTACCATGATGCTCCAGGTTTGAGTTTCTGGTTTTAAGTGGTAGACAGCTGTTAGCTAGGGCCCACCAAAGTTAGTCAGGTCAGGAGTGACACCAGCTGTAACTTGAGGGACTTCAATTGCCCAGTAAACTAAAAGACACGTTGTCCAGTCTCCCTCGTAGATGCCATTCAGAGGTGGCAATAGTGCCGATGGCCTATACAGAGGCCTCACAAAGGATTTCCAGGCTCTTTGCTCTTCCCCAGAGTTGGCAGTATTACCAGTGACTTTACAAATAGGTGTCACTGAGGATTGCCTGCTCTGTGCTTTGTTTCCTGAGGTGACATAAGTACCAGAGGCCCACACCAGGGGCCACACCAAGGACTGCCATGCTCACAATCATCCTGTCCAGAGGTGGTTCATGTTCCAGTAGCCCATCCAGAGGTCACACTGAAACTTGCCATGTTCTGAAACTGCTGCGAAGGGGTGGTAAGTGTTCCGGGGACCAACCCAGAAGTTGTTCAGTGGATCATCCACACCCAGCATCCTTCCCTCAACTGGATCTTCATCTGCCCTTTATCCTAAAGGTCATCGCAGCTGATGACTCCACATAAGGATCCTCCTCATCCATGACCAAGCTTCAACACCAGTCCTTCATCAGATCACCTTCAAAGTCACACTGGTGACACCAGGAGTCATCTTATTCCTGGGGCCAGGAGGCCTAACATGCTTCACCCTCTTTCTAGTGTATTGGAGTATGCCCCATTTTACTGCCTGTACAGGAAGCACTTCTATGAAATCATGCTCAGTGGTCAGTCAACCAACATACTTAAAAATCCCAAGCCTGGTGCTTCAGATTGCCACATCCTCACTTGTGCTTCAACAAGAATCATCTAGGACTTAAACTGCCTGGACTTCCGCATGACATTAGTTGGGCCAGTTGTTGGTCACAGTAAAATTGTTTATGTCTTTCTCTTGTGTAATAGTGGTAGTGAAAACTAAGTCCTTTAGTTGTGTGTTCCAATTAGTTGTAATGAATCTTGAATCTTGGCTCTAGACTATGCTTCCTGCCTCTCCTTCCAGATTCGACTGGCATCATCCTAAACCATAGGAGTATGAACCACGGCAGGTCATCCACCACAATACATCAGGATGGACCTAATTAAGTCTCTTACATGAAAATCTACAAATATAGACAAGGGCTCTAAAATGGAACTGTGGCCAGAACTTTTGGAAAGTGATTGTACGGCAGAGCCAGCCACAGTGCAAAGCAGAGCAGTAATTACGGTAAGTGACATGTCACAAAATATTGCATGACAAAAGGGATTAATAAAGGAATAATGCCTGATGGTGGGTGTTATGCTGGGAGAACATCCTGCCTCAGGTGATTGGGCCTGAGGCAGCAGGTCTAGGACGTCCAACACCTGAGAAGGGATGTTATCCCAGCATAAAACCCGCATTGGAAGGCATTATTTCTATTATACAATGACTCATACCTCAGAAATAAGGAGACAGACAGAAAAAAAGTGGTTTAAACTGTTTTTAATGAAGAAAAATTAGAAATATCCTTCTACCAGATAAAGTAGTTCGTAACTGTAACTTTAAATAGGTATAGGTTTTTGCATTGCTTTGTTTTGCCCAGTCGGTGTAGCTGCTGTCATGGTATTATGTCTCTGCTGTGCCTTTTGTTTTCTTTATGGTGAATTGTGATTGTCCAATGCTCCTCTGTTTTTATGTTGGTGCGCTTGTGCAGCCAACATCTTGCAGTAGTGCAGATTTGGAGGCGCAGTCACTGTTGGGTGAATGCAGGGCACGCGTCAGTAGGTGCGTCCCTCATTCCCCAATCAGCCTGCATGCCGGCGCCACACCACCCGGGCAAGCACATCTAAGGAAAGGTCCGCTGCAATGCGAGCAAAGCTCATCACATGCAGCGGTCCTCCTGACATGCTTACCTGGAAACACAAACATGGCAGCACACTGCCCGCCAAACTGCCGACTTCGGGGTGCCCAATCCCCCTGTCGGCTTACCCTGCCCCCAATGTATGTGCCGACGGGGGAGCCCACTCACCGTCGGCATAAAGAACCCACCCATTTTTTATATGCTGAGGGGGTGCCCAATCCCCCTCGGCTCTTGTCCCCCCCACTTTCCTTGTGTGCCGATGGGGTGCCTAATCTCGCCGGCATAAAGTAACCCCCTTTGTTGTGTGCCGACTGGGGTGCCCAATCCTCCGTCGGCTACAGCTGCCCCCCCAAAAAAAACAAGGCTCTGCTGGCATGCTGGGAGCCAGCTCCAGCGTGCCACATGCCCCTGTAAACAGAAAAACGGTCCTGCGATTTATTTATTTTTTTTAATACCTGTGGAAAAAGGAAATGGTCCCTTGGTGGCCTCCTTGCCCCCCACAACTTGCGCCCACCCACTGCACACCCTGCCTCCCCACACACACACCCTCACCCCATACTTACCTGTGGAGTCTGGCGTGATGATCTTCGGTGGACCGGGAACATGTCTGCATTCTTCAAAGCCGACTGCGAACTGAGGAAATGCTGATAAGCTGTATAATGGAATAAATAGGGTTTTTTCAACTTTGATGCATTTCTCAGGCATTTTTCTGGAATTTTGGCACCAAATTTTCAACATGGGGTTTTTGGGACCCCTCCTCATTAATTCTGGCACTGTCATTGCATTATTCAGTCCCGAAAGGTAATTTCGCATTCACTGCGTGGAATCACATTTCTGGACTGAGTAATGAAACGACAGTGCCACTGTTCATAAGGGGAGCTCTCAAAAAGCCTATGTTACAAATTTGGTGGCAAAACTCCCAAAAATGGCTGTTTTATGAGCGTGCGTTGCACTGTTTCTACGAACACTCGTAACGTCATGAATTTGTAATATTTTCACTCCAGATTTTCAAACTTGCCATTTTTCTACGCCTCCTGATGAAAAGTACAGCTGTCATTTTACATATCCTGCCCGAAATGTATTTTCGCACATCCAGCGCAGAATAGCGCGGTCGCTGTGCGAAATCACTTTTTGGGACAATTTGAGGAAATGACAGTGACACTGTTCATGAGCAGAGGTTCTAAAATACCTATGTTGAAAATTTGGTGCCGAAAGTCCATAAAATGACTGTGTTGCAAGCGTGCATTGCGCAGTTTCCACGCACCCTTGTAACTTCGCAAATTTACAATATTTCCATGCCAGATTTTCAACACTAGCATTTTTTCACATCTCCTTATGAACAGTACAGCTGTCATTTTCACATCCTACCTAAAATGTGTTTCCACATGTGTGGCGCACAATGGCGTGGTTGCTGTGGGAAATCAACTTCTGGGACAGATTAACAAAATCGCACCACCACTGTTCATAAGGGCAGGTCCCAAAATGCCTATGTTACAAATGTGGCTACCAAACTCCCAAAAATAATTGGGTTACGGATGTGTGTTGCGCAGTTTGTATGCATGCTCATTGCTTCACCAATATTTCATATTGTCACTCCAGATTTTCAATGTTGCCATTTTTTACGCCTCCTCATGAATGATACAGTTGTCATTCTCCACATCCTGCCCAAAGATGTGTTTTCGCCCCTCTGTTGCCAAATGGCACAGCCACTGTGCAAAAACACCTTTCAGCTAACAAAGTGATTGTGCTGCTTTTCATGAGGTGACCTGACAAGCAGCCCATGTTGAAAATGTGGAGTGAAACTACCACCACATGCCTACGGTGTTAGGGTTTCCAACTGTAGCACCCCAACCAGTACAGACTGACAGGCGTCGGGGTGTAACTTGGGATCATCGGACATAATGCTCATGCCATTCCACCCCCCACCCCCACCCTGCAGCCACTGACAGGCATCGTGGTGTACCTTGCACTGTTCGGCCATAAAGTTCACCCCACATTCCTATACTGCACCCACATCAGCGTATTTCCTTATGGAATGGGGTAAGTATAATGCCCATAGACCACAAAGCACACCCTGACACTTGTCAGTATCTACAGGGTAGGGTGAGGAACAATGGCATGAGCGTAATAGCTGACAACCCAAAGGCACACTCCAATGCCTGTCACTCTCTACAGGTTGGGGGTGGGGTTGACGTCACTTCAATACTTCACTGCCATTCCTATTATGCATCTCTAGCTCCGGCACTGCCAATGCCAATGCCAATGCCAGCAACATTCGGCATTGACAAATGCTTGTTTCTTTACTGTGCTGTCGCCCCTTCCCGTCTGTCCCAAGTTATTTCTCTGTTGCTTTTTTTTTTTTATTGTCCTACGGTTTCCTGCTTCCCTGTGCTGTCCGCATGTGTGCTGTGTTTTTTTGCTCCACACTATCCCGTTTGAGTATGTAAGTCACTCGTGGTAACGATTTTTCATTTTTATCCCATTACAATGTTACAATGTTACAATGTGTTTACTGCTGACAGACCGAGAAAGATGGAAGAACAGTGGCTGGTAAATGAAGGTGTATGACAGGCCGTGTCCCACTGTTGGAGAGCAGAGATGGAGGCTGAAAGTGATCACCCTTTTGGCAGCAAGGACATTCCAGAAAGTGAACTTAGCTGTGGTTATTAGGGCTAGCATTGAGAGCTGTATTTAAAAAGGTTTCGATTCAGTTTTTTTGATTTGGTGGCAGTGTCCTGCTGTTGGAGAGCAGAGACAGAGACTGAACAAGCGGGGTGTGAACCACTGATCGGAAACTTCAGGTTCACTTTTGCTCAGAGCGGAAGAAATGGACTGCTGCAGACTGATTTTTTTTACTTTTAATGCGGTCACGATTGTGGTGGGACTAGAGCTGGGATGTTTTGCTGGGATAACATCCCGGGTCAAGTCCCATTCTGACCAATCAGCGGTCAGCATTCTTTCTTCCCATTGTATAACTGCCATTGAATTACGCTGTTCCTCTCAGCATACTGCAGCACTTTGTGATATACTGCAATATTACTGCATTGCATTCTGGCTGTCGTGGCTGTATGTGGTCATACAGACGTCACTAAGTGGTATTATTGCTTATTTTTTTTTATCAGACAAAATGAAGCTTGTATAAGGAAGTGCCAGAGCATAAAGGTATATAGTGTAACTGAGTTACTAATGGTGCCATATAACTATAGGGAAGCTATTTCACTTACAGTATACTAAGAGTACTGTTTTCTTTACTTGCTTCACAATAAATAGGAAGCATATACATTTTTGTTAAAATTACTTAATGTTGATTATTTTTATAGACCATCTGTCCAACCTGATGAAGGGGTGTTTTCCCTGAAACACTGGTGGCATGCAGTGTATTTATGCATCATGTATACAATAAAAGTGTATTTTTTTTAAATAATTAATCTGGGTGAGTGCCAGATTTGTCCTGTTCTCTAGATGGTTATCATAATGGGCAACAAGAAACACCATTAAAAATACTGGAAACCCATGTTTTAAAAGTGAATTTTCACTTTTTCAAAAACCATGAACCACTGTCCCTGTATAAACCCAGTTAGGCAGATCTGTCACTAAAACTGTATGATATTGTAGACAAAATCTTGAGAAGGAGACAGGGTGGAGGCTGTCCAGAGAAGGGTAACTAAAATGGTGCAGTGGCTGCATCAGAAACCCTGTGAGGAGAGACTGAGATATCTCAATATGTATAGTACAGCCTGGAAGAGAGGAAAGAGAGGTGGGACTCGACAGAGACTTATAAATAGCTAAAGGGTGTAAACAAGATAGAGGAGGGGAGTATTTTTTAGAGAAGAAGATGCACGAGAACAAGGGGACATGCAATGAAGCTACAAGGGGGAACATTTAGGAGGGATGTGAGGAAGTACTTCTTCACTGAAAGAGTGGTGGGTCCTCGAACAGTCTTCCAGTGCAGGTGGTGGAGACAAAAACAGTGCTGGAATTCAAGTATGCATGGGTTAGGCACAAGGCAGTCTTAGTTGAGAAGCAGGGGGAAGGTAGCCAGAGATCAGGTAGGGTCTGCGGTGACAGTATAGGCAGGGACAAATGGGCAGACTGGTGGGCCAAACAATCTTTATCTGCCAACAAATTCTGTGTTCCTTCCAATGTTTCTATGTGTTCTGCACAGAGTGCTTCTAGGGCAACAGGAGAGGAACTGGAACTGAACTGGGCTTCCATGTGATACACATATGGATGCAAAGTTCCTACTGCACAGTATAAACTGTTCCTGCCACAAAGGGCCAAATATTTTTATGAGAGAGGGGGTTCTGATTGCCAGCAAAAAATCATTTGGTATCAGTATAACACAGTTATGAAATATTCTAAAAACGTTTGAATTTACAGTCATTCATTTATCAGTATCTTATGCAGATTTGGGGCCAATCGTGGTAGCCACTCTTGTTTTCTTAGACAAGTGCTTGTTATTTAATCAATAATGCTTGAACAAGGGATCACTTCCTGGTGATTAATACCTGGCTAGGAGAGATTGATTACTCCAGCAAGGGCACTAAGCCCAGGAAATGCCTACTTGGGAGGGTATTATTGTAAGTTTATTCATTTTAGTTTTTTAAGGCTTTAAAATAGAAAAATGTGCTGTAAACAACCGCATGCACCACTACTCTGAGCTGTACCAGGCAGTTCTAAAATCTTAACCCATGGCACAGCAGCCAATTAGAGCATACACTCGCCACATGAATAATTAATTAGAGATAATTGATCTTATGCTACAGTTGCTTACATTCAATTGCACACGTGACTTCAGCTCCAGAATAACCCCAAACTGCAGATGGCATGTAAGGAGCAAAACACCCTGGCCCGATATTCAAAAGTTTGTGTAGGCACTGAGGGTCTTTGCCTGAGCAAACTGGGGTTTGCAGTGGATCACCATATTTAAAATGAGTCTTGTGCAGGCAAAGAGGGTTAGCGCTTGTGCAAAAGATAATGCATGTAGGTGGGCAGGGGGAGGGGAGTGGCCATGAATAGCAGTGCTAGCCCATATTCAGCATCTTTGCACTGTGCACAAGGGGTTAACATGGTCATTTTGCACAGTGCAAATGCTACTGAACAAGACCCTGACTTACTTTGGGTTATCCTAGTGGCTGCCAGAGATAATGCAGCCAACTAGCTGGTTGGGCACTTGGGGAGCACACCCACTCCTGTGGTCCATGCCATCTGCCCTGATCACCAGCTCATAGTAACAATTAAAACTCTCCCTGGTGCTCGTGGTCCCTATCCCTCCAGTGGCCAGCCTGTATGAAAAAACAAAATCTCCCTGGTGCCTAGTGGACCCCCCTCCAATCTCCAGGCTGTAAGTCAAATTTAAAACCCTCCCTGGAGTCCAGTGGTCCTCCTGGCACTGAACCATGGTACCACCAATCACAATTCTGTTCTCCCTGGCATCTAGCAGCCCCCACCATGGTATCAAACACACACACCCCAGTCATCTTACCAGTATCCTCGGTGCTGCAGGTGCGCATATGGGGACCGGCACAGCCCTCCTCACACCTCCTCAGCTGGCCGCCGTACTTCCAGGCAGGTAACACATGTCTAATTTATAGGACAGGGCATGTCACCCTGTCCTATAAACAAGATACTACGTTCCTGCCTGGACGCCTTAACAGCCGAGGAAGGTGTGAGAGGGCTACACCGGCCACCGTGATGTGTACCCATGGCACCGAAGATTCTGTCAAGGTGACTGTGGTGGGTGGGTGTTCAGTGCCTCAGTGTGTGTGTGGGAGGGATGGTAGACACCAGGGAGTACAGAACCGAGGCAAGAGGTACTGTGGATTGGTGCCCTTGGGGACCACTAGATGTCAGGGAGGGTTTTAAATTTTACTATGGGCTGCAATTAGACTGAGGGTGTCCACTAGGCACTATGAAGGTTTTGTATTTTCATAGGGGCTGGTGACTGGAGGGAGGGTGGGACCACTAGTACTAGGGAAGATTTTCATGTTTACAATGGGCTGGCAATCAGAGGGAGATGGGACCAATAGCACCAAGGAGGGTTTTCATGTTTACAGTGGGCTGGCGATCGGGGGCTCACTACCACCAGGGAGGGCATTAATGTTTACAATGGACAGGCAATTGGGGGAGGTACAACTAGGCACCAGGGATATCTACACATGTCTGGGACCAGGCAACTGGGGGTGGTGGTGCTGCACTAAGCTGCCTCAATACCCATGCAAATGAACCCATAATAGACAGGCAAATTGACCCTTAGTTCCTTGCATACCCAATGGGCTCATTTGCAAGGGTCCCTTTGAATATTGTAGATAGTGCTCTGGTGCTATTCATTCTGGTGGAGTACTTAGGGATCCATGTCAGAGCGGTGCTACTTGACTTAACGCTGTACTGACATGGCCCTATATACAGTCAATAGCACCAGTTCACGATTTGACTGAATATAGCATCCTTGGGCTCCTAGGCATTTGCAAGACACAGCGCAATGTTTTGTGTTCTGCTTTGGGCTATTTTGAATATTGAGTCCCTGTTTTCATAATGATACCTAGCAAAATCTGCCTTGAGTGTCATCAGTCTGGGATTGTGAGAGGATTGGGAGGATAGTGCAGGAGTGGTGGGAACAAAGAGTACTGGTACTCCTTGGTATCGCAGATCTGGTAAACCAGCTAATAAAGTCAGTGAAGCAGGACTCTCAGAAGCTGGGAGACAGACTGAAGAAGCACTCAGCTTCCTTGGCCTTTTCTGAGGCCCTTCCCGACTGGGGTAGGGAGAAGAAGGATAGACTGAGGATGGATGATGTCAATGAGTTCAATGAGTGGTTAAAAAGGTGGTGTCAGGAACAGGATACCACTTTGTAGGGAACTGGGAGGACTACTTGGACAGTAGGCTCCTCAAAGGTGACCGCTTCACCTGTCAAGAGAGCCGACTAGTGCATTTGAGCAGAAGTTTGATGTTAACATTGACAGACAGTTAAACTAACTGTACGGGAGGCTGGGGCTAGGGATTACACAGCTGAAGTAGTGGAAGTAGAGAACCTAACCAGGACTCCCCCAAGGATGGGGCAAGGTGTACGAGAAGTAGACAGCGGAATGAGTTCAGGGGATCAGGGAATGTAGACCCAATAGACCAGCAGACAAATATAAAACACCAAGAATATCAGGGAACTGTGATGGGGAAGTCTTTCAAGAACCGAGAGGGGTGGTAGTGTAAGTTGGAGAGTGGTGTGCTTCAATGCCAGTAGTCTGGGAGATAAATTAGCAATCTCCAGGCACTAGTGGGAGACTTTAGGCTGGATCTAGTGGCTGTTAAAGAAACTAGGGTTCATGATAACAGCAGCTGGGTCCTGGAGATTCATGGATGCAGGTGTGATAGAGGGATGGGTAGAGGTGGAGGAGTGGCCATTTACATCAGGGAAGGAATAGAAGCAGTAGAGGATGCATCCTTTGGAGGAAAGGGGGAGGTAGAATAACTGTGGTTACAGCTCAAAGACTCATCAAGTAGGAAACTTTGCTTGGGGGTGGTTTACAGGCTACCAGGGCAGGGAAAGGAGAGACATAAGGAACTAGGAGCAGAAATCGGAAAGGGGATGGTAAAGGGGAAAGTTGTAATAGTAGGAGATCTCAACCTGCTAGACATCGACTGGGCCATTGAAACAGCCAGAAGAGCCAGAAGCCAGGTTCTGCTTAATACTTTCTAGGAATGCACACTGGTGCAGCAGGTCAGGGAACCCACTAGACAATCCTTTATTCTCAATGTAGTACCAACTTGGAAAGAGGAGACAGATTGCGAGTTGGGGAATCACAAGAGTTTGGCAACCACAATGCTATATGGTTCGAGCTGATCTTGGGAACCAGTAAGGCCTTGTTTATGGCTGAGGTGCTAGACTTCAGAGGGGCAGATTTCAACCAAACAAGGGAACTAGTCATGGGCAGTTTTTTTGTAGTAGATAGCATCGGGAGATGAGAAGAACGATGGAGGGAGTCATAAAAGGGGAATTTTGAGGCAGCAAAAACATGCACGAGAACAGCTATGAAGAGAAACAAGTATAGATATAAATTAGATTCTCTAAAAAGGTCAAGGAAGCCATGAGGGGCAAAAAGAATGCCTTTATAAGGTACAAAAAAAATGGGGACGAGGAATGGGACGAGTATCAAGAAAAACTAGAGCAACGAAGAAGGCAGTTAAGATCACAAACGCAGAGACAGAACTGCGTATTGTGGAGGGGGTTAATGGAGGGGACATTTTGTTTTTTAAGATATATAAGGAAAAAAAAACAGAAGTGAGAACTGTAAGGCTAAAAGAGGGGGGGGAAGGGAATAGAGTAAGTCAGGAAGAAAACAGCTGTGCTGAATGACTACATCCCTTCTGTATTCACCAGGGAGAATAGTGGGCCTTTGCCAGAGAACAGCATAAAGGTAGCTGATAGAGGGATCCTGGAAATGAGGCTGCAGAAGTATATTAGCAAAACAGTCAAAAAAGGCTTAGCAGCTCTGAAGGTAAACAAGGCTCTGGGGCCAGAAGGGATGCATCCGAGTGTACTAAGGAAACAGAGATTGGTGTTAGCTAAACCTCTGGTGGGGCAGTGCAATAATTCTCTGCAGTGAGAAATAGTTCCCAAGCACTGCAAGATGGAAGACATAGTTCTGCTATGCAAGGGGGGGGACAAGGAGAAGCCAGAAAACTATAGACCCATCAGCCTCACCTCTGTGGTAGGGAAACTGATGGAGACACTACTCAAAGAGGACCTAGTGGAACACCTGGAGAACAATGGACCTCAGGATAGTAAGGAGCATAGATTCATGGTAGAGAGGCATTGTCAATCAACCTGATATTAATCTTTGATTGGGTAACCAGGGTTGTTGACAAGAGGCACACAGTAAGTTACTATTCTTCAAGTGGTGTACTGAAGTAACAACGATGCTGTTACAGCAAACCCCCCACAGCGACACAACCCATTCGACAACCAAAGTGTTGAATGGGTTGTCACAATGAAGTTCCGAGATGCCAACTGCTGGTGTTTGCCACTCTCCCCCAACATCCGTTTCCGCCAGAGTTGAGAATCATTAATTCTGGGGGGTGTGGGGACAGAGCCCCTCGGGCACGTCCGGGGTGCAGAGCCTTCCCCCAAACAGTAAATCCCATGTTGCGCTGTTGCGGTCCTCAACACTTTGCCATGGCAATGTGATGGCCTGTGGAAAAGTGTGGTTGCTGCCAAGTCCTTTGACAACTTTGTTGTCGAAGCGGCTTGATACATCCACTTCAACTTCAGTAAGGCATTTGACTTGGTGTCACACCGAAGGCTGCTGAAAGTGATGGGAGATCTCAGTACAGCTAGGGAAATAGTAAGGTGGGTAGGGAGTTGGGTGGAGGAGAGGCAGCAGTGAAAAGAGAGGTCACCAGCCGGGGGTTGTCCTGGGCCCAGTCCTCTTAAATATGTTCATCAGCAACATAGGCGAGGGAATCCAGGCAGGTTGTGTCTATTTGCAGATAACACTAAACTCTGTTTTAGAGTTGACAACATGGAGGGATAAGGAAATTGTAGAGAGCCCTGCAAAGGCTGGAAAATTACACCAAAATCCGGCAACTGAAATTCAGTACCAAGAAGTGCAAACTGGTGCACTTAGAGAACACAAACTCAAGAACAGAGTATTAGATGGGCAGGTTAAGCTGGGCACAACATCAGAGGAAAGGGGCCTACTGTAGAAGTCATTACTAGTGACTCCTTTAAACAAAAAAGCAAGTGTAGCAAGGGCTTCAGCAAGGTTAACGTGATGAAAGGGTGCATTGGGAAAGGGTTTGACAGTAGGAAAGAGGAGGTACTATTACCTCTGTAAATATCACTGGTAAGGCCACACCTGGAGTACTGTGCCCAGTTCTGAAGCCCCATATAAAAATGGACAGGGACAGGCTAGACAGTACAACGCAGGGTGACCAAGATGATTAAAGGTCAGGAAGGCAGATCCTGAGGATTGATTAAAGGCACTGAACTTGCATTCACTCGAAACCAGACAAGAGGGGGGAGATGACAGAGACCTTCAAGTTTCTGAAAAGTATAAACAAGGTGAACTATAAAGAGCTATTTAAAAGGAACACAGAGGCTAGGACAAGTAGTCACAAGTGGAGGTTATTGGGGCAAGGTTTAACAAGCATTTGTCAATGATAAATGCTGTATTGGCATTGGTAGTGTAGGAGTTAGAGAGATGCATAATAGGAATGGCAGTAAAGTATTGAACTGACGCCAACCCCACCCCCTTCCTGCAAAAACTGACAGGAATTGGGGTGTGCCTTTGGATCATCGGCCATAACGCTCATGCAATTTCACTTCACCCTACTCTGCAGACACTGACAAGTGTTGCAGTGTGCCTTGGGTTCTTTGGGCCTTATGCTCACCCCATTCCATAAGGAAATACACTGAGATGGGTTCAGTATAGGAGAATGGGGTGAACCTTGGAGCTGAAGACTTCAAGGCACTCCTCAATGCCTGTCACTGGCTGCAGGGTGGGGGTGGAGGTGGAATGGCATCAGCATTATAGCCGACGACCCCAAGTCACACCCCTGACATCTGTCAGTCTCTACAGTGTGGGGTGTTATGGTTGGAAACCCTAATGCCCTAGGCATTTGTTAATATTTTCACTCCAAACTTTCAACATGGGCTTTCTGAGACCCCACCTCATGAACAGTGACACTATCAGTTTGTTAGCAGAAAGGTGATTTTGCACATCGACTACGACATTTGACACCACAGGTGTGAAACACATTTTGGGCAGAATGTGAAAAATGGCAACTGTACTATTCATGAGGAGGTGTAAAAAATGGCAATGTTGAAAATCTGGAGTGAAAATATGAAAAAATTGGTGAAGTCACGAGCGTGAGTAGAAACTGCGCAATGCACGCCCACAATGCAATTATGTTTGGGATATTTTTAATCACATTTTCAACACAGGCATTTTGGGACCTCCTCTCATGAACTGTGGCACTGTGATTTTGTTAATCTGTCCTGAAAGTTGATTTCCCACAGCGACCACACCATTGTGCACCACAGGTACGAAAACACATTTTGGGCAGGATGTGAAAAATGACAGCTGTACTGTTCATAAGGAGGTGTGAAAAAATGGCAAAGTTAAAAATCTGGGTGAAAAATATATAAAATTGTTGAAATTCACGTGCATGCTAAATCAACTCTGATCATTTTAGGAATCTTTTCACCCGATTTGCAACATGGACTTTGAGACCCCACCTCATGAACAGTGGCACTGTCATTTTGTTGGTCCCAAAAGGTGATTCCACGCAGTGACCACAAAATCACCTTTTCAGACCAAGTAATGAGATGACAGTGCATGTGTTCATGAGGAGAGGTCCCAAGAATCCCATGTCGAAAATCTGGTACCAAAATTCCCAAAATTGCTGAGATATCCACCTTAGTTGAACCCTCCCCCCCATTGCCTACCATTATAAAGCTTACCTCATTTTGTTCAGTTGGCTTTTGAAGAGTTTAGACGTGTTCCTACTCTACAGAAGATTGCAGTACTGGCCCTTCGAGGTAAGTATAGGGTTCAACGAGGGTGCGAGAGTGGGGTGCGCCAGGGGTGGGTGCGGGTTGGGAGGGGCACAGTGGGATGACAAGGGACCGTTTTTTTTACAGGCAAGGTTACAGAGGAAGGTTCTTTTTATTTACAGGTAAAAAAAATGATTTGGGGCACACTGGGGTAGGCTCCTAGTGTGCCATGAGTTTGGGGGGAGAATGATGCCAGTGGGGATTGGGCACCCCCATCAGCAAAGAAAGCGTGTGTGTGTGGGGGGGGCATGATGCCGATGGGGATTGGGCACCCCTGTTGGCAAACAAATTGAACTGGGGGGATATGCTGAGATGGGGATTGGGCATCCCCAATGTCAGCTTTGTGGGGATTGTGTGGTGGGCATCAGGAGCCACCATATTTATTGGAATGTTTCACCAGGAAAGGCACATAACGGAACCTTGTCATCTGACACTCTAATGAGGAAACTGCGCCTCACTGGAATGACAGATTTCTTTCAACTCCATGGCTCTCTTTGAAATTGCTATCATCACTAGCATGCTCACTGATTGGCCATTGAGGGACGCACCCACTAAAGCATCCCCTGCATTAGTCACAACACTGACACACCTCTGAAAGTGTTACGACTGCAAGATGTTACTTGTGCATGCGCAAGCCAACATAACAACATAAAAAAGGGGGAAGGGTGTATAAATGGTTGTCCAGAAACAAATCAAGTCTAAATTTTGAACCTTATGTGACTCTACTAACGTTACCTTATGACAGAAAATTGTTTACATACAGAATTTCTGTCTAGAAATTTATGAAAGTAAGCTATTAAAAAACTTTACGGCAAAGAAGATGTAATGGATTAAACACAAGAACGTATACACAAGAACATAAGGAAAATCCTCTCCATGTGCTCTTCATTTGCACAGAATCTCAAAAAACAAAGGGATATATTTTTCTATAGCATGATGTCCACATCCTGCGTAAATCCCCCTTTCTTGAAATAAGACAAATTAATGCTTCTGAATATAAAATGATCAGGAACGTTAAACTTTCAGAGCTCTATTAAAAAGATCTTCAAGCTGGTGAAATAACAAGTCATGTACCTTCTCGGATCTGAAGAAGAACAATGTTTAGGATGGATGTACTTTAAAAATACAGGAAGATTAAGGAACAACCCTTTTGCTATTATTTTTGCCCTTTTAAAAAAACAGCTTTTAGGAGCTATGGTTGTATAAATCGCACTGCACAAATTGGACTACAGTAACTCAAGTAAGTACTGACATGGCAGAGTTTTTTTTTTCCCATTTACATGCCAATACCTGAGAATGAGCTAAGATCCTCTCTTTGCTCCCTAAAAGGGAGGGAACACGTGCATTGGTCTTTTTGGGGCTAAATAGTCCAGTAGTATGACAATTTTCCTTTTAGAGATCATAGGTGAGATTTTTATTTATTTCAAAACTAGGAAAACACCTTTGAGCCAAAAGCTCATTTACAAAGGTTAGGCGTTAAATGATACAGTACATACAGTGAAACAACAAAGGACACAAGTAAGTGCATCAAAGCAAAAATATAAGGTCATTCAATGGCCAGGAAGCAACTGTTGATTACTTAAAGTCAACACAGAAAAAACATAACAAGTTGGAAAAGTACACAGAAACAGTATGGTACATCACAGATTGTAATTTCAGGTGATACAAGGAAACATTACAGAAGCATTCCATGTATGGGTATTGTAACAGACAGCTGGAGGGGTGACTCAGCCTAGCTATCCTTGTCAAGAACAGCAGAGGAAATCAGTGCAAGTAGATGGAGAAGGAGGGTAAAGTCAGGGTAGAGAGATGGTTGGAAATGGGTGGGATGAGATGGAGAGGGAAGTTCGGGAGGAAGAAAGATACACCTATGGACCACAATCCCAGTATGCCAAGAAGGGGTGCAGAGGATGATTACAGCAACAGGGGTCACAAGGGATGGAATAAGGAAAGGGTAAGGGAGGAGGGAAAAGAGGTAAATAGAAAGGCAGTGAGGGGGTTAAGGTGGCTTAGGGCAGCAGGAAGAGGTGCATAGGTGCTAGTATGGTGTGGAAAGTGGTGCACCCCAATAGTTATATTAGCAGTGTAAAGCTCGGCCTAGGCCCAAGTCCATAGAATGGGACAGGTGAGAGAGGTTTGTAGAGGAATGGTAGCATAGGGGGCAATGAGGTAAAGGTATACCCAGGTAGAGTATGTGAGGACGGCATCAGAGTTTAGAGACTACCCAGGAGGGGAAGGGTCAAGGTCCATGTACAGCAATTTGGAGATTGGATTGATTCTGTTTACATTCAGAGGCTGGAATTTTTAAAGGGGTCCTCCTTCTAATCCTCTCAAATAATTAATTCTGGAATGTTATATGCCTTTTTATGCTACATAACAACCCTGGAAATGTGCAATAGACAATTCATTGTTAAGTTTCTTGTATAGGTTTTTATTTTTCAGTATGAACAGTACCTTATGTTTTTTTGGTTTTTAAATTTTAATTCCTTTCTATGTTGGCTCACGCTTGCGCGCCAGCTAACATATTGCAGTAGTAGCAGCAGTAGTAGCAGATTTGGAGGTGCAGTCACTGTGGGTGAATGCAGGACACGCATCAGTAGGTGAATCCCTCATTCCCCAATAAGCCAGCACTCAGGCGCTGACACCAACAGTACGTAAAGTGGCCACCAGATCTAAGAAAAGTGCCGCTGCAATGACAGCCAAGCTCATCATGCAGAGGCACAATAACACACCTCCCGATGTGCCTTTCCTGATGAAGCAGTTCAATGAACACAGCAGCACTGACTGCCGCCGTGCAGAGTGCCAACTTCAGGGGTGCCCAATCCCCCTGTTGGCATGCCCTGACCCACTTCATATGCCAATGGGGGAGCCCACTCCCAGTCAGCATAATGCCCCCCTCCCATTCAATTGTGTGCCAAGGGGTGCCCCAATCCCCTCGGCATCATCGCCCAACAATCTTTTCTTGCCGATAGGGAGCCCAATCCCCATCGGCTTCAGTCCTCCATGCCCAGTTCAATTTACCGATGGTGGAGCCCACTCCCCATCGGCATAATGTCCCCAACCCCTGATTTGTGCTGTGTACCGAGGGGGTGCCCAATCTCCCTCGGCATCATGCACACCCCCCCTTCTGTTTCTGTGCCTATGGGGGGCCCAATCTCCCTCAGATTCGGTCCCCCTCCCTGCAGTGCAGGTGGTACACTGGGAGTTCACCCCAGTGTACCAAACAAACACCTGCAAAAAAAGGAAACCAACCCAAATTTTCTTTTTTTTTTTCCCCTGTAAAAGAAGAAAACGGTCTCTCGGTCTCTCCAGCCCCCTTCCCCAACCTGTGCCCACCCTCTGCGTACCCTGCCTCCCCACTCACCCCCTTACCCCATACTTACCTCCAGAGCCCAGCACAATGAACTTCGGTGGACCGGGAACATGTCTGCACTCTTCAAAGCCGACCGCGAACTGAAGAAATGCCGGTAAACTGTATAATGGCATAAACAGGGTTTTTTTCAACTTATGTGCATATCTCAGGCATTTTGGGGAAATTTGACACCAAATTTTCAACATGAGGTTATTGGGACCCCTCCTCATGAATTAAGTCACTGTCATGGCATTATTCAGTCCCAAAAGGTGATTTCGCAGTCACTGCATGGAACCACCTTTCGGGACTGATTAAAAAAACAACAGTGCCACTGTTCATGTGGTCGGCTCTCAAAAAGCCTATGTTGTAAATTTGGTGAAAAGAATCCAAAAAATGACTGTTTCACGAGTGTGCATTGCGCAGTTTTCATGCACGCTCATAATTTCGTGAATTTGTAATATTTTCACTCCAGATTTTAAAAATTGGCATTTTTCCAAATCTCCTTGTGAGCAGTACTGCTGTCATTTTACATATCCTGGTTGAAATATGTTTTCGCACTTCCGGTGCAGAATAGCACGGTCGCTATGGGAGATCAGTTTTAAGGACAGATTAAGAAAATGACAGTGACACTGTTCATGAGCAGAGGTCCTAAAAAGCCTATGCTGAAAATTTGGTGATGAAAGTCCATAACATGACTGTGTTACAAGCATGCATTGCACAGTTTCCACGCACCCTTGTAACGTAACAAATTTGCAATATTTTCATGCCAGATTTTCAACATTGCCATTTTTTCACACCTCCTTAGGAACAGTACAGCTGTCATTTTTCACATCCTGCCCAAAATGTGTTTTCACACCTATGGCGCACAATGGAGTGGTCGCTGTGGGAAATCAACTTTTGGGACAGATTAACAAAATCACAGTGCCACTGTTCATGAGGGGAGGTTCCAAAATGCCTATGTTGAAAATGTGGTTACAAAAAAATCCCAAAAATAATTGGGTTACGGACATGTGTTGTGCAGTTTCTATGCATGCTCATGACTTCACCAATTTTTCTTATTTTCACACCAGATTTTAAATGTTGCCATTTTTTTACACCTCCCCACGAACAATACAGTTGTCATTCACATCCTGCCCCAAATGTGTTTTCATACCTGTGTCACTGTGCACAACCACCTTTCAGCTAACAAACTGATAGTGCCGCTCTTCATGAGGTGGGTGGGGGGTCACAAAAGCCCATGTTGAAAATCTGGATTGAAAATACCAACAAAAGCCTACAGCGTTAGGGTTTCCAACTGTAACACCCCACCCTGTAGAGGCTGACAGGCGTCAGGGGTGTGACTTGGTATCATTGGCTGTAATGCTCATGCCATTCCACCCCACCCCCACCCTGCAGCCAGTGACAGGCATCGAGGTGTGCCTTGGAGTGTTTGGCCCTAAAGTTCACCCAATTCTCCTGTACTGCACCCATCTCTGCATATTTCCTTATGGAATGAGGCAATTATAAGGCCCAAAGACCCCAAAGCACACCACAACACTTATTAGTGTCCACAGGGTAAGGTGAGGTAAAATGGCATGAGTGTTATAGCTGATGACCCAAAGGCACACCCCAATGCCTGTCAGTCTCTGCAGGGTGGGGGTGGGGTTGTCGTCAGTTCAGTACTTTACTGCCATTCCTATGATGCATCTCTGACTCCTGCACTACCAATGCCAATGCCAGCGAGACAACATTCGGCATTGACAAATGCTTGTTGTATGTCTGTTGTAATAACAGAAATGTAGGTCAAACAAAATGTACCTAGCTACCTACAATGCTTGGATTTTAGCAAGTTGCTCAACTCTGTCTGCCCCCCCCAGAAGACTCATAAAAAAGCTGAGAGAACTTAGGATGGGAAAAAAAATGGCTACCTGGTGAGCAATTTCTGGGGTGGGGGACACAGAGGGAGGTGATGTAGTAGTAGTAGTAGTTATAAATAACATTATTGTTAGACAGAATGAAATGTTTAGGACCTGAGCTCCCTGTTTGCAATGTTGTCCTATAGGGTTATTTAATCAGTTAAAATGGACATTGACACAAACAGTAATTGACACAAATAGTAATATAAATAACAATAAATACTGAACAGTCTTACAAAACAAGTTCACATACAAATCACGGATGTTCAGCTGCTACAGTTATGATGCAAGATTTCATCAATCATCTTTTTAAAAGCATTCAGTTTAGTCTGATTTCCAGCTTCAGGAGTTCCTTGGTTTCGAGTTTTGGTAATCAAGTAATTAAGAGTAAGTGAACCATACTTAGTTTGCATTTTAGGTATCGCCAAACCCTGTTTACAATATCTTTCATTTAGTATCTTTGTGAGATATTTTCTGATATGTAAATGTCACCTCTGAAATTAGACCTTTAATATTTTAAAACCGTGAATGTTTTTGAATTTTCTCAAGTACAAAGGATCCCAAGTCAATTCTTTGTATGCTGTACATGAGCGTGATGAATTCCCTTTGGGCTACATAGGGCAAATTTGGCCAATTTATGGGGGAATGTTGGCTATGACAGTGTCTAGGGTCCCCTACTAAATGGGGAACATTTGTGCACAATGGATGTCAAGTGTGGGGTGCCGTAAGGCTGGTGCTTGGGCTGGTGCTGTTCAGCATATTCATTAGGGATATCTGTGAAGACATCAAGGGCAAATGCTGATTTTTCAGAGAACACCAAGCTCTGTGTCAGAGTTGATAGTGAGAAATGGGTCAGGGACTTGAGGGAGGACTTAGCAAAATTGAAGAGATGGTCTGGGATCTGACACCTGGGCTTCAGTACCAGTGGCATTGGCAGTGGTTCAGTAGGTAGCATGGTCACCTTTGAGACTGTAAGATTAGAGTTTATGGCCTGTAGCCTCACACCAGGCACTTGCGGTAATTCCCAGAACTGACACTGTAGTGTAGTACAAGGGGGATACTGTCCTTTTGAGGTGAGATGGTTTGGATGAGACATTAATTGAGGTCCCTTTTGTTCATCTCTAGTCACTGTTCAGGTGGAAGAAAAAGATCCCATGTCAGTTATCAATGAAAAGTACTGAAGTTTTCCCACTGTCATGGCCAACATTCCCCCATTAATAAAACAGGTCCATGTTAATCCACCCCACCAGGATGCCCCTCGAAACAAGCCATCACTGCTTAGTGTGCCTTTTCTGGTAAAAATTTACAAATAAATAAGTACGTAAATGCCAAATTGTTTAAGATTATGTTCATTGGAAGGAAAATATGAGTGTCAGGTAAAGGTTGGAGGGTGAACACGAAGGTATCAGATGAAGAAACCTACCATGGCAATGAACCACAAAATCATAGAAATCTGTTGGCAGAAAAGGACCCCTTGGCCCATCCAGTCTGCCCGTAATCCCCCTTCCCTAGGAAGATCCCCTACATCCCTTTCCAGTCTGCCCCCTGCTTGCCAGCCCCATGTGCTTGTCCCATGCCCTCTTAAAACTCTCCACTGTATCCACCCCACCACCCATTCCGACAGTCTGTTCTATGGCTGTACCACCCTTTTGATAAAGAACCTCTCCCTGATGTCCCCTCTGAATCTGCCCCTCCAGTTTGAGGGTATGTCCCTTAGTGGAATTGTTCTTACTCAATTTGACTATGCTGTCAACTCTCACCCTGTTTATGCCCTTCAAGTACTTGAATGTCTCTACCATGTCCCCCCCTTCCTTCTCTCTTCCAGCGAGTATAGGCCGAGCTCCCCCAGCCTCTCCTCATATGAACTCCCCTGCAGCTACCACACCATTTTGGTTGCACTTCTCTGGACCCTTTCTAGCTTGTCCTTATCCCCTTGCAGGTATGACCTCCAGAACTGGACCCCATATTCCAGGTGTGATCTGACCATGGTTTTGTATAGAGGCAAGATCACCTCCCTCCTCCTGCTTGTGAACCCCCTTCCTATGCATGTCAACATTCCTAGTGACTTTCCTGCTGCTCCTTTGCATTGACTCCAAACTTTCAGATTGTCTGAGATGGTTATCCCCAGGTCTTTTTCCTGCTCTGTCTCCTCCAGCTCCTCCCCCTCAAGTTGATATTTTGCCTTCAGGTTGTTTCACCTTAAGTGCATAATTCTGCACTTTTTTGTGTTGAACCCTAATTGCCACCTTTCTGACCACTTCTCCAGCCAGGCCTAATCCTCCCTCATATCCTTCACCCCTCTTCTGCCATACCAACCCTGTTATACAAATTTTCATGTCGTCTGCCAACAGACCCACCTTACCCCATAGGCCCTCTGTGATGTACCCAATGTATATGTTGAAAAGTATGGGTCCCAACACAGACCCCTAGGGAACCCCACTCATCACCCTTTGTTCCTTCAAGTGCACCCCATTTAGTATGACCCTCTGAGTCCTCCCCTCCAACCAATGTCCCACCCATCTCATGAGCTTGTTCCCCACCCCCAAGCTGTCCACCTTGCCCACCAGTGTCCTGTGGGGGATGGTACTGAATGCCTTCCTGAAGTCCAGGTAGGCCACGTCCACTGCCCCTCCCTGGTCCCATACCTCCGTCACTCTGTCGAAGAATTCTATCAGGCTGGTCTGACAAAACCTGCCACCCATGAATCCATGCTGTTTGTCATTTAGGAGGTTCTCCCCCTCTAGATATTTAATCAGCCTTTCCTTAATTAGTGCCTCCATCAGCTTACTGACCACAGAGGTCAGGCTGACCAGGCGGTAGTTTCCTGGCTCCTCCCTCTTGCCCCCCTTATGTAGTGGTACTACTTCAGCCTTTTTTCAGTCCCCAGGAACCCTTTCCTTGTGCAGTGACAGGTTGAATAGCCTCGGGTGTGGCACTCGGAATTCCTGTTTTAACTCTTTGAGCACCCTCGGGTAAATCCTGTCTGGCCCCATTGTCTTGTCTGTCTGCAGTTTGCCCAATAAGGAAAAGGACTAAGGAGTAGCAATCATGAGCAGCTGTAAGTCAACTGCACAATGCAGCAAGTTAGTGGAAAAACAAACAGGTTGCTGGGATGCAAACACAGGGAGATCAGTAGCAGGAGAAAAGAGGTAATTCTGCTCTTATACATATTTCTGGTGCAACCACATCTTAAATACAGTCTCCAATTCTGGAGTCCTCTTTGAAGGAATGATGTAAACAAACTGGAAGCAGTGCAGAGGAAAGCCAGTAAAATGATCTGGGGTAGAATGGTAACTCATATGAGCAGTGTCTGGATAACCTGAATATGTAGTCACTTGAGAGGAGGAGAGAGTGGGAGGATATAATAAAAACCTTTAAGTACATGAAAGGATAAGGTGGACTCTAGAGAACTGTTTTGACCCAGTAAGATTACCTGTACCAGGTGGAATGGCAGCAAATTGGTGAAGGGTATGCTAGGAAGGAGGCCAGGTAGTACTAGTTCATAGAAAGGGTGGTGGAGGGTTGAAACATGGTTCCATGGGTAGTGGTTAATATTAAAACCATAGAGGCTTCAAGAGAGGTACAATATTTATAAGGGGAAGAGAAAGGGACGGGGGGGGACTTGGACCAATAAAATACAAACAGCCTCCATATCTGGCTGTGTTGACAGACCATAAGGCCTTCTTCTGTCAGCATTTTCTATGTTTCTATCCTTTTCCACCCAAGTCTACTTCAGTTTTGGAACTGGCACACCCCTATCTCTACAAAAGTCCTACCTACTGATAGCAATGTGTTGAATTTGGTGAAAATCAAAATCAGTCTGGAATGCACCTGGAACTGGAATGATTCCAGTTTTCTTATTAGCACTCACTGGTATACCCACCTGAAGTATTCAAGAATGGCCACATCATTTGCTGGAATGCCCACTCAGTCAGCTGGAATGGTCGTCATGATCCAGTGCAATGGCCACCGACCCTCTGGGATGCCCACCTCATCAGAATGCCCACAGGATCAGTTAGGCATTTTAGCAGGTCAGGCTGGTGTTCCAGTGGGTTGAGTTGACTTTCTGGGAAGTTTTGGTGGGCATTCTGGAGGGTTGATCTGGGCAGTTTGGTGACGCAGGCGTTCTGCCATAGTGGGTATTCCTAGGGGGTTATGGCAGCTATTCTGGTGGGTTGTGGTGGTCATATCAGTGAGTATGACCGTACGCTCACCCCATTCAGCCATAACACTCATGGCAATTTACCTCACCCTATCCTGCAAACACCAACAAGTGCTGAGGTGTGCCTTGGGGTGTTCAGCTTTACAGTCACCCCATTTCATAAGGATATACACTGAAATGAGTGCAGCATAGGAGAATGGGGTAAGCTCTGGGGCCGAAGAGTCCAAGGCACACCTCGATGCCTGTCATTGGCTTTTGAGGGTGGGGGGATGGTTTGGCATGAGCATGACAGCTGGCAATGCAAAGGCACACCCCTGACACCTGTATGTCTCTACAGGGTGGGATGTTATGGTTAGAATCCCTAATGCCTCTGGAGTTTGTTGGTATTTGCACTACAAATTTGCAACATAGCCTTTTTGTGACCCCCACCTCATGAAAGTGTTTGGGATGTCTGCTCATGAATAGTGGCACTGTGATTTTGTTAATCTGTCCCGAACGTTGATTTCTCACAGTGACCGTGCCATTCTGCGCCAGATGTGGGAAAACACAGTTTGGGCAGGATGTGAAAATTGACAGCTGTACCATTCATAGATTGGCGTGAAGAGATGGCAGTGCTGAAAATCTTGAGTGAAAATATTAAAAATGCTCACATTTACGAGCGTCCATGGAAACTGCACAATGCACACTGGTAACACAGTCATTTAGTGGAATCATTTCACCAAATTTTCAACATAGGCATTTTGGGATGTCTGCTTATGAACACTTTCACTATGATTTTCTTCATGTGTCCGGAACATTGATTTCCCACAGTGATCACGCCACTGTGCACCAGTTGTGCGAAAACACATTTCGGGCAGGATGTGAAAAATGACAGCTGTACTGTTCATAAGGAGGTATGCAAAATTGACAATGTTGAAAATGTTGAGTGAAAATATTACAAAATCTCGAAGTTATGAGTGCGTGTGGAAACTGCGCAATGCACGCTTGTAACAGTCATATTATGGACTTTTGTCACCAAATTTTCAACATAGGCATTTTAGGACCTCTCCTCATGAATACTGTCACAGTGATTTTCTTAATCTGTCCTGAACACTGATTTCCCACAGCGACCATGTTATTCTGCGTCGGTATTGCGAAAACACTTTTTTTTTTTTTTTTTTTTAATTTTAGTCTTTGCTAACTGGGTAAGGCACACTAGGCCAAGTGCCTGTTTTCAGGGGTGACCTGGGAGCAATTAGCAGTTAAGTGACTTGCTCAAAGTCACACAGAATGCAAGTGGAGGTTGTGAGAATCAAATTCATGTCTGGTCTGCTGGATGTATCAAGCTTGTTCACACCTCATTCCTCTAACCTCTAGGCTATACTGCCAGAATGTAAACAAGCATTTGTCAATGCCGAATGTTGCTTGCTTGTATGTGCTGTTTAGGTTTTTGGAAGTGATAGTTCCATGCCTTCCTCCCAAGACATCCACTGTGTCCTTCTGTTCAGTATTCAGAGAAGAGTGGGAAGGGCAAGGGCCACAGCAGTACAGCAGTTGCCAAGGGGTTGAAGAGGTGGACAACAGTCCATTCAAAGGCAAAAGAGTCCTGCAGGAGCTCACTAAATTGAAGGTGGACAAACGATGGAACCAGATGGCATACGCCCAAGGATATTAACAGAACTGCGAAGGGAGATAGCAGTACCTCTGGCAGCCATGTTCACTGAGCCATTTAACATGAGTGAATTGAAGGAGGGCACATGTGGTCCCTCTACACAAATCCGGCAGCAGGGAGGAGGCAGGGAACAATAGGCCGTTCGGCCTCACCTCAGTAGTGGGGAAGATCATGGACACATTGCTTAAAGAAAGGATAGTGGGGCCTCTAGATGCCATCGGAGCCCAGGACCATAGACAACATGGATTCACAGTGGCAACATCATGTCAGATAAATCTGGTTGATTTTTTGACTGGGTGACAAAGGAAGTGAATCAGGTAGGGTGGACAACGCTACCTTGATTTCAGCAAAGCCTTTGACACCATCCCATATAGGAGGCTGATAAACTAGCTGGGTAGGCTGGACATGGAGGAAAGGGTGGTAAACTGGGTTAGAAACTGGCTAACAAACAGGAGGCAGAGAGTGGTGGTAAATGTTGTGCAGTCTAGGGAGAGGGGCGACCAGTGGGGTGCTGCAGGGATCGGTCCTGGGGACAGTTCTGTTCAATGACTTCATCAGTAATATTGCAGAACATCTGAAGGGAATTTTTTCACCAAATTTTCAACATAGCCATTTTAAGATCTCTGCTCATGAACAGTGTCACTGTGATTTTCTTAATCTGTCCCAAACATTGATTGCACACACCGAAGGCGCCATTGTGCACTACATGCACGGAAACACATTTTGGGCGACATGTGAAAAATGACAGCTGTACTGCTCATAAGGAGGTGTGGTAAAATGGCAATGTTGAAAATCTGGAGTGCAAATATTAAAATTACAACCATTTAACATAATGAGGGAACCGCGCAACGACGTCAGAAACAGTCATGTTTAGGAATGTTCTCAAATTTTCAACATAGCCATTTTAAGACCTCTGCTCATGAACAGTGTGACTGTGATTTTCTTAATGTGTCCCATACATTGATTTCGCACACCGACTGCACCATTGTGCGCTACATGGGCGGAAACACGTTTTGGGTGAGATGTGAAAAATGACAGCTGTACTGCTCAAAAGTAGGTGTGGTAGAATGGTAATGTTGAAAATCTGGAGTGAAAATATTGAAAATTCGTGAACTTATGAGCGTGCGTAGGAACTGTTCAATGCACGCTCGTAAAACAGTCATTTTAGGAATTTTTTCACCAAATTTTCAACATAGACTTTTTGAGAGCCCACCTTACGAACACTGGTAGTGTCATTTCGTTAATCATACTGAAAGGTGATTTCACGCAGTGACCGCGAAATCACCCTTCGCGTCTGATTAATGCCATGACAGAGCAAGAATTCATGAGGAGGGGTCCCAAAAACCCCATGTTGAAAATTTGGGCCCAAAATTCCAAAAAATGCCTGAGATATGCAACAAAGTTGAAAAACCCCTATCTATCCCATTATACAGCTTACCGGTATTTCCTCAGTTCGCTGTCGGCTTTGAAGAGTGCAGACGTGTTCCCGGTCCACCGAAGATTGTTGCGCCGAGCTCCAGAGGTAAGTATGGGGTGAGGGGGGCGTGGGGAGGCAGGGTGCGCAGTGGATGGGTGCAAGTTGTGGGAGGGGGAGGGAGAAGCGCAGAGGGACAGTTTTTGTATTTACAGTTTATTTTATTTTTAATAAGACAACGAGGGACGTTTGCCACGCTGGGGTGGGCTCCCAGCGTGGCAGCTGGAAGGCTGTTGGGGGGCTGGAGCCGATGGGGGATTGGGCACCCCCATCGGCCATAACATCATTTTGCCATGCTGGGGTGGGCTCCCAGCGTGGCACCTGGATGCTTGGGGCGTGCAGCCGATGGGGGATTGGGCACCCCCGTCGGCCATAAAACATTTTGCCACGCTGGGTGGGCTCCCAGTGTGGCACCTGGATCTTTGGGGGGCATGGAGCCGGCGGGGATTGAGCACCCCCGCTGGCCGTACAGTGGGGCGGAGGGGAAGGCGATGAGCAATAATAGTGTGCGTGCGCGCGTGTGTGTGGAGGGGGGAGCTCTGCTCACTGAAGCGGAGCTCTCCTTCAACTGTAACACCACTGCATTTTCAACTGCTGTCATAGAGAGCTGCAGGTGATTGGGGAAGTGGGTCCGTGCCTGCAAACACACTGACTGCATTGGAAGACGGGTGCCACACCTCCGAAAACTCGGATGATGGCACTATGTTTCTTGCACATGCGTGCAAGCAACATAAAAATGACAGCTGTACTGTTCATAAGGAGGTGTGAAAAAATGCCAGTGTTGAAAATCTGGAGTGAAAATATTGCAAATATGCGAAGTTACGAGTGTGCGTGGAAACTGCGCAATACACGCTCATAAAACACAGTCATTTTTTGGATTTTTTTCACCAAATTTGCAACATTGGCTTTTTGAGAGGCTTCCTCATGAACAGTGACAGTGACACTGTCATTTTGTTACTCGGTCCTGAAAGGTGATTCCGTGCAGTGACAGTGAAATCAGCTTTCGGGACTGAATAACACCATGACAGTGACCAAATTCATGAGAAGGGGTCCCAAGAACCCCATGTTGAAATTTTGGTGCCAAAAGTCAAAAAAATGGCTGAGATATGCACATAAGTTGAAACCCCCCATTTATGCCATTATACAGCTTACTGGCATTTCTTCAGTTAAGTAGTCGGCTTTGAAGAGTGCAGATGTGTTCCCGGTCCACCAAGATCATCACGCTGGGTTCCAGAGGTAAGAGTGGTGAGGGAGGGGTGGGGAGATGGGAAGTAGAGGGTGGGCTCGGGTTGGGGAGGGGCACCAAACTCAATGAGGGACCATTTTTTATTTTTCAGATAAAACAAAAAAAAACCGGCACAGGAAGGTTTTTTTGAGTACTTTGCATGCTGGGGTGGGCTCCCAGCATGCCACCTGAGTGTTTGATGGGGGGGTCTGTAGTCAATGGGGATTGAGCACCCCCATAGGCACATACAGAGTGTGGGGGGCGCATGAGCCAAGGGGGATTTGGCACCCCCCTCAGCACACAAGAAATGGGGGGCATTATATCAACGGAGATTGGGCACCCCATCAGCAAATTAATTTGGGAGGGGGCATACCGATAGGGGGATTGGTCACCCCGTTGGATTTCAGCAGTACTGTGAGAGGCAGCAGCTGTCCATTGACTTCTGTGGGGACTGTGAGAAGTGACAGGGAAGCTGCCACCATGTTTCTTGAAAGGGGACACCAGACAAGGCAAGCAGTAATTCTCTGCTGCAATCAGGGACCACCCTGGGGTGCTCCCTGTTTGCAGTGGCGAATTTCTTTCAAGTTGGTGACAGGCTTCTCAACTGCTGTTATAGACAGCATGCTATGCCATTGGTGCCACAGAACCTGGCCAGAAAAAGCAGTGGCGCCATTGGTTGCAGCAGGACTGCACCTTCAAAACCTGCTTCTCCACTCAAGCAACCACAATACTTTGTCTGTGCTGCACGCGCAAGACAGCATAAAAAGGATTTAATGAAGTATTATGTTACAGAAAGAAAGGCTGAGCCATAGAATGGTCTTTTGGCAAAGGTGGTGGGTGCCAGAACCATAAATGGCTTTAAACATGGCTGGGATATAACTATGGGTGTAGTAGCTACTCAGCAGGATGAATGAGGTGGAAACACAGAGAACAAAAGTAAGAGTAGGGTAAGCATAATCCCCACAGAGACAAAAGGTCCCTGGGTATGATAAGGTGATATGGGCAGACTAGATGAACCATCGGTCTTTTTCTGCCATCACCATCATCTGTGTTTCTATGTAATGATAAAAAGAATGGGAAGAATTGAAATTCATCATTTTTAGCATGAGGAACAACAGTTTCACTGCTGTGATCTGTGATTATTTATTAGTGTCTAGACCCTCTCTTTAAACAACAGGAAGGTCCAGGCTTGCATATGGACCTTTGGTTCTATTGAATGGTAACTTTGCCAAGTGAGCTACAGGAGAAACTTCACTAGCTCAACTAGTAGGAGGTCATATTATTCTTACCTTGGCCCACTTTAATCTCAGCCTCTGTTGTTAGTGACCAAGAAACTCACATATAATTTATAGATTGCCCTATGTCTGCATGAAGATAAGTTACAACTGAATTCAGCCAGGAGTATGAGAGATTTCTGGTGGCCCCATCCCCTAGTTGACTTAACTGCTCACAATGACTTCCAGCTTGGAGGATTTAGTCTATTGGACATGTGGCATGCTCAGAAAAATAACTATTTCTGTTTCTCATTGGATACTTCATTTAATGATTAAAATATACAAGCTGGAAAAATAAAACAGAATGCCAAGTGACCCTCATATGGTGGCTTCAAACATTCTTTGAACTCTCTACAGCTCCTTGGCAGCTCTCCTTGTGTCTTTGTCTCCAGCTGAATGATTACTCTGCCCAGGTTTCTGAGAAGGATTTTGTATAGGTCTTGGCTAGAGGCAGGCAAGGATGTAAGGCTCAACAAGCTTTTGACAGTTGTACATAGACTGCTGTTGAGAAGGAAAGCAAGAGACAACAGCTGAGTTAAAATCTGAGTCTTATGCTCAACATAGTGTTCTAAGTTGGGCCCCACATATGATGGTGTGGCAGGGAAACACTGATAAATGAAAGCAGTAAGGTTTTGGAGCTGCATTTATGAACCAGGCCACAATATACACTCTCTTCTGAACCCTGAGGCACCTCCAAAAACAAGGTTCTGAGACCACATTCATGGACCCTGACGGGAGGGGAGCTGGGACAAACACTCACTTCCTGGATCAGCCTTGGACTACATTCCCTGCTACTCATTAGTAGGGATCATTGAATGCATCTGACTGTGGCCAGAACTGCTGTATCCCTGCATTGGTGCTTAAAAAAATAAACTTACAGTTGGAATGATATGGTGTCCCATACTAATCCTCTATTCTACAGACAGTGGGAATGTGACCAGTGAGCAGTGACTGGAGGACAAATTGGGTCCTCTGGAATGCCTTACAGGTCATGATTGGGTGAATATAAAAGACTTATGGCCAGGTCTCCCCTAGCATGACAAATGCACTCCTCTGTGTGAACAGGGCAAGTAATACCACACTCCAGGCATACATCTTAAGTCAGTCACACTCCTTTATGACTCCTGACCATGTCACACATGTAGTTGTATGGTGGAGCAAGATCAGGACATAAGGCAGCCATTTGCAGCTGCAGGTGGGGATGGTGCATACTGTGGAGGGATCCACTCCAAGTGAGGCCTCCCTTCACAGCATGTGGAGACTAATACACAAGCCTCTATAAACAGGGCCAACTGCGCTGTTGCAGCGCAATCCAAAACTGTCACCTTTAACTTCAAAATAGTGTTATGCAACTACCATAGGGCCTACATTATGAGAGGCAGGGGCCCCAGAAGTGGGATTAACTTTACAGTTCCTTTTTATGTTTGCTTGCACGCATGTGCAAGAAACATAGTACCATCATCGGAGATTTCGGAGGTGTGTCACCTCCTCCTCCAATTCAGGCAGTGTGCTGGCAGGTGCGGCCCCTGTAAGCCAATGCATTTTGGAGCTGTCTATGACATGCTCCAAAATGCAGTGGCATACAGTTGAAAGGGGGAGCTACGCCTGAGTGAGCAGCGATAAGAAGCTGCTCACGCCGCAGCCCCCCAGCCGCAGGCGCGCGCGCCTGCACGCAGTGTATAGCCGACGGGGTGCCAATCCCCTTAGCTGAGCTGCATCGCCTCCCCCCAGTACTTGGTGCCATGCTGGGAGCCCACCCCAGCGTGGCAATCAGTGATTTTGCTGACGGGGGTGCCCAATCCCCGTCAGCTGAAGGCCCCTCAGCCCTTGTGCCACGCTGGGAGCCCACCCCAGCGTGGCAAACGGTCCCGCGATTTTTTTTTTCCCTTGCCGACGGGGTGCCCAACCCCTGTCAGCTGAAGGCCCCCAAGTCCTTGTGCCACGCTGGGAGTTTCCACCCCAGCGTGACAAACGGGTCCCGCTGAAGTTTTTTTTTTTTTTTCCTTGCCGACGGGGTGCCTAATCCCCCATCGGCTGAATGCCCTCCAAAACTCTGTGCTACGCTGGGAGCCCACCCCAGCATGGCAAACGGTCCCACGACGCCTTTTTATTTGTTTAACCTGTAAGACAAAACGGTCCAGCGGTGCGCCTCCGACCCCCCCTCCCACAACCCGCACCCACCCACTGCGCTCCCAGCTTCCCACACCCCCACCCCATACTTACCTCCGGACTCCGCGCGACAATCTTCGTGGACTGGGAACACGCCTGCACTCTTCAAAGCCGACCCGAACTGAGGAAATGCCAGTAAGCTGTATAATGGGCTAGATAGGGGGTTTCAACTTTATTGCATATCTCAGCATTTTTGGGAATTTTACACATTTCACAACATGGGGTTTTGGACCCTTTCTCATGAATGATGTCACTGTCATGGCGTTATTCAGGCTCGAAGGGTGATTTCGCAGTGACTGTGCAGTGACTGCGAAATCACCCTTTGGGCCCTCAATACCACCATGATAGTGACATCATTCATGAGAAGGGGCCCAAAACCCCATGTTGAAAATTTGGTGCCAAAATTCAAAAATGACTGTTTAACGAGCGTGCGTTGTGCAGTTCCTACGCAGGCTCGTAAGTTCGCGAAATTTCAATATTTTCACTCCAGATTTTCAATATTGTCATTTCACCAAACCTTCTTATGAGTAGTATAGCTGTCATTTTTCACATCTCACCCAAAATGTGTTTTCACCCAAGTAGCGCAGAATGGCGCAGTCAGTGTGCGAAATCAATGTACAGGACAAATTAAGAAAATCACAGTGACACTGTTCATGAGCAGAGGTCTTGAAATGGCTATGTTGAAAATTTGGTGAAAAAATTCCTAAAAATGACTGTTTTACGAGCGTGCGTTGCGCAGTTCCTACGCACGCTCATAGGTTTGCGAATTTTCAATATTTCCACTCCAGATTTTCAACATTGCCATTTTTCCACACCTTCTTATGAGTAGTACAGCTGTCATTTTTCACATCTCACCCAAAACATGTTTCGGCCCATGTAGCGCACAATGGCGCAGTTGTTATGCGAACTCAGTGTATGGGACACATTAAGAAAATCACAGTGTCACTGTTCATGAGCAGAGATCTTAAAATGGCAATGTTGAAAATTTGGTGAAAGAATTCCTAAAAATGACTGTTTTTCGAGTGTGCGTTGCACAGGTCCCACGCACGCTTGTAGGTTTGCGAATTTTCAATATTTCCACTCCAGATTTTCAACATTGCCATTTTTCCACACCTCCTTATGAGCAGTACAGCTGTCATTTTTCACATCCTGCCCAAAACGTTTCCGCCCATGTAGCGCATAATGGCTTAGTCGGTGTGCAAACTCAATGTATGGGAACATTAACAAAACCACAGTGACACTGTTCATGAGCAGAGGCCTTAAAATGGCTATGTTGAAAATTTGGTGAAAAATTCTAAAATGACTTTTACGAGCGTGCATTGCACAGTTCCTATACATGCTCGACGCTTGCAAATTTAATATTTTCACTTAGATTTTCAACATGTCCATTTTATTAAACTTCCTTATGAACAGTACAGCTGCAATTTTTCATATGTCACCTAAAATGTGTTATCGCATAGTAGCACAATGGTGCTGTTGGTGAAAGAAGCAATGTTTAGGACAGATTAAGAAAATCACAGTTACACTGTTCACAGGCAGAGGTCTTAAAATGGCTATGTTGAAAATTTGGTGACAAAAGTCCATAAAATGATTGTTATGAGTGAGCATTGTGCTGTTTCCATGCATCCTCGTTAGTTCATGACTTTGTAATATTTTCAGTCCAGATTTTCACTAGTGGCATTTTTCCACACTTCTTTATGAACAGTACAGCTGCCATTTTTCACAACATGGTCGAAGTGTGTTTTCACACTTTCAGTGCAGAGATGCGTGGTCGCTGTGGGAAATCATTGTTCGGCACAGATAAAGAAAATCATAGTGACACTGTTCATGATCGGAGGCACCAAAATGCCTGAGTTGACAATCTGCTATAAAAAATCCCCAACCTAATTATGTTACGGGTGTGCGTTGCACAGTTTCTATGTACGCTCGTAACTTCACCATTTTTTTAAATATTTTTACTACACATTTGCAACATAGCCAATTTTAAACCTCCCCATGAAAGAGTACAGCTGTCATTTTTTACATCCTGTTCGGAATATTTTTGCACCTGTGGTGCTAAATGCCGTAGTCACTGTGCATAAGCAGCTTTCGGCTACCAAACTGATATTCCCCCTGTTCATGAGGTGGGGTCACAAAACAAACATGTTGACAATTTGGAGTGAAAATACCAACGAATGCCTGAGGTATTAGGCTTTTCATCTAAATCGCCCAACCCTCTAGAGAATGAGAGGAATCAGGGGTGTGACTTGGGATTCTTGCCTGTGATGCTCATACCATTCCACACCCTGCAGTCACTGACAGGCATCGAGCTATGCCTTGGACTCTTTGGCCCCAAACTTCACCCCATTCTCCTATATCGCTCCCATCTCACCGTATTTCCTAATCAGATGGGGTGTGCATAAGGGCCAAAGACCCCAAGGAACACGTGCCACTTGTCAGTCTCTGCAGAGTGGGGTGTGGTGAAATGGCGTTGCCGTTATGCCTGACGACCCAAACGCACACCCCAATGCCTGTCACTCTCTGCAGGGTGGTGGTTGGGTTGGCTTCAGTTCAATACTTCACTGCCATTCCTATTACGCAGCTCTGTAACTTCTACACTGCCACTGCCAATGCCAGCAAGCAAACATTCGGCATTGACAAATGCTTGTTATAGTTACTGTTTGCATATGTAGTCTGTTACCTTTAATCTACTGGATGCTGTAAGGCTCCAGCACAACAAATTTGGATCCAAAATGGGTTACGTCAACATCCGTGGCAGCTCAAGTTTGCTGTCCTGTACCACCTACCTGGGCTTAAGGAATGCGACCTGGATCAAATTCTACAGGTGAGGGTCTGCTTCCCAATGTAGTCATAAAACTGAGTTGCCCAGTTACTGGTGGGCCTCTTTCAGAATGAGTGGAGGAGGAGATAGGGGGCATTGAAGCTTTCTGGAGGAAGATCCTATGAATGAGGAGGGCAAAATTCCTGGCCACAGTCACAAGAAGACCACTAAATTGAAGTCTTTGGACAGGATTTGTAGACAGGCTGACATATATGTAACTTCTTTTGTTTTTGTCTGTGCCTGCATCCTCCCAGATGAGGATGTATAAATGAGAACTGTGCACACATAAGCAGACTTCAGGCTGCACTGTAGTGATATGTAAATGTATTGTAAGTAAGAAATAATACACAATGGAGTGTGTTTTAGTCTGTGATAAATTCCCGATTAGGGACATAGCCAAGCATGACTCCACAGACCAAGTGCTCTTACTGCCCCTAGAAGTACGCTTATCACAGACTAACCCACACTCCAGAGAGTGTTGCTGCACTTATAAAATGGATGTATGTTGAGAAACTGTAATATTATTTAACAAATTTGTAAAATATTTTAAAAAGTCTACTTTTATAATAAATAGTCCCTCCACTTCTCACATATTGTCTGCTGTCACTAGGGGTGCTGTGCCGAGATGTGGGTTAGAGACACACAGGGTTGATACAATAGGCTGCTGGCAAGCCCACAATTCGTTTTAGTTGGTAGAGTTTTACAGTACATCAAAGTACCAGCATTATCACTCTGTTATGGTTGGGAGGAACAGAGGGAGTGTGTGGTCAGCTCAGGAGTCAGCAGTGTTTGTCTCGGCATTGGGAATGACAGCAAGTGATGAAAAGTCCATTGACTCGAAGAGCTGGGGCTTGTGGATGAAACTACCTGTTTAAATTACACTGTGAGCACTCCATTAAATGGATTTAAATCAAGCATTTTGATTTCAGATGTATTTCCTTCAGATTAACAGCGAGTGCAGGGTTCTCTCCTGGTCTTGATTAGTGTCCAGCCCCACCTGTTCCAAGCTCTCAACATAGGTTTTGTGATCATCCACTTCTAGGGCCTCCTTGCAGCTGTCCTCCAGGTGGTGTGGACAAGTAGCAGTGGTCACCACACATGCCAGGATGGTCCAGCATTGTCCTCTACTGTGTCTGACTCCATGGGCTGAGCTGTTTGGAGACAATAGGGGAATTATTCATGCCTGCAATGGCCAGAGCACTGTACAGGCCGAGGTGACATGTGTGCCCCACTGTGTGGTGCCATTAACCAATGTGTTGTGTGCAGTGAAGAGCACATATCCTGCAGGGTGAGAAACAGACTCACACCGGAGACAAACCCACCAGCGTCATGGGGGACACGGCACAACGGCAATGTCACCATGGCTCATCATCACTGTGCACACATACAACACACATGACAGACATCCAGACCCATGGTGTACATGCCCCAAAACTGCTGGACACACACCCAGCACCAGTGGGCACACACCCCACCACCACTGACACCACACTCAGCACTGCTGCTCACACTCCTCACCATCCCATCGTGCAAACAAACCCGACCTGGAGGGCTGGCAGTCAGCATGACATGGGTCACTACAGTGGGCATGCATACCACTGGCCAGGGTATTAGTGATGGGGACACAATAGTGATACCCACACCCCAAGTGCTACCTGGCCATGGCTGCAACATGCACCCACACTGATGGACAACCACACTATGTTATGCTGCCCATGGGGGTCACACAAGCAAACACTAACATGCTGGACAGACCCAATTTGGCTCTTATAATTGCCACCAGGGTTCTATATCACAACAGTGATCACAGAATAGCGATCATCATTCGGGCGATTGTACATTGCTGAAAATGTATTACGGCGATGTACACTCGCAGTAAACTGCAAGGCGGTGACCAAATATACATGTATGTGGGGTACTGTCCCCCCCCGCACCCCCCTCACTTAAGATTCTCAACTCCAGGGGTGTGTATTGGGGGCAGGTGAAATTCTTAAAAAAAATACAAGCTGCCTGCCGGGATAAAAAAAATGCTCTGCTCCGGAGCTGAACTCTGCACCATGCACACCCCAACTGATCACCCTCCCCACCACACTAGCTGGCCAAATTAGCAGCTGCCTGCCATACTCCCTCCCACATACCTCCCTTCCCTTTCCTTCCCCCCCAGTCCACGTGTGTGCTTCCCGTCGCCTTACCTTGCTCACCCAGGTATCCGGTCGCTTTCCTGCCACGTAGCCCTGAACACAGGCGCCGTAATTGAGTTGCCTTTTTGTAAGTACTCAATTGCGGTTACTGTGTTCACTGCATACTGCCACCCAGCCATGGGCCATAGTTTGGATGCTACGGCCTCCTCTGCAGGATCCAGGGACCGGCTGGAAGTCATTGCCCGTGGGCTTCTGCCTGTGGCATGCAGCTTCTGGGGCTCCATCATCATGGTCTTCTTCATGCACCACTTCAGCTCCAGGAAATGCTTCCACACTGGCTCCACAGACCTATCCCACTCACTGATGGCATTCACCTGCCCTGTGATCTCCTCCCTGGCCTGCTAGACACGGGCATCAGTCCTCTTGCAGTTGGACATGACCTCAGTTCCATGTCATAATAGCGATTGCAAAACAGCGAGTGTACATCGCCGAAAAACACAATGGCAATGTACACTTTTCCATGACACCACATCCCCACACACCCCTGATTTTAGATTACTAACTCCAGTGGGATGCAGGCTGAAGAGGGGGTGACAGTCTGCAAAAAAAAAAAAAAATGTTTCCCAGAACAATGAAATTCCAGTCCCCAGCCCCAAACTCAGAACCTGCTGCCCCAAAGCTAGCCACCCTCACCACCATACCACACAGCTAGTTTGGTGGCAGCATGCCACAGTACCCCACACAAATCCTCTTCCCTATCCCTCCCCTTCCAGTCGTCATTGTAACCCTCCCTCGCTCATAGCTACCCTCGCTGTCCCATTTCGTCACTACCCTTACAGGGTAGATCCCATGTACAGCACTACAAATGAGTCGATCTTCTGAGAGTCACTCATTGGTAGTCACCATTATCACTGGATACCGATGACCTCCACCCTGGCCTTGTAGGTCTGTACCAGTGCCAGCAGCTCCTTCACGCTGAAGCAGTAGGCCTGCAGTCTGTTGTTACTGTCCATGGTACCTGCCAGAAAAGGGTGTGTGACAAGGGTGACTGGGACATACAGGCAGCACCACATAGCTCACTGACTGCAACTGGCCCTCTCCCTAGAGCGTAATCCTTGGCTGAGTGACAGACTTGCATGCCCTGCTGCAGCTGAAGTCCAGCTGAAACCAGCCCATTGATGCTAGTGGCCTGCACTGTTGCTGGTTACAGTCACCTGAGGTGGACAGTAGTATGGGTCCATGCTTCTCTAGCCACCCACATAGATGTGTGTCTGTGAGGGTGTGACCCATCTGCAGTGTGCGGTGAAGCTGGGGAGAAAGGGTGATCTCTGACATGGTGACAGTATGCCAATGATTGGGCACAGCAGTGCACTGTGGCACTATACGCCACCACTACGGCTGCAGACATGGGCTACACAGGGTACAGACTGCATGGATGTCTCAGGGCCTTTGTCCCTGCTTACACCGGCTCCCAGCTGACAACCTTACCACTGGAGGCATGCATCCCTACGTGCACCAGTACATGATGGGCAGCACCCCCATAAGACAGGCAACACAGTGCCAATGGTGGGCAACCCCACTGCAGCAATGTCACCTTATAGGGGCCACATGACAGCACAGGACAGCCCATAATGGACAGGGCATGAGCCGAAAGCCCATGGTCAGAGGGGCCATGGTAGTACAGCACATCCACAGGGACATGGACTGCACAGGCCAGCTCTGCAATGTGCAAGATTCTAGAAAACTGCAGACCAAAGCCCAGTGCTGCAGTGGCACTGCACCCACGTTGCTGTGGCATGCACCCTGATGCACAGTGGCATGTGTGCTGTACTCTCCTACTGTGTACACATTGGTGAGGACCACCTGCCAGTCCTGTAGCCCCAGCGACCACTGCATGGCTATGGGGCTTGGTGTCTGCCCCCTGGCTCCTGGGCCTGTTCAGTCACAATGCAAATGGGGACAGCATCCCCTGTCTAGTATATGCAGTAGCCCCGGTGCTACCTGGTGTCCTGTATAGTGGCCAGCTATGGTGTTGTCATACAAGGCTGTCCCCTACAGCTGTCCTGGCATCCCAGGTCAGTTGGAGGAGTTGGGTAGTCGAAAGTTGCCTGTCCATGCCATGAACAAATGCACAGCACCCCTACATACTTGGACAGTTCCGGAACATTCCATGGGTCCAGGCTATGCCTGTACTTCCCTATTGTCCCTCTGTGTCAGGACGTCCCTGATGGCACCTCCTCCTGGTCCTGTGGCCCACATACCAACAGTGTGAATGTAATGGCACAGTAGGGGTAGTAACTACATCCTAATGCCCACCATGATGGCAACAAACACAGTATGCCATCCCTTCCAAGTGTCCCCCAGTACAAGGGACAGTGCCTTATGTGATGTTGCAGAAGGCCCCTGGACCACATTGGTAGGGTATGTCCCCCACACAATGTTCCTTAATGCAGCCATGCAGAAGACAACATATGTCACCATACATAAGCTGTAGTACACAGCTGTGGGCACATCCAGGATGCAGTGTAAATGTGTGCTGAGCATCTGAGCTATACCTGTGCTGCCGTGTCCCACAGTCTGTTTCCGTGTTCCACAGTGTGATGGCTCCTCTGCTATGGTTGGGGACCGGTCGAGTGGTATGCCTCTAGCCCCCACTGCCCATAGGTTATCACGGTATCATGCCCCACATAGCACTCAAACACCGGTGTCATAAATCAGGGACAAGGGTGACAATACTCAGGAACATATGGGCAAAATTAATCAGGGGCATCGCTGACAACATATTAAGAACAGGTCAGGACACCATGTTCAATATACGTGTTTGGTAACATAGCAAGTTAGTATGGAGACATAGTCTGTAGCACCAAAGGCAGATAGTAGTTTGAGAGTACAACCCTCACTTTGTCATAATGGAAATAACACATATAAGGGGACTGGGAACAGTTTTGAGGTAAACTGAGGGACACCTCTGAAAATCAGGGACAGTGGAGAAATATGAAGCTCAGTATTAACTGTGTCCCAGCGTGTAGGTCTATCTCCCTGATGTCATGACGCCTTGCCATTGCTCTGTGTAACTACAGCTGGAGAAGCTTGGCTCAGGCCCTGACATTTGGGGGACATGCCCTGAGTACTGCATACACTCAGGCAGCTTCACACACCACACACCCTCATGCAATCCTCTGTACACTTACATCCATTGCCTGCAGTTCCACATTGCTGTCTAGGTGTTGCACTGTGCTCCCTTATATAGCACAGGTGTAATTTGGCATGCTAATGTGTGCAGGGCCACTTATTATGACATGCATATGTGGTATGTTGCCTACAGAGTGTCCAATAACTCCATTTGCATACCCTGGCTGAATATTGCAACTTTGCACCCTGTGCTGTCCAAGTAGAGCTTGCGCAGGCCTAATGACATGTCCCTCCTATGATGTCATCGGCTTGCATGGTCTGCACAGCGCATGTTGTGCAACCATCACAGCACTGCACCGTGCATGTGCTAAAGATGTTGGCCTATACTGTGCACACCACTCTCTGCAGGCCTCATGCCCCCAACTGAGCTCCAACCCCTGAATATGCATGTTGTGCAGTGCAACCCACACTGCACAGCATTACATATCTGTTGTACTGCGCAACAGTGGAGCTGGCCCTATCACAGGAATCAGCATGCCAGGAGGCTCTGCAGCACTCAGTGACAGCAGAGATGAACTCTGGACAACGCAGTGCCTGTATGCAGCACAACCACTGGTGATCTTCCTATGAGGTCACTAACTTAATGGACCAGCTGGTGACCAGAGAGGATAAACTTCCTGGGGAGGCATCTGGGGCAGACAGGTCCTGGTGCAAGGTATGGGCATTAGTGGGCCATCTCTTCACCTGCAGGATGGAGATCATCTACACTGATAACCAGTGTCACCATCAGTTTATTGATTTACTGCAGTGGGAGATGCCCCTTCTGCGAGAGTTCCAGGACATTGTCACCAATGGCAGTGTGCCCAGACCAGGTAGGTGCAGCATGGTGGTGAGCGGGGCAACACCAAAACTGTCTATGATGTGAAGGGATGCCCATGAGTGTGACTCAAGAGGTACCCAGTCCCCCATACACTGGGTCTGTGGCCAAGCAGTGGGGATAGCCAGCACACAGTATTGTCCACAGTACAATGATACATGTCATGCCCTGTGGACCAGGGATATCACACACACCCTTGGAGTGTCTCAGTGGCCCAGGTGTAGCTGGCCACTGTCTCTGCAGTGTACCTACTGTTAGTTCTCTATCCCTGATGATGTCATCCCATGGCCCTTTGTACTGTAACATGGGGTGCACAGGTATGGGAGGTGTGTGGATGGGCATGTGGGCACAGTGGCATCAGACAGTGGGTCCAGGTCCCCACCCCAACAACACACACACTGCCCATGTGCCCCCATTCCCCCCATATGCAGTATGCCAAGTCCCACAGTATAGCCTGCAAGCTGTCTGTTGCTGGCCAGTTACCCTGTCGCATGAGGTGCCAGGCCATCCCCTGCTTTCCCTGCCCTACCATGCTTGTCTGGGAGCACACAGACCGCTAACACAGGAGGTCTGTCGCCCAGTCCTGGCAGGGGGCGACACATGCTGAACAGCCGTCTGTATAGTAGTAGTGCAGTGCAGCCTGGTGCCCACATGGTGCCACTGGGGTACCTGCCATGCTGCCGGGGGGGAGTGGAGTAGCAAGATGGCCGCAATGCTGCTCTGCTCCTTGCAGGAGCTCCTATTTTGATGTGTGTTTGCAATTCTTTTTAGCTAAAATAATCCACATTTTCAACTTTTTCTATATCAAGTGAATGAAACTTATGCTTGAATTCTATCCGGTTTAATGTTTTGAGGTTTAAGCGCCACTACGCTTATGGATATTTAGCTTTAAGCTATTGTAGCATACTGACAGTTAGCTCCATAAGTTAGCACTATAAGTATTCAACCAGCAACAGACTCTGCCTGCTAAGACTTTGAGCCATTTGAGTGGAGTTTTGGGTTTTCTGCTCGGTCGGTGGCCTGGAGAGAACATTCCCTTAAACAATGTGTTGATTTTGGACGGCGCCCACCAAGGAGAGGGAGAAAGGAGCCCGTGGATGCCTGATTAACCTTGGAGATGGGATTTGCATCAGGTGCCGATATGCTCATTTTCCCTCACCTAAAGGTATGCTAACGTTGCTTAGGGGTGCGGGTTATTGATTTTATATTTTATTATTGCCAAAATTACTTCGCTCAGTGGAGCGACTTTGTGTTTAATTCTTCCAGGTACTTCAATTACTCTTACTGGAGTTACCGAAGGAAAATAGGGAGGAAGAATGCCTAGTACACCTAGAAGAAGCATGGAGAGTATTTGCCATGGTGAAATTACTGGAGGTGAGCAACCCATGACTAACTTAGAAATGTTTTTGGTCCAGACAAATTATAGACTCCTGAGACAGGAGCAAGCAGTTAAGTTGGATTTGTTTTTTCTCCTGTTTATTGTTACTAGAATTTGTCGGTCTTGTTCAATGGAAACTTGGAAAGGAAAATAATGCAAGTGTCCCAAACGCTGCTATAAAGACTCCAGGGCATGGAGCTGAATGTTTTATATTAATGGATTTTAACTGTAGTGTAACTTTTTAGTTGTATGTTGCAATGGTTTTATAACCAATCAACCATAAATTCATTCATTCATTGCCATGCCACCATCTGTCACCACCACAGCCATGTCACTGCACACATGTGGTATCCATGCTGCTGTCCTGGGTGCTGTATGTCATGGGTCATGGTGGTGTCCCCAGGCATGTGGTTGGGTGTACCCATACAGCACCGCAGGCACACGTGGCCACCTCTGCCATGGTCTGCAGGAGGTGCAGCATGGTCATGGGGGGGGTTCAGCCATGTGCAGGACTGTGTGCAGCCATATATCACATCATCCAGGGTCCTTGGGGGTCACCACAATGCACCCCAACCCTGTGCTATGTGTCTCATCGTACTGTGCATACCAATATAGTTACTGCCTGCCCAGGGCTGTGGCTACCATGTCATGGCAGGGGCTCTGGCCTAGCGGGCAGTGGCCAAATGCAGACCATGGAGCAAGCCCTAGATAGTGCTCTGCAGCCCCATCTGTTGCATACCAGGCCACTGTCTCCACTCGGGCAGCCTTACTGTGTGTAGCTCTGGTGATCATCCATGCCTACTGACCATCTCTGTGGGCAGCACCCACAGGCCCCAGTATACTATGGCAGTGGTTTCCTGATCTATATCCATCCCTGGAGCCCCCCATTGGGTGTCCAGAGTGCACCACTGCCATCATCCTAGATGTGGCTCCTGCACCCCAGTCTACCCTCGATTGCGGCACCTACACAGGGCGGTATGCATTGTGCATATCCCACTTCACCAGGGAATGCCCGGTATATGTACACATCCCTCCACTGGTGTGTGATGTCACTGGCACAGACCCTCATACTGGACAGCCCCACCTGCACCATCTCCCATGCCTGACATCAGTTGTGGCTGGGCCATTGTGTGGGCGGATGTGCCGGTCTGTAGGTAGCTGTGTAATAGATAGAGCACTGTGTACCACTGAGGAGAATTGACTGTTCCTTTCTTTCCTTACTCTACATATCTCACCACACAGCCCAGACTGGCCCAGAAAAATGTGCCACAGACCCAGTGGAGCAGGAGGGAGCCCCAAGAAACAGCAAAAAACCATGATGATGCCCAGGGCGGACCATTATATGGAGAGTAATCTGGTGAGTAGACAGCTGTGTGCACAGTACATGGGGTGACATGTGGACATGCATAGGGACCATCATGGGTTGCATGGGGGTGGCCAAAATACATTGCCATCACTGGTGTGTGCCCCACTAGTGTCCTCATGGCTATATGTGATTCCAGAGGCATGTGCCTTGTCACCAGCTCACGGGCTGTCTAGGGAGTGAGTCACCACTACCTGGGCATAGCAGTGCAGATGCCAGTGTCAGTGGGCCAGCAGTGCCCCCAGGTGTGGTGAGGGGGCCACCCATGTGCCTGTGTCACCTGCCTAAGGCATGGGGAACCGGTACCCAGTGACCACGATGGTCATCCCCAAGGGAGGTTGTGGGCACAGGGGGAACACTGGTGACTGGTTTTGCCCTGCCCATGGTCACCTGCCTAGCTTGGCACTAGGGTAGGTGGGAACCTCTGGTGGTAGCCCCTTACCCCATGCCTATCACAGTGCCATGAGCTTTTGTAGGCACATGGCCACACTATGTCACCTGCGCTTCTATCTGGCAACATACGTTCCTGTGTGTCTCCACATTTGGGGTGACCCTGTAGTGGTGTGCCCCAGGGCTATGGGTGGTCAGCATATCATGCCGTGGCTGTGCCTCAAGCATGCTGCACCTGTTCCTGTCCCATGCTGTGCCAAGGCCCACATTGTGCCACTCAGGTACTGTGTGCCACTGGAAGGTTGCCACAGAGGATGGTGGCACATCACATGGCCAAGGTAGGCCTACCCATGGGTGGTGGATCCCTACTGTCCCACAGCCAAGATAAGGGCCACAGGATGCAGCGGGGGCAGGCAGCTGCCATGTGTGGTTGGCATAGTACCATGGTCACCTGTATGTCCCCAGTCCTGCCATTGTATGTGCTCTTTGCTGCTGGCCTCTCCAGTGCCACATGTGGTCAGTGGCATGCCCCAGTGTGGCTGCACCAGCCCATGGGACTGGCATGGAGTGGGAGCTGTGGGGCATCTGGTGGAAGGTTTTCCAGGGAACAGCCATGCACATCTCAGGCATCACCCACAGTGGCATCCACGGCACACTGTACCACCTCGGATATCATATCCATGGTATATGGCTCCACTGTCCACACATTGGCTGCTGTAGGGATGCTTGAGCAGTGCCCAGCTGAAATCCCGTTGTGGTCAACATCCCATGGTCCCTGTAGGGATAGGTAGACACACCTGGATACTGGCCACAGGGCCATGGGGTTCATCAGTGGAACCATTGCTGGTCTACCACATGTGTTGCACGGTGCATCCATGGCCATGCATTCCTCCTGTGTACAGGTCTACACTGTTTTACATGGTGTGCCATGTCTAGTCCATTGCAGGGGCTGGTCTACCATTTGCCCCAGATTGCACAGTGGCCTATGTCCTGTCAGGTGTTGCAGTCTGGGCGTACAGTAGACAGGACATGCTTTCTGATCTGGTGCACACCGGTGGCTTATGTTCCTTCCTTTCTGTCCATAGGTATGCAGTGGAGATAGGGCCTGCACTGATGGGCTGAGGAAGTAGAGAATGGGATAGCCTACTTAGGTACATTGTCCAGCAACAGCACCTCATGCTGTGAAGACTGAGGACATTGTGCGATGCTGTCACTGTGGTAGTGGTCATCGAACAGAAGACTGGACCCGGGAGCACATCCCACACCACTCCCAACTCCACTGACATCATGAGCCCCATTGTGACAGACCCTTGTTTTTTAACCCTGTTCTTCCTACCCTACCCCATATTGAATCCCTCCAGTGTTTGTCATCGCCATTTCCAGTTTTTTACAGACATGTTGCCATATGTTGTGAATAAGGTTTATTTTTTGTTTTACTGATGTAGCTGAGTGGTGTGTATTTGTCCTTGTTGCCCTGTCTTCCCACCCACCCACAGCCAATCTCTTCTGCTTCACTGTCACCACTGCTCTGCACAGAGCCGGACCTTCATGCTGCCCCTTTCATTGGCCGTACTCTCAGGTGTGCTCTGTGCAGTGCTGCGCCACTGCTGTACGCCGCTTGCCCTACACCCGTTTGCAATGTGCTGGTCACCCTATATTCAGACAGCATAACACCAGTGCTATCTCTGCGAATATAGCAGGCTGTGTGCCCGGTGCAAGCACAAACACCAGCACAATGCTATCTTTGCCCTTACATGAACTTGCTCCAGGTCTTTTATAAGAGAATGATTTGAACTCTCCTTAAAGCGCAAGTGTTTACTTCTAATCAATAGAAAACTGACTATTTTATTTATTGTATTTTGATGTGTTAGTAATTGCTTTCTGCTTTTATAGTAAAATAGTTGCTAGTACAGTAAAACAAGTGGGTTTTCACCTTTTCTATTCACACTGCTAGTAAAAAAGAATTCAATAGAATGCTGACATTGAGATGTCAGAAACTGCCAGCTACTTAGAAACCAATGTATTTCAATGAAAACTAAATGTTTTTTTCTATCTTTTTCAAAAGAAATACTTATTTCATCAACAAACTTTGCCTTTTATGTTTTGCGCGGTTGTGCATCACCTGAATGATTTTACATTTTTTAAAACAATAATTAGCTTCTCTTTTCTTCTTCTCAAATAAGTTCTGGTTATGAAGAAAATACTGCATACTAAATTAGAACAAAAGATCACATGTTATCAAAAATCACATATTTCTATTAACTATATAATATTTTGGTGATAGGAAGTGTTATTTCTCCATAACAATTTGAAAACAGGTTTACAATTTCCCATTGAAATACACTGCCAGCCTTGCCAGTAAACAGTTTCTGATGTCATCATACAAGGATTCCATTGGATTCTTTTTTCACTAGCAGTTGGCAAAAGACAAATAAAATGATGAAAAAGTAAGTAAAGAAGCAAATAAAAGCAAACCGATTTATTACAGACGCATCTAAAGGCCCCAGACTTCCATTCATTAACATATACATCCTTACTAAGCACTTGCTCTTTAAACATTCTGAAATATCGCCACCACTCAGCTTATTACGTAGATCTGCACAATTCCAAGACAGCATATCATTATGAAGATCTGCTGGAGATAGCTTACTGGATAATAATCCTGAAGACTATGCGTTCTGTACTGCTGCCATTTCCCTTTACAAGGATATACTATATCTGAATTGTGATTAATGTGTTGATATATACAGACGTCAGAGGACTCTAATCTGCAGTTCTTTTATTTAACTGCTGCTTGAAAATGATTTTCAGATTCTGTTGTGAAAGAAAAATTTAAATAACCTCATTGCCTTTATGAGCTGCAATTTTATTTATTTATTTAGTTAGTTTTTGTTGACCAGGTGGGGTGCACTAGGGAGACAGTTGCCTATTTTCAGGGAGGTTACAAAGCAGGAGATTACAAAGTCAGAAGAGAGAGGTTACCAATTCAATGGAATAGAATAATGCATAGTACACAGTAAACAGGGTTGAATAAATCTAACAAGTGACAAGCAGTACAGGGTTTCAGATTATGCATGATATCATTACAATGAGCATTCTAAGCAACAAGAGTCTGGAGAGGCAGGGACTTAATTACTGAGGTATAGGGGTGGTTTATGGGGAGAGGTGCAGACACGCAGTCTTAAGTACATAATAGTGAGGAGGGGGAGTAGGTCAAGGTAGGTAGGTATTTAGGGGCAAGCACATTTAGAATATTGAATCAGGAAGGAGCAGAATTAACTTCTAAAGGTGTCGGCCAATTGACAATGTCAAACAGAAGGTGGGATGTTATTCCATTGTTTAGGGGCAATAGAGAAGGTAAACTCTCCAAATTTAGTAAGCGAGCTTGTGGTGGATAGCTATTCAGAGTCTAAAGACCTGAGGGAGTAGGGATTAGTACAGGGTACTAGGTGAGAGACTAAGGAGTGGGGCCTCTGATTGAATAATGTGCTGTTGATGATTCTCCCAAGCAAAAAGTAAAATAGAGCTATAGAGGAAGGCCATCCCAACTTACTGTATAGAAGGTAGTAGTGAATGAAGTGATTACACACGAGAGCAAACTGGCAGATGTTATTATACCCTACTACCCATTTTCGCAGGAAGGTATTGGAGGAGTGGGCAAAGACTCATAGGCCATAGGTTAATTTTGGGAGGAGTAGACTGTGGGCTATAGTGATTCGTGCAGATTGGGAGAGATTAGGACTAGCCCAATATGCAATGCCTAGGTTGGAATTAACAATTTATAGTATATGGTTACCCTTTGCTATGTATAAAAATCAGCCTGCTCAAAATCCTTGTTAAGCACATTCTAAACCATTATGCGCATTCCAAAGTGTTGTTATGCGCATTCTGAACAGTTGTTATGCACAGTTTAAAGGTCATACACTTTTAAATTTCTCATTTATTCTACACCTAGCTACTTACTAGCCACCCAGTGCCCAAAGTCATGCCTTTTACCTTTCAAAAGTCTGGAAATTTGATTTTGATATGTGAGTGGAACAAAGAACTGGCAAGAATTTTTGTTTTCACTTCAGTGGGAGTCTGTCACTCTAGTGTAAAAAACCATATACTATAAAAAATAAAATATGGTCAACCACACACAACTTGGCATGTGTTTCCATCTCAGGGTTGAAATGGCAGTATGGACCTCTCGACCTTTGCTCTTGAGGTTCATATGCTGTCATCTCAACCCCTTGATGGAAACACAGCCTTGTTGTGCATGGTTGCCCATACATTATTCTCTGTTTCATATGGAGTGAACATGGAGGGAGAAATCCAGGGTTGGGTTAAGCATGACCCCAAGGTATTTGAAAGAAGTGACAATGTCTAATAGGGTACCATTCCCACAGACCACAGTTAGGGGAATATTTGTTTTTCAGCCAGTGAGGGGTTCCAAGCAGCATAGTCTGGGATTTAGTGTGGTTCATGAGAAGTTTGTTTTCGTTGAACCAGGATTGTACAGTTTTAAGGTCTGCTGTTAGGTAACTGCTGATATCAGTTATTTCAGTGGCATGGCAGAGGAACACTAGAGCATCCACATATAGAAGCGGAGTGGAGTACTTAAAGCAATGATTGATTGAGTTGATATGCAGTGAGAAGAGAAAAGGTCATAGGACTGAACCTAGGGGTACGCTGAGAGAGGTGGTGAGATAATCTGAGAAGGGGGAACCGACTCTGATGCACTGGCTCCTATTGGAAAGTTAGCTGGAGAACACGGAAGAACATGCTCCGAGATCCCTAAGGAACCTAACATATTTAGCAGAATGGGGTGGTTGACCACGTCAAAGGCTTTCATGAGATCAATAAATACTGCACCAGTGAAGTCATCACTGTCTAGTGAGAAATATATAGTGTTCCTTAGTGTGAGCAATGCTGTGGTAGTACTCTGACATTTACAGAAACCATGCTGGATGGGGCAGAGAAGGTCATGTTTCTCAAGGTGTACATTCAGTTGAGCTGCAACAATCTTCTCTAACACTTTAGTCAGGGCAGATAAATGGCTATGGGCCTATAATTAGATATGAGTGTCTAATTTCCCTTTTTGAAAACCAGCACAATGTTTGCCTTTTTCCAAAGGAGGAACAGTACCCATGGAGAGGGAGAGGTTAAAAATACAGGTTAAGGGGGCTGCCAGCTCCCAAGCTGCAAGTTTTAGTAATTTAACTTCAATTCCATCAGGTCTGGCAGATTTAGAATCAGGGATTTGTTTGAGTAGTTTTAAGACCTCATCCCTGCTTAGAGATGCAGCAAAGTTTTACTTTGTGGGCAAATTTCCCGTGAATCCATTAACTCTGCCTCCATGTGCCATTTCGTGAAGTTGCCACCTGCACTGGAAAATTTGTCAAAATCAGCACAGAATAACTAAGGACTTTATATTGCTTCAAGGATTTTCATAGTGCAAATTAAACTTAAAAAGCCCCAAATGAAGTATAACCCCCAAGCCACTTTTTAACAAGTTAACACACCCTCCATTAAAATCTGGAACACTGGTACCCACATACTGGCACACCATTTACCTTACAAAAGGATGGTACCACTCTTGGCGTTAGGATGTAGACCTGGTTCATTTGTTAGAGGAAGAGAGGGGTGGGGGTACAGACACCAAACAACATGAACCTTGTGTAAACATTACAACCCAGGCCCTGGGTGGAGGCAGCTAGGCATATGCTAGATCTAACCTGCTGAGGGGGCCCCAGTAAATCCACACAACCAGAAGCAATAATTGGAATTTCCAGAACAGTAACTGAGATTGTGCAGTGTGGCTTTGTTCAACAGATAGAAACTTAAACAGAAGTGGACCCCCCAAGTGCCGGTCTAAGCAGGACAGGTATATTTCACAAACTCTCATTTTATGCAGTACAGTTCATGAACACAAAGAAAAAACATCTTCACAATTTCCCAAATGGTGCATTTAATGGACACCTGGCCACACACCTGGCATTTTCCTTCCATGAGTGTCATTTAGTGAATCTAAACCACACTCAGAACCCTTTTCGAACATAGGACAAAGAAGTGAAACTCAGCCACATACCTTAAACTGCAACTTGGCCCTTGCTCAGATATGACTGGTGCCCTTTGCGAACCAGGAAGCCCTGCCTTCTAAGCACTTAGATGGCATTCCTCTCCCCCTTGGCCACAACCGACAGTCTCTGCCATTCTGTAGGATTACACCATTGAAACCTCCATTTCCCACTGAAATGCTAGAGGTCCCACACTTTAACTTTGTCACACACACTGGGGTGGCCACAGAACAAACTGCACTCATTTGGGTGAACAGTTTAACAGAACATTCACTCACTTGGGTGAACTAGGGGTGCTGACAGGTGCGATCCAGCCTTATCTATGGGCACACACACACCAGACTAATGATTCCCCTAAATTATGTGGAGACCTAGTCTCCTAGAACAGTACTCACAAATGGTTGTCCAATCCACTGGGCATGGAACAACATAAGAAAAAGGCATTCTCCTGGGTAACCAATCAAACAGTCTTTCAAAGTCCTTTCCAAGGCAGCTGAAACACAAACTCAGAATCTTCAGGGAATTTCCCCTTGAGTCCACTAAAAAGAATCAGTTCCTTCCACTTCACTGGGATTAGAAACCAGGAAATCCTGTTGCAGCACTGGTCTCTATCACTTCACTGGTAGCAGGAAATGACACTACACTAGGGTGAGAAATCCTGGGCCCTCACCTCAGAGCCCAACTGGCAGTCCTTCTGCCACTCTCACCTCCTTACTCAGGCTCTAACTCGCAACAACTACTGAGCATTCTAAGTTCCCCAGAGCAGCTGTCCACACAGTGTGGCTTATGCTGCTGCAAGAGTTCCAAATTACCTAATCATTCTTCCCTCAGGCTAGCTGAGTAAACAATGATGTTATTATGCAAGAAGCCCCTAATGAGCTCCCTACCGGCTGCCTGCTACCTTCCTAACAATAATACTGATAGAATTCTAGTAACCCCAGGGGACTGGGTGGTTACACTCACCCCTGCCAGGCAAATGACTGTCCATAGTCATACCTTCACCTGGCACCAGGCCATCCTATTGCTGATGTTCCGTATGGAGACGGTTGCTCAAGTCCTCCCCTACCATGTGCCAGGCACAGGCAGGCAACACCAAAGGATAGAGGTCCACTAAAGAAACTTCAGCTCCTATCCTACTACTGTACTATCTATGGATTCTCAGTGGCTCCAAGAAACTGCCTGAAGCATGTCCTGTCACAGTATTGATGACCCCTACTGTGAATCAGGACCACCAACCTGCCTTCCCCCCTAACCCTCTAGGGAAAATCTGTTTGACCTATGCTACCTGCCAGGTGCCCAAACCCAAAAGCCATTTTACTCCAAACCACCTGTAAGATGAGAAAGGTTAGACATTGTACTACACAGTTACACAAGCCTAACAACTTTACACAAAGGAGGACTCTGATGAGTCCCACAAATCCTCTTCAGGTCTTCTTGTCTTCTTTCAGGAACACTTGCAAAAGAAAACACTATAAAAACACATTTCTGCACACAACTACAATCTGTAAAGCCAAAAACAGTGACCAAAGCCCTCCCACTGAATATTGCACAAGCCCAAAAGCATTTTTTTTTTAAATAATTTTCTAAAAAAGTACAAAAATAGATAACATAAAAACATTTGCAACTCATTTGGGGTGGGGGGGTCCCTGCAATGTCTGGATCTAGGGAAGAGTCCAGAGTGCCAAGGCACTACAACAAGAGTCTCTCCTAGGCCGCAGCCTGCTGAAGCACAGTTCTGGAACAGGCACAAGGCCTGCTAGCACTGCAGTCTAGATGGACAGTCTGTTGGTTGTTAAAGTTCCAAGAATATCTTCAATTGCAGGTAAACAGTCAAATTAAAAATAAAAAAGGTCTCTTATCAGTTCTAGGTGACAAAAAGATGTCAACATCACCTCTCTGGACCTGCAGCCTGGAAATCTTCAGCTGCTGGGTAGGCAAAATCGTCGGATCTGATGCTTACATGACCTCCTACTGGACCCAGACTGGAAATCTTCTCCGAATTGCTGGGCTGATGAACCTGGATATTACCACAGATGAACCTGGATGCTGCTGGAGCCGAACCTGGATGTTGCTGCAGATGAACCTGTATCATTTAAAGAAAAACACCTCCATCCTGGGTTGCTGCCTCTTCAGTGGCAGATGGCTGAGCTGGCAATGGCTGCATTCACTTTTGGCAAGCTGGCACAATTTCAGGAATGGCACAAATTTATGGGGTAGTACCATTCAGGATCTAGGGCATAAACTGTCACCCCATCTGGATGAACCATGGGAACATTGTAGAATGTCTCTTGGCCAACTTTGTCCACTACTCTCACAGAGCTAGGTCCTGTCACGCTTCCAGAATTGCAGTCTCTCATTACACACTTTAATTTGGACCCATTTGTTTATTCCAAGGTGCAGGTTGGCAAAAGCTTCCTCCCACAACCAGGCCTGCCTGTCTTTCTCAATTTCTTCCCATATCTTCCGAGGGTAGAAAAAGTACAATTTTCCACACCTGGCCTCAGCTCATCTATGCATAATTCTCTCTTCCTTGCTGCTTTTAACTAACTCCAGTCCAAAGGCACAGCTTGGGGGTGGCCAGTCCTGGTTGAGCCAGTCATGAGCACTTAGTGCAGAGCAAAAGCAGTCCACCTCTGCACTCAAGGGCACATTTCTTGAGCCTTCCTCCATGCGGACATCGGGAGGCTCCATGGAAGCCAAGGCCAATGGCAACTCACAGGGTCCCACTGAAGCCATTGCTTCTTCTTCTTCCTCTTCCCCACATTCTACCCAGGAGTTGGCGACTGCACCAACCCCCAAAATTGTGCACTTTCCACTGTCCTTGGAGGCACTGGCCTCCCAACGACACGTTTCCTCTACCTCAGATACTTGCACGAGGCTTGGACTTGGGCCTTCCACTCACTGATCTACTGAACCTGCACTGGAAGTGTCCAACTCCACCCTCCGCGGCGTGGAACACTTATCTTCTTCTGGGCCTTGCAAAGCACTGACACAAACAATGTCCAAGAACTCCTTTACAAACTTTGTGGGGTCTCTCTCACTGCACCCAGACTGTCACTGTTGTTCCGATTCTACAGGGTCCTCTGTCTGTGTCCAAGCTGGAGCTAAATGGGTGCATTTCACTTTGGCTACCCTTGTGCCACATGACATGCTCATCCCAAATTGCGTTCTACAGTCTGTGCAATGTGGAATTGGTAAAAATCTCTTCCTGGCTTTATGCATACTACACTCACATTAACTGGATAGTTTGGCAAATCCACCTCGGTGGGTACTGATGAACAGTCATACAATTTCTCAGAATGGGCTAGTTGTTGTTCTTGTTGGGCTACCCACGCCCTGGCATGTAGCAGGTAGTGAGGGGGTTGCTATACCATGTTCTATAGATTAAGCACACAAGTCCCCAAATTACTATTTTTGCAAGCACTCTGAGATTTGGTTTTAACACACTGGAACAAGTTTACCAACAGGCTGCCTGGCTGCTGCAATTGTATTCCACAACTTAGCAAGAAACCATTTTAAACTTTGTTTCGGGTTTGAAAACACTGGTTTAAAATGACGCTGCATTGTTTACATTGCTGGCTACACTCCAGCATGACGACTGTAGCTTTGCATCACACTCAGTTAAAAATTGCTAGAATTCTGTCTGGATCTTTTACATTTCAACTAATTTTCTCAAGCACAAGTTCACTTTACTTTTTCTCAATCCATTACTTTACTAGCACTAGGACCAGAGGGATCGTTTGTCTTAAAGTTCACTTTCTTTGAAAACAGCACTTTCAAACACAAAGTCCAAGATTTAACAGTTCACAAACTCTCTCTTTCAGTACTTTTGCTGCATTTGCTCTAGTTCTTACATAGTTTTCTGACCTCAGCACCACATTCATTTTCTTTTGAACAGGGTACTTATAGGCAGTAGGTGGTTTTTACTGTCAATGGAATACAGCCTGCTACTGACTCAAGGAAGGCCTCTGGGGTGAAATGGACTTGAGGTCCTACCGATTGTTGCTATGATTGCCTCGATCACTCTCCATTTGGTCGGAATACGGGTTGAGCCCGGTTTAACTGCAAAAAAGTTAGAAAAACTAATGCTATAGAAGCTCTTCTGCTGTAAGCGATTCCTCCTTCCTGCTGCACGAACTACACACTGCACACACACTGCAGGCTACTCCTCCATGAATGTTCCACAATGCTGAGACTCAGGCAAGGGCGGGGCTTAGGTGCACTGGGACTAATGACACAACTCCATGCAAATGAGCACTCTGTCTCGCTCAGCCACACTCCTGCATGGCAATCATCGTAAGGGCAAACTTTAAACTGCAAAGTTTGAAATTTCAGCGGGGCAAGCATTTTAAGGCATTTTCACTCAGTACTTGGTGCATTTTCCTTAGCGACTCCCCCAGTTTTCACTGTACACACTTGAAACTTTCTGAGCACTTAGAAAACACTGTCTTCTAAGTCCGCAAATACTTTTCTCTGGACATTTTCAACTTTTAACAGTTTTTAAGCACCTTTACTACAAGGAAGGGCAATTATTTATCAGTCCACAATTTCAAAGCAAACACACAAGCATCAAATTCTTCCTCTTTCTTTTCCACAGAAACTCAGGCAGCAATAGACTTTCAGGTGGCCTTTTCCTTGACACAACTTTGCTTTCTGGTATATGATCTTCTGTTTGGGTACACCACCACCAGACAGAAAGATCCTAGACATACCCTCAGCTTGTCTCTCACCCCAAAACATATTTCGTTTGGACAAGCCACACAATCTTTGTACCTCTTTCTCAAATTAAATATCCCAAGACGAGCCCCCATTTTTTGTAAACCCCAGGCCACTTTTTAACAAGTTAGCACCCCCCCATTACAATCTGAAATACTGGTACCCACATACTGGCATACCATTTACTTTAAAAAAGGATGGTACCACCCTTGGTGTTAGGATGAACTGTATACCTGGCTCATTTTCTACAGGAAGGGAGGGATGGGGGTACAGAAACAAAACAACATGAACCTTGAGTAAACATTACAACCCAAGTCCTGGGTGGAGGCAGATAGTCATATGCTAGATCTAACCTGCTGAGGGAGCCCCAGTAAATCCACACAACCAGAAGCAATAATCAGAATATCCAGAACAGTAACTGGGATTGTGCAGTGTGGCTTTTTACAACAGATAGAAACTTAAAGCAGAAGTGGACCCCCAAGGGTTGGTCTAGGCAGGACAGGTACATTTCACAGACTCTCCTTGCATGCAGTACAGTTCATGAATACACAGAAAAAACAACTTCTTCCCAATTTCCCAAATGGCGCATTTAGTGGACACCTGACCATGCACCAAAACATTTTCCTCCCATGAGTGTCATTTAGTGAATCTAAGCCACACACTCAGAACTCCTCTTTGAACATAGGTGCAAATAAGTGAAACTCAGCCACACACCTTAACCTGCAGCTTGGCCCTTGCTCAGGTATAACTGATGCCCTTTACGAACCAGGAAGCCCTGCCTTGTAAGCACTTAGATGCTGTTCCTCCCACCCTTGGCCCCAACTGACAGTGTCTGCCATTCTTCAGGGTTACACCACTGAAACCTCTATTTCCCACTGAATTGCTAGAGGTCCGACACTAACTTCGTCATACTCTGGGGTGATCACAGAACAAACTACACTCACTTGGGTGTACAGTTTAACGGAACATTCACACACTTGGGTGAACTAGAGGGACTGACAGGTGTGATCCAGCCTTATCTATGGGCACACACACCCCAGACCAGGGCCACTGGAAAATTGTACACACAATTTTTTTGAGGAATCCACAATTTTCACCATTCTCCGCAAAAACTGACATGTTCCACAATTTCTTGCATTTTTTTAGTTTTTATATGAATTGTGTAAAAAGTATTAACATTTTTAATAAAATACTCTAAATATATTGACAATTTTGTAGGCAGACTTGGGTTTGGCCGAAACAATGCAGTGTAAGGTAGAGCAAGGGTTTTATGTGACACTGATTTCTTTTGAATCTTTGTCTTGTTTGGTTTCAAAATCCACTGGCCAAGCATAAGTACACTTAAACACTTAACATTTGTTTTGTTTTGAAGCAGTCTATCAGAAAACTTCTTGTTGACACAGAGACTGAAACAAAAGATGGGAGAAAAGCTTCAAATTATCCCATTCACTTAAATGGGGTGCTAACTATGAAGCCTTTTTGTAAGTGGCAGGGCAAGTTATTCCTTGTGAGCATACTTTCATTCAGACTAGTTTTGATTCAAACAGCTGAGGATTTTTGGATGACCCTGCTGATTTTAAACTTGAATACGCTAACTGGTAACAATGATCTCACTCTTAGCAACCTACCCCCTAGATGCTCACATGCAAAGACTACAATAAAAACCTGACTAAAGTCTAAAAACAAGCTTATAAAACACAAAATGTATCTGAACATTTATCTTTAACTAAACAAAATCATTGCAGCCAGAGTAAAACAAAGGTAAATTACAGGGTACCCTGACTACTGTATGATGCAGTAAAAATATATTGGTATTTTTTTTTATATTTTTTGGTAACCATGTAAGGCCCACTAGGCACAAGTGCCTGTTTTCATGTACAACCCAGGAGCATTGAGGAGGTTACATGACTAGCACAGAATCACATGTCAGTGGATGTTGTGGGAATCAAACCCAGGTCTGCTAGATGTTGTCAGCTCATTCACAGTTTGTTACTATTACCTATAGATCATACTGCCAGCCCCAATAACCTCCAGATTTAATGTTTAAATATGTGATTTCAAAAATAGTGTACAGTACCTACAGTACAAATTATGACCGTTAAACACTTTAATAACATTTTACTAAAACTCAATTATTTACCACTCTGTCTGCTTATTTTTTCTTGTACCAAAGTGGGTGAATAGATGGCAGAGCACTGTAAACAGCTGTTGATTAGGCTTCTTTATTCTGCAGCCAGAAACAAGCAAAAAAATATTTCTTATGGCTTTATTTAATATTTATTTACTGTGGCTCACTTTATAGAATCTATTTAGCACTGTATGAGGAAGATGCTTTTACATTTTGGAAGATAGGCAACGCTTATGGTAGCTTATCAGTTTAGTATTCTTATTAGGAACATAAACTTTTCTTTATGTTTTAAACATATTCAGGTGTCAGTGTATTCATTTAGCAATTTATACTGAGTAATATATGCTGCAGAAATCAATAAAAGATTTATTGTTAAGCACTCAGGGTCTATAGTAGAACCCCCACAATTTCCCCACAATTTTGGGTAACCTTTTCCACAATTTTCCAGTGGCCCTGCCCCAGACCAATGATTCCCCTAAATTATGTGGAGATCTAGGGCAGGATTCTAAAAGCATTTTGGGACTTTGAAATTGCCGCAGCTGCGGAGCGGCCAATCCACAGCCACAGCAGTTGCGGAGGGCGTTATGGTGGGTCCCACTGTCCATAGCAGCCTCCCACAGCTGCAGTGCTGTCCCTGGCAACAGCACCCGCAAGCTGCCGTATTCCGTAGAGCTGGTCATACTCCGGCTCCACCTTAGTGAATACCTGCAGCTACGGATGACCTGCGGTTTCGCAAGTGGCAACCCACTAGCGCCAAGGTTTTCCTGCAGCTGCAGGACCTTCCCCGATGTTCTTGAATCCTGACCTTAGTCTCCTAGAACAGTACTCACAAATGGTTGTCCCATCCATTGGACATGGAACAACAATAGAAAAAGGCATTCTCCTGGGTAGCAGATCAAACATTCTCTCAAAGTCCTTTCCAAGACAGCTGAAACACACACAGAACCTTCAGGGGATTGCTCCTTGAATCCACTGAGAAGAAGCAGTTCCTTTCACTTCACTGGGGGTAGAAATCAGAAAATCCTGCTGTAGCACTGGTCTCCACCACTTCACTGAAAGCTGGAAATGACACTCCACCAGGGTGAGAAATCCTGGGCCCTCACCTCAGAGCCCAACTGGCAGTCCTTCTGCCACTCTCACCTCCTAAATCAAGCTCTAACTTACAACTGCTGAGCATTCTAATTAAGCTCCCCAGAGCAACTGTCCACATAGTGTGGCTTATGCTGCTGTGAGAGTTCTGAAAGACCTAATCATTCTTCTATAAGGCTAGCTGAATAAACAATTATGTCATTATATAAGAAGCCCCTAATGAGCTCCCTACCAGCTGCCTGCTACCTTCCTAACAATAATACTGATAGAATTCTAGTAACCCCAGGGGACTGAGTGGTTACACAAGAAGAGGTTTGACATAATTGCATTCCCACCAATTGCATTAGCCCAGCTGTACTTCCCTCTCTGGTGTCTAGTAGTCCCCCATTTTGCAACTGGCCAGCAATCAGTGGGGGGGCACTAGACACCAGGGATGGACACTCAGGGGGATTTAATTTTTCATATTGGGCCAGCGATTGGCCGATGGGGTGGGACCACTAGACACCAGGGATAAACACTAAAGTCAGGGCTGGCACCCGGTGATTGGGCTGGAGATTTAGTTTTTCATATTGGGCCAGTGATCAGCCAGGGCTGGTGGGGATCAGCGTGGGGGGATGCACTAGTATAAAAGAACTCCTCTAAATGCAGAGTTTGAACTGTGGCAGTGGAGTTGCCAAACCCCACATTTTTCTGATTTTTTTTGGGGGGGGTGAAGCTGGGTTTTGCACACCCAATCCACTCCACAAAGTGGGGAGAATCCGCAAAATATTTTGCAGAGCAAATTTTCCCCACTTCACACATCTCTATCTCTGCTGACTTGCTTTAAAAGGAAAGGGGAAGCAGGTTAACAGGAGGGATTGGGAGAGGGTTTGAGGTGTTCAAGTGGGTATTTAGTGCATCAGTGAGAGGGTAGAGATCAGAGAAGTGTTTATTGAAAACATTTGATATGGTTTAGAGGTTATTATGGTTGACACTGTCAATTTCAAAGTCTGCTGGGGTGGAGGGGTTAGAGTACCTGAGAGACTGTTTGAGGTGCTTCCAGTAATGCTGTGGATTTCTATCTGAGGAGGTTAGTTGGGTTTGAAAGCATCTACTTTTGCTCTGCTAGATAGCTTGCTTACATTTATTATGCAGGTACCTGTATGAGGCCCAGTCTGCACTGGAGTTAGAAGCTTTGAAGGAGGCCTATTGTCTGTCATGTACTTGAAGTAGAGATAAGAGAGGGCAAGTGAGACATTTTGTTTTTTGACCTTGGACTCTCCTAGAGGTGAGAGGATCATGCTTGTTCTGGAGCAATTGCATAGTAGTATTAAAAAAGGATACTACAAGGTCAATGTCAGTGGTTGTCCAAAGATAAGTCCAGTCTTGGTTGTCCAGCTCAGACCAAAATTGTGCAGGGTCAAGGAATGAGTAGTTATGGAAGTGGATAATTTGAGGTGGGGAATTTGGAAATCTAGCATGCCAGACACATTACACTGGTGAATGGTCTCTTAAGGAGTCCGGGAGGATTCCAGCAGAAGAGATTTTATCAGGGTCAGGAGCAAGAATCCAGCTGATAAGCGTGGCAGTAAGGGCACTGTCTGAGAGTCTGGTAGGTTAGGAGATTAGTTGTATGAGTAGTAACTTGCTAAGTGTTAGTTCTGTGGGTGTGTTAGTATGGTGAAGCCAGTTGATGTTAAAGTCACCAAAGATTACGTAGTTGTTGCCACTTGTATAGGGACCAATAGTGTCAGTGAGAGTGGAGAGTCCATACAGGCTGGTGGCAAGTCAACACAGAAAATGCGTAGCTTATTGGAGTTGCTTAAGAACTGAGGACCATGGCACAGTTCAAGTGACATGGTTGTTTTGGTGTGGCGAGGGGGTAGGGGTAGTGAGGTTGAGGTGATCTTTGAAATAGATTATGGTGCCGCCACCATGTTTGTGAGAAAGTCTGTTATGCCTTATAAAACTATAGCCAGTGATGTTGCAAAGGTGGTTAGGTCTGGAAGGTTTGAGCCAGGATTCAGAAAAACATAGTACATTGGGTTGGCAGTGGGAGATCCAAACAGTTAGTTCAGCTAGATTGTGCATCAGGCTTCTAATATTAAGGTGTACTATCTTTAAGCTCTTCATCTCATGCCAAGGCAGGGATGAGAAAGTGGGGATAGTGGGATGGTGGGTCCTGGGTTGGGTTCCACGTCACTGGTGACAAGCAACAGTAGGAACATCCAGAGGGACAGGGCAATTAGTTAAAGGCATTTGAATGGCTTTATGCATATAGGAGGGCACCAGTGGATACTCATGAGGAGATGAGACAGTGGGAGCCAAGTTTTGGGGGCGCAGAAGACTAGTCTGAATAAGGGCTGTTGGGAGTGCACTAGGGAGTTTGACATGGAGAAGTCCCTCAGGGAGGATTTTCCCTGTTGTCCCTTCTACAACATATGATTTTTGACAAACTGAAGAGGGGCATGTGCTATTTACTAGAACCATCTTCCTCTGTGTCTAATGGGGCACTATTATTCAACACACTATATGACTGGCATAATTTTCAGGAATGTTCTCCTGAGTGGGGCCATCACTGGAAGCTACAAACTGAGGTTCATCATTAAAAGGGAATGTGTAGCTCAAGTAAAGGTCTGCAAAAAACAAAACGAAGGCTAAAAGAAAATAAGCAGACTAGGTGGGCCTGTCAGCCATTATCTGCCATCACATTCTATGTTTCTATGTTTAAGATTAAAAGCAGTCTTCCCAGATAACAAACTAGCAGAACCAGCCTCAATTTTCATATTGATTTGCATATACTGTACATCCCATGATGCTCTGTATTATGGAGGTATGTGTAATTTTGTATTTCTTTTAAACTTGGCTTTGTTGCCAGTGCCTTTTGGGTAACCATTTCCTCAGAGCTTTTGTGTTGAGGGTCTTTGTATTTTTAGTTTGCATTCTTATTTTGGGCCCACCATGACACTAACCCATAAGACCACATAAGGGCTGGTTCATCTTTCCATTGGGGTGAGATACAGATAAAACACACTGTTATGTCCTGCATAGGATGAGACACATCTTTGTTTTCTGTTCTCTGCCTTTGCAGATTGTGTGAGGAGTGCTTTAGTACCATGTTTTCTGCTTAAAACAGAACCGGAACAAATTGTTGTGGTGATTTGTATATACATCCCATGATGGTTTGCATTATGGAGGTATGTGTTTTTGGATTTCTTTAAAGCTGGGATTGGTTGTTAATGCTCTTTTTATGTTTGCTTGCACGCAAGTGCAAGAAACATAGTGCCATCATCCGAGTTTTCGGAGGTGTGGCAACCTTCTTCCAATTCAGTCAGTATGTTTGCAGGCGCGGCCGCAGTTCTCCAATGCCTGCTGGAGCTGTCTATGACAGCAGTCCAAAATGCAGTGGCGTACAGTTGAAAGGGGGAGCTACGCTCCAGTGAGCAGTGATAAGATATTGCCTACTCATGCGCGCTCCCCCTACACACACAAACGCACGCATACTGCGTGCTGGCCCCCCCCATGCACACACTGTGTAGCCGATGGGGGTGCCAAATCCCTGTCAGCTGTGCTGTGCCCCCAAAACAGTAGCTTTATATGCCACGCTGTGTCACCCCAGCTGCGGGCAACATATGTCATCACGACAGGGTGCCCAATCCCCATCGGCTCCACACCCCCACCAGTTGTACCGTGCCACGCTGGAGCCCACCCCAGCGTGGCAAATGTCCCGTCATTTAATATAAAAAACCTGCAACTGAAAAACGGTCCTCGCTGTCTCTGCCCCTCACCCGCCTCACCCACTGTGCACCCACCTCCCCACACCCCTCACCCCATACTTACCTCCAGACTCCAGCACGATGATCTTCGGTGGACCGGGAACACGTCTGCACTCTTCAAAGCCGACCGTGAACTGAGGAAATGCCGGTAAGCTGTATAATGGGATAGATAGGGGTTTTTCAACTTTGCTGCATATCTCAGGCATTTTTTGGAATTTTTGGACCAAATTTTCAACATGGGGTTTTTGGGACCCCTTCTCATGAGTGCTCTCACTGTCATGGCATTAATCAGGCCCGAAGGGTGATTTCGCAGTCACTGCGTGAAATCACCTTGGGACTGAGTAACGAAACAACACTGCCAGTGTTCATAAGGTGGGCTCTCAAAAGCCTATGTTGAAAATTTGGTGGAAAATTCCTAAACATGACTATTTTTTGCTGCTGCATTGCGCAGTTCCTTGCACGCCAAGTCACCAATTTTCAATATTTTCTTACCCAGATTTTCAGTACTGCCATTTTACCACACCTCCTTATGAACAGTACAGCTGTCATTTTCACATCTTGCCCAAAACATGTTTCCTCACTTCATGTAGCGCATACAATGGCGAAGAGTCGGTGTGCGAAATCAATGTCTGGGACATTAAGAAAATCACAGTGGTGGCACTGTTCATGAGCAGAGGTCTTAAATGGCTATGTTGAAAATTTGGTGAAAAAATTCCTAAAAATGACTGTTTTACAAGCGTGCGCTGCGCAGTTCCTACGCACGCTCGTAAGTTTATGAATTTTCTATATTTTCACTCCAGATTTTCACATTGCCATTTTATTACACTTCCTTATGAACAGTACAGCTGCCATTTTCACATGTCACCCCAAATGTTTCCTTACACATGTAGCGCACAATGGTGCAGTCGGTGTGCGAAAGCAATGTTTGGGACAGAGTAAGAAAATCACAGTGACACTGTTCATGAGCAGAGGTCTTAAAATGGCTGTGTTGAAAATTTGGTGACAAAAGTCCATGAAGTGACTGTGTTACGAGTGAGCATTGCGCAGTTTCCACGCACCCTCGTAAGTTCATGACTTTGTAATATTTTCAGTCCGGATTTTCACCAGTGGCATTTTTTCACACTTCCTCATGAACAGTACAGCTATCATTTTTCACAACATCGCCGAAATGTGTTTTCATACTTTCAGCGCAGAGATGCGTGGTCACTGTGGGAAATCATTGTTCGAGACAGATAAAATCACAGTGACACTGTTCATGATCGGAGGTCCCAAAATGCCTGTGTTGACAATCTGCTGTAAAAAATCCCCAAACTAATTACATTACGGGTGTGCGTTGCACAGTTTCTATGGACGCTTGTGACTTCACCAGTTTTTTTAATATTTTTACTGCAGATTTGCAACATTGCCATTTTTTACACCTCCCCATGAACAGTACAGCTGTCATTTTTCACATCCTGTTTGAATGTGTTTTTGCACCTGTGGTGCTAAATGCCGTAGTCACTGTGCATAAGCAGCTTTTGGCTAACAAACTGATATTGCCACTGTTCATGAGGTGGGGGTCACAAAAAAAACATGTTGAAAATTTGGAGTGAAAATACCAACGAATGCCTGAGGTGTTAGGGTTTCCAACCATAACACCCCACCCTGTAGAGAATGACAGACATCAGGGGTGTGACTTGGGATTCTTGCCTGTAATGCTCATACCATTCCACACCCTGCAGCCAGTGAGAGGCATCGGGTATGCCTTGAACTCTTCGGCCCCAAAGTTCACCCTATTCTCCTATACCGCACCCATCTCACCGTATTTCTTGATGGAATGGGGTGCGCATAACGGCCAAAGACCCCAAGGCACACCGTGACACTTGTTAGTGTCTGTAGGGTAGGGTGTGGTGAAATGGCATGGCCGTTATGCCTGACGACCCAAAGGCACACCCCAATGCCTGTCACTCTCTGCAGGGCGATGGTGGGGTTGGCTTCAGTTCAGTACTTTACTGCCATTTCTATTATGCAGCTCTGTAACTTCTACACTACCAATGCCAATGCCAGCAAGCAAACATTCGGCATTAACAATTGCTTGTTGGGTAATGACACAGTCCAAATGGGAAGCTGCAATCAGCAAACTCAACCCGGTGCTCACTGCTGTGGGTGGCCAGCCCGGTATGACTAAGACAAAAACCAAATTGTGCAGCGGCACTTGAGACCTGAATAAATATCCAACAACAAGGTAAAGTTTCAAAGATTTATTATTCTGTTGCAAAAAATGAGGTCTACAGCAATGGTCCTGATCACCCAGTACTTTGACTCCTCGTGAGTCTTCCTCAGGGATGCCTTTTTGGGTAACCCTTGCTTCAGTACTTTTGTGCTTAGGTTCATTGTCTTTCTGTGTTTCCAAACTGACACATTATTATCATGAGTAGCATCAGCATTACAATTAATAATAATATTAACCCATTGTTACCGGTAGCGCCATATGGGGTCGGAACCATCCATTGCTTAAGCCGACCAAAAATGGCCACACAAGATAGAGTGAAGAATAAGTAGATTTACTTAGCCACTAGTCCAGGACAAGCACTAAATTTAAATATTTCTTGATCCCAGTGCTAGCCTTTAGGCCAGACTGCCTCTTTTTATTAGTAGTCTGCTTGCACATCACTGTTTAAATTGGTTTTTAATCAACAAGCTAATATGCAAAGCAATTCATCTCATTTGTTTCTTCAGTAGCATGCATTTTGTTAAAATGAAGAATCATTACTGTTAACTGGGAAGCAAATATTTATTGTTGCATGACCAGACCAAATCTCCCATTTATTTGGACTCAATCTACATTTCTATAGGAGCACTGCAATTCATTTTACTTTTAGTATGTATTAAATAGCAATATGATATAATTATATAGTGCTTCTTATTATGAAATATTTTTAATTATTTTCCCTTTTTCTTATGATATTGTATGTCATCTAAAAATCTATATTTATTTATTTATTTTATTTATTTATTAGATCATCGGTTTACAGACCTTTGAGTCAAAGACTCATTTACAAAGGTACCTCATCAAGAGAGCAATACATCACAGCTAACAAAACAGTACAATGCATAACGCTTAGATTAAAAAAGCAACCAGTGTTACAGGCATTCACTGGGGGTACAAGCTTGGTAATAGGTAGATCACAGTAGTCATAATATAGGTACATGAGTACCATGTCAGGTAGCAACCAGAGATATTTTATTACATTAGTCAGCAGATGTTGCCCGAGACCCCAGGCATAGACAGCAAAAGTAGACAGGGCAGACCCAGCCTAGGGGTGAGGGTAAGAGGCAGGTGGGGGATTATGTGCAGTTGCAGCAGCGAGTGCTTGTCAGATGGCTTCTGAAGGAGACCTTGAAAGGACCAAGCTTAGTGGAGTCAGCTATGTTGGCTGGGAGGGAATTGAACCAGGAGAGAGCCTGATAAAATATAAAAAGTTAAAAAATAGCTGGCCCGGTGGCACTGAGGGTTGAGGCGCTGGACGCCACACCTCGCTCCACATCGGTCACCAAGGTTCGGGAACGAGCCCGGGTCATCGGGGGTTGGCAGGGGAGGACTAGGATCGAGCATCCAATGACAGCTCTCCTAGTCCTGGGGTAAAGGGGTGAGTACACGTCACACTCTGGAGGTCCCTGGGGATGCCTGGAGGAATTGCAGTGGTGTGGGAGTTCTGTGGGGGGGGGAACACAGTAGATGTCTGCACGCTAGTGCGCAGACGTCATTGCACATCCATGCTCCCATTGGGAGAAAAGGGGAAAAGCAGCATGGTCTGTGGTAGCTTGATGGCCGCTCGCTTCACCGGCTGACAATGCCTGAAATAGGCGTGTGCTGGTAGTGGATCCTCGCCAGGCGCATGAGCTGAAGGAGGAGCCCCTCTCGACAGTCATAGTTGCCTATGCCAGCTGGGCACATCGGCTTCAGGGTCAGAGGTGAAGGTTGGAGCGGTGGCTGGACATATGGCAGGACTGTGGCTGCAGGTGAGAAAAATAGAGTGCTGATAAAAAAATTAAAAGTTAAAAAATAATCTGGAGCCTAATACACTGTTGCAACATGTGGTGATGCAATATTGGGGTACACCAGGTGTCCCTATTGTGCCAACACACCTTAAGCTATCCACAAAGTCTGCAAGCTTTGAGCAGGGGGTAGAGTAATCCTTGTGTCAGTGCTACTCAGTTTCTTATGCAAATGCACATTGCAGATGTTAGGTGGCACAAATGGGTTTCCACACCCATCTTTGTAACCCCTTTGCACCACCTAATTATGGCTATGTATCAGGTTCCTCATGTATTTTGGGACAGCATTCTCACATATTATTATCATTTGTTCTTTCTAAATTACCAGACTAGATCAACAACTACAAGGATGTGCATACCCATAATGCTTTGCATTGTGTTTGAAGCTTTAGCATGTATGTGTGTGGTTTGGTAGGATTTACACAAACAAAACAAATTTAAACTTGTATGTCTTCTTGTATCTTTTATGCATCCTGCACACTGTTCTTTCTTTCAGAGTGCTTCCCTGGTATGCTACATTTGAGAGTACTAGATGCTGGATATGGTCGCTACTCAACTGGTTGGGTCAGTGAGGGTGTGACTGTACTCATTAGAATTGCTATGGCTGTCTATTGGATGTGTCAGTAATCAAGCAAACTGATGCTCCCTATGGCCTTTTGTTGGACTGTCAGACAGCAAATCAGCCAATGCTCACTACAGCCCTTTGTTGGCCATTTGTTGGTCCAACCCCACAATGCTTGCTTCAGTTTCTGTTGAGCTGTCATTATTCAAACAAGCAGATGCTCACTGTGGCCTTCTGGTGGTCTCTCTGCAATCAAACGGTTCTTTGTTCTGTCAGTGATCAAACAAGCCAGTGCTTACTGCAGTTCTCTTTTGGTCTGTCAGTAATGCTTGCTGCTGGTTCCTATCATGAATCATATCACAACCACATCACCACACCTTCAGGGATGCAAACGCATTCTCAATAATATTTACTGCTTCAGCTCCACGCTGCCATGGATCAACATACAGTTGAAAGTCTTCGTGAGTGCCTGTGTGTGTGAAATGGGTATGGGACAGTGAGTGGAAATGAACCACTGCTAGCTAGTGTTCAGGTGTACAAAGTAGGAAGGGGGTGAGGTACGCCATCAAGCTGGCACAGCAAGTAGCAGTGTCATGTGCTGTGTTGGCCACTTATACATGGTGGTGATGTGGTGGTGATGTTTTCATTTAAGGAACAGGTTCCTATCATCAGTGATCAAACATGCCAGTGCTCACTACAGCTCTTTGTTGTGCTGTCAGTGATCAGACAATCTGATGCTTACTACTGTTCCCTAATGGGCCATCAGTGAACAAACAACCTGATGCTCACTACAGAATTTGTTTGACTATCACTGATCAAACAAGCCAATGCTTACTACGGCCTTACTATCCAGGAGCTGAAGTGGAGGTAACCAATAAAGAAAGCTTTGAGGACTTTGAAGAAAATATGAAAGTGAAGATTACAAAGCTACTGCTAAATATTATGTGTGCAAAATGTGGAACCTGACCAAAGGATGAATGAAACAATTTTAGAAAAAAAAGAGAAATAAATCTTTGTAATACTGTAGACATTCAGTTTTTTGTAGTTGCAGCATTGGTACACCATGAAAGGATAGGAGTAATGGAGCTCAACCTAAGTACATGTCTTAAAGAGGCAGTCCCCTCAACCTGTTTTCTGTATACCTGTGTAGTTTGTAGGCATTAACAATGATTCCCTCTCTTCCATCCCCCTAATTTCATCCTAATTTAAATATAAATGAGGTTGCTTGACTCTGTCCTACCCTGGGGTAAAAACCTGTTTTACTCCATTACAAAGATCAAGACCCCACTCATTCAAGGCATTATGGGAGCTGATGTGTACCTACACAAAGCGAGCAGAAGTTATAATCTCAGTCAGTTCTGTTACATGTCTTGTGAAGTCCCTGCTGGTCAGCACGAGACAAGAACATGGGGACTTCAGAGGACAGCAACAGCACTGTGACTGATACAGTATAACTACTGTAGGCTTTAGCAATAAAACATCATAACATTTCAGGACACTGGATCATGACCTTTGCAATGGAGACAAGCAGGTTTTCACACCAGACTTTTAATTGATGAAATCAGGAAGGTATGATAGAGGTAATCACTGTTGATGCTTATAAACTGCACAGGTAAACAGGATAAAAGAATGAGAGGACCTTCCTTTTAACAGGAGTACCACATTTTTCAGTGGGACAAGTCAGTTTATTAGAAACATAGAAACTGACAGCAGATAAGGACCGCTTGGCCCTCCTAGTTTGCCCATTTTCCCTACCCACCTACCTACCTACTGTAGTACTACAGAGCTTACTTGGTCTATGGCTTACCTTCCCTTACCTATGGCTAGGGTTCCCTTATGTCTATCCCATGCATTCTTGAATTTCCCCACCGTCTTTGCCCCCATCACCTCCTCAGGAAGGCTGTTCCATGCATCCAACACCCTTTCTGTGAAAAAAATACTTTCTTATGTTATCCTTGAGTCTACCCCCTCCAGCCTCATATCATGACCCCCTGTTCTTGAGCATCTTTTTCTCTGAAATATGCTACCCTCTTGTACCTTATTTATGCCCTTGAGGTACAGGTATTTGAAAGTCTCCATCCCCTCTCTCTCCTCTCTTCCAGAGATATACATGTTGAGGTCCTGCAGTCTCTCCTTATACGACTTTTGATGCAGACCCTGCACAGTTTTTGTTGCTCTTCTCTGAACAGCCTCAACTCTGTTTATGTCCTTCTGGAGATGCAGCCTCCAGAACTGGACGCAGACAGTAATCCAGATGAAGTCTAACCAATGATTTGTACAGTGGTAACACCACCTCTTTTTTATGTTGATTGCACGCATGCACAAGAAACATATTGCGACAGCTTTCCAGAAGCAGTTTGTGGAGGCGCGGCACTGTTGTGGCCAATGCCCCCACAGCCTGTAAAGGCTTGGCCCGCTTTCCTCAATGCTGTGGCACACTGCTGCTGACACTAGTTCAGCCAGCGTACCACAACCTTGAAATGTTTCAGCCGCTGCAATCAGGGGCTGCCTCATCATTGCAGCGTCAGTGATTTGCTGCAATGAGGGAGCAACCCGTCATTGCTGGGCGGAACACTGCTACCGTAATATTGTTTGTGAACATGGCAGCACCTTGCCACCATGTTTACAAACAATATTAATCCAACCCCAGTGCCGAGGGGGTGCCCAATCCCCCTCAGCAGCATGTGCCCCTCCCCTCAGCAGCGTGTTTTTGCCGATGGGGGCCCCAATCCCCGTCGGCTTCCATCGCCGGTGCTAGTTGACTTGCCTATGGGGGAACCCACTCCCCATTGCCATTATATCCCCTCTCCCTGTTTGATGTGCCGATGAGGGAGCACACTCTCAGTCGGCATCAGGTCTCCCCCCCCCAAAAGAGTAGCGGAGAATTGTGCTGAGGGGTGCCCAATCCCCTTCAGCTCTTGCGTCCTTTTGGTGCCGATGGAGATGCCCAATCCCCATCGGCTGCACACACACCCCAAAAATATTTCAGGGTGGCACGCTGGGAGCCCATCCCAGCGTGCCCAATGCCCCTGTAAAGAAAAAATATCCTGTGATTTTTTTTAAACCTGTAAAAAAATGGTCCCTGCGGTGTCCCTGCCCCCCACAACCTGCGCCCACCCACTGTGCACCCTGCCTCCACACACACCCCCCCACCCCATACTTACCTCCTGAGTCTGGTGTGATGATCTTCGGTGGACCGGGAACACGTCTGCACTCTTCAAAGCTGACCACAAATTGAGGAAATGCCGGTAAGCTGTATAATGGAATAAATAGGGCTGTTTCAACTTTGATGCATATCTCAGGCATTTTTTGGAATTTTGACACCACATTTTCAACATAGGGTTTTTGGGACCCTTCCTCATGAATTTTGCCACTGTCATGGCGTTATTCGGCCCCGAAAGGTGATTTCGCGGTCACTGCATGGAATCCCCTTTTGGGACTGATTAACAAAATGACAGTGCCAGTGTTCATAAGGTGGGCTCTCAAAAAAGTCTATGTTGCAAATTTGGTGGAAAAAATCAAAAATGACTGATTTTACTGGCGTAGTCAGTAGTTGCTACGCATGCTCAGAACTTTCACAAATTTGCAATATTTTCATGCCAGATTTTCAACATTGGCATTTTTTCACACCTCCTTGTGAACAGTACAGTGGTCAGTTTTCACATCCTGTCCGAAATATGTTTTCGCACTTCTGGTGCAGAATAGCGCGGTCGCTGTGGGAAATCAGTGTTCAGGACAGATTAAGAAAATGACAGTGACACTGTTCATGAGCAGAGGTTCAAAAATGCCTATGTTGAAAATGTGGTGACGATACTCCATAAAATGACTGAGTTACGAGCGTGCATTGCGCAGTTTTCACGCATGCTCATAACTTCGCAAATTAATAATATTTTCACTCCAGATTTTCAACATTGCCATTCTTCTGCACCTCCTTATGAACAGTATAGCTGTCATTTTTCACATCCTGGCTGAAATGTGTTTTCGCAGTTCCAACACAGAATAGCGCGGTCACTGTGGGAAATCAGTGTTCGGGACACATTATGGAAATGACAGTGACACTGTTCATTAGCAGAGGTCCTAAAATGCCTATGTTGAAAATTTGGCGACGAACGTCCATAAAATGAGTGTGTTATGAATGTGTGTTGCGCAGTTTCCACACACGCTCGTACCTTCCCAACTTTGCAATACTTTCACTCCAGATTTTCAACATTGCCATTTTCCCACACCTCCTTATGATCAGTGCAGCTGTCATTTTTCACATCCTGGCTGAAATGTGTTTTTGGACATCTTCCAGAGCAGAATAGCTCGGTCGCTGTGGGAAATCAGTGTTCGGGACACATTAAGAAAATCACACTGACACTGTTCATGAGCAGAGGTCCTAAAATGCCTATGTTGAAAATTGTGTGATGAAACGCCATGAAATGACTGTGTTACAAGCGTGCATTGTGCAGTTTCCATGCACCCTTGTAAGTTCGCAAATTAGTAATATTTTCATGCCAGATTTTCAACACTGGCATTTTTTCACACCTCCTTATGAACAGTACAGCTGTCATTTTTCACATCCTGGCCGAAATGTGTTTTCGCTCTTTCGGTGCAGAATACCGCAGTCGCTGTCGGAAATCAGTGTTTGGGGCAGATTAGGATCGAGTGAGTGAGAGAGGGGAGGAGTGACTGAGCTCAACTGAAATCTGTCAGGACTGCTGTGGATTTCTTTGTGGGCAGGAAAAGGCTCCAACGCAGGCAGGAGCCCAGTACAAAAGGGCAGCCTGTAGCACCAGGAGACACAGAACGAGCGAGTGAGGGAGGGGGAGTGAGTGAGCTCAGCAGAGCTCTGTTGGGACTGCTGCAGATTTCTTTCTGGGCAGAAAAAGGCAGCAATGCACACAGGGCCCAGTACAAAAGGGCAGCCTGCAGTGGTGGGATAAACAGAATGAGCGACTGAGAGATGGGGAGTTGAGTGAGCTCAACGGAGCTCTATCATGACTGCTGTGGATTTCTTTGTAGGCAGAAAAGGGCAGCAATGCAGGCAGAAGCCCAGTACAAAAGGGCAGCCTGCAGTGCCGGCAGAAACGGAACAAGCGAGTGAGAGAGGGGGAGTGAGTGAGGTCAATGGAGCCCTGTTGGGACTGCTACAAATTTCTTTGTGGGCAGAAAAAGGTGCCAACAGAGGCAGGAGCCCAGTACAAAAGGGCAGCCTGCAGCGCCAGGAGAAACAGAATGAGTGCGTGAGACAGGGGGAGTGAGTGACCTCAACGGAGCTCTGTCGGGACAGCTGCAGATTTCTTTGTGGGCAGAAAAAGGTGCCAATTCAGGCAGGAGCCCAGTACAAAAGACCAGCCTGCAGCGCCAGCAGAAACGGAACGAGAGAGTGAGAGATGGGGAGAGAGTGAGGTCAACAGAGCTCTGTTGGGACTGCTGAAGATTTCTTTGTGGGCAGAAAAAGGTGACAATAGAGGCAGGAGCCCGGTACAAAAGGGTAGCCTGCAGCAGCGGGAGACACAGAACGAGCGAGTGAGAGAGGGGGAGTGAGCAAGCTCAACAGACCTGTGTCGGGACTGATGCAGATTTCTTTGTGGGCAGAAAAAGCCACCAACAGAGGGAGGAGCACAGTACAAAAGGGCAGCCTGCAGCGCCAGCAGAAACAGAATGAGCGAGTGAGAGAGGGGGAGTGAGCCACCTCAACGGAGCTCTGTCGGGACAGCTGCAGATTTCTTTGTGGGCAGAAAAACGTGCCAACGCAGGCAGGAGCCCAGTACAAAAGAGCAGCCTGCAGCACTTGGAGAAACAGAACAAGTGAGTGACAGAGGGGCAGTGAGCGAGCTCAACAGACCAACGCAATCAACATTCGGCAATGACAAATGCTTTTTTCTGTTGGTGATGCTTCTCCCTATGAACCCAAATATTCTACTGGCATTCCCCATAGCCTTTTCACATTGGTTGGTCACCTTTAGGTCATCAAATAAGATTACCCCCAGGTCCCTTTCCTGTTTGGTGGCGGTCAGTACCTCCCCCATCATGTACTCCTCTCCTGGGTTTTTGTAGCCCAAGTGCATGATTTTGCACTTTTTTGCATTAAAACTTAGCTGCCACACTCTTGACCACTCCTCAAGGTTTCTTAGGTCCCTCCTCATCCCACCCTCCTAACCGGAGTGTCAACCCTGTTGCTGATCTCAGTGTCTTCCACAAAGAGACATACCTGCCCTTCCAGCCCTTCTTCAATGTCACTTATGAAGGCATTAAGGAGGAAAGGCCCCAGAACTGATTCCTGTAGCACCCTGCTGGTCACCTTGGATTGAGTTCTGTTTATCACCGCCCTCCGTTTTCGATCTCTCAACCAATTTCTGACCCAGTTTACCACCTTGGGATCCACTTCATGGCTGCTTAACTTAATTTACAAGTCTCCTATGTAGAACAGTATCAAAGTCCTTGCTGAAGTCCAGGTAGGCCACATCCACCGAACCTCCCTGATCCAATTCCCTGGTCACCCAGACAAAGAAATCTATCAGATTATTTTGAAAAGACCTTCCTGCTGTGAATTCATGCTGCCTCAGAGCCTGTGCTCCACTGGATTCAAGATAAATCACAATTCTTTCCTTTAGCAGTGTTTCCATTAATTTTACCATCACCAAGGTCAGGCAGACTGGCCTGTAATTTCCAGCCTCCTCCCTGCTCTCACTTTTGTGGAGGGGGACTACATCGGTCCTCCTCCAGTCCTCCGGAGCTACACCCGTTTCCAGTGATTTGTTGAACAGAGCTGTCAGTGGTGCTTCCAGCACCTCTCTTAGCTCTTTTAATATTATTGGACAGATCCCATCCATCCCCATTGCCTTGTCCTCTTTCAGTTTTGCGAGTTCCTTTAGTACTCTCTTCTCCGTAAATGGACTGGTGTCCACCTCCCTTCCATTGATGCTCATAATGCCTAACTGTGGTCCCTCTCCTTCTTCTCCTTCTCCTTCTGTGAATACTGAACAAAGATATTTGTTCAGGATTTCTGCTTTCTCCAGGTCCCCCTCCTCACACTCCCATCCTTTCCCTTTGTGCCTTACAATCCCACCCTTGGTCTTTCTTCTTTCACTAACATACTTGAAAAATGTCTTGTCCCTTTATATTACTGTATGGGCTATTTTTTCCTCCATTTTTGCCTTTGTGCTCCTGACTGCTTTCTCTGCCTTCTTCTGCATTTCCAGATACAATTCCCTGTCCTCATTCCTCTATGTCTCCTTGTACCTTCTAAATGCCAACCTTTTCACCCTTTCCTTCCCAGCTACTTCCTTCGAGAATCACAGCGTTTTTTTTCCCTCTTACTTTTGCTTACTTGCTTAACACAAAGGCTTGTTGCCTCCACTATGGCTCCCTTTAGATTCACCCACTGTTCCTTTAAACCTCCTTTCCTGAGACTATTCCCCAACTTTGCAAAGTTGGCCTGTCTGAAGTCTAGGATCCTCGCCTTCGTATGGTTTGACTCTTCAACTGTTCTTACATTGAACCACAACATACTGTAATCACTGGACCCCAGGTGGTCACCCACCTTTACATCTGCTATTCTGTCCCTGTTGATCCACTTGTTTGAGACAAGCACTTAAAACATTTACAGATCCCTGTTCCAACCATTAGGCCAAACTTCCCTCTTGTTATAAACTATCTGTATAAATTTGTTGTATTATTCAACAAGTTAATATGCAAAGCAATTTGCCTTTTTTCATTAAAATGCAAGTTTTTAAATAATCATTGCTGTGACTTGAGAAAACACACACACACATATATATATATATATATATATATATATATATATATATATATTTAGATATATAATTTATTGTTGCTTTTGCAGACCAGTTGTCTCATTTCTTTGGCTTGCTCTACATTTCTAGAAGAGCCCTGTTATGAATTTTACTTTTAGCACATATTAAATAGCTATGTGATACTGTGACATAGTGCATCAAATTATGAACTGTTTTGATGTGGTTTTTCCTTTCTCCCTTGTGATATAATGTCAGCTGAAAATCTATAAATAACAAGTTAATAATAGTCTCAAGTATATTGCAGCAGCACCCTTACATGTTATTATAATTTCATTTATTTACTAAGTTGCTAGACTAGGTTAAAAACACAAATCAAACAACTAATCAGTCTATCAATCAATCAATCAATCAATTAATTAATCAGTAAATAACTTATGCTACTACCTATTATTAAAGCAGCATTCTACATTTCATAACAAAATAAAAAGCTGCTGTTGTTGGCTATAGCCATTTCAACTTTTGCTTTACATGAACAGTAAAACATTTCTAGCCATTTGCGATTTGTCAGCTTTCAGTACCATTGGTACTTTGATTATGCATTTGTCACTGGGAATAATGAAGTTTACAAGAAAGCACAAGAAAAGTACCACGGAGTTACAGATCCCAGCTGCACACACACACATAAATATGCAGAAGAGATACACACTTGCACACTATAGTAAGGTGTTACCACTTTCTGCAACATGAAAAAACTTTTAATATAAACCAGTCATTATCCTACTCTGAAATAGATTATTTTTTCTTTTGCAAGCGCTGCCCAGCTTAAGACACAGAACTTCAACTGCTGCCTGAGATACTTATGCTCATATTAGTTGCCAATAAAGAACCACAGATGGAAGGTTTTTGCCCTCAAGGTTGCCCTGGAGGCAGCGGTGCCTCCAAAACTGCACTTTTCAGCTGCACTTTTCTTTCTCATATTCTAACTCCGCACTGCCATGGATAACCATTCAAGTGAAATTCCAAGTATAATTCTTTTCTAAATGCATACATTCCTGTTTAGGATTTGAACTGTATTTTTCTGTTTGAAAATGCAAATAATTCCCTTCCTACTGGGATTTGAATCCATGATCTTTAGCGTCCTAAGCCAAAACACACCCACTACTCCAGCAAGTTACACTGAAATGCATGGCAGCTCCTGTGAGGCAGAGGTTAAGTCACATAAGTAAAAAGTATGCACATCAACTAGCCTGGGTTCAAATCAAGGGCAGTTCTCCAAGTTAACATTGAAGACAAAAACACTAGTAGGAATACAGAACCAGGAAATTCTGCAGGGGCATTCAAGTACACTTAATGGTGTCCTTATAGGCCCAAAAAGTATAGCTTTCCTCTAAATAGCTCAAGGCAGACCTGAAGGTGTGGTTGAGGTGTATACTGCTAAATGTTGTGTCTAAGTTGAAGTTGAGGTATGCACTGCTAAGTTTCTGAAGTAAAGATGAGGTGTGTACTGCATAATGTTAAAATTTTATGTTGAAGATGACTTTTTTTATAAATAAAAGTGTAAGGTTTTTTTAAGGTGCAGGTTAGGTGCCCTGCAACTGGGAGGCAACAGCTGTTAGGTGTGTATAAAATGCAGTTGAGGTGTGCTTAGTGTGTACATCTCAAATAAGGTGTATATCTGAGTTCAGTCATACTGATCCCTAAATTATTGTATGTATTTTTCAGTAGTGACTCTGAGCATAATTTAGTTACAACACTTAAGATACAGTACATGTTTTGCCAAGGGATAAGCACAGGCTCACATGCTGTACTGTTAAATGTGATAATTCAGAAAATGCTCGCACACAACATGATAAAAGTAAAACACATTTTTTCATCATGGTCCATGGTACCTCACACCTTTGGCCACTACAGTATTCTTCTTCCGAATGGGACAATTTGTAAGCCCCTGGATCCTCCCTCTGATACCCATATTACCTCCAGAATTAGAGGCCAGTACCCAATGCTTGGATTCAGAGAGGAGCAGCACATTTAGGGTGGCTGGATGGGTCCACAGTGTCTGGGATCCCAAATACTTTCTATAGACCCACAAGACCTGTCTGATTGCAGACCCATCTCCAACCTGCCATTTCTGGACAAAGTTGTTGAGAAGGTGGCTGCTCAGCAGCAAGGCAAGTACTTGGAAATTCCTGGTTCAATGTGAGGGAATAACGTGCTTCTGTGAACTTCTGATTATGTTTTACTTCAGCTTTACTCATTCTGACCCCTTGTTGATGAGAGGCCAGGACTGGGAAAAATTAAGGTCCAAAAAGAATTAGTGAGAAAACCTCCTCCAACTTGGAGAGTGTGAATGACAGCATGCAGGAGATGAAAAACCCTCTGTGGGGGAAACCTCAGAGGAACCATGGCTGTCGGACTGCTCTTCCTCTGGGCATACTAAGAGGAGGTAATCCTAAGCTAGAAATGTGGAATCGGAGTTCTTGGAGAATGATCGTCTGGGAAGGATATGGATAGTTGAAGTCTTTGTATCTGGAATCAGCTTTAATGCATGATATGTGTGTGTGATCCATACAGAATAGGCGGACAGTTACTGTGCGGTTTGATGATGAGAAACAGGTCCTTGTCCATGGATGGTGATAAAGTATGGAGCACAGAATCTTGAAGAGTGGTGCTAAGAATTCCGGCCCCCATGAGGGCTGAGCTGGAATGGCGTGACCTCCATGTAAGACAGCCAGGGAAGGAGTCTTGGAGTAGTGGCACAGTTTGCTAAGTCCTTCTTGAGCCAGACTGGAATTAGTTAGCCTTCTGCATAGGACTGCTAAGGAAGAAATCTGGGATGTTCGTGTAAGGAAGCTGAGCCCCATGTGGGCCAAGAAGGAAGTGTGGGGACCCCCACGTAGGTCTGCCACCACATAGAGAGCAGAATGGTTAAGTCATGAGGGAGGCCCCATGTAGGCCAGGCCAAGGATGGTGGAACCCCCAAGTAGGTCCACCACTACACAGAGTGCAGGACAGTCGAGTCGTGAGTGAGGACCCCAAGCAGGCCAAACCAGGGATAGTGGGACCCCCACATAAGTCTACCACTAGATATATGCAGAATAGTTGAGCCATGAGCAAGGCCCCCATGTGGTACAATCCAGTGCTGGCGGGACCCCCACATAGGACTGCCGCCAGATAGAGTACAGAATGGCTGAGTCGTGAGTGAGGACCCCATGTGGGCCAAGCCAGGGATGGTGGAACCCCCATGTAGGCCTGCCATAGAATAAATTACAGAATGGTCAAGTAGTGAGCGAGGCCCCATTTGGGCCAAGACAGGGATGGTGGGACCCCCACATAGGTCCCTCACTAGGTAGAGTGCGGAATGATCGAGTTGGGAGAGAGGCCCCTGCATGGGTCAGACTAGGGATGGTGGGACCCCCATGTAGGTCTGCCACTGGGGAGAGGTAGCAGGGTTGAGTCAAGAGAGAGAGAGGCACCCACATGGGCCAAGCTAGAAAGTAAGGGACCACCACGTAAGTTCTTCATTGGAAGTCTTATGCAGTTGGCAGGATTATTAAGGGTGAAAGAAGCCATCAGTTGTACCAGAGAAGCTGCTTGGGAGAATTGATTGAATGGTTGTAAGTGATGGAAATTGCTGCTATTGAGGTAAGCATGGGCAGTTGACCTTAGGATGGGCTTCGCTACAGAAGCTGCAGTCATGAAGGTAACACACCTATAGACAAAGCATCTTGAAGCATTATAATTATTGCAAATTGGTTGGTGTCCCATGAAGATCATCGGCCAACCTCGGGTATTGTGGCTGGAGTGAGGATGAGCCCTAGGATTGGGTATGGTGCATGTAATGCCCGTGGAGGCAGGAGTGGAGTCCCCAGGTGAGATACGTGAAGATGGATCCATTGAATAAGATACTGATAGTGGGCTAAGTGATGCAAAGTGGGAATAGTCTCCGCACAGTTGGCAGGATCGGGCGCATTGGCCAGCAAAGTGGTGGCAAAATAAGTCATTGTCCAGGGTAGACCAATCAATCTTGGTGTTAAAGTGGGCTAAGGGGGCAGCTGCTTTGGCAGAGAAGGAGCTGTGGTAATCATAGAAGAGTGTGCCCCCGTATCTGGCCCCCAGGTCTACCAATAAATACAAGTAGGAATCTAGCTCCTGGCATCGAGCGTGGAAAGCAGAGCATACAATGTCCCTGTAGAGGCTAAATGCAAGCACAAATTCTGAGACAGTCAGCTTCTTGGCGAGTCGAGGGTCTTTAGATTTGAGCACCACCGAAACGTCCCGATAGGAGATGACTCTGTTTTCTAGGGTGTCATGGGAGGAAATCAGGAGGGAAATAAGGTTAACGTCCTTGCCCTCAATGACATCTTTGTGCAGGAGACTTGGGATGAGGTGAACTGAAGAAATCACAGGGAGAGGAGTGGTTATACTGGAAGATGCAGGATCCTGAACAGACAGTGAAGCTGAAACCACTGGAGCGATGAACAGCGGGCTGGCTGAAGGCAACACCGCTAAAGTACTGGAGAAATTGGTAGGAAAGGAGAGAGGTAGTCCAGAAGTGAGGAGAAAGGGCTGTGTACCCACACGGGCCTCAAGAGCTGAAAGGCACACTTGCAAGTCCATTACAGCAGGGTCTGGTGGTGTTTGGATAGTCAAGCGGGCTTCCAAGGATATGAGGCAATGCTGTATGTCAGAGAAGGAAGAAGCCAGAGGAGTCAGGAGAGTACAAATTTCAGTATGGGAATCAGGTACAAGCTGGGGCAGCAAAGCATTGGGAGAAGGAGTGGTGCTGTGCCCGACATCAGCCAGGAGAAGCAAATCAAACAATTCCTGCTTCTTTACTGAAAGCGAATGGAGAAGCCCAGTCTCTTGAGTTCAGATATGAGTCAAGGGATAGTCCAGTCCTTCAAGCTGTAATGAGGCATATGTGGCCTGTTTCTAAGAGTCATTGGTTCCTGCAAAGGAGGAGGGCATGAAGATGAGCTCTTCTTGGGATCCATAAAGTCAACAGCAGGAGGGTGAATCTGTCGACTTGGATAAAAGACAACAAGCCTGGAGAACTCCATCATGTCGAAGGTCTGGCAGAGGACCCGAGGAGGTAAAGAGCGAGATCTCAATAGAATTGGAAGGAGAGGATAAGCCCGGATTCCAGGAACTTGCTGTGAAAAATAGGAGGCAGCTGCAAGGCGGACTCCATGGAGATCCGCAGTATCGCATGGACCTTCATGCAAGGATGGGGCAGATAGCAGGGACTGAGACCCTTCAGCAATAATAGGGCTCATTGAGAGCAGACTGAGATACCTGGACAAGGCTTGCTTTGTGGGGCAGGTTTTCTCGGAGGACTAGTGGCCCAGTAGAAAGACTCAGGAATCAATTGAAAAGATAAGGAACACAGTCTCTAGGCAGGAGGTGGCCAAGGCTGATGAGTCAGGTAATTTATGGGACAGAGACTTTACAGCAGGCTTTGCACAAACTGGAATGGCTGGACCAAGAACAGAGCAAAAGTTACGGTTGGAAAAAAGTCACTTCCTAGCTTAAAGTATGCAGAAATGAAATGCCAGGAAATAGGGGACTGTGCCTTTAAATGCAGTCCTTGCATGAACAGAAGTGGCAGGGCTCGAACACAGAACAAAAGTGCCTGTCCAATCCAAACGTACTTCTTAGCCCAAGGATGTGAGGAAGTGAAACACCAGGCATAGATGACTGCACAGGGAACGACAGCAGAATAGGAAGGAGAGGCCCTCCGATGGATGGGGATGAGAGCCCACGGGCAAGTGGTCACAGAGCAGGAGAAGAGAAAAGCAGAGAAAAGCAGGGGAAACAGACAGGACGACCTGGTGGTTACATCAGGGCATGCACCTGAAAGTCTAGCAGGACAGCAGCAGAGAGAGAAGCCAGTAGCAGGGCAGTAATGGAGATAAAAATGGTCCACCCCAAAAGAGAGAAATGCCAATACAAGGTACAAGGGAAGAAGCAGGGAAGAGGGATGGGGCAAGGAGATGGGAATGGGTGGCCACAAGTGGTGCACTGGGGGAAAGCAGGTGCCACAATGGACAGGAGGTGGGAGGGTAGACACAAAGAGGGAGAGCAAAAGGGGAAAGCAGAGGACAAACCCAGCAACAAGGAGGAAGGAGAGGCAGGGTGGCCGATCACCATGGGCAGGGGAGAAGGAACAGGAGGGGTTAGCAAAAAGGGAAACACAGGAGAGAAAGAAACGAGAGAGCGGAGAACAAAGGAGAAGTGGAGCACCAAAGCACAACCACAAACCACACAGCGGCTCAGTCCAAACTAATTAAGCTCTGAGTGAGTTTGGAGGCGTGCTCAAATAGTGCTGGTGGGCAGAGTTATTTCCCCCTATTGAACCATGGTCTGAGCCCTCCCAAAAAGATTGTTGAGAAGCTGATTGCTCAGTAGCAAGGTGAGAACCTGGAAAGTCCTAGCAAAGGTTGTTATGAAGGTGCTTGTTGGGCAGCAAGACAAGAACCTAGAAATTCCTGGAAAAGGTTGGTGAGAAGCTGGTTACTTAGCAACAAGGTGAAAGACTAGAAGTTCCTGGAAAAGGTTGTTGAGAAGCTGATTAATTAGTTGCAAGGCAGAAATCTGGAAATTCCTGGCAAATGTTGTTGGGAAGGTGGTTGCATAGCAGCAAGGTAAGAACCTGGAAATTCCTGGCAAAGGATGAAAAGAAGGTGGCTTCTGAGCAGCAAGGAGAGAACCTGGAAATTCCTGGCAAAGAATGTTGAGAAGGTGGTTGCATAGCAGTAACACGAGAACCTAGAAATTCATGGCAATTTAAGGATGTTGAGAAGATGACTGCTGAGCAGCAAGGAGGGAACCTGGATATTTGTGGCAAAGGATGTTGAGAAGGTGACTGCTGAGTATAAAGTAGAAAACCTGGAAATTCCTGGGAAGAGTTGTTGAACATGTGCTCACTGAACAGTAAAATGAACACCTAGAATTTCCTGGCAAAAGCGGGTTGTTGAGAAGATGGTTGCTGAGCAGCAAGATGAGCACCTGGAAAAAAATCTTGGGACATGAGCTGTGGAAAATTACAAATTTCACTGGTGGAATTCTCATGAAGTTGCCATTCTGCTTCTGAAATATTATGTGGAAATCTATTAAACATTCTGTGAAATTCTGGCAATTACTAAACAACTGGATCATTAATATAAACAGCAGGATTTTTATTAATGTACAGAAAGTTGTGGATTTATTGCCCTTAATAGTTATTTCTTGCATACAGAACTACACCAGTGTAAACAGTGGTATTTTATTATTTTAAAAATGGCAGATTTTTGTGGCATTTACATGAGCAGAATTTCACAAAAATTGCAAAATTCCACAAAATTCCAGCAGAAACAGAATTCTGCAATTCTACCCACCACTCTATGGTTGTAATTAAGCTTCCAACTGCAAAATAATACAGAGACAGCTTACAATTAACTTCTTTAGCAAAGGATCATAGAGATAGTTCAGTCTTGATCCTCCTGGATCCCGTGTTAGCATTTGAGGTGCTGTTAGCTGGGTACCTGCTGTCAATGGGAGAAATAAAGTTAAATAATAGGTTTCACTGCTATGCAGTTAATAATTCTACGGCTTTGCAGAGGGTTGTGGGAGGCAGTGGGCAACTCTTGCCACACCCTCCTCCAAGCAGTATTTAAACACTGTATGTTCAAGCTTTATTTGGACACTTGGATTTCTTGTTGCCACCATGCACCCCTCCTCCTCCCGCCATGCCTCTCTCCCTCTCTCCCTCTCTCCCTCTCTTCCTGTGGTTGGGTCATCTTCCCTAAGGTGTCTTTGGTCTCTGAGACCTTGTCCCTTTGATATCTCTGTGTATGACACTCTCCCATGAGAGTTCCAGTGTCTTTATGACACCAACACAGGGTGTTGACCCTGTTGCAGAGACAGAGCATAAGCCAAAGTTCAAAGACGTTGCAGAAGCAGTCAGAAAATACTGTCATCTACTTCAGTTCTTCCTTATTTATGCCTAACCAAATTCTGTGTTCTGCACACTTTCCTACTTAAGGACCCTGATGACACTTTGAATCAACCATGCTTGTCCTTTGTGCTACACCAGAGAGCTCATCTGTGAATGGTCCTTCCCAGAATTCCTGGGAGGTTACTTGCCCAGTGACTAGGGCTGTGCGAATACCTTTTCCCGAATATTCGGCTGAATATTTGGTATTCGGGTCCCAGGTATTCGGTATTCGTTATTCGGCCAGAAAAGGTGTTTTTTTAAGGAAACTTTAAAAAAGCACTTTAACAACATCATTAATTACCCATTAAACCTGGTGTAGCATATACACCTCAACGAGACTTCAACCACCAACGAAGAGCTCTCATTAATGCAACACAAGCTACATGCAGCACACTTCATCCACAACACACCACACATATAGCACTCCGAAAACGATATCAAGCATTGCATTGGGTCAGCACTGGAGGGTGTTCATGGTCACAGACAGGGTAGCCAATGACATGGGCATTGGCAATTGAGTGCTTGCAATAACAGCAACTCAATCCTGGTGCATGTCGAAGGGGCTACTGCTGAGGAAGGATGACCGGATGGGGGAGGTGGGTGCATATAGCGACAGGACATCACTATATGTGTACATGTGCGGGGGAGGCGGGGTCCAGCATGACGGAAGGGAGGGAGGGTTGGCCTGGAGTGGTTGGTGTGGGTTTGCCAAGCTGGCCCCATAGCGTGGTTGGTGGTTGTCAGCCTAAAGGTGCAAGGGTTCCAGGTTCAGGTCCGGGCACACCTACATTTTTGTGTGTCCGGCCCCCAATTTTTTTTTCTCCAGATTTTGCACCCCCCCGACATGCACCCCCGTGGAGTTAAGAATTCTTTAGTAGGGGGTGTGGGGCTATGTAAGGGGCACAGCCCACTGCATGAACAATCAAAATTTAAGTCCCTGGCACTGTTTTCCTGTGCGTTGGGGGTGTACATCACTGAAATAGATTTTCGGTGATATATACTTGCCCTGCCACCAATCACGATTGCTTTCGTGGTTATCATATAAACCACAGACATGGGGTAGATTTGCTTGGCCATGGGCATAAGAATAGTGGTAACAGTGGCTGCCATAGTGGTGACAGCTGAAAGGGTGGCTGCTGCATGAATGGCACCAGTGGTGGTGGGAAGCACACTGACTGTAGATGTAGCAGCCATAGTGATAGCAGTGGGAACTCTGGTGGTGGTGTCTGTTGCTTTCTGCACAAAGCATGTATGCACTAATGCCCTCCTACTACTGCACAAAAGGATGTGACAGTGAATGTATGGATGGAACAGGTGGTGACACCAGTAGTAGTAATAGTTCTGCTGGTGGTATTAGTAGTAGTAGTAGTACTATTCCGAATGCTACAAGAACTAAAAGGATTGCTTGGGGAGAAAAATATTTGAGACCATCTAATAAAGAGAAACCTGTCTGTCATCATCTTTGTAGTCTATCTTGCCACCTTCTCTGGAATTGTATTATGTATCAATAGCATACAGTGAAGCAAGACAAGATGCAATTCAGTACTTTGCAGTAAATGCTGTCACAAAATATTGGATGACTAGAGATTAACTGCCATTGAATTACACTGCTCCTTGCAGCATACTGCAGCACTTTGCAGTAATTTTGCAGGCATGGAAAATAATTGAGACTGGTGATGCCACATTGGTAACCAGAATATTTCAGGCATGGGAAATACTTGAGATGGGTGATGCCATACTGGTAACTAGAATACTTCAGTCATGTGAAATACTGGAGACTGGAGATGCCATACTGTTAACTGGAATATTTCAGTCATGTGAAATACTGGAGACTGGAGATGCCGTACTGGTAACTGGAATATTTCAGGCATGTGAAATACTTGAGAATGGTGATGTCATACAGGTAACCAGAACATTTCAATCATGTGAAATACTTGAGACATATGATGCTATACTGGTAACTGGAATATTTCAGTCATGTGAAATACTTGAGACAAGTGATACCATGCTCATAACCGTAATATTTTAGTCATGTGAAATACTTGAGACAAGTGATACCATACTCGGAACCGTAATATTTCAGTCATGTGAAATACTTGAGACTGGAGATGCCACACTGTTAACTGCCATATTTCAGGCATGGGAAATACTGAGATTGGAGATGCCCCACTAACTGCCATATTTTATGCACTCGAAATACTTGAGACTGGTGATGCCACACTTGTAACTGCCATATTTCAGGCATGGGAAACACTGAGGCTGGAGATGCCACACTTGTAACTGCCATATTTCAGGCATGGGAAACACTGAGACTGGTGATGCCACACTTGTAACTGCCATATTTCAGGCATGGGAAACACTGGGACTGGAGATGACACACTATTAGCTGCCATATTTTATGCACATCAAATACTTGAAACTGGTGATGCCACACTGGTTACTGGCACCTGGAAAGCTGTTAAAGGGATCGATGGAATATGAGCACGAGCAACACAGGATGAGAGATGTAGCAACACCAGTTGAGGATTTTGTATTGGAACAACAATCAATAGGTGGGTGGCAGTTTTAGGCACTGGGAACTGCAGGGCATACTTGTTCAAAAGAATACACCATGACAGTGGAAATAATAAAGGAAAAGGGTGCTGGTCACAGATTTGCATTAGTATGACTTTGAATATGAATGTTAACATGTGCTTATTTGCTAACAGAACAATGATTATTAACACAGAATGGCTTGTGTATGGGGTCAATGCTACAACACAAAAAATGTTGTATCCAGTACAAGACAATTATTTAATGCAATTGTTAGTGGCCATATGTGTACACAAGGTGAGGTAGATTTATTTTTATAAACACAAGTTGTTCCACATGTGCTAGGTCAAGTGAGGATCGGTGAGGTTCCACCACATCCCCAGCAGTGCTGAACATTCGTTCAGACGGTACGCTGGTAGGGGGGCAACAGATATATTTAAGGGCCAACTGTGCCAAGTGTGGAGATGCTTTCATCCTTTTGATCCAGTACTCCACTGGATTTATGAAGAATGACTCCAGAGGCTCATTGAAAAAACTGTTCAGCAGATTGGGTGCCGACTGTGGCTGCTGTTCTGTTCTCTTTCTCTTCCACTGCTCAGCCTGTAGTGATGAGCTGAGTTCAGCCCAACAGTCACCCTCCTTCTCAAGGTTTTCCATACTGCTTTCAGTTTGTGATTCTAAGACTGGCTCATCAATAGGGTTACCTGCTGGTTTCATTGACCCAAGGATGCAGAAACTAAGTTCTGAGCCCATCTGCTTCTGAATGTCTGTAACCCTGTGAGTGGGCATTATAAGGTGTAGTACCTCACACTTGAAATTGTGGATCCAATAGTGGCAAATACGTGCTTTTTATTGGAACAGAGATCAGAAAATCTAATTTCTAGTTCTGTGGTGAGGTTTTCCACAAGGGATATCACTGTTCCTGGTGTCTGGTTTGGATCTTCCTCAGCATTTTCACTGAATCTCCTCATGGCTTTTTTCAGGATCTGTACAGCAGGAATTACCTGACTTAGCAGTGTAGAATCAGAGCTAAGGTCATGAGTGCTCCTTTCAAATGGGGCTAAAACTTTTATCAAGCTCTCAATTACAGCCCAGTCCTGATGTCCAAGGACTCCCCCATATCAGTTTCCATGCTCATTTCATGAAGGGGCTGCCTTTGCTCCCGAAGCCTTTGCAGCATGTAATAGGTGGAATTCCACCGGGTCTGTACATCCTGGATGAGATGATGCTGCAGCATTTGAAGATGCTCTTGTAGCTGATGCAGATGGTTTGTGGCTTTCACAGAGTGATGGAAGTAGCTGCATATGCTTCCGGCTACTTTGACTGTGTGATCTGCCTCCACTGTGTTTGCCAAAGCCTTTGTCACCACCAAATTTAGTGTATGAGCAAAGCAGCGTATCTCATCAAAATTTCCATCTCTAAGTGCTTTTATCATATTTGTGGCATTGTCTGTGACCACAAACCCTACCTGCAAATTGTTGCCATCAATCCATGGGCTCAACATCTCTTGCAGGAATGATAGTATGTTTATAGCCCGGTGATCCTTTTCCATAACACTGACATTTAGCAAAGCAGACCTGCAGGGAGAGAGGGAAGAGACAGAACCAGCACCAGTACCACCATCACCACCAGTGACTACCACATCTGCAACACACCAGTGTGCTATCAGTGACATATATGCATGATTTGAATTTATGCTGGTCCATATGTCAGTTGTGCAGTGGAAAACTCCACCAACAGCCTGTGCTAGTAATCTTGCAACTTCTTTTCTCAAATCATGGTAAATGTTGGGTATTACAGTATGTGAAAATGTGGTCTGTAATGGTATATTACACCTATGGTGCAGATGCTGCAGCAGCTTATGGAAACCTGTGTTTTCCACAATGGAAAATGGCTGTAGATCCAAGGCCATCATCTCACCAATTAAATTGGTGATCTACTGTGCTGTAGGGTGTGACGCCTGGTATTTGGTGCGAGCATGGAAGACTTGCATGATGGGTGTAGTCAAAGCGGTACCACATCGCATTGATTTTGACTTTGAACCCATGGTGGAGGGTATTACAATAATAGACGACTGAGCAGAAGAAGGCAGAATGGGTGATGCTCCTGTACAGGGATGTGCTATAAGTGGTGTAGGGGGAGTTGAGGGCACACTGTCTGTCTCAGTAATAGAATCACTAACAATACTTTGTGCATCTACTGGACCAGTACCAGAAGAGGGGCTGACAGGCACATGTTGTGGAGGGGGAGGAACAGCTGTGGATCGTTGAAGTGCACTGAGATGTTTCATTCAGAGATGGTTCATCATTGATGTTGTTGTGAGATTTGAAAGGTTTTTACCACGACTTATAGTACAGTTACACACACAGCATACTGCCTTTGTTGGATCATCTTTTACAACACTAAAGTATAGCCACACCACACTTTTCCTTGCACAGACAGTGGATGTACAGGCCCCAATAGGGTGACCATGGGCATGTTTTGCCCCTTTCCCGTTATCAGACCTGGGTGCAGTGGATGCAGTTGTTCTACCCCTTTCTTTCTCTGCAACAGATGTAGTTGTAAAACTACTTTGTGTATCAGATGGAGTTGAACTTGACACAACTCTTTGAAAGGACAGGGTGGACTGTTTGGTTTTTTAGGAGGAGGAAGAGGAGGGTGACCCTGACTGGCCTGCTTGCCATGACAAGAAGTACTGCATTTTTTGGCAGCTGCACATTCATGCTTCTCACGCAGATATGCCACATATTCGGACTCATCACCAAATTCGCTTAGGTGAGTATCACTGTCAGATGATGTACTTAGCAAGTCTTGAGGCTCTGGTAAATATTCAGAAGCAGATGAATGCTCTTCCTAGGAATCCTCCACATCAGCAAAAGGAAATGTGGTGAGAGGAACCTTGAGAGGCTGAGCAACAGTACATATTGGCAACACAATTAGTGCAGTCGTTGTAGCAGTTTCATGGTCAGTACTAGTCACAGTACCTATGGTCATGGGCACAGTTGGCAAGGTAGTAGCACTGTCGACAGTAGTCCTGGTGCCAGAATTACAATCAGAAGTTGCAGTCGAAGAAATTGGCATCATATTACAGCTAGTTGTAATACTGGCAGCAGTAGTCATGGTGACAGCAGAACACTCAGGACTACTAATGGAAGAAAAGGTTGTGGTGACAGTGGCTGTGCAAGGAGCACAAATAACAGTGCACACTGTTATGGCAGTAGTGGTGTCAACAGCACAAAAAGGATTTGCTTTGTTTGGTGAAATCACAGCACTGGTGGTGGTGGGGAGGAGCACACTGATAGGCGATGTTGCCTCTATGGGGGCAGTTGTGTGAATAGTACTACCACTGGTAGTGGGGTGGGTTCTTGTTCTTGTATTACTGGAGATGTCAGCCGTAAAGCCCTCCTACTTTTATAAAATGATGGTGCTGCAAATGCAGTACTAGTAATAGTAGTGGCAGCAGTTGAAGTTATAGTAGTACTAGTACTACCCTCAATCTTACTGACACCAGAACCTGAAGGCTTATCAGGGGAGAAAACTATTTTAGAGCAGCGAATACGAACAGACCTTCTCTCACCCTGTTCCTCACCACTTACGACTGGTGGTGAAGATGACTTGCTTGGGCTAGACTATGCACGTTTATGGGATTGATGAGACATGGTCCATAACTTACTGTGTATATTATTTGTGATTAGTGTCTTTGTTTATGTTGGTGCTTCTTGCAGAAAACAACAATAGCAACACCGCGTATATAGCAGCTAATAAAGTCAAGTTGATACTAGAAAGAGATGAAGTCAGCAAATAACTTCTTACTTGTACGGTGTCAGTTGTGCAGTCTTACAGTACAGCAATTCAAGCTTTGAAGGTGCACCAAACAACTTACAACTCACAGAACCCAGTGAGTCACGCCTGACACACACAGAAATACTAAAGCAGTTCACAGAAAATTTACGTGTACACACTCACAGTAGTGCACACACAGGGGGTGAAGAAAAACAAAAAAGGAAAAACTCACATGCACAGGAGGCCACTCAGGTGCAGTGAGCTGTGGAGGGATGAGTCACCTGTGACACCTTCCTTACTCAGTTGTACAGGGAACTGAGCCAAGAACCAGACTACAGTCAGCAACAATTCAATGGGCCAAGCCTGGCCCAGTGAGAAAAAAATAGGCTGCTTTATATATCACAAAAAAAAATGCATGCAGACAACTGTGCGTGCACTTGCAGGACACAGATTACAAGAACAACAATACAACGCACACACGGATGATGTATGCGCCGCAGGAAAGCTGCAATGCAGATAAGAGGGAGTCAGATGACAATCACACCTCACTTATGCAGGGAACCGAGCCCGGAACCTGATTACAGCAAAATACCAATTTGCTTCACAAAAGAAATAGAAAATACCACAGAGGCTGTGTGTGGATTTGGAACAAAAAGCTAAGCAAGCACAGCACTGGGGATGGGGCAGTCAGCAAAAGCTTGAGCCGCTCACTGTTTCTGAGCCCAGTACAGGGGCATAGCTACAATGGTGCAAGGGGTGCAGTGGCACCCGGGCCAATGAGGTTTGAGGGGCCCAGATCATAATTTTGATGTTTATTTAAAACTGGGGAGGGGCCGTGTAACATCACCTTGCACCCAGGCCCTCTAGGAATTTGCTACGCTACTGGCCCAGTAACAGTTACCCACTACATGCAAAAGCCAAACTGGACTTTGTTGACAAAAAAAAAATCCTGATAAGAACTAATTGGTTCTTAAGCAAAAAATCAAACCACACTGCTTCAGCTGAGCTGTGAAACTGTAAGCAGTGGGGGAGGGGAGTCAGCATGAAGCAGCACACACACAGATTCACTCACACACAGACTCTCCTTTTCCTTGAAACTGAGCCCAGTTTCAAGGATGAAAACAAAACTGCAGTCAGATGCAGTCACAAGGTGATCAGATGTAAAACTGGATCACACACAAAACATTGTTTAAACAGTTATAAAAGTTACAAGTGGTAAACTAAACAGAGCTAGCTCTCTGAGAAACAACTGTCTCCTCTCATCTACACACTCAGAGTGGCGATCACGTGGTGTTCCTGGCTCTGAGCTCCAAAAACAGCCTCTGATTGGCCAGCGAAGCTCTGTGAGACTTTTAAATCTCACCCACCGAATAGTACATCCCGAATAGTGGCCGAATAGTGAACTATTCAGAACGTCCATCCTAATATTTGGCAAGCCTACTATTTGTGGTATTCGAGAAATACTATTCGGACCATGCACAGCCCTACCAGTGACCAGGAGACCATTCCCGGGGTATTACCTTCTGAGGTCAAATGATCAAGAAGGTAGTGACAAATTGGCCTTTGCCTTGAGTGGTGGGGGCTAGGAGTAGCCTGCAGCAGGGAGGGGCAAAGGCCAGGATTCTTAGGAGCTGGTCAGGAGAGGAATTTCCTCTTTCTGACCAGACCTCTAGAGAACCAACTAGTCCAGACTCTCTTCCTGCACAAGCCATTTCATATAGGCCTCTGGGGTTTAAGCTGGCAGGCCACTGGACCTGGGGGGGAAGCTAATTTTTGGATCATTGGTGGCGAGGGCAGCTTTCCCTAGTATATTAATAATAAACCGTGTTAAACAATTTGGGGTGTGGGTGAATTTCCCCCTTGGTCCTCTCTTTATTTGGCTGCATTCCTTAGGGGCAGGGTTTTACCTGACTCTCGTTTGGGGCATGCAGCCATGGCAGTATTACAAAGTCATTAAGAACAAATGCATAAAAACTAAAGCAGTTGAAAATTGCATAACATATATATATATATTTATATTTATTTATGCAGGAAGTTAAGAGTGGTATTTGCTTTGCTGTGGAAAATGACAGCCTTTCCTGGGGCTGCTTTCTGCCCTCCAACAGACAGTTGCAGGTAGGCAGGGCTGGGGGAGCAAGCCCCTTGGGGTACCTGCCTCATGGTGTAGTTTTGGCCATCCATTTTATATATCATGCCCCACCTTTGCCATCGGATGGGCGGTTTCACTTCCCCAGGACCGGAGTCCAGCCTCTGGCAAACCCCCAAAAAATAAAAAATAAAAATAAGAGAACAGAGAGCTTGTTCAGCTGCAGGAGGCAGTGGGTGTCTCTGAACCCCGAGGGGGCTGCCTGCGGCTCCTCTCAGGTTTTTCTCTTCCTGCAAATCCCAGTCAACATCCCCTCCCTAACTTTGAGGCATAGGTAGTCTTACCATGGATGGTGGTGGTCACCGTTTGCCCTGGAGTGGTTCCTCGCCTGTTCTGTCATTGTTGGTGTCCTGGATTTCTGGGATGGCCCAAAGGCCCCCCCACCACGCAGGAAAGGGGATAAGGAACAGCACCGCTTGTGTTTGTGATAAGATCCCTTGTCGATTTGTTTGTGCATCCCAGTGATTCCTTCAGTGGGGGGGAGGGGGCGGTTGACTGCTGCTAATGTGGGGACCCAGGTTTAAATCTGCTGCAGCCCAACCTTGTCGCTGCTGGCTGGGCGCTGCCACTGCACTGTTTTCCCTGACATGGTGGAGGATAGGTCTCACTGAATCAGTGGTGAGAGTGGAGGCACAGGAAGAGCAGGAGATAGGCTGCGTGCACTCTCATTAGCTATCGCAAAAGTCGCGGTAGCCATCTTGCCTGGGTTGCTTCAGGCTCCTCTCTGTGCATAGGGAACTCATACTCATGCGGGACTACTCACGAGGTTTCAGCAGCTGTTTAAGGTGGGCCCCTTGCTGTACAAGCTCCCACTGAGACAGTTTTTGCTCTTTGGCAGGGCATGGTCGGTGACCAGCATGGGCATTCATCTATTTTTCCCATCATTCATTCATGCTTCCGAGGGTCTCTAGCAGGGTGGGTGTGCAAACCAATAATGATATATCTATTTCAATATCTAATTCAGACAACACCTAATAATCCAAAATAAAAAACATGGCCTTCCACTAGGGCTTAGAGAAGAAAAAAAAAGTGAACTATCAAATACAAGAAATCTGTGTATAACTCATAACCAATAGGTTCAGACATCAACATGATACGCAGGGATGGGAAAAGGGGGGGCACCCACATCCCAGGTTATTTGCTATATGCTTCTGCTTATGCTAATATGACAGTTTTCTTGTTCATTTTGGTATCTACAGGTCTCAACTAACCTTTAGTGCCATGAACAATAGGAGAAGGCCAGCGGGGCAGGGGTCCATGAAGGTGCAAGTTTCCTCGGACCTGGGAGCCAGGGTCCACTCTTCTCAAGAATTTAGGAATACCCTCCAGTGGCTGATGCAGCTGGGAGGCCCCGACTGGCTTCAGGTGGCAATGCAGGAAGTGCCGGGGCTGAGTCCCAGCAAAGACAGACCACCCAAGAGATCGCAGAGGCTGTCCGCAAAAATGGTGGAGGTTATGGAGGCTAGAGAGGTCCAGAGGAAGGCGACACCAGGAAGACAGCCAGAGGCACCCAGGGATTCAACAGCAATCATAGAAGATGATGTGTTCCATGGAGAGCAGGAGAATTCTCCAGAGGAAGAGGAACGCCTCTTGGAGTGACCCAGCATGGTGCTGCCATTGTCAAGGGTAGTGGGTGAGTTGTGTGTCAGGCCTCCCATGGTTGACGTTCCCCTGGGGGAGCGTTGGTTTGGGCTTCATAAGAAAGGGGATGGCCAGCATAACTATAAGGGTGTCAGGCAGTCAGGGGTAGGTCACGCAGGACTGGGAAGACATTTATATGCGAAGGCTTGTGGTGTGGGTAAGGGGCAGAATAAGGCCAGAGTGGCACTGGTCGTGGGCCCACCTGGCTCAGCACAACCTGCACCGGGTGGGGTGCGGCAACTCCCACTAGGTACACAGCAAGGCTGGTGGCAGATGCCTATCCCTTGGTTCCCCCCAAACATGCCCGGTTCTGCTCCCTCTGGGGGTTCCCCGGCCACATCAGCACTAGGTGGGTGGGGGCCTTGCCCCCTACCTTTGGATTTCCAGCCCTGGTCCTGGGTCCCATGGGGGGGACAGCAATTTTTTGGAGGTGGTAATGTGGGTAGTAATATCACGGTGTCACAAGGCCCTTCCCCACCAGCAGTACGGGTGGTGACCCAAGGTGCAGGGGAGGATCGTGGGTTGTGATTTGAGGATTCGGCTGTGGATGCGGAGGCACCATTGAACCCCTCAGCAGGGGATGGCACCACCTCGCAGTGGAGTGGCGCCCAGGAGCAGCTGCAGCTGGATCAATCAGTGAGGCAGGTTTGGGGACTGCAGCGGGGGGGGAGCTGGACCAGCAGTGGATGATGCTGCTCAGCAGCAGCTGGTGGTGCCAGCATCCAGCCCTGTTATGGCACAGGTGTCGGTGGCCCAAGTGGTGCCCCCATCATTAATCCAGCAGGGCCATTGGACATATGTGGGAGTGGATGACCCCATGGACACCCACTTAACAGCTGCAGTCAGGGACAAAATTTGAAAAGGGGAATACATTTAAATGTTTGAACTGGTGCATTGGGAGCTACTTGATGTAGTGGATAAGGATACATTGAAACAGGAGAAGCTGCGTAGGCCCAAAGTGCCCACACTTTTGAAAATTGGGTGGCTGCTTTTGACATTTTTATTTCAATATATTGTGGGAAATTCCCACAGAAAATTGGGAAGTTGCTGAAGTACAGAGATAATATCAAGACCGTGCACCTGGCATATGGAGGGAATGCCTGGCTGTGGTATGATGAGCTTTTCCAGATGCATCTCATCAGATCACCAGATATGCACTGGGACAAAATTGATCATGACCCCTGGTTCCGGCACATGACCCGAGCTAGGCCGGCGAATGTTGCCTACACCGCCAGTGGGCACATGGTCATCAAGACCCCTTGGTCTGGCCAAAAGGGGCGGGCACTTGCAGGCAGTACCACCTGGGTAAGTGTTTTCAGGAGTACTGCAAATTCTGGCATGAGTGCAGCAGTTGTGGTGGTAAGCACAAGGCTAGCACCTGCCAGGCAGGGGGAAGCTCAAGAAATGGGGATGGTCAGCAGGCTGATAACAAGCAGAGGGACAAGCATTTCAAGACAGCTGGTGAGGTCCCCAATAAGAATTGACCATGTGGCCACTTGGCTTGACTGCTACCCTTGCAGAAAAGACGCATTATACCTACTGGATGGCTTCACCAATGGGTTTTGCATCCCTTACCAGGGACCACGTGTTTCCACCATGGCTCTTAACTTGAAATTGGCTACTGCTCTGCAGCATGTGGTTGCAAAGAAGATATGCAAGGAGGTGGACTCTGGCAGGGTTGTGTGACCTTTTGCTAGTCTGCCACTGAGCACCTTATGGATCCTCTGGGTGTGGTTCCAAAGAAATCACCTGGAGAGTACAGGTTGATTCATCACCTGTCCTATCCCAAAGGGGCATCGGTGAATGATTTCATTAGCCTCGAAGATTGCTGTGTGTTATGCATCTTTTGACTCAGCAGTTAAGCTCATCCAGGTGGCAGACAAGGGTGCGCAGCTGGAAAAAGTGATATAAAGTCTGCTTTTTGCCTCCTGCCAGTCAGTCCTCTGCATTTTGACTTACTGGGTTTTTGCTTCAAGGGGAAATTCTATTATGATATGGCAATGCCTATGGGCTGCTCCATTTTGTGTGCAGCCTTTGAGGCTTTCAGTCATTTCCTGGAATGGGCCAACTGATTACTTGGATGATTTTATTTTCATCTGGGCCGCAGGCACTTCTGAATACAAAATGGCCCTCACTTCCTTCCTGTCCTTGATGGACTGGAAAGGTGTGCCACTGGCACACGAAAAGACAGAGGGTTCAGTTACCAGGCTAACTTACCTCGGTATTGAGCTGAACACTGTAGGCATGGTGTCTCGGCTACCAGCTGACAAAGTGAAGCGATTGGGGAAACTGGTGGCTGAGGTCAGGTCAGCTAAGAAGGTTACCCTGAAGACCCTGCAGTCATTGATGGGACACTTGAATTTTGCTTGCAAGGTAGTGTCACCTGGCAGGCCTTTTTCAAAATGGTTGGCATGGGCAACTAGGGGCTCATTACAACCCCATCATCACATTAGGGTCACTGCAGACATGAACTCATACTTGGTGGTCTGGAAAAGCTTCCTTACGCACTTCAACAGTTATCCATGTGGCAAACCGGCACACATTTTAGGTAGGATTGCCAGATGATTACCGATGCTGCAGGGGGAACTGGGTTACGGGGCTTACTTTCAGGGATCATGGTTTGCAGGCCTGTGGGAGGAGCAGCAGATAAGGGAGGGTCTGATGAAAAATGTGACCCTGTTGGAATTCTTTTCCATTGTGGCAGTGACCTTTGTCTGGGGGGAACGACTTCGGAACAGGAAGGTCCTCTCCCAGTCAGACAACATGGGGTTGGTGGCTGTCATGAACTCACAGTCCTCTAATTCCAAGATATTGATGAGGTTATTAAGGGTTTTGTGCTGAAATGCCTACAACTCAATGTCTCCTTTAAGGTGATACACATCTCTGGGGCATTGAATGTAATTGCGGATGCCCTCTCTTGATTGCAGTTCGACCACTTTCAACAGTTGGTGCCAGCAGCGGAGAAATACCCTGTTCAAGTGCCAGCCTTCCTTTGGCAAGCTGCAATCCAAGAAAAGCCAAGCTGGTACAGCATGCTCTGGCCCCTGAGACATGGTATAAGAATAGGGCACATGTGAACTCCTTCTGGGAATTTTATGGGGATGATGTCAGAAACTACGAGCTGCTCCAGCACACTCATGTGGTTCATCAGTTCGTATATTTCCTGATTGGCTGGGGTATGGCCCCCAGCTTACATTCACAGTTACCTGTCTGGTGTAGCATTCATGGTGAAGATGCATGGATTGTGGGATGTGACTGGATCATTCCTTATAAGGAAAACAAAGCATAAAATAAGCAGGTTTACATCACAATTTGCGACACAAGATCGGTAAAAGGCGAGTCAAATGTAGCAATGATTAGCAGTCATTGCTAATCATTGCCAGTTGGTCCTGGGTCCTGTAAAAGTGCCTTACTGGGCACTGTCACATTAATTTTTTAATGTTGTTTTTTGTCCTGGTATCCATTTTTTGTCCTCCTCCTCCATGCCCCACCCCATGAACTCCGAGCTGTTCCCTGATTGGTCCAGTGATGCTCCTGCTTCCCCCCGCATGGGAGAAACATGACTGAGTCCTTTTGCAGCACACCCAGAAGAGGAAGCAGGTGTTGGGAGGTGTAGCAGGAGTCCAAAGGTGAGTTTTCTTTATTTCACTTTTTTTTATCATCGATGTGCCGTTGTCAGGTTAACTAATTGAGTCTTTTTGTTTTCCAGGTGGTCGGAGACAAGCCAGAGCCGGGAGGAGTGGTGGCAGCACCAAGGAAGAGATGGAGGGAGACGGCCTGGCTGAGACTGCGAGAGGGCATAGGGCAACCTGGATGGAGCGGAGAGCAGGTGGCTGCATCGTGGGGCGAGGCACAGTTGGATGGGCAGATTCAGAGGAGAGTGGGAGCACAGCAGAATCATTGAAATCAGCAGCAAAACAAGTAAAAACTTTTCATTTGGTCGGGGGGCTGGAGGATGGAAGAGGGGCACACGGGCTTCAGGGCACAGATGGGGGGACGGCATAATGGCAATGAATGGGAAAGGCCTAGAGCGGGACTGTGGGTGGTGGGAGAACAAGGGCATGAAAGGGTCACCTTGCCTTAAACTTTAAGTTTGTGCTCTGCTTGCAGCGAATTTGTGAACAAACTGAACAATTGCAGTGAGAACAGAATAAAGACTATGTGCCCTGCTTTGCAGAGATTATGGGGGAACCATAAATTAATGTGCCATGCTACTATGTTGTGTGCCCTGCATCTTTGCAGCGAACATTTGGGAACAGATAAGACTAAGTAAGCAACCCTGCCTGCTTCGAGATCTCAGTAACCAGAAGTAATGTGCCCAGCTAGTAAAGTTGTATACCCTCTGTCACAAACCCACTCAACAGGTCAGGCCCTCTGCTCCTACAGTGCCAACCTCCGAGCGCAGTCTTGTGAACAGGTAACAGAAACAGGGTAACCCTCCTATATGTTTGTGACAGATTGGTGGCAGCGGTGAGGATAATTTTGGTATTACAAGCTTTTATTGTTCATTGAGTCAGCTTGATACTGTATAACTCACTTGCAAAGAAAGGGCAGTGATTTTTATTTTTAAAAAGAAAATGGAACTATATCACTTGGCTTACAGTCAAGTTCCTACCTGTTTTTTTTTCTCTAAAGTGCTAGTTAGAGTAGCCGTAGTTAGGGAAGAAGATGGCTTCCAACTACAGCGGGCACACTGTAGACTACTTAAAGCAGTTGTGCAGGGGCAGAGGAGTCCCGTACGAGGTGAAAGCCACCAAACAGAACCTCGTGGATGCCCTGATGGTAGCGGATACCCAGAGCATCTCGAGTCACAGATAATGACTGTAAGGGACCAAACCTTGAGAGTGGAAGGGCTAGCGGCCAGTGCAGTGTCCAGATCTGATGAGGAGGGCAGCAGGGCCAATGCTAGCGAAGGGCCACAGCAGCAGGGGAAGGTCACAAGCATTCTGGAGCCAGAAGTACTCAGGCTGCAGATTGAGTTGTGCAGAATGGAGCTGGAGTTCCAGAGGGAGGCAGAGCGAGAGAAGTGAGCCGCAGAGGAGAAGAGGGAGCATGAACAGCGGGAGGCTGAGCATGAGGATCGTGAACACCAGCGAGCTGCAGAGGAGAATAGGGAACAAGAACATCGAGAGGCAGACCATGAACAGTGAGAGGTGGACCGTGAGGAGCGTGAGCGCCATAGGCAACATGAACTGGAGATGCTATGACTCCAACCACCAGCACCATAGCAGGTAAGTGACTTGGGTTTAACTGGGACTACAGGACTGGGTTACAAATTTAATTCCAAATTGATAGCCGAATTTATAGAGGGTGAGGATATGGATGCCTTTTTAAATTCTTTTGAAAAAGTTTGTATTCAGGCTAAAATTCCTAGGGAGTCCTGGAACTTTCAGCTATCCCCGCTACTTACCGGGAAAGCTTGTGATATATTGGGTCAAATGGACAATGAGGACAGTAATGATTACAGCAAACTTAAAACTGCACTGTTAAAAAAATTTTAATTAATTGCTGAATTATACAGAGCTAAATTCCGGAAGCTCAGGAGAGGCTCTGACATGAGCTACGAGGAGCTAGCCACAAAACAACGTCAGTTTTTAAAACATTGGTGGGAAGGAATTGAAGCAAACTCTGTAGATAAAACTGAAAATGTGATTCTGTTAGAACAGTTTTTCTGGGCATGCCCAGCAGAGCTGAAAACCTGGCTGGAGGACCGAGATCCAAAAACAGTACAAGAGGCTGCTGAACTCTTGGACTGCTATGCCAACAGCAAACCTGCTCTGAGAGCGAATGGGGCAGGCATGGCAGCACAGAAAGGGAAACGTGTGCCTTCAGGGCAGCTAAAACCCTCACCGCCTTCACCAAAACCAGTTAGCCCCAGGTTTCAGAGAAAAGATTTCTCTGAGAAAAGAAATGAATGTTGGTTGTGTAAAGAAACTGGGCATATTGCCAGAAAGTGTCCCAAATGGATGAGCAATACGGAAGGTGGTGCTAGGAAGGAAGTGGGTTGTTTGTGTGTCCCTGGAAGCATGCCTGTGAATATGAGGGAACACATGCACTCAGTCATGGTGAATGGTGTACAGAAGCAAGGGTTAAGGGACACAGGGGCATCCCTGACATTGGTAAAAGGGGATCTAGTAGAGCATGGTCAGTTTATACCCAATAAATATGTCACTGTACAGGACTTTACTGGTGAGGAGAAAACATTGCCCCTCACCAATTTTCTTCTAGACTGGGGTGAAAGAGGGGGAACTTTGCAACAGGTGGCGGTAGCCAAAACGTTAGCAGTGGATGTCATCCCTGGCAACAATCTCAAACAGGGGATGGTGTGTGCACTTACCCATAGCCAAGTGGCATGGGAAAATTGAAGTTCCCTGGACCCCACAGAAGCCATTTTGAAAACCACTGGGAGGCTGGTTCCCCAGCCTGTGTCTCCTGATATGGGGATTAATGAAAAGGGGGTAGAAATTCCCCAGTAGCAGTTAACCACACAGCTACAGAGGGTTACTCCAAAGAGGGAGGGGTGACCTATTGTCAGAGGGTTAGGGATGACAGTGATCCTGAGTGCCCTGATGCTAGTGCTAGGGACCCTAGTTTAGAGACAGAAGGGGACCTGTCCCATGCCTTGGGAATGTGTGAGGAGTTTGCAGCTGCTCAGAGAAGTGACACTAGTCTAGAGAAGCTGAGGGCTTGGGCAGACTCTGACGGAGGTGAAGGAGGTGACAGTAAACATAAGGTTTATTGGGAAAATGGACTGATGTATACTCAGGCAATGCAGACAGAGGGAGGGGTGCTAGGCAGGCAGTTTGCCATTCCCCAGGGGTATCGTGAGCAGTTGCTCAAGATTGCACATGATATTCCCTTGTCTGGGAGGGGCAACCTACCTTACGACCATTGACCTGACCAAGGGGTATTAACAGGTAGAGTTAATGGATAGAGCTAGGGAAAGGTCGGCTTTCATCACTCCAATAGGCTTATTTTAATTTAAAGTAACGCCTTTCAGAATGAAGAATGCCCCAACCACTTTACAAAGGTTGGTGAACCAGGTGTTAAATGGTGCTGAGGAGTACGCTGTGGAGTACCTGGATGACACTGCCATCTTTAGTGCCAGCTGGGAAGAACACCTGTCCCACCTTAGGCAAGTGCTGGGCAGGATACAGAGGGCTGGGCTCACTGTCAAAGCTTAGAAGTGCCAGGTGGCCATGGGAGAGGTGGCATACCTCGGGCGTGTGGTAGGCCGGGGACAGTTCCATCCTAACCAAATAAAAATAGAGGTAATCCAGGCAGGGCCCAGACCAGAAATGCAGAAGCAGGTCAGGAGTTTTCTCGGGACAGCAGGGTACTATAGAAAATTTGTACCCAATTACAGTGCCCTGGCTGCTCCCCTATCTGACCTGGTAAAGAAAAGGATGCCAAAGAAAATTACCTGGGGACCAGCCTGTGAAGAAGCCTTTACCAGACTGAAGGAGGCACTGTACAGTGCTCCTGTTTTGACAAGTCCTGACTATGGCAAACCCTTTATAGTTCAGACTGATGCCTCAGACATGGGTATTGGGGCAGTACTGAGTCAGACATCCAACCAAGGGAAAGATCATCCAGTAGCGTACCTGAGTAAAAAGTTACTTCCCAGGGAGCAGGCATACTCTACTGTGGAAAAGGAGTGTCTTGACATATTGTGGGCCCTAAAGAAGTTGGAGCCATACTTTTATGGGCAGCATTTTGTGGTGCAAACTGACCACAACCCCCTGGTTTGGCTGATGCAAATGGGAAAGACGATTGGTGGATTGTTAAGATGGAGTCTTGCTTTGCAAGGGTATGACATGACAATCTTACATAGGGCTGGAGCGAAAAATCACAACTCAAATGGGTTGTCTCGTGTCTATGAGGAGTGAACTGATTTGAGAAGCTCATCCCATGCAGGAGATAGAGCCCCCAAATTCAGTCTAGGTGGGGAGGACTGTGACACTTGGGCAGCTGGTTCTGATTACTCTATGATTTTTGTAATATAAAAATGTAGTGTGATTGTGTAGTGTGATTGGGATGACACCCCCCCTCCTCCCAGGTATCACTTAAACTGACAGGATATATGTTAGACAACAGATCTCTGTAATGTGACTAATTTACAAAGACTCTCATTTTATGGTCTTGTTGTTGAGCTGAGCTTCTTTGAAGCCAAATGAAATGAAAATATCCATTTTATGGCATCTTCAGAGGAAGCACAGTTAATTGCACCTGGTGTTACAAAGCATATTACACCTCAGTGAGATCTGACAGTTAGTCATAAAAAGTTCTTTGATGTCTTTGTGAAGCAGGAAACTGCTCATGGATGAAAGGAGATACTGGAAAATCACAGATTTGATTAAGAAGTCATATGGGGAAACGAGTTTTGCTGATGTCACCTTATTTAATTTACCTCCTGCTTGATAAGACATTCTGGTTGTATAATATTTAATAAACAGAGGAGGAGCTGGGTGACATCATGGAGAAGGCAGGTTCAAGCCAGTTTTTTTAATTATGCTGTGACTGACTTTAGACACATTCTTGTTTGGACTCTCTGAGCTACAACATCTATCAGCACTGTAAGAAGATAATAATCATTAGATAGACAAGTCTAAGTGTATGGTTGGTGGAGTTTGCACTTTAAACTTTGTTCTTTTAAGTGATTGTATGTTTTGTGATATATTGTTCTGTATTTACATTTTTCATTTTTATCTATTTTGAAGTAAACTTCTATTTTAAAGAGACTGCTTGGTGTGCCTTCGAAATTCTTTCTTTGACAAGTGAAGCATATATGGCTAAAGTTGACACTGTGCAATAGCTTAATGGTAATACCAAACTGGGAAAAGGTAAGAGTTTATCTGAGGTCTTTCACAGAGTTTTTAAGGGTTCATTTTGTACACCTGGTTAGGTGCCCTTGGTGAAAGGTATCTGGCATTTCCCTGAATAGCAGAATTATCTGAGCCTGTACCTTTGGTATGCTAGCAAGAGGTTCACAGTTTGAATCCCTCCAGAACTTGAGACCAAAGGTTGATTCAACCCACAAAACAGACAGGAGGGTTATCCTGTTTCTGTTGCCTGTTCACAAGACTGCGCTCGGAGGTTGGCAGTGTGGAAGCAGAGGGCCTGACCTGCTGAGTAGGTGTGTGACACCGTGCTCTTGACTTTGCAGTGAATTTGGGAACAGAAAAAGAGACTAAGTAAAATGTGCCATGCTTTGCAGAGATTGGGGAGGCCAGAACTTATTTAATGTGCCCTGCTTCGCCTGTAGTGAACATTTGGGAACAGAATAAGACTAAGTTAAAGTGCCCTGCTTTTTGTAGATATTTGTGTGCCCTGCTAGTGTGTGCCCACATGCAGTGAACAATTTGGGAACAGAAAACGAGACTAAGTATTGTGCCCTGCTTTGCAGAGATTGGAGGAACCAGAACTTATTTAATGTGCCCTTCCTATGTGCCCTGCATCATCTGCAGTGAACATTTGCGAACAGAATAAGACTAAGTTAACGTGCCCTGCTTTTGCAGAGATCTGTATGCCCTGCTAGTTGTGTGCCCACATGCAGTGAACAATTTGGGAACAGAAAACGAGACTAAGTATTGTGCCCTGCTTTGCAAAGATTGGAGGAACCAGAACTTATTTAATGTGCCCTTCCTATGTGCCCTGCATCATCTGCAGTGAACATTTGGGAACAGAATAAGACTAAGTTAACATGCCCTGCTTTTGCAGAGATCTGTATGCCCTGCTAGTTGTGTGCCCACATGCAGTGAACAATTTGGGAACAGAAAAAGAGACTAAGTAATGTGCCCTGCTTTGCAGAGATTGGGGGAACCAGAACTTAATGTGCCCAGTCCTGCTTGTGTGCCCTTCATCTGCAGTGAACATTTGGGAACAGAAAAGACTAAGTTAATGTGCCATGCTTTGCAGAGATGATCTGTACTCTGCCCAATATTTATTGTTCCCTGTTATGTTGTGTGTCTTGCATCTGCAGTGAACATTTAAGAGACTCAGGGAGTTATGGTCCCAGTTTTTATGCTGGGGCAGAGGTTCATTGTTTAATTTGTCATGACTCATGATGGATCATGCTTACGCTCATGAATTCACGATCTTCTTTGGTAGACATCCTATCTTGACTCTTGAATGTATGTGTCCTGCTGCACAATTGCTGTATTTCTCTGGAAATGGCTAAATAAAACAGTATCAGTCTCAGAAACTTGTGTAAATGTGTATTTTATCAATATAGAGCAAGCTAAGTACATTTTATGGGGTTTTGAGCAAAAATATGAATTTTTGGTAATTGCTAATCAACTTCGGCCAATTGCTAATCATTTTTTCTTTGATTAGCGAAGGCCACTAATCAGGTCTCTGACATTAATTTATGCCTTGGAAAATGATTGAAGGGTGACACAGAATGCAAGGCAATAGGCAGGACAGTAGGAAGCCAGTGGATGGGGTACTCTTAAAGGAGATTTTAGCTCTCTTGTTAGGGGTCTGCACATCTGAAGATAAGACAGTGTTGTTTAAGACTCTATTCACTACCTCCTTTTTTGGGGCTTTTAGGGTTTCTGAATGGGTCGAGGACCCTTTGTTGCCAGTGGGTCACAACATACATTGGGGTGATGTTTCAGTTAAGAAAGATTCTTTGGTTATTATATTGAGGCACTCCAAGATGGAGCAGCGTGGCCCTCTCCAACTCATTCAGTTCCATCGGGCTCCGGGGCAGGTTCTCTGCCCTTGGACTCTTATGAAAACATACATGGAACAGAGAGCTGCAAGACAGGGGACATTTTTCACACACACTGATGGGTGGCCAGCTACAAGGTACCAGTTTGCTGCAGTTCTGCAGAAGGGCATTGGTGCAACTGGCAGGAACCACAAGGATTTCAGGACACACTCCTTCAGGATCGGGGTGGCCACCAATGCAAGTAGGCTTGGTTGTGGGGAGAGTTGAAATTCAGGTTATTGGGAGGTGGCGTTCAAAGGCCTACAAAGGATATGTTAGGCCCACCAAGCCTGGAAACAGCATGGATATGGGCACATCGGAGGGAGTTAATTAATTATTTGTGACTTGTCTTATAGGTGCACTCCCAGAAGGCAAAACCTGTTAAGTGATCGGCCATACCTTTGTCGTAAGAGCCTGTGAGTGGGAGGTTCGCCAGGGGCAAGGTGATCAGCTGGGCATCCCAGGGAGCAGAGCAACGATTCAATGGTGTACCCTCAGTGGGATGAAGTGGGTTGATCTGATCTAGACCCCGGAGCAGTCGTCGGCAGTTGAAATAGTCAGTTGCAATTCAATGCAGTTGCAATCAGTTGCAATTGCATTAGAATGCAGTCATAAAATACTGGAGTTGAAATCCACCGCAGTTGATGAGTCCGTGACCCATCCAGGTTTGTTTCTGTGGTGCACTGCAGTGTGTTTTCTCTTTTTTTCTTTCCTGGGGGGAGGAGGGGGGTCAGGGAGGCTGCGAATATCTAATGGTCCTCAACCACCGGCACCGAGCCTCACAGCTAATAAAATGCACCCCAGGCTCCTCGACATGAACTATCCACCAATTAAGAGAGACAGAAGGAGGAGCCAGGAGCTTGAGAGTGACTGTGACTGGCTGCATGAGGTGGCAGGGAGAGTGTGCCTAGGTAGGAGAGGAGACTGTTGGGAGAGGAGGCATCTGTGTTGGTGTGTGGGCAATGGAGCAGGCAGCATTTTTCTCCAGGGATGAAGTTTGGCAGTTCAGCCTTTAATTTAAAAATAAGTTAACTGTATCCACTGTCCTGATGTGTCCGGTGCCCAGAGAGAGACTAGTGTGTCGCTGTGCAAGTCCCATTCAGTCCTCCAGCAAAGCCAGGCAGCAATTATGTGAAGGCAGCAAGTCAGTGGTCTTCTGGTCATGGTTGGGATCAGCCTGTGACTCCATTGGCCGGGCCCGTTGGGTGACTCTCACTCTGTCTTGGTCAGGTCTTCAGAGTCGGCGAGGAGGATGAGTGGTAGGTGCACTACTACCACCACGCAGAATTCCAGAGAGGGGACGTGGGTCTGGGTTGGGGACCGACTGCTTGGGTTGGGAGGAGGGAGCACATAGCTCCAAAAAACACCAGCACCACCACTGAGTAGCGCAGCAGCAGCAGCCTGAGCCATGGAGCCACCCGACGCCGCTGACCTAATCATCACCCGACACCTGATCAAACAGGCTACTACAGTGAGCAAGGTACTGTATGGGATGTGTATGTAAGGCCCACCAGGGCTGGGCAGTGGGCAGTAGGAAGGAGGAGGATGGTCTCTCACAGACTACTCAGTCTGTCTGGGTGTCTGCTGCATGCTGGGCTGGCTTGTCTGGCTGGTTGAGGGCTTGGGGGCCGAACTTGAAAAGCCAAGGTGATTGATCATCATTGATCTACTGCTGGCAGCTCAGCGGGTTCTCTCTGACTGTGGTGGCATTGTGAGTAAGTCAGACTCCCCATGAGGTTGTGGAGCAGGCCAGGTGCAAGTGGTCAGTTGGTGAGTTCCTGGACCCATAGGAAGCCGGAGCACGGAGCATGGTCATTTGAGTCCAGTGGACAAAATGTTTGTTGTTTGCCACTGTAGAAATTGGATAGACTAAATATTAAAGTCCTCATGGCAAGATGAATAACATTTTACAAAGCACATTAGTGTACATGCTGAAAGCCAAAACAAGTTCAGAAACTGTATCAGAAAATGTTTTTTTTAATATGCATGAGGTTTTTTTTAGGTTTAAATTTAAACTATGGATACATCTCAGTTCTGGTATACATACAGGAGGTATTTCTAGGGGTCCTCCCTTAAATCGTTTTTAGTCTCACAGATTCTCTGACTACTAGTAAACTAACATACATTGATGGTTTGCTCTGTTTGCAAAAGGGTACCTTCTAGCTTCTGTAGGGTGTTAAGAGGCCCTACCTATACTATATTTTAGACTCAGTTCTTTTTCTAAGTAACTAGTACTACTGCTACTTATTTTACTATACTGTATACTGTTTTACTGCCCTGCTTCAACTTGTTACTTTCAGGGACTTAGTATATTTTGTTGTTGTTTTGACTGGTTATTGTGCTTTAGTGGGTCCCTACTGTGTGTAGATTTGTTTCACTGCACTTTGTATTTGCATTTTAAAGAGCAGACAGCTTCTTAGCTACTGCTGACTAGTTGCTACTCCCTCCAACATATGCAATCCCTCACCTGCCCCAGAGTTGAGGGGCATCAATAATTCCTTTTGTTGCTGTCTGTTTATGAAGTTATAATGTTGCTAAATCCCAAATGCTAAAAACTGAGCTGCTTCCTGACCTTAACCCACCAACACACCCTCACGTAGGCACATGCAGCCCCGTTTTGTTATGTCAGAAGGCGAATGCTGTGTGTGCGCACACTCCATTGATTTCAAGGAGGGGGGACTTTTCCATACATTTTATTAACTTTTATAGTTGAAATTTAAATTAAAAAAGGATATGAAGTTTAAAAAGTATGACAAACTACCATGGAATAAAATTCAACAATGATGAAAGTTGGAAAAACTGGTTGGATTTTATTAGGTTAGTTGAAGTCAGAAATTTCAAACTTGTTGAAAAAATCAGTCATAATGTGTGGTAAGTCAGTCATAATTGGTTTTTCAACTGACTCCGGGGTTTAATCTGATCCCAACCCTGAGAAACCTTGGTTTAGTAAATTCACCCCCTCACGGGCTGATCTTGCATTTTGGGGGGGTAACGATTTAGGTTGCTTGTCATCTATAGATATAATGAGGGCTATCATGGCCAATCACTGCTGGATTAGGAAACACATGCTGGATACCCAGCTATCATGGTCTAAGATTCTTCCTTGAGGGAAATGGAGAGCAGGGGAGGTGGCTAGGCCTCTTTGGAAGGTTCACAGGGAAGTGAACCTGGAAGTGTCCTGTTTCTGCTTCCCTCGATGGATTTGGGTCATATGTCACCAAAATACTGTAGCAGGGTGTAGGGGGGTTTTCAACTCAGATGGGGTGCATCTGTTAGAAACAGGGCAGGCCATGTTTATTTTAACTTACAGAATGTCTTAGAGGCATGGATATAGGTATTTGACTGGGGGCATTGTTGGGGCGATTTGTAAAGATTTTAAGGATCTAGTGGTGGACATTTTGGCATTATGGGAATTTTATTAAGGAGTGACCCGGTAAGGGCACACTCATGAAGGAAAACTGTGACTGTTTTGGGCTGAGCTGGGACAGCGGGGTGCCACGGTCGGGCAGTTGAGGCCCAGTGAGGGTATGACTGCTCAGTTGTGGCCTAGAGGGTTTCTGGTCATCAGGCCTCCTTGTCATTGGAGCTGGTTAGCCTGGTGGGGGCTCTGCTGGTTCTGCTGGGATTCCTTTGGCCCTAGGCTGGCTCACGAGTAAAAGAGCTTGTGGGTTTTAACTGAATGCGTCTGCTGACCCAGATGAATACTATATATTCCATGCTTTGTATTTGTTACCTGTATGACATGTCTTATTGTATATCAAACTGTTATGATGTATTTTGTATATTGACAATCAATGTCAAAGTAAAGTTCAGTCTTTCTGCCAAACACTAGGTGTCGTGTTTTTCTTGAAGGGATTGGGATGGTTCTGTCTGGGCATGGCCCCTCCCGGAATTCCTTGGAGGTCACTTGCCCAGTGACCAGTGGACCAATCCCAGGGCAGTACCTTCTGAGGTCAAATGACCAAGAAGGTAGTGACCAATTGGCCTTTGCCCTGAGCAGTGGGGGCTAGGGGTAGCCTGCAGCAGGGAGGGGCAAAGTCCAGATCCTTAGGAGCTGGTCAGGAGAGGAATTTCCTCTTTCTGACCAGACCTCCAGAGAACCAACTAGTCCCTCCCTCCGCCCTATATTGGGAGTTGGTGATTGTTCTTTGGGTTCACGATAAGGCTATGTATGTGTATGGGCCAGCGTTGTGGCATTGGAGGAATTTTATTAAGGAGTGGCCCAGTGAAGGCACACTCATGAAGGAAAATTATAACTGTTTTGGGTGGAGCCGGGACAGCGGGGGCACGTTCAGGGAGTTGAGGCCCAGTGAGGGTATAACTGCTCGGCTGTGGCCTAGTGGGTTCCCGGTCTGTCGAGCTTCCTTGTCATTGGAGCTGGCCAGCCTGGTGGGGGCTCTGCTGGGATTCCTTTGGCCCTAGGCTGGCTCGAGAGTAAAAGAGTTTGTGGGTTTTAGCCGAATGCGTCTGCTGCCCCAGTTGAATACTATATATTCCATGCTTTGTATTTGTTACATGCATGACATGTCTTATTGTATATCAAACTGTTATGATGTATTTTATATACTGACAATCAATGTCGAAGTAAAGTTTGGCCTTTCTACCAAACACTAGGTGTCATGTGTTTTTCTTGGAGGGACTGGGATGGTTCTATCTGGGCAAGTGCAGAGGACAGTGACTGGATGGTCTCCAGCTGACTGGCCCTGAATCCAAACAAAACAGAATTACTTCCGGTGGGCTCAGATCAGCAGCTTGCTACACAGATGAGTGGCCTCAGTCTAGAGCCTCAGGTGATGGCTAGGGTCCAGAGTTGCTTCTTTCATCTTAAAAAAAATTTGGAAAAAAAAATATGGTCATGCACTCAGTAGTTTGAAAGGACACTGTCAACCTCCTAAGGCCTCTAAGAGTCTCTAGCTTAAAAAACACATGTTATGATTGGTCACATTCAGTAGAGATTGTTGATTTTGTTGGTAGTTCAGTTCTGATTCTTTTTTTTTTTTTTAAAGGTGAAAAACAGATTGCTCGAGATGCTAGTATAACCACACAATTAAAAAAAAAAAAGTTGGACATAATTATACCATTAACATGCATTTCACTTCTATAGTACTAAGAAAGGCAACAGATAAAACAACCAGCAGCACCAGTGAATTTTAAAGAAGGTAGGCAATCATAAAATGTGGGTTTTCAGTTACAAATAATATGATGCAAAAAGGGTTTGCAGTTTACCTTAACTGCAAATATTTTCTTATTTTTAGTTTATTATTTTCTGATCACTGCAGGCTGTTACCAGGAGTGCAATCCCCTCCATGAGAATAAAGTATACTTCAGCAAGTGGCAAGAAAAGTGAATAAGAGCAGAAGGTCACAATTCTAAAATGCCTCCGAGAGGGAAAATATGATGATTTTAAAAGGACTACAAATGTGAGTAAAAAGTGAAAAGACCACATCCTTGATAAAATGGTACATAGCTACAAAATGCCAGACATTTATTGCAGTGGCCAGAAAATAATAACTTAAAAAATAAATATTTTAATTAAAAGTACTGGGTGAGTGTGCAACAATAGTTTTGTTCCAGCTACACAGAAATTGTCCATGTGGACAGAAATGTCCCCTTAATTATTTTCTTAGATGTCCAACAGATCCCAGGACTCCTGCCACCCTTTAAACTAATGTTAAAAATATTGCCATGCTGTGCCCCTTGGACTTACTGACATTAGGACATTGGTCCAGGCTTTAGGCTCATCATGACTTGGCTCCTGTCATGTGTACTACAAGTGTTTCCCTGTGGTGAGAACTCACTTTGGCAACTGGTGCAGAATGCAGCAGTGAGGATGCTGACCTCTACCCAGAGTTCAGACCAGATAATTCCAACATTGTACATGTTCCAGTTAGTGGCAGTTAGACAGAAGACTGACTTCAAGGTTCTTCTGTTTGCTTTTTTTATATGTAATTTCTGGATTTTTGCAGGTTTTCTCCCAACTCCTACACCCATGCATCCCCAACATAGTGTGTGCATGTGGAGGCACATGCCCACATGCCATTCGGGACATCCCTCCCTTCCAGTGAAACTGTTGACTGCCAGCGCTATCACTGAATCTCCAATCGGTGACAGCAGGACTACGGGTGGGCGATCCCACTCCTTACCCAGAAGAGAAAAGCTAATGCTCAATCCTGCTGCCACCCTCCCCCCCCCATGCCGGCATCCTGGTGACCTGAGGTCATTCCTGAACCCGGGTCACCAGCATAGCATGAGGTGTGTCATCCAGCACCTCAACCCTCAGTGCCAATGGCCCGACTCTTCTGTTTGCTTTTAAAGCACAACCCCTCTAGTCCTGTGAGCTCATGTCCCCTAGTGTCATTGCGGAGAGTCACCCACATTGCTGGCAAGACGTTATTATGCATCTCAGTCTCCAGTCTCTAGTCATTTTTCAGTTCTCTATAAACAGTTACTGTTGCCATTGGCAGGTTTCAAATCTCATAAAATAGCCCCTCCCCCCCAAAAAAAGCTAAGTTTCGGGACATTCCATTCATTATTAATAAAGACGTTTGTATGAAAACAGGATTTTTGATCCTTAGGTTGTTGTACATATGTTATCAATAACATGGCTGATGTATCCTCACCTCATGCTCCTACCTTCCCAGATCAATTATGTTCTAGCTGTATTTGTTTGGTATAGGATTTCTATTAACTTCAGCCATGTATATAATGAGGTACCATATGTCATGGAATAGAAGCCATGGCCTCTACTGAAATGCTGTATGTTGATCTGCGGCTTATATCACACAGTGACTTGCATTTGAGGACAGTTTGTATTGCAAAATCAGATTTTAAGTGCTAAAACTAAAATATTACGTATCCTGGAGTTGATCAAGTATCTTGCTATTGACCGGCTTCATAGCAATATAAGCATACCAAACATCAACTCAGATTATACGTTTCAAACAAAATTCAATAATGATATTTACTGAGATAAAAGTCACAAAAGTCCCATCTACAGTGATTTCTCTGACATGACTTCAACCATGACTAAAAGCTTGTATTTGGGTGGCTTTTATTAGAAATGTTCATTACTGCCAGTGGCTTGTATCTGAGGGTTGCTTTGATTTGAATGAGTCTTCTATTCAGAGAAATATGGTGTATCTTATTTTGCATATTATTGTGCTTGTGTTGCTTATGTTGCCTAATTATTGTCAGTCATTATACAGTAACTGCTGCTGCTTAACTGTCCCCACAGGACCCATGTGAAAACTTGGCACTAGCCAAAACATGGATCTTCTGCAGTGCAAAATTTTAAATGAATGAATAATTATTTATTGATTTGTTTTTAGGTAAGGACACTAGACAAACACCTGGACATGCACAATACAAACAAGGACAAATCATCTATAACTCAGCTATATACTGCTTATGGATACAATCACATAATCCCCAAATATGAGCAGGCAGTAGGTTTTGTCTGACAACATTTAAAAGCAGTTCTGAAATGCTGGTGTCCAACGATGCTCCTGACTGCAAAAGGCAGTGAATTCCAAAGCATGGCAGCAAATTACAAGAATGCATTTTGTCTCATATTACATGGCAGCCTTGGTATAGCCAGAAGAGATTTCAGACTGTTTCTGCTGCTTTTCCAACCCTGAAATCAGAATCCTATGCTTCTGGCATTCATTTCCATGACAGCAGATTGTGATGCCATGTTAACGGATAATACCAAAGATGAAAAGATCCCTTTTTAATGTTAATATCTTTAATAATAAAAAATGGAAGTCCAGAAATTCAAATATAGTCTGATACATTTACAGCCAGCACCATTATTGTGGAAACCTGCTTATAAGGAATGGATTTGCTTTGTCAAAACCAAGCTATGTCTGTAATGTAAACAAGCATTTGTCAATGCTGAATGTTTGCTTACGGCATTGGTAGTGCAGGAGTTAGAGAGATGCATAGTAATAATGGCAGTGGAATAGTGAACTAGCGCCAACCCCCACCTCTACCCTGCAGAGACTGACAGGCATTGGGGTGTGCCTTTGTGTCAGCCATAATGCTCATGCCATTCCACCTCACCCCACCCTGCAGACAGTGACAGGTGTCACGGTGTGTCTTGGGGTCTTCAGCTCTTACGCTCACCCCGTTCCATAAAGAAATAAGGTGAGATTGGTGCAGTATAGGAGAATGGGATGAACGTTAGGGCCAAAGACCCCAAGGCACACCTCAATGCTGGTGAGTGGCTGCAGGGTGGGGTGGAATGGTGTGAACATTATGACCGAGAACCCCAAGCCACACCATCGATGTCTGTCAGTCTGTACAGGGTGGGGCATTAACAGTTGGAAACCCTAATGCCCTGGGTGTCTGTTGGTGTTTTCATTCAAAGTTTTCAACACAGGCTTTTTGGGACCTCCCCTCATGAACAGTGGCACTGAGATTTCATTAATCTGTTTCAAAGCTTGAAGTCGCACAGCAACTGCACCATTCTGCACCACAGGCGCAAAAACACTTTTTGGGCAGCATGCAAAAAATGACAGCTGTACTGTTCATAAGGAGGTGTGCAAAATGGGCAATGCTGAAAATTTTGAGTGGGAATATTACAAATGTGTAAAGTTACGAGTGTACGTGGAAACTGCGTAATGCACGCTTGTAACATAGTCATTTTATGGACTTTTGTCCCCAAATTTTCAACAGAGGCATTTTAGAACCTCTGCTCATGAAAAGTATCACTGTGATTTTTGTAATCTGTCCTGAAGACTGATTTTCCACAGCGACTGCGCTATTCTGCGCCGGAAGTGCAAAAACACATTTCAGCTAGGATGTGAAAAATGACAGCTATACTGTTCATAAGGAAGTGTGAAAGAATGTCAATGTTGAAAATCTGGAGTGAAAATATTACAAATGCACAAACTTATGAGTGTGCGTGGAAACTGCGCAAAGCACTCTCGTAACATAGTCATTTTTTGGCATTTTTTCACTAAATTTGCAACATAGGCTTTTTGAGAGCCCATCTCATGAACAATGACCCTGTCATTTCGTTAATTGGTCCCAAAAGATGATTCCGCGCAGTGACCGTGACATCACCTTTCGGGACTAAATAATGCCATGACAGTGACTGAATTCATGAGGAGTGGTCCCAAGAACCCCATATTGAAAATTTGGTGCCAAAAGTCGAACAAATGGCCGAGACATCCACATAAGTTAAAAAAAAACATTTATGCCATTATACAGCTTACCGGCATTTCTTCAGTTTGTGGTCAGCTTTGAAGAGTGCAGACATGTTACTGGTCCACCGAAGATCGTCACGCCAGGCTCCAGAGGTGAGTATGGGGTGAGGGGGGTATGGGGAGTTGGGGTACACATGTTGAAAATTTGGAGTGAGAATACCAAGAAATGCTCAGGGTGTTAGGGTTTCCAACCATAACGCCCTACCCTGTAGAGACTGACAGACATCAGGGGTGTGACTTGGGATTGTCGACAGTAATGATCCCACCATTCCACCCTCACCCCCACCCCCACCCTGCAGCCAGTGACAGGCATCGAGGTGTGTCTTGGACTCTTCGGCCCCAAAGTTCACCCCATTCTCCTATACTGCACCCATTTCAGTGTATTTCCTTATGGAGTGGGGTGAGTGTAAAGCCTGAACACCCCAAGGCACACCTCGACACTTGTTAGTGTCTGCAGGGTGGGGTGAGGTGAAATGATGTGAGCGTTATGGGTGACGATCCAAAGGCACACCCCGATGCCTTTCCATCTCTGCAGGGTTGGGGTGGGGCTGGTGTCAGCTCAATACTTCACTGCCATTCCTATTCTGCATCTGTCTAACTCCTGCATGTCCAATGCTAATGCCAGCAAGCAAACATTCGGCATTGACAAATGCTTGTTTTCTACCTACATTATCATTGCAGATCCTACTTATCTACAGCTCTTTCTACCTCCCTATCCTTTACACTATGATTCCCCTGTGCCTATCCCATGCATTCTTGAACACACCACTGTTTTTACCCCCAGCACTTCCACTGGAAGGCTGTTCCAGGAATCCACCACTCTTTCTGTGAAGAAGTACTTACTCACATCCTCACATCTCTCCAGTCTACCTTCCTTCAGCTTCATAGCATGTCCTTTTGTTCCTGAACACCTTTTTTCTGAAAAATACTTCCCTCCTGTAACTTATTGACCTCCATGAAGTACTCAAAGATCCCTTATCATATGCCACCTCCCTTCCCTCTTCCAGATTGTACATATTGAGGTCCTTTATTCTCTCCTCATCGGGGTTTAGATGCAGACCCTGCACTATCTCAGTTGCCCTCCTCGGGACCCCATCCACTCTGTCTATGTTCTTCCAGAAATGTAGTATCCAGAACGGGACACAGTACTGCAGCTGGAGTCTTACCAGTGATCTATACAGAGGCAACACCACCTGCTTTTTTCTGCTGGTGATACCCGTCACTATGCACCCCCAGAATCCCACTAGCCCTCCTGACTGCCTTGTAACACTACTTGGCCATCCTTATGTCATCAGATATGATTACCCCCAGGTCTCTCTCCTGATTGGTAGTTGTCAATACTGCTTCACCCATTTCGTACTCTGCCCAGGGTTTCTGTGCCATAAAGTGCATTATTTTGCACTTTTTTGCATTGAAACTCAGGTGCCATACCTTTGACCACTCCTAGTTTTTTCAAGTCTGCTCATGCTCCCCTCCCCCGGAGGGCCCACCATTTTGTAGATTTTGGTGTCATCCACAAAGAGCCAGACCCTCCATTCCTGCTTCTCTGCAATGTCACTTATAAAGACATTAAAGAGGACGGTCCCAGCAGCATGCAGATTGCACAGCGAAACTGTCACAGCGAAGACCATCACAGTGACAAAAAGCGTCGGGTCGCTGTGATGGTCCCCGCTGACACCGGAACTTCATCTCCCGGTGTTTCACCCCCTTCCCAAGAGAACTCCGACTTGAAGTTGTATATACAGAAACTGGGGGTTGTGGTGGAGGAGTCCCCCACATGGGGGGTTCGGGGGCATAGCCCCCCTAAGAAAACACACCAACATCCCCGACAGTACAATGCCAACACTTGGCATTGTGTCTGTCACTGTTGGGGATGTTGGCGATGTAGATATCACCGCACGATAGGTAAACCGGTCCCAGCACTGATCCCAAAGACACCCTGCTGGTTATTCTCCAATTCCTCTGAGTGAACTCCATTTACCACCACCCTCTGTCGCCTTTCTCCTTACTAATTTCTTATTCAATTTACCACCTTTGGGCCCACTCCTAAGCTACCCAGCTTGCTTACTAGTCTTGTATGTGGAACAGTGTCGAAAGACTTACTGAAATCTAGGAAGGACATATCCACTGCTCCACCATCTTCTTGTCACCCAGTCAAAGAAATCTATCAGATTTATTTGACACAACCTCCTCCTCATGAACCCATGTTGCCTTAGGACTTGTAACCCACTGGATTCAAAACATTCCACAATCCTTTCCTTCAACAGTGATTCAACTGATTTTCACACTACCTAGGTCAGGATGACTAGCCTATAATTGCTAGCCTCCTCCCTGCTACCACTTTTATGAAGTGGGACTACATCTGCTTTCCTCCAGTCCTCTGGAACCACTCCTGTTTCCAGTGAGCTGTTAAATAGGTCTGGGGGACACATCAAATCGTCACGGTCATCGCGCTGTGCAAAAAGTCACCCCAAACTCTTAGCTCCAGCATGAATTGGAACCCTGCTCAATTCATCCCCAGATGAGTTTGTTTTATATTTACACTAGAAGTGAATTGTCTGGGGATGAATTGAGCATGGTGCCTATTCACGCTAGAGCTGAGTCCAGGGTAAGTTGTCGTGCAGCAACATGACCTGCACAAGTTGTCATGTAGCCATAGATCTGTCCAAGGTGTAGCCAAGACCTCCCTGAGCTCCCTCAATACCCTTGAATGCACCCCGTCTGGCACCATTGCTTTGTCAACCTTCAGATTAGCAAGTTTTTTCAGGATTCAGTCCTCTAAAAAAGGACTAATGTCTACCTCCCTCCACCCAAAGCTTTTGTTACTTTTTTGTGGCACCCCTTCTCCTTCCTCTGTGAACACTGAACAAAATATTTGTTCAGGATGTCTGTCTTTTCCTGGTCTCCCTCGTCACAGTCCACCCTTCCCTTTTTTTTTATCACTGCTTTATTTTTCCTCCTGTGCAGCCACTACTCTGCCTAACATCCAGCCACTGCTACGCTTCCCCCGACGGCCCCCCGGGGTGCCCCCACACACCATCTGGCATATGCTGCTGTACCCATGAGAGGGCTCCCCCCTTCGTCCCCACGTCAGGCCAGGATCCAGTACCGGCATGTCAGGTCACCCCCCGCAGGCCGCCACCGGGCTCAGGAAGCTGCGGCCTTTAAGCTGCTATGAGTGGTGCTGCTGATTTTCCTTCTTGTTCCCTAGGAGTGCGGATGTGCAATGACATCGCGCACTGATGTGCTGACGTCCGCTGCACTCCTCCCTCCATTGCACCAGCTCTAGCAGTGCCTCCAGGCATCCCCAGGGGCCGCTGCAGAGCGGTGGAGACCCACAGCCCTCCCCAGGATAGGAGAGCTGTCCTCCGGATGCTCAATCCTATCCTCCCCTACTGACCCCTAACAACCTGGGCTTGTGTCCGAACCCGGGTCGCCAGCATGGAGCGAGGTGTGGCACCCAGCGCCTCAACCCTCAGTGCCTCCGGGCCAGCCACCCTTCCCTTTTTAACCTTACAATTCCACCAATGGTCTTCCTCTTTTCACTTATACATCTAAAAAATGTATTTTCCTCTTTCGTTACCTCCTTGGCTATTCTCGCTATGGTTGGCACCTTTGAGCTCCTTACTGCTTTTTCTGCTTCCCTCTGTATCCCCGATACACCACCCTATCCTCCTCCCTCTGCTTCTCCTTATACATTCTGAATGCTGCCCTTTTAGCCTTTAGCCTTTAACCTCTCTTGAGAACCATAGCAGTCTCTTTTTCCTCTTTCTTTTGCTCACTTGTTTGACACAGAAGTTTGTTGCCTTTAATATGCTCCCTTTTAGTTTCACCCACTATTCCTCCACCCACCCCAGGCTATACCCCCCTTCCCCCACCTGGTCATCCATGAGGCATTCACCCATCTTTATAAAATCTGCCCTGCTGAAGTCCAGGATCCTCGCCCTTGTGTGTTTCGATTCTGCAGCCATCTTTATATTGAACCTCACCGATGGTGATTAATGTTCACCAGGTGGCCTTCTACCTTGATATCTACAACACTTTTCTCATTAGTGAGCACCATGTCCAGTATTGCCCCATCATGAGTGGGTTCACTAACAAGTTGCCTGAGGAATGCCCTCTGCAGAGAGTCCAGGATGTCCCTGCATCTAGCCGAAGCCACTGCTGGAAGGCTCCGATCTACATCAGGCAGGTTGAAGTCCCCCACCAGCAGTACCTCCTCCTTTTCTGCCATCTTGCCAATGGTTTCCACCAGTATGTTATCGAATTCCTCCCCCTGTGCTGGAGGTCTGTATATCACTGCAGTGCAAATAGTGGCCTCATTCCCTGTCTCCAGCGTGACCAACAGCACCTCTGTCTCCCCCTGTATTCCCTGTATCTCCATCACTTTTATACTTTCCCCTCACATAAAGCACCACACCCCTTCCTTTCCTTTCCACTCTGTCCTTCTTGAACAGAGTATAGTATGGTATGGTCATGTCCCAGTCATGGTTTTAAGTGCACCATGACTCAGTAATGGCCACAATATTCAGGTCAGCCTCTACCATGATGGCCTCTTGGTCCAGAATCTTATTCATAGACTTCTAGCATTTGCACATATGCCCTTCCAGATTTTGTTTCCACTCTGCTTGTTAAGCCCCTTTTTTCTTACCTTCCTTTCCCCCTCTCTTTTTAATGCTCCCGTTCCCTTCCCCCTATGTCTCTACCACCCTGCTTCCTTTTATTACTTTACACCCTGGGGGATTCCTCTCCCTTTGGGTTCTCCATACTCTCTACTTCAGCCTGTGGGGGGCAGGGCCACCACCGCTGCCTCAGAGGTTGCCAAGAAAGAGGAGCGGTTGAACCACAGTGGGCTCAGGGAGGGTGAGGGTGGTGGAACGGAGGCACATCCCTCCTGTTGTACCTCTCCACAATTCGAATGCCATCCTGGCAAAGTGTGGTTCCTCTATGGAGGCACCCACAGAGGAGAATGTGATATATAAACCCCCCCCGTTGGATCCCCCCCCCGGCTTATTCGACCAACTGGGTAAACTTAGCACCTCTGTCTTTTCTATACTTTATTACAGCCTGTTGTGCAACAGCACTTCTTCTGGACTTCTATCCTTCTTTTCCTAATCCATACATGCTGTCCTTGTGGTGTCTTACGTTGCAGTTAGATTGGCCATTTACTGCAATGTTTCCCGTTTTCTCTTTTCTTTGTTCTTTCTCTTTCTACAATTTTGTTTTGTGCAGTAGTGTACCTCCCCTTCCTGATAATCAAAGGTTGAATTATGTCTAGTGCAGAAACGGCATGAGTAGAAAAGCCGTTTGTGTAAGTCTGATAGTGAGTGAAGCCATTAAGCGCTCGCACCATTGTGCAGGACACGCGTGTTATGTTAGTACGGCTTGTACAGTATTCAGTCCTGCAGTAAGGACCGATGCGAGTATACGGGGATATGAAGATAAGACCAGTATGCTGGTCTAGTTGTAGCACAAGTGCCCCTAATTGGAAAAAGTAATTTTTTTTTCATTCTTCCTTTACAAGGTAGCAGTTTTAACTAAACACTGCATGAAGAAAGGAACTGTCTGAAATGCCATTTGGAGCCGTACGATGTTTTCGTCGGCTTGTGTCTCTAGGCATAGTGACTCCTTAAGTTAGAAGAACTCTCTACACAATAGAGTTCCAAGTGTGATAGAATTAAAAATAATTTATGAGAACACTGTCATTTATATTTATGTTTTAGGGCAGCCTGTACATGTAAATTGTATACTACCTGTAATTGCTGCAACGGATTTATAGGTCCAATCCCAGGACTGTTTCTTGCATGGTGCCCTCCCCTATAGGGAGTCAGCGGCACCTACTTGTCTTCTTTTATAGGGAGACTGAGGGTGTTCTTTCCAGGAGCTGGGAGAAGCGCTCTTTTATTCAGCCCCTTTTTATGAGATATACATAAAATGTTGGTTAACATTATGGATTTCTCTGTACTGAAGTAATAAGTATGGACTATTCTTTCTGTACTGACCTGTGATCTATCCGTATCACTGAATTATATCTTACATAATCAGTTATTGAATGTTTTATATTAACAAGAAGGAGTGGTTTCATAGTGTGGGAGGAGTTTCTCCCTTTAAATGAAACACACCTCAGTAATGAAATCAGATGCTGTTAGGAACAGTTCCTGAAAGGATCTCCTGCTCTCTGTTGTTGTGCACAAAATCATGTTCTACTGCTAGGACTTTGGCAGGAAAGTTGTGCTATTTATTTTTTAAGTTTGATTCTGTTAATTTTGTTTATTTAATCTCAAAGTATGCTGATGTAAGCTGTTATATTTCTTTCTTTGATCTTTATTTTTTTTTTAAATAAAATTCATACCTGTTAGGTATGTTGTACCCATAATTGTTGACTCCTGTTTGACCCGATTATTTCAACCCACGACAGAGACCAAGGAGGATGCTGGGAACCTCCACAAAGGAGACCCACAGGAGGGTGGCATGGGACCCCACAGGGGAAGGAAACAACTCCTGGTGGGGGACTCAATTGTTAGGGGAATAGAACTGTGGGGGAGCAGAGGGAGGTAAAGTGCCTGCCTGGCTCCATGGCTTGGAGGGACAGGGAGCGAATTCTCAGGATTGCCGAAGCAGCTGCACGGGGGAGGGAGCTGGACATCATTGTCCATCTAAGGACAAATGACCTGGCTGGGAAAGGGATCAGAGCAGTGCAGGAGGAGTTTGTGGAGTTGGGGAGGGGCCTTAGACATGTAGCATGCATGGTAACCTTCTCAGAGGTGCTGCCTGTCTATGGCATGGGTGAGGCTAGGGGGTGCTCTGCACCATGGGATTCAATCAATGGTTGAAAAACTAGTGTAGAGCTCAGGGTTTTGGCTTCATTGTGGACTGGGGGTCCACCTGGAGGGATACAGGCCTATACTGGCACGATGGTCTGCATCTATCCAGAAGGGGAACCAGGATCCTTGGTGATAGGTTTACATGCTTCATTGGCAAGCATTTAAACTAGCCAAGGGGCAGGCACTGAAAAGGAGAAGGGAAATCCTAGCCCTCCCCCAAAATTCAAGGTAGTTAGTGAGGTAAACAAAAAGATAGAGAAGTCGATGGCGAGAAAAGCAGGGGTAAATGGAGAAAAAGGCAAAGGCAGTAAGGACAGGGATGGGGCTAAAAGGGGTAAGGCCATCAAAAAAATGGAGGGCAATGAGTACCAATGCCTGTAGTCTGGATAACAAGCTCCCTGAACTGGTGGCCTTGAGGGAAGAGGGATGCCTGGATATCGCAGCAGTCACAGAAACATGGTACACAGAGAACCATAACTGGGATGTCAACATACCAGGGTACACAATCTACAGGAGGGACAGGGAGGGTAGAAGAGGCAGAGGAGTAGCTCTCTACATAAGGGAAGGGATCAAAGCAATGGAACTAAAGGGTAAACAGGGAGGAGAGGAGGCTCTGAGGGTCACCCTGGAGACCAGAAATGGCACCACAACCTGCATGGTGCTTGTATAAAAACCCAATTTCAGGGTCAGGAAATGGACAAGGAAATGATAGAAGGCATCCATAGGATGGCAGAAAAAAGGGAGATATTGTTGATGAGAAACCTGAAAATATCAGATGTTAACTGGAGTACCTTTGCTGCAGCCACATCCAAGAGCAGGGTCATTCTCGATGCCGTGCAGGGGGCATGCCTCAGACAGCAAGTGTTGGAACCCACTTAGGTGGGAGCAATCTTAGACCTGGTACTCTCAAATGGGAATGGAGAGAGGATCTCAGATCTAGAAGTGGGTAGCCATCTGGGAACAAGTGACCACCAAACAGTGTGGTTCACGATAAACACAACCGCAGAGTCATGCTATACAAAAGTGATGGCACTGGACTTTAGGATGGCTGACTTTGTCAAAATTGGAGAGTGCCTCAGAAAAGCACTAGCAAGCAGGCCTGAAGGAGGGGAGGAGGAACAATGGGGAAACATCAAAGCTGCCATCACATAGGCATAAGCCTTTGTGTGAAGTAAATAAATCAAAATGAAAGACAAAACCACTATGGTTCTCAAAAGAGGTGGCAGGGAAGGTTAGGGAGAAAAAGATAGCATTCAGGAAGTATAAGAAACCACAGAAGGAGCAGGACAGAGAACTGTATCAGTCAAAGCAGAAGGAATGGGGGAAGGCAGTCAGAATAGCAAAGGCCCAAACTGAGAAAAAGATAGCCAACTCGGTTAAGAAGGGGGATAAAATCTTTTATAGGTACATTAGGGAGCGAAGAAAGACCAAGGGAGGGATAGTGAGGTTTAATAAAGGGAAGGGTTGGTGGGCAGAGAGCAAGAGTGAAAAAGCAGGGATACTGAACGAATACTTCTGCTCAGTATTCACAAAAGAAGAGGAGGGGGAAGGTACCTAATCCAATCAATAGAAGCACTCTGGATAGGGGGGTCGATACCAGTACTTTCACAGAAGAAAAGACTCTGAAAGAACTCCTAAAACTGAAGGTGGACAAAGCAATGGGGTCTGATGGGATTCACCTCAGAATTCTACAGGAACTAAGGGAAGAACTAGTGACACCACTGACTACCTTTTTTAACAAATCATGGGAGGATGGTGTGTTACCTAAGGACTGGAGGAGGGCAGATGTTATTCCCCTTCACAAAAGTGGGAGCAAAGCAGAGGCAGGAAACTACAGACCTGTTAGCTTGACCTCAGTGGTAAGGAAAATGATGGAATCACTTCTGAAAGAAAGAATTGTTGAGTACCTACTGTAGAGGCCAGCGGGGCACAGGACCCAAGGCAGCATGGTTTCACAGAGGAAAGGTCATGTTAGATGAATCTAATAGATTTCTTTGACTGGGTGACCAAAGTTGTAGACCAGGGAGGGGCTATGGACATGGCCTACCTAGACTTTAGCAAGGCATTTGACACAGTTCCACTCAGAAGATTAATAAACAAATTAGCCAGCCTGGGAGTGAGACCCAGGGTGGTAGCCTGGGTAAAAAACTGTCTGGACAACAGGACACAGAGGGTAATAGTAAATGGAGTCCACTCTGTAGAAAGGGGGGTTACTAGTAGGGTACCTGAGGGTTCAGTACTGGATCTGGTCCTTTTTAATGTCTTTATAAGGGACATTGCAGAGGGACTGAAAAGAAAAGCATGCCTGTTTGCAGATGACACAAAGATCTGCAACAGGGTTGATACACATTGGGGTGTGGAAAGGATGAGGATGGACTTGGCAAGGTTGGAGGAATGGTCAAAAGTATGGCTGCTTAGATTTAATGCAAAGAAGTGCAAAGTAATGCACCTGGGAAACAAAAACTCAGGGGAAGAGTACATAATGGGGGGTTATTAACAACAAAAATGGAAAGGGACCTGGGGGTAGCCATATCAGATGATCTAAAGATAAGCAAGCAATGTGAGAAGGCAATAGGGGGGGATACTGGGATGTATAGGGAGAGGCATCACCAGTAAAAAACAGGAAGTTGTTATCCCTTTGTACAGACAGTTGATGAGACCCCATTTGGAATACTACATTCAGTTTGGGAGACCCCATCTCCACAAACACATAGACAGGATGGAGGCTGTCCAGAGGAGGGCAACTAAAATGGTGCACGGTCTGCAACAGAAGCCATTCAAAGAGAGACTAAAGGAGCTTAATATGTATACCCTTAACGAAAGGAGTGAAAGGGGGAACATGATAGAATCTAAGGGAATCAACAAAGTCCAAGAGGGTAGCATCTTTCAGAGAAAGAGATGTGCAAGAACAAGGGGACACAATTTGAAGATAGAGGAGGAAAGGCTCAGGGGCAATGTGAGGAAGTATTTTTTCCTGAGATGGTGGTGGACACATGGAACAGCCTTCCTGAGGAGGTTGTGGGGTCAAAAACAGTGGTTGAATTGAAGAATGCATGGGACAGACATAAGGCAATTCTGTTGGGGGTAGAATGAAGTAGGGTGTTTGTTAACTAGGCTCTGCAGCTTATCCAATAGGTAGCGAAATGAGCAGACTAGGTGGGCCAAGTGGTCCTTATCTGCCATCAAAGTCTATGTTTCTATGTTTCTAGTTTCTGCCTCCCTGATTCTTTCCACCACCCCTTTGTCTAGTTTAAATTTTCATTGAATTAACATTTAAACTATTCACTGAGGACTGCGGTTCCTCTCCCAGATGGATGTAAGCCATCACCCCTGTATAAGCCCTTATCCTCCCAGGTGGATCCCCAGTCCCCAATGTAACTGAATCCCTCTTCTCTGCACCATTCCTTCAACCATGAGTTGAAGCTCCTGGTGCAGAGATCCCTCTCCTCCCCCTGTTGTAGACAAGCAGTACCTTAGTGAAAGCCACTGAGTATGCTATCTGTCTAAGACCCCTCCGTAGTTCCCTTTCCTCCACATGCACCATTCCAGACCTGTCCCTAGTCAAGTCATTAGTCCCCAAGTGGACAATGTTATCCAGCTCTTCCTTCTGTCTTTTTGCCCTAGCTATCCTCAGGATCCAATTCCCATCGCTTGGAGCCATGGTGCCTCATAGGCACCTAACTGCCTCTCCCCTCTTTCCTGTTCCCAAATATATCCCCTTAACAGTCGAGTCCCTCACAAGAAGTTGCTTCCTCCTTCTCTAGGGTCTTCTACTACCCTCCTTGGGGTCTCCACTAGGGAGGGCTCCCACGTCCTCTGAGGTCACGAAATATTATCCTGTCTTAGATTGCTCTGTACATATTCTGTTTTTTTTTTTTTTTTTGTTATTAAACATCTTTATTAATTTCCACAAAAAACACCTCAATACAGGTACATAGCTGAGAGCGCGAAATGGAGCAATATAAAACAACCAGACACTAACTCGCCCATTCATCGGAAAATTAAAATCCCTCCCTCCCCCCAACCCTCCCAAGGCTACATGCATAAGCAAACCTTAATTTGCCAGCCCTGAGGTGTTCTGAGGGCCAGGCCTCTATGCCATAAGGAGCATTTCAAAAGAACTCCAAAGCGCCGTGTATGTTTTCAATCAATTCTGCATACGAGTGATATGTTTTTCTAATTGTACTGCCAGGGTACAGTCTCGATACCACTTCAACAAGGAGGGGGCTTTATCACTGGTCCAATGCCTTAAGATTGTCAGTTTTGCCACAGCAGATAAAAGCGACATTTGGGCCTTTTTAGCCTTGGAAGTGCCAACTGGAAAAAGGCTCATCAGACATACCTCAGGGGTAAACAAATTTGTTAAGCCAAGGATAGGGTCTAAGAGATTGTTGATAGCCCGCCAAAGGATCTGAATTGAAGGGCATGACCATACCATGTGATATAAAGTACCATCTTCCTTCCTACACTTCGCACAAAGAGATGTATCCTTTGCCCCATATTTGCACAGTCGGGATGGAGATAAGTATAAATGGTGCATTAAGTTGAAATGTACCATCCTCAATCTGTCTTGTTTTACATATTTATACATTGTAAACCACAACTTTTCCAGAGATCGGGTACCTCAGATATTCCTAGCTCCTTGTCCAATAAAAACATACCCCTAGAGGAAGTCTGTGGTCCCATTCCTGAAGTGTTTTGTATACCTTAGAGACTGAACTTGGTTGAGAGGCTATGGTGAAAAGTATGTCGGCTGCTCGGTCCCCATAGTCAACTAGAGCCCTCTGAGAAAAATAGATGTTAGGCCTTATTAATTTGTAGCCACTTAAAGAGGTCCTGACCCAACTCCGGAAACATTCACCAACTGATCAAAAGACCGAGGTCCCCCATTCACCCAAAAATCCGAGATTCTAAGGTGGCTTACCTGAGGCCAAAATGCGGCGGACAGGGTCTTACCCCCAACCCTAATGTGGGGGTTTTCAAAAATGGGTTGGTTGATAGATAGATACCATTTAACTGCGAGGTAGTTTGCAACTGCTGAAAGGCCTTTAATGACCATCCCATAGGGTTGTTTTTCAAAAGTTTGAGTATAGCCAACGGAGAGGCATATAACAGGGCCCATAGAGAGCAGCTCACCCTCTTCGCCAGCCCTCGCTCTATGTCAACCCATAAAGGCAAGTAAGTCGATTGGACGTCCTTGCACTCCAGTAGACCAGCTTGCTTACGTGCTGCACGACATAATATAGAAAGAGAGAGGGAGCAGCTAATCCTCCCTTTAACTTCGGGGCTGTTAATTTAATATAGGACCTGCATGCCCTTTTCCCCTTCCAAATAAATAGGTTGAATGCCCTCTGTAAGTTGGTAAACCACGTCTTCGGGAGGTATACGCCCAGCATACCCAAGGGGTATAATAATCTGGGCAGAATATTCATTTTTATGACATTCAGCCTACCCCAAAGTGACAAAGAGAGCAATCTCCACCTATCCATATCCCCAGTAATGGTTTTAACTAGACAACTCAGGTTATTTTTGATCATGTGATTCAGTCCTGTGCTAATATTTATCCCTAGATACGTAAGCGACTTTGCCTCCCAACAGAAGCCAAACGACAACAAATCAGCCTTCCTAACATTGGTATTTAAGGGGAGAATCTTTGTTTTCATGCGATTTAACTTGTAGTAAGATATTTTGGAAAAGGAATCTATTTCCTCCAAGATAGCTGGAACCGAGGTCTCCGGGTCTTCAACATGTAATAGTATATCATCTGCGTATACCGAATACATGTATCTGGCATCCCCCACCTGTATACCCTTAATCAAACAGTTTCTAGCCAATCTATGCAATAAAGGCTCTAGTATAGGTTGAATATTAGCGGGATAGGAAACCTTGCCTTCGTGCCTCGCTCCAGCTTTTACGGACCGTGACATAAACCCGTACATTTTACTCTGGCAGAAGGGAAAGAATATAGGATTTGGACCCATTTCAGGAACACGCGGGTAAACCAAAGGCAGACAGGGCAGCAAATAAGTAATCCCAGCATACCCTATCAGATGCCTTTTCGGCATCTAATGAAATAAGTATTGCTGGGATCTTGGCATCCTTAATAGTAGTAATCAGGTGCAATAACTTCCTCATATGATCTTGGGGCGATCGCCCCCTCATAAAACCCACTTGTTCCCTACTAACCAACTTGTCCATAACATTGGACAACCTGTTAGCTAAGATTTTTGCTAGAATTTTAATGTCCGTATTTAGAAGGGAGATAGGCCGATAACTATCCATACTGAGAGGGTCCTTCCCCTGTTTTAAAATTAAAGAAATCGTCGCCTCCAGGAAACTAGGATCTGATAACCCATCATCAAACCAATACTGAAAAACCTCCTTTAAAATTGGGGATATTCTGTTTTTCTGTTTTTACTGTTTCCTTTTTATATTGTACTGTATTTGCCTTGAATGTGACCCCAGGTCCACCTTGTAAATGAGTTGTCTCAATGGTGTTTCGCCTGGATAAATAAAGATTGATTGATTGATTGATTGATTGATTGATACCTTGGGTGCCTCCTCCCAGCAGTCACACTCCACCAGAATGGCATAAGAATTACATAGTAGTACCAGTTGAGGAATGTGCCTCTGTCCCACCACCCCCACCCTTCCAGAGCCCACCATAGTCCAGCTGTTCCTCCTTCTTGGCATTCTCTGAGATAATGATGGCAGACTCGGTGGCCCCCTGGAGGGGAAGAGGTCCTCAGAATCCTAGCCAACTTGGCCAGAAGTCTAGAGACCTCCTTCCTCAACCCAGAGAGGCACATCCAGATGTGACAGCACCACAGTCTCCAGAAGGTCTCTATGAAAACTGCCGTACTAACAAACAATAATAAATAGTAAGCAGTGAGACCAAAAATAGACAAGCCCAGTGCCTCAAGGTGCAAAGTACTTCTTCAGAAGGCATGGCTGCCATAGTAAATATGCACCTTTTTATGTTGTCTTGAGCGTGCACAAGCAACATCATCTGGTAGTAATAGCACAGTGAGAGGTGTGTCAGTGTTGGAGAATGCAGGGCACGCTTTAGTAGGTACGTCCCTCATTCCCCATGCAAGTGCTGACACAAGAATTACATAAAATGCCACCAACTTTAAATAAATGTGCCACTGCAATCAGAAACAAGCTCATCATGCAGCAGCAGAGATGACACACCTCCTGTATGTGCCTTTCCTGGTGAAACATTTCAATAAACATGGCGGTGGCTCCTGCCACCGCCACACAATCCCCAAACAAAGCTGACATCGGGGGTGCTATCCCCTTGTTGGCATGTCCCCCACCCTCCCACACTATGTGGCACACTGGGATCCCACCCCAGTGTGCCGCCGCTCACACAAAGCCGACTGTGTTGGCATGTTCACCCACCCTCATTGTGTGGCACACAGGGAGCCCACCTCAGTGTGACTAACAAACCTCGTGATGTCCAGTTTTTTTTTGTACATGAAAAAATAAAATGGTCCCTCGTTGTGCACGGCACCCCAGGCCCCCAATCGGCACCCAACCTCTGTGCACCCCACCTCCCCACACCCCCCACCCCATACTTACCTTCGGAGGTCCGGCGCTGCGATCTTTGATGGAGCGGAAACACGACTGGACTTTTCAAAGCAGAACTGCAAAATGAAAAAATGCTGGTAAGCTGTATAATAGCATGAATGGGAGGGTTTCAACATAGGTAGATATCTCAGCCATTTTTTTGAACTTTGGCTCCAAATTTTCAACATGGGGTTCTTGGGACCCTACCTCATGAACACATGCACTGTCGTCTCGTTATTCTGTGTGGAATCACCTTTTGGGACTGATTAATGAAATGATCATGCCACAGTTCATGAGGTGGGGTCCCAAAAAGCCTATGTTGCAAATTTGGTGAAAAAATTCCAAAAAATGACTGTGTTACGAGCGTGCATTGTGCAGTTTCCACACACGCTCATAACTTTGACAATTTTTAATATTTTCACTCCAGATTTTCAACATTGCCATTTTTTCACACCTCCTTAGGAACAGTACAGCTGTCAATTTTCAAATCCTGTCCAAAATGTGTTTTCACATATCTGGCGCACAATGGCACACTCGCTGTGAGAAATCAACTTTCAGGATAGATTAACAAAATCACAGTGCCACTGTTCATGAGCAGAGGTCCCAAAATGCCTATGTTGAAAATCTGGTTAAAAAAATTCCCCAAATAATTGTGTTACGGGTGTGCGTTGTGCAGTTTCTAAGCACGCTCGTGACTTCAACAATTTTTCATATTTTCACTCCAGATTTTCAGCATTGCCATTTTTTTACACCTCCTCATGAACAGTACAGCTGTCATTTTTCACATCCATCTCAAAATGTGTTTTTTCACCTGTGATGCCGAATGGCGCAGTCGCGTGCAAAATCACCTTTCGGCTAATGAACTGATAGTGCCACTGTTCATGAGGCGCGGTCACAAAAAGCCCATTTTGAAAATTTGGAGTGAAAATACCAACAAACACCCAAACACCCAGGGCGTTACGGTTTCGAACCATAATGCCCCACCCTATAGTGACTGACAGGCATCAGGGGTGTGACCTGGGATTATCAGCTGTAATGCTTACCCCATTCCAACCCCACCCCCACCCTGCAGCCAGTGACAGGCATCGAGGTGTGCCTTGGAATCTTCGACCCCAAAGTTCACCCCATTCTCCTATACTGCACCCATCTCAGTGTATTTCCTTATGGAATGGGGTGTGCGTAAGGCCCGAAGACTCCAAGGAACACCGCTGCACTTGTTGGTGTCTGCGGGGTAGGGTGAAGTGAAATGGTATGAGCATTATGGTTGACGACCCAAAGGCACACCTCAGTGTCTGTCAGTCCCTGCATGGTGGGGGTGGGTTTGGCATCAGTTCAATACTTCACTGCCATTCGTATTATGCATCTGTCTAACTCTTGCACTACCAATGTCAATGCCAGCAGGACAACATTCGGCATTGACAAATGCTTGTTATATAGTGTTATACAGATGAGAATGATTACTTCAACAATACAGATTAAAGAAGCATCAATTAAAAGCAATATAAAATAGTACAAAGCATATTATGAAAGATCAAAGGACCTACCCCGAGTTCGAGGAGCTGCTGGTTTGGGGAAATGGCACTTCGGTGCCGGCGAACTCCACACATGTGCAGTAGCACATTTTCATTTGGCCGTTCGAGGCCAGTTCGGTTTGCCTCTCTGGTGGTTCTGGTCTCTGGGGAATGTAAAAGAGGGTCCAGAGAGGCAATCAGGAAGAAGAGAAAACAGTTTTTGTGAGTGCCAGTCGTGCTCGGGAGAATGGGAGCTGCCTCAAGAATATTAATGAGGCAACGTCCCTTTGAAGTAGCGGGTCCTGTCTAACACTGGACAAAATGTAGAGATAGCGCTAGTGACAGGGAAGAAAAAAGATTAAATAAATAAAGTAATGGTGTGATGGCTGCCATTCTGTGGGAAAGTAAATAAATAAAGAGGTTACATAGACTGCAGCCAGGAAATAGAGATGGGACACTGTTGGGCTGCAAATGGGATAATGTGTAGCTGCCTAGGGGCTATGTATAATGGCAGCAGTGACTGGCAGTACGGCTAAATGAATATATAAAAATGTGCAGTCACTATGCAGGGCACAGGGGTGACCATCAAATGGTGGGGAAAATATAAAATAAAAGTAAAAGGTTTGGCTGCAGGGAAAATTAAAACCTGAGACACTGATGAAATGTGTGGATACGGTTTACTTCGGCCACCATGTTTTGCAGCCATGTGACATCAACCAGCCAACCACCAAGCCAAGATTCTTGCTAAGGACTCTGGGACTGTGTGAACAGACTTTTGGGGGAAAATACCAGGTAAAGTTTATGCACCTTTTTCTGCACCAATGAGACATCGAGGGAGCCTCACACATATTAATTTTTCTGAAGGTCTGTGGCTCCAGCCAATGGGGAGCTGCCAAAGAGCTCGCAAAAGTTAAGGACAGTTGGAGTTTGGGTCAGTTCATTGGGAGCTACTCCAGAAGGAGGTGGGATCTTGCCCCTGGGGAGAATGGGGCTGTGGGATGGGCCTGCCTGGGAGCTGCCTGCAATTTATCCCCCAGGGCAGGGAGTGTTTGCCCTTTCAGGAAAAGGGAAAGAAGAAACAAGGAAGGAGCAGGTTTGAAAAGAAAAAAGGAAAGCTGCAGGTTGCTGAATGTTCTGCGTTGTTCCGAAATTGCACCACAGCGGTGAGATAAAGGCAGCTTAGATGGAAAAGGGAAAGCTGCAGGTTACGAGAATTTGCTTTGAACTGAAGATGCACCCGAGCAGTGGCGAGAGGAGAAAAGAGGTTGCATCCCAAACCTGGAAAAAGGACAAAGGTTGCATCTAAGCCTGGGAAAAGATGGAATACAGAGGAATGATGAGGAACAAGAAAATATGAATGTGCTAAAAGAAGAAAAGAAAGACTGATCCTCTTCACTTGGAGAATTGCTATGTGCCTGCCCGGTGAGAAAAGGGACTTTGAGTGCAGGAAATATGTGAGAGCCAGAGCGAGAATGTGGCTGTGTTGAAGCTGAGGGACTGTGAAAGCAGAAGGATGGACAGGTGCATTTCGGGGTCGGGTACTTGTTGTCTGCTCCTGAGATACATGGAGGAAAAGAAACAGATTGTTTTGTTTGCACACCATGGCAGGAAAGAGAAAGAAAGAGAAGCAGAAGAGAATGAGCTGAATGTTTCTGCTGACACCCAGGGCCAGGTGGGGAACTCGCTAGCCCCCATCAAGCGGGGTCTGCTGCTGCAGGGGATCACGGGTCTTGTACCTGAGTGCTAGTGCGCTCTGGTAGGAGGGAGCCAGGCCATGGGGACACTCCCAGGTCAGGGTCCTCTGTAGCTGGCAGGCCTTACGCACATGCCCTGCAACAGGACCTGTAATGGGCTGAAGGGGACAAGCTGCAAGATCTGCAAGGAAGAAAAGGAAAGAGCAAGCTGTAGCCTCTGTGCCCCCTATTTCAAGCACTGGGTCCAGTTCTGCCTGTGTTGCCATTAATTCCCAGGACTTCAGCAAACTTTGCCAACCATGGACTGATCCAGCAGAACCGTGAGTAAAGACAGGAATTGCTCTGCAAAACCTGGGAACTGTATATAGTTTAAGTATGCCCCCAAGGATTGGAGGAAAAGCAAAGGGGAAATGTAAAAAGTTAATTTAATTTAGGAAAGCACGACAAAGCCAGCTACCAGCTGCACCTGCACCTCAGGCCTGCAACTTAAAATGTGGGTAACCATAGAACTCTGAGTTTAGATTGGACTAGGACCTGTGGGTCTGGAGTTGGGTTACATCTGCAGCAGTTAGCTAGTTTAGTTAGTTCTGGTGGTTGCCATGATTAAAATATGGGACTGAAATCAAAAAGGGAAATGTGATTTGGGGAAATATTACAAATCCTTAAGATGCAAATTAAAATGTTTGCTTGGACTCTATTCCACTTCCCTCATCCTAACCCTCCCCTTGTAAATAAACCAAGATGTTATTGTTTTGCAGCAGAAAGGACTCTAGAACCTAATTTTTGTGAGCATGTCATTGGCTGAAATGAAAAGGTAAATGTTTTTATCTGAATGTGGGGAGGTTCAAATCGAGGAAAGTCCATGTGTTGGTAACTGTTGGGGACGTGGGGTTGGTATGACATCCCAGGGGGTTGTACTGAAAGCAGTCAGGCCAACTAGTATGTACTCTGGGTAGAGGCACTGCTATTTTATTTGTTAACTTTTGGGAAAGGACCCCATTAGGTCAGCTATTGAGAACCCAGGCCCCTTATCCTATATTCCAGGTAGCAGGCAGTGGGCAGTGTTCCTCTACAGGACGGCACCGGATAGGGGCTACACTAGGTACTAGGGCTGTGTGAGTCAGTAGATTTGGCCCGACGAGCCAATTTTGAGCCGAGCTGGGCAAAACTTGAAATGGCCCGATTCGGCCCGAAAATAAATGTCAAATTTGCTGACTCCAGCCGCAGGGCTGTAGTTTCCCCACAATGGCGAATATCTCCCTCCCCCATGCCCAGCCCCAGCCGAGTGTTGAATGGACACAGCAGGGGGCCTGAAGGTGGAACAGGGACAGAAGAACCCTTTTGTCTTATGAGCTTGGTTACTATATTTAATAATAACCAAGCTATTATACTATGCCATGCATGTAGGTGGTGAGGAGACAGGGTGCATTTGCTTACATAGGGCAGGGATGGACTGACTGGGGCTGACAACACAGGCTGGCGGGAGGGAGTAAAATTGGGCCCCAGACTCTACAGTCAGTGACACTCACTCATCTCGAGGGATGCAGCATGGTCTCTCCAGTCCACATAAAAAAAAAAAAAAATGTCATACCCCACATGTTAAATAAGAGAGTCCCAGATTTTCTCCTTGAAACAGGAGACAGCATCAATTTTTTGGTACATTGGCATCAGCGATCGTTTCGGGTGGCTCAGGCCTAAACAAAACACTCAGTGAGTCATTGGCAAACACGCTGCTGCTTTCCTCTTCCGACCTCCAATCTTCCTCAAGTGCCACAGTTACGTGCCCACTTTGCTAAACTGGGAGGGACAGGGGAGATGAGACCAATTAGCAGCCCACTAGAATGTTAAAAAAGGTGCGCTTTGAATGGCACACAAGTTACTGTGCTCCTTTACATGCAGTGCCCGGGGAAATTGTGAGTCTAAATTTCAGGTTTCCATTTCGGGTTTGGTAGTGTGAAACCCAATTCAGACCATTAATTCAGGGACGTAGCTACAAGGGTGCAGGGTTGCAGTCACACCCGGGCCCACGAGGTTTGAGGGGCCCAAATCATAATCTTGATGTTTATTCAAAACCAGGGGGGCCCTATAACATACCCTTGCACCTAGGCCCTCTGGGAATTTGCTACGATACTGAATTAATTCTGAACACTGCCAAACCTCAATGGCCCGAACTTGTGACCTGACCTGATGCCCAGCCCTTCTAGGTACTACGAGTGAAATGTGGCTCAAGTTAAAATGAATAACTGGTTTCAAATGCACTCTGTGCTTTATAGCTGCTTGCCTCCAAGTACTTATTTTATGAAATGGAGTATGAACACAGCTGGGGCTGCTATGGCAGAGCATAGAAAGACTGTTCAAAACACTGACACAATATTAAACACCATTCTACAGTTTCAAATGTAAAATTTCTCCTGCTCACTCCAAGGACCCCCTAGGCTTTGCTCAGGGACCCCCAGTGGGCCTAGAACCCCTGGTTGAAAACCCTGTCCTACACAATCTTTTATAGTGTATGGGCAACCATTAATACAAGCCTGTGTCTGACAGTATCCCCCCATAGTCCCCAAATGTCTTACTTTAGCAGTTCTTTCAAGCATCGCTCACTTTCTGGGCCAGCTCCCAGTACTGCGGCTGCTTCATGAAGAGCAATGGTTTAAACAGCACGGCCACGTGAGGAGGTTTTATCTTTTTGTGCTGCAGTAGTGACCTCACTAGTGCAGCACAACATTGTGACGTCACTAATGCAGCACAACAAGCCTATTTTTGAGACGGAATTCCATCCACAACAGCATTCCACCATACGCTGCATTATCCTTCTGTGTCTTATTAATTCCTGTTCTGGGAACAATGCCCTATTCACTTCTTGTATCAAGTGCAATATTCTATTATTGTACTGTTTTTGATACTGTTCCCATGTAATCTTCCTCCAGGGTACCCCTGGAAAAGAGCTGTATCAGCTCAGCAGGCTCCGCCTGGTAATACCTTTAAATACATAAATGTCCTCACCTCCATTCAAACCTTGAGCCCTGAGTCCTGAAGTCAGCACTCTAAACAGTTAGATCAATGTAACCTCCCTTTAGCTGGTATCTCATAGACTTTAACTAAAGGTCTTCAGTTACTCAGCACTGTGTTGATCCTCTTATTCCCATCTTTCACTACTGCACGGCACTGCTTTGCATGGACTGCCTTTGCCCATATACAACACATAACATCTGAGCACGCCAGGGAAGGGCATGTTTCTTAGCTGAGGTATAACATAGCAAGGTTACAACTTCCGTGAAGGGGGGGGATGGATTGCATCATCACCTGGCATGATTTCATATCACATATCCTGTGTTTGTGTTCCTGTTCATTACTCTACTGCAGGTGGTGCTGCAGAGCAATGTGCTTGAACCTTCCCTTCCTGGAGAGCAAGTGCATCAGCTTTATGATTCCCCCGCTTTTAGCTGGCCCTGAAAGTAAGAGTCCTGAGGTTGCCCTTGAACCCTGGTTTCAGAAGGGGCAACTCAGCACCACTGAGCTACACAGCCAGTCAACAAATGTCATATTTTTATGATTCTGTTTTTGGGGTTGCCCCCTTTTGGTTCCTCCTGTCTCTCACCTTGGCAGTTGTACCATTCATCCTGTTGGAAGGGCGGGCAAGTGGCTGTCTTAACAACCACTTCCAATGCCACTCCATGGTTGGTGGGTAGGAGAGGTATGAATTCCCAGTGTCCCACACCTTTTCTCCCCCAGGATACAAGTATCTCACTTCCATGATGCGTTTGGGCCATAGCCAGCTCCTGTGTGGGACTCTGTGGATCACATGTCAACCTCAGCCTCCGACATGGCACCATGACATGGTGCTACAGCACCACTGGGCCATAGTTAAAACTATTCTTTCTTTCCCTTTCTTTTTAACTCTATGTTTATTCTCCTGGCATCTGGGCAGCCCCTTCTGACTGACCCCCAACCCCCAACCCCATCACTCACCATCCCAAGATATTTACCCCAACCTCCTTTTTGTCTCCACGGCTTACTCTACATGGTGGGGTCCCCAGGGAGCACAACTTCCCCATTGGGTCATGGATGTGGTCTGAGATGCGGGTACCTGGTAGCCAATGTGGGGCCTGTGGAGGGTCAGTCGCTATCCTGCCATCCAGTGGGTTTTTCTACCATTTTCTACACTGTGGCTTGCTGTAATGCAGTAATACAATGTGCATGTATACAGTTCTGTGCGAACATGTATCAGCACTCATGGCAGCCCCTGTAACCCTAGTGGCAGCCTCCATGTGTGCTGTTGCCCACCTCAGCTTGGCAGCAGTCAGATAGCAAATTGTAGAAACCCACTCCCTGAATGAGGAAAGCTGTCCAGTGGGATGCTGTTCACTGCTTTCCCAGCCAAACCCTGAAACCCAAGCATTTTCCTGAACCTGGGTTGCTAGAGTAGTAAGTGGAAGCCCAACCACTACACTACACTACTTGGCTGTCAAAATCTGTCATATTTTAAGTAAGTGACAACACATGACAGGGTGTGTAGCTATTCTCTGGTATACACATGCCTCAGGTGCATTTTTTGAGGCATAAGGAAAAGTGAACTGCTTTCAGCCATCCAAGAAGTGCATATATCAGTGCATATATCAGAGCATGACCACATACCCTGGAGTGTGTTACTATACTTATAAAATAGGCACATAAGTAATATACAGGGAAAAAAACTCATGAAAAAGCTGCAGGCATGCAGTCATTGGGCAATAATGCATGATCATGTAACGTGCTTTCACCAAAGGCTGAGAAGAATTTTTCTTACCCATATAGTAAGAACTAATAGAGCAGAAACACACCATAGTCCCCATCAGCTGTGTTCTGTAACACCATTTTTCCAGCCCTACATTTTGATAGCATTCTGCCTCGACTTGGAAAGCAATCAAGTTAACACAATGAGCCTGAACAAACACACAAAGCTGACAATTTTATAAATTACTCCTTTTCAGAAAAGGCTTGCTAAAAACCCAGATCCTGGAGTCTTAATAGTGTCAGCATAGTGAGGGTGGGGGTTGATAATGGCAGGAGAGGGGAAGGAGACCACAGTTCTTTTTACAATCCTGTTTGGAAGCCCAGAAGTCTGCCCAACATCCAGTTCAGACCCTTAGCTCGAAACAGTCTTGAAAAGTCAGACAACCACTTGGTGGCAGTGGCAGATCAGAATTACACTGGCCTGCTTCTCAACATGTTAAAGAAAGCACTTCTTACAAAATACAAAAACCTGGAATTTATCAAACTTTTACCCTCAGAATGACACATCTTAAAATGACTAAACAAATGATTTTCTGTGCAATTCGGTTTTGCTTTCTGAGGGGGAGAGACTAACCAAGTCCTGCAGTTTAACTGCCCTGAATTAACTCATACAAATGCAATGAAGAACATGCAGATGCAGCCATTCCAATATCAGGCAATGTAACACTCAGCTCAGCATAATAATGTTCTTTGACTGCTCTTCATTGTACTGTGGATTGTGTCTGTGCCATGTATTTCCTCTATTCTCTTTCCCTGCTTCGCACCTAGAAATAAGCCTTGGCTTAGTGCACCTTTCCCTGTCACCAGTTTTCAATTAAATAAATTAATTAATTAATAAATGAACACAAGGTGTAAAAAAATATATACTGAAACTGAAAAAAGCCACAAAACATGTTAAAGGCTGATATTCAAACACTTGCAGCATGGTTATGCCGCAGTTGGGCTACTTGCAGAAAGCTTGCTAGACCACATAAAAAGGTAATCTAACTTCTTGTCACAAATGCAGGTTAATGAGTATCAAAAAGAGCATATGCATTAAAACTATGATGCAAGGGTGATTTTTTGCCATAAAGTGATTAAAGTGTCATAAATCCATCAAAATGTTTGAAAATTGCCAGCAAAAATTCTGCCATATTTACAGGGATGCAGCTGTGGGAGTAAAAATGCCAGAAGCCCTCTGTGCAAATCTCTGAAGTTTCTGGCCCAAACATTTTACAGTATATTGACCCAGATAAGAGTAAGTGAAGTGCAGCATCTCATATTCAGTGGGGTCCTTCTTCTTCCCCATTTTACAACCGAGAAATCAAATGATGTGGTCAAGGTAGCATTGTGAGCCAGTGACTGTGGTGGGATTTGAACTTGGTTTCTCCCTTTTTAGAGTTCAGAGCTCTCTACACATCAGTGTCAGTGGCTTAGCAGGTTGCACACTTGCCTGTAAGGCTGGAAGAGTGGAAGGTTGTGGGTTCTAACTCCACACCAAGAATTTGCGGGTACATCCCAATACTGGCACTGTAGTGCAGTGTGTGTGGGGGGTACTGCTTTCGTGAGGTACTGTCTTTTAGATAAGACATTAAACAGTGGTCTGTTCTGGTGGTTTTTCAGGTGGATGTTAAAGACCCCATGGAGCTTCTATGTGAGTTTGCAGCTGTATCCCCCCCCCCCCATACCCCTGGCAAAAGAGGCAGAATTGCCTAATCCTCCTTTCCTGGTTAAGCAAAATTGGAAGTGCCTCATCACATCTTAACAGACAGAGGCACAGAAATGTGTGCTTTCATTTTCCCAAAGTTTGCTGCTCAGATCGAACAATGCATTTTTTATATTCAGTACTAGGATTTTTTTGCTTTAACATCTTAACATAGACTAGAGCAGAGCAGCCCACACTCCGTGAGGGTGATTACATGTACAGTACAGTAGGTGGCACTGCATGCACAATAACTGATAGTTGTCACAAAAAGTGCACAGTTTTATAGGAATGCTTTAATAACTAGTTTCACTTTGTATTGTTTTAAGTTCATATTGATTCACGCATTCAAGTGAAATTATGATTAATATTTTTTGTGTACTTTTTAGTGTTGTCAGGACTGTTTAAATATGCAAACAGGAGTCAGACATTGCACATTGCTGACATTCAGTGATATCTGGAATGAATATTTTTTTTAAAGGACAATAGATAATATTTAAAAAAAAAAAACATTATTTGTGATTTTTCTTACAGACCTGTATTGAAAACTAAGAAATGAAATCAGTTTTGAAAGGGTTTCTCATATATAATGCCTTTTTGGAGTCTGTGATGCATATCAAGTGTTACGTCTAAAGTCTGTGGTGTAACGTTGTAGCATAGTGTGGTGCCAACAACATGAAAACTCATTCAACATGGGGCAGAAGAGTTTTGATGGGTAAAATAAGGGGCACCACATGTAACATGAAAGAGATTCACTGTTCTGTATGTACTTCCTGACATTTGATATGCTTCCCCTTTTTTGCATACAATGTTAAATCTTCATACTAGACTCATTCATTTCTCCTCCCCCTTTCAGGCATGATTAAAGTGCATTAAGCAAGGGCTGTTGTTGGGGGAAGGGAGCACGTCATACAGAGAAAAGTGATACCAAATGTTCCCTTAGAAAGAGCTTTCTGATAAATTATGAATTCAAGCCTTGTTTTTTAAACTTACTGGTCTTTCCAGCTTAGCCTCTTTTCACATGGAACTCGGTACCTGCTAATAGCTGGGAGCCAGCAAATATTACTGTTTCCTCAGTCAGTGATAATGGCTACTTTCAACAGAATTTGATACTCACCCCAAATAAACTGCTGGAGAAACTGATATTCCATCTGTAAGCTATGTTAGAGCAATCGATGCTACAAAGAAATGAATACAAAAATAAATAATTGCACTTCTTCCTGCTGTTTTTCTTTTTGGCAGAAGGAGGGGAGGTGGTACTGTGTGGTCCTCCCCATGCAACATAATAGTAATTGGGACATAAGTCTTTATTTCTAAGGTTCAAAATCAATTGGAAGTGTTTGGGATCCAACAGGGAAAAAGTGTGGGCTGTCATGTGTCATTTTAATTTTTCAGCAGAGAACATATCAGGGCTGGGCCACAAAGAAAGATAGAGAGAGAGGGAGAGAGAGAGAGAGAGAAAGGATAGAGGGCAAGCTAATTGGAATAAATGTAGTGGTTACCGTGAAACTACAGGCAATTATGTCCTTAAACAATGAGCTGCATTGACACAGGCCTGACATAAATTACAGTAATAGGATTTACTCCAGGTGCCCGAGTGGCTAAACAAGCTGTGCACTTATAAGTCATAAACAAGAGGGAAAACTTTAAAGATATGTGACCCAGTTCTCTGACAAATAAATAAAAAAAAAAAAAAAAAGAGTGAGAGACAGTGAATCGTATTTTTCTGCTCCTCAGGGAAAAAAGGGAGTACAGCAAATTTTAAACATAACAGTGAGTTGACAGAGGCTGCTGATTTTAATTTCAACCATTAAAAATCAGCAGGAATGAAAACAGGAGACAACTTTCAAGATTTACTTTATCCCTTCATTTTTTTCTGAAATTATTTTATGTACACCAGAAAGTACAAAGCTGCACCAAGATGTCTCTGTCCCTTCCTCCTCCTAATACACCTCTTCCCTGAAAGCTCTACTCTGTTTGCCGACAGCTAATGTCCACTCTTGCACCAAACCCCCTTCATTCCCTTCCTTTACTATTTCTCCCTCTTCTCCAGCTATTCTTGCTCCCTCCCTGCTTAACCTAATTCCACCTCTGTATCTTTTCTCCTGGCTCGAAATCATTTGCACCAGCAGATACCCCTATGCCTAGTAGCAACAAATTTGCATGTTCCCACCTGGCCATCCATCAGCTTTGCCTATCTGGGAAACTCAGGTCATGAGGTCCAACACACCACCTGGGGTCATGACTTTCCTCACGACAGTTCCCACTTCATATTCGGAGATTCAAGGACCTTCCCTAGAGAAACACAAACACAGCACACACTAAAGCATCAAAAGAGAAGGCATGTAGCTCAAAACATGGGGTATGTTGGCCCCAAAGGAAAGGGAGATCAGGACACAAACTATACCTGTGCTTTGCCTCTTTGATACAAAGATTTGTCAGGGGGTCTGGGAAGTCACGCATGTACAGCCTTATAAATATATATCTGGAGATGGACGAAGTCAGCAAAATTTGTGAAGGTTGCCCTATTTGCAAAGTGCAAATTTGCAAATTTTGGGAAATTTGCAGATCATGAAATGTGATGATATTCACCCGTGGTGAAATTTTGCACTTATTGTGAAATTCCACACTTCACAGTAAAAACTTCACACGTGGGTGAAGTCAATGTTTTCAAGTGTGAGGAAGCTTTCGGAAAGCTCAGCAAAGTCTGCGATTGTCAATACTTAGCATGAATTTTTGCGGGCAAAGTTTTACTGCCACATCTATATGTATGTGTGTGTATATATATATATATATATATATATATATATGTATATATATATCACAGCTAAAGGGAAAGTCCCTCTGAAATTTCAGCAAATTTCAGATTAAACTGGAAAAAGACAAGGTTTATACTGCAGTGCTTCTGTAACAAAAGTCTGTGATCACTACTGAATAAAATGTTTGAAACCTGCAGTATAGATTGCAAAATGTTTCATTCAATGGACCCAAAACTTTCAACAGCCTTCTTATGTCCTGACACTATGATAAAGACAGGTGGATTTTTTTTTTAATCCGATCCACCTATTCAAAAGTATGTATGTATGTATGTACGTATGTATATGTGTGTGTGTGTGTGTGTGTGTGTATGTATGTAAAGGATTGTGAAAACAAGTTCCAGAGAGGATTTGAAAAATGACACCTGTCATGTTCAGGAGGTGGGGTAACACAAGGGATTTGTAGAACATCAGGGGTCAAAATCTGTTAAAATAAATTTATGAGTAAACATTGGAATAATTCAATGTTTCATCACAATTTAGTTGTTTTTTCACATTGGGACCCTGAATTTTCATAAGGTGGTGTGAAAAAATGGCTATGTTGAAAATTTGGTGTCAGAATATTGAAAAAATTACCAAAATTATGAATGGGCATTGAAACATGTCAATAAACACACATAACTTTGTCGTTTTTTAACATTTTTTACTCCATATTTTCAACATGGACTTCTTATAACTCCACTTCATGAACAAGGGTGAAAAGATTTTCAGATCCTGCCAAAAAAGTGATTTCACACCACAAGTGCAAAAACACATTTTGGCTAGGATTTGATAAATGACAGCTGTCACATTCATGAGATGGTATGAAAAAATGGCTATGTTGAAAATTTGGGGCCTAGTACTGAAAATTATCAAAATTATGAGTGTGCATTGAAAAATTTCAATGCACACTCATAACTTTGTTGTTTTTTTACTATTTTTACCCCAACTTTTCAACGTAGCCTTCTTATGTCCCCACTTTATGAACAAGGGCAGAGAAAACTTTACAATCCTGCCTGGAAGATAATTTCATGCACCAATCACAAATTCATCTTTTGGGATGGATTTGCATAATTTCACTGTCATTATTCATGAGGTGGAGTCCCAAAAATGCCATGTTGACAATTTAGGGAAAAATATTTAAAAAATGACCAACTTATGGGGACAAGTACTAAACCCATTGAAATATGATACATTGAACTGCATACCTAATTTCCTCAGTTCCCAGTCCAGCATTGAAGAGTAAAGATGTCTCTTCAGTCCAGAAAGGTTTTCTTTGTTGAACCCCCAGTAGGCAAGTTGGGGCGGAGTTGGGGAATGTTGGGGACTGAGTGAGATCATCGAGTGAGAGGGTAACGACGGTCGTGGCCCAGTGGTAGCAACAGACATCAGTAGATGTTTTTCTTTTTTGCAGAGTGTATAAAAATATAAAAAGATTATAAGGGACAGTTTTCTTTATTTCAGGTACTGGCACTCGGGATTAGGATCCCCTGTGTCAGTGTTATGTTCAGCTGCATCAGAGGTGTCTCCCCAGTGCCACACAGTGAAAATGTGCAGGGTGGGGTGTAGTTGCCAGCACTGGGGATTGTGCACCCCAGTGTCAGAAAATTATGAATTAAGGGTGGGAAGGAATGAGGAAAGGTTTTCTCATGTTTGGTGGCACTAAGGGTGGGCTCCCTGGTGTCACACAGTGAAGATGGACAGGGTGGGTGGTAGTAGCTTCCACCAGGGATTGGGCACCATGGGAACCCTGGTGTCAGAAAATTAAGAAGAAGTGGGTGGGAGGGATTGAGGGATAGTTTTCTTTATTTCAGGTACCGACACTGGGAATTAGGCATTCCATTGCCTGTGTTATGTTTGGCAGCACTGGGTGTGGGCTACCCCCTGTTGCAGAATGAAAACAGACCGGTATGGAGATGTACTAGCTGGATCCGGGGACTGAACACCCCAGTGTCAGAAGGGATATTTTTATGTTAGGGGGAGGACCACAGCAGGCTGACCATGATGCTGATCAACTCTGCTTGGTGGGTGGTGTCATGCAGATCAAAGGAAAGAGCCACCCTTTGATTTGAGTGGCTCTTTTCCTTGAACTATACAAAGTTTTGAAGTTTTCCACATTGTACATTTTAGATTACTCCCTCTGCCCATGTTACTGCTCTCCTGCTTCCTTACCTTACCTGACCCCAGTTACCATTCTTGTGTGGTCCCGATTCCACCACTTTGGCACCCCCTGACAACTTCAGTTATACTTGCCAACAACTTATTTTCCTGCATGTGTCCTTGGGGGGTGTTACTAAGGGTCAGAAGGCTTAGTAACACCCCTCCAAGGGTACATGCAGGAAAACAAATTTTTGGCAAGTACAACTGAAGTTGTCAGGGGGGCCAAAGTGGTGGAACCAGGACCACACAAGAAAGGTAACTGGGGTCCGATAAGGAAGCAGGAGAGCAGTAACATGGGCAGAGGGAGTAATCTAAAATGCACAGCATGGAAGGCCTTGGTAACTAATGCCCACAACCTATGACATAAACTCCCAGACCTGGAGGAATTGACAGTAGAGGCACAGTTGGACATAGTAGCAATAACTCAAACCTGGTACACTGCAAATCATGGGTGGGTAATCAGTGTACCAGGCTATGCAATGTTCATGAGGGCTGGGAGGTAGGGGGGGGAGTTGCCTTGTATATCATGAAGGGTATAAAGGCAACACAGATTACAGGGTAAGCAGGGGGAGGCTGAGGTACTGTGGGTCACCCTTGAACCTGGAAATGGCACAACAATACACACAGGGGTGAATATACAGGTCTCCAGAACAGGTAGAGGAAGTAGACAGGGAGCTAAAGGATGAAGTACATGAGATGGCAATGAAAGGTGAAATTCTGCTGATGGGGGATTTCAATATGTCGGATGTGGATTGGACCACCCAGGCAGTGGCTTCAGCCAGCAGCAGAGGCATCCTAGATTCCATACAGGAGGCAGGACACGGGCAGCTTGTGCTTGATCTCACCAGGGACATTCTGGATCTAGTGATGACCAACAGGGATAGAATCGCAGATGTCCGGGTGAAGGGCAACTTGGATCCAGTGATCACCACATAGTGTTGTTCAGCATGGGGACAGGGACTCATTCATGTCACGCTAGGTCAAAGGTTTTGGATTTCAAAAAGGCAGACTTTGCTGAAATGGAGAGAGCTATCAAAATAGCCTTGGAGAAATGGGGATAGGAGGTGGGGTGGAAGAGCAGTGGGAGCACCTAAAAAGAGCCATGGTAGAAGTGACAAAACAATGCATCAGATTGGTACCGAAAGGCAAGAGAAGGAGAAGGCCACTATGATTCTCAAAAGAGGTGGCAGACAAAGTAAGGGCTAAAATGGCAAGGTTCAGGAAATATAAGGAGACCCAAAGAGATGACAGGGAAGTGTACCTAGAGTGTCTAAGGGAAGTGGGAAGAGCTGTAAGGGGATCAAAGATGCGGACTGAGGAAGGATTGGCGCAGACAGTAAAGAAAGGGGATAAAACATTATACAGGTATATCAGTGAAAGAAGGACAACCAGGAGGCTGATTGTTAGGCTCAAAGGGGAGGAAGGGGAGTGTAAGGAGGGAGACATGGATAAGGCAGAACTACTGAATAAATGCTTCTGTTTAGTATTCACCGACAAGGGGGAGGGACAGGGACCAAAGCCATGCAACAGATGCCAAGGGGGGGGGGCAACAGTTCATTCACAGGAGAGAGAGAGTCCTGCAGGAGATCACTAAATTGAAGGTGGACAAAACAATGAGACCAGACAGCATACACCTGAGGATATTAAGGGAGCTGCGAAGAGAGCTACCAGAACCTCTGGCAGCCTTGTTCACAGAGCCTCTCAACGCAGGAGTGGTACCAGAGGATTGGAGGAGGGCACATGTGGTTCCTCTACACAGATCAGGCAGTAGGAGGTGGGGAACTATAGGCTGGTCAGCCTCACCTCAGTAGTGGGGAAGATCATGGAGGCACTGCTTAAGGAAAGGATAATGGGACATCTAGAAGCCATTGGTGCCCAGGACCCTTGGCATCATGGTTTCAGAGGGTAGGTCATGTCAGACGATTCAGATAGATTTCTTTGACTGGGTGATGAAGGAAGTAAATGGGAGGGGGGTGGACATTGCCTACCTTGACTTCAGCAACGTCTTTGACACTGTCCAACATAAGAGACTGGTTAACAAGATGGGTAGTCTGGGCATGGGAGACAAGGTGGTAAACTGGGTAGGAACTGGCTAACAGACAGGAGGCAGAGGGTGATGGTAAATGGGATACAATCTGGTGAGAGGGGGTGACCAGTGGGGTGCCTCAGGGATCAGTCCTTTGGCCAGTCCTGTCCAATGCCTTCATCAGTGATATTACAGAGGAGCTGGAAGGAAAGGTCTGCCAGTTTGCAGATGATACCAAGCTATGTAACAGGGTGGATACTTCAGAAGGGGTGCAGAAAATGAGGAAGGACCTTGAGAAGCTTGAGAAATGGTCTGTGGAGTGGCACTGAGTTTTTTTTAAAAAAAAACTATGCTTATTAGTTTTATATTGATCACAATCAATTACATGTTCCATATAAGAGACAGACCAGTGTAATACATTTCCACTGAGGCATTATGCCTCTTAATCACAGGTGAAATCCTGTGCATCCCTTATAATTATGATACATCATCTGGAGGGTATTCATATAAAACCTTTAAAGTATATCTGAAATTCTAACAATACACACAGAGGTACCAAAAGCAGCATGGCTAGGTCTCTGAAATGTTAAAGTCCAAGTAAGTGTCCTTTATGAACTACCCCCCACCTGTGGGGAACGTATTGCCATGCACGTTTCCTAAATTATAAGGTAAATTACCCTTACCTTAATTAGTATTGGCATCTTCTCTTTTTTTTTAATATAATAATACAAAAAAAACTGCAATCACAAGTTAAATCCCCAACTGTAAAACGCTATTAGGCACTTACGGAAGGCATACAGAACAATTAAAAAACAATATTGTAAAGTAAACACATCAGGCAGAGCAATCACTTAATAGTATTATTAGTTGACCTTATCCCTAACTGATCCAAACTTAAAATGTTAAATCTTTTTACAGGAAGGAAGAGGGAAGGGAAAAATGAACCACAGATTAAGTAAGCTAAATTCTTATGTAGACAATCTCCAAACGTGGTCAAGAAAGCAATACAGCTACCCCTAGTTGTTCTGTACAATAATATCAACAGATAAAGGGCAGATAAACTCTTGAATAAGTACAAATGGTTTTTAAACATAAGAGTTCTCACACCGTTACACTCAGTTCAGGATCATCCTCGTCAGGTTCCTTTCTGGTCTGTGTAGCTTGTACCTTCTCAGTCCATTTCCCTGCCTCGGTCAGATCAGAAAAGGCTCATACTTTATTTTAATATACAATTCTGAGCCTCGCCAGAAAAATAATTGAATGGGGTATGATTAAGTCTTTTAACACCCTGCGAACTCCATCGAATTTCTTCCTTCTCTGCCTTGTCGTGTAACTTATATCCAGAAAAAGGTGCACTGTACAGTCTTCATATGCGATTGGGGTGTTGCACCTTGCAAGGGCCAGGATGTGATCTCTCTCTCCCCAATGCTTGCTGTAACCACCAAGAGAGTGCAAGGTGGATCATTGGCCTCCTGCCTCCCTTGTGGAGTGATATGATAAACTTTTTGGATTTGGAAGATCTCCGAATCTCCCTCCGGGAAAAGTGTCTCCATCAGCCACTCTTTTATAAACATTTTAGGGTGATCCCCCTTGGCTCCTTCAGGTAGGCCTAGTACCCTCACATTGGCTGCTCTGATTTGGTTCTCCATAGTTTCTAGTCTAGTTCTGAAATGTTGAGCCTCCTTAACTGCCATCACGGAGGAACTGGTTGAAGCAGCGACCTGTTTCTTGATATCCACCATCTCCACTTTTAGGCAATCTATGGTGGTTTCCACTACAGTCACCCGATTAGTAAAAGTGTCCATTTTTTGATGTAGATCATACACCGTAGCATAAGTCGCTGCATTTTTAATCCAAGGGACTGCATTGTTTCAGCACTTTCTCCTTGTGCTGGGCCTGGGATGGCGGCATCTGAACAGCTTGGCAGTGGGCTGGTAGCCTCTTGCTTCCCCTGAGTGTGGCCCATAGCTTCCCGATCTCAGCGAAGATTCCCCATCATGTTCTATTATGAAAATACTGCTACTCTGCAAGCGTTAGTATCATAAGTTTAATCAAAAAATGTACTTATTTAGTGCCTTTTTAGCAAATATATAGTGGAACTGTGAAAAGATACGTCTGCTCTGTTCGGGCTCCACAGTGCCCCTGGCAACTGAGGTTTAACTCAAAGAAGTGCAAAATTATGCACCTGGGGCATAGAACCCCTGGAGAGAGCTGCAGGATGGAGGGGAGTTGCTGACAGTCACCAAGGAAGAAAGGGACCTGGGGCTTATTATTTCAGATTACCTGAAAATGTCAAAGCAGAGTACAAGGGCAGCAGGGAAGGCCAGTGGCATGCTGGGATGCATAGGCAGGGACATCTCTAGCAGAAGACGGGAGGTAGTGATGCTGTTATATAAAATCTTGGTCAGGCCTCACATGGAGTACTGTGTGCAGTTCTGAAGGCCGCACCTTTGAAAGTACATTAACAAACTGGAGAAGGTTCAGAAAAAAGTGACTAAGATGGTACAGGGCTTAAACCACAAAACGTACAAGAGAGATTAAGGGACCTCAATATGTACTCACTGGAGGAGAGGAGGGAGAGAGGGTACATGATAGAAACATTCAAGTACCTCAAGAGCATAAACAAGGTGCAGAGGGGAGACATCTTCCAATACTGGAGAAGTACAGTACAAGAACAAAGGGGCATGACATGAATTTGGAAGATGGCAGTTTAAGAGGGAATGTGTGGACGTTTTTCTTCATAGCTAGGGTGGTGGATGCTTGGAATGGTCTGCCACAAGTGGTGGTGGGAGCAAGCACAGTGGTTGGATTTAAACATGCATGGGATAGGCATAGGGGAACCATAGAGGTAAAGCAGAGGGAGGGTCAGAAGCCGTAATCAAGTATGGGGCTTACGAGCAGACTAGATGGGCCTAGCAGTTCTTATCTGCCAACAATTTCCATGTTTCAATGTTTCTCAGCAAGACCAGAACAGTGTCATGATCGGTCTGTCTGATGATTGGTCTCACACTGTTGAGCCTCTTGCAGACTGCCATGCAATGGACCAACAGTGACATACCTCTCAAAATCCACTATCATACCAATATGTTTGCCTTTGTGCAAGCACAAGGGCAAACATAAAAAGACAGGAACTGCAAGACAAAAAAAAACTATGTTAATGCATCATTTAGGATATTTGAAACATCAAAAGTAGGGAAATCAGATGTTAGGGACTTTTTGAACCCTAACTCTCTCACCAGGTGAACTCCACTGATTTGAATGCCACAGCACAATCCAGATCATAATTCTGAAGGGTTCTGTGCAATACAAGTTATGACTTGGGTTCTGTTTCATGCAGGGCCCAAGCAAGTTAAAAGTAAGGTTCTGTTTAGCAGAGGGCCCGATGACTACTGCATGTCCTTTATGAACCTGCATGAAATAAGTCAGGACTCAGGTCCTATTTTGCATAGGTCCTGAAGGGCTCTGTATGAAGCCACATAGGGCTCAGCTCCTTCTTTGTGGGCCCAATGGGCTCAGCACAAAGCTGCAGTAGTTTGGAGTCTCACCTTGTTTTACATAGGGCCCTGCAAGTTCTCTCCTTTGAACAGGGACCAAAGGGCTGTGTGTGAAACAAGTTTGTATGCACCTCTTGCTTTGTACATGCCTGCTTGGGCTCTGTGTAACTGATGAAATAACATATATATTTTTTTTTTGCCATGAATATAATTTACATTTGTAACTATTGACCTTAACAACCATAATAAAAAGCATCATTAGGCTGGACAGCACCTTCTTGTGGTCAATTCAAGGAAATTATTCACTGAAGTCAAGTATGGCTCAGCTTATCAGAAACGGAATGGACAGAGATTGATTGGGTGGGAAGAGGTAGAGTAACTGCAAGAAATCGCATTTCTGCCTTTTCCTATACAAGATGTTATGGGCTACACTTAAAATAAAACAGCATTAATATGGGGTAGAGTACAAAACATGTTGCTGATGTGGATTGGGTAGGGGACCCCTAAAGCTTATCTCATTTAATGTGTTTTTTTTTTTCCCTTTGTTAGCCAAGTAAGGCCCACTAAGCACAAGTGTCTGTTTTCAGAAGTGACCCATAAGCACTGGGGAGGTTAAGTGACTTGCTCAGAGTCATACAGTATGCAAGTGGAGGTTGTGGGAATCAAACCCACCTCTGCTGGAAGTACGAGGTTCATTCACACCTTATTATTCTAACCTCTAGGCTATACTGTCAGTCCTTTTGCTGAGCAGGATTTCTACATGTGTATTAGATGTGATGTGAACAGCAGTACTTTACCAGAAGGCTGACACATCAGGCTGTATTCTACTTCATATCTCTTCATATGACACCTTTATTTCTTGCCACACATTGATGCTATCCACCTTAAGCTGCATCTCAAGTGTGGTACACTCCGCAGGAACAAAGAGAGTATCCTGCTTCTTGCTCACCATAAAATCGTTTTGAAGATTATCCTCCTCATCTTTGACTGTGGTGACATAGTAAATACAGCAGCTCCACACCTAAATACTCCCTAGCCAGACTTGACCCTCTCTTTCACTCCTTCTGTCATTTTGGTTTGGACTGTCCCCATGTACCCACCACTGTACTCTTTACTTATCCCTCTCTCCTCATCTTTCGATGGCAGGTGCCTTGCTCATTGTGCCTCCTTTATATCCAAATTCTGGCTTATCTCCCTTCATCCTTACCTTTCTTCTCTGTTCTTTCCCTTCCCACCCTCTTACCTCTTACCTACTCTGTAGCACTGTTTACCATTCCCTTCCCATCCCCCTTTGGAAGTCTGTTGCTGGCCAAGCTGCCTTCTCATATCATTTCCTTAAACTCTAGTCCTCTCTGCCTCTGTCTATCCACTCTGCCCCTTTCTACTGCTCCCTTAAATCTCTTCTTCTTGACTTTATGTATTTCTACGTTATATCTCCCTCCTGCAACTCTCCCCTCAACTGCATACCTTCTACTGCCCCTGTTCCCCCTCCTACTGGTTGCTCTTGCTATGATTTGATTTGATGCTCCCCATCATTATGGCACAGTTCGGACTGTTTCTTCACGCCTGTCTAAGTGCAGATTTTAAATACCTCATGCACCTTTTGTATTTTTACACTGCACTGAAGTTTAGTATGCTCATCTGCAAAGTATTGTTCTTTGCTCCAGTGTTGATTCACTATACTGCTTTGTCATTTACTTAATGTTATATGCTGTTAATGTACTTTTTATTCTTTCTTATTGTAATTTATTCCTCCACCTCACCCTCAGAGCACATCTGGAAACTATCTGTTATTAGCTCAGTATGTCTTTCCTGGTTAAAATCGATCAATAAATGAATGAATGAATAAATGCATACATACGCATTGTAACTCATAAGTATTCTGACCCCATTCATGATGAATTTGCAGCTGGCCAACAGCAGCTTTCTGATGGCTTGATCACTTGTGAAAGAAACAAAAAAACAATAGAAACATAGACTTTGATGGCAGATAAGGAACGCTTGGCCCACCTAGTCTGCCTGTTACCCTACCTACTGGATAGGCTGCAGATCCTAGTTAACCAACAGCCTGCTTCTTCCTACCCCCCTTCTAGAATTGCCTTATGTATGTCCCATTCATTCTTGAATTCTCCCACTGTTTTTTACCCCACAACCCCCTCTGGAAGGCTGTACCATGTGTTCACCACCCTCTCCATGAAAAAATACTTCCTGACCAAGGAGAAAAAGCTGGCAGATTGCTAACCTTAAGAATTAAACAGCAGGAGTCTGCTAGGCTCATAGCAGCTATTCAATCGGCAGAGTCTGACCCTTTAAAAACATCCCCAGAAGACATTACAGCTAAATTTCGTAACTATTATGATAATTTATATGGTCCCATGCTGAATACCCCTTCAGAAACAGAGTTGGAAGACTACCGTGCTAACTCCTCTCTGCCTTCTCTCTCTGAAACCCCAAAACTTTCCTTAACCTCACCAATTTCATGTGCTGAATTGAAAAAAATTATCATGGACCTTCTCACAGATAAAACCCCAGGACCAGGCGGCTTCTCTCCCAATTTTTATAAGGCTTTTGCTGATCAATTGATTCTTCTTTTATAGCCTTTATACCAGTATATTCTCTCAGAGGTAGACTCAGATGAACCCCTGTTTGAAGCCCTAATTGTTCTTTTACCCAAACCAGGTAAAAGACCTGACCTAGTCAACAGCTATAGACCCATATCCCTCCTTAACCAGGACCTTAGGATTCTGACTAAATTATTAGCAGACCGCACTAGTTCAGTCCTCTTAGACCTTATCGGTCCTGAGCAAGTGGGGTTTATGAAGGGTAGGTCATCTGTAGATCATTTACATGCTTTGACCCACATCCTCTCAGCATCCAGAGATGCAAATTACCCAGCTGCCTTGGTCTCTCTGGATGCTGAGAAGGCGTTTGACATGGTTAATTGGGATTTCCTATTTAGAAATCTTCAAGCATTTGACTTCCCACTAGAATTCCAGAAATGGATACAAGCTGTATACCAGTCACCTACTGCCTGAGTATCTAGTAATGGGGCTATCTCAACACCGTTTTCCCTGCAATCCAGAATGAGACAGGGCTACCCTCTGTCCCTGCTGCTTTTTAATCTGTATTTATAACCTTTAATATGTAGAATAACTGACTATCAGTTAATTCAAGAAATATCCATTCTAGATCAAGAAATAAAAATATCTGCTTATGCAGATGATCTGACCCTTCAATTGTCCCATCCTGATGCCTCTATTCCCCATGTATTGAATATTATTAACAAAATTAGTGCTCTTTCTAATTATAGATTGAATTTAGATAAATCAGGGGTATTCCTCCTTAACCATAAGATGTTAAGGAGCACAATAGCAGACCTATCCTGTAGGTCTATCCTGGGAGGCTAGTTCCTTCAAATTTCTCAGCATTGTAATCGCAAGAAACCAGGCCAAAATGCAGAAGGCCAATCTAGATAATCTTCTTCAAATACTGAAACAAGACCTAGAAAGATGGTCTCTACTCCCTACTTCCCTTTGGGGTAAAATTAACTTTGTGAAAATGAATGTTTTCCCTTACTTTTTTACCCACTTAACCTTTTAAATATCTGGTTATCTTTCTCTTGGTTTAAAAAGGTCTGCAGTACCCTTACTGATTTTATTTGGTCTGGGAAAAAGCCTAGGCTGGCTTTCCATAAATTTCCCCAAAGACCAAAGGAGGCTTACGTCTGCCCCATATTGTACTATACTATTGGGTCAGTCAAGCCAACAAATACCTTAGATGGCTATCTCCTGAGGCCACCCAAGGTTCTCTCTCTTATGTACCCATCTGGATCAGAATTGAACTATCCCATATCTGAGCTCAGGGACTATCTCCTTTAGCTCTTTTACATACAAAGCCCAAATCCCTCCCTGTCTCTCTACACGGTTCTCCAATATATACATCCCTTAAAATAAACTCACAATTGTGTAAATCCCTTACATGCAACAACATTCAAGATCTACATCAACCTTTGAGAGGGAACCCAAACCTCAAGATAGGTGGCAATGTCCTTTCTTCATCATGGCTCCCTCAACTAGGAGACAGTCTACTTAACTATCTGAGTACAGAAAATGGGACCTGGTTCACTTCCCCTGAAATAATGAATAAAGCAAATATCCCATAGTCCCAGATATTTAAAGTTTTTCAATTAAGACATTCACTGGTGAAAACATTTAGGGACCTCCCCCCAACAGTCTTTAAAAGCACCCTATTACTCAGACTTAATAACTCCTACCGGTCTTCCCCAGGCAGTGTCCAAAATGTATGCATTACTACACAACCACATATATCCAGACTATCTAGGCCCTTCAGAATACTGGGCTTCCTGTTTCCTGAACCTGTACATGGATTGGCTGGCCCTTATGGCAAAACTGTCATAGGTTTGTGACCCAGGACAGGCTTCATCTGACTCAGTATAATATACTTCATAACTTATATTATTCCTTGCAAAAACTTGCTAGATTTGGCCTAATTGCTTCCTCTACCTGCACATGATGTGATCAGGTAGAGGGCTCTTTACTACACCTTTTCTGGGAATGTCCCTAAGTGACCCCTCTATGGACCCTTATTAAACAAAGGGTGGACCCCTTACTAAGTTTGGAAGACCTGTTTATGCCTGAAATCTGTCTGTTGGGAAATTTCTCCAGGGTCAAAGTACGTAATCGCAAATATCATATAACATTGATATCAACGTCAGTTAAAAAGCTTGTCCTTAAACACTGGAAAAACAAGGAATCTGTGACATATACAGAATGGCTACAAGAACTTCTTGCCAATTTGAGGACAGAAAAGGCAATTGCCAGTCTCCGTAACAATCCAGGCAGATTCAATAAAATTTGGGGACCTTTATACACATTATATACCTTGTAACCCTTGTGATGGCCTGGCCTCTTGCAAGCTGTAATTCTCTTCTCAAGTAATAGTCTTATTCTGTGCTGAGGGGAGGGCAAGAGGGAGGGAGGGATTATGGTGGGAGGGCTGAGGGAAGGAAGGAGGGGTGGTGGTGGTGGGGGGGGAGCCTTCAATTTCTTTGTATATGTCCAAGATTCTGTATGTATAATATGGATCTGGCTTTGTATTGAAAATATTTCTAATAAACTTTGAACTGAAAAAAAAAAGGAAAAAAATACTTCCTCATGTTGCTTCTGAGCCATCCCCTCTCTATCTTCAAATTGTGATGTAATAATGAGTGTGGTCATAATGCAAATGAGGTATGAAGGGGAGTAGAACTTGATATATCAGCCTTCTACTGGGCAAAAGGAAAAATAAATATGTTTCAGAAACAAACTATAAGAGCTAGCTACTTTTAAAAATGAATAACATATTCTGACTGTTACTTTTGATGCCACTAGCCCTTTAATGTGTAGGTAGCACGGACTCTAAAACACCAAAGTCAGGACCCCAAGAAATGTCCTTAATATTTTTGGCTTCCTTAATACAATATGCTGTGTCCTTAATGTAATAGGTTTTACTTAGACACACCACTGCTAATCAGCTACTGCCTACACAGATGCTATTTACTTTGCAGCACTCCTCTGTTTGCAAGAGCACTTATTCTTTGACACGTTATTCATCACTGCCTGGTTTCTGATGTTGAGTGCAAAACAAAATCCTAATTGCTATCACTGGCTAAAAGAGAAGAGAGGAATTCACAAGAAATGATGATGCAATATTTATCTTTTTGTTGTCTTGAAGAATAGGCTGCTGACATTTTTTAATCTCCAAGCGCTTCCATAAAAAGTTATTGTTTTTACTGAGGGCAAAAGTTAAAGCAAATAAAATGTGAAGTGAAAATGTTCCAAATACAAATAGGAATTACTCTGGGCACTGGTTGGTGGTGCCAGTCTGGAACTGGTGACCCCAAGGCCTTGTTTAAAATGACATTAGCTGTCTGTTCTCAAGGCATTTTGTTCCCAACAAGGGATCAGCTGTGACAGAACAACAATCAGAAGTAAATGTCTCTGCATTTCATGATGACCTTCTGGACCTACTGGTGTTGAACCATGCTCCCTATTTGTTTCCTATTAGGGGAAGCAGCCCTTGTAAGCCAGCTAGTTGGTTCTGGCAGTACACTTCATGGTGAGACTCTGGCGACACTGATTTACTTTGATAGGGTCAGATCGGTCACCGCTCAGGGAATGGGGCAGGAAAGAAAGAGAATAAAAAGGCAAAAAGAAACTGAATATCAAAGGACATTGCTCAGTGATATAAAAAACAAATCCATGCAAGAATCATTTGTGAGACTTTGACCCAAATAAATAATGGAGAGAAAGAGACAGAGATATTGTCTACAGGCAGACCCTCAGACTAGTTGCTATCCTTGCATACAGTAGCTTTGTTTATTGGAACATGTTGATCAGGAAGGCTAACTGAGCAGAAACTTGTTTCCTGGTGTGACCTAGAGGTGTGGTTAACAGACACTGGGAGAATACAAAGCAAGATATGCAAAGAAACATGCAAAATCTGCACAACATCAATACAGTATTACCACAGTGCAATTACAGGGCAGTTAGAGAAATACAGTTTATTTCAGAAAAATAATAAAACTCTACAAACTATTTGGAGGGATTGTACTAATAACCTGCAGCACCGCAGGAGTAGAGGTAGAAATGGTGGGATATGTGGAGAAGGGAGCTTGTTGTAGGAGTAGGAGTGAAAGGAGAACTTCTGGGGCCAAAACTTGAAAGCAAAGTAGAAATTATTGACTGAATGATTGATTGATTCATTCATTCATTTCAAAAGTTTTTTCAGGAAAGACATATTGAGCCTTCAACGGCTCATTTCCAAATGTGTCCTGGGCTAGGGTAAAAGAAGTACTATAAAATGTAACTACAGTATGCAAAATAAATAAGATAGTTGATAAATGAATCAAACATTATCATATGAAAACATACTATACATTATCTATAACCAAATTAAGATATGTTATAGAGCAGTATAGGCACAGACCATGCTCAGACTCTGAAGAGATGGTGCCTAGAGGAAAATGGCAGGGGGTGAGGATGCAAGGTCACAAAACAGTTAAGAGAAGTTACAGGAATAAGTGCAGAAGTCCTGAAGGAGGGGGTTTAAGAGAGCAGAGGATGGAGGCAGAGCAGATAGCTGGAAGAAGGGAAAACCAGAGTTGAGACAAAGAGAAAGCAACTTGGCCAGAAGATTTCATGTAAGGAAGGGTGAAAAGTCAAGAGTCAAAGTTAAGGAGGGAGTACATGGGGGCTGAGGGGATTGACAAGAGTGATTATAGCTATTTAACTCCAAAGCAAACCATTGTGATGGCAAGGCTGCCTCACAGAGCACTGCAGAACAGAAGCAATATGTAAGTAGTACACCACAACAAGGCATACATTATAGGATTTTAATACACGCCCTAGGAATGTAGTATGGCACAGGGACAAAGGACGAGTATCTTTATGCCCCTGGGAAGTGCATTAAAATCTTATGATGTACACCCTGCTGGGGATTATTATACCTATAAAATGGCTCCAAGTAGTTTTTTGAAGGGAGGAAAATGGGATTCAGCACCTGACTGTGTGTTTAAAGAGGTTTGATGCATGGTCAGGTGATGTCTCTCAACCAATAACATTTTTAGATTTTTTGCCATTTTAGAAATATATATAAATGGTCCAGAGGTGTGCACCAGCTGCTACTGGGCTACCAAGTAATCCAATGTCACCAAGATCATAGAAGCAGTTATAGCACATCGCAATGGGAGCTAAATGAGATGAAGAAGCATATGAGTAACCTTAGGAAGTGGTCAGAGAAAATGGCAGATGGATTTCAGTGTTGAAAAATGGAAGGCAAGGCATCTAGGAAAGAAGAATGCTAAGGCAAACTGCTACCTAAATTGCATAGACAGACATTACTGACACCAAGCAGGGAAGGCAAGAGAGTAGTTATAACTTTAAACGGGAGCAACATTGTGGGACAGCAGCTAGCAAGGCCAACAAACCCATGGCATGCATTATAAGAAAATTCATAATCAGGTCAAGAGATATTTTAAACCCTTTACAAATCCATTGCCAGGGCCTACTGTGAATACAGCACATAGTTCTGATCCCCATAGCTAAGGATGGAAATTGGCAGTGACCTGATTGAAAAAGTACAGAGAGGGACCAAGGTGGACAAAGGTTGGAAAACATGGGCAGCGCATTGTGACTGGCAGTATAGGGGCTGTTTTCTGTGGGAAAAAGAAGGATCAGAGGGGATGTGCTGGCCTTTCAAATGTCTGAAAGGGATAACACCATCAGACCAAATGCAGCTGTCCAGGATGCAGCATGAAAAGACAAGGGGACACACAATGCCACTGAAAGGGAAACACTCAAATTGGCAGGAAGAACTACAGAGGAGCCAGCCAGAATGCAAGGGAACACTGCAGTATCCTGCAGCAAAGATACTGCAGAAAAAGGGTCAATTCAATGGCAGTTGTACCCTTTTGTCATGCAGTGTCACAGGATACTCCACTGTACATCACAGAACATGCAGCAAAATCTTGGAATAAGCTTCCAGAGCAGATTGTACCCGTGGATACTATAAGAACCTTCAAGATCAGACTCTATCCCCAGTGAGCTGCTAGGCAGGAGGAGGAACTATATAGACCAATAGTTTTCTTTCCTCCCTTCAGCTGTATGTATGTACAGTATGTAGAGTAAAATATGTATGCCTGTACTATATCTATGAATGTACATATCTGTATGTTCGTATGTACTGTATGTACTGTCTGTATGAATGTATGAATGTATGTATGTATGTATGTATGCATCACAGATAAAAACACTGAGTTCAGGAAATGTCCAGCAAATCTTTTTCTTAGGACTTCTTGAATGCACTTGTAACAATAAGTTGTATTGTAAACCCTATTTATTTTACAGATATATATATTTATTTATTTAAAATTTTCATTCCAGGATCACCTCATCTAGGTGAAGTACCACTTTTTCAATAGGGTCCTGGGGGACAGTACTTTAGCTGAATTCTTGCAGATAAGTTACATAGAACAAAGTTGCATTTATAATCAAATCTGAATCATTACACACACACACACACACACATTGTTAAATGCAATAAATAAATATAGTTCCTATGTCATAATGCAACATTTGGGAGTCACAGTATAAATATGATTGTATAGAAATATAAAGGATTGAAAGTAGAGTTAGTGGGTAGGAATGCAAGAGTTAGGAAGAGCATGAAAGCAGTGAGTTACTGTATAATGTCACCTAGCTTATGCCCAGTAGTCCGCAGGTGCATGAACTGTGTAGGCGAGTTAATATTTATAAGGCTCACATGAAGATCATGATATTCATGGATTCTTTAATACTGCCTGGTAGGGAGTTCCAGTTGACCAGAGTAGCAATGGCAAAGGCTTTGTTGCCAGCACCTTTATGAACTCTTGGTACAAGGATGAGGTCATTGAAAAGGATGGGAATGGCTCTTCTATATTCTCAGAAGAACTGAAGAGAGAATAAGATGATTTCATTATTTTCCATTTCATCAAACTGCACAGAAAATATCTTAAACCCAGGTCCAGTTCGTATATGTCTCAGAAATGGACCAACATCCTGCTTGTTATCATTTATGCAACAGGCGTCACTATAAAACCCAGCACATAACTTTGTTTATCTGAGTCACTGTGTGGATAAATGGGGTATGATGTAATCACTATGGGAATAACTTTAAGTTATTCCCAAAGTGATTACATCATACCCCATTTATCCACACAATGTCAATGTCACTGTCCCCCCCCAACCGGAACTACTTCATACAGCATTTTTGAATGCAGAGTATAGTCTACTAGTTCTTCCCTTTCACATCAACTACTACTTCTATCCTCCTCCTACAATACCTAAACAACAAGAAATGCTGTACAAACCACAAAAAAGCAGCATTTTATTTTTCATAAAACTGCAGCAATCCGCTACCTATCCTGTCTTCACCTGCCCCTTCAATACCTCACATTGCCTCCATCACTCAAACTGACAATTGTTTTCTCTCCTGAGAACCACATACTTATTATAAACTTTTTCTTGTCAGTAAACTGTATTGCCCTGCTTTTGATGCTCCAACTTCTCTCCTACATCCTCTTTCCTCTCCTGTTTCTCGTAGGCTGTCACTCCCCATAACAAAAACTGAGCACAAAATCAGCTGCCCTTTCCACTTCACTTTATCAACCACTACCACTCCCACAAAGTGAAGCTGATGTTTAAAAAAGTCTCTTTTTTCTATAAACAGTCAATGACTCCCCCAGCTCCTTTTCAGTTCCAACACTGAATGCATCCACTACATCACCGCACTCGCTAAACTCTGCCATTTTTTTCACTTTTTTTGCCATTCTTACTAGTTAAAGCCACGCCCCATCCAATCAGAAAAAAACAGAGACCTGTCACTCAAGCAATGTGAACCACTGCAGAAGAAAACTACGAGGAAAGTAAAGAGTACCACTAAAAACAACTAAAAGTAATAAAAGAAAGCACTCAAACTTACACACAAAATAACATTAAAAACAGAAGCCTGTTGCATAAATCTAATATGTTGCGGGGGGGGGGATCAGTGTGTGATAGTGTATTTATCTTGAACAGTAGCCAGTGACCTCTCATAATTCTTACTTGTGCCTTTGGAACTCATGAGGTTACTTGAAGTCACTGGTAGCTGTGCAAGAGAAATGCATTATCACACACTGACCCCCGCATATCCCTTATATACATTGAGGCTGGCAACAGAAGTCTGTCCACAGGAGGGTAAACTTTCCTAAGCCCTGGGCTGCAAAACAAACAGAAGCCTCTGTCTACCCAGTTCTTCAAGAAACCTCTACTCAGTAAATTTCACTTGAAAGATCATGCTCCTAAACTGGTTGCTAATGAAGAGCTCTCTCTTATTTTAAGGTGGCATTCATTTATTAACTGCATTGCACACTTTTTGAGCAGAGTGATGCTGTGAAGAAAAAAGAAAATGATGCATTGCAACTTAATGGCTTCATGGTAATCTGAGGCCAGTAAAGTAAAGCAGGCTCTTTTCGTTCTCTTACAGTGAAGCTTGGCATGTTATTAGAATGCCTCTAGTTGGGCTTAATTGGGCATAAAAGAACCTGGGTACGTCATGGCTCCTGTGTCTCCAGTCACTGTTTTATGATTAAAAAAATGCTTTGTGTTTAGGGTAAGTGGCAATAATGTCATATTTTATAAAGCAGTGAGTTTGTTTTTTAATTACCTCTAAAATAAAATACATGCAACTGTGAATTGTGAAATCAGTAACCCATGACAGACATTGCATGCATTTCTTGAGAATTACTGCATAACTCAGGTGAATTGGAAGGTAGGAAGACACTTGTCAAGTGCCTTTCAATGAACCTGGTAAGTGCATTCATTCTTAATAAATGCATGCCCTGCTGGTCCAGTGGCATGAAGGGCTGAGGCACTGGACTCCTTACCTCCTGCCACACCAGTGGCCCAGGTTCAGGTATGGACCTGAGTCCTTCGGGGGCTGGCCAGTTGAGGGAGGATTGAGCAGCCCTAGGACAGCTCTCCTCCCTCTTGGGGGGGGGGACACTTTGTCCCACCACTTGCCTACCACCTGTCAGAGGCAGTGGCCAGCACTGGTGAGAACAGCAGGCATGAGGGAGCATGTGCCCATTCAGCATGCACATAAGTCAACACTCTCATGCATGACTGCATCACATCCAGATGCCCTGGGGGGAAATGTAGGTAAAAAGCCCCTAGGATATGGGAGTCCAAGCATTTCATGGCTCCTGCATCTCCAGTCACTGTTTTAAAATTAAAATTGCTTTATGTTTAGGGTAAGTGGCAATAATGTCATATTTCATGAAGTAGTGAGTTTGTTGTTTCATTACCTATAAAATAAAGAATATGCAACAGTGAACTGTGAAATCAGTAATACACAGCAATGCATGAGTTTATAGAGAATTAATGCATGCCACAGATGAACTGGAAGGCAGGAAGCTAATAGCCGAGTACCTTACAATGCAACTGGGAAGTTCTCAGGAAACGCATGTCTCAGAGTGGGTTATTGCACTTATAAAATGGGAAAATGTACTTTTTTAATGAAAAATGGTTTTATTTTTGTACAATTAGACTATTATTAGGTACACTATGTGAGTTTGGTAACAAGGGTTGAGTGGCTTTGAATGCAGTCCAGAAGTACATTAATTTTGCAGAAACATATGTCCTTCCATAGATAATTGTGTTTAAAACAATGAAAACATTTTTTATTTTAATGGAAAAGTTTTTTTTTTGTTTAGTTAGGCTTTTGTTAGGTAAATTATGTCAGGTTAATTATAAACCATGCATTCACTGGGACCTAATGAATGATCAGGTTATGTGTCCCCATTCAACAGATTTGCCATAAATATGATAGGCATGCAGTCTTGGACAGGGTCTCTGCATCCTGTACATTTTGTGTCAATCAGTTCCAGGTTGGGGGGGGCGGAGTTACAAAGGTATAAAACTGCTACAAGTCACCCTCATTTAGAGTTTTTTTTCCCCTCACCTGTAACTAAAAGACATTTTTTTTTTTTAAACTTACTGGTTTGGTAGAGTTTGATCCAAGGTATATCCTTTCATAAGTTTGAAGTTTTTAACTTAGTTTTAAAAATATACATTAAGAAGTGTGCCATTTTCTGAGCGTGCTTAGTTTGAAAAATGAACATTCAAATGATAAGGTTTTTGTTTTGTGTTAGCAGTCTGACTGAAAATATTTATTTCAAACTGCTTTCGTCAGCCAGCTGATGAAAGCAGTGTGAAAGAAATTACATTAATTTACGCTGCTAGCCCACCAGACTCCAAATCCTAAGAACCTGTCCCTCTCTTCTCACATTCAATTTTACCAGACATTGGGTGACCAATCACACTGCAGGGTATTCCCTCCCACTGCAGGGTATCCCCTCGCCATGTTTTATATTGTGTTACTGGACAGCGGGAATGAGAATAAGATTTCACTGTCTTAACAAGAAAGGAGATTCATTGCAAAAACCTATGTTAATGCACACATAAGGCTTGAAGAATGCAAAACAGAGAAAGTAAGGAAGTAAAAAAAAAATTAGGCTGGTGAGTCTTAGGACTCCTGATGAGTCAGTGATGTGGTGTTTAAGGTTGTCAGCCCTATTGCTCACCCCATCTCCAGAGCAAGCAAAGTGATACATGACCTCTTTCTTTACACAGGGTCCACAGGGCCCTGCATGAACAAGCTAGAATAGATTGTGTCAGCCACCTGTGGCAAACCATACTTCTCCACCTCCATACTATATGCCTATGAGGCATGGACTTGAAGCTGTACGTTATACTTCAGAAAGGAAACTATGGACTGAGAGGATGGGGTAATCATTAGGGTTGACAACCCTGAGGAACACCACACCATTGATTCATCCAGAGTCTCAAGACTCCAAACTCTAATGCTTTTCATTTCCTTACTTTGTCCACTTTGCGTTCTTCAGCCCTGATGTGTGCATTAACATAGTTTTCTGCAATGACTATATTATATGGGTGGGTCTTTTTATTTAAAAGAAGAAACCATCAGTTATTTCCCTGCATACATATCAATTAAAAGTACATACCATGTCAATTAAATGTTTATACCAACAGTATTTATAAACTTGCAAGAAAAAATCCTGAAACCTCATTGGCTAACAGACATCATCTGACTATGCATTAAAAAGGTAACAATGCACATGCAGGTGCTGGATCTCATTACCAAGGCAAAAATGCCTCATTGCCAACACAATCAGGTGCTATTTCATTTATATAATGTTTTCATTTATGTGTTTGAACAGATGATTTTATGTAAAAAAACACTTCAGATGCTACGCTTTACAGTACATATGATACATAAGAGCAGTAAGCTATTTTATAAGTGCATGTAAGCCACTACAGCATGTGAATTAACAGATTAGAATGCACTTCCCAGGGTGTAAAGACACACAACCTTCAGCCTAATGCCACACTCCACTGTCAAGGTTTATTGCTTACATAACTCATCAACTAATAACACTTACTAAACAAGTAAAATAAATTACCACTACAATTAAAACAACAGTAAAAAAAATACATAATGGAGATCCTGAGACAAACCTAAAACATAAAAAAGTCACATCACCTAATCTTTCACAGTACACAGGAAATCCCCAACAAGCAGCAAAAAAAACAAAAAAAAACAAACAAAAAACAAAACAAAACAAAATCATCCATTATATGGAGAATACTGGACGGGCAACCATGCAGAACCAGTGTGTTCTGCCACAGAGGGGTCTGATTTCATGTGACCTCGAGAGTGAAGCTCGAGATGTCCATTGAAATCAGACTTGCAGGTGGCAGAAAACACAGGTTCTGCATGGGTTGTCCATCTAGTATTTGTTATAGTGTGTGGTGCCCCACAAATTATTTAAATACTGTTTTTTTTTAATTGTACATATTGTTAAAAAAGAAACTGTTGTCTCTGGAGCTACTGGCTTGTGAGTTGTGTAGTAGCTAGGGACTAAGCATCCCTACGTTAGCAGCGCACACTCTGATTGATTGGTGCACTAGTGTGGGAAGGATTTCCAATAAAAAAAAACATGGCAGCCAAATGTCTATCTAAGCGAGACAAAAACTAACTGCAGGGATAAAATTCATTGTGAGTACTTTAATGTATGTATATATCTGGTTGATCCTGCATTTTGTTAATTTATTTTCTGTGTTATGTGAGGTCCTTACACCCCAAATTGGTATTTTACTGTATACCTTAGACAAACTGTATTATGCATATACTATACTAACATATAGAATACAGACACCGTAAAAAAGTAAGTGTCAGGATAATATTATGATATATATTTTACTTTACTTTCTCTGTGCCTAGAAACATCATACAGCAAAACAAAACACCAGTGTCTTTATAGAATTATTTAGTAGTCTTTTGCTGCCATCTTTCAGATTTATGTCTAACTACAGTACATCCTGTGTTTTCCATGTATCTTCTATGCATCCTTTGTTTTACAATATAGTTGACTTTGCACTTATTGTATAAGACTAGATGACACTGTGGAGCCACAAAACTTTTAGCCAATAGGGCTTATTTTATGTATCTAGTACTGATTCTTATGAATGGTAACTATAGCAGCATTACCACTGGCATTAAATAGAAAGTTAGGGGCCCTCTATAGGCTGCAATTCTGCCTCACCCTTGAGGCAAGGTACCAGGTGGTTACAGGCACAATCCTACCCATTCTTGACTATGGGAACATGGTCTATGGTGCCATCTCTGAGACCGGCCTGCACAGAGTTCATAGCACCCTAAATAAAGCCTGTAGGTTTGTGCTAGATGCTGATCACCTTATGCATACCAGCGATCTGTATATCAGGAAAAAATGGCTTCCTGTTATGGATCGGATTAAACTCTACTCCTGCCTCCTAGGGAAGAAGGCACTCCTTGGACTTGCACCTCTGTCACTGCAAGCCTTATTCTGTCCTGCTCCCACAGAACATGCCATAAGAAGTGTTACTAGACAAACACTAGCTGTGCCATTTAGAAAAACAGTGCAGGGGAGCCAAGCTTTTGCAGTTAGAGCTCCCACATGGATAAATGAACTTCCCCTTGCAACTGCAAACTTCACTCACCTTGGCCATTTCAAAAATGAGCTTCGGAAATATATTGCTCCTCTGGTATTCTGCTACTGTAACAGCCAGTCCTGGTCATAACTAGCCTACTTGGGCCCTGGGCTATGTTCCTGGTCACCATGCTTGCACCAGTTGGACCTACAAGTTCCACTACCCCCCTTCCCCCACCAACTGACCTCCCCACCATGCACTTCCCCCCATGCTCCCACCACCCTTCATCCCTACACCACCCATTCTAGGTCTCATCTAATCTACTCTCTACCTTCCCCACTCCCTCCCTTTAACCTCACCCTTGTGACCAATCCTATCTACTGATGCTGTTTCCCCCTATCCCACTAACCTATAGCCTACTATCTCTTCAGCTGCTCTGGCCCCTGGCTAGTTTGCTGCTGTCTACCCTCATCCCACTAACACCTAGCTTTCCTCCCCTATGGCTGCTCTGCCCCTTTCTAAAGGTTCCCTCTGGGTCTTTGACAAGGCTTTGTAGCCGCGCTGCCGATGAACTCTCAAAACTTGTTCTGAGTTGGCCTTTGTACTTTTAACTTTATTGCCACTGTGACTGACAGCTTCGGGTTTAGCTACCTACAACTCAGATTTTGTGATATTTTTGTTTGTATTACCCTGTAACATTAAGTACTGTTTGTCTAACTTGATGTACTATTGACAATGCCTCCTAGCTGCTTTACCTCTGTAGTTGCCTACCCCTGTATTTGTCTTTCCCCTCCCACTGTATGACGAGGATCCTTTGTAAATGAGCTTGTAGCTCAAAGGTTGTAATTCCAACTCTTCAATAAATAAATAAAATAGCTATCTGTAGTATATAATGTAATGCATTACGTATTCCCCTCAGAGACCTTCTTCACTCCTTGGAGTATTGGGGAATGCTAGGCTCAGCTCTCAGTGTCTTATGTTAAGAACTGCTTAGGGCAACTATGATTTTGGTGTAATAAAGTAGATTTATTACTGATAGACAATTAGTCTGTATCTCTTTTGCATCTCCATTACTGCAAACACAAACAGAAGGCCTTGCACAAAGGCCGTGGTCAGGGGCCACCAACTGACTCTACTACTTGATACAGGCGCAGCTGTGTCTGTATTACACTATGATGATCCAGCAAATTATTTTTGGTCTACTGGATAGAGGACCAACATGTTTGGTGTGGATGGTGTAAAGCTGTCTATGTACCACACTATTGTACCTCTGGTGGCTATAGGCAACCTAAACTCACACCACATCATCAATCTCATGGTGTTACGTGATCATCCTAACATTTTGGAATTGATTTTCTCACACCACATGGCTGTGTGGTGAATCTGGCCAACATGCTTCTGATCCAAATCAGAGGACAATACCATACCACCATGATTTCTGATTCACATGTGGTTGCATCTATTACCACCAATGACAAGGAATATGATGTCATAGCTCTATTTCAGAACCATGAGTTTTTCAAGAAACTCCTACCCATTCTTCAGAAGCATCTGGATGCTTTTGCCACACACACAAGCATGACTGTTGGAGAATGCAGGCTATAAGTGAGATCCTAGGCCCAGCACATGACAGACAAAGGACTTCTTCACATTTCCCCTAAACCTCCCCCCAGCTTAATAGAATGACCCCTTGTCCTTGAGCTTCTCTTTCTATGAAAAATGCTCCCTTCCTGTACCTTGTTCATACCTGTGAGATATTTGAATGTTTCCATCATATCTACCCTTTCCCTCCTTACCTCCAGGGAGTACATATTCAATTCCCTGATTATTTCTTCATAGGGCTTCTGATGTAGGCCCTGCACCATTTTGGTTGCCCTTCATTGTACCACTTCCACCCTATATTTGCCCTTACAGAGATGGGACCTCCAGAACTGGACACAGTACTCGAGGTGGCGTCTCACCAATGATATATACAGAGGTATTATTACCGCTGTCTTTCTGCTGGTGATACCTCTGCCTGTGCACCTGAACATTTTGCCAGTTTTACTCACTGCCTTGTTACACTGTTTAGCCAACTTCAGGTCATTAGAAATGATTATCCCCAGGACTCTTTCCTGGTTCATGACTGCTAGCTTCTCTACTCCCAGTTGGTACTGAGCCGCTGGGTTTCCATGTCCCAAATGCATGACTTTGCACTTTTTGCATTGAAGGTCAACTGCCAAACTCATGACCATTCTTTCAGCTTAGTTAGATCTTCCCTCATTCTTTCCACCACCACTATCAGGAGTGTCCACTCTGGTGCATATTTTTGTGTCATCTGCAAACAGGCATACCTTCCCTTCCAATCCTTCTGAAATGCCACTAATAAAGACATTTAGGAGGACCAGGTCTAGTACTGACCCTTGTGGCACCCCACTGGTCACTTTGCCTTCCCACGAATAGACTCCATTTACCACCGCCCTCCAAATCCTATTCTCCAGCCAGCTCTCTACCCATATTGCTACTTTAGGACCCACTCCTTGGTTACTCAGCTTGCTCACCAGCCTTCTGTGTGAAATGGTCTCAAAGGCCTTATCCACTTTCCTTACCCTATCAAAGCCTGCCACTGACTAAACACTTCCCTCCAAGCTGTTTTCTTTCTCGCTCATTAAATGCGTTGGTCCCGCAACACAGCTCCAGGCCCACCTCACCAAGTGCTGTCCTCCATGCTGCTTTCATGCTCTTTAGATATGCTACATGCCACCACTCACACCACTGCTACAAACGGCATCCACAAAAGCAGTAGGGAAATCTTGTTGATACTCCTCCTTTAATACCACAACCAATCAGGGTGCTCCAAGCATCTTTAAAGGCTGCACATGTGGCACTGGGTGGCTGCTGATGATTTTCTCTATGTGTTCACTTACAACAGCATACATGCATATGACCATGCATGCATCAACCAAAGAGCATGCATCTACAGTACAAACAATTGCAGCTACAATCATAACAATAGAAAGTAAAGTTTGCCATCTAAATGCATTATATTTAATGTGCAGATAGGCAACTGTGCTGCACTCAGAAATACATGTAATACCATTTTTGAGAGTTCAGGAAGTTATTTATTTAGTTGGTTTTTGGTGACCAGGTAAGTACACCAGACAAATGAATGCCTATTTTTAAGAATGATGTGGGAGGGTACAAGACAAGTTATGAACAATCAAAATATTGGACAAAAGCAAAATACACAAACAAATTTAGTGTGTGGAACATACATGCAAAAGGTATGACAACAGAGGCAAAATACCAAGCCCACATGCAGTGCGATAGCAAATAACAAGTGGTACAACAGTTTAATCATAGGAGGCCAACAAAAGTAGAGAAGGCAATAAAATTAAAGCAAACCTGGACATGCTGACCACTCAGTGTGAAAGAGCATTGGTAAAATTAGGGGTAGTGGTTGGGGTTAAAATCACGTACAGGCCATGGACAGACAGAGATGAACCTTCACAGCTACTTTAAAGGATGGTAGGGTGGGAGAGTTGCAAACCTTGGTAGGGAGGGTGTTCCAAAGCCTTTGGGCAGATGAGCAGAAGGCCCGATTGCTCATTTTGGTCAAGCACTTAGATATTGTTATACTGCCACTCATGCTGTGGCTTTGTGGCTGAGTGCCTCATTAACTCCCCTTGATGGTATTATTTTATTTATTTGGTTTTGGAAACCAGGTATGTATGTATGTTAGACAACTGAATGCCTATTTTCAGGTACAATTCAGGAGAGTACAAGGTAAGTAAAAACAACAATTGATTAGTCATGTGTTTTGGAGCAAGCAAGGAGGTGGTATCTGTCCATCTAAGTGAGTAGGTGAAGCAAGCACAATTTATTAGTGAGATAGAGGAAGTGGGGATGTGGACCCAAGAAGTTTGAAAAATAAAGCATCCTAGGGCATAGTACCATGATGCAGAGGGGAGAGCCATCCCAGAGTGGAATACAGTGAGCAGTGGTGAGTTAGGCAAGAGAGCTGAGGAAAAATGACAGATATTATTGTAAGTAACATCCCATCTATCTAGTGAGGTCTTGGGGGTATTTGTGAGGATGAGGTTGATGTATTGGAGGGAGGGGAGGAGTATGCCTTGGGATATGGTCCAGCATGCATTAGGAGTTACAAAGTGGTGGGGGTGATAGGCCATGCCTAATTTGGAAATTGTGGACTGGGTAATGGTAGAGATATGGGAGGAGAAATCCAGGGCAGGGTTCTGGGTGGTGCCAAGGTATTTTAATTCACCCACAGTGGAGAGTGGCACTAGTCTATTAATGACACCATCAGCAGAACAAAAAAAATCAGTATTTAATTTGTCCTTAACATTCAGGTTGCACATTACTTATGAAATTGCAGATGGGACTATGAGAGAGTGAAAAACCTAAACATGTACACTCTTGAGGAAAGAAGGAGAGAGGAACATCACTGAAACCTTTAAATACCTCCACAGGTGTGAGACCACACCAGGAATACTGAGCACGCTTTCTGAGTTTAGACCTAAGAAAGGACTGCAGAAAGATGGTGGCAGTACAGTGTAGGGCAACTAAGATGATCCAGGGTATAGAGCTATGACTTACAAGGAGAGGTTGAAGGAACTCGACATGTACACCTTTGAGACTAGGAGGAGAAGTGGACATGATACAATCTTAGAAGTGCGTGTATGGGATAAATAGAAGGGCCTACTAATGAGGATTTGTGCTGGATCTGAAGCTTTTGATTGAATGTGTGTTTAAAGAAACCACACAAATTAAAGAGTTTCTACCTTCATGAATGATTCATGCATCATACAGTGCATATTGTTCTTTCGTATCAGCATTTAAATTACTTCATCTTTTTCATTTATTCCCTACAACATTTAAAACTATAAGCTTTAATGCATATGTTCTTAGGCAGCTGTGAGAACAGCAACTGCTAATTCTTGTGGCTTCACCTCATGGTGAAGAGAAGTTGGCAGCAGTTGGGGAGCAGTATTTCATGGAGTCTGACCCTAGCTTCCCAGATGATGACTGTAGCTGGGGACTGCTTTTACCATTGCCAAGTCTCACACCTTTCTTGAAGGTGTGGATTTTAGGAAAACTAAAGTTACCTGTTTGTGCACAAAGCTTGGTTATGGTGCTGTCCGTATAGTGGCATGGTCCTCGGCATATATCTGTACCATTGTTACTATGATTAACTACTAGTAGAGCCAGGACTGAAAAATTTTGTAGATTTTACATTTATGTAGTACTGATCATGCACTGCATCTCAAACAAAGTCTGGCAAAGTTGCCAAAATGAGTAAATGTCAGCATCTTTGCTTTGCCAATGACTACAATCTGCATAGTTACTTGCCCAACAAATTTGCCAAATTTGTGTAGAGAATCTACACAAATTGCCAATTTGCAGATGAATTAGGCAGTTTGCATAGTTCACCATATGAAAAACTATATGAGTGGCAGTCGTTCAGCTGTAAAGAAATACATCCCCCCCACCCACTGTCCTATATTACCACCTTCTCCCATCCCCACAATACAGTGCTTTATGGTAATTTACTCTTATTTTTTCTGGCTGCTGCTGGGGAGAATAGGGTGGTGGGGGCCAGAGGGAGGTTAACTTGGGGGGGTCTGATTGTTCACAGACCTGGGGGTAGGACACAGGTGAGGGAGGCTGGAGATTGTGTTTGATATGTGGGTTGGGGGGAAAGGTGTATATTGATGAAATTAATGTATCATCGGACTCACGGCAGACTAGTTCTTTTGACATGATTTTAAACACACTGCACCTAGTCTTAAATTCTCCAGGACAGAGGGGGAGGAGGGTGCCTGTGGGGGATGGAAATGGGGTTTTATGACTATAAACTATTTTGGAGGTGGAGGAGCATTACAGCACAATGGGTGGGAGGGAGGTTGCCAGATGACATCACACATGCCTCTACTGTGATCAAAACACTGCTGTGACATCAAACAGAAACAGTTAAATCTTCATAAACTGCTCTAATTTAAAAGTTTTACAGTTTATAATACATTGTATAAATTGGACACATACTGGCATGACTCAGAATAAGCCATTTATTATCACACAAGGGGACAGGTCTTACAAAAATCACTTGCAGCTTTGCCTCTCATGATGTACTGTCCTGAGTCAGTTTTCACATATTCCATATATGTTGTGTTTTATCATTTTTGTGGGCTTTATACTTGTACAAAATGTGATTTCCTGTTTATAGTACATCATTGTACACTGGTATGAGGTTATTTGCTTACCAGAACAGCTGTTTTCTCATGTTGGGAGGCAGAAACAGATTTAGAACCTGCTACACTAGCACCAGCACTGATGCACCGATAATGCAACTGCTCCTTCTACCACTGCCTGCAGAACCTGCTGCCAGAAGGAGATACACAGCAGCAGCAGCAGTTCCTGAAAACTATTTAAGTGTTTCCTTCCTTTTCCTAGTTCCCGCTCTCTGACTTAGATGCCCCATGTTTTGATGGGGCTGCTGCTGCTGCTGCCTGTCCACCTTTACCTTTCCCCACCTCGCCACATCTAACTCCAGTCATATCTTGTTGATCACTGTTTCAAGTTTGATACAATGTGTAGAACACAGCACTGAAAATTCCAAACCAAAAATAGACTTATGCAGTAAAGGAACTGAAAAAAGAAGATAAAAACTGACTTTCAAGTAACAATATTATGAAGCCAACAGATCTGTCCTGAAAAACCACATTCCCACACTCTGAAAGGGCTCTGCCAGCCTGCAGACAGAGGAGTCAAATACTGAGGCTGCAGACTTATTCTTCCCCCCTTCCCCTCAACACACACATCAGACACTGAAAATGAATAAGCTTAAACCTAAAAAGTATGAAAACACACTGTAAAATACTGCACAAATAGATTCCCCAGGTGCTAGCTACTCAGAAGAACCTGATTGAGCAATCTGTAACTGGTTTCTGGCAGCAAGGATGCTTTAATATTTATAAAATACTATGTGTAATAGGTCCTATCTCACTCAAAGTCAAACACCAACTAGAACTCCATGGAGGTGACGCACAGCATGGTCTATATGCTCTTAGGCATGCCATGTGACCTGAAGCTTCTAAAGCTTCTCCAAACTGCATGTCACAGTATGATTCATTGATGATGCAGCATCGTCTGCAGATTCGCTGACCAAGTTGCTGACTTTGCAACTTCCAAGGCTGCAGAACTTTGCAAAGTCACTTTGAGCAATTTTGTAGACCTATAGTATGCAGTATATTGGCCTGCCTTTCTCTCGTTACATCTGCTCCAGCTGGACAGGGCCCCTGTATTCCTGGCTGAATACAGACACACTCTAGTTACTCAGTGTCTCTATTCCCCTATCTTACCTAATGTTTTGTCCACCCTCCCAAATGATCAGAGGCTGTGCCTTATCCTTGACTCTCCCTTTGTGGCATAGGTACTATAAAAGGATTTACATTACATATTACCCACTGATTTCAGTGATGTGAGAAACCCTGTTACCCAAATAACCACCTTTGCACACATTATTATTCACAGATGTGATATCACTTTTGTGAATAATAGATGATTGACAGCTCAGTCCACAATTTTTTATTTGCTAAAGTGATATCACTTCTGCAAATAATAGATGATTGACAGCTCAGTACACACTTTGTTATTCATTAAAGTTATGTTCCTTTTATTAATAATTAACTATGATTGAAACATCTGCATTTCTGCCTGACAAAAACAATCTGTCCACCCCAACTTAACACAGCAAAAATACAAGGAGCATACATGAAAAATGACATTCCTGAAAGAACAGCCATACAAAATATTGCTAAAAAGTGTAGATTTACATAAATCTTCTACACAACTCACACAGGAGATAAAAGAAACCAGTGACCTCTATTAAGTAACCACAGCTCTGAGGCCATGTACCATTTCTATGCTTGCTCTACTCTGATTCTGTCTACCTGCCTTATTGTAGAATTGTGTGCAATCGATTGCAGCCTATTTATTTGTATTTGTTTGACTGTATTTCTACTTGTTTGACTTCATTCCACTGGAACTGTCTTTCTTTATTTGTTACGTTGCTTTGTAACCTCTGCTATTGATGTGGAACCTTTGTAAACGAGCACTCATGCTCAAAAGTAGTCTCCAAATTTTTCAATAAATAAATAGTGTACCAATTCCTAAAACTTTCCCATTTGATCTTCAAACATGAAACAGATGCTTGCTAAACAAGTCAAACACTTTTAGCACTAACCCTGTAAAAAAAAAAAAAAAACATAATTGTAGATCACAGACTTTTAGCTGTTGTGTGAAGAAGACACCGATGGACAGTTTATAAATAAATAAACAATAAGACATGGCAGGGACTTTCAAAAGGGTGTCAGAATGGCAAAATATTAGTCATGATGTACTGAAGCAATTTTTCTTGCATTCCCTTATAGTCAGGATTTGATGCTGTTTGCGGATGGAAGTTTACTTTAGTAATTGCAGCTAATAAAATAATGTAAACCTGTAATGGAGCATGGAACCTGAGCATATACAGGCTGAGAGATTGCTGATTATGGTGTTTGGAGTAAGCAGAATAAGAGGGACCAGTCGTCAAAACAAACAGCCAAGTGAAAAGGAAGCATATTTGCTATGCCAAGGTTTAGGAATTACAGCTTGTTGATTCACATAGTGGGCAAATCTTTTACATGACAGGGTATTGGCAGTACTGTTATAACCCCTCACCTAGGAGTGTAGTAAAAAAACAAGCATTTGTCAATGCCGAATGTTGTCTCGCTGGCATTGGTATTGGTAGTGCCAGAGGTAGAGATGCATAATAGGAATGGCAGCGAAGTACTGAAGTGATGACACCCCCACCCCCACCCCCACCCTGTAGAGAGCAATGGGCATTGGGGTGTGCGTTTGGGTCATCAGCTAAAATGCTCATGCCATTGTACCTCACCCTACCCTGTAGATACTGACAAGTGTCGTGGTGTGCTTTGGGGTCTTTGGGCATTATACTTACCCCATTCCATAAGGAAATATGCTGATGTGGGTGCAGTATAGGAGAATGGGGTGACCTTTGTGGCCGAACAGTTGAGGTACACCACGATGCCTGCCAGTGGCTGCAGGGTGGGGGTGGGGTGGAATTGCGTGAGCATTACAGCCAGTGATCCCAAGTCACACCCCTGATGCCTGTCAGTCTGTACAGGGTGGGGTGCCACAGTTGTAAACCCTAACACTGTAGGCGTGTGTTGGTATTTTCTCTCCAAATGTTCAATGTGGACTGCTTGTGATCCCACATCATCAAAAGCGGCACAATCAGTTTGTTAGTGGAAAGGTGGTTTTGCACAGCAGCTATGCCATTTGGTGACACAGGGATGAAAACACATTTTAGGCAGGCTGTGGAAAATGACAACTGTATTGTTCATGAGGAGGCATAAAAAATGGCAACATTGAAAATCTTGAGTGAAAATATGAAAAATTGGTAAAGTCATGAGCATGCATAGAAACTGCGCAACAGACGTTGGTAACCCAATTATTTTGGGAGTTTGTTAGCCACGTTTTCAACATAGGCATTTTGGGATCTCCCCTCATGAACAGTGGTGCTGTGATTTTGTTAATGTGTTCCAAAAGTTGATTTCCCACAGCGACCACGCCATTGTGCACCACATGTGCAGAAACACATTTTGGGCAGGATGTGAAAAATGACAGCTGTACTGTTCATAAGGAGGTGTGAAAAAATGCCAGTGTTGAAAATTTGGCATGAAAATATTGCAAATTTGAGAAGTTACAATGGTGCATGGAAATCAGTAATGCATGCTTGTAACATATTCATTTTATGGAGTTTTGGCACCAAATTTTCAACATAGGCATTTTAGGACCTCTGCTCATGAATGGTGTTACCATCATGTCCTCAAACTGTCCTGAAAACTGATTTCGCACAGCAACCTTGCAATTCTGTGCTGGACATGTGAAAACACATTTCGATCAGGATATGTAAAATGACAGCTGTACTGTTCATAAGGAGGTGTGGAAAAATGGCAATTTTGAAAATGTGGAGTGAAAATACCACAAATTCATGAAGCTACATGCGTGTGTGGAAACTGCGCAAGACACGCTCGTAAAACAGCCATTTTTTTTATTTTTCCCACCATATTGGCAACATAGGCTTATTGAGAGCCCCCCACATGAACAGTGGCACTGTCATTTCATTAATCAGTCCCAAAAGGTGATTCCACGCAGTGACTATGAAATCACCTTTCGGGACCGAATAGCACCATGACAGCACCTGAATTCATGAGGAGGGGTCCCAATAACCTCATGTTGAAAATTTGTTGCCAAAATTCCCAAAAATGGCTGAGAAGTGCAACAAAGTTGAAAAAATCCTATCTGTGCCATTATACAGCTTACCAGCATTTCCTAGGTTTGCAGTCAGCTTTGAAGAGTGCAGACGTGTTCCCGTCCGCCGAAGATCATCAGCTGGACTCCGGAGGTAAGTATGAGGTGGGGGGTGTGGGAGCGGCGTGCATAAAGGGTGGGTTTGGGTTGTGGGAGGGGCAGCAGGGAGACCGCAAGGACCGTTTTCTTTTACAGGTTTAAAAAAACAGCATCTCAGGATGTTTTTTTCAAGGTATTTGGCATGCTGGGGTGGGCTCCCAGTGTGCCACATAAAGTGTTTTTGGGGAGAATTCTGTAGAAGATGGGGGTTGGGCACCCTGTTGGCACATACTGGGGGCACCACGAGTAGAGGGGGATTGGGCACCCTTGGCAGGTAACAAAAGTGGGGGGGAACATTATGCTGATGGGAAATGGGCTTCCCCATCGGAAAAATACACTGGGACGGGGATAAGTGCAGATGGGGATTGGGACCCCTGTCGGCAAAGAAAAACTGTTGAGGGGGCCACATGATGCCCAAGGGGATTGGGCTCTCTGTCGGCATTGTGACAGGTAGTTTGTCTGCACGTCGGGAGGCGTGTTGTGGTCATACTGCATAAGAGCGCTCTCATTGCAGTGGACCTTTTCTTTGTTGTTGTGGCCACATTATGGATGCATGAGGTCAGCGCCTGCTGCTGGCTGATTGGGCAATGAGGGATGTACCTTCCAATGTTTGCCCTGCATTCGCCCAACAGTGACCACACCTCCAAATCTGTTACTACTGCAAGATGTTGGCTGCGCAAGTGTGAGCCAACATAAAAATAAATAAAACTGCTCCACTCTAGGGAAACTGTTTACTGTCTTTATAATTCTGTACCCTATTGTACACTGTATTTCTAGTATGTACTTAATGCATTGGTGCCCCAACTCTATCTTCCGCCCCTGTTGTATTCTGTAAATGTGATGTACCCTACCACCCTCTTCCATGAAAACTGCATACTCTCACTGTTATCCTGTATGATATGTCCTACACAGTATTACCTGCCTGTATGTGCAAACTATATGTAACTAACTCCGGGTTGCCCCTGAAAAAGGGACCTTCAGAGCCCTGTGGGCTTACCCGGTTAACAAAATGTAATAAATAATAAATAAATAAATAAATAAATAAGAGGTCACAAACCGAGTGCCTTCGGGCCCTGTAAGTGTGGTTGTCACAGTACTACTAATGCCCTGAATGTCTTATTGTACCTTTCCTGTCAACAAAACTAACTAACTAACTAACTAACTAAAAAAACAAATAATATGGATTTGTGAGGAACATTTTAAAAACCAAACCCCTGTCCAAATAAAAAAAATGTAATAATTGGTAGTACTGTCAACATACAAGGATACTGACCAATTGGGATTTACTTACTGATTTTATAATACATTTTAACTTAAGATACATGGAAAACGTGCATCTTTGCAGACTCCATACAAACTCTGTTCTGCAGTTTGTAGCACACTAGCACAAAATCCTGGATTGTAACTAACAATCAATATGAAATTAACTGTACCTCATGCTTCAAGTAAAACCTGGACTGGATTCTACTAAATAACCACAGCATAGTAAATGTCTACTACATTACACTAATCACCTACACTCAATATTCTAAACATATTTCCTCCTAACCATGTTATTAATTTCATTTCACTTATTTGTCATGTGGGTAAGTACACTGGACCAAAAGGACCATTTCTGGAATGACATCCGTCACAACATGAAATAAGTAAACAAGACTTAAGTTATACACATATGTACTGTATACAATAAAATAATCAATTTTAGTAACATCATGTCATTCTCACTACTCAGCAGCAGAGCAAAACTGCTTCTAAGGAGGCAGTATAGTGCAGTGGTTTAAGGCTCTGAGCTGTAAATCTGAGGACATCCAGCAGACCCAACCTGGGTTTGAATCCACAGCTTCTACTTGCATACTGTGTGACCCTGAGCAAGTCACTTAACTTCCTTGTGCTCCCAGGTCGCTTCCTGTAAAACGCTTTCAGCTTAGTGTGCTATACCTGGTTAAACAACTAAATTAAAAAAAAAAACAATGTCGCCTCTTGCCCCATGCCTGGCATGCTGAGGAAAGTAGCAGTCGCTCACAATTGACAAGAAATCCCTTCTTCCTTTCCCATGAACACTTTTAACCTCCTAGTCAATGACTGGTAGGTTAAAATTCCCCTCAACTAAACTGAATAAAATTTCAAATTTGAAATCATATTCTGTATTCACTTATCTTGACAAAAAGTCAATATTTATTTAAATGTCTTTTAGCTGCCATAAAATGGTCACTTTAACACCCAAGAAAAGACTAACAATATATTAAGAAAGAAAGTTTTTTAAAAACTATAATGAGTTGAATTTAGAAAATTAAACTTCAGCAGCTTGAATCTTATTGCACATCCACTGATGTCAGGTACCGCATGTGCCAGACATAATTAGTGCTGCAGCATATTAATTCCAGGTAGCAAAACCCAATGCTATAATCCTTTCTCTGGCATTATAATTAATTGAACCCAAAGTGTTATCAGAGGCTTCAGAGTTTTAAACAAGCTTAAGCTGTACAACTCAGAAGCAGTGATTTTAAAGACTTCCTTCAGCTTGTACTGAATTAGGGTATGAGTGTCTGGAGAGGCATTTTTTTTGGGGGTGTGGGATCATTGTACTTTAAGCCTGGAGATAATTGGTGTAGCAGAGCCATTTGCTTCACACCATCCATTACTGTGCCACATACTGTTCTGTTCGACTAGCAATTACTGCTCATTTTCTTTTACTCTGAGAAGTTAGTGCTATAGACTGCTAAACCCAAGACTGCACAAAACATAGGGCTTGCTTCACTAAGCTTACATACTGCTAACATGTAGTGTGTAGGCACTGTTGGCATGTAATGAGGTGGCTGAATGTACTTAGTGGCATTCACTTCCACACACAGCAGTCTTAGGTGCCCAATCTAATCTCAGATGTTCAGTGGTGCATCATTGGTGTTTAGGTTGTGGGTAGTGGTGAGCCAAGTGGCCAAAATTTGCTTTGCAATGTTGGTGAAATTTGCAAAGTGCTGACTTTACAGAGTTATTTTCCAGGCAATGTTGCCCTTTTTCAATGCGAACTGGATGAATTTCACTAACAAAGTTGCCACTTTGATAAGTAATTCATGTAAAAAAGGCAACTTCATGTGGAAAACTTCACAAAAACCGCAAAGTGCAAAGTAAGGGCTCCTGCTGAGAAATTAGCACAACTTGGTGAAGGTGATTTTTCGTCACTTTGTTGCAACTTTTCTAGCAAACTTTAAATTCACTGCATCTCTGTTTGGGGGCATGACAAGGGAGAGAGTTGTTGACACAACATGCAGGAAGCCAAATATGCATGGCCGAGGATGGCCAGGGAGGTATGCATCTTACTAAACACCCCTGTTGCCTCCACTTTCAGTGCTAGGTACAGCCCCACGAAAAGTGTTGGCCCATGCAAGCTCCTCCCCTTTACTATGGGGGCCAGGGTATGGGCCAGCTAAAACAACTCAGTATTTTGTTTTGTTTTTAAATGGCCCATTCATTAGGGATTTGTAGTCCTTCCATGGCATGCTGTAGTTCAAGATCCTACTGCAGGTGTTGAACAGGAGATGCATGGGGTGGCTGGACTGGGCTTCTGATAGGAAGCCCAGTATCAGGGCTGCCTCCACTCCCACAGGCCACCCCTCCCTCCCTCCATGCTTGAGGAAAAGGGTTTTTTGGGGGGCAGTACATACTGGTCTTATGTTTCTGTGGGGTTGGGTGCATGACTCAAACATTCATGGCTTGGTATAACCCTTTACTGGCACACATCAAGCCAATTATTGCATGGGGCCCATAAGGTATGTAGCAGACTTTCCTGTGGAAAAGGGGAGAGAGAAATAAGAGATCCAAATGATTGTACAAGCAGCTTTTCAGGACATGCCCTGTTTCAGATGAAAGTAGCAGAAGTGTTTCTGACACACATTTCTCACTCAAGGTTTCAAAATAATACCTCTGCTGGACCTTCTCAGTATAAGATTTTTGTCAGAAGCCAAAATTATTGGACATTACAGTGAAGTTTCTTTAAGCATGTAGAGTTGCCCTATGTACTTTGTAGTGCAACCTCAGATTTAAGAAATAATACATAACACGGGAGACATGCCCCTATGGGATATACTCAAGTCTGAGGTGCATTCCCTCATGACTTTATCCAGCCAAGAACTGAGTCTCATGATAGCAAAAAAAATAGATTAAATACACACAGGAGATACAAAGTAAAGTTAGAATGAAAATTTTGACTATAAGGGAATATACTCACCTAACTGTAGAGCTACTGACTCAGAGATACAGAGTTCTCACTCTAAAATTAACCTGCTCACTCTTAATTTGGAAGCAAGAACAGCAACAGATAAACCATTTACTTTGCAGGACACTAAAGACACACTTAGTAAACTTCAGTCAGGTTATAACCCAGGTCCTGGTTGCATAGCAACTGAAGTTTATAAGCATCTAAAGGTAAAAGATAGAGAATATCTGGCTGAAACATTCCAAGAATCTTTTCAATCTGGACTGGAAGATGCCCCCCTCTATGAATGATGCATGCATAATGGTTTTACCAATAAAATAAAATGATTCTTTTGATTGAGCATTTTATAGGCCAATATAATGTTGCAATTGTGATTATAAGATACTTGTCAAAAGTTGATACAGATAGATTGCAGAAAGTACATATAAATATACAACAAAGCCAGCAGAATAAAGTTATTAGGTCTGTTGAGTCTACTCATATTGCAGGGTCCTCAGCTCCCTCTAATGACCCTGTCCTCCAACAAGCCCCTCCCTCTGTTACTCCCCTCATGTCCTTTTTATGTTGATTGTGTGCATGCAAGAAACATGCTGTGACAGGTTTCTCCAGAAGCAGGTTGTGGAAGCATGGCACTGTTGTTCCCAATGCCCCCACAGCCTGCAAGGACATCCCCCTTCCCCAATGCCGTGGCATGTTGCTGCTGACACTAGTTCAGCCAGCGTGCCGCAACTTTCTAAAAAATCAGCCGCTGCAATCAGGGGCTGCCTCGTCAGTGCAGCATCAGCCATCTGCTGCAATGAGGGAATGATCCGTCATTGCAGGGTGGGATGTAGGATCTCTGATATTGTTTGTGAACATGGCAGCTTGCCACTGTGTTCACAAACAATATCTACCCCATGTTATTTGTCGAAGGGGAGCCCACCTCCTGCCAGCATAATGTGACACCCCCGCTTAATTGTGTGCTTATTAGGGTGCCCAACCTCGCCGGCAGAAAGGAATCCCCTCCTTTGTTGTTTGCTGACAGGGTGCTCAAACCCCAGTCGGCATAAATAATTCCCCTTTTGTTGTTTGCTGATGGGGTGCCCAACTGTCAGCATAAATAATTCCCCTTTTGTTGTTTGCTGATGGGGTGCCCAATCCCCGTTGGCTGCAGCTGTCCCCAGACTCTGATGGCATACTGGGGCCCAACCCAGTGTGCCACATGCCTCAGTGAGCGGTCTCATGACGCTTCTTCCTTTCCTGTACCTGAAAGAAAGAAAACGGTCCTCGTAGTCTCCCCCCCCTCCCACAACCCGAACTCACCTACTGCGCACTCCAGCCCCCCACACCCCCCACCCTCCTCACTCCATACTTACCTCCGGAGCTTGGCGCGACGATCTTTGCTGGACCGGGAACACGTCTGCACTCTTCAAAGCCGACCGCGAACTGAGGAAATGCCGGTAAGCTGTATAATGTAATGAATAGGGTTTTTTCAACTTTAGTGCATATCTTGGGCATTTTTGGAATTTTTCACCAAATTTTCAACATGGGGTTTTTGGGACCCCTCCTCATGAATTCTTGAACTGTCATGGCGTTAATCGGCCCCGGAAGGTGGTTTCACGGTCACTGCGTGGAATCACCTTTTGGGGCTGATTCATGAAACGACAGTGCCAGTGTTCTGAGGTGGGCTCTCCAAAAGCCTATGTTGCGAATTTGGTGGTAAAAATCCAAAAAGTGACTGTTTTACGAGCGTGCGCTGTGCAGTTGCTACGCATGCTCGTAACTTCGTGAATTTGCAATATTTTCATGCCAGATTTTCAACATTGGCATTTTGTACCACCTCCTTGTGAACAGTACAGCTGTCATTGTTGACATCCTGGCCAAAATGTGTTTTCGCACTTCTGGCGCAGAATAGCGCGGTCACTGTGGGAAATCAGTGTTCGGGACAGATTAAGAAAATGACAGTGACACTGTTCATGAGTAGAGGTCCTGAAATGGCTATGTTGAAAATTTGGTAAGGATACTCCATTAAATGACTGTGTTACGAGCGTGAGTTGCGCAGTTTGCACGCATGCTTGTAAGTTTGCGAATTTATAATATTTTCACTCCAGATTTCCAACATTGCCATTTTCCCACACCTACTTATGAACAGTAAAGCTGTCATTTTCTCCATCCTGGCCAAAATGTATTTTCGCACTTCCGGCGCCGAATAAAGCAGTCGCTGTGGGAAATCACTGTCCAGGACAGATTAAGAAAATGAGAGTGATACTGTTCATGAACAGAGGTCCTAAAATGCCTATGTTGAAAAGCTGGTGATAATAGCCCTTTGAATGATTGTGTTACAAGTGTGCATTGCACACTTTCCACGCACCCTTGTAACTTCGCCGATTTGTAATATTGTCATGCCACATTTTCACCAGTGGAATTTTTCCACACCTCCTTATGAGCAGTACAGCTATCATTTTCCACATGCTGACTGAAATGTGTTTTCACAGTTTCAGCACACGATAAAGCGGTCACTGTGGGAAATCACTTTTTGGGACAGATTAAGAAAATGACAGTGGCACTGTTCATGAGCAGAAGTCCTAAAATGCCTATGTTGAAAATCAGGTGACGAAACTCCATAACATGACTGTGTTACAAGTGTACGTTGAACTGTTTCCACTCACCCTTTTAACTTCACAATTTTGTAATATTTTCATGCCACATTTTCAGCAGTGGCAGTTTTCCCACCTCCTTATGAACAGTACAGCTGCCATTTTTCATGTTGTGGCTAAAATGTGTTTTTTCACTCCTGCCGCAGAATAGCATGGTCGCTGTGGGACATCACTGTTTGGGACACATTAAAATCGAACGAGAGAGAGGGGGAGTGACCGTGCTCAACTGAGCTCTTTCGGGACTGCTGCGGATTTGTTTGTGGGCAGAAAAAGGGCCCAACACAAGAGCCCAGTACAAAAGGGCAGCCTGCAGCACTGGGAGAAACAGAACGAGAGAGCGAGTGATGGAGGGGGAGTGAGCAAATTCACTGGAGCTCTTTCAGGACTGCCGCGGATTTCTTTGTGGGCAGAAAAAGGCATCTATGCAGGCAGGGGCCCAGTACAAAAGCCAGCATGCAGTGGTGGGAGAAACAGTATGAGCGAGTGAGACAGGTGGACTGAGTGAGTTCAACGGAGCTCTGTCAGGACTGCTGCGGATTTCTTTGTGGGCAGAAAAAGGCACAGATGCAGGCAGGAGTCCCATACAAAAGGGCAACTTGCAGCACCAGGACAAACAGAATGAGCATGTTCGACAGGGAGACTGAGCGACCTCGACAGAACTCTGTCGAGACAGCTGCGCATTTGTTTGTGAGCAGACAAAGATGCCAATGCATGCAGGGGCCCAGTACAAATGGGCAGCCTGCACTGGTGGGGAAACTAGAATGAGCGAGTGAGAGAGGGGGAGTAAGTGAGCTCAACAGAGCTCTTTTGCAAATGCTGCAAATTTCTTTGTGGGCAGAAGAAGGCGGCAATGCAGGCAGGAGTCCAATAAAAAAGGGCAGCCTGCAGTGCCGGCAGAAATGGAATGAGTGAGTGAGAGAAGGGGAGTGAGCAAGCTAAGCGGAGCTTTGTCAGGACTGCTGCAGATTTCTTTGTGGGCAGACAAAGGTGCCAACGCAGACAGGAGCCCAGTACAAAAAGGCAGACTGTGGCACTGGGGAGAAACACAATGGAGAGAGTAAGAGAGGGGAGTGAGCGAGCTCAATGGAGCTCTATCATGACTGCTGCAGATGTCTTTGTTGGCAGAAAAGGCAGCACCACAAACAGGAGCCTACTACAAAAGGCCACCCTGCAGCGCCAGCAGAAATGGAACAAGTGAGTGAGAGAGGGGGAGTCAGCAGGCTCAGCAGACATGTGTCGGGCCTGCTGCACATTTCTTTGTGGGGAAAAAAGCCACCAACAGAGGCAGGAGCCCAGTACAATTTACCTTGGCCTTGCACCTTCTGGGGTCTCAACTCTGTTACAACACTGAATTAACAAATGGTACCTTAGGAGATCCATGCTACAGCTACTGAAAGTCCCCCACTGTCACACTTCACAGGGACAACACTCTTTGCTTATTGAGCACCACTCTGGTTCAATGGCCTCAGCCCCACCATTTCTCTGCCCCAACAATTGGTATGTTTAGAACTAGGCTCCGAGGCTATCTCACTACCAACAGCTCCTGTGACTGCCCAACTTAGCCTTGTTTCTCCACTTCCCTTCCTGATCTAGTGGCCCCCCTCCTCTCCTCACTGGATTCTACCCTCACATCTTGGTATACCCAGTGCTGCACTTTTCACCCTCTCCCCACTCTTCCTACATTCCCCCCCCCTTCTCTCTCCCTATGACTCTGGCACTTATCTTTTGTCTGTTTTCTCTGACAAATGCCATTGGCTGCCTTGTTGCAATGCTACCTTTGAATTGTATTAATCTGTACTCTGTTTGCAACATCCACATTGTTGTACTGTCTGTCTTGATGTTCCCCATAATTTGTATTTCTCTGACATGGAACCTTTGTAAAAGAGCCAAGGCTCAAAGGTATTGTAATCCTAGACTTAATACATAAATAAAATAAACAACAGGGCAGCCTGCAGCACCAGGAGAAACAGAATGAACGCGTGAGAGAGGGGGAGTGAGCCACCTCAACGGAGTTCTGTCAGGACAGCTGCAGAATTCTTAGTGGGCAGAACAAGGTGCCAATGCAGGCAGGAGCCCAGTACAAAAGAGCAACCTGCAGCACCGGACCAAACAGACTGAGTGCCTGACAGAGGGCCAGTGAGCGTGCTCAACATACCAACGCAATCAACATTCGGCATTGACAAATGCTTGTTTCTCCTGTGAAAGGGTTGGCTAAGATCCTGTCCCATTTGTTATGCAGAGAGAATTAAAAGCAATGACCTATTTTGTCCTCTCCCTGTCTGTCCCTTGCCTGTCTGATTGTGCAAATTTTCTTGTATACCTAGGAATTGGCCAATTCTAGTGGTCCTACAACCCAATTCTGTTATCTTCCTTCCTTTACTTGCTGTTCTTATTCTTCTCCCCTTGCTTTTCTGTGGTTAAAATAATACATGTGAATCTTTATGTGAAACTGTGATCCCTTGATTTTCAAATGTATATAGTTATGTTGTTTGAAATGATTGCAAAAGCTATCTGAGTTTCTTAACAAAATAGCAATCTGTAGTACAGGAGTTGCCCTTGAGATGTATTTTGATCTTACAAGCTTGTATACAGAACTGTGAACAGGAGACCAGCTCTGAGGCAGAATGTTCTATTATTTTGCATCTCTTAAAGACTAGATGTGCTCTTCAGGCTGGCCTCAGGAAAGACATTGACAATGTTATGGTACATTATGTGAGAAACAGGAGATGGGAATTATAATAATCAGGATGTAAAGTTTAAACTGCCAGGAAAAGACATCTTATAAAAAGAGAGCAATGTTTTTTTAGAGAATGACTGAGATTTTAAAGAGAGACTCTCAAATGTAGAACTTTCTTTGTGTGTACTGCCTGTATAAAGAGCTATCCTGTACAATTTTATTTATTTTAATGTTATTTTATTTTATGTTGCTGTTACTGATAATAATAAAACACTACTTGCAAATTGTGTAACTTCAGCTGGTCTGCCTATGCTTCCTGACCTATGCCCCTATGACAGTTGGTAAATCAGACAAAGGGGATATACGCCATGCATACTTTATGTCAAGAGTTCTGTGCATTGGTACTGGAGCTGCTCCAGAAGCACAGAAGAATGGTATGGAGCCTGCAACAGCAAGCCTAAGAGTGATTATTAGAGGAATGGCAGCCAACCTAGAAGCAGAAACAAAAGCCCAAACTGAGACTGTACAGCCAGCACCAGTGATGAAAGAAGAAGACATGCAGGGACAAAGCATGAAAGCATGTATGCTGTCTTCAAATGGTGGTCTGTACAACAAAAAGAGACTGAGGAACAGAGAAGAGAAGAGAAGAGAAGAGAAGAGAAGAGAAGAGAAGAGATGAGATACAGCAGAGAAAAGAACAGATGCAGCAACAGGAGAAATGATAGGTAGATGCCTTGCAATCTGTCAAAGCTGGAAAATCTGTAACATGTCCAGCAGGTCAACAAAACACAAACAACTTAAAAGACATTAAACTTACAAAGTTGCATCCCACAGATGATATTGAAGCATTCCTAGTAACTTTTGAAAGGACTGCAGGTCAAAACAGTAATAGGCAATCAGGCTGGTACTTTATCTGACAGATAAAGCCCAATGCACCTACAGCAATATGTACATTGGACAGTCAGAAAACTATGACCTTGTGAAAAGAGAAATCCTTAAAAGATATGACATCTCAGGAGAGACCTACAAGGTTCTGGACCCTGAAGTACAGTATCACTCAGCCAATAGTCTTTGAGGAGCCTTCATCCGCCTCAGAGAACTCTTCATTCAATGGCTCCAACCAGAGGGTATAATAGTCCCACAGATGATCAATATATTTGCAATGGAGCAATTCATCAACATCCTTCCTATAGACCAAAAGCTTTGGATAAAAGAACACCAACCAGAAAATGGGGAAAAGGACATTTCTTTGGCTGAGGACTATCAGACGGCCAGACAGACACAGCAGCAGTGAAGTAATGGCCAAGGATAAGTAAAATCCACTTTTTCCTCATTTTACTCCAGATCAGCTAAAAACTGTGATGGGGTAACAAATCTGCACCCAAAGACTTTATTTGCTATAACTGTAATAAGCCATGCAATATTGCAAGAAACTGCCATAAAAAGAAAAGTAACACTGGAGCAAATTTGGTCTTAGCAAATTGGGACAAGTATTTAACAGATGTCATGGTGATGGATAAGACTGTGAAGCGATGTATAGATTTGAGACACTGAAAGACCCTGGTACATGCTGAAGTTCTGAAAAAAGATTGTACAAAAGGACCAGGCACTTGGGTCATTTGCATCCTTGTTGGTTGCCTTTACAGAAATAGAAGTGTGCTGTGTGCATACAGAGTGCATGAGACATTCTTAATTGTGCAATGTCTGCATGCATTTCACATACACAAAAGTGAACCTAATGAACCAGGTCTAAAAATCAAATCAGGTTCGCATGTTGCAAGCTTGACATGTGTGCAGCAGTTAAACTGGTGAACATCATTTAATAATCACATCAGGTTCACATGTTGTTCACTTGCTATGTGTGCAGCAACTAAGCTGGTGCAAATCTCATCTAAAATACACATCAGTTTCTATTTCTCATACTACTGCTAGCAATTAGAGCCATTAAAACACCATTTTATTGATTTCCCATTAAAATTAGGTAAACTCATTAATTCTGATCTTTTGCAAGTTGTTTAATAACTTTGATTTTTGTCATTAAATTGCCATTGACTTGTAAAGTATTGTTTGCTTATTGCACTAAATTTTATTTATTTATTTAATCTGGATTACAATACCTTTGAGCACAAGGTGGCTCATTTACAAAGGTTCCATGTCAGTGGGGAAGGGAGAACAAACAAGGGTAAAACAATGTTACAGAAAATCAACAATGTTACAGAAAATCAGTCAGCAATATTTACATACTTTAAATAAAAATCAATTAGATGAGAGGGAAGAGGGCAAAGCAAGAGACCTAGAAACAGCACAGCCCAAAAGCTCTTGCCATGGCCTGGGAAGATAGGGAAGGGGTGCTCAGGGTCGAGGCAAGAGGTGTTCCCAGTTGTAAATAGGAAGGGTATGGATAAGAGGGGAGGGGAGGACAACTGAAGGGAGGGTAGGCAGGGTAGGAGGCACTGCATATAGCAAAAGAAGTGAGGTAACAGTGGGTTGAGCACACCCACAGAAGGTGGCACTTAGATGTAGCAGTCACAGGAGCTGTTAGCCATGAGATCCTGGCAAAGCAAATGTTTGAAAGGCCCTAGCTTTGATTGGGTTGCAATTTCTTTGTTAAGTGCGTTGAACCACAGTGGTCCTCTGTAGGCAAAAGAGCACTGACCTTGGGATGTCCAGTATCGCGGAACATGGAAGGATGGGAAGGTAGAGCTTCTAGTATGCTGAGAGCTGCAATGAGGATGAGGAGATTTGTAGTACCAGGAGGTCAAGAAGAGCTTTTTAACTAACCAGCAAGTTTGGTATTGAATTCTTTCCACTAAGCTGAAACCATCCGGTTGAGCATAAAGGTTGCAGGTATGGGTAAGGTGTGACACTCCTGTAAGAAATCTTCAGGCCTTATTTAATGCCATGGCTATTCTATGTAGAGAAGTGGTTGTAGTCACACCATAAGTGACCAAGCTGTAGACTACAATTGATAAGACAGAGCTGTGGATTGCAGCTTTGACGGCTTCAGGTGTCAGACAATGTTTACGTAGAAACATAGAAACATAGAAGTTGACGGCAGATAAGGACTGCAAGGCCCATCCAGTCTGCCCATTTCTTTTTCTACCTTATAAATGTGCCATCGGCCTTTGCTCTGTCAGTGACCTATCTATTCATAGTCATTTGTATTGCTCCCTTATGCCTATCCCATGCCTGTTTGAAGCCCTGCACTGTATTCATAGCCACCACTTCTTGTGGTAAGCCATTCCATGCATCTACCACCCTTTCTGTGAAAAGAATTTCTCACATTCCCCTTAATCGGACTCCTCTAATCTCATGCTGTGTCCTCTTGTCCTGCTATTTTTCTTATATTTAAACATGTTAGACTCTTTCACCTTGTTTATGCCCTTAAGGTGTTTAAATGTCTCGATCATATCACCTCTCTCCTCCTTTGCTCAAGGGTATACATATTGAGCTCCGTTAATCTGTCCTCATATGTCTTCTGATGCAGTCCCTGCACATTTTGGTTGCCCTTCTCTGGACTGCCTCAATTTGGTTAATGTCCTTGTGAAGGTGTGGCCTCCAATACTGCACGCAGTACTCAGATGGGGCCTAACCAATGTCTTGTACAGAGGGATTATTACCTCCCTCTTACGACTTGTGATACCCCTACTAATACACCTAACACCCCCTAGCCTTACCTACTGCTTTAGAGGTCTGCTTGGATGATTTTAGGTCATCAGTGATGATGATGCCAAGTCTCTTTCTTCCTTTGTGACTGCTAGCAACTCCCCTCCCAGCCTATAAGTGGCTTCAGGGTTTCTCTTCCCTATGTGCATGATTTTGCACTTCTTTGCATTAAATCCCAGTTGCCACTCTTCTGACCATTCTGCTAGTTTATCCAGATCTCTTCTCATTCTGCCCACCCCATCTGGATCATCTACTCTGTTGCAGATCTTGGTGTCATCTGCAAACAGACAAGCCTTACCCTCTAGTCCATCTGCGAGGTCACTAATGAAGATGTTGAATAGGACTGGCCCCAGAACTGATCCCTGAGGTACCCACTTGTGACTTGCATCTCTTCTGACTGTATACCATTTACTACCACTCTCTGTTTTCTGCCAGTCAACCAGTTTGCCACCCAGTTGACCAACTTCTGACCCACCCGAGCCTACCTAGCTTATTTATCAATCTTCTATGTGGAACAGTGTCAAAAGCTTTGCTGAAGTCAAGGTAGGCGACATCAACTGCTCCCCTTGGTCCACCACTCTGGTTACCCAGTCAAAGAAATCTATGAGATTAGTTTGACAGGACCTTCCTTTGTAAACCCATGCTGTCTTGGATCCTGTGCCCTATGGATTCCAGGTGTTGCACTATCCTTTCCTTAAGGAGTGCCTCCATAATCTTGCCCACTACTGAGGTAAGACTGACCGGTCTGTAGTTCCCCGCCTCCTCCTGTTACCACTCTTGTGGAGTGGGATCACATGAGCCCTTCTCCAGTCTTCTGGGACCTCTCCTGTGCTCAGAGACTCACTAAACAATTCTGCTAATGGCTCTGCTAGTTCCTCCTTTAGCTCCTTAAGTACCCTGGGATGTATGCCATCAGGTCCCATTGCCTTATCCACCCTGAGCTTAGCAAGCTCTTGTAGGACCCTTTCTTTTGTGAAGGGAGCAGTGCTCACCCCCCTTCCCCCTGTGTCCATGATGCTGAGCTGTGGGCCCTGCCCTACCTTCTCTTCAGTAAATACTGAGCAAAAGTATCTATTTAGGATAGATGCCTTTACAGGGTCCTCCTCCTCACATACTCCCTTTTCTCCATTAAGCTTAGCAATACCCCCTCTGGACTTTCTCCTTTCACTAATGTATCTATAGAAAGTCTTGTCACCTTTTTTACTGTTCGTACTAGTGTTTCCTCAGTTTGGGACTTTCCGCCTTACTGCCTTACCTGCTTCCCTTAGGGCAGTTTGGTATGCCTCCCTATCTTCATCCCGCTGTGTTCCTTATATTTTCTGAAGGCCAGCCTTTTGGCTCTGACCTTTTCTGCTACTGTATTTGAGAACCAAAGTGGTTTCTGTCTTCTTTGCACTTCCTTTTCTGTCTAACACAATGGGATGTTGCTTCAAGTATTGTATCCTTAATGCTTGCCCACTTGCCTGTACCTCCTCACCTGTGTTTCTTTTGCCAGGGCTAGCTAACTCTGTTGACCATCTTATCAAAGTCAGCTCCTCTGAAGTCCCATATTTTTGCCTTGGAATGGGATGATTTAGATGTAGTAGCCAAATTGAACCATACCATGTGATGGTCACTGGCCCCGGGTGACCTTCTACCTGGAGATCTGTGATCCCTTCTTTGTTAGTCAGTACTAGATCTAGGATAGCCCTGTCTCTTGTGGGTTGTTACCAGTTGTTTGAGGCCCCTCCTGCAGGAATCCACTATGAGTCTAGTTCTGGCAGATGTTCCTGCTGGTATTGACCAATCTGTATCTGGCATGTTGAAGTCTCCCATTATCAGAACCTCCCTTTAGCTGTCATGTTTTGTATATCTTCTAACAGTAATGTGTCTATGTCCTCCCTCTGGTCTGGGGCCTGTAGACAACCCAGTTCTTATGGCTGTCCCATTTCCTGTTTCAGGGTGACCCACAGTTCTTCTGGCTCCTTATGTGTATTCTGAATTTCTGTAGCTTTGATATTTTCTTTAACATACAGGACCACTCCTCCTCCCCCCCTTTTTGTTGATGAAGCAAACAAATCTTGATGTTGACAGCCCCCGGGACATTGTCAATGTAATGGGCAAATGAGAGGGAGCAGCCCAAGTTTACCCACAGGTATTTAAAATCTTGGATTTGTTCGAGAGGGACACCAGGCCAGTTTCTGATGGAAAGCAGTTTGGATTTATGCTTGCTACGTGCACTACTGAACATCATGACTTTAATTTTCTTGTAGTTAAGGACCAATTTCTGATTGTTGAACCAGTCCTCAGCTTCATTAAAGCTTTGTTATAATTGACATTCCAGTCGCTGAAGGTCAGGGTTACTAGTGAAGATGATGGCATCATCCACATATAGAAAGATCCTTTATTGGCAGGCCTGTGGGAGACTGTTGAGGAAGATGCTAAATAGTAGTGGCCCTAAAATAGAGCCCAGCACAACACCAGATTGGACATGCTGCTGGTCAGAGATAACGTGATATTTTCACCTGCTGTGTGCGGTCTGTCAAGTAACTCTTAAACCATGGCAGTGTGTCAAAGGGGAAGCCAGTGGAGGACAGCTGTTGAAGAAGTAGCTTATGGTGGACAGTATCAAAGGTCTTTGTAAGGTCTATGAAGGCTGTACCTACTAGTTTGTCATGGTCTAAGGATTTATGTATGAAACCAGTGAATTCCAACAGAGCTGTGCAGTTGCTGTGATCCTTGCAGAACCCGTATTGTTGCGGGCATTGGATCATGTATTTCTCAAGGTAATCAACCAGTTGGTCAGCCACTATACACTCGAGCACTTTAGATAAAGGTGGTAGGATAGAAATAGGCCTGTAGTTTGCATGTAGAGCTCGATCCCCACTATTGTGAACAGGGTGACAAGGGTTGATTTAGATATGGGGAATTGAGCCAGTTGAAGTGAGAGGTTGAGAATCTTTGTGAGGGGTTCCAGTAGTTCATCTAGGGTGAGAACAATGATTTTAGATCCAGCGGGTCATCACTAAATTTTGTTCTCCTAGGGCTTTGCTTAGTATTTCTTGGCAGTTAGCAGTGAAACCTTTCTAAAGTAAAAGGAGGTGTGACTGGGGACTTATATTCAGTACTATGGGTGGAGGTAGGAGTGGTATCATCAAAGAACTCTTGAGGGAGGACACTGCTCAGATCAGTGAAAGCCATGTTAAAAGTATTAGCTATAGAAAACAGGTCCAAGGTAAGGGTACCATTGATGTTAAGCGTGGAAGATGAGACCTTCAGTGACTTGCTGGTTACTTCTTTGATGTTATTCCAAAAGTTCTTACTATGCCCCCAGGAAATGGCAAGAACTTCATGGTGGAATTTAGCTTTCTTGAGGCACATTGCCCACATGCATTTGTTTCTTGCTTTTTTATAAGCCTGAACATCCACTTGCCTGCCCGTTGCTCTTGCCCTGTGCCAAAGGTGGTCCCTAAGAGTCATCCTAGCAATGAGTTCAGGGGTTATCCAGTGGTTAGTAGTGCCACAAACTTTCAACTTTTTTCATGGTGTATAGATATCACAGGCAGCATTAAAGTGCTTGATGAAGTGGTCTAAGGCAGTATTAACAGTGTTGGTGGAGTCAAGTACTGACCAATTCAGGAGCACATATGTTGTTTAAAGGATGCCAAGTGACCATGTTTCAGAACTCTGAAGAAATGGACTGTGGAGGGGTTGTGGAATTTGTTAGGCCAGCAGCTGGTAATGGGGTATGATCACTTACTGAGTCAGGATGCATTATCATGTTGGAGATCTGAGCGGGTGGTTAGTGAGGATCCAGTCAAGGAAGGTACTTATTTCCATCTTGTACTTGGTCCTGATCAGTGATGTAACAAGCTGAGAAAAGTTAAGCACAGAGATAGCATCCTTGAATGGGCCTATGTCTGATGACAGCCAGTTGGTATTAAGATCCCTGAGAACTATGTTTTCTGAGTTGTGGTTCAGGTTGCAAATATAGTCCATAATGCTGTGGAAGCCCATAGCATGCTCTTTAGGATGCACTATCACGTTGGAGATCTGATCAGGGTGGTTAGTGAGGATCCAGTCAAGGAGGGTACTTGTTCCCATCTTATACTTGGTCCTGGTCAGTGATATAACAAGCTGTGAAAAGTTAAGCATGGAGATAGCATCCTTGAATGGGCATATGTCCAGTGAGAGCCAACTGATATTAAGATAACTGAGAACTATGGTTTCAGAGTCATGGTTCAGGTTGCAAATATAGTCCATAATGCTGTGGAAGCCCATAGCGTGCTCTTTAGGAGGGACAAAGACAGATAAGACTGTTAGAGCCTAATTGTGAGCAGCAAACAGCACCTTAATTGCAAGAGCCTGGATGGATCCTCCAAAGGTAACCCTAGGTAAGGCATGCCCCATAAGTGACTCCTTTAGATAAATGGCACAACCTCCTCCACTTTTTGTTAGTCTGTCCTGCTGGCAAATGGTGTATCTGGGAAACTGGACTGCCATATCAGGAATCTTGGGGGAAAGCCAAGTCTCAACTACTGATAGTACATCAGGGTTATGCTGGGTGGTCCAGACTTTGAGAGTATCAAGTTTACATAAGAGGCTACAGATGCTGATAGTAGCCATTGTGATGGATCCATATTTCAAATTCCTCTTAGGTGGAGATGCTCGTGGAGGGCCAGGATTAGGATGGACACTGCCTGAAATCATCATCAGCATTAGGGTGATTCTTATCAGGTATCGCTTCAGAGGCCTGTAGCTCAATTTTTATGATCGTTTATGATTGGAGCAATTCCTAGGGCCAGAGAGCAGCACAGTGAGGCTAATGTGAAGTGCCTGAAGGGGTAAGGCATGGGACCATGAGGAGGACCTGGGTGGTAGATGCAACAAGAGCCAGTGGTGTGACCATGCACCTTGGTTATCATAAGAAAGTTACCCATTTTGAATCCAGGGTCATAGTGAAAGTTACCGGTAACAGTGAGCTGGGGATATGGTTGAGACTTTAAATCCTGCAGGTCCTCATGGAGAAAAAAATACATTATAAGGAGAATTGGGAAGGTTGGATATGTTGTGCCCATACTGGAGGGGATATAAATCTGTGCGTTTATACCACTTGATACACACAGACCATGTTATCACTTTAAACAGGTCAATGGAGGGCTTAGAGTAGACTAGGAAGGATGTTCCTTCTAGATCAGCATGTTGATTCTACTTGTTTCAACAGCCCATGATAGGCACTTCAAATGGGACTCAAGTGGGCCTAGAATTGAGTAGGAATCAATAGGCGAAGAAAAAAAAGATGGCAGAGCAAGGCATGCTAGGTCTGACTGTCTTTATTTAACAGATGCTTAACTAGAGCAAAGGAGAGGTATCTACTGTATATGAACAACAGGCAGGGATCACTTTAGATAAAGATTGTGTCCCTCTAGAGGCAGTACAGTGTAACCAGGAGAGAGAGACACAATATAATCACTATTTAGCAATATTATTAATATAGTCAGAGAGCATATGTGTGTATGTGTGTGTGTGTGGGGTGGGATTGGAGCTAAGGAGAAGAGATTTGAGAGGCTAGAGCAGAGGGGCCGAAATGAATACAACAGGCAAATTTTAGCACTTTTAGCAATATAGTCACAGAATATTTATACACAAGCAGAAACAGTGCAGTATAAACCCACAGCAATTTAACACAGTAACCCACAAGCAGAAATAAAATACAGTAAAAGCCCACAGCAAAATTCAACTGAGCAAATGCAAGCACTACACTAAGCTTCTCCACAAGCAGACACGTTTCTCCACTAAGCAGATACAATTCTCCAGTAGTCAGATAAGCCTACTATGAATCCCTCTGTTATCCTGCATAAAGCACATTTACCCATAATAGTCTGGAAACATGCAGATCCAGATATAAGGAGGTTAAGCAGTACAGGAGTGATGGCAAGCAGCTAAAAGCAGTCAGGCATAGCTTGAAAATAGCAAAAGCTGGTCAGTGAACAGCCAAGGTGCTTGCAGGGACAGTGTTCAAATATCCCACTTGAAGAAGGCATAGGATATAGTCAGCCAACATCCCTTATTCCAGATGTGCAAAGAGGGACCTCTGTGTTGTGAAGCCCAACCTTTTTGTTTTGGTCTATGCAAATTCCCTTATGCATATTTAGTGCTACAAATGTGTTTCTCCGTAACTGTTTCAGCTCACTTACTTTCCTTTTGTCATTTTGTATGGAGCATATACACTACGGCCATGCTCAGCACTTTTTATACTGAGTAGGGTCTTGGAAGCATGCACCATACCTCATATTTTGTCACTGAAATGATGGACATGGACACTCAGAATGAGGGACAATAAGGGACACCAACCTTGACGATGATCAGGACACATCCTGAAAAATGAAGATACAGTACCTCAGAACACAGTGGAAACCAGTGTATTTACTTGTACCAATATTAACACCTGAGAATGAATTTCTACCATAAAGCAGGGGGGCCATTTAGGTAGGGCAGAGTAAAGCAGTTGCCCCCACCCCACCGCATTTGTCCCTAGGTTGTTCTTATGGTGTGGCAATAATGGCATTAAATTTGGATTTCATCTTTTGCACAATAAGTGCCACCCTGGCCCATGTACATTCACACTGCAGGTGCACTCCTGATTCAACTGTGTCTGTATTGTGTTGTCCACTCCCTCCACCTATTAGTGGCAGTGCCGTTACATGTGACGTGGAGGAGCTCCAGCCAAGCAAAAGCACGACTCATGTGAGTGTGACACTGTCTTTCCCACCACACAGTAGACAGACTGCACCCTACAGCTTGGAGGAGTTGGTGAGCACTGAACTCTCAATAGCAATGATCTGTTGGCATATTTTTGTTGGTCTACTCTTAGTGAGTCTCTGTCTCCCCTGGTAGCTGAAGGGGCAGAGGGTGAGATAGACGCTAACCCAAAACTAGGCTACCTACTTACTCTACTAGGCTTACCTCACAAAAAAACAGCACAGGCCCCCATGGCAGCAAGCTAGGCCCAGCAGCAGTAGTGATAACAGTGTGGGTGGTTTTCATAGGCTTTGATCAGTGCAGTGTGACAGCAACCACAGCAGTCAAGCAAGAAGCAAGCAACACAGGTTGGCTGGGTCTGCCGGTGGTGATTTGGTTGCAGACCACACTGGGGAACTGGCATGGTCAGTTCTTGCATCCAGCTTCTGGCAGAATGATGGAGAAGGAGCGGATTGAACACTGAGCTGGTGGAACACTGGGCCAGGCTGCAGTGTTCTGGCCAGATGGACAGGTAAGTAAAAGTAAATATGTTTTTTTACAGGGGGATTGGAGAAGGAGGAAGGACTGAAATATTGATGTGTTTTTCATGTTTATGTGCCTTTGGGAAGCTTCAAGACCCGTATGGGATGGGTACTGATTGAAATGGAGTCAGGGAGAGAAATCGGGACAACGTTTTGTTTGGGGGGGGGGGGGTCAGAACTTTAGCCAGGAAAAAAATAGTTTTTTAACTGGGTGGGTTTAAGCCCAAATTTGATGCACTGCTCCTAAGTATAGACATATGAATCTTATTCATTTAAATTTTTCCTGATTTGCATATTACGTTTCAGTCACAACAAATAAGTTTTACCTTTTAGAGATGTTCCAGACTTTCTAGAGCTTGCTACCTAGGGGCTAACTAGCACTTGGCCTCCACTGGTTCTTGGCTCCCTCCTGCTGAAATCTGAAATGGAGCCCCTGCCAGAAAGTCTAAATTTATAGGACATCCTTTCTGTGAGCAGCATGTTTCCTATAAGGGATGGATGAGGAGCGGAGCAGTTTTCAGGGGTAAAATGAGAGATGTCCTTCGCAATTAGGGACAGTTGAATGATATGGTGTGCACACATTATTGGAGCCCCACTATAGTCAGGCTTATGCCCCCCATGAAACTGACTCCACATCCCCATGCTCAGGACCATTATGACACAGGGCAAGGGAGAGTTCAGGGGTGTGCCCTATTCAAATGAATTAGGGTATTTTTTTATTACTATTTTATACATTATTGATGGAGAGTTGGAAATTAATGAAGGCCACCACTTGACTAACAAGGGCCTTGTTCATAGAAGAGTGGCTTTCATTATTCTCCAATACACCATCATATGGTATAAAATAGTAATAAAAAATAACCATTCATTTCAAGGGAATATGCCCCTGCACTCTGATCCATGGACATCATCTCTTAAATACTCCTGCCTCTGGCTCCCTAGTACTCAGTTAAGAGACTTTCAATGTATATCTTATACTTGGTGGGTTGTCTGTAGCAGCATGGCTGCACCTGCTACAGTTTGTGTGCATGAGGGGGTACTGGCTGTGTGGATTGATTGCTAAGTTATTGCTACTATTTTGTGTTTGCCCTTAATGTATGTTTGCATGGAAACATTCAAAACTATGGAGAGAAAATAGTAGGAGTACAGGCCAGACAGACGTAATTAAGTAGTTTTGTGGGTAGGTGTGTATATTGGGGTAGGAAGAATCACATGTTTCAATTGGTATGTTACAGTTCAACTGTGCAGTTGAGATGAGGGGAACAAGAAAACTAATAAGTATAACAGTGGCTATAAGCATGCAAGCATGGTATGCAGATTTGTATTGAAGTACAAGCAAGCCATATGTGTTCAGGCAGTATAACTTAGTGGTTAAAGACACTAAACTGCAAACCAGGAGACTTGGAGATGACAAGAAGACCTGTGTCTGAATCTCATCAATCCCCCACTTGTATATGGTGTGATCCTGAGCAAGTCACTTAACTTTATGTGTGAAGTTACAATGACCACTTGTTTTTGCATGCATGCCACATGCATGCAGTCTTTCAATTTAACATAAAAATCATGCTTTCCACACTTACTTGCTGAACACATGTCATGTGCTTGCAATCGGCTCCATTTTAACATTTAATTGATTTGCGCACACATATAACATGGGTAGTTTTATGTGCAGAATGAAACATTTCATAGAATTATTTCTGTAAGGGTAGATTTGTGAATGAGCGATCTTATCAGCCCTCTTCCCGTACCTAACTTTTCCTGTTGCTGCTGGTCCGTCTGACCCAAGTGGGAATTGGGAGTGGCTGTTGGAAGGATAACATACACACTTTTTATAACATTTACCAGAACTGTGGTTCCAAAATTCTGAGTAGACATCACTGACTGATAATATAATCTAATATGCACATGCCATAATATATGAGAAGATAGTATAACCTGTTATATGAAAGAAAAATATGATATTTGAGAATATCTCAAAATCTGATATACTATGAATAATATAATTGAAAAGATAATATCATCTGATGTAAATATGGCATAAAATGATACAATATACAATTTTATATATTAACATTTTTATTATTTTGTATGTATTATTATTTTATGTGCCAAGGGAACATGAATCATGAAACTGAACTCATGATTTGGGCTTGCCTCTTAATTCTCTTCCCTCAAGATGTTTTCAAAAGCTGCTAATAGGGTGGGGGTGGGGGTACATGCAAGGAATTGCTTAGTGAATGCAAGATAGTTCTTTTTGGAGGGGAGTGCACTTTACATTTCTGGATGGAACACTTCAAGGAACTGGAAGCACTTGAAAAAGGAAGAGGGAGATGCAGGTGTCCTAGATTCTTTAGAGAGCACAGAGAGCCCTGCTACACATGCCCTCAGATATCCACTTGTAAAAGAAATCACTCTGGATCCTTGAGAAAGCACACATGTGTGAAACAATGGAGACTGGGGTGGCATCCTTGGTGTATGGTTTGAATGTTTGTGAGTAAAACATTTTTTAATATAAACCTAGTCCAGAGTGAGAGGTCACGTGATGCAGTGCACCAAGTAACATACTCCTGCCTGAGCTCCTGCCCCCCGCTCTATTTTAAACTATTTATTACTGGATTTATAGCAATTAATACCTCTTTTCTTTTGGGGTAGCCTCTCTGCAACCTGGTATTTGTGCTGCGGTGGACAAATGGAGATAAAGATGAAAAAAAGTCTGCCGAAACACACTCCCCCTGCATCTCCCGAGAAGGCCCCGAAGAAGACCAGGGCCTCTTCTACAATACAATCGCAGGGATCTGGCACTAGCAACGTGGATTCGGAGCCTCTTACCCTAGCTAAATTTTTAGAGGTATTCCAACCTTTTAAAACCGAGTTGCAGTCGATCTTAGGGAAAATCAAGACTATCTCCAGCACTGTCGAGTCTTTGGCTATGAAAACCTCCGACAATGAAGCCTCTATTCGCTCTCTGGAGTGTAAGCAAGATCAAACAGGATCAGAAGTGGTGGCCCTCCGGCAATGAGTAGCCAAATTGGAAAGTAAAGCCGAAGATCTGGAGGGCCGTAGTCGCCGCAATAACGCTGTACTAATCGGCCTCCCGGAACGTGAAGAAGGCTCTGACCCAGTTAAATTTGCTAAGCAATTTGTTGCAAAAATAGCTGGCCCGTCTCCGTTTGGATCCGACTACACCATTGAGAGAGCCCATAGAGCACTCCGCCCAATGCCGCCGCAAGGTGCTGCCCCCAGATCCTTTATTTTTCGTTTTTAAACTTTCAAGAAAAGCAACATTTTCTGGCTAAAACCGGAAATCAAAGAACTTGCATGGGAAGGGGCCAAGATTAGAATTACACAGGACTTACCCCTATCTGTGCGCCAGAAACGAGCCTCTTATCACCCCATTGTTGTTAAGTTAATAGCGGCAGCAATCAAATACAGGATGAACTACCCAGCTAAATTGCAGGTGCTCGTGGAGGGCTCCTGGCGGGCTTACAATGACACTGGGGCTGTGGCGGCTAATCTCAAAACTGCCTTCCCTGATCTTTTTCGCTCTCCTTGAAGCTGGGATTGGTGATCCCTGTCCATAATTTCAGCCAGGGAAGTGAGCTTGTTGGTTTCTTCTACTACTTCCTAAATCATGGCGCAGGGAGGGAGCAGAATATGGTTGTCAAGACCTAGGACAATTCTCCTTTGAAAGTCTGCATGTCCCTGTCCTGTAATTGTCTAAGGCTGTAGATGGGCTACCTGGAACCTGCGACGACCTTCCTTGGCAATCCCGCCAAGACAATCAAACTGCATTGCAGGACGTTGTTACCATAGGCATCCCTTATGATTTGCTGAAAGCCCCCTCTTTTAAACTCTGGATGCCTCTACGGGCTTTGAAATATAGTTCCCTAGGAGGACTCACCCATGGTTTGTGCAAGATGTGGGACGCCGTGACAACACGTCTATTACATTTATAGTTGAGGCATTATTGGACAGCGCTACTGTTTTGGTGGAGTTTTGTTACCTCTCGTTTTGTGAGTTAATTCTAAAGGGCAGTACAGCCCATTCGTCGCTAGATGGCGCCAAAGTCTGCATGTGATACCCTGTTTATACTACCGCGGCATAATGGTCTGATCCTTGGCAAAATGACTAGGAGAACAATATTTGCAGTGCTGTAATTTCTCCTGGGGACAATTTTCAATGTTTATTTGTACTTCCCATTTGGCAAGCCTATGTGTTTTTTTTTTTAACTCAGTGCTCTTGTTCCTATTTGGTTAGATAATGGTTAAAGTTTTACCCTGAGACAGGGTTTAATGTACCTGGTTTACCTTTAAGCAGAGGGCTTACTGCTGCTACCCCTCAGTAAGGTTATTTACCTCGAGATACCGGTTCTCTATGCAAGTGTTATTTTCATCATAGTTAATTGCCTCCTTTAAGTAAGGAGACAGTTGTAGTAATAGGTTACTTTGCTAATATAGATGTGTGGGGGGGCAGGGGGTAGTTTTGGTGAGTTGTTTATCATGTACATAGCAATGTGGTGGGAGGGGAGGGGATGGGTGGTATTATACGGTCTGGGGTTTTTCTTTCGGGGGGGGCTGATCCGTGGGTAATGGTGAGGAATGGCTTGTTGGGGCGGGAGGTGGATAAGCACAGCATAAACTTAGGAATTAGTCCTACGGAGACTATAATTAGGTATGGGTGCTTTATTATGATCGTCTGCAGCCACCTAGAGGAGAATGGTTAGAAATTTTAATTGCATTTCCTGGAATGTTAAGGGGGCCAGACAGAAAAGCAAACAATATTCAATCTTGAAATATTTGAACTTGCTCAAAGCAGAAATCATGTTTTTGCAAGAGACACACCTTTTAGATGCTGAAGCAGATAAAATGAGGCGTCAGCAGGTGGGACAAGTATTTATGGCACAGGGCACCACTCAGAGTAAAGGGGTTATGATCCTGGTACACAGATCTATCCACTTCCAGCCTCTCCAAATTATCCCTGATCCTGAGGGTAGGTATCTATTTGTTAAAGGAAAATTGTATACGATGGAAGTACTTCTGGGTAGTGTCTATGGTCCAAACATAGATACATCGGGGTTTTTCATTAAAATCCTGGAATTGTTGCACCCATTTCATGACTCTCCGATGATTATAGGGGGTGATCTCAATATGGTATTTGACCAGACGATGGATAGGTCAGGACGATCTCGCCCCGGCCTCTCACCTGCCCAGCGGGCTCTTAGAGATCTACTCGACTCCACTAGATTATGCGATGTGTAGCGAGTGCTTCATCCCCGCAATAGGGAATATACATTTATCTCGCCAGTTCATAACACCTCATCTCGAATTGATTATATCTTAATATCCCAAAATCTGCTACCGGGGGTTGTAGGCTCTAATATTGTTTCAGGTCCACCTTCAGATCACTCGGCTGTCACCTGTCAACTCTCGATAGCATCCCTGCCCCAAAAGGGTAGCAGGTGGAAGTTCAATAATCAAATCCTAAAAGAGCCGGAAAAGGTCGCCTATATAGCATCCCATATCCAGCAGTTTATGACCCTTAATAACAACTCCACGGGTCATCCTGACATAGAGTGGAGTGCTCTCAAAGCCTATTTGAGAGGGATTATGATCGGGATAACATCAAAAAGGAAAAAAGAAAAGGAAAAGAAGGCTGTCCAATTACTGCATCAGATCAGAAATTTAGAAGCTAGTCTCTCCCCTGCTACCCCAGAGGATACTAGGCAAGAGCTAGTTAAGCTTAAGGATGATTATCTTGGTTTATTAAGAGAGCAAGTAGAATATGCCATTTTGAAAACAAACGCGGCTTACACCAACCAAGGGGAGAAGGCAGGACGACTGCTAGCTATGCGGGTGAAACAACAAGAATCTAACAGATTCATTGCTGCAGTTCACTCCCCAAAGGATGATTCCCTCAAAACCTCACCTTCAGAGATAGTAAAAGAATTTTCCAGTTATTTTCAGGAATTATATGGTCCCATGCTTGACCCCCCTGTAGAGGCGGATATGCGGACATACCTGAGGGACCTGCAACTGCCATCTCTTACTGAGTCTCAAAAAAGTGCTTTAACTTCCCCGATTTCTGAAATGGAAATAGAAAGGGTGATTAATTCCCTTCCAGCGGATAAAACCCCTGGCCCAGATGGGTTTACCTCCAATTTTTACAAAGTGTTTTCTAAACACCTTGTACCCATTTTGCTTCCTCTTTTCCGCTTTCTTCTTTCGGGTCAAGCAACTGATGCCTCCCTTTTCGAGGCACTAATTATTTTATTACCCAAGCCTGATAAGCCACGTGATCAGGTCTCTAGTTATAGGCCGATCTCCCTACTTAATCAAGACGTTAAAATACTTGCCAAATTACTCGCAGACCGATTAAACTTAATACTTCCTTCAATAATAGGTGAGGAACAAGTCGGATTTATGAAAGGTAGATCATCAGTTGACTACCTTAGGACTCTGGCTCATGTCTTCTCTGCCTCAAGGGACGCTCTCCTTCCAATGGCTTTGATCTCCCTGGACACAGAGAAGGCCTTCAACAGAGTATATTGGGGGTATTTATTTGTAGCGATGGAGGCCTTTGGTATCCCTGGAGAATTTCGGAGCTGGGTCCACTCATTATATCTATTTCCCTCTGCCAGAATATCTTGCAATGGGGTGATTTCTGCTCCGATAAAACTTTCCGTGGGAACCAGGCAGGGGTGCCCCGTTATCCCCGTTACTCTTTAATATTTATGTTGAGCCTCTAATTCGAAGGTTAGTAAATGCCAAAGACGTCTTGGGTATCCGAATAAATGGACATGAAGCAAAGGTCGCGGCCTATGCGGATGACCTCCTCCTTCAGTTGTCTAACCCAGCAATATCCATTCCCCCGATCCTCAAGATAATTGAGGAATTCAGTGCAGTCTCTAATTACAAGCTTAACATTGATAAAACCCTGGTTTTCCCTCTCAATCACCGAGTCAATAAATGTGAAATCACTACATTTGGTTTGGCGTGGAAGGCAGACTCCATTAAATACTTAGGTATTATTTTGTCGCGAAGTGAGTCCCGACTTAAGCAGTTAAACTTAGATTCTTTGGTGCAGAAGATTGACCAAGATCTTCATAGGTGGTCCCTTCTCCCTCTCTCTCTTTGGGGCAGGATAAACCTGATTAAAATGAATGTTTTTCCCTCCTTTTCTATCCAATTAACATGTTAAATATGGTACTCCCTATGTCCTGGTTTATTAGAGTGCATAGTATGCTCTCCAATTTTGTATGGGGTTACAAGAAAGCGAGGATGGCATATCACAAAGTCGCTGCCCCAAAGGGAAGAGGTGGTTTAAGGCTTCCACATCTTAGTCTGTACTACTGGGCCAGCCAGGCCAGTAAGTATCTTAAATGGTTGACAGTTGACCAACTCGCAGCCTGTTCAGGGTATACCCCACTATGGCTAAGGATAGAAACAACCCTTATTAAAAATTTGATACCTCCCCAGAGCGATGTTACACACCAAACTACGTCCGCTCCCTAGCAACTCTCCCATTGCAGCCTCAATTAAAGCTCACATGCAGCTATGTGCTTTTCTCAAATATGATAATGTTAGAGATATTTCACAGCCCATCAATGGTAATCCTAATATACAAATTAATAATAAACCTTTGTCACCCTCCTGGTTTCCTCAGTTAGGAAACTGTCAGGTGGAAGACCTTATTTCAGCTGATATGCGGTGGTTCTCCTCAGAGGTTACTATGCATAAGTTTGGGATACCAGGTAAGGCTATATTCAAGGTCTATCAGTTACGGCATCTCCTGTTGCAAGTTTTTTGGGGTTACCCCATCTCCAGGTGCCCAGAATCGATTTCAATCCTCCTTAATCCAAATGGCCGGGCTGCCCCATGCTGTCTCTAAATTATATAACCTCTTTTTTGCCTGGGCGTATCCTGATAATCATGCCCCTGTAGCCTACTGGCAGTCACTTCTACCAGGTAGGGAGCTTGATTGGTCCCATATCTGGTATTGCTGCCATAAATTTATGTTACAAGATAGACTCAGGTTGACGCAATTTAAAATCCTGCATAATATCTACTATTCCCCACAAAAACTCGCTAGGTTGGGTCTTCTGCCCTCTCCGATCTGTACTAGTTGCAGGTCACAAACTGGAGACCTCCTGCACATTTTTTTGGGAATGCCCGAGAGTAGTATTATTGTGGTCCACTATCAGACAAAGAGCAGATCCACTATTAGGAATTTCTGAGCTGTTTACGCCTGAAATTTGTGTTCTAGGGGATCTGTCATCCATTACTGTAGTATGCAGAAAGTATTATATGGCGTTGATCTCTTTGTCTGTTAAGAAAATCGTTCTTAGACATTGGAAAGATTCAGAGAACTTAAATTATGTGGAATGGTTCCAGGAACTTCTGGCCAACCTCAGAATGGAGAGGTCTATTGCACGTCTTACAGGCAGAATGGATAAATTTAACAAGATTTGGGGCCCCTTTCAAACTCTATATGCATTATAGAACTGATGATTTATTTTCTACTACGTAAATTCGCACCCTTGTAGGTATATTGCTGTGCTGGGTTTGTGGGGGTAATGGGGTGGGGTGGGGGTATGGGGAGGGGGCATGGGGAGAATGAGCCAATGTATATTCTGTCTTAAGCTTATAATTATGTGGCATTGACTGTTGTGACTTGTTCTCTGTACTTTAAACTTTCAATAAAAATTGAATGGGAAAAAAAAAAAGGAAAAAAAAAAACCTAGTCCAGAGTGATTTTTTTTACAACTGGCTATCTCTCAGTATGTGTAGCCGGGCTCTCTATGCTCTCTGAAGTGATTATGCAGAATGCCCTTGGCTCTGTACAAGTGCTCTTGGACGCCTTCTTTCTTTTCCTGTCCTGGATTCTTCAAGATGGCTTCATCAAATGCAGTGGATGACCAGCAGAAAAGGCTGCTTGCCATGTAGTAGAAGTGAAACCACTGGATTTCTGGGGTCTTATGAACCATGGGTTCTTTGGCTATACTGCAATGCACCCAGCCATTGTCCTCACAGCCCCACAACCATGACTCCTAGTTCATTTTCCACCATGATCAGCTCCATCTCCACAACAAGGAGAAACTGAAAGTGCCACACTCTCTTTGAACACCAGTCACACTCCAAAACAGGACACTCAAATAGAACAGCCACAATGGATAACTGTAATGCACAGTTGCCAGATTTATTCGGTGTATAAAGGTGGTGACATACTGTATCCTCATTGATAGTGCTTTCCTCCCTAGAGCTTCCTTAGGGGGCTGGCTTGTGATCAGAGCCTCCCATCTTTTATACTACCTGACCATGGGAATAGGCTAAACAATTGGAACATTCAATTGCCTGTAAATTAAACAAGTCAGGTAGCTATTGGTGGCAGTGCAAAAGTGCAGCAAACTACTAAAATCCAAGGTAAAGAACACTTACATTTAATACAAACATAATGAAAATCACATACAGGTAAATGGTAAGCTTCTCGTTAAAAACAGAAGTTAGAGAGAATGTGTGCCATGTACCCCATCTAAGTCATTCTGATTCATACAGGTAGCCATATTCCAACATGCAAATAAGCTGACTGACACCTGAAAATGGTTATTTGCATTTTTACTAGAGCTGTGCAGAATGGAAAAATTCTGAATCTGTGGAATTTCGATGAAAGTTTGCAAAAATCTGGGGAATATTTAAAAATTTATTAATTTGGTGATGGGATAACTCAGCCGCCGTTCAAGCTAGAGCTCTGGAATTTGGCATATGTACTCTTTGGGCAATGGCCACCAACAAGCCAAATATCATGAAATGTGGATGGATAATTTCAAAATTATAGGTGCTCAAATGTTACTGTTATTATTTGTGTGAAATTTCATGAAACTTTTTATCTGAGTATACCTTAACCATCTATTGGGTCAAGGATCTTACATTTGGCACGATTTCTTGATGATAGGTGTTCTAACAATGTCCGGATTTCATAGCAATATGATGCATCATCTCAAAATTATATGTACTCAAAATCTGTCATTTATTTTTTTCAGGGAATTTCATGAAAAAATTTCATCTGCATATAACTCAGGCACTTTTGGCACTAGACATGTGTAAATTAGAATGGGTAACTTTTTGTAATGTTTATAGAATGATCTAAATATGGAGATACTTAGGAGATTTTTAAGTTCCAGGAGTTAAAAACTTTACTAAGTAAATATTTGCAAAACTTTGTGAAAACTATCAAAAAAGTGAATGTTTGTAACTTCTCTGCTCTTCAATGCACAGAGTTAACATTTGACATGCATATCCATAGTCAGTGTATCCTGGCAACTAACATGACTGGATAAATTGATTAAGTAATTTTAATTTTGCAGAAGACAATAATGATGAGTAACATTTTCTCAAATATTTATGATAGCATATACTGTAGATGACACATCCAGAATTTTGTGTGCGCAAATTTAACATTAACAATGCACATATCACTACTTCATTTGATAAACTGGGATGAACTTTTTGCAGTCCTGCTGTTTCTGTCTGGGTGACTATTCCCCAACTCCTTCTCTTTTGGCATAGCCAGATTGACTCAGTAGAGCTACTGATCCCACTGATATCCTCTTTGTTCTTTACAGTGACAAACCCCCTTAAAACATGAGTCACCTACTCCCTTTCCTATCGACCTACCCTGTTAGAATAGCAAGAATTCTTTCTTCCTGCTGCCCAAAACATGGTCTTCCCCACTATACCTTTTTGAGTACCTCTAAGTCCTAGACTTGTATGTACTGTTACACGAGGCTCTCTGAATCATAAATGTACTGATGTGATCCTTAAAAATCCTGCATTCAGGTTGGAATTGTTGACACTCTGTGCTTTCTTGCTTCAACCTGGGGGTCTACCACTATTGTGCTTTCCATTTCTTGGTGAAACTGTGTATCTAACTCCAGAACCTGGTGACCCCCTGTGCTACCTGCCTCTTATACCCATATCCTTTAATTAGAATACCACAGATAAGGCTGAGTGAAATTAGAAAATTCCAGTTTTATGGAATTTTTCATGAAATCCTACAATTTTCACAAAGACTCATGGGATTTGACTTTAAGTATAGATGCTATTTTGCAATTTCTCACAGCAAGCAATTAATAAAATTGGCACACACAGTCTCCTTGTAAGGTCTAAGAACTTATCAAATTAAATGGTATTGCATTCTCTAGTTTTAAAGTTTCAGGGATTTATAAATTTGTAGTTTACATTCTAGTAAAATTATTTTTTTTAATGTTGTGAAAGTTTGACTACTTTAAATTCAATCCCATTTAAAGCTGCAAATATGAATGTTTTTTAGAAATGACCATGTGGAATAGTTTAAAGGGTACCTAAACAAACAGTTTTTTAAAACTGCAAATTCCAAAATCTGGCTTCATTAGCGAGGTAAAGTAAAGGCTGCTATTTACATTTATGTTAACACTGCATTTATGTAAATAACATAAATGCAGTTTCGTAGCTTTTGGAAAATGTAAACATCAGCCTTTCACTTTCAAAAAGCAGCCTTGGTTTCTCCCTAAGATGTCTGCCAAGTTTGTTAAGTGATGAGTCACGATGACATCATTGGAGCCAGAGACAGAGATCCACATATATTTCTATAGTGCTAACTAGTTCTTCTTTCCCTCATTATTTTGAATTGCTGTACCAGAATGATCAACACCATTTATTACCTTGTGGATTATTTTGATCAGTACACGTTAGGCTATGATTTTGTTCATTTTGTTTACTTTAACTTGCAGAAAATGTTTTGCAATCCAGCTGACTTTTTCTTTGGCAAACTGCATTACAGTACAACACTCCAAAAGCCTGATGATCTAGTGGTTATATGATGCACTGAATTTTGTTTTTTGTTAACCAGGAGAGAGACACACTAAGCTGAAAGCTTGTTTACAGGTGTGGCTTGGGAGCACAATGAAGTTTGGTGACTTGCTTTGGGTCACACAGCAAAGTACCGATCTTGTCCAGTTCCAAAGCTCATGCTCTCTTGTTAATCCACAAATAAGGCTTTCTTTTTCCATGTGAACCACCTGCACCTAGCCTGCCTTCTGTTGAACACTGCACCACCCATACCCTGTCCTTAGTACTGCCTGGGGCGGCATATGAGCTTGCAGTCTCATGAAGAGAATTATCACACCTCAGATTGTAATCTTGTACGTCAGAGAGTTGTACACACCTATACTGATACTCATCATCAGTTAGTACTGTTAATAAATGCCTCCCAAATCACTCTCCAGTCCACATTCTCAATGTTCGACTTCTGCTTCGACAGTCAACATTGAGTGTATCACCACCCTTCTGCACAGTGAAGGTAGTACATACTGTTCCCTGTTGCATTTTTTTTTCCCGCCTCATTAACCAACAACTAGGTCTTGCTGGAGGGCCAAACCTATACACACCTATATTGATACTCATCATCAGTTAGTACTGTTAATAAATGCCTCCCAAATCACTCTCCAGTCCACATTCTCAATGTTCGACTTCTGCTTCGACAGTCAACATTGAGTGTATCACCACCCTTCTGCACAGTGAAGGTAGTACATACTGTTCCCTGTTGCATTTTTTTTCCCGCCTCATTAACCAACAACTAGGTCTTGCTGGAGGGCCAAGCAATAAGCATCATGACCCACCAGAAAAACTGCTGTTCATGCCCTCATAAGGGCTGCACTTACAGGGGATAACAATACTATTAGCAGGAGAGGCATACTAATACCTTGAGCGAATACACCTGACTTCCAGTGTCAGTCTACTCCTTTACCTGTGATCTTCAGAACCCCGCAGAACAGTTCCCAGCAATTCTTCTCCAGTACGTTTCTGTGCTCTACTCCACAATGCGAGTTGGCTGGCTACCACCCTTCCAAATCTTGAATGAGCTATACACAACTCCCCCAATACTGTCTTAACTAACGTCAACATCCCCCCCAACCTGAGGGTAATCTCCCTATGCTGAATTCAAGTAACAGTTTAGGTGCAGCCCTGCCACTCTGAGTATTTGTCATCGCATGCTACTCTCATCCACAGTCAGGTAGTGATCACAATGCTGGCAGCTCCACATTTCAGATCTCACAGTGATCTGCTCAGCATCCTCCTTCATGTCTTCAACTAACCTGAATATAGCTGTACTCTGCTGGAATGGCCTCTTCAGTCCCTCTCTGGAATTCATTCTTTTCACCTGTTCCCCGGACCAAAAACTGATGAGTTCACTACCCTTCTGCATCATGAATGTGGTTAGTACAGTCTCCCATGTTATTTTTACATATTAATAATAAACATGACCTTCTGGTGAGCCAGGCTGATAGCAGCATGGCACAAGTGGAAAAAAAGGCTTTCCTACCCATATAAGATCTAAGCCAGCTATGATGAGGCACTAATAAATGACATGCATAATGATATGCACACCCATCATTTAATAGTGCCTAATCAAAGGTAGCCTAGATCTTTTAAGGATAGGAAACTCCATCATTCTCCTTGTTTCCTGCTGCTATCTGCCTGACTTACTGGAAAGATATGTTTATATTTGATATGTCAAAATAAAGTGGGGAATGTACTACTTGCATTCATGATGCAGAAGGGTGATGAGCTCACCAGTTTTTGGTGTGAGGAGGAATATTGAAGAATGAATATCAGAGGGGGGCTGAGAAGGTCACTCTTGCAAGGTACTGTTCTATTCATTGAAGGGGGGAAGACAGAAGGAGAGAGAAATATGAGCAGATTACTGTGAGAAATAAGATGTGTGGCTGGCAGCACCTTGATCACTATCTGATCCCATTGTTCTGGCCAACATTTCCCTTCTCATAAAACCAGCTCATGCAATTGTCCAAGGCTGTGTGTGGATATTAATGTATGAAATGGCTGCCACTACACATTCAGTCACGTCACTGTGAGTCTAGTATTGCTTGTAAAGCACTTTGGGATACAATGTATATGAAAACCACTATATCAATACTGACTCTTATTATTATTATTACTATTTCCCATGGAAAAAGAAGACAAGGCAAGCATATATCTGAGTTTTGAGAAAGTATGAACTCTAACATTGGACTGCACAAAAACTTTGCTACAAAAAAGTATTGGCTCTAGGGGGTAGTGAAGACTGTGGCTGCAACCCCTCCCCCCACATAGTAACATGCTTACTGCTGCTGCATTTCACTTTGTTGAAGAAGTCTGATTTATTGATTGTACAAATGTTTACATTCAAACTATGAATTACATTTGTAGGTTCTGTCAAAAACATACTAGAAAAGAATAATAGCAGAAAATATAAAGGTTTAATAAAAATGCTAAAATGTGCGTATTAAGCATGCACACCACCCCAGCATCCCCCATTGTAGCATCCTGGATCCACCATAATCACTAAACCACAAGGTTGTTCAAGATTTGCACTGCACTGTGGTTTGCCACAAAGAAAGTCGGTTGGATTAAAACACAATTTCAGCATGTTAAAGTAAACAAAATGAACAGAACCATGGCCTAACATGTGCATTATACAAAATAATGCACATGGTTTTGACCATTTGGTGAAACAATTCTATACAAAGGAAAAATAACTAGTTAGCACCATAGAGAGCCATATATCTCTCTGATTTTGGCTCGAATGATGTCATCACATAACAAATTTGGTGGCCATTTTAGGAAGCAGGTAAGACATTTTTTTTTTTTAATTGGAAGGCTGATTTTACAATTTTCAAATGCTCTGGAACCACGTTTAGGTAAATTATGTAAATGTTGTTTTAGCATTAATGAATGCAGCAGCCTTTCCTTTAGTCACCTATGGAGTCAGATTTTTGAATAGTTTGTTGTCAAAATGTTGTTTAGGTATCCTTTAAATGCTTCAACTCTGGTTAAATTTGGATATGTATTTTTAAAATTAGAGGGAACTAACCAAATGTTACATTTTGGCAGCATGTTTGGAAGGCTGTAACTCAATCCCCTTTAAAGCTAGAAATCTGAAACTATGTACATGTACAAATGTGGTGATAACATGTATACCTGTCAATTTTTGTAACATTTCAATGAACACTATCAAAATCATACTAAAATTACAGAAATCCAAATTTTGGCAAAATATTTGGCTACCTATAACTCAGCTCTCATTGAAGCTTGAGACTTAAAACATGGTGCATATTTGTATTATATGTGCTCCTGTAAATCCGGACATTGTGGAGAAATTTTTATAAGAAATGTAAAAATGATCTCAAAATAACTGAAAATTAAATTTTGATTAAATATTTTGACACACATAACTCTGCCCCCTTTCAATCTATAACTCTGAAATGTGGTACACTTTTGTAAATCATGGTGTACTGTGTATGTTCCAACTATAGCATTATTTGGACCTGTATTTTTAAAATTATAGTGAAATAACTGAAATCTTAAATGTTGCAAAATTCTGCAGACTTTTCAAGAAAATTCAGAAGAATTCCACAGAATTGGAATGGTCATTCCACGTACAATCGGTGGGCAGAATTTTATAGTCACACAGCTCTAATTTTTACCTTGCAGGAGAATGCAAGGAAAGGGAAGCTAGGTATCAATGTAGCTCCTGCTATTATGATCTTCCCAAACTGGATACAATCCTGATCCCTGACTAGGTGGGGGGATCTGCTGGCAGAGAAATGGTACCTGTAAAGAAGGATGTTAAACAATTTAAGATGAGGCATCATAAATCACAACAAAAAGCAGATTGCAATAAAGAGACAAAGAAAAGATTAACCAGTGGGGGAGGTTTAGGGGATGAGTGAAGGTGGGTGGGTGGAGGATTTTGATAAGCAGGGTAGGTAAAGAAAATAAAGAATGAGAATGGAAAAGTCTCACATAGCTAAGGCATATCAGTACAAAATAACATTGTTAAAGTAGGGAATCATTCTTAAAGTAGGGAATCAATGTGAAAAAGCAGCATGAAAAGTAAGTAATATCTTCGGATGCACAGGCAGGAGAATAACTAGCAGGGAAGCAAGAAGTAATCATTCCACTCTATAAATCCTTGGTGAGGCCAGTTCTGGAGGCCCCATTTGAAGAAGGACATAGAGCACTTGAAATCAATTCGAAGAAGGGCCACAAAGATGGTTCAGGGCCTCCATCACAAGCCATATGAGTCTAGACTCAAAGACCTAAACTTGTACTCACTGGAACAGAGAAGGGACGGAAGGGATATGATAGAAACATTCAAAGTCATCAAGGGTATAAACACTGTTCAGGTAGACAACCTCTTCAATGCAAATGGAGTGGCACGTACAAAAGGGCACAACCTATGCCTGAGAGGGGGAAGGCTCAGAGGAAATATCAGGAAGTACATTTTTATGGAGAGGGTAATAGACACACTGAACAGCCTGCACCCAGAGGTGGTTGCAGCAAAGATGGTGAATGCATTTAAACATGCATGGGACTGGCACTACGGTGTAAACAAAAACAGCAAAATATGGGGGGGTAGGTTCATGGGCAGACTTGGTCCCCAATTGCCGTCAAATTCTTATGTTCTTAAGTGATCACTGTGCCTTCCACAAACAGCACAAATCAAACACCAACTACTTTGAAGACTATTTCAGCCAGAATAAATAAGAATAAAAAGCATAAACCCAGATACAATGTTCAATTTCATTTCAGTCATTACACCTTCCAACAATTCTCTGTTTAGTAAAGACCAGTTTGTTCAGAAATCCTAAGTTATTTGGTAAAATCCTACAGAAATGGCTTGAGGTCCCAGTCAACATTTAGTCTGGCAAGCCTCAACAAGCTGAAGTGAAGATCCAGAAGTTTTCATGTTTGAGCATCTTCTAAGTCTGTCTCGACTCCTGGAGTTCTGCTTCACAATTTCAATGCCCATAAACTGCATGCCAGAGGAGGCACTGTTATGACATTTGGCAAAAATGTGCTGCTGCAGGTGTACTGTCAATCAGTTTTCTTATACTCTAAATGTGCTCTTGAATTCTCAACCTTAAAGCTCAAATAGTATTACTTATATGCAGTCTAGGCCGGGCATTGACACCATAAGGCATACACCACAAAGTTGGTGCTACAGTTCATAAAGCACCTAGCTTCATCTTTGAATGGGTATCCTTCCAGGTTGAACATTTTGGACTGATTTTAATGTTGACACACACTACACCTCCCACATCTAAACATACCTGTGGGGGGGCAACCAGTTCCTAGGGGCTGTTTCTGTTGTCTTCTACATTTTGGCTCCCAGAGGTTTGTCTTTCAGGTTTAGAGCCTTTGAGAATGCTATCCTAGGGTCATCTCATAGCTCCTTTGCAAGATTGTTGTCATTTAATAGTAGCAGGCAATATCTTTGGACAAGGCCACCTACTTATCCAGAAAGTCTATTAAACTGGATGATAAACTGGTTCACGATCAATCAAAGTTAACTTTTTAGGTTTTAACAACGTTTTCCTGTCAAGTGCTTTAACTTAATCAAATGCTGACTGAACCAGTCCATGGTCATAACCGCTCTCAAGTAACCCGCATCTGAGCTCATAACTTTGAGCCTTAAAGTCCCCACCAGTGGAGCAGTTCCTCCTAATCCTGAGGAACTGCCCATCGGGGATAGAGTTAACCAAGGATCTTGGATGGGTACTGTTAGAGCGGAGTAAGCTATTGGTGGCAGCGGACTTCCTGTAGCCTTTTGTTTGGACCTTGTTGTTCTGGCCAGTAAAAAGAGTGATACATCCAGGAAATTCAGCACTTGTCTGTTACTGCTTGCAATCCTGAGATTGAAATCATTCAATGAAAGCCACCGCATAAAGCTTGCAACCTCTTCTTCGGTTCCTTTCCACACACATATAATATCATCAACAGAGATGTGTGAAGTTAGAAAACTTTGCTCCATGGAGCAATTTGTGAATTTGCCTCAATTCACTGATTTAATTCACAATGTGGTTTTAATTCAAATCACAGTTAAAACTTTGCAAGTCGCAGATTGGAAAACTTTGCCTTGCGAATTGAAGTCGCAGATTGGAAAACTTTGCCTTGTGAATTGAAGCTCACAGGGGAAGTTTGTAACGTTCTATGGGACTGGAGGTCACATGGTGCTGCAATGAGCTGTATTGCCATGAGTAGGTTGAATTCAGTGCAGTCTTATAAAGAGAGGGTTGCTGTTAAGTTTGCTCTGAATCTCTGTGCCCATAAAAACTTTCAGAAGTGCTTGAAACATGCACTCTTTCGAACGAAATCACTTCCAAAAGTGTCTAGTGTGCCATGTGCTTCTAGATTAGCAATTGTTTTTTGGTCATTTGTATCTGATTTATTTACTTTAAAGTAGTAATTTCATTTTGTGTAGTGAATCAGCACTGTGGGGGAAGGGAGCTATTTTAGCTAGCTAAGAGCAAGCAAGGCAGCCCTGTCTGCATGAGTAGAACTAGTGCTGTTTTTCTCAGCATTTTGTCTTCATGACTGTTTCTGTGATTTGTAATTTTAGTTGTGAAGAACAGTTTGGTGTGTTTTATTGAATTACTTTTGTTAGTGTGATTTGACTACATTGATTTCAGTTGCAGTATTTTGTTTAGTTATTGAAGTTACAGTTTTACTGTAGTAGTGACAGTAATGTTTCTCCTTATTCCCCGAATTCTCTGCCGTGTATTGTTCGTGAAAAAAAATATATATATATTACTTTTGGTGTTGTTTTTAACTGTCTGTAGCTACTGTTAGTTAATTCAGTAAATTGCTATGTTGTGTTCCAAAACCTACGTATAAAAATGCCCAAAAAGAGACGCTGTAGTAAAGTTGGAGTTGCTCGCAGCAGCAATGTTACCAAGATGGACGAAAGTTATTTGGTTGAGAAGGGTACTGCATCTAAAACAACTACTTTGGGTAGTACTAGTACTCAAAAAGGAGTAGCTGGGACAAATGGTGGGGGCATTGGTGTGACCAAATTGTTCTCGGCCACATCTGTGGCATCATTGCTGGTGGGTGCTGGTGCTGGCACTGCTGGCAGTGGAGGCGATGACAATTGGAGCAATCCAACAACCCAAAATATGTCTTGCTCTGGGAATGTGGTTGAGGACGATGAGGTGATTGATGTTTTTCACAAAACTGGTGTTGATAAGCTTGAGTATAACTTGCAGTCTGACGTGAGAAATCTGACTGTTTCATTCAGGGAACTGGATGCTGAGAAGGAAATACAGGGTGAAGAAAGTGAGAATGAGGAAGACAACAGATTTTATGAGGAAGTTTTCAGCCAAGGTGGGAATGGAGCTGATGATCTGGACCCGATGTGGGAACCTGAACAAAAAAGTAAGTGGCCATGCTGCTGACCCTGTGGTGCTGTGTACACCACATTTTTAGGGGATTACCAAAGCCCCCAAAGTCCTCCAGTTGTTGTTGTTGTTGTTAGCACTGTTGTGCCAATAATAACAGAGCACCAGTCACCCACTGTGGCAGCAGCGCATAAGTCATACCCAAAACATCCATTTCCACCCCTCCAATGTCCCATTACCTAGTCCACCGCCATGTAAAAACAAGGGCTACAAAATCACTAGTTTGGGATTTTTATATTCTGGACCCAGCTGACAAAACAGTGGCTATATGCCAGCTATGCCAAGCACATGTTAGCAGTGGGAAGAAGGGTAGCCACCTAGGCAACACACACACCTCAAGTCCAAGCACCTGTCACACTGGATTCAGTTCTAAAGGGAAGCTGGTGCAGGATGGCCTTTCCCCTTATCATTCTCATTGTGCAAAGCATCCTGAAGTGGCATGGCTACAGTTTCAGTGGAGTCAGAAGTGACAGCAGAGCACTACTACAGACATGAGGAGGAGCAGTCAGTGGGATTACCTAGTAGTGGACAGAGTATCTATGGTGGTTTAAGTAGTATCAGCCAGAGTCACTGAAGCACATCAACCCAGTCCATAAAACACAAATAAACACACCATTCATTTGTTCATCATCTTCAACCACCCTGAATCTAAAGCTACCAATCAGCTATTGTGTCAGTGTGGAGTTCAGCTGTTTGGCATCCCAAACCCAACACCTTAAAAGGTGCAGGCTACATGCATAGCATATTTGAGTCATCATACCAAATACTAGTCCACTGATGCTGTTGTCAAAATGCTGGCAATTCATCTATTGCTATTATCTGTTTGTGGAGAATGTAGAATTCCAGTGGTTGATGGTGTTTGCCTGTCCAAAATGTCAGATTCTGTCATGAACCTATTTCTCCACCCGTGCTATTATGAAACTTTATAGAACTGTCACACGCACAGTAATACATGTTCTGCAGCATTCAGCATCACCATACATGCATCTTAGTATGAGTATGTGGACCAGTGGCCAAATAACTGGTAACTTTTATTTATGTATTACAGCCCAATGGGCACAGGTACCTGGGATAATACTTGATACTGGAATGGACACAAATTGTACAAAGCCCAACTGTGGTGGTAGCAACATTCCAGCTATTCATCAACATGCCACACTGGTCATGAAGCATGTAACAGGCTCACACACTGTTCAGAAAATGTCAGAAATCCTCCTGAGTGAAACTGATGAGTGGCTATACTCACATTCCCTGAAATTGGGTTTCACTGCAAGCGATAATGGATCTAATGTGGTTAAATGCATTCATGGTGGTGGACTTCTCTGGGTTCCATGCAAGGCACACTGTCTTAATCTAGTAGTACAAGAGTTTCTATCATATCCTGAAAACAAGTCAAGTTGACTGTGACCTGTAGCATCTCAGTCCACTTTGCTCATTCTGGAAAGGCCCATGACCATTGAAGGCAGCTGCAGATCCAGAACAAGCTGCTTCAGCACCATCTGAAGTTGGAAGTTACACCAGATGGAACTTGACATTCTAAATTTTTATTTTATTTATTTAAAATTTTGGTAACTAGGAAAGGCACACTGAGATGATGCTCATTTCCAGGTGCGACATGGGGGCATGGGAACAAATGTACAATAAAAGCAAAACAAGGAGACACATATAATAGACATTTGGTAGCAAGACAAGTAGGCTGGTACACAACATGGTATTGCATATGGTAATTCATTGCAATGTATGTCAAAGAAATTATAAATATTTACACAGTTTACATAATAAAATAATACACAGGAGAGAGGGGTGGAGGTGCACCTCACTGACTGGGTAAGAGTGAGGAGAAAGGGAGAGGGAGAGGGGTTTGGGAAACAGGAGCTTGATGGGTGAGGAAAGAGACTTAAGTATTTTTTGATAGAAGAGAGAGAGGGATAATTATGGAGATGGGGAGGGAAACGATTCCAAAGGGATGGGAGTATGTAAGAGAAAGCAGACTGTTCAGCTGATGTGTGGAATGAGGGAGAAAGAGTGGTAGTCCCTGGAGTGTAGGCTGTAGGAGGAGGGGGCAGTGGGATAGGGGTGAAGGTCACCAAAGCAGAATTTGGTGATGAGAGTTAGCGCATGAATAGGAATAGAGTTTACAGTGATGAGTGTGGGGGGGGGGGGGGGTAGTGGTGGTGGTTGTGAAACAACAGAAGAATTATAGCACTGTATCTAGTCTGGATAGAGAGGAGGCTGGGGCAGTGCTGTATACTACATTGGCATAGTTGAAAATGGGAATTATCATCTTTGTCACTAGCTCTTGATGTGTTAGGAGGGTGAGGCAATCTTTGTTTCAGTAGAGTTCTCTGAGTTTGAGATGAATCTTGGCTGAGATTGCATCAATGTGGGCTGAGAAATCTAGGTTTGAGCTGAGCCAGACTGCTAGGTATTTGTATGCTGGAGCCTAATTGAGCGCAGTGCCATTCCAGGTGATGAAATGACTGAGAACTTATACTAGCAGTGCAAAGCCATTTCTGAATACTTGCTGCTGCTTACAAGCCATGACAGTTCTGGAGTATCAGTGTCACTCACAACAGATCATTGGCGACTAATGGATGGACTGATTTCATGGCCATTTGAACATGCCGCACAGCAAGTGAGTGGGGATACTGTCTGTATCAGTGAGGCCATCCCACTTCTAAGGGTGCTGAGCCAGACTTTGTTAAATGTACAGCAGATGCTAGATGCCGGTGGAGAGAGGGAAAACTGTGACTTAATGAAACACATGCTGTAAGTATTTTACTGCAATACTCATACTTCCAGCATTCTAAATTCTGCAGATTGTGGTGTTGCCACCATGTTGGACCAACGATATAAAAGGGGCCTCTCATATACTTGAAGGTGGGCATGATCAGGTACAAAATCTAACTGATCAGCAAATAAGATAGGTTCATGAGGCACAGATGGCATGGGTACAGTTATGTAAGGCACAACATGACAGTGATCTCTGAATGGGATTTGCTACCACATCAGTTAAAAGGCTGACAAAACAGGCCTAGTAACAGGAAAAATGAAAATGAATCCACTTTCAGATGCTTTGTCCTGGAAGAAATTGCAGACATGGAGGAAAAGGAGAAGGAAGCTGATGTGTCTGCAAGATTATATGCAGTGAAATGCATGGTGGAAGCATATTTGGCAGACACCAGGCACCTTAACATACTGGAAAAGCCTCTGATGTGCTAGAGTAGCAATGTCAATAATTGGCTAGCACATACCTCCATAGCTGTGAAATATCTCAGCTCTCCAGCTTCAAGTGTCAGTGTGGAGAGGGTATTCAATTTTGCAGGGCCCATTGTGCAGGACAGGTATACAAATCCATCCCCTAGAAATGCTGGCATACTAACACTTATTAAAATGAATGCAGGGCACATTCCATGTGATGAAATTACACCTGTGTCCATACCACATGATGGCAGTAGTGACAAAGAAGAACCAGAACAGCTTGGTGGTATTGGTATTGGCAAACTGCCTTCCAGTGAGGTAGATGACACAGTAATGGAGAAAGAATTTCCAAGAGGGGACAACTGCAGCCTAGAAGACTGTGATGGCTGCTTCCTTAATGATGACTGTAGTAGTACATAAACACAAAAGTATTAGATCCCTCCTTTCTCCTTATCTGTTTAATTATTTCCTTTTTATAATTCAGTTTTGTTTTTCTGTGAATATTTTTCTCCAAGTTGTGCAGCAGTTGTATAAATCCATCTGATTTACACTATCTGCCCTCTCCTATGTAATGCCCACAGACACAGTATAAAATCTTTGAAGATTTCATCAGCCAGCCAACCTGTCAGCCAGTATACTGGACATCCTGTTAACCAGCCTTCCAGCCATCCTGCCAGCCAGTCCACCACCTAGCCATCCTACCAACCATTCCACCAGCCAACCCACTATCCAGCCTGCCAGACATCCCGCCAGCCAGCCCACCATCAGCCAGCAAGCCAGACCTCAAGCCAAGCCTTCAGCCAGTCAGGAAGCCCATCAATGCAGCAATGCCAGAAGTCCAGCAAAGGCCAACATTGTCTGCTGTGATGGTACGTTGCTTTCATTGTTTTTCACAGCACTGATCCTCACTGTTGCTGGTGATTCCATCATTGCACAAGAGGGGCCTCCATCTTGCTTCCAGGACATTAAAATTATCCTTTCTTTCTTTCTTTCTTTCTTTCTTTTCTTTCTTTCTTTCTTTCTTTCTTTCTTTCTTTCTTTCTTTCTTTCTTTCCTTTTGTTTCCCTCTCACGTCAGACAGCACACCAGAAGATGCAGACTAAAGATGCATCTTCCTGCACCACCACTTTCTGTGGCACCATTGTGCCAGTGCGTGACATGGCCATCACTAATTTGATGGTATCTGATAACTTTAAATGGGAGCAGGACTGTGATACAGCAACTAACAAGGTAAATAAAAACATGACATGCATCCAGAGAAACTTCCAAAGTAGGGGAAAGTGACATTATAATGCCCTTGTACAGATCCTTGGTCAAGCTCTATCTCAAGTACAGTCTACAGTTCTGTTTCTCATATTTGAGAATGGGACACAGTATTCATGATGGGAAAAGTAAAGAGGAGAGTAACCAGATAGTTGACAGCTTAGAAAACATAAGTTATGGGTGCCAACTGGCAGAACTTAGACTGCTTTCCTTGAAAAAGAGAAGATACTGCAGAGATCACGGTATTCAAATATCTAAAAGGGACACCACAAACAGACAAAGTGCAGCTTATCAAGATGTAAAAGAATGAAAAGCCAAGGTGACACTCAACACCACTGAAGGAAGATTCAACAGAAAACATACTTCACATAATGAGGGGCAAACACTTGGACTAGACTGCCAGAAAATGTGATATTAGTTGATATTAAAATGACCTTCCAACTCAAACTCAACATGTACTGTACTTTGAAGAAAAAGGAGTGCTATGATATTCTTAGTGAGTTTGTGGGAGGAAAGAACTTGATGGACCAATGGTCTTCTCCCCCCCCATAATCTGTATGCATGCTTGTATGTATGTATGTACGTACATATGATATACCACATCCCTGGAGTGTACTATGGGTTTATGATGAGAAAAAAAAATGAAATTGAAAGAAAAAATCAGGTCTCAGCTGTAGGCATATTATGGGAAATTCCATCTTCATGTGATCTGATTCCAACAGTCACAGCCCAGGATCTTCCTACCCCATTTTATTATTATTTATTTTTTTTTTTTTACAGTTTAGCGACCCAGGATAGCCCAAGCTAAATGTAACATATAATATGATTGTCAGTGGCATCCAACTTATATTTAGTTTTATAGATGTGAGAGACTGAAGCACAGGGAGGTCAAGTGATTTATAACAGGTAATTTTGTAAAAGAAAGCCACAGAGGGAGGGTCCAGCCGAATAAGGTTCTCTTTTGTTCATGACAGAATGGCATTAACACCTCTAGCATGAACAGCCTTTCAAAAATTCTCTGAAAGGTGCCATCCTGGTGATCTTTGCAGTATTGCGTTGCATGATCATGTGGGGGGTCACATCTCAAACACAAGTCCTGGGAGCACTGCAGAGCTAATGTAGAGCCAATGCTGCCATATCCTTGGGAGAGGGAAGAATAATGCTTGTTTCCAAAGTGCCTCCTATGGTCATTGCCAGCATCACCTTGGGGGAATGGATGATCCATGGGCATGCCTGTAGGATTGGCAAGGCAAGGCAACTTAAGCCAAACTGTGGAGGGCAAGGATATCTGGGGAGAGAAAAAAACTGAAAAAAGGCATTGCTTAACCTGTCAGATGTCAGCTTCCCCTCGCCTATCAAAGTGGCTTCCAAAACTCCAAGACCAAGATACCACCATGCACATATATAAGCTACTTCAACTAGAAGCAGCAGTACCCCCTTCCCATGATGGGATAGTTTGGATGACTGTTGTGAAGGAGGCATCTGGGGGTTTAACAGAAGTACCTGAACATCTGCTGAGTGTGACAATGGAGAGAAGATTTGACTAGCCCCAAGGAGTGAAGTACAGTACCAAGACTGATGGACATAAGAAACTGTAAAAGATCCAATGACGGCCTTGCCTTCTGGGCTGATACAGAATAATATTAATTAATTTTGCAGGTCACCATTCTTTCTGACCTACACAGAAATGAATTCCATTTGGATACCTGATGGAATGATTTTGGGAAGCCACCATCATCACCTGTACTGGAATGTTCAATCATTTGTGCCAACTGCCGTAGAGCAAATTAGGAAGTGAAAAGCCTAATGCCACATTCATAGATCAATACCTGGATCTCAAGTGGTATTCTCACAATGATTTTTTTCCTTATTCTATTTTTGGATTTTCACTTTTCTTCCCAAACCCCTAAAATCTCGTATGCTTCTTCTCAACCAGTCTGAAAGGCTAGATCCTGCCACAGCTGATGGCCAAGCATATCAGAAGCCTGCACACCAGTTGAGAGAGTGAAGCCTGATGTTGGCACTTCTGCTTCCTCCCTGAGACCAATGGGTTTCCTCTCCACTGCCTATTGCCGGTGAGACATAGGTATGACTAGGAAGGTTCCTCATGAAATGGCCCTATGCTCCTGCACTACTATTGGATGGTCAAGAACCATACTGTCTGGGGAATGGATGGGAGTCCATTTGACCACTACTTTTCTTGGCCTCCAGGCTGCTGTGGGTGAAGGAAGGATCACTGACCCACTGGGGCACTGTAGTCATGGGTTGTGTTAGAGTCAAGGAAACTTCCAGATGTGATGTTGTCCATTTTTACATTTGCTTGTGCGCATGCGCAAGGAACGTCTTACGCCTGTACTTTTGGAGGTGTGTGACCCTCCTCCAGAATCCAGTGCTCAGTGTAGCAGGTGCAACCCTAGCAGACCAATACATGCTGAGCTGTGTATGACAGCAGTTCAGCTGTGTTGGTCTTCACTTCAAAGAAAACATCCACTGCAATCAGTGGTGGTAGTGTGTATGCAATTAGCATACATGTCAACTGAACTGCTGTCATGCACAACTCGGCATTAAAAATCCCTCCCGCTTCCTCCCTCTGCTAATATTCTTCCCCTCCCTTGTTAGTGTGTGCCCCACCCCAATGTTGTGTGCTGAAGGGGGTGCCAAATCCCCTAGGCTCATGCGCCCCCCCAGCACAGTGTGGCCAACAGGGGTGACCAATCCCCCATCAGCTGCAGCCTGCCCCCAAACACCCAGTTGGCATGCTGGGAGCCCACCGCAGCATGCTCAAGCCTCCCACCCATGCACACTGTATGGCCGGTGGGAGTGCCCAGTCTCCGCCAGCTCCAGTTCCCCCCCAACAAACAAGTAGGTGGCAAGTTGGGACCCCACCCCAGCATGCCAAAAGTGTCTTTTTTTTTAATCCTGTGAAAGAAGAAAATGGTCCCTTGGTGAGTCCCTGCCGCCCCAGCCAACTCGTGCCCACCCTCTGTGCACCCACCTCCCCGCACCCCTCCTCACACCATACTTACCTCTGGAGCCCAGGTGCGATGATCTTCGGTGGACTGGGAACACGCCTGCACTGTTCAAAGCCGACCATGAACTGAGGAAATGCCAGTAAGCTGTAAAATTACATAAATAAGGTTTTTCCAACTTAGGTGGATATCTCTGCCATTTTTTTGACTTTTGACACCAAATTTTCAACATGCAGTTCTTGACACCCCTTTTTACGAATTCAGTCACTGTCATGGTGTTATTCAGTACCGAAAGATGATTTTACTGTCACTGCGCAGAATCACCTTTTGGGACCGAGTAATGAAACAACAGTGTCGGTGTTTTATGAGGTGGGCTCTCAAAATGCCTATGTTGCAAATTTGGTGAAAAAATTCCAAAAATTACTGTTTTATGAGCGTGCGTTGTGCAGTTTCCACGTGCACTCATAAGTTCGCGAATTTATAATATTTTCACTCCAGATTTTCAACATAGGCATATTTACATACCTCCTTATGAACAGTGCAGCTGTCAATTTTCACATCCTGGCCAAAATGTGTTTTCACACTTCTGGCGCAAAATAGCGTGGCAGCTGTGGGAAATCATGTTCAGTACACAGTAAGAAAATCACAGTGACACTGTTCATGAACAGACATCCTAAAATGCCTATGTTGAAAATTCAGTGCAAAAATTCAAAAAAATGACTGTTTTATGCGCGTGCATTGCGCAGTTTCCACAGGCACTCGTAACTTCGCAAATTCATCATATTTCCACTCCTGATTTTCAACATTTGCATTTTCCAAAACCTCCTTATGAACAGTACAGCTGTCATTTTTCACATCCTGGCCAAAATCTGTTTTCACACTTCTGTCTCAGAATAGCGCGGTCGCTGTGGGAAATTAGGGTTCAGTACACAGTAAGAAAATCATAGTGGCACTGTTCATGACCAGAGGTGGCAAAATTCCTATGTTGAAAATTTGGTGAAATAATTCCACTGAATGATTGTATTACAAGTACGGGTTGCATAGTTTCCACACAGGCTCGTACCCTTGAGCACAATCAGGGTGTTAGGGTTCCTAAGACAGACACTTAAGATGTACAGTATGAGAGTAAAATGTTACTCAGATGCAAGAGGAGTCTGTTGGGATATGGATGCTGAAGAGACATGGATACAACTGGGAGGGGGCCTGCATAAATGCCAAACACCAATGCAAATACCACCAAGCTAAGCCTGTGGCACTGACAAATGCTTGTTATAATAGTCTGACTGGGTCCCAGCATGGCTTTGTGCCACATGCTTGGCACAGTTCTATGATGTGATGACCTGGTCACAGGTGCAATCCAGCAGGATATAAACCCCAGTGGTATCCACTAACAGGTGAATTTGCAATTTCCATTGGATCTTTCTTCTGGGGGAGGAGGGGAATCTCTATGTGGCCTGTGCTAAGTTTTAAGCAAAGTGCCCTTGTGAGGCTGGATCAAAATCCACCTATTTTGCCCTGGCTCCAACAACAGCTATGAATAGGCCTCAAATGCCAAATTCCACTGGATGACATGTAATGTTTTTTCATAGAACTGTACAAATTGGGACTCCTTTTCCATGGACTACTGTCCCAGCAAACATAATTTCCTGAAGAAACCAGATGCTTTTTTTACACAAATTAAATTCTGAAAATGATGTATGTGGGGAAGGGCAGAAAAGTCTGCAGCATTCCACAAAGTCCTGCATTCCTCACCTTGCAGAATGTGAATTTGTTAATATCCTCCAAAATACTGTTGTTGGGCAAACACCAATAATAATGAGAGGCTTCAAGCTATTCCAAGCATAAGTAGGACCCTTGCAAAGTGAGATGTGGCATTTCCACTTGGTTATCATGTTTAAATAAGCTGGTGGTTAAACACTTTGGCATACAGTGTATAAAGAAAATTACATACAGTAAATAAAAAGCTTATAATACCTGGGTCCCATTTCTTACCATAGAAAAGTCCAGTTATTTTGCAATTATAACCAGCTGGTTATAGCAGCAGTCATGTGCCAGCTTTCCCTAACTGCCATGTGTACAGTACATGCAAGCTGCTGCAACATATGAAGCTAAAAAGCGAAAGTGCCAGCCAGCACTTTAAACTTCCGGCCCATATGGAGCTAAGCCTGCTCCTTGCAGGTGATGGGTGTGTGAGTGTGTGTATGTGTGTGTGTGCTAAAAATGGAGCTCAGCAATTGTATGAAACAAAGCATGGGGAGATGTTAAAATGTTATGCACATGCTAGGTGTGGGGTGCTTTTATAAACCACTCAAGCATCAGCTGTGTTAAAATTCTCATTATGCACACCTCCCCAAGCGTTATATATATATATATATATATATATATATATATATATATATATATATATATATATATATATATATACATATACACACACACATATATATATATATATTTATATATATACTGTTCTAAAGTTTATGCACTTGCAGTATTTAATCAAAATATAATGGTAATCAGAGGTACCAAATAAATTTCAAATTTTACCTTTCTTTCTTTTCCTTCATTTTATCTCCTGTATTTGAGGGCCACAGGGAGTGTTAACTTCCTTGCTCATCAAATCCTGGCATCACCCACATCCTGTTGTGGTATATTGCTTAAACAATTGGAACAAAAAGACTAACCGTGGTATTACACATAGGAGCAAACGATGTAAGGCGGAGGACTGAAAAGTTTATATGAAAGGATTTTGAAGAGGTGGGAGAAATCCTTGAGGCCTAAGAGTGCACTGTTGTGTCAGAGATACTACCAATCCTGTGGGGGTGGGAGAGAGCCATGGTAAGTGCAGTGAAATAGTTAAATGGCTGGATTAGAAGGTGATATGTTCAAGAAGGTTTTAGTTCGCTACAGAACTGAGGCAGATTTGAAAAAGATATGTCATATGGAGATGGTTTGCACCTGAACAGAATGGGGCAGGGGTAGTGGAGGGACAGGATTAATTTAAACATCAAGAACCATTTAAACTGACACAAAAGGAGGAGAAGGGAGGAGTTTCAAGTCAGCCAAAACAAAGCAAAAATATAAGCAAAGGTAAAAGTAAGTGAAGAACAAAGAACAAATGGAAATGCTTACTATTAAATGCCGGGAGTATAGGAAAAAATCAAGACAAATTAGAAGACGTCCTAATCAAGGAGGACATACAGCTGTGTGCAATCACAGAAACATGGTAGAATGGGGAAGGTACTTTTTTATCCTCTTTAGAAAGGATAGGGAAAGTGGGAATGGAGGAGGGATATTTGGGATATTATTGAGGTTGTTGAATTAATGAAGGAGCAGTGTTTAAATTTGGAACAGCTCAGGATTAAAGTGATACCAAAGGGTGGGAAAAATGTTTAGAGAGGTACCGTCTATAGCATACCGTCACAAGAAAAGGAGCTGAAGAGGCAGCTGACAGACACTATGAAAGACTTAATTTTTTTTTGTAAACATATTTTATTGAGGTACTACACAAAAATCCAGACATAAAACAAATACATATCAGGATTACCAAAGTATGACATCATGCTATAAATGTACATCTACAGTAGGTCCATACAGTAGTGCACGACAAGTTGAGAACAGGATTTCACTCCAAACAGCAGACTGTCAAATTACTATTCAGTCCTGATCCAATGGGGATGTTGTGACAATGAATATAATCTTATTGCATCTGCCAGCTTCAGTAGGAAGTATGACCTGGATACCAAGCACTTACAGAAGAGCTGCTAGTGGTACCTGACCAAACTACATTGCAATTTCATTATTGCTGATGGTGCGAAGCATAGGATCCCACTCCAGGTTAGATGGTATAATACATTCTGCCCAGTGGCTTTAAGGTGGAAACTTTCAAGTTTCATGCACAGTAGCAGATTGTTAAGCCAATGAGCTATAGTGGGAGGAGAAGAGCTAATCCAGTGCTGGGCTATAGTCTTCTGTGCATTAACCAGGGCGATACCCCAGAGCCTATGTCAAGCTCCCACCCCACACCCTGGGCACAGGTCATATCCCATCCATCCCTAGTGTGAATTCCATGAGCTCCCAAGGGAGGTTACATTGTAAGAGTTTCCCCCCATATACTGATGCACCTGATTCCAGAAGGTGGCAACCTTGTGACAGATGAGCACCATATGTACAAAATGCCATTCTTCTGTGTGATATTTTGGGCATATTGGGTCATATGTATGTAACCCTCATGTTACCCAGGGTTACTAGAATCCCAGTAAGACCTAATGGTAGGCAGGGAAGGCAGCTTGTGAAACTCCAGTTAAATGGATTTCACACAGTCTCACTTTGTTCTCAGTCTCAGCTGAGACTGAGGGATGACATCACCATAGAACTATCGCAACTGCATGAGCCACATTGGAATCCGCAGATGGGAGTTAGGTTAGAATGTTGGGAGTTTTTGAACAGTGAGCTGAAGAGTTGTGTATGAGCAGTCTTGGAGAGAGGAGCACAGCAGTCTGTGCACAGGCTCTTGGAGCCTAAGCTCTGATATAGAGCTACTTCTAGGGAAAGGTGTGTGTTTCCACCAAAAGTGGAACTCAGTAAGTTGTTCTTGAAGTGGTGGAGACCGCTGATACTGGTCTCTGTACCCCATCCCTGAGGGGATGGGGGTAGAAGGTTTGCATGTTATTCCAGGGGCAATCTCCTGGTTTCAGCTAGGGAAGAAGCTGCCTTATTTTCTAAGTTGTGTTGTGGCACCAGAAGCTGTCAAGATTCGCCTGGGGGGCATTTGCAACCAAAGAGTGAATTCTGCTCTTGTCAAAGTGCCTATGTTTCACCTGAACTGTGTTAAAGTGGGGATTGGACTGCTGAATTAGTGGGAGGCCTAGAGGAATAGGCTTAGCCAAAGTAAAAGTATGTTCAAGTCCAGCACAAGAGGAAAGCCAAGACATGTAGAGGAAATGTGCTATACATTTACCCGTTAATCTACATTGCCAAGCTTTTCAGGAAGAGATGTTTAAGTATGTTTGAGATTAGTACAAGGGGAAAGTCAAGACATGTAGAGGAAATGTGCTATACGTTTACCCTTTAATCTACATTGCCAAGCTTTCAAAAAGAGTTGTTTAATGTCCAGAGAAATGGCCGGGTATGGATTGTGGTAGCTGGAGGTGGGAGACCCCCCATCTTTAGTAACCAGGTTCACTTCTTCGGATTTGCTCTGTGGCCCTTTTACTTTGCCTCAGGCACTTGGCCAGTGCTGAGGGAAGTACCCAGATGTGGGATTGAAAGGAAATTTCCCTTAAGGAGTCGAAGGCTCTAAAGTGGTTTGGGGAGCCACCAACGGAAAATGTGTCCACTGCCATATGGACAGAGATTGAGTGGCTGGCAGGGGAGCTGGGCCAGAAAAAATCCAAATAGTGTACAAGTCAGGCTGTATACTCAAATCAGCATACAAGTCTGGGCTGTGTGCCTGGTGGGTTCAGATCCTGAGGGCTGAAGTGCTGAAGAAGTGTTCTGTTATCTCTTATCTGCATTACCAGGAATGTAGCCCCATGGGGGTCCGTGTATGCTTTGTTTGTTCAGTTTGGATGTGAATAAAAGCCACACTTTAGAATCCCATTCCTGGTATTGGACATTACAGCTATTGCTTCCTGTGTTCAGATTTACTTGGGTGCCCCTGTGTGAAGTAGCCAAACCTAGGCCCCTTGTGCCGAGTAACCTAGTCCTCCCTGAACCCAGTCCCCACCATGTACTGCTGTCAGCTTCAACAGCATGCCACCTGTCATTTGCAAAAAGGCAGGGGTCTGGGGGCTTACAAAATGGAGGCACCACTGAGATTTTAAATTAGGGAGGAAAGGTGCTCGGGCAAGGGGCTAGCGTTTTGGTTGTCTGGCAGTGGGTAGCCCAAAAAGCTGAAGCAAGTTTAACTAGTGTGTCGCTGTGTGCTGTGGTTCATATGCTGCTGTTAAAATGCCAACTCTTTACCAAGGAGCAGTAAAGCTGAAAGAGTATGCCCTTGTCCTGCATCAAATATTTACAGCGTTTTTGCTTGCTTTCTAAAAAACTGTGTGTGATAAAGAAAAGTGTGGAAGACTAGGGGTAGCAACAGAAAAATTGTGCCCTGGACGTTGGAAATGCTTTCTAGTAAACTGTGTGAAAAAAAAAGTGTGGAAGACTAGGGTAGCAACAGGAAAATTGTGCCCTGGACGTTGGAAATGCTTTTTAGTAAACTGAGAGACTTGTTCTGTTAATGGCCATGCTAAATGGTTGAAATGGGCTCCCACCGTGGAGTCAGTTCGAAGAAAAAAAAAGTGTTTTGCAGTTTAAATTTTCCTGCTCGACGATCGCTGTGAAGAGAAGAGCACTCGTGAGGGAAAAGAGGCTCATTTGCATGGCGTCGTGTGATTGGTGAGGCTGCAATCTGTCCCGTCCCCGCAGCCAGCTTTACAGTGACTGCCCAGCATTCGAGATGGAGTGTGAGTGGAGTGCATGTACTGGCTTAGTGGAGGAGATTAAAAAGCGCTGTAAAAGTACTAAAAATAGACTTTTCTGTTTAAAATCGGGCTCAACCCGCATCTCGAGCGACTGGATTGTGAGTGTGGTGATCGGAGAGATGATCAGCAGGACTGCCAACCCGCTTCCTTTCTGAGGCCTCCAAGACTGGCTGCAGGCTGTTTTTTCATCGCAGCAAACAGCTACTGATAACAATGAGTACCAACAGTAATGATTGCTCAAACAGTGATTTTTTGCCAAAAGCCAGCTGAATATGTGTGCAGCAGTGTAGTCGCTTTGCAAATAAAGACTGTGTCAAGTTTTACCAGCTAAAGCAAGTCTGTTAAGCCATTGACTGTGAGCATAGTTATGGGTTCAGCGTCAGAATAAAGTTTCAAAGCCAAGAGAGAGACTGTGAGTTGTTGCAAAATATGCAGCGCTAGTTACAGGCAATCCTGTGCTTGAAATCCTGAGGCTTTAAGGGACTGTGAGCTAAAGAAATGTTTTCAGCAAGTGCAAAAGTCTGTGGCAAATCATATAAATGTGTTAGAAAAAAGAACAGTGAAAGTTTGTGCAGTTTTGAGCAAAGTTATCTGCAGTGTGTATAAATCGGATGCGCAGTGGCTTGACCCAATTTCTGAATGTTGATGCGCAGGAGTGCTGCTGCCGCCATTACAGGGTGGGGTAGTAAAGTAAACACAGCAGCAGAGGAGCCATTTTAAAAGTAAAAGAAAGTGTTCGGTGAAGTGGGACTTTCAGTAACAGTGAGCATTTGTTTGTTTTCCCTGCAGTCATGGCCTCAGGACCAGCTCGCTACCCGGATTATGCCGGGGCTGCAGTAGCAGCAGAAGTAAATAAGTTAAGGGACATTGAAAGGTGTTGCTATGGAGGACAACTGCCTTCTCATGTGGCGATTCCTGGATAGCCAGTGCAAGTGTGTCTAATATGCTTAAATGCTGGAAGGGACGTCTTCATGGTACCTCACTGTTCTGGGTGCCTAGAGAAATACAGCTTGTATAAAGCACCCAAGATTTGTTTGGCTCCCACATGGACAAAAGTTCAGGAATCTGTAGTTGGCAGCACACAGCACCAGGCGGAGCCTGTTGAAGAAGGCCCCTCGGGGGAGTGTGGCACAAAGCTAGAGAGTGCAGATTTGCAAACAGAACAGTATGCTGATGTTTCGGATGCTGGATCACAGTAGGATAATTCAGATAGAGCATCAGTAGACCCCTGGGGGGGGCCTAGCCCTAGTTTCATAGGAGAAGATGAGATGAGGGAGGCCTTTGAATGGGAGGTGTCGACCTCTGCACCTAGTGATGAATGGATAGTCTCAGGAGTGAGGATGACTGCTCACTCCTGGGCACAGATTCTCAGTGAGGAAGAAGAAGAGGGGGAATCTATGTGGCTTTGTGAAAAAGGAACAGGTACACAGCCTCAAGCTCTTGCCTCAGAAGAATGCATGGAAGAGAGTGGTGATGCCACTGCCCTGGCTGTGCAAGAAGAAGAAGTCAGGGATCCGTTTTTCATCTCGTTGAGAATGCATAGCTGGCAGAACCAGGAATGGCCGCCCCCAAGCCAGGCCAGCGGTCTCAGGTTGGCCAAAGCTAGTAAAGAGGAGAGACTGGTTCGTAGGAAAGCAAATGAAATCTATGGGATGTCCTTTCCTACTTTTCCTCGGAGAGTCTGGGAGGAGATTGAGAACAGCAGGAAATCCAGATCTGAGCCGAAGCAATGAAATGTGTGCATTCTGATGCAAACAAGCATGTCAGGAACAGACTGTTTCATGAAAAATGCACCCAGTGGAAAAGAGGCAGGACACTGTTTATGGACACTGTTCAAATAGTGGATGGAGAGGGACAGAAAACCTTTCACAGTGTGAATTATGTGCGTCCAGATGGGGTAATAATTCAAGCTCCTGATCCCCTGTACTATTGGCCTCAATGCAAAGACCTCCCTGTAAATGTGCCCATGCCTACCAGATGGAAAGCAGAGCGGTGGTAGTCAACACTGCCACACCAGCCATTGCAGTGCCCTTGCTGTTCCGCCAGTATGGACATCCAGAACTCAGGTGCCTCACATTCTTCAGTTCTATAGTGTACTGGCCTTCCAGAATCCATTGACTGGCCCACCAGATGACTTCAGATCCAGAGAGAACACCAGCCCAGCTGTATCCTGATCCATCGCCTAGTAATCTGATGACGTCAGACCAGCTGCTTTCCTTTTTGTTCCTGTTCTAAGGTTCCATCTCCAGAGATGACATCAGCCCAGCAGTTTCCAGATGTGCCCTCCTGTAGTTCCCGTAAGATGTCCGCCCAGCTGTATCGGAAGAATGCTGCCAGGGAGAGTCTTCGGCTGAGGAGCAGGTCGGTGTGTATTATTCCTTCTACAAGGGGCTGGTAAGTCCAAACTTTTCTATCCCTATGACATTGCAGTACACACCCTACACTAGCAGACTCCAGAATGTGTGAACTGTCCTCAAAGACTCTCCCCTTCGGGACTTTGGCCTGCTAGAATTGTGCTTCACCGGGATCCGGCCCAGAAGAGACTCTTTAATGGACTAGCCTTCGGGCACTGTGGTCACTAGATGGGACTTTTAGGGCACTCCATCCCCCAAATGTGTATTGTAAATAATGGCATTGTTTTCCTACTGTTTTCTAGTGTATATACTGTTTTTCTACCTTTTCTAAAAAAAAAAAAAATATATTTTTGGGATTTTCCAGTGTTTTGATGGTAGGAGTTTAGAAAGACTGTGTATGCAGATTAGGAGTGTGTGTTGTCTTTCTTTTTCTTGCAGGTGTTCCTGAAGAAGATAGAAGAGAAGACAAGAAGAGGAGGAGGGACTCAACGGAGTTCCTAAATAGTACTTTAGTTGTAGTATTTAAAGTACTCTTGTTGTTATTGCTGTTGTTACTGTAGTAACCCTTTCCTTCCACAAGTGTGGTTGTGGGGGTATGAGAGAGTAAAGTAATAGATGGTATTAGTTCCTGGTGTGGGGTTGCATGGTGCCCAAGGTCGGGGAGGTCCCCAGTTTGTTTTTATTTTGGAGTATTAAGTTAGAGGCAGACAGATTTTCCCTAGAGGGCTGGGGGGGGGGAATAGACAGGCTGTGGTCCTGAATGGCCATAAGGACTGCAGTGCTGAGCTATTAGGGCTATGCTCTGGACAATTCTACCAGAGCCACTAGGCACCCATAGTTAGTGAGTAGAGTAGAGGCTGATATGTCAGCCAAAGGCCTCTAGGCCCTTAGTGTTGCCTGCCTGTGCTCGCACATGGTAGGAGGGGGCCTGATCACCCCCCCTCCTCAGGTAGCACATAGGTTGGGATGGCCTAAGCCGGGTAAGTAATGACTTCAGACAGTCATTTTCCTGGCCCAGAGCGAGTGTAACCCCCCTGTTACCCAGGGTTACTAGAATCCCAGTAAGACCTAGTGGTAGGCAGGGAAGGCAGCTTGTGAAACTCCAGTTAAACAGATTTCACACTGTCTCACTCTGTTCTCAGTCTCAGCTGAGACTGAGGGATGACATCACCATAGAACTATCGCAGCTGCATGAGCCACATTGGAATCTGCAGATGGGAGCTAGGTTAGAATATTGGGAGTTATTGAACAGTGAGCTGAAGAGTTGTGTGTGAGCAGTCTTGGAGAGAGGAGCACAGCAGTTTGTGCACAGGCTTTTGCAGCCTAAGCTCTGATATAGAGCTACTTCTAGGGAAAGGTGTGTGTTTCCGCCAAAAGAGGAACACAGTAAGCTGTTCTTGAAGTGGTGGAGACTGCTGATACTGGTCTCTGTGCCCCATCACTGAGGGGGTGGGGGTGGAAGGTTTGCCTGTTATTCCAAGGGCAACCTCCTGGTTCTGGCTAGGGAAGAAGCTGCCTTATTTTCTAAGCTGTGTTGTGGCACTAGAAGCTGTCAAGATTCACCTGGGGGGCATTTGCAACCAAAGGGTGAAGTCTGCTCTTGTCAAAGAGCCTATGTTTCACCTGAACTGTGTTAAAGTGGGGATTGGACTGCTGAATTAGTGGGAGGCCTAGAGGAATAGGCTTAGCCAAAGTAAAAGTATGTTCAAGTCCAGCACAAGGGGAAAGCCAAGACATGTAGAGGAAATGTGCTATACATTTACCCTTTAATCAACATTGCCAAGCTTTTCAGGAAGAGATGTTTAAGAATGTTTGAGTTTAGTACAAGGGGAAAGTCAAGACATGTAGAGGAAATGTGCTATATGTTTACCCTTTAATCTACATTGCCAAGCTTTCAAAAAGAGTTGTTTAATGTCCAGAGAAATGGCCGGGCATGGATTGTGGAAGCTGGAGGTGGGAGACCTCCCATCTTTAGTAACCAGGTTCACCTCTACGGATTTGCTCTGTGGCCCTTTTACTTTGCCTCAGGCACTTGGCTAGTGCTGAGGGAAGTACCCAGATGTGGGATTGAAAGGAAATTTCCCTTAAGGAATCGAAGGCTCTAAGGTGGTTTGGGAGCTACCAACGGAAAATGTATCCACTGCCATATGGACAGAGATTGAATGGCTGGCAGGGGAGCCGGGCCAGAAAAACCCAAATAGTGCACAAGTGGGGCTGTGTACTCAAAGCAGCGTGCAAGTCTGGGCTGTGTGCCTGGTGGGTTCAGAGCCTGAGGGCTGAAGTGCTGAAGAAGTGTTCTGTTATCTCATATCTGCATTACCAGGAATGTAGCCCCATGGGGGTCCGTCTATGCTTTGTTTGTTCAGTTTGGATATGAATAAAAGCCACACTTTAGAATCCCATTCCTGGTATTGGACATTACAGTTATTGCTTCCTGTGTTCGGATTTACTTGGGTGCCCCTGTGCGGAGTAGCCAAACCTAGGCCCCTTGTGCCGAGTAACCTAGTCCTCCCTGAACCCAGTCCCCACCAGGTACTGCTGTCAGCTGCAACAGCATACCACCTGTCGTTTGCAAAAAGGCAGGGGTCCAGGGGCTTACATGTAGATTTAAACTGGTGAAGTCTTTGCATCATGTGATAGGTTCTGTACAAGAAACTGAGGTGTATCCTTCTTAACTTATTTGAAGAAAATCAGATATGGACATGTGTTATAGCAGCTTGCCATTCTCCTTCCCCCAAAACGAGGCCCGAATCTTCGCTCTATTGTTCTTGCTCCCTTACCCTTGGGTGGGGAATAGCACCAACAAGGAGTTTATAAATAGAGGTTGTTTGGTTCTTAGTTGTGGTTGAAAGAGAATTTCTTCAATGGGAGAAGCTATGAACATGGTGTTAGAAAGATAGTGCGTAACTCTTAAGTACACAAAAAAGTTACTTGCCTGTGGTGAGAATTCCTGCCTAACAGAGCTGAAAGACTTCAGGACACCACCCTCATAATCAATCAATCAATCAATCAATCAATCAATCAAATCTTTATTTATCCAGGCGAACACCATTGAGCATAGCTCATTTACAAGATGGACCTGGTAAAGACCTGAAACTCTACTTAGACCCTTCTTTCTCCATCTAAGTAAGGACTGCTGTAGTGCCACATTGTAGCTCTGCACCCTTCTTATCGTCATCAGCAGTCCCACCCTCAGAGACACTCATGTTTTTTTTTGTATTAATCTATGGGCACCTACCTAAATTCTAGCAAGTTGACGAGTATAAAGAGTACCCCTATGAGGGGTAAAAAGGTCATTTAGTGCTAGCTGCAAAAGTCCATGGAGTAGACCATCATTATACTGTATGTCTCACCCTCCAAGGTCATCCAGTCGGGGGGTTGCCCCTAGCTCCCTCTGCCAGGTGAGCCAGCTGTGCCGCCATATAGTGATACTTCATATTCAACAATGCTAGCCCATCTTTGTTCAATCGAAGTTGAAGGACAGACCAGGGTATGCACACCGACTTCCCACCCCACATAAACCTTTGTAAAATACTGTTGAGAGATTTGAAAAAAAAATCCAGAACCCTAATAGGCAAGTTTTAAAATAAATGAAAACATTTGGGTAGTTTGTTCATTTTAATAGTATTATTTTGGCTGATTAAACTAAGGGATGGAACTTTCTACCTCTCACAGTCTGTTTAAGTGAGGTCAGCAGCCTGGTATAATTGTCATGGAACATCCTCAGCCCAATATTATTGACATGAACTCCCAAGTATTTAGGGAGCTAACCACCCTCATATTCAAAAAGGATATTGACCAAAGTCTGATGGGACCCCTTCTCCGCAGGTAAAATCTCACTCTTTGTCCAGTAAATTTTATGACTAGATATTATATTATAGTCAGTCAAGATTTGATGTACTCTTGGAATACCCTCGGCAGGTTTATCCAAGAAGATCAATAAAACTTTAACAAACAGCAAGATTTTGTAATGGTGGCCATTAGTTTGAAATATGAGGTTCACGGGATCTTCCCTTATAACTGCCACTAAAGGTTCCAGAGAGAATATGTAAAGAAGTGAGGATGGTGGCATCCCTGACGGGTAACATGAGTTAACCAGAAAGGTCGAGACACCCTCCTGTTTACCAAAACTTGAGCCATAGGCTGCTGATATGGTGTGGCTATTCAGTTCAGCATATTGTTTCCAAAGTCAAATTTATTTAAACATTGAAAACATGTAGACCTACTCCACGTGGTCAAAAGTCTTTTTGGCATCCAGGTCAAGGACAGCCACCTTCCTGCCTGCCCCCTGAGCGGCCAATCTCAAAAGGATAATTAAGGTTTTGCATACATTATGTTTACCTTGACACTCCTGGATAAATCCAACCGATTTGAGTGTATTATGCTGTGTAGAATGCTGTCCAATCTGCCTGCCAATATCTGGGCTACAATTTTATAGTCAGTTGCAAGCAGCAAGATTGGTCTGTATAACCCACACATTGTTAAATCTTACCAGGTTTTGGGAGGACTGTGATGGTAACAGATATCATGGAGGTGGAATCACACCAGTTTGCAGGCTCTCTGCAATCCTATCACCAAGTGGCTCCCATAATTCGTCAGCTAAAACCTTATGGCAGTCAATTGTGAACCCATCTGGCCCCGGGACCTTCCCAATTTTAAATGTTTTATGGCTTGCCTGATCTCCTCCCAACTAAAGTCCTTATTGAAGTTATCTCTGACATCAGAGTCTATAGCTAGTGGAGATGCCTGTGATAGAAAGGTCTGAATTTCTACTTCTGACACCTGTAATTCCGAGGTGTATAGATCTTGGAAGAACCCCCAAAAGCACTTTCCTATATCCTGATCAGTATGCTTAAGCTCTGCATTTGTATCCTGGATGCTGACAACATTTTTGATACTGTCTCCATGCCTGAGTTGCCATGCCAGCCACTTACCACTGGAATCTCCTTCAAAATAAAAGCTGGCTTGATTTAGCAATATATCACACTCTATTTTAGAACTGGATAACTGGTTGAATTCCCATTTTAATTTTTGCAGCCTGTGGTACCCCGTGGGTGTAGGATCGGCCATGTGCTGTTTTTCAGCCGGAGTAATTTGCCGCTCCAGGTCTACGAGAATTTGACTTTCAGTTTTCCTTTCATGACTAGCATACGAAATGCTACCTCCATTTAGAACAGCCTTAAGAGCTTCCTATCTGGTGGAAGCAGATGTGTCTCCCCTTGGGTTACTATGAAGAAACTGCCCTATCTGTCCTCAAATGAACATAATGAATTCAGTTTTTTGTAATAATACAGGGTCTAATTTCCAAGCCCTGCTAGTGACAGGTATTTCCCCATTTATTTAAGTCAAGCAGAACCGGTGTATGATAAGTGATGGCTATGGGACCATGCTGAGCTGATTGTATGGAGGACACTAGAGATGGACAGATTGATATAGCCTTTAGTCTGACATAATTGGACACTGAATGGGAGTAGCATACATATTCCCTACCTACTTGGAATGCAAACTGTCAAGAACCAGCCAGGCTGCAGCCTGCTATAATATCCATAAGTGCTTTTGTGTTTCTGGACACAGGTGACACCACCCTGGGTGACCAATCAAGAACAGTATCTTGCACACAATTACAGTCCCCACACAAGAACGAGGGTCCCACAAAATTTGCCATTTTTACCTTTAGTCTTTGAACGAATTCTTGGCATTCTATATTGGGGCCATATACAGAGCCAATTGCCCCTCTATGCTCTGAATTGAGTAAAACCTCTACCAGAACAAACCTCCCACCCGGGTCTGTGTAGACCTTGGTGACCATCCCAGGGAATCTTGGCTGGAACCAAATGACTGTGCCTCGAGTCTTCGAGGAGAAGTAAGCCCAATACCACTTGCCCCCCCTTCCCAATTCTTACACATATGTGCACCTTACTTTCCAATCATATGGGTTTCCTGAAGGCATACAACATCTATCTTCATAGCCTTAATTTCGGTCAGTACCCTCTTATATTTATTGTGAGACTTTAGCCCATTTATATTCCGGGACCTCATTTTTAAAGTGGCTTCAGCCATTGCTAAAGAAGTGGAATTCAAATCCCCATACTATTGTTAGAATACAGGGCACATCCTGCAGAGTAACCCTCATAGTACCATTTTTACGCTTGATGCACTTGCACACCAAACATTTTGGGACAATATGACATTTGAGAGGTGTGTCACTGCCAAGCCAATTACAGCTGAAACTGCAATGGATTTGGTAGTGTACACCAATGACCAGGCACTCTGGTCATGACAACAGTTCAGTTTTGCTAACATGGTGCGTGCTGGACTTGAAAGTAATGAACCGCTGCAATGAGAGCGCTTCATTTCTTTCTGTAGCCCGAACTCCAGGCATGCGCATTACAGTAAACAGTAATGTGCATGGCCATAGTTACAATTCTAACTTTCTCCTGCTGCCATTGCCACACAGTTCCCCTTCTTCAGTCCTTTGACCACCCCCCGGCCTGCTTCAAGATAAGCCACGGTGCAGCTTTTCGAATTGACTGCTCTTTCTGCCATGGCCACATACTCTCCAGTCTTCAGTCCTCTGACACCCCCCACCCAGTCAACATACCCCCAGGGTGCTAGCCACTGGTGGGAAGTAGCCACTCTAACGTCACAGCTGTGGCAGAGACTGAGGTTTCTCACCCTCCAGTGCAGGGGTAAGACAATAAAGCAAGAGAGCCTATTTCTTTAAATTAGTTGCTGCAGTCTGACCAGAATAATAAGAGCGGATGGAACAAGGGAGTGAGCTGCCCATTAGTGAGAGTGGGGAGGAGGAGGAGGAGGTGGTGTGTCTGCTGCTCAGCTGGTGTGTCTATAGAGATGGATCAGACCCTCAACAATTTCTTGTGTTACCTCCCCAGTCCCCCAGATGTACTCTTCCACTGCACTGCACTGCATTAGGTGAATTGGTGAAGGTTCCGGACTAGGTTGGTGGATTCGGCTTGTGTTCCTGCTGTTGGCCTGAGGACTGCATTCGCAGCACATTCCGGGGAGCAGTGGGTGATGACAGGCCCAGCTTGTATGACCCATCTGGCAGCCCTACCAATTCAGCTGTGTGGTGCAGATGGGGTAACCAGGTCTGGACAGCCTGGCTTGGCATGGGTCTTTTGTCAGGACCCCCTGTGTCACAGAAGAGTGGTAGGAGAGAAGTACGTAGCAGCCAGAGAGAAGCAGTGCCCACTGAAAGAGAAAGAGCATGTGTGATGCCCTGCTTCTGTTTGTCATTGCTGTTCTTGCCCTACAGTTATTAATCCCCTTAGCAGTACTGTACGTGGAGCCCTCTGTGTCCCGAGGCTAGGCTTCCCCCACAGGGAAATGCAGATGACGCCATCAACATTGGATGACCGGCTGCTCTGCTGCCATCATGTTAGTCTGGGGTCCCGGCTTCACTTTCTCTTTCGGGGGGGGTGGCATGTCCAGGCCGGGAGATGGCTGGGTAGGGGAGATACACTGTGAGGTACCTGGGGGGCCCCGCTGCTGCAACCCAATCCTGCTTGCAGGAAATGCACGGATTCCATGCAGGACACAGCACTAGCACAGCGCTTGTTGAATTCGCATCCTTCCTACACTCCTCCATGGACACTGGCTCCCTAGCCGGGGCCGTGTTCCTTGACCTATCAAAGGCCTTTGACATGGTCTCACACCCCCTCCTGCTGGATGCCCTCTGTCTCTCTGGCTTTGCCACTGGACCACTTGCCTGGTGCTCCAGCTACCTATCCGCACGCTCCCAATGTGTCAATATTGGTGGGACACTTTCCAATCCACGTCCTATCCTCTCTGGGGTTCCACAGGGCTCCATCCTGGGACCCCTACTCTTCTTGCTATATCTTAACACCCTGCCCAGTGCATGCACTGGGAAAATTCTGCTGTATGCAGATGACGCCGTCATCTTCACCACCGACAGTAACCCCACCTCCCTCCAGGTTTCCCTGCAACGTTCCTATAGTGACACTGAAACCTGGTTTAAAGAGCATAGACTGGTCTTAAATCTTAAAAAATCTAAAACCATGCTCTTTGCCCACCCGCAAAACAAAGCTTACAACTCCCCTCTCCGTATCCTCTCCTACTCCAAACAGCAACTAGAGCAAGTCCACTCCTATAAGTACCTAGGGGTCTCCTTTGACTCAGTCCTCACCTACCACACCCACATCGAAGCACTTGCCTCTGCTACCAATATACGGCTTGGTCAGTAGCGGCTCTAGCCACAAATGGTTACCAGGGCACAGCTGGGGCGCAACCGATGGCAGCCAGGGCACTGATATATTATTACTATGGGGGAGGTTCTGCACCATATGGGGCACCAACTGGGGCACAGCATTTTTACGGGGCACGATGCCTATGGCGAGCCTAGTGTAGAGACACGCACTGGGCTTGTATCTTGTACCGCTACAAAAACTGTCTTCCCCCCGATGCCCTCCGGCTTGCAGTTACATCCTCTATATTATCCCCTAGTTGACTATGGGCTACCTGTCTACGGTGCTGCAAACATGACTGCCTTAAACAAAATCCGCCTCATCCTAAATAAGTCCTGCAGGCTACTCACAGGGGCCCCTAGGCTCACACATACGTGCCAGCTTTATGACATGGCAACAGTGCTAAACCTTGATGAACGGCTGCAATACCAAACTTGCCTTATAGCTAAAAAGACCCTGCTAGGATTCTCCACCCAGGCTGACATCCTCCCTCCTCCTAGCCCAACCTCTAGTCAGCACTCGGACCTCCTGCAAGACCACCTTCCTGGTTCCTCGATCTAGGACCTCACATGGACAGAGGTCCTTCCTCCACAGAGCCCCTTCCTGGTACAACACACTCCCTCTCTCCATCTCAGAAATCCCCACTATCTCCAAATTCAAAACTGCTCTCAAAAGCGAGCTATTCAACAAGCTCTGCTGCACCTGTGCATAACGGGTATTCATACATCCTTTGCCCTGACAATGCCGACTGGGCTGCACCCTCTCCGTAGCGCCTTATTCCTACCACCTACATTACTGCCATATCCTACTGCCTACCTTCTCTCAACTGTCAAGAACATACCATGTATGATAGAGTCTTAATATACTACTTGCTAAATTGTCCTACTAGTATGCACTACTGTTACCAAATCAAACTACCTACTGTGTTGTCCTTGTCACATGTTTTGCTAACTTTGTAACTAATACCATGTAACTTGATCAACTGTTTCGTTTTTGCAGATGTCATACATTTATGCAGCTAAACCCTGTAACCAACCCTTTTGTCTACAATACCTGAATCTGCACCTTATAATACTATCAATGTAACCTGTACCCTGGATCCATGTATGCCTGCATCTTTCTGCACTTGTTCTCTTATATTATGTATTTTTACTTGTACTATCTTCTCTTCTCCTCATGAGGTACCTTTGGAAATGAGCCTCTGGCTCAAAGGTTGCAAACTGATTGCAATATAAAATAAAATAAATAAATAAATGGGCAGCAAGTTGGTTACATCAATTGAGGAAGGCCCTGGCTTCTCCCCATTATTAAATCGGATTGTTTCTGGGATGGTAGGAATTTGGCTGGATGAGGTTGAATGCCACCAGCCATGCTGTCAAGTGTGATGGGAGCCGAGGGTCCTTCCTCAGCAAATGGATATGTTTTGCTGTGTGTGTCTGGCTAAATTAACAGATCAGGGTCCCAATTACTCAAAACACACACTTGTGCTAGCATCACTTTTTTATGTTGTCTTGCACATGCACAAGCAACATTTTGTGACAGCTTGGTGGAGTAGCAGGTTTTGGAGGTGCGGTCGTGTTGTGGCCAATGGCACCACTGCTTTTTTGGGCTGGGCTTTGTGTCACAAATAAATGAGCACACTGTCTATGACAGCTGCTCAGAAGTGTACCACCAACTATGAAAGAATCTCACCACTGCAATGAGGGAGTGACCCGTCATTGCAGGGCGTGCCTTTCCTGGTGTAACATTTCAATAAACATGGTGGCGGCTGTCGCCATCCACCTCTCACAGTCTCACCTGAAAACCAGCATTGGGGATGTCCAATTCCCTGTTGGCATGCCACCTCCTCAGTTCATCTGCTGATGGGGGACCCAATCCTCATCGTATAATGTCCACCTATTTTAATTTGACTGCTGAGGCGGGTGCCCAATCCCCTCGGCATCATGCTCCCTCCCTCTGAAACACAGACACATTTTCTGTGCCAACGGGGCACCTAATCCCCGTCAGCTTCAGTCCCCCTCCCAACTAAACAGTGGCACACTGGGAACCCACCCCAGTGTGCCAAGACAAACCTGTAAAAAAAACCTGCCCGCAATGTTTTTTTGTTTGTTTTTAACCTGTAAAGAAAAATGGTCGCTCGTTGTCTCCTGTGCCCCTACCCCCACCCTCACCCACCCTCTGTACCCCACCTCTCTATACCCCCACCCCATACTTACCTTCTGGAGCCTGGCACAATGATCTTTGGTGGAGGCTGGAACACGTCTGCACTCTTCAAAGCTGACCGCGAACTGAAGAAATGTCGGTAAGGTGTATAATGGCATCAATGGGGGAGGGTCAACTTAGATGGATATTGCGTCCATTTTTGTGACTTTTGGCTCTAAAGTTTCAACATTGGGTTCTTGGGACCCCACCTCATGAATTCAGTTACTGTCATGTTGTTATTCGGTCCCAAAAGGTGATTTTGCGGTCACTGCGTACAATCACCTTTTGGGACTGATTAACAAAATGACAATGTTACTGTTCATGAGGTGGGCTCGCAAAAAGCATACGTTGCAAATTTGGTAAACAAATTCCAAAAAATGACTATGTTACGAGCATTCATTGTGCAATTTCCATGCACGCTCGTAACATTGAGAATTTTTAATATTTCACTCCAGATCTTCAACATTGCCATTTTTGCACACCTCTGTATGAAGAGTACAGCTTTCCTTTTTCACATCCTGCCCTAAATGTGTTTTTGCACTTCTGGCGCACAATGATGCGGTCACTGTGGGAAATCAACATTCGGGACAGATTAAGAAAATCATAGTGACACTTTTCATGGGCAGGTTCCCAAAATGCCTACTGTATGTTGAAATTTTGGTGAAAGAATTCCACGAGCATGCATTGCACAGTTTCCATGCACACTCGTAACTTCAAGAATTTTTTATATTTTCACTCCAGATTTTCAACATTGCACATCTGCTACAGAGTGGTGAGGTCACTGTGGGAAATCAATGCTCAGGACAGATTAACAAAATCACAGTGCCACTGTTCATGAGCAGAGGTCCCAAATGCTTTCATGAGGTGGGGTCACAAAAAGGCCATGTTGAACATTTGGAGTGCAAATACCAACAAACACCCTGGGTGTTAGGGTTTCTAACCATAACGTCCCACCCTGTAGAGACTGACAGGTGTCAGGGGTGTGCCTTTGGATTGTTGTCTGTAATGCCCATGCCAGTTCACCCCCCCCCACCCTGCAGCCAGTGACAGGCATCAAGATGTGCCTTGGACTCTTCGACCCCAAAGTTCATCCCATTCTCTTATACTACACCCATCTCAATGTATTTCCTTATGGAATGGGGTGAAAGCAAGGCCCAATGACCCCAAGGCAGAATGCGACACTTGTCAGAGTTTGCATGGTAGGGTGAAGTGAAATGGCATGAGCATTATGGCTGACGACTCAAAGGCACATCTCAATGCCTGTCAGTCTGTGTAGGGTGGGGTGAGATTGACATTGCGTCCATTCTTCACTGCCATTCCTATTATGCATCTCCCTAACTCCTGTACTAGCAATGCCAACGCTAGCAAGACAACATTCGGCATTGACAAATGCTTGTCTTTTTGTGGAATTAGAGGCTGGGTCTGAGGACCCATCTGTTTTAATGAATTCTCCTCCGGGATGCTGCATCCCAAGTGATAGGGCCTCAGTCAAACATGATGGGAAAGCCACTGTGATTCTTGTACTCTTTGTCTAGAGGGCAAGTGACTTATAAGGGGGGGGAATGGATGGAAAGGATGAGACGTGGGGCTAAAAGTTCATGTGGAGCAATATAAAACAGAGCCCAGCACACATTCATTCATTGAGTGCTCAGACGGGCTGCCAGCTGTGGAGGTGAGTGGAGGCTGTCGATCGGGATACTGGGAGGAGGAGTGAGGGTGGGCTGTGACTTAGGATGGGGGATGGGGTGTCCACTAGACACCAGGGACAGGGAGGGATTTTATTTTTATTTTGAAGACAGGGTCATGGCTGGACGGGGAATAACTGGAGTTGACTGGGGGTTCTAATCTTTACTTCAATTTGGCTGGTGATCTGCCGGGGGGTCCACTAGATACAAGGGACAGGGGAGGGGATTACATTTTTTTCAAAGATTGGGGGCCGGGGTATAACTCGGGGTGACTGGAGGGGAGGGTTCTTGAATTCAGCTGGTGATCAGCTGGGGGGACCATTAGACACCAGGGACATGGAGGATTTTTTTTTTTAAAACAATTGGGAGCAAGTGGTGAAATTGAGAAATTTCACCCATGGGTGGTGAAATTTTGCCCATGAGTGGCAAATTTCACCAGTAGGAGGGTGAAATTTCACTTGCCCCATGGGCAGAATTTCACATTTTGCCTGGCGAAATATTTCGCGAAATGCACAAATTCCGTGAAATATTTCACCGGGCAAAATTTTCCAATTTCACACAACTCGAGTCCACTGGTTAATGGTAAAAACAGGCCTTGAACTTTTTATGCACCTAATTTTCTGTGTGTGTGTCTTGTGTCTGGTACCTGCATTCTGATGAGTTGGTATGGCCATTGTACTTGGTTGGTTTTGGGGGGGTTCTGGCTGGTATTGTTTAGATAACCATGATTGTTCTGGTTCTAGGCACATTCTGAACCTATTCTGAACCTATTCTGATTTCACCTCAACATAGTATTACTGGACAGTATCACAATTAACCCAACCTATAATATGGTTTTCACTGCTGCACACTTATGAGTGGGAGAGTAATTAACTTGCAGCCAACACTGCTCATTGGTGTGGGGGTAAGCACAAATGCTGGGTAGCCTGTACCCCTATCCCACAAGCTGATTGCCTGACACCTGGCTGACAGCCTACCTCTGCAACAGAGTCCAGTGCTGGTAGTCTGTAAACTTCAGAGCTTGGGTATAGTAGGACATCTGTCTTGCAGGCAAGCTGCAGCCTGCCCACACTGCCGCTCGATGTTCACTCCCCCTGACCCATGGCATGAGGCATTCTCTTCTCGGTGCAGTGATTATTTTGAAGGCAGGTTTGACAGGACGAGGGCTTCTACCTTATTAGGTAAGTAAAACTTTATTTTTATTCTGTCCCTTATGCCCTGCTGGACCCCTTAAGACCTGCTGATCCATTGTGATCCCTTTTTTTTATCTTTATTTTACAGGTGCATTGGCCTCACCTCTTTGGATTCCTACCCTGGACCCTGGCAGGTAAATCCCTCTATTTTACACTATTTTTGGTGGGCTGACTTTAACAGGTGTAACATGTTCTATTTTAGACACCCCCTGAGAAATAGTTTATAGTGCTTTCTTTTTTGCTGAGTAAAAGTGAATTACTTAATACAAAGTTAGGGGCTGCATCTTGCACCAGGCTGGTTCCCCTGCTCCTGCCACACACAGTGAGGAAACCTCGCTGGCCGAGACCCCGGCCACCAACTCAGTGCTAAATGGATAAGTCTGTAAAACAAGTATCTTCAAAATGCCGGGCAACAAATTGTTTACCAAGCATCAAATGTTTGGCATTGACAAATGCTTGTTTAAGTATAAAACAATGCATACAGCAGAGCACTTGAACATATAGAATAGAACAATCCCCCCTCCTCCCCATAAACAACAGCAAAACACCCACCCCATGCCTCCCAATCCCCCAGTTCTCCTTAACTTTACTGCCAGAGTCTATTATACCCACAGAGTCAAACTTGAATATACCACTTTAACAATTACAGACATCCTTACCCCCTATCCCCCAGAACACACTACCCCAATTTCCCAAAAACTGTAACCCCAAATGAGTTCTGACCAATGGGTCAACAAGTCCTCCCCTCCCAGTATTGGTTCCACACTTAAAAAGTGCAGCCTCCCACTAGTGCCTTGGCGGACAAGTAAATATTAAGGTCTGCCTAACACCTTTATTCTACACATAAAAACTATGAAAAATTGTTAGGCAGTTTATATAAAGCCTGTAGGGAGAGCCAGCCCCCCCCACCAAACTGGTAATGGAGGTAGACCCCCACCACCCCTCGGCATCCTGTTAAAAGTAACATCTGCACACAGGAGCTATTAGAAACAATAAAAAGAAGATAGCAGACTGGGCTGCCACCCCATGTCTTAAGTGGCCATCAGACTACTCTACAGAGCTGATGTCCAAAAAGGTGAGGCAATGGCATCTGAGTGCAACCCCCTCAGCCCAGCACTGAGGGGGAAGTATGTGGGACCATAGTGGAAAGGCAAACCCAGAAGTGCAGCCCCTGGCAGCATAAATAGAACCACTTGTCTGGGCAATTACCTGGCCCCTCCCAGGGTGTAAAGTGGAACTCCTCATGAAGGGGACAAAGGGCAGTAGGACAGGTGATAATAAAGTGAACATTTAGGTCCATTGCCTGAGCCCCCCCATGACACAGATCCCCTGTTACAGCCCACAAAAATGAAGTGATAACTCATCAGTCGACACTTTTAATCTTATAAGAGCAAAGAAGTTCGATAAAATGCAGACTGTAATTCCCAAGATCTTCTTGCTGACATGGAGGCTGAACAAATTTCACACAATCCCCTTCCCTCTGCAGATACCTGCAGCCCCAGCTACAGTCAGAGTGGGAGTCAAACATGCACATCCATTCCTATGGCACAGCTCACAGACTTGACTACCTCTAGAAAGAAAAATAAATTATCTTCATCTTCATTTAATAGAGCAATAAATCCAGAGTGGAAATTCCTGCAATAGGCCATATCACAGTCCTGTTTTTATCGACAATTGTCTCTCTGCATGTTGTCACATTTGGTTGTATACTTCACTGATGTGATAACAAATTCCCATGGTGGTGCTGACATTAAGTAGGTTGCCAAGGCAACAAAGCTCACATGACTGAGAGGAAAATCACATGGATTACTTCATGGGGCCTCCAAGCCTGGCCGGCAGGGATATCAGGTTCATCTGAGGTTGGACAGGGCAGGAGATACAAATACATCTACACTGTTCCTGCCTGCCATTTAAGTTGTGGATCATGGGGCTAAATAAATGAAACTCCTAAAACAGTTCCTCCAGGCTGTCATTCAAGGAAAGCCAATGAGTGTCACGGCCATGCAGGACCCTCTGATCTCCCCTCAAGAGACAATATAAAGGATAACTACCAGGAAGCTCAATTACAGGGTCAGAACACAGTTTGGTGCTCCAGTACCCCGATCCCCCCCCAGAAGATACATTTAACAGTTTGCCTACCTCATTACTCATAAATTTCTATAATTCTATGGGTGCAGCCAGTATTTTACAATAGTGAGAATGGGTTGCCGGGATATTATGACTGGAAATACTGCAATATGCTGACTTAGCTTTACGCCTTCCTGTAGTGTGCCCCTATGGGGTACCACAGGGGTCAGTACTGGGGCCAGTCCTTTTTAATATTTTCATTAGTGATATAGCAGAGGAACTGGAAGGAAAGGTCTGCCTCTTTGCAGATGACACCAGGAACTGCAACAGAGTGGACACTCTGGTGTGTGTGTGTGTGTGTGTGTGTGTGTGTGTGTTTGTGTGTGTGCAAAAGATGGAAAGAGATTTAAAATGACTGGAGGAGCAGTCAAAAGTTTGGCAACTAAGGTTTAATGCAAAAAAGTGCAAAATAATGCATTTGGGTCACAGAAACCCGGGATGCAGTACAAATTGGGGAGGGGGGTAGATATTAACAATGGCCAAGCAGGAATGTGACCTGGATATAATCACATCAGAGGACCTGTAGGTGGCAAGACAATGTGACAAAGTGATCTGGAGAGCTAGTGGGATGCTGGGGTGCATAGGTAGGGGTATCACTAGTATCACACTTGGACAGCTGGTTCTGATCCCTGAATCATTTTTTTTTGTAAATATAAAAACATGTATGATGGACTGTGGCAGGAGGAAATGCTGGCTTGCTGAAACTGACACTTCAAACCCCCTCCAGGGATAAGTTCAAAGGACAGAACATAGGTAAACTTCAGATATCTGGCATGCAATTATCTTGTCGATTTGCTTTGATCCCAGGAAATAAAATTAGCCATTCATGACGTCCTCAGGGAAATCCTTTGATGAGCACTAGATGTCCTGAGAAAAGGGACACTGGCCAGTGTAATGAATACCCTCCCAGGAAGCCAGTTCATTTCATCAAAGAAACCTTTGATGTGTAGAGACCAGGGCCCAGACGGAATTAAGGAGTCAAATACACTTTTGCTTTGAATATACAGTGACTTATATCAAAGAGACTTTTGATGTGTGTGTGAAGCAAAGCACAGGCTGGTTTAGACCAGTCAACATGAGAAGAAGAGATTCATTATGTCATCTCTTATTTTTTTAGATAACTTAGTTGGCCATCACGTGTTATAAAATATAGATTTTGTTACACCAAGATGGAGTTTGGTGACTTCAGAGAGAAGGCCAGCTCAGGACTGTTTTAAACCTATTGATCAAACCTAGAGACACACACTTTCATATTTCTGACTGAGAGAAGAGGAACCTCAAAGCATTGAAAGATTTAAGAAGTAAGGACCTTAGACAAGATTAGGCTGAGTGTTATTATTTGTAGGAATTTGCACTTTTAACCTGTTTGTTTTAAGGCTGTATGTGTTGGGATAGTTTGTTCTATAATATTTTCTGTTTACCTATTTTTTAAAGTAAAGATATATATTTTAAAATGGAAACTGCTGGTGTACCTTGACATTTCTTTTTATATAAGTGGAGCTGTAAAGGTTATAGTTAACACTGTGTATGAGCTTATTGTTATACCAAACTGGGAAATGGATAGAGTTCTCTAAGGTCTTGCATAGAGTTCTAAGGGTTCATTTTGTAGACCTGGTTAGGTGTTCGTAGGCAAAGATATCTGGCCCCCAAAGACAGAATTATCTGAGTCTGATAATTGGGTATGCTAACAAGAGGTTATCAGTTTGAATCTCTCCAGAACTTGAGACTAAGGTGACTCGAACCCACAAAACAGACAAGAAGGTTACCTTGTACTGTTCACTGTCCACAAATCCTACACTCAGAGGTTGGCACCTTGGGAGTAGAGGGCTGACCGGTTGAGCAAATTTGTGACAGATTGATTGGCAGCGGTGGCATAAAAAGTTTGGTGGTATAAGCTTCATTGTTCAGTGTGTCAGCTTGAGACCATTCAGCTCACTTGGAAAAAAGAAAGGCAGTGTTTTATTTCAAAAGAAAACTGAACTATATCCATTGGCTTACAGTTAAGTTCCCACCCATTTTATTTTTTTTCTAAAGTGCCAGTCAGATTAGCAGTAGTCAGGAAAGATGGCGTCCAACTACAGGAGGCACACTGTAGAACACTTAAAACAGTTTTGCCAGGACAGAGGAGTCCTGTTCGAGGTGAGATACAAAAAGCAGAACCTCATAGAGGCACTGATGGTAGCAGATACCTTGAGCAGGGAGTCATAGACCATGACTGAAAGGGACCAGACCTCGAGTGTGGCAGGACTAGTGGCCAGTGAGGGGTCCCGAGCTGATGAGGAGGACAGCAGGGCCACTGTCAGTGAAGGGCCACAGCAGCAGGGGAAGGTCACCAGTATCCTGAATCCAGAGGTACTCAGGCTGCAAACTGAGTTGCGCAGGATGGAACTGGAGGCAGAGCGACAACAGAGGGAGGCAGACTGTGAGGAGCATGAGCGCCAGACAGCTGCAGAGGAGGACAAGAGAGAGCGAGAACGCAGAGAGGCAGAGTGAGAATGCAGAGCTGCAGAGGAGAAGAGAGAGGAGCACCAGTGGCAACACAAACTGGAGAAGTTAGGACTCCAACCAGCAGCACCAGGGCAGGTAAGTGTCTTGGGTTTAACTGGGACTGCAGGACTGGGTTACAAATTGAACTCCAAATTAGTAGCCAAGTTTAAGGAAGGGGAGGACATGGATGCCTTTTTAAATTCTTTAGAAAAAATTTTTATTCAGGCTAAAATTCCTAGAGAGTCCTGGAGCTTCCAGCTATCCCCGCTACTTACCGGGAAAGCTCGGGATGTATTGGGTCAAATGAACAATGAGGACAGTGACAATTACAGCAAGTTTAAAGCTGCACTGTTAAAAAAGTTTGAATTAACTGCTGAATCATACAGAGCTAAATTCCATAAGCTCAGGAGGAGCCCTGATATGAGCTATGAGGAGCTAGCCATGAAACAATGTTAGTTTTTAAAACATTGGTGGGAAGGAATTGAGGCAAACTCTGTTGATAAAATTGAAAATGTGACTTTATTAGAACAGTTTTATTGGGCATGCCCAGCAGAGCTAAAAACCTGGCTAGAGGACTGAGATCCAAAAGCAGTGCAAGAGGCTGCTGAACTCTTGGACCACTATGCCAAGAACAGACCTGCTCTGAGAGCTAATGGGGTGAGTGTGGCAGTGCAGAAAGGGAAAAGCGCGCCTTTAGGGCGGCTAAAACCCTCACTGCCTCCACCAAAACCAGTAAGCCCCAGGTTTCAATGAAAAGATTTATCTGAAGTAAGAAATGCATGTTGGCTGTGTAAGGAAACTGGGCATATTGCATAACAGTACTCCAAAGAGGTGAGCCATAATACACAACAGGGTGCTAGAAAAGAAGTGGGTTGTTTGTGTGTCCCTGAGATCATGCCAGTGAACATGAGGGAACACATACACCCAGTCATAGTAAATGGTATACAGACACAGGGGTTAAGGGACACAGGTGCATCCCTGACATTGGTAAAGGGGGATCTGGTACAGTCTGGTCAGCTTATACCCAATAAATACGTAACTGTACAAGGGTTTACTGGTAAAGAGAAAACATTGCCATTCGCTAGTGTTCTCCTGGACTGGGGTGAAACAGGGGGAACTGTGCAACAGGTGGCTGTAGCCAACACATTAGCAGTGGATGTGATCCTGGGTAACAATCTCCAGCAGGGGCTGGCATGTGCAGTTACTCATAGCCAAGAGGGAAGGGAAAATAGTAGTTCCCTGAACCCCACAGAAACCAATGTGGAAACCACTGAAAGGCTGGTTCCCTGGCCTGTGTCTCCAGATGGGGAGACTGATAAAAAGGGGGTAGAAATTTACCAAGTAGCAAGTAACCACACTGCTACAGAGGGTTACTTTGAAGAGGGAGGGGTTTCCCCTTGTCAGAGGGTTGGGATTGACAGTGATTCTGAGGGCCCTGACGCTAGTGCTAGGGACCCTAGTTTAGTGACTGAAGGGGACCTGTCCCATGCCTTGGGACTGTGTGATGGGTTTGCAGCTGCTCAGAGGAGTGACCCTAGTTTAGAGAAGCTGAGGGCTTAGGCAGACTTGGAGGGCACACAGGGAGGTGACGGCAGACATAAGGTTTATTGGGAAAATGGACTTATGTATACACGGGTAGTACAGACAGAGGGAGGGATGCTAGGCAGGCAGCTTGTTGTTCCCCAGGGATATTGTGAGCAGTTGCTCAAGGTTGCCCATGTTATTCCCTTGTCTGGTCATCTGGAAATCATGCGCACAATGCAGTGGTTGGTCCAGAATATATACTGGCCTAACTTCACCCAGCAGGTGAAGGAGTATTGCAGGTCTTGTCACCGGTGCCAAGAACTAGGGAAGGCGGGCAAGAAAACCCATGCCGCCCTGATCTCCTTGCCCACAGTGGAGGAGCCATTCCAGAGGGTGAGAATGGATTTTGTGGGGCCTTTAAATAACCCCAGCTCCTCATGGAAGAGATTCATCCTGACTGTGGTGGATTATGCCACTCGATACCCAGAGGCAGTTGCCCTATCCTCTCTGAGGACAGGCAAAGTGGCAGATGCCTTACTTGGGATTTTCTTCCGTGTTGGGTTTCTGCAGGAGGTAATCACCGATTGAGGGGGTTCCTTCATGTCGGACCTAATGAAATGTTTATGGGAGAAGTGTGGGGTGGTGTAGAGATGCACAACACCATATCACTCACAAGCCAGTGGACTTGTGGAACAATTCAATGGTACCCTAAAGTCAATGCTCCGGGCGTTTGCTGAACAGCATGGGAAGGACTGGGAGAAATACCTTCCCCACCTGTTGTTTGCATACAAGGAGGTGCCCCAAGAATCAACAGGATTTTCCCCATTCGAACTCTTGTATGGACGCTGGGTACATGGGTCCCTAGACTTGATCTGGGAGGACTGGGAAGGCAAGCACACCACCCAGGGAACTCCCCTTGTGGATTATGTCCTTAGGTTTAGGGAAAGGCTGAAGGAGCTTATGGGGACAGCCCAGAGCAATCTGGCAGCTGCCCAGCAGAAACAAAAAGTATGGTGCAACCACAGAGCCAGAGCTCGCCTCTACATTGTGGGTCAGGAAGTCATGGTCCTTATTCCGGTCTGGAAAGACAAGGTGCAAGCTGAGTGGGCAGGACCACACAAAGTGGTTAGGAAGGTAAATGACATGAACTACATTGTGGAGTTACCTGACCGAAGACAGACAGAAAGGATGTACCATGTCAACATGATGAAGCCATATGCAAATAGGTCTGACATGGTGTTCACATTGTGCAGTCATGGGGAGGGGACGGATGAAGGAGACCTCCTTCTGGACTTGCTGGCAGAGAGTAAGTGGGAGTCCTCTGTGGAGGCAGTAAAATTGTCTCCCCAGCTGACCCCAAGCCTGATCCAGAAAGTAAGGGAGGTTTTAGAAGACTTTGCCCCCTTATTTAGTGCCAAGCCTGGACTAACCCCCTTAGCCACACACGATGTGGAGACAGGGACACAGATGCCCATACGGCGGACAGCATATCTGGTGTCAGAGGCTGTCCAAAAGGACATTATGCGGGAAGTGGAGGAGATGCTGGATTTAGGGGTAATCTGGAGTTCCCACAGTCCCTGGGCCTCACCCATAGTTCTTGTACCCAAGCCAGATGGCTCGACTCATTTCTGTGTAGACTATCATGGACTGAATGCAGTCATGAAGTCAGACGCCCACCCGATGTCCTGGACGGATGAACTCCTGGACAAGTTGGGAAGGGCTACCTACCTTACGACCATTGACCTGACAAAGGGGTATTGGCAGGTAGAGTTGACGGACAGAGCTAGGGAGAGGTTGGCCTTCATCACTCCGATAGGCTTATTTGAGTTCAAAGTAATGCCTTTCGGAATGAAGAACGCCCCAGCCACTTTCCAAAGGTTGGTGAACCAGGTGTTAAATGGTGCTGAGGAGTACACTGTGGCATACCTGGATGACTTTGCCATCTTTAGTACCAGCTGGGAGGAACACCTGTCCCACCTTAGGGAAGTGCTGGACAGGATACAGAAGGCTGGGCTCACTGTCAAAGCTAAGAAGTGCCAGGTGACCATGGGAGAGGTGGCATACCTCAGGCATGTGGTAGGCCAGGGACAGCTCCATCCTAACCAAATAAAGATAGAGGTAACCCAGGCATGGCCCAGACTAGAAACTCAGAAGCAGGTCAGTAGTTTTCTCGGGACAGCAGGGAACTATAGAAAATTTGTTCCCAATTACAGTGCCCTGGCTGCTCCCCTATCTGACCTGACAAAGAAAAGGATGCTCAAGAAACTTACCTGGGGCCCAGCCTGTGAGGAAGCCTTTTCCAAACTAAAGGATACACTGTGCAGTGTCCCTGTTTTGACAAGTCCTGACTATAGTAAAACCTTTATAGTTCAGACCAACACCTCAGACGTGGGTATTGGGGCAGTACTGAGCCAGACATCCAGTGAAGGAAGGGACCACCCCATACCCTACCTGAGTTAAAAGGTACTTCCCAGGGAGCAGTCATACTCCACAGTGGAAAAGGAGTGTCTTGCCATAGTGTGGGCCCTAAAGAAATTGGAGCCACACTTGTATGGGCAGCATTTTGTGGTGCTGACTGACCACAACTCCCTAGTTTGTCTGACACAGATGGGGAAAAACAATGGTCAATTACTAAGGTGGAGTCTTGCTTTGCAAGGATATGATATGACCATTCTACATAGGACTGGAGTGACCAATCAGAACTCAGATCGGTTGTCCAGGGTGTATGAGGAGTGAACTGATTTGGGAAGCTGATCCCATGCAAGGGATAGACCCTCCAAATTCAGTCTAGGGTGGGGAGGAATTGTCACACTTGGACAGCTGGTTCTGATCCCTGAATCATTTTTTTTTTTGTAAATATAAAAAAAATGTATGATGGACTGTGGCAGGAGGAAGTGCTGGCTTGCTGAAACTGACACTTCAAACCCCCCAGGGATAAGTTCAATGGACAGGACATAGCTAAAGTGCAGATATCTGGGGTGCAATTATCTTGTCAAATTGCTTTGATCCCAGGAAATAAAATTAGCCATTCATGACATCCTCAGGGAAATCCTTTGATCTGCACTGGATGTTCTGAGAAAAGGGACACTGGCCAGATATGAATAACCACCCAGGAAGTCAGCTCATTTCATCAAAGAGACCTTTGACTTGTAGATACCAGGGCCCAGATGGAATTAAGGAGTCAAATACACTTTTGCTTTGAATATACAGTGACTTATATCAAAGAGACTTTTGATGTGTGTGTGAATTAAAGCACAGACTGGTTTTGAACAGTCAACATCAGAAGAGGAGATTTATTATGTCATCTCTTACTTTTTTAAATAACTTAGTAGGCCATCATGTGTTATAAAATATAGATTTTGTTACACCAAGGTGGAGTTTGGTGACCTCAGAGAGAAGGCTGGCTCAGGACTGTTTTAAACCTATTGAGCAAACCTAGAGACACACACTTTCATATTCCTGACTGAGAGAAGAGGAACCTCAAAGCACTGAAAGATTTAAGAAGTAAGGACCTTAGACAAGATTAGGCTGAGTGTTATTATTTGTAGGAATCTGCATTTTTAACCTGTTTGTTTTAAGGCTGTATGTGTTGGAATATTTTGTTCTATAATATTTTCTGTTTCCTATATTTTAAAGTAAAGATATATATTTTAAAATGGAAACTGCTTGTGTGCCTTGACATTTCTTTTTATATAAGTGGAGCTGTAAAGGTTATAGTTAACACTGTGCATAAGTTTATTGTTATACCGAACTGGGAAACGGATAGAGTTCTCTAAAGTCTTGCATAGAGTTCTAAGGGTTCATTTTGTAGACCTGGTTAGGTGCCCATAGGCAAAGATATCTGGCACCCCCAAGGACAGAATTATCTGAGCCTGATAATTGGGTATGCTAACAAGAGGTTAGCAGTTTGAATCCCTCCATAACTTGAGACTAAGGTGACTCAAACCCACAAAACAGACAAGAGGGTTACCTTGTACTGTTCACTGTCCACAAATCCTATGCTCAGAGGTTGGCACTTTGGGAGTAGAGGGCTAACCGGTTGAGCAAATTTGTAACAACTATCAGGAAGAGGGAAGTTTTGTTGCTACTATATAGGTCATTGGTAAGACTCCACCTGGAGCACTGTGTCCAGTTTTGAGACCACATCTCAGGAAAGATATTGACAAGGTGGAGGCTGTCCAAAGATAGGCTACCAGGATGGTACAGAGTCTACAACAAAAGTCCTACAAGGAGAGGTTAAAGGAACTAAACATGTACACTCTGGAGGAGAGGAGGGAGAGGGTTATATGATTGAGACCTTTAAATAACTCACGGGGGTGAATAAGGTACAGGTGGGAGGTATTTTTCAGAGGAAAGAGTGTTCTAGAACAAGGGTCACAATATGAAGCCAGGGGGTAGGTTCAGGAGAAATGTGATGAAATATTTCTTTACAGAAATGGTGCTGGATGCCTGAAACAGTCTTCCAGTGGAGGTAGTAGGGGTGGAAACAGTGGCTAGATTAAAAAAAAGCCTGGGATGAGCACAAGGGAATCATAAGGGATAGGAAAGGAGTGGAAGAGAAAGTGTCGTAGACCTGGAAGGATCTGCAGCAAAAGCAGAAAAACAAACAAGCATTTGTCAATGCCTAATGTTTGCTTGCTGGTATTAGCATTGGAAATGTAGGAGTTAGACAGATGCAGAATAGGAATGGCCATGAAGTATTGAAGTTCACGCCAACCCACCTCCATCCTGTAGAGATGGACAGGCATTGGGGTAAGTGTTTGGGTCATCACCCATGATGGTCATGCCATGTCATCTTACCCTATTCTGCAGACACTGTCATGTGTTGAGGTGTGCCTTAGGGTGTTTGGCATTACAGTCACCCCATTCCATAAGGACATACACTGAAATGGGTGCAGCATAGGAGAATGGGGTGAAGTCTGGGGCTGAAGAGTCCAAGATACACCTCGATGCCTGTCAGTGGCTGGGGGTTGGGAGTGGGATGGCAGGAGCAGTACAGTCGGCAGTCCAAAGGCAAACCCCGATGCCTGTTGGTCTGTACAGGGTAGGACGTTATGGTTAGAAACCCTAATGCCTTGGGCGTTTGTTGGTATTTACACTACAAATTTTCAACATGGCCTTTTTGTGACCCCACCTCATTAAAGCATTTGGGACCTCTTCTGATGAAGAGAGGCAGTGTGATTTTGTCAATGTGTCCTTAACATTGACTTCCAACAGCAACAGTGCCATTCTGTACAAAAACACAGATTGGGCAGAATGTGAAGAATGACAGCTGTACCATCTATAAGGAGGTGTGAAGAGATGGCAATGATGAAAATCTGTAGTGGGAATATTAAAAATGCTCTCACTTCTGAGCATACATGGAAACTGCGAAATGCGTGTGCATTACACAGTCATTTTATGGACTTTCATCACCAAATTTTCAACATAGGCATTTTAGGACCTCTGCTCATGAACTTGTCACTGTGATTTTCTTAATGTGTCCCGAACACTGATTTCCCACAGCGAACACGCTATTCTGCACTGGAAGTGCAAAAACACATTTTGGCAAGGATGTGAAAAATGACAGCTGTACTGTTCATAAGGAGGGATAGAAAAATGGCAATGTTGAAAATCTGGAGAGAAAATATTGCAGATATGCGAAGTTATGAGCATGCATGGAAACCGGCAATGCACGCTCATGACAGTCATTTTATGGACTTTCACCACCAAATTTTCAACATAGGCATTTTAGGACCTTTGCTAATGAACAATGTCATGAAGTTACTCAAAATTACGAGCGTGCATAGCAACTGCGCAACGCACACTTGTAAAAAGTCATTTCTTGGATTTTTTCTGCCAGATTTGCAACATAGACTTTTTGAGAGGCCACCTCATGAACACTGGCACTGTTGTTTCGTTAATAAGTCCCAAAAGGCGATTCTGCACAGTGACCATGAAATCACCTTTGACCCCAAATGTTCAACATAGTCTTTTTATGACCTCTCCTTCTGAACATGACAGGTGTCATTTATAAAACACTGGAAGAAATGTCATTTTGTGCCACAAGTGCAAAAACACATTTTGTCCAGGATTTGAAAAACAACACCTGTCACGTTCATGAGGTGGTGTGAAAAAATGGCTAGGTTAAAAAGTACCTTCATGATTCTATCATTTGTTTTTATATTTTAACCCCACATTTCCAACATAATCTTCTTCTGACCCCATCTCATTAACCTGGTAGGAGAAAATGTTCAAATCTAGCCTGAAAGGTGATTTTGTGGAGTGACTGTGAAATCACCTTATGGGACAGATTTGAAAAATGTCACCTAACTTGTTCATGAGGTGAGGTCCCAAAAACGCCATGCTGAAAATTTGGGTGACAAATATTAAACAATGACCAAGTTATGAGTAGTAGTTCAAAATGTATTGAAATACAGTGACCACACAATACTTGACTTCCTCCGTTCCTGGCTCAGCACTGAAGATTTAAGACACGTCTCCGGTCCAGAGATGATTATGGTGTTAGACCCCCGGTAGGTAAGTATAGGTAGGTTGGGTGTGGGGTGGTGGGTGCTGAGTGGGGACTTCAGGAAGGGAGAGGGTAATGGCAGAAGGGGGTGGAGACAACAGACATCAATGGACTGTTTATTTTTTACTGGGTGTAAAAAAGCGACTACAGGGGATAGTTTTCTTTATTTTAGGTGTTTGAGAGAGGCACTGGAAGTGATGGAGAAGTGGGTGAGATACCTGGCAGTGGAGGGAGTTAATTTTTATGGATGGGGCAACAGGGGACAATCAGGAGGTGGATGGGACACTTGGCAGTGGGAGGGAGTTGCTTTCCATGGATGAGACACCAGGGGGACAACTGGGAGGTGGGCATAACATGTGGCAGTCAAAGGAAGTTGCTTTTCATTGACTGGGCATTGGCAGATGGTCAAGAAGTGGCCGTGGTACTTGGCAGTGGGAGGGAGTTGTTTTACATATATCCATCTGTGGTGGTGGGGGAGCTGGGAGCTGATCATGAGGCCCTCAGCTGCTTGCTGGCAGCTTCGTGCACATGAAAGCATCACGGTGCACTCTCATAGGATTGCTATGGTCCTTTCAGCTACAAGAAGTTTCTGCCCAGCAAGCAGAGAATGATGTCATGATAAACCTTGCAGATCCTCTCTCTCTTCCCTAGCCTCTTGCACCCTTTTTTATCCCTACATGTTTAATCATAGCCACATCCCTGCCCTCAATATTTAAATGTTGCTTGCCTCAGTATTGTTTGAATTATTGTTTGAATTGCGTTACTGTCAATGTATTGTACTGCATACTGCATACTGATGTTGCCTGCTTCCTTATTGTATGAACTGTGTTATTTCAGTTTATTGCATTGTATTCTGTTGCATCACATTGTCCAACCAGGACCTCCTTGAAAGTGAGCATGCTCAATGGAGTTTTCCTGCAAATAAACTTGAACTTGAACATGATAATTGACCCATCACTGCCGAGCCCACTGCAGCTTGAGCTGCATTGGACCTGACAGTGACACATGTCTGAAATGCTGTTTTCTGAAACACAGTGTTTGCTGCACATGCATGTTCACTCAGACACAAAAAGGGGGTCTAACCTGGTAAGTGTAGACTTAGAGAGGCAGAGCTATAGACTACATCTGCATTGTCAAACACTGGCAAGATCATCTTAAGAATGACCTCTCAGCAGACCAGGAGAGGAAGGCAGGATTTATTTCGGTGTGAGTCCCCCACATTTGTTTGTCAGATACAAAATTTATAGATAGTAGAATATTGAGAGCATGGCCCATGTAAACACAAAATCAGATGCTATTCAAATGGTTCCCTAGTTTTCTTATCTAGCACTGTATTAGCCTACAGATGATACTTAGTCAGCGTAGTATAGGTATTGGTAGTATACTACTGCTGTTTAACTGTAGTAGAGTTTTGAGATTCTGGAACCAATGAAAGGTCAGAGATGGCAGACTGCCAGGGTAATTATGGTTGAGTGATCCTTTCTCTCTCATTCTCTCTCTCTCTCCCCCTCTCTCTGTCCCTGAAGAGTCTTTACGAATCATTGGGCAACAGCTTTAGTTCAAAAGGGCAGCAGTCCTTGGGGAGCGCAGATAATTACTGGTTCCCTTCAAAGCCTGCCTCTGCAAAGCTTGGTCATGCATTCATTGTCAGCAGATGGAAAAGCTTCACAAAAAACAGAAAGTTGCCAACGGTTTCAAAGCTGTTTTTGTGTTTGCTTTTAATGGAGGCATTTCAATTGTCATAAAAGGTAACAGTTTGCATTACTGGACTTGGAATCTTCTTTTTCCGCAGGCCAGTCCTAGTGTGGGAGGCAGTGTAGTCATTAGGGAATGAACAGATTTAGGGACCAGGAGATGCAAGGTTCAAATCTCAGCAATGCCACTTACTCATTCTATAATTAAACAAATCATATACAGTACCGCCCACCGTGTCAGGTATTATTGCTTACTTTTGTTGCACTTGACTATTCCTCTGAATGTACCATGACTGTATTCTCCCATGCCTGAATTGTACTTATTTTGTTTGTTATTAAATTGTATTCTAGAATGATTGTTTTTATATGCCATTGTATTCATATGTTTTTCCAATGTGGAACCTTTGTAAAAGAGCCTCTGGCTCAAAGGTATTGTAATCCGAGATATAAATAAAATAAAAAATAAAAGCAAATCATATGCCCTCACTGGGATTCAGTTCCTCATCCTCAGACTTACATTGACTTACTGTCCACATCCATATACAGTACAGAATCACACTTTTGGTTTTCATAATTATTACAACATAAAAGTTATGCTAATAGGCTTAGAGAACTTAAACTTTTTTCTAAGTACAGACAAATTAGGGGAGATTTATGTCTTTTATACAAAATAATAAAAGATGATTACTTAAAAACTACAGTAGGCCTAACAGTTGTGTCTAATTATAAACTTATTGCCGAGAAATGTGCATCAATCAAATGTAGTCGTTTTTTTACACAAAGAGTTGTGGGAATGTGGAATACTCTACCAGCTACAGTTATCAATAATAATAATATAACAACATTCAAACATAAATTGGATGATTATATGGATGGAAAAAATTTTGAATTCCACCTATAGGATATATGGCTGGCTAGTACAATAATGGGCAATCTCTGCCTATAGTACTTGTAGCTCTTCATGAACCAATGAACCTATAATGATCTGGCAACCACTTCCTTATTCTCACTAACCTCATCACCACCTACTCTCCATCCTGCACTCATTGCTCTTTTAACAGCAGTCATTGCTCTTCTAACAGCTCTGAGCTTCTCTATGTGCCTCAGTTGTCCTCCCCACCACTGGGGTGGAGGGTCATTAGCTCAGCTGCCCTTTCTGTTTAGAATAGTCTCCCTTACTGCTCCTCCTAGACTCCCCAACCATCTTCAGATCCCATCTCGGACCCCACATCTATTCACTAGTTTCCAACTACTGGCCCTACAATGATGCTCTAGTCCAGGAGTGTCCAGTCTTTTTGACGACATGAGCCACATTTAAATTTTTGAGTAAGACATGAGCCACACCATTGTGTGGGCCCATACCATACCCAAAGTGCGCCCCTTACCATACCCATATTTAGGAGTTAAAATAATATCATAGTATAAATTTATTTATACATTTATTTCAAGATTTGGACATTACCTTTGAGCAAAAGCTCTTTTACAAAGGTTCCATGTCAGGTACAACAAATTGTGAACAATTGAGAACAAGCAAACAAAGGAGGGTGGAGCTCCAGTGTAAGCAAACATCACTAACAGAGACAAAAGCTATCTGGTAAGTGCAAAGAAACATAACAAGGCCAAACATTATCAGGTACACAGGTATAATTTACAACAGCCAAAGGCTAGGCTCAAAGATATAATCTTCAGTTGCCAGCGAGCTAGATCCATCTACGTAGTGGAATTGATGTAGAGAGTTGGGGGTGGAGGATCTGGGATGTGGGCAGTGGCCCTGTGGGCTTTGTTAAAAAGGGTGTGGGAGGTGACTTGATCCATGTTGGTTAGCCAGATAATTGTGTCTTAAGACTTGCAGGGTTGGGAATGCAATTACTGCCTACAGCAACAGGCCATGCTTCCAGAGACGTGATGTTTAAGCTTGGCCATAAAGGCAAGTTGGATTGAGTTTGTCAGTAGGTGAGCCAGGATCTCATTAAGCTTCAGGGGAGCATGGTACGCAAACAACCGCTGTCCCAGTGTCAGTTTTCTGAAGAGAACCACTAGGGACCCCCGTGAGTGGCCTCTGGTCTGGTACTCAGATCTACAGGCAGGCAGAAAGCCCCTGAAGAATGGCACTGCTTTGCCTAGCAGTGATTTCTTGCCCAACAGGCAGGTTTGGTATTTTATTCTGTTGGGTAGGTTAAGCCAATTGGTCTGCTCAAAGATGGAGCATGTGTGTGTGAAAGGTTGTCTGCCCCAAATGTTAGCCTAAATGACTTGTTAAGGGCCATTACAATGTATGCAAGTGCAGTATTGGAGGCAGCCCCATACACCACAAGTCCATAGTCGATGACTGACAGAACTGAGGAGGAAACCAAGAGATGAAGGGCTAATGGTGTGAGGTATTGCCTGTGCCTATAGAGCATACCAAGCTTTGCATTTACTGCTTTTACCACATAGTTGATGTGCTGCATGAAGGAGACGGTCCTCGATAATAACTCCTAGGTACTTGAAACAGTGTACCTGCTCCAGTGGGCAGCCTTGCTATTGGTGATAGTAAGGGCAGGGAGGGTTTTCTTGTGCTGGGGACTAGAGATGATAATTGCATTTGTCTTTTTGTGATTAAAGAGCAGCTATTTTTTTACAGAACCAATCCTTTAGCCCATTGAACAAGATCTGAAGCTCTGCCTTCAGGGCCATAAGCCGCTTGCTGCTGCACAGTCAATGATAATATTTTATTATGTTTTTAAGTTACACTATTTTTTAGAAAAGTTGTAATTTTAAAATAATTATACATAGCAGCTCTGGAGCTTTAGATTTGCTTGCAGGTTTATTAAATGTAGCTTACTGAGTACTCAGGGAACTTTTCAGCTCCTGTACTTTGACATTTCTCAAATTTAAAAGACTGTGATGTGTACTTGACATGTAATTACAGACCCCTCAAGAGCCACATCAAACTGCTTCAAGAGCAACATATGGCTCGCGAGCTACAGGTGACTACTCCTGCTCTAGCCTAAGTCTTGCCCTCCTGTTAATATGCTTTTAGCATGCCATGGTTGCCCCAACCCCATCTTTGGCAGTTGAAGTGCAATGCCAAAAAGTGAAAATCATGCACCTAGGGTACAGAAACCCCGTGCTGCGTATAAGATTGGGGGTAAATGTTGGCAGTCACAAGGCAGGAAAGAGACCTTGGGGTTATAATATCAGAGGATCTCAAGGTGGCAGTGCTGTAGATATGGGCAAAATCCACAAATTTCGCTCTGCGAAATATTTTGCGAAATGTGCACATTTCACAAAGTATTTTGTGAGTGCGAAATTCCACTCACAAAATGCAGAATTTTGCCCACGAATTGTGGAATCTCGCCACTCGCGAGCAAAATCCCACCATTTGTAGGCAAAATTCCGCATTTCACAAAATGTTTCACAGGGTGAAATTCCTGATTTTGCCGGTAATTCACGGGCGAAATTACATTTTGCTGCATCTCTATCTGTGTGAAAAGGTCATGGGCAGGGCTAGTGGGATGCTGAGGTGAATGGGGAGGGTCATCACCTTTAGGAGAAGGGAGGTGGCGCAGTCACTCTATTGCTCTCTGGTATGCCTCCACCCAGAATACTGTGTCCAGTTCTGTGTAGACCACACCTCAGGAAAGACATAGACAGGGTGGAAGCTTTCCAGAGAAGGCCAGTCAAGATAGTGCAGGGGTTGAAATAGAAGCCCTGTAAGGGAAGACTTATGGATCTCAATATGTACACTTTAGTGACCCTCCCGATGGCCTGGCAGAAGTGCTACATGCTTGCTTCCATGCAGATGACCCGGTTCAGGAATGGATCCGGGAAGTTCATCAGGTGGCCAGGTGGATGGGGTAATGCTGACGCGCTGCAGTGCTTGCAGTCAGTGGAGGGAAGCACTAGGGTTCCTACTCCATAGTGACCCTTGTAGTGGGCTGAGGGAGCTTGGACAGTGTTATGTGCACCGAGGTGACATACATAGGGTTACATGTCCTGTGCCAGGGTGGGAGGAGGAGGAAAGTGAGAAAGTTGAAAAACTCAATATGCACCAGCAGCCATTGATGGCACTGTCACTGTTGGGTTCCTCCTCATGTGGATCCCTGTGGAGGGATGGCAGGGGGAGTGGCCATTGGGTCTGGGGTGCTGGAATCAGGCCTGAAGCAGGTGGTGGTGGCCTGGTGGCCAAAAAGCTACATAGCAAAAAAAAAAAAAAAAAAAAGAAAATGTACACTCTGAAAGACAGGAGAGTGAGTGGTGACATGATCTACGCTACACTTACCTCACCACAAAAAAGCTCAATAGGGACTTCTAGTGCAAAAGATATTTTATTTTTGTGAGCATTAATGTAGTCAAATTTACAGAAATAATATATTTTTTGCACTAGAAATTCCTCTTCTGCTTTGCTGTGGTGAGGTAATTGTAGCCCAGATTTTGGGAGCCAACATTTGATATATAGTCTGGAGCTGTACTGTACTCTGGTGCTGCAGATTTTTGTCTGCTAGTGACATGGTCCAGATCTTCAAGTACCTCACTGGAGTGAACAGAGTGCAGGGAGAGATCCTCTTCCAAAAGAGGACAAGCTCCAGGACTAGGGGGTATGCAATGAAATTGGATGGAAATTTCAGGAATAATGTGAGGAGTACTTCTTCATAGAAAGGGTGGATGAAACATGGCCCCACCTGCAAGTTGAGGTTGTGGAGCTTAGAATGACAGAAGGCTTCAAGCATGCATAGGATAGACACAGGGGCATATTAGTGCAGAAACGAAGTGGGGGTTGGAGGCCCTGGAGATCAATTAGGGTCTACGGAGGTGCAATAGGTAGGGAAACCTTGGGTAGACTGGGTAGGCCTAGTGGTCCTTTTCTACTGACAATTATCTATTATTCTGTGTATCTAGACCCAAATATTTAAAGGAGATGCACTACCCAAAATGGAGATGCATGGCACATCTCAGAAAATGCACAGAAGCGCGATATTTAAAATGGAGAAATGCATCGTGCATTTCTGAATGTGCAATCCTGCAGAAACAATGCATGCAATGCAAAAAAGGGGGCAGATACATGAATATGCCATGCATCTGTATATTCAGCCAAACTGTGCGGCGCATCTGTCATGCATCCCTGAAGTGTGCTGCGCAAAGTTAGGCAGACAAAAGGATGGCCTAAATCATCCAGCCAGCCACAGAAAGGCTGCAGAACTGCAGACAAGGCACCCTGAGACAGCCTTTGGAGGTGCACTAGGATGTGCTCCAGGTACCCATATGCAGTAGTCATGCCAGGATAGAAGTACCCAATGGCACAGGTACTGACATACCATGGGCATCGCCCAGAGAACCATCCCCCACATTGCACCCAGGACATAGACACCAGCTGCCACGTGCCAGTGCTTTCAGGTGCCCCCTAGCACACCAGCGGAGCAGATGACCACACTGTAGCACATGTACCAGGGGCCATGGCCTGCACCCATGTGGTCTGCAGGGCACCACCCAGTGGTGGCATGCACCCAGGGTGACATCTTGGGCAATGGTGCCTAGGTAGCCTGGTGGTATGACAGGCAGCCTGGCATGGGCCAGGGACTGACCTGTGGCACACACCCACTGTGGTACATCATAGGTGCACATAGGTGCGACCCACCCTCTCGGGTACCTGGTCACACACTGCACACTGCCATTCCTTGTAGTTATCACCATGTGCTTCTCATACAGGGCTGTGTGGGGCATGACAGGTGACTGTATGCTACATACGGAGCTGGCGTATCACATACATGTGGTATACTGCTCAGACTGTATAACCCTGTGCCCTCCCCTGTTGCTTGTCCTGGTGGGTCCCAGTGGTCACTGTCCAGGTGGGTCTCCTGAACCCCAGTCTGACCCTGTACATAGCAATGGGTAATAGCACTGCACCCAGGCCAATGCAGTACACCTACCCACACACAAACATTCCATCACACCTGCCTGCTAGGCTGCAGTACCTCCTGTTCACCTTTGTGGGGTGGTAGTGCAGCCCTACAAAGTTGGAACTACGCATGCCTGGGCTATGCAAATGACTTGAATACATTCCAGTAATGAGCTGCACATGTGGGGAATGGGCTCAGAATGTGCAATGAGGCCATTTGCATATCCTTGCTGAATATTGCAATTTTGCGCACCGTGCATGTGGCCGCCTATCGTGCATTTTCCTATGCTCTGCAAAGGACACAGGTCACCTGTCACACATCTCCCACTGCGCGATTGCACATGTTCAGGATATTCAGCCTAACATGCACGATTGCATCCCACTGCGTATCTTCTGAATATAACATTATTTTGTGCCAGCGCATCTCAGTTGCGCAGCACAGGCTCTTGCATGATGCAGTCTGGGACTTTTGAATATGGGACCCCTAAACTACCAAGATAGAGGCAGCAACTTCACTGGATTAAATGTAAAATGCAGTTTCATATCACAGCTCCCGAAAGCAAATGGGAATGCTCTGTAAAATTTTAATTATTCTTGTGAAATTGAACAAAACTACTGATTTCACATCTGCACAATGTTCGCTAAATTGCATAAAAATCTAATATAATCTCACCAACATGTTTATTCAGATAATAGCATTTGTCCCCAGACTGTGCATTTTTAACAATGTAAGTTTTTAAAATGTGCAACTTTATAGCAAACAGTGCTATTGTTTTCAAACTGCAGATTATTAAAAATATGATTTAAAAAAAAGACAGACTTTCAACCAAAAGTACCAATTTTAAATGCACTGTTCTAGTTAGCAAAATTGTACAACATTTTGTGAAACTGGTGCAATTTCATGAAAAGTGCATGAAACAGATCTTTCTGATTTTGCCAGCACTAAGCAGGACACAAAATTACGTAACTGGCTTATCTGTTATGTAAAAGAACTGATTTTCTACAGTTTTCAGGGCTATTATTTAAATTACCCAATGCTGAGTTGCCCAGCTGTGGTAAGAAGGCATTAACCCATCCCTCACTTCACTATCTACAGTGTACAATGCTGCAAATAGTACAAGGGAGCATGCTTTCTAGGCTGGAGGCAGCATGACCAGCAAGTATATAGTAGTACATGTATTGTTTTGTGTATGTGTGTGATTCTGTATTTTATTTTTTGTTTTATATTGTGTACACGGTGCTTTAGAAAATGGCACTATAAAATAAAAATGAAATGGGTGGAAGTGGGCAGCCTGCTTTTTCCAGGATGTTTCAAACCTAAATGCTAGTGGTAGCATCCTGTCTTGAAATGAATTGGTACTGTACATTCAATGTTTCTTTTTAGAATCGTGGCCCTCTTTGGAGAAAACACTTCCACTAGTTCTGAATTTTAATAACCATATGGTGACCACTAGGCATCATACTTATGATTTTTTTTTATTCTTTTGGTAACTGGCTATGGTCCATAAGGCACAAAACCTGTATTCAAGAGGGGTCTGGGAGCATTGGGAAGGTTAAGTGACTTGCTCAGGGTCACTCAGTATGCACGTGGAGGTTGTGGTAGTCAAACCCAGGTCTGCTGAATGTACCAAGCTCATTCACAGCTCATTACTCAAACCTGTAAGCTATACTGCCAACCCAGCTAATGCAATAGATAGATAGACAGATGCTAGATAGATAGATAAATAGGTAGACAGATAGATAGATAGATAGATAGAGATAGATAGATAGATAGATAGATAGATAGATAGATAGATAGACAGACAAACAGGTAGGTAGATAGATACGAAGGTAGATAGGTAGGTAGGTAAATAGGCAGATAGACAGACAGATAGATAGACTTGATGGATGGATGGATGGATGGAATTTGTTTTACCAATTTATTTAGTTCTACTTACATACAACAGATTCAAAGAAACATACCGCATCTTGCTTTTGGTAGGCTCCTTCTTATACTCAGGTTTTACACATGGGTGGACTGAATATCATGGGGGTTAAGAGTGACTTGCTCAATGTCACACAGGAAGTAAATATCTGGTGGGATTTCTTACCGGATCACCTGCTTCACCGCTCTGCACTTTAACAACTAGGCTGCACCCTATTGTTTTCCCCTGTATGGCCTGACCTGTACTTGAACCCCAGTCCTTAGATAACACAGTAGAGCAGTAGAGTATTCTGCTACTTTTTCCAATTAAAACGTCTTTATGAAAGAGTCAACTATGGAAAAAATAATATACTACTTGTGCACAAACTTCAAAAGAAGAGCTGGGATGATGCTATTACGACAATTATCTTGTCATCTGTCATGGCAGGCTGTTGGTGAGCCAAGGGTAATTTCCAATGGTACATTGGTTACAGCAAATATTAAAGGGACACTGCAATCCCCCACAGCCCACAAGCTAAATTTGGCCCTTTCAAAATGGAGTGTAGGAGGGAGAGAGAAGGGAGTGAAACTCTCAAGTACAGAATTTATTTTGTTTGAGATCTCTAAATAAGGTCTGTTTCTTTTTCTTTACCATGTGAAAAATGCTTTGTTTACATGCAGCAAGCATACTTAGTACAAATAAAGGTGGTGTTTTGGTTCTCCATTCCCACCACTTATTCACACCCTCAGAGGGGAATACAGAGGATAATGTATGGTTGAAAACAAAGAACTAGCAGACTGTCTTACATTTTTTCCCCACCTGGTACTTTTTCAGTACCCTTAAAAATGGCACCTTCATGGTGTGAAATGTAGGAAAGCCTTTCATTTTGGAACATTGAGCACATCTGTGAATTACATTCTTTTTTCACTTTGCCTCTCTTGTTTAAAGACTCTTTTAACCCAGTTTACAGGGCCACATTTTTAGTGCAGAAACCCGAGCACTCAGGTTGCTGTGGTGCAAATGTGGACGTGAAGACCCTTATCCAATCATGGTAAGACAGTTGTCACTCCTCTCCCTGGGCCATTTCTTGGGGATGCCAGTCAGAGATAATGGTGTAAGCAGCAGTGTGGACAGGCTGCACTGGCCACTTTATCTCACAAGGGATGCTCCCACCATCTTTCTCTGCCCCCCATTATGCTCTCGGCTGAAACCTGGACATTTGGTGGTGTAGCAGACCAGCCAAGAGCATTAACAAAGCCAACAGCATCACTCATCAGTATCACACTAAATAAAAAGAAGGGGGTTATTTTTAGGGACCTTTTGACACGTGCTGCATGAAATTATGGGCTTACAGAAGTTGGCTCTGAATATTTCAAATTTCTCAAACAGGCACACGTGAGTAAGAACATAGAAGTTTAGAGAAAAGATTGGTATGTTGTGAATGGTCTGAAAAAATGCTTGACTTGTTTGTTTGCCTGGAAAACTGCACTACCACTCTAGACTGCTGCTCAGAGCAGCTAACAGTGACACTGCTGACATCATTAAACAGCTGCCCCCCCCCCAAAATCATGTCCCCTATCCAACACAGCTTACATCAGCGCAGAGAGGGTTGCATAAATGTGGCTGCACATCAGTTTAGGAAGTGGGGGCAGCACTGGAGTTGACATCAGGTTGGAGCAGTGTGGCCGCGTAAATGCGGTTTTTGATTTCCAAATTTGGATCACTCCCATTCCAGGTGATAAATGTGCTGTTTGTTATTGTTTTTATTTCAGGGCTACTTGCTCAAGCGGCAGCCATGTGGTTGGTGTCGTATAGTAGGCTGTGCTGCTTTTTTGGATGATGTATGGGTTCTGTAAATAATAGGGAGGTAATTTAATCAACTGAAACTGGTGTAGATTAAGCCACGAGTTGCTCATTCACATTGTGTTTTATTGGCTTGTGTATATACCGTAGTTTATGGAGTGTTAAGGTGCTTGGGGACCCACGCACAGTCATAGGACTAGTGGAAAGTGGCCACTATTACTATGTAATGCCAATTAAAATGTTGTTACCCTGTTAAATTATGAGGGTCATAAGCCTTCCCTACATGTCCAGTCATACAGATATGTGTGACATACAGGAATGAAGCAGTGGATATCTTTCAAATAACCTGCAGCGCTATTAACAGAGTATGACAATCCTCACAATCTCTACCACATGCTCCAGTACCGCCACCTGCCCATGCCTCTCAATCTTTTGTCATTGAAATGAGGGACACTAACACTCAAATTTGGTTCATTGAGAGACACTAACCATCATAATGAGGGACACATCCACAAACATGGAGATATAAGCTCAGAACACTGTGGAAACCATTGTGTTTACTTGTACACAGTTGTATTCTAATTTAGCATCTTAGAATATTAGAAATGTAGAAACATAGAAGATGACAGTAGGAGGGGACCTGTGGTCCATCGAGTCTGCCCAAGCGAGGTATCCCGGGTCCTATTGTGCACCGGTGTTCTGTCCTCCTAGGCAGCCAGCCTAGCCCTTGCCAGTGCCATGTGTTTGTTCCCAATCCTTGTCCCACCTGTGTTTAAAGCTTGATACTGACTTTGCAGCCACCACCTTGGAAGGTAATCTGTTCCAAGGTTCCACCACCCTCTCTGAGAAGTAATACTTTCTGATTTCCTTCTTGAACAATCCACCCTTCAATTTCCACTCATAACCTCTTGTAGTAGAATTGATGTTCCTGGTAAAAAGCTGTGCTTCTGACACCTTGTTGATGTCTTTAAGGAACTTGAAGGTCTCAATTATATCCCTCCTCTCCCTCTTAGTATCTAGCGAGTACAATTTCAGAACCCCAAGCCACTCTTCATAGGTGATTTCCTGAAGGCCATGTAACGTTTTTGTTTTCCTTCTCTGGACCACTTCCAATCTAACAATGACCTTCCTTAGGTGAGGCCTCCAGAATTGTACACAGCACTCCAGATGAGGCCTCACTAATGACCAGTAAAGTGGTAGCATCACCTCCCTGTCCCTGCTGCCTATCAGTCTGCCAGTGCATCCTAACACCCTGCTGGCCCTGCTGTAACCCTCATTGCACTGACTTTGTTGTTTGAGGTCACCCCTAATTATGACTCCCAGATCATGTTCCTCAGCAGAGGAGCTCAGCTGGACTCCTTTTAGCCAGTATTCTTCCTTGGGGTTGGCCCCACCAAGGTGCATCACCTTGCACTTCTTAGCATTGAAGTTTAATTGCCATATATGTGACCACCTTTACAACTTCTTAAGGCCTTCCTGAAGTTGTCTGACTCCTTCCGTACTATCCATTCTTCCACTGAGTTTCATGTCATTCATAAACAAGGTGATGTTGCCATTTATGCCCTCACTGATGTCACTAATGAATACATTGAAGAGGACCGGCCTCACGACCAACCCCTGATGCAACCCACTAGTGACCTGTCTCTCATTAGATTTCACCCCATTTACTACTATCCTTTGTTTTCCATCCCTCAGCCAACTCCGTACCCACTTTACTATCTGTTCTGCTACCCCAAGGTCTTCTAGCTTTTTTAAATAGCAACTGACACCATCTGGCCAAAAGTGCTACAGTGCAGAATTAGAAAAAGCATACGTCCAGTAAATATCATACTAAAAATTAGATTTCTACGTTACTTCATTTTAAAGTTATGAGATATTTTGTAACCCTGATTTCACTAGCTGTTCAAAACAGCCTGTTTCAGTGAAAAGCTGCTGCTGATGTCATCTCAGGGCCTCACAGTCTAGTATTCCCTGTTAGCAAGCTTATAGGACCTGTTTCTCCAAAGTTGTAAAGAACATGTGCAATGGTTTGCACAAGTAAAACAGGTAATACCAGTCACCAAACATTGCTTTAAAAACTATGTTTGTTTCAAGTTTTGTAACAAAGCTGACAATATTTTGCTTGGGTGACTTTTTGTTGTGGTCCTTTTTTCCAGGGTTGCTGGATGCTGGGCCATAGCACAGTGTTGTGAGGTTTGCACACTGAATAAGTTTCTGATATGGTGAAAGGCTGAGATTATTCACTCCTATCATTCAATTGAGGCAATTTCTAAGAATGGCACTTTAAAACAATTATTCAGTCTTCTTGTCAATGGGAGTGGGAGAGGTAATGCTGTTTTGAAAACCTACTAGGAGTTTTTAATTTAGCCAGCACAATGTTTTCTCCCTGTCAGACTGCTTTAACCTACATTAAGGCTCATCTCTGTTCTATTCCAAATTAATATGATAATTTTACCAGAGCCAACACTTCCACCCCAGCAGGAATTAACACATATAAGGCCCCCTATTAAAACATACTGTAAAGCAGACACTGACAAACAGCAGTGAAGTTACCAGCATTACAATACTAGCAGCAATACATCTTCCTAACAGGCATAGTAGAGTAGCACTCCAAATGGCTTCAGCAGCCTGGAGTCATCCTGATTCAGCATCCAGCAACCCTTGAGAAATGGACCACAAAAGGCATTATAAAATACAATTTTGTCAACTTTGTTACCAAACCTGAAACATATATAGTTTTTTTTTATAGCAATGTTTTAGAATGGTGCTGCCTGTTTTACTTTAGACAACTACTGCACATGATCTCTGAAACTTTGGAGAAACAGGTCCTATAAACAAGCTGACAGTGAATACTAGACTGTGAGGCACTGACATGACACCATAAGCAGCTTTTCACTGAAACAGGCTGTTTTGAACAGGTAGTGAACTCATGGTTACAAAATAACTCATAACTTTAAAATAAAGTAACATAGAAGTCTAGTTTTTGGTATGAGATTTACTGGGGGTATATGCTTATTCTAATTCTGCAATGTAGCACTTTTTGCATCAGTGGCTTTTTAAGATGTGTATATGCAGGACTTTGTAAAATGCCTTACTGAAGTCAATGTAAAGCAAGTCCATTGCATGACCCCTGTTCAACTCCTTGGTCACTTTGTCAAAGAATGTAATATGGTTTGTTTGACATGGCCTGCCTGTAACAAACCTGTGTTGTTTATAGTTCTGGAGGTGATTTACTTTGAGGTGTTCCACTAGATCTTGCTTGATAAGGGCCTTCAAAAATGTACTCACTACTGATGTGAAGTTGACTGGCCTACAGTTATCTGTATCTTCCCTGTCTCTAGTCTTGTACAGTGGCACCACATCATACAACCTCCAGTCACCTGGTACTACCCCTGACTCCAGTGAACTGTTGAAAAGGTGTGTGAGAGGTGCTACCAGCTCTTCTGCAAGCTCTCTGAACACTCTAGGGTGTAAATCATCAAGGCCAGGGGTCTTGTCAGGTCTGATGTCTGAAAGGCCCTTCTTGACACTGTCTGTGGTGAATTCCTGGCTGCACATTTTCTGAACCCCCTCTGGCCTCTGCTCTGATATTGCTGTCTGGCAGTGGGCCCTGATTCTTCCACATGAATACTGAGCAAAAGTATTGATTTAGGGCCTCTGCTTTTTGTCCGCTGTCCGCCAGAGCCTTATCCCCCACTTTTAACCATGGGTGTAGACAGGCATACTCACTGTACACATTTGTGTACAGTTTGTTGAGTGACTGTCACAAACCATAAGCCACTCTGTTAATATTATCATTATAATATGTAGTATTTTGGTTAGTGTAGGCCACTGAGGAGTGTCTGATACATGTATAACCTCTTTAGAGAGTAGAGGAATCATCTGACAACAATCTGACTTGTTTGGAAGGGAGTGCCATTTGGAAGGGATGTATACATTTTTTAATGGGGGGGGGGTGTAACTGTTAGAGATTGTGTACAAAACAGAAATTTCTGGCTACACTCCTGCTTTTAACTATACAATTACCCCCTTCTTCCTTTTTTCACTGATATAGCAGAAAAAGGTTTTCTACCGTGATTTGACTCCATGACTACTTTGCAGCTTTTTTGCTTTCTTAGCCTCCCTCACTATTTTCCAAGCCTCCTTACTTTTCTGAGTGTAATCCTCCCTCTCCTGCCCCCTCTATGTTTCCTAAACCATTCGTATGCATTCCGTTTGGCCCTGATTGCATCTCCCACTGGAGGGGAGATCCATAGTGGTCTTTTAAACCTATTTTTTCTTTGCTGTAGTCCTGATGCAGAATCATGTTGCCTCTAGAATAGTATCCCTAATATCTGTCCATATTTCCTCCACGTTTGGCTTATCTCTGATGTTTGTTAACTTATCCTTCACTATCTGCCTCTATCTACCAAAATCAACCTTATATTATAAATTTCTGCTTTAAATTCTGAATTTAAAGTGTTTTCCCTGTGTTAGCATAACCTTTTGCATGAGGGATAGATGAGTGACAGAGCAATTTTGAGGGTGAAATGAAGGATGTCCCTCATAATCAAGGACAGTTAAGAGGTATACCCTGCCTTGCAGTATGGTGATTACAGTGCTGAAGCTGGAGCAAAAGAGGTGAGGAAAGAGTTTGGTGGTGGAAAGAAATGGTGGCTGAGCTCTTTGTACAAAGGACCAAAGTAGGGTGAGAGGAACCATTGAACACCAGGGAGTTTGAATCACTCTGTAGTGTGTGGGGAATCACTGGACTACTAGGGAACGCCAGTTGGCCAGGAAACATTCAAGACTCAGTGGCTCTTGAGGAGCCATTTGAATTACTTTTGGGGTGGGACTCATATAGGAGGAGTTCATGTAGGTACACTGATGTGAAGGAAGAGGAAAGAAACAATTTGGATGGACTGTGGGAGTGAAATCAAAACTGTTTTTTGTAATTTCATGCTTCACCATTAATGTCCTAAATGCCAGAAATAATCCAAGTTTGAACTTTTAGTAAAATGTTCTAATTCTGTTTTAAAATCTTGTATGGGTTCTGATTTATCCACTCTCTCTCTCTCTCTCTCTCTCTCTCTCTCTCCTCTTCTCTTCTCTCTCTCTCTCTCTCTCTATATATATATATATCTATCATCTCTAAAGCAAATATATATATATATCCAAATTCAAACACTAAGTAGTCTGAAGAGTGACACAGACCGATCAGTAAATTGATGTGTCTAGTTTAGACTGCCTACTTGGCCAAATATTATACATATAAACATACATACATACCTTCTTACATACTGTACATACATAAATAAAGTGATAAAAAACAACAGCATTTTTGATTTGGTAGCAAGTCTGTAAGTTAGAGAAACACAGTATAGTAAAGACATAAGTTATGTAATTTTGCTTTTGCTGGTAATGAGCTGTGATGTTGACTGCAAATGCACTAACAGCAAAAAGGAAAAAACAGTGAATTGTAAATAAGTTCCAAGTGAATTGTGAATTCCAATGTTTGTGGCATTTTGTTACTGGCACTGCAAGTGCCTGCATTAGCAATGCATTCATATTTGAAATGGAACATCTTGTCTCAACTGGCTGGTAATGAGTTTAGACTGCTGGGCAAAGTTGCTTAAATGCTGTCTGTATTGCATCTAAAATATCCCTCTAGTAGGCTTGGCAAGAAAATAAATTGCCTATAGTAAAACCTAAGAAGGATATAATGGTAAGAACTTATATTCAAAAGACAGGGGCGATTTAAATGTTTTAAAGGAGACATGAAAGAAAAAATGGGATTAAGCAATTTACATACTGAAATATCATCACCCTGAGTCAAACTGCACTTCCTTTCTGCCACAGACAAGAAGTACGGCTAACAAACTATATAAACAGCCATCTCTGAAATTATGGTCAAAACTGCAATTTGTATGTTTTGATACATGACAAATGGAAATGCTATGGTGGTGTTGCATACTGGCCTTAAATATACTACTGGCATATACTACTGAATCACTTAATCACATTTTTCCTTTCATACCCCGTTTAAGAACAGGGCTATGATACTTGCTGAAACATAGCCTTAGAGAAGGTCTGGTACAAACACCAGTAAGTGGTGGCCAGATTGCATAAAAGACCCAATAGCTCAGATCATGCTATATCCTTTTGGAAATGGTGCTGTTTGACTTATTGTCAGACACAAATATCCTGGGTCTTATGGCTGAAAGACCAGAGTAATGCAGCTGTGACAACAGCTCCAGTACATCAGCTAGGAGAAGACACCTGTGAAAAACTACCCAACTGCCAGTCATTATTTCTAGATATAATTCTGTCTGTCTGTCTGTCTGTCTATCTATCTATCTATCTATCTATCTATCTATCTATCTATCTATCTATATTTTCATGTCATTCTGTGTATATGTATATGCTACAGGAAATGCCCAGTGTTAATACAAAGGCACCTAGGGAGAGAGTGAGAGAGACTGGATCTCTGCTAAAAGGGGTTTGACCTTCCTTTGACCTGAAGGCCATCTTACTTGCCAGGAAACTGACAAGTTATTATCAAAGGCTTGGGTTCAGCTGATCAAAGGGTATTTCCCTACGTTAACTAACTAAGGGAAACAGATAATAAAATCAGCTTGTATAGTCATACGCCTTACAGGATCTTCCTTGAAACTAATTGAAGGAAGCCAGTTCAAAAGCCCAGGATGTTTTAGCCAGAATTTGAACAGTAAATGACCATTCTGATGGGATATTGTGAATTTTATCTTACTGGTGCCAACTGTCTACAGGGGACTTCAAAAGGCTTAATCTCTGACTGTCATATCCATGTTAATTATATGTCTCAGGATTTTGATATTATTGGGATTTGGGGAAACAGCAGAACAGTGACATGTCCTGGCTAAATGAAGTAGTTGCTCTGGGTAAATAGACCAGTTCTTTGGAACTGGGAATAATTGATGACACTACAAGTTATAGAAGGTATTTAAAGCCCCAGCTCAGGGCATTTAAACACACTTTCATTTGGACTTCACCTGACACACAAGGAAACAAAACTGCTGCCAAGACCAATGAAATTGAACTTTCATTTATTGTTCTGGACTTCAAGCTTCTATGAATTTCAAGTAGACTTCAGCTATCAGTCATAGTGTGTTTTCATGTACTATATATTTTCCCATTTTATTCTGTATTCTGTTACAAAATTTGTGGGTTTTTTTAGTTGTAACTGTATGATTATTATTTAAGTATGTTAGTAAAAACATTTGTTTTTCTGAAGAAAATCTGCCTGAGTGAGATTTCTATAATTGTGTGTGAATTGTGGGTCAGAATAATCTGTGACAAACTGTTATTGCTAATGGGTTGTCACCATCAGTAATCAAATCAAAAAAGGGATCTGTAAAGGACCTGGAAAGACAGGGAGAAAACCAGAGTCTGCAGTGATTTTGAAACAGGCTGTTGCATGTTCTGTAGGGAGAAGGTCAAATCAGATTTTACACTGCTACCCCTGAGGAGAGTGTGATGCCTGAGTCTTCCTCCTTTGTGTACTAGCCAAGGAGGGGTTATATCTGGCTACATGTCTCAAGACTGGTATTGTGCCCTAATCCAGAGTTTTGGAGGGATGCCCTGGGTCCTTGTGGTAGAGGTGCAGTCATGACCTTGGTGAGCAGTCTAAAAAGACGTGAGAAGGGTAGCCCTGTTCCCCCATCACAGATTGCACTTAGGGGTGGGCACTGTGAGCTCAGTAGACCTGACCCCCAGGACTGGGTTTGTGACAGATATGGTGCGCAATGTTGTTATCTGAGAGATTTGTTTGCATAGTGTTGCGATTCGAGAGATATTGGTGGCACAGGCATAACAGCTGGATTCAAGCCCAGTGTATCAGATTGATAAGCTGAAAGCAAGCCACACACAATCAAGGCAGAGATTTAGAAAAAAATAATTTAGTTACAGTATAAAGTCCCCTACCTGTTTTCTTTTCTTTTTGGTGTAAGCTAATGTAGTAATAGTTAGGAAAGAAGATGGCTTCCAACTATAGTGAATACACTGCAGACCACCTAGGGCAATTGTGTCAGGAAAGCATGATCCAGTACAAGGAGTGAACCAAAAAGCACCTCATGGAGGCTCTCATGGGAGCTGATGAGCTAGTGGCTGCCCAGAACCTTGAGTCATGGCCAGGGCGTGGGGGTGCCAGGTTCCATTGCAGAGTCTGGTCCCAGGGAGGTGGGCAGCAAAATCAGAAGGAACCCAGAGCCACAGCAGCATGGGAAGGTCACCACAGGATTGGAGCCAGAAGGGATCAGGCTGCAGTTGGAGTTGAGGAAATTGGAGCTGGCATTCAAGCAGAGGAAGTTTGAGATGGAGTTGCACGAAAAGCAGTTGCAGCGAGAGGCCAAGGAAAGAGAAAGATAGCTTCAGAGAGAGGCCAAGGAAAGAGAAAAATAGTGGCAGAGAGAGTTTGAGCTGTAAAATCTATGACTCCAACAACCAATGCCAGAGGAGGTAAGTAGCAGGGGTTAACCTGAAACTCCAGGGCTGGGATATAAGTTAAATTCAAAATTAATAGCTGAATTTATAGAGGGGGAGGAGATTGTTCCTTTTTTGAATTTGTTTGAAAAGGTCTTTATTCATCCAAAAATACCCAGGGAGTCCTGGAGCTTCCAGCTATCCCCGCCACTTACTGGGAAAAGGTGCGAGGCACTAGACCAAATGAACAATCAGGACAGTAGCGATTATGAGAAACTTAAAACTGCTTTACTTAAAAAGTATGAACTAACTCCTGAAGTATACAGGGTTAGGTTCTGTTAGCTTCAGAGAAGCCTTGACATGAGCTATGAGGAACTCACCACCAAGCAACATCAGTTTTTGAAATGCTGGTGGGAGGGAGTGGAAGTGAACTCTGTAGAGAAAACTGAGGTGGTTGTACTTCTGGAGCAATTGTTTTGGGCTTGCCCAGCGGTGCTAAAAACCTGGTTTGAGGACCGAGACCCCAAAACAGCGCAGCAGATTGCTGAGCTCTTGGATCGCTATGTTAGGAGCATGTCTGCTCTGAAAGGAAGTGGGGTGGGTGTGGCAGCACAGAAAGGGAACAGTGTGCCTTCAGGGCAGCTAAAACCCTCACTGTCTTCACAGAAAGGGGGAAGCCCCATGTTGCAAAAAATGGATTTATCAGATAAAAGAAATGATGATTGTTGGTTTTGCAAATAGCCAAGGCATCTTGCTAGACAGTGTCTTAAAAAGGCACAGGGTGGACAAGGTGGTCCTCAAACAGAGTTGGGTGCACTGTGTATCCCTGAAAGCATGCCTATAAACATGAGGGAGCACATACACCCGGTTACTGTAAAAGGGGGGCAGACCCATGAGTTAAGGGACATGGGAGCAACTTATACTTTAGTAAAAGGGGATTTGGTTGGGCCTGAACAGCTTATACCTAATCAGTTTGTAATGGTGAGGGGATTCACTGGGGGGGAGAATACTCTGCCACTAGCTAGTGTTCTCCTGGACTGGGGTGAAACAGAAGAGAGGGTGCAAAAGGTAGCAGTGGCAGACAATCTCAGCCTAGTTGTGATTATAGGAACAATCTCCAGAAGGGGGTGCCATGTGCGGTTACCCACTGTCAGATAGCAAAGGTGGATTGTTGTTCCATGGACTCCATAGAAGCCCCTGTGGAAAACAATGGGAGGATGGTTCCCAGCCTGAGCCTCCTGAAATGGAGAGTAGTGAAACGGAGGTAGGACTTTCCAAAGTAGCAGTCCAAAAAACAGCTACAGAAGGTTACTCTGATGAGGGAGGGGAAACCAGTGATCAGAAGGTTAGGGATGACAGTGAGCCTGATTGCCCTGATGCTAGAGCTATGGACCCCAATTTAGGAACTGAAGGGGACATGTCCCATGCCTTGAGAAAGTGTGAAGAATTTGCAGCTGCTCAGAGGACTGATCATAGTTTGGAGAGGCTGAGGGATTGTGTAGAATCTGACAGGACACAGGGAGGTGACATGAGACATACAGTATTTTGGGACAATGGAATGTTGTATACACAGGATGTAAGGACAGAGGGAGTGGTGATGGGCAGGCAGCTTTTTGTTCCACAGGGGTACCGTGAGCAGTAGCTCAAGATCACTCATGATATCCCCATGTCCAGACGTCTGTGAATCATGCACACCATGCAGTGATTGGCATAGAATTTCTATTGGCCCAACTTCACCCAGCAGGTGAAGGAATATTGCAGGTCTTGTCACCAGTGCCAACAAATATGGAAGGCAGGTAGTAAAACCAAAGCCACCCTGATTCCCTTGTTCATTGTGAAAGAGCCATTCCAGAGGGTAGGAAAGGATATTATGGGACTTTTTAGAGACTGAAGCTCCTCTGGGAAGAGGTTTACCCTGACGGTGGTATATTATGCCACCCGATACCCAGAGGTGATTTCCCTCTCTTCACTTAGGACAGGCAAAGTGGCAGATGCCTTGCTAGGGATTTCCACAGGAGGTTATCACTAATTGAGGGGGTACCTTCATGTCAGACCTGATGAAGTGTTTGTGGGAGAAGTGTGGGGTGGTGCAGAGATGCATGACACCTCATCACCCACAAGCCAGTGGGCTCCTGGAAAGGTTTAATGGTACCCTAAAATCGATGCTTCCAGTGTTTGCTGAACAGCATGGGAGGGACTGGGAAAAATACTTCCCCAGCTGTTGGTTGCATACAGGGAGGAGCCCCAAGAGTCGACAGGGTTTTCCCCTTTCGAACATGTATATGAGCGTAGGGTGTGTGGGCTCCTAGACTTGATTGGGAAGACTGGGAAGGCAAGCATGCCACTCAGGGGACTCCCATAGTGGAGTACATCCAAAAGTTTAGAGAAAAGCCAAAATGAGCTTATGGGAACAGCTCAGAGCAACCTGTCAGCTGTCCAGCAGAAGCAAAAGGTCTAGTACGACTGCAGAGTCAGAGCTCGCTTGTACAGTGTAGGTATGGAAGTCATGGTCCAAATCCTGGTGTGGAAGTATAAGTTGCAGACTGAGTGGGCAGGACCATACAAGGTAGCCTGACAGGTAAATGACATGAACTATATTGCAGAACTGCCTGACAGGAGACATACCCATAGAATGTGCCATGTCAACCTGATGAAGCCATATGCAAATAGGGCTGACATGGTATTTGCAGTGTGTAGTTCTGGGGAAGAACAGATGAAGAAGACCCACTACTGGACTTGCTAGAGGAAAGCAAGTGGGAGTCCTCTGTGGAGGCAATTAAACTGTCACCCAGTTAACCCTGGAACAGTCCCAGGAAGTGAGGGAGGTTTTAACAGACTTTGCCCCTTTGTTTATGGCCAAGCTGGGACATACCCCCTTAGTGACAGATGACGTAGATACAGGAATGCAAGCACCACTCGGATGGACAGCCTACTCAGTGTCTTAGGCTGTCCCATATGACATTAGGAGAGATTTGGAGGAAATGCTGGATTTAGGGGTAATCCAGAAATCCCACAGCCCCTGGGCCTCATCTGTAGTCCTTGTTCCAATGCCAGATGGCTCTACTAGCTTTTGTGTGGACTATCGTGGACTCAATGTGGTCACAAAGCCTGACACCCACCCAATGCCATGGATGGATGAACTACTGGATAGGTTGGGAGGGGCGACTTACCTCACCACAATTGACTTGACAAAAGGGTATTGGCAGGTGGAGTTAACTGCCAGAGCTAGGGAGAGATCGGCCTTCATCACTCCAATCGGATATTTTGAGTTCAGGATAATGCCTTTTGGAATGAAGAATGCCCCTGCCTCCTTCCAAAGGTTGGCCAAACAGGTGTCACATGGTACTGAAGAGTACGCAGGGCATATCTGGATGATATTGCCATCTTCATTACTAGTTGGAAGGAACACCTGTCCCACCTGAAGGAAGTGTTGGGCAGGATACAAAGAGCAGGGCTCACTGTCAAGGCTGAAAAGTGCCAGGTGACCATGGCAGAGGTGGCATACCTAGGACATGTAGTGGGGCAGGGCAGCTTCATCCCAATCAAGCAAAGATTGAGGTGGCAGAGGCCTGGCCCAGGCCTGAAACCCAGAAGTGGGTTGAGTTTTTCTAGGGACCACCGGGTACTATTGAAAGTTTGTACCAATTTACTGTACCCTGGCAGCTCCCCTATCTGGCCTGCTAAAGAAAAGATTACAGAAAAAGGTAAAGTGGGAGCCAGCCTGTGAATCAGCCTTCACACAGCTAAATGAGGCACTGTGCAGTGCCCCTGTGTTAGCCAGTCCCAATTACAGTAAGCCATTTGTAGTCCAGACAGATGCCTCAGATATGGGGATTGGAGCAGTCCTCAGTCAGACCTCTAATTAGGGAAAAGATCACCCAATAGTGTACTTTAGCAAAAAGTTACTTTCCAGGAAGCAGGCATATTCCAGAAAAGGAATGCCTTGCACTGGTATGTGCCCTGATGAAATTAGAGCTGTACCTCTATGGGAGGTACTTCGAGGTACAGACCGATCATAATCTCCTGGTGTGGCTAACTCAGATTGGTAAAATGAATGGTCGTCTCTTAAGGTGGAGTATTGCTCTACAGATCTATGATATGACCATTACCCACAGGGCTGGATAGGCCAATGCCAACACGGATAGGCTATCTTGCCAGTTAAAACAGTAGCTGAATTTGTGAAAACCTTACAGTGCATTAGGGGTCATATTTCCACAAATTCAGTCTAGGAGGGAAGGATGTGGTGAGCTATCCAACTGTCAGTCCTTATTTGTAGATATAATTCTGTTGTATATATATATATATATATATATATATATATATATATATATATATATATATATATATATATATATATATATATATATATATATATACATATATATATAAATATATATATATATATATATATATATATATATATTATGTAATTCTATGTATATGTACATGCCACAAGAAATGCCAGTGTTAATACAAAGGCATCTAGGGAGAGAGAGAGAGAGAGAGAGAGAGAGAGACTGGATCTCTGTTAAAAGGGGTTTGACCTTCCTTTAACCTGAAGACCAGCTTGCTTGCCAGGAAACTGACAAGTTATTGTCAATGGCTTGGGGATAGCTGATCAAAGGGTATTCCCCTAAGTTAACTAACCAAGGCAAACAGAGATAATAAAATCAGCTTCTATAGTCATGCACCTTACAGGATCTTCCTTGGAACTAATTGAAGGAAGCTAGTTCAAAAGCCCAGGATATTTTAGCCAGGATTTGAGCAGCAAATGACCATTCAGATAGGATATTGTGAATTTTATCTTACAGTTGTTAACTGTCTACGGGGGACTTCAAAAGGCTTAAACTCTGAATGTCATATCCATGTTAATTATATGCCTCAGGATTTTGACATTTTTGTTATTTTGGGAAACAGTGGGACAGTGACATCTCCTGGCCAAATGGAGTAGTTGCTCTGGGGAAATAGACCAATTCTTTAGAACTGTGAATAACTGATGACACTGCAAGTTACAGAATGTATTTAAATCCCCAACTCAGGGCATTTGAACACTCTTTCATTTGGACTTCTCTTGACACACAAGGCAACAAAACTGCTGCTAACACCAACAAAACTGAACATTCATTTATTGTTCTGGACTTCAAGTTTCTACAAATTTTAGGTAGTATTCAGCTATCAGGCATAGTGCATTTTCATGTATATTTTCCCATTTATTTCTGTATTCTGTGACCAAATTAGTGTTTTTTGTTGTAACTGTATGATTATTATTTAAGTATTTTAGTAAAAACATTTGTTATTCTAAAGAAAATCTGCCTTAGTGAGATTTCTATAATTATGTGTGTGAATTCTGGGACAATATTAATAGTCTGTGACAAACTATTATTGCTAAAGGGTTGTCACCATCAGTAACCAAATTGAAAAAGGGGTCTGTAAGGGACCTTGAAGGATAGGGAGAATACCAGAGTCTGCAGAGATTTTGAACCAGGCTGTTGCATGTCCTGTAGGGAGAAGGCCAAATCAGATTTTACACTGCTACCCCTGAAGAGAGTATGATACCTGGGTCTTCCCCCTTTGTGTAATAGCCAAGGAGTGTTTCATATTTGGCTACAAGACTCGAGACTGGTACTGTGCCCTTATCCAGAGTTTTAGAGGGAAGCCCTGGGTCCTCATGGCAGAGGTGCAGTTGTGACTTTGGCAAGCAATCTACAAGTTCACAAGGAGGGTAGCCCTGCCCCCCATCATGGATTGCACTTAGGGGTGAGCACTGTGAGCTCAGTGGACCTGACCCCCAGAAGTGGGTTCATGACAGCAACTACTCTCAGCCAGATCACTGCAGGTGTAGAATCATCAGGGAGTGCTGCTTTCAGAGAGCATCTAAGGAGAGGCAACAGTGTTTGTGTTGAAAAAGCAGTGTGGTGAGGTGGGGTATAAACCTGACTGCATATTGTTAGTATTTAAATATTCCAGGCATCTTTCACTTTCACTTGCTAGTACAATTTCCTAGATCTACCAGAATTTAAGTATTTTAAAGTTTTAAATTAGATTTTTTCTCAAGAAAAATGACTGTTTCCATTACATTCAAAATAATATTGTAGTATGACAAGGGTTATGTTCAGCATTTTGGTCATGGAGTTAAGTAAGCAATAATACTCGACAGGGTGAGTGGTATTGGGAAGTACCAGACCACCCAGGGGTGTAATGAGGCATGATGCTGCAGGTGGAGATCCTTATAGCCCCTGGAAGGTCCGGTATTTCCCAATACCACCCACCCTGGAGGGTATGATTGCGCTTAGAAAATGGCCCATAGGTGACATTTAAAAAAAAAAATTCTTAAAATACTAATATATAGATAACAAATATGTAAAAAAAGCAATTCAAATTAAATTTCAGGTAAAGTAGTCCCTGCAATGCTAGAATCATCAGTGGAGGGCGCTGTTTTTTTTTTTTTTTTTTTTGTTAATAGTTTCCTACTATGGGATCTGCTGTATGTTTTGTTTGCTTGCTGCTTTGATCTCCCCCGGCCGCCACCACCACCACATGCACACTCACAACAATGGATTTACAGTAGTTTGTTTTTATCACTGCCAAATTGGGACTGAGGAATGTGGTGCTGAGTGAAAGTGAAGTGAGGTAACTGTTTATTGATGGTTGCACTTTGAATTGTTCCATGGAGTGTTTACTACATTCAAAGGTGCAAGCAGAGTGACCTTGATCAGGAAACTATCACGGTTTAAAATAAAAAATATGTGCTGTGCTTGCAGTTTTTTTTAAGACTGGAGAAAATGATGCGTCTGAATGGGGGAGTAGCACAAGCTGCAGGCGCTACACTAACGCTGTGAGAAAGCCCCTCTTGTGTCTTGTTTTTTTTTTTTTTATAAATAGTGGGTGAGATGCTTTTGTTCTGCTGTATCAAGGTTTTTTTCAAGAAAGACTGATGTTTCTGTTGTAGGCAGAGTGGGGCAGGTGACTTGTCTTGTTGGGGGATAGGGTGGCTGACTCGCTGGATTGGAGCCATTCACTTGGTAGGCATGCAGCCAATTCCCAGCTCTGGTTACATGAAGCCAACGGCTTCCTTTTCCTTTGCTTCATTCCTTCTTTTTTTATATGTGACTTCTCATTCATTTATCTAAATGAAAATAAGAGAGAGACCGAGGAGTGGGGTAGTGGGTCTGGCTGGCTGCCAACTCACTCGCTAAGTGAGAGAGAAAAATGGTGGCTGGTCAGATTGAAAATCGGGGTGCCCAATGATACACTAGGTAATGGGGCACTCTGAATTTGAACTTGTTTTTCTGTGGGCTCTATAGAAGAATACCCGCCCGGTAATGTTAAAGTCCTAGCCAATCAGAATGCTATGATTTTGTTCCCCAGTTTCTAAACAACTTATAGTGCACAGCAGTTACCTCCAGAAACAGATTCAGCAGGTATGCTCATATTGAGCCCCTTGCACTATTGCTTTGTGCAGCTTGCAAGCTGTATGAAAGTCCCATTTCCACACACTTATTTATTTATTTTATTTATTTAATCTTTGGAAACAACCTTTGAGCAAGAAACTCATTTACAAAGGTTCCATGTCAAATAATATAAACTTAACAGAGCACAACAAGTAAACAAGTAGTAGAAATCAACAGCAGGGAACTATTATATATAGACAGTACACATTACATAATCAGTATATTGTTACTTGAACAGCAGTGATCAACATCTAAAGAAGGACTCAAGGTACTCTATAGTACCCAGAAAGTTAGGGATTGCCTGATCAGAAAGGGAGAGGGAGCAGTAAGTGCACATGAGGAGTTCGAGTTAAGTTCCAGGGAAGCAGTCACAGCCACTAGTGTTGGCAAGATGAAAGAGCACCTCTCATGGTCCCTTTGACTTCCATGCATAAATTACCCCTTCTTACATTGATTCTGGAACTGTATTTCATTACTGTCCACTGCTGTTAGTTTTCACATTCTGAGCTGCTAAAAACTGCAGGGTGTACCAGAGCTTCTATAGCAAGCCTGGTATTGCTGTGGGCCCAGGGTTGTACTGCTGACATGGCTATAGGGCAGTCAGTTTCAGAAAGAAAAAAAAAACCAAAAATCATAATGATAAGGCATTTGGATTTTGGCATAATACATTGCTAACAGGGTGTCTTGGAGAAGGAGGAACACAGTATATACACTGAGTATTGGTAGTGTTCCCTTGCAACAATGTTGCAACTGCACAGTGTGAGTCACTCATCTGCCTTATAGTGATGTTATCAGGAGCCAGCAGCCCAGCAGCTGAACAGGAAAGGCAAGTGCAGCAGGGCTCCAAAACAAATCCAAATTATGGAAGGCAGAGTAAATCTTGACCAAAAATAACAAATGTACACACTCTTTCAGGTCTAGTACTGCATATAATGACTACAAACTGTAACTCTTTAGACCATCATGAAAGGTGATCTTGAAACTTTAACTCCCTTTTGAATATGTTAATATTTGTAGCACTGGTAGTTCAGCAGTGAGTTCATTGAGCCACTGCGGGGCTCTGTAGGCAAAAGACCATTGCGCTGGAGAGGTTCTTCTGAAAGTGGCTAGGCATGAACTATGTGCACTGCCTCTGGTGAAGTGTTGTGATTGAGAGAACTGCAGTATATTGAGGATGGCGGGAGGGGAGAGGCCTTGTAACGCCTTCTTTCCCAGGAGACAGACCTGGTGCTTTACATGCCCTGGTAAACCGAGCCATTGTGTTTGGGCATACAATTTACATGTATGGTTAAGCTTGTCTGCACCCAGTACAAGACAGCATGCTTTGTTGAGAGCTATTTTAGGACACTTAAGAACAGTGTCAGAGGCAGCATTATATACTACAAACCCATATTCGATTACTGGTAGTATATAGGGAATTTCAAGGCATGCACGAACCTATGCACCCCTGGTCCTATGTACACGCGCACATGAGCCCTGTATTTGTACATAGCAGCCCACTCAGCTGGAATTTGGGTGTCTGTGGGGACTGATGGCAGTATGTGGCAAGCGCAATGCCACTCACGTGTTTACTGGGGCAGCAGGTTGGGGGTGTACATTGTGGCTGGGAGAAATCAACCGTAGGGCCTCTACACACCCTGCCATCTACCCTCCTGGGACTGAATAGCCCAGACAGCACAATATGGGACTGTGCCCATCCATCCCCAACCATCTTCTGTACTATGGGGTACAGGGCACAGGCTAGATTGTAACAGCAGCCTATTCCTCAGCATGTAGCGGAAAATAGCAATCACTGCCCGGCCTACCACATTTCATTATCCCCTGCAGGAGGGCAGCATGATATCCACTGGGTAGCCCAGCTGGGCATCCAACTGGAAGCCCAGTGCCTGGACAAGTCCACATCCATGTCCACCACAGTCCAGATTGCCAAGCTCCATGCTGACGTGTGGAGGTACCTGGGTTTTGTGCATGCCATTGGCTTGCTTGTGCATGCATCGCATGGACCTCTGTAGGCCAGCAAAATGCAGCTTGCTTGTTAGCAGGCACCCTTCACGCGTAGGTTCCATTCTTAATAACTGTAGCTTCAAAAACGCTTTCTGGAAAGAATATCTTTCATTGCACCTCTGCTTTAAGAGAAATATCATAAGCAGATCAAGCATTATAACAAAGCCATCGAGTACTGCTTCTTCTTAGTTAGGCCCTACTTAGGACAGAATGCACCTACCAAGATACAGTTTCCACACATGGTCAAAAAACTATATGTAAAATATATGCAAACTGGACTCTTTTCTGGTATACTTAAAATATACAACATAGTGGAAAACACATAGCAGAGCCAGCAGGATGCAGTGCAGTACCTTGTGGTGAATGACAAGTTACAAAATATTGCATGAAAAAAGGGCTTCATTGCCACTAAAAGAACAGTTAAATAAGAACTTACCATAACAGTAGGTCTTCGAGGGACTCTCTGTCATCAGGTCACACCTATGTAACTTAGCCGTCAGGCATTAGGATCCTATTTAAGCTTTTCTGCAGCAATCTACTAGGAGCCGCCCACACCGACATCAGTCCCCAACATCACTCACCCTATAAAATTGTGAGTGGCCCCGCTCACTCCTCAGTTCTTTCCCTAGCCAGAGGCCATGAGGGACAGGAGTCCCATTAGGAAACTGAGGAGAGAGAGAGAAAAGATGTCCAGCAAGCAGAAAGGCTGGAGCAACAGGACAGCTGAGCTGGGGAGAGAAAGAAAGAAAAGGGGGATGGAGGGAGGGACGGCATGACCTGATGACAGAGATTCCTTCAAAGAGCCACTATTACAGTAAGTTCTTATATAACTGTTCTATCTTCTTTGGGGATATCTCTGTCATCAGGTAACTTCTATGGAATGAGTGCCAAGCAGTGCTGTAAGCAAGGACAGTCTGGGTGGCGGAGGCCAAATTCCTAAGAAAGAAGGATCTAAAGCACAGCATGGCAAAAACCTCCCCTTCTTTGAGATGCAATGTCCAGACTGTAGTGTTTGGTGAAAATGTGGACAGTACTCCAATTGGCAGCAACACAAATCTCATCTGAAGACACGCCTCCGAAACAGGCAAGAGAAGTGGCCATGCCCCTGGTGGAATGGCCCTTAACAACCCCAGGAAGTTCCTTACCATACTTCCTGTAACAAAAAATAATACAGCCAGCCAACCATTTGGACAAGCACTGTTTTGAAACTGGAATGCCCTCTCTACCAGGGGCGAAAGAAACGAATAACTATTTGGACTTCCTACAGTCCTTGGTACGGTGTGTATAGTACCGCAAAATTCTATGCACATCTAGAATATGAAGCAATGCTTCCTCTGGATTGACATGCTCCGGATAATAAAGGGGCAGGTGGATGGATTGGTTTAGAGTAAACTCAGACACCACCTTAGGAGGAAGCCTAGGATTAGTACGCAAAGGGACCTTGTGGTTGTGGAAAATCTAATAAGTTTGCTCACACATGAGATTCTGTAGCTCTCAAATTCTTTGAACAGAAGTGATGGCAACTAATAATAAGGCTTTCCACAACAGAAAGCAGAGGTTGCAAGACATGGCTGGCTCAAAAGGAGGCAGAGTCAGCTTTTCCAAAACAAAATTCAGGTCCTAAGCTGGAAACAGGTTATGGATGGGAGGCTTCAAGTGGAGAATGCCTCTCAGAAAAGTACAGGCCACATCCATCCATGCCAGAGTACGGCCATCAATGGGCACATGAAAGGTTGATATGGCAAACAGGTGCACTTTCAGGGAGGAGTATTTGAGACCGGCATCAGACAAGGTCAGGAGATACTCCAAAGCCTGGCCCACCAGACAGGTGAATGGACTCAGGTGGTGAGACGCGACCCTGATAGCAAACCACTTTCACTTCATAGAGTAAGTGGCCCTGGTGGAAGGTTTTCTGGCAGCCAACAGGACATCAACCACCTTCTGAGATACCCCAAACCATGTAATAGCTATGCCCTCAGGAGCCATGCATGCAGGTGGAAGGACTTGAGGTCTGGCTGGACTAGGGTCACCTGTGCCTGAATCAGTAGGTCCTGGCAGACGGGCAGGGGAACTGGAGGTTCCACAACTAATTGAACTAATTGTTGCAGTATTGGAAACTATCTTCCACAGCCAAAATGGGGCCACCAGAATAAGTGTGGCACCCTCCAACTGTAGCTTGATGAGATCCCTCTGAATCAGAGGGAAGGGAGGGAATGCATAAAGAAACCTCCCTTTCCAGGACAGGGACAACACATCTCACCAGAAAACTCTAGGCTCTGGATCTAGTGAGCAGAAATGTGGCAGTATTGTTTGAGTGGGGATGCAAAAAGGTCCAACTATGGATGACCCCACCTGTTGAACAGATCTTGTATGACCAAGGTCAGCAGCTCCCACTCATGCCCTTTGGGCTGTGACCTGCTGAGGCTGTCCGCCAAGGGGTTTTGGGCACCTGACACATGGACAGCTGACAATTCTAGACCATGATCTAGAGCCCAGTGCCAAACCCTCATTGCTTCCCAGCACAGAGGGTAGGAATGGGTCCCCCCCTTGTTTGTTGATGTAATAGATCACACTGATATTATATTGTCCCACTGCAGCAACAGAAGACCCAGGGAGAGATGGTTCTGGAAGGCCTGGAAGGCATTCAGAATGGCCCTCATTTCTAAAATGTTTATGTGGAGGTGAGTCTCCCTGCAGTACCATAGACCCTTGATCTGATAGGGGCCTAGGTGGGCTCCCCAACCCTGACCCAAAGCATCCATGGTGAGGATTTGTTGAGGGGTGGGGATAAGAAAGGGGACTTCCTTTAAGAGATTGGCCAGGTTCATCCACCAGTGAAGCACTGTATGTACTGGTGAGGAGACAAGGACCAGCTGATCTAGATCACCTGAGCGCTAATCCCATTGAACCCTGAGGGTCCACTGTGGAATCCTGATGTGCAACCTGGGCAGAGGGACCATCACAATGGCTGTAGCCATGAGGCCTAGTAGCCTGAAGAAAGTTATGGCTGGACATGCCGGCTCTGAGCCACCTCCTGGGCCTGGGCAATAGGGCAGTTCACTGTGTCTTAAGGAAGGAAGGCCCTTCCCTGAATATAGTTCAGGACTGCCCCTGTGTATCATGATCTCTGGGAAGGGGTTGGCACAGACTTGAGCCGATTGCCAGTGATGCCCAAGGAGTGGAATAACTCAAGGTGCATTCTAGCGTCAACAACAAGAGCTCCCAGGACTGGGCTTTTTAGTAACAAGTCATCTAGGTATGGAAAAACATAGAGGTCCTCACGCTGAAGAGCTGCTGCTACAGCTGCTAAGCACTTGGTAAAGACCTGTGGCACAGAGGATAAGGCAAAAGGCAATACCCTGAACTGGTAATGCTTCCCCTGGAAGATGGCCCACAGGTACCTCCTGTGAGGAGGGCAAATTATGATGTGCAGGTAGGCATCCTGCATATCAAGGGAGCATAGCCAGTGACCCTGCTTGAACAGTAAAGGGACCACCCAGAACTTTTTGTACCGGATAAAAAGGTTCAGCTCCTTGCGTTCTAGAATGGGCCTTAAGTCCTCTGTCAATTTGGGAACCAGGAAGAACCTGGAGTAGAACCCCTTGTTCCTCTGCTATCTGGACACTGGTTCTATGGCCTGATTGTGCAGCAAGGTGAGGACTTCCTCCCTGACAACCTCTGAGTGATCTGGATGGTAAAACAGGGAACTGGGGGAACATCTGGAGGCTGCTCTAGAAGCTAAAGAGCATGGTCCTGTTCAATTATCCGCAGGATCCAAGGATTGGATATGATGGTTCTCCATTGGGACAAATGGAGGGAGAACCAGCCTCTGACCACCACCTCCTGGCTTGGAGAAGGAGGAGGGGGGTCTGGCAAGGAGTCAGGCATAGGCTGAACCAGTGGCTGGCTCCCCACTCCCACCTCTGGATTGCTTTGCAGAAGGTCTGGCAGAGGAAGAGGGAGCAGAGACAAGACTGAGTTGGCTCTAAGTTTACCCTGAAGCTTGCCTCCAGGACCAGACATGTGAGACACCTTCTGAAAGGAGGATCTCAGTCTACTCCTAGGCTGGGTATGATACAAGGAATGGACAGACCAAATGGCCCTACCAGAAGTGTGCAGCTCATTAATAATGTCCTGCACATCTGGACCAAAAAGTTTGTGGCCCACAAAAGGGGCATTCAACACCTTTTGTTGGACATCATTGGCAAAGTCCAAGACCTGCAGCCAGGAGTGTCATCTGAGGCAAATGCCAGAGGCAGCTGCCCTGGTTGTAGTGTCAGTCATATCATAGGTGGCTCTGAGGAGGTGCTTGCTAACATCTTCCAAGGTCTGGAGTACCTTAAGAATCTCCTGCTTGTGAGAACCCTCAGGGAGGGTCTGAGCAGTCACTTTGCCTTTCCTCCATAGGGTGTTTTGGTACTTAAGATGATTCAAATGGCTGGCAATCTGAAGGCCATAGGTGGCTGAGGCAAAAGTCCATTTGCCCCAAAAATATAACCTTCTGGCCTCCTGGTCAGGGGGCAGGGAGCTAAGGTGCTTAGGGGCCTTAGTCCTGTCATGAGCATCTTTAATGACCACAGAGTCAGTCTTAGGCTAGGTCACATAGAAGGGCAACCCCTGAGGCACCTGATAAAACTTGTCAGTCTTCCTAAGCGTGGCTGGCACCATATTGGGCCAGTGCCAGGCTGCAGTGACTGCATCATTTAAGGCTGGTAGCAGGGGAGGAATAACCTTTGGTGGGGACTCAGGGATCTCCAGGAAGTCCACCAGATTCCTCCTTGTTTCATTCTCCTCTGTTTGGAAACTCATGGTGGAGGAGAGCTGTTTTTTGATATTAAAAAAGGAGGGGTCCTCAGAGGGGGATCTGGGAGTGTGCTTAACAGGGAGGATAAGATCAGGATGGTACTTCTCTTCGACACTGGGCTGCTCTGGAACAGGAACCACAGAATGTGGCGTCGACAACTATGTAGAGGGCACAGAGCATGCTGGCCTAACAGGTGTCGACACTGAAACAGCTGATGATGGTGCAGGTGAAGACAGCCCAGGGCCATGACACTAGCTGTTGGAAAAGAGAAGTAGGAATGAAAGTCAGAATAGTATTGAGGTTGTCAGGGAAGGGAAGCATCATCAACACTGGTGTCAAAGGAGGAGGCATGAGGCCCTGGTCTGATGATGTACCACTAACTGAAGAGGTAAGGGTAGGCCTGGTGCATATGGACCTCAAAGATTAAGAGATCTTGGCAATGGGGCAGTTGCTGATGACCTGGGAGGCTGACAGCCCTTCCACAGCCCTGTGATGGCCAGGAGAGGAATCCATTGTGGGGGCCTGAAAGAAGCAGAGACCTGCATGGGGTGTGGCAGTCGATGCCAAAACTGTCGACTGAGCAATCCCAGGAGAAGGAGAGGAACAATCCAGTGGGGACCAAGATCGCTGATGGGGGGGGCGCGGTCCTTAGGCTGTTCCTTATTCCATTGAGAGTGCTTCCCTGAGGATTTGTCCTGGGCCTTGGTGGCCTGTGGTCCAATGGAAGATGCCGGCAATGAGACGGGGGGGGGCGCATAAGACCCAGGCTCTCCCACTGGCTACCTGTTTCTCCATGAAGAATTTCTGCAGGGCTTTCTTTTGTAGGCACCAATTGGTGAGGTTGAATTTTTGTCAGAGCTTGTAGGTGAGGATGTCATGGCTAGGCCCAATACAGCAGACTCAGAGCTGGTGTTCGCCGGTGGAGGAGATATTGTTTCTGCAGTGACAGCGATGGAAAATAGTCGATGAAGGAGTAGTTCTTGACATACAAAGGAAAAGGGAATCACTTTTAAATAAAAGTGATTCAATGACAAACAAAAATAAAAGGTAAGTAAAATTGGTGGTGGAACTGAATGACGAAGTTTCCAAGGAGTCCATGCGCTAATGGTCGATGGCGGGAAAGAACTGAGGAGGGAGCAGGTCCACCTCTGCTTTTATAGGGTGAGTGACATCGGAGCCTGACATTGGCATGGGCGGCCCCTAGCAGACTGTTGCAGAAAAGCTTATGTGGGATTCTAGTGCCTGATGGTTAAGATCCATAGGTGTGACTTGATCACAGAACTATCCCCGAAGAAGATCTGCACTGTTCCCTGCAGCATACTACAACATTTTGTAGTAATACTGCCAAGGTATTGCATTGCATCCAGGCTGGCACCACTGTGTTGTAACCACCCAGTCCCCTGGGGTTACTAGAATCCCCTTAGTATCAGTGCTAGGCAAGGAGAGGCAGCTGTTAACTAACTAGTTAAATGGGTTTTACACCTGATCACTCTTCTGTTTACTTGGCTTCAGCGGAGATGGAAGTGATGAGCTCATTTGGAACTCTTGCAGCAACATAAGCCTTTGCCAGCTGTGAGAAGGGAATTTAGAATGTTGAGATGAGAGTCAGTTTGGAGTCAGCAGTTTGAAGTTGGAGGTGTGAGAACTACTCAGCTGAGGGTTCTGAGTTGAGGGACCTGCATTCTCACCCTAGTCCCGAAATTCTAGAGTTTGCCAAGAAAAGTGGTGGAAACCATTGTCTACAGCAGGCTTTCCTGATTTTCATCCCTGGAGGGGTGAAAAGAACTGTTAGTGGATGGATCCAAGGGGCAATCACCTTTTTGATCCAGGATGTTTTGAAGCTGCCTGAAATGTATAACAGTGAGTAGGATCTGACTTTTGATGTAGAAAGCAAGTACCTGTGCTGTTGTGTTCTCTGGCTCAAAGGGAAATGCGCAAGTTTTCTGTAAAATTCAGAAGTGTGAGACTGTTATAATTTAAAGTTGGCTGAAGTGTGTGACATCCAGAGGTATGACTATATCACATTTTCAGGACCTTAGTTTTTCCACTACCAGTGTAGTGATTTGAATGCTGGATGACAATGTTTCATTCAATAAACATTTTCCAAAGTGTATTTCCGAATGTTTAAGGTGTAAGTCAGAAAGAATGGCTGAGTATGGATTTGGGAGCAAAGGGTGGGCAGACCCCATCTGGAGTAACCAGTTCAGGACTACAGGTTCTGTAAGGGCACCTGGTTACTTTAGACATAGGACCAATGTCTGAAGAGAATTTTGCCCCCTGAAGTAGATTGTGTTATTTCATAAAAAAATGTGTTTTCAGTTGTGGCCTGTGCCACCGGAAGAAATGTTCAATGTCCTACGACATGTGGGAAACAAAGTGCAAGTGTCCTGTTAGCAAATGCATTTTCAGTTGTGGCCAGTGCCACAGGAACAAATGTCCTATGTCCTATGCTATATGGGAATACAAATGCAAGACGTTCAATATCCTACAGTGTGGGAATACAAAAATGTTTCTGTCAGATACAGTCGATTTGTTGTACTGCAAGTTCCTAGTGCCATGGTGTGTAAACCTTAGAGGGGCCACCCTTGCTTTAGAAAACATCTTTTGGAATAAAGTCACAGTCTAGAACCCCATCTTTGGTCTGGACAGTTACATTATTGCTTCCTGTGTGCAGTTACTTGGTACCCCTCCAGAAGTTAGGTCTAGCATAGCCCTAGCAAAACGTCCTCTTCCCAGGACCTGGTTTTTGTAAATATCTTATAGGTCATATTACTTTTGTACACCCCCACCTCTTGATCTCTAGAGTAATGAGCATGGTATACATTCCCAATGTTAGGGATGGTACCATTTCTAAATGTGTTCTGAGTGTCTGTGCCCAGTTATGGGTGCCAGGGGTAGCTAACTGTGTAAAGTAGCAAGGGGTTGGTTACAGTATGATGTAACAATGACATGTATGGACAAGATATGGAAATTGCATTTCAGTATATTACAAATACATGCATTCATGTTTCATGCATGGGTCATAGATTGTCCACATACAGTATGTGTCACATATATACATCATATAGTTTCCCACTCTTTCATATATTTTAAATCTACCTAAAGGGACCATTTTTGTATATTGAAAATACATTATTGACCATATATGATAAATATACATTTTCTGCACTGGTGTACAGCAGGACTGTTTGAAATTATACATTCGACTTATGGCATCCTTGTGGAACTGCAACTCAGATTCAGAAATTTTCTGTGGAATTTTTTTAATACTGTTCTTAAAATTTCACCTATACGTGAACCATGGGCTTTTTAAAGTACAGTACAGTGCAATAGTGTGAACTGCAGAATTTTTACTAAAGTTAATGTCAACTTAATTTTTCTTCAGAGTTTCCTCATATTGGGCTCTATTCACTAATATGCCTTGTACATACAATTGCATGCCACATAGCCAGCTCCAGCAAAATATGTGGAACTGGCATGCACAATCCTCTGGGCAGCCCCAGGCAGCCCAAAACATGGCTGCATAGATCTGCACAAGGGGTGGGGTCAGTTGAGGGGCAGACATGGGCTGGACCAGTAACTTCCAATTGGAAACCCTGACTTGTCCCCACAATGGATCCCCTACTCCATGGGAGCAAGGGATCATAGGTGCAGGCTGTCATATCCCCAACAGCTGAGAATCAATGGCTTCTGTAGTTGTTGCCTTGCAGCCTGTTACCACCCCCTAGCACTCCAAGGCATTGAGGTGGGGCTATGGTCTGTGACTGTATGGCATGATTGTGCCCTGTGATTGCTGGCTGAGGGGTGTGCAACCACTGCAGTAGCCCTCTGGATGGTGTAACAGTAAGCCCCCCCACACCAGCCCAGTGGAACACAAATGGCATCATGCATGTCATGCTCTGCCAGCCCTCCATGGGCATGCCCACCCCGCACTCCTTGCACAGACTCTCCACATAGTTAGGGGTGTGGAGCCGGTGCATTCCAGTAGTGCATATGCGGGTGTCTGTTGGACACCCGGTATATAAGTATCCCAGTCCTATGCACCACATAAGAGAAAGGTAGGGCCTAGGTACCTTCAATCCATCAGACCCTCTGTTGGACACCCGGTATATGAGTATCCCAGCCCTATGCACCATATAAGAGAAATGTAGGGCCTAGGTACCTTCAATCCATAGGACCCATAGAGAGTAGAACACACATCAGTGCAAACTGCAGCATTTTTACTAAAGTCAACGTAAGGGCCAGGCATCTCCCTGTGTCTGGGGGTACTGTATATGGTGGCACTTCTTGTCAGAAGGGTACCCACCTTACACCATGAAACATTGTACCTCTTTCCTTTACTGAGTCACCATGGGTCAGGGCAGATGGGGACCAAGGGCACAGCGACACATAGCAGAGGGCACCACTAACATGAACCCACATACAAACCATGTCCATGCTGAGAGCTGGGATCAAGCAAGTTCCATATTTATTGATCTATTCTGATCTCACACAGCTTTAAAGGGCAGTAGTCTCACTACTTCAGTTTAATCACTCAGCTGTATCTTTATTGCTCAGCATGATCAATACCATTCAATCACTACAACTGAACACACTGTACTACACTGCTCTTTACTACACTGTATTAGACTCTGGCCCCCGCAATGACTGGCCTCTGCTGCGGCTTCTGTTAACACAATCCTATCTTCCATTCTCAGAGTTCCCTAAGCTTTTGCATCCATAAGACCAATTGTGCTATGGCAACCTACCAGGAAGGGCTATCTTTCCATCAGGTAACCATCCAGACTTCCCGCTCACATATCCCCCAGACAGTCACTTTAATATTTTTAGTTCAGTTTCCTAGCCCCCCATTCCATATTCTAGTAGTCACTGTCCCACATTGCCATGTTAAGAGATTGAGAGGCATGGGGGTATGTCTGTGCTAGGTTAATGCAGTACCATGTGACAGCATCCTTACCACTGAGGAGCCAGAACTGACTAGAGTCCATTTTATAAATAATTATAATGCACTGGGTTGAGGGAAGGGTAGGTACTGTTACAAATGCACCCAGCAGGTCAGACCCTCTGCTCCCACAATGCCATCCTCCGAGCGCAGTAATGTGAACAGGTAACAGACAGGGTAACCCTTCTGTCTGCTTGTGGGCCCGAGTCACCTTAGTCTCAAGTTAGGGAGATTCAAACTGTGAACCTTATGCTAGCGTACTCAAATGTACAGGCACAGATTCGTACCCTCTTCGGGGATTGTGATACAATCTTATGCCGGGGGGACCAAGCCAGGCTTCCAAAATGAACCCTTACAACTCTATAAAAGACCTTAGGTATATTCTTACCTTTTCCCAGTTTAGTAACACCATCACGCTTTGAACAGTTTTTGTCAGTCTTAACCCTCTATACATCACATGCAAAAAAAAGAACTTGCAGACCCTGGCAGTATCTTTCAAATATAGATTTACTTAAAAATGGATAAAAATATGTTAAATGTAAACACAGAACAATACAATCACATAAAGAAAAACAAGGAAAACTACAGACGAACTCCTACCAACATACAGTTAGATCTTTTCTATCTAATGTAGTACAGTGCTTATAGTTAGATCTTGTTTCTTAAGAGCCCAAAAAGATATGACACAAAGATCAGACACAGAATAGTTTAAACTGTGTCTCTCCACACACACCTTCTATGATGTCATCTAGCTCCTCCTTTTAGAATATAAAAATTATACAAACAATGATCTTCCTGTCAGGAGATATTTTAAATACTGTGACTTCAGCAAAGACTAATTTCCCAAATTATGACAGTCTTTAATCAAGCCTTTCTTTTGATCGTGTGTGGTTTTCTGTTCCCCTGGCAGGTCAAAGGTTATACAACTTTTCACACTATAGTGTTATAACATGTTTTTCCTCTAAGATGTTATAGAATTTATGAGCCCTATATTCTGGCAGCTGGGTAAGTTCTTATTAAGACTGGGAAACAGGAGACCCCTAATTAAGTCTCTCTAGTCTTTTAATTACCTCCTGGTTTCAGGTCACTTGGCACTTCACTGTCCTGGGGGGGCACCCATAGCACAGGATGTCTTATGTGAGACACTCACATACCACATTCTATATTACAAAAATCCATAGAACAATCATAACCAGCTGGCCACGTGTCACAGTCCTCCCCACCTAGACTGAATTTGGGGGCTCTATCCCCTGCATGAGATGAGCTTCCCAAATCAGTTCACTCCTTATACAGATGCAAAAGGCCATCGGCATTCTGACTGGTCGCTCCAGCCCTATGTAAGATTGTCATGTCATACCCTTGCAAGGCAAGACTCCATCTTAACAGTCTACCATTAGTTTTTCCCATTTGTGCCTGCCAAATAAGGGTATTGTGGTCCATTTGTATCTCAAAATGCTGCCCATATAAGTACGACTCTAATTTCTTTAGGGCCCACACTATGGCAAGACACTCTTTTTCCACAGTAGAGTAAGCCTGCTCCCTGGGAAGTAACTATTTACTCGGGTACACTGCAGGAGGATCTTTCCCTTGGTTGGATGTCTGACTCAGTACTACTCCAATACCCACATCTGAGGCGTCAGTCTGACCTATAAAGAGTCTGCTGTAGTCAGGAATTGTCAATACAGGAGCACTGCACAGTGCCTCCTTCAATCTGTTAAAGGCTTTTTCACAGGCTGGTTCCCAGGTAATTTTCTTATGCATCCTTTCCTTTACCAGGTCAGATAGGGGAGCAGCCAGGCCGCTGTAATTGGGTACAAACTTCCAATAGTGCCCTGTTGTCCCGAGGAAACTCCTGACATGCTTCTGCATTTCTGGTCTGGACCATGCCTTAATTACCTCTATTTTCACTTGGTTAGGATGGAGCTGTCCCCGGCCTACAACATGCCAGAGGTATGCCACTTCAGTCATGGGCACCTGGCACATCTCCGCATTGACAATGAGCCCAGCCCTCTGTATCCTGCCCAGCACATCCCTAAGGTGGGACAGGTGTTCCTCCCATCTGGCACAAAAGATGGCAATATCATCCAGGTATGCCACGATGTACTCCTCAGCACCATTTTACACATGGTTCACCAACCTTTGGAAAGTGGCTGGGGCCTTCTTCATTCTGAAAGACATTACTTTAAATTCAGATAAGTCTATCAGAGTGATGAAGACAGACCTCTCTCTAGCTTTGTTAGTTAAGTCAACCTGCCAATACCCCTTTTTCAGGTCTATAGTCATAAGGTATGTCACCCCTCCCAACTTGTCCAGGAGTTCATCCATCTGGGGCATCGGGTGGGCATCTGACTTTGTGACTGCATTCAGTCCATGATAGTCCACACAGAAATGAGTATAGCCATCTGGCTTGGGCACAAGGACTATGGGTGAGGCCCAGGGGCTGTGGGATCTCTGGTTTAGGTAACCCATGAGGTGGGCACATGAGGAAGGGTGCAGTCCATAATGGTGACTCCTTCCCGGTGCAATCCCTCATGGCGATGGGGGGGTAAGGCAACCTGATGAGGGGGTGGCGAACTGGGCAACAGGATGTGGGTATGTGTATGCGTGGTGGTGTGGCGCTGTGGTGGACGGCCGAGCTGTGTCATGGCATTGGGGGTTGGCTAGTGGTTGGGGTGGGTAAGGTACCAGGTTCGGGTCCGGGTGCTGGTGTGATTTTATTGCGCTAGGCCCGAGCCTTTATTTTTAAAGCTTTCACCCCCGCGACATGCACCTCCTGGAGTGAAGACTCCTTAAGTGGGGGGACGAAGCCCCCACGAGGAGGGGTTGGGGGTGCAGCCCCCATCAGAAAGCATTAAAAAACTCTTCTGGCGCTGTTGTCCTGTGTGCCGGGGTTGTCAGAGTGCTGAAAATATTTTCAGCACTCTGACTGTGTGATAACGGTGATCGCATTTAGGCATTCACCGTTATCACATAGACCCTCTGGTTCATCCCTAAATCCAGCATTTCCTCCACCTCCCTCCTAATGTCCTTTTGCACAGCCTCTGACACCCGATATGCTGTCCAACATATGGGCATCTGTGCCCCTGTCTCTACATCGTGCGTCGCTAAGGGGGTTAGTCCAGGCTTGAAGTTAAACAATGGGGCAAAGTCTGCTAAAACCTCCCTCACTTCCTGGATCTTGTCCAGGGCCAGCTGGGGAGACAATTTAACTGCCTCCACAGAGGACTCCAGCTTGCTTGGTGTCAGGGTGGCTCAGTTGGTAGCACATCCGCCTCTGGACCAGAAGGTCGTGGGTTCTTGTCCCACATCGGGATTGGACTTGCACCTAAAAATCGCTGGCATCCGAGTGCAGTATTGGGGGGTGCTGTACTGCTGGGGTGTGCCGTCCTTCGGATGAGACATTAAACCGAGGTCCCTTCTGCCCATCCTGGTGTTGTCCTGGTGGGTGTCCTGGTGGAAGTAAAAGAACCCAGGGCACTCTTCGCAAAAGAGCAGGGAACATTCCCGGTGTCCTGGCCAACATTCCCCTTCCCATAAACCGGTTCATGCAATTATCCAGGCTGTGTGTGGGTGATGATGTGCGATATGGCTGCCACCACATCACACTTCAGTCACTTCACTACCAGTCTAGCATTGCTTGTAAAGTGCTTTGGATGTATGAAAAGTGCTATATAAATGCTGATTCTAGCTTCTTTCTTCCAGCAAGTCCAGAAGGGGGTCTCCTTTGTCCATCCCTTCCCCAGGACTACAAACTGCAAACACCATGTCAGCCCTATTAGCATATGGCTTCATCATGTTGACATGGTACATTCTTTCTGTCAGATAACTCTAGAATATAGTTCACATCATTTACCTTTCTAACTACTTCGTATGGTCCTGCCCACTCAGCCTGCAGCTTGTCTTTCCAGACCGGAATAAGGACCATGACTTCCTGGCCCACCGTATACAAGCGAGCTCTGGCTCTGCAGTCGTACCACACTTTTTGCTTCTGTTGGGAAGTTGCCAGGTTGCTCTGGGCTGTCCCCATAAGCTGCTTCAGCCTTTCCCTAAACCAAAGGACATAATCCACTATGGGAGTTCCCTGGGTGGAGTGCTTGCCTTCCCAGTCCTCCCGGATCAAGTCTAAGGGCCCACGTACCCGGCATCCATATAAGAGCTTGACGGAGAAAAATCCTGTAGACTCTTGGGGCACCTCCCTGTATGTAAACAACAGATGGGGAAGGTATTTCTTCCAGTCTAACCATGCTGTTCAGCAAACGCTTGGATCATTGACTTCAGGGTACTGTTAAATCTTTCCACAAGCCTACTGGCTTGTGGGTGATAAGGTGTCATGTGCCTCTGCACCACCCCATACTTCTCCCACAAACATTTCATCAGGTCCAACATGAAGGAACCCCCTCAATCGGTTATAACCTCCTGTGGAAACCCAACACAGGAGAAAATCCCAGGTAAGGCATCTGCCACTTTGTCTGTCCTCAGTGAGGATAGTGTGACTGCCTCTGGATACCGGGAGGCATAATCTACCACAGTCAGGATAAACCTCTTTTTGGAGGAGCTGGGGGTATTTAAAGGCCCCACAATATCCATTCCCACTCTCTGGAATGGCTCCTCGACTATGGGAAATGGAATCAGGGTGGCTTGGGTTTTCTTACCTGCCTTCCCTATTTCTTGGCACCGGTGGCAAGACCTGCAATACTCCTTCACCTGCTGGGTGAAGTTGGGCCAATAGAAATTCTGGGCTAACCGCTGCATAGTGCACACGATTCCCAGATGACCAGACAAGGGAATATCATGTGCAATCTTGAGCAACTGCTCACGATACCCCTGGGGAATGACAAGCTGCCTGCCTATCACCCCTCCCTCTGTCTTCACAGCCTGAGTATACAACAGTCCATTTTCCCAATAAACCTTATGTTTACCATCATCTCCCTGTGCTCTGTCAGAGTCTGCCCAAGCACTCAGCTTCTCTAGACTAGGGTAACTTTTCTGAGCAGCTGCAAACTCCTTACACATTCCCAAGGTATGGGACCGGTCCCCTTCAGTCTCTAAACTAGGGTCCCTAGCACTAGCATCAGCCCTAGCACTAGCATCAGGGCACTCAGGAATACTGTCATCCCTAACCCTCTGACAATGGGTCACCCCTCCTTCTTTGGAGTAACCCTCTGTAGCTGTGTGGTTAACTGGTACTGGGAAATTTCTATCCCCTTTTAATTAGTCTCCATATCAGGAGACACAGGCTGGGGAACCAATGGTTTCCACAATGGCTTCTGTGGGGTCCAGAGAACTACAATTTTCCCCTGCCGCTTGGCTACAGGTAACTGCACACACCATTCCCTGTTTGAGATTGTTGCCAAGGATGACGTCAACTTCTAATATTTTGGCTACAGCCACCTGTTGCACAATTCCCCCATTTAACCCCAGTCTAGGAGAACAGTAGCGAGTGGCAATGTGGTCTCCTCACCAGTAAACCCTTGCATAGTTACAAATTCATTGGGTATAAGCAGACCAGGCTCTACCAGATCCCCTTTTACTAGCGTCAGGGTTGCACCTGTGTCCCTTAACCCTTGTGTCTGTACACCATTCACTGTGACTGGGTGCCTGTGTTCCCTCATGTTCACAAGCATACTTCCAGGGACACGTAAACAACCCACTTCTTTCCTAGCTCCATGTTGCGTATTGCTCATCCTTTTGGGACACTGACAACATGCCCAGTTTCTTTACAAACCCAACATTCATTTCTATTCTCAGAGAACTCTTTTCTTTGAAACCTGGGGCTAACTGGATTCAGTGGAGGCAGTGAGGGTTTTAGCTGCCCTGAAGGTGCGCTTTTCCCTTTCTGCACTGCCATGCCCATCCCATTCGCTTTTAGTGCAGGTCTGCTCTTGGCACAGTAGTCCGAGAGTTCAGCAACCTCTTGCACTGTTTTGGGATCTCGATCCTCCAGCCAGGTTTTCAGCTCTGCTGGGTATGCCTCCAAAAATTGTTCTAACAAAATAGCGTTTTAAATTTTATCTACAGAGTTTGCTTCAATTTCTTCCCACCAACATTTTAAAATCTGATGTTGTTTCATGGCTAGCTCCTCGTAGCTCATATCAGGGCTTCTTCTGAGCGTACGGAATTAAGCTCTGTATGCTTCTGCAGTTAAATCAAATTTTTTTAAAAGTGCAGATTTAAGTTTGCTGTAATCATTACTGTCCTCATTGTCCATTTGACCCAATGCATCCCAGACTTTCCCAGTAAGTAGCGGGGATAGGTGGAAGCTCCAGGACCCTCTAGGAATTTTAGCCTGAATACAAACTTTTTCAAAGGAATTTAAAAAGGCATCCATATCCTCCCCCCTCTTTAAATTCAGCTATCAATTTGGAATTCAATTTGTAACCCAGTCCTGTAGTTCCAGTTAAACCCAAGCCACTTGCCTGCTCTGGTGCTGGTGGCTGGAGTCATAGCTTCTCCAATTCATGTCACCTCTGGTGCTCACGCTCCTCATGATCAGCCTCCCACTGTTCTCTCTTCCTCTTCTCCTCTGCAGCTCGCTGTTCTCACTTCTCTTCTCTTTGGAACTCCAGCTCCATTCTGCGCAACTCAGTCTGCAGCCTGATTGCTTCTGGCTCCAGAATGCTGGTGACCTTCCCCTGCTGCTATGGCCCTTTGCTTGCACTGGCCCTGCTGCCCTCCTCACTGGATCTGGACACTGTACTGGCTGCTAGCCTCTCCATGCCCAAGGTTTGGTCCTTTACAGTCACAGTCTGTGACTCGATGCTCTGGGAATCTGCTGCCATCAGGGCATCTGTGAGGTTCTGCTTGGTGGCTCTCCCCTCATACAGGACTCCTCTGTCCTGGCACAACTGCTTCAAATAGTCTACAAAGTGCCCACTGTAGCTGGAAGCCATCTTCTTCCCTAATTACGGCTACTCTAACTTGCACTTTAGAAAAAAAATAAAACAGGTAAGAACTTGACTGTAAGCAAAATGATATAGTTCTGTTTCTTTTTTTTTTTAAATCACTCCCTTTTTTGCAAGTGAGCTGTACAGTATTAAGCTGACACACTGAACAGTTAAAGCTTGTGTTACCAAATTTATCCGCAACCCTGCCAACCAAATCTGTCACAAAAGCACTCAGCAGGTCAGGCCCTTTGCTCCCACAGTGCCAACTTCCGAGCACAGTAATGTGAACAGGTAACAGAAAGGGAAACCCTCCTGTCTGCTTGTGGGTCTGAATCACCTTTAGTCTCAAGTTCGGGGGGGATTCAAACTGTAAACCATATGCTAGCGTACTCAAATGTACAGGCACAGATTTGTACCCTCTTTGGGGATTGCGGTACAATCTTATGCCAGGGGGTACCAAGCCAGGCTTCCAAAATGAACCCTTACAACTCTGTAAAAGACCTTAGGTATATTCTTACATTTTCCCAGTTTAGTAACACCATCAAGCTTTGCACAGTTTTTATCAGTCTTAACCCTCTATACGTCCCATTCAAAAAAAAAACAACAACCTTGCAGACCCAGGTAGTATCTTTCAAATATAGATTTACTTAAAAATGGATAAAAATATGTTAAATGTAAACACAGAACAATATATCAAAGAGCATATAATCACATAAAGAAAAACAAGGAAAACTACAGACAAACTACTACCAACATACAGTTAGATCTTTTCTATCTAATGTACTACCTCTGTACAGTGCTTATAGTTAGATCTTGTTTCTTAAGAGTAAAAAAAGATATGACACAACAATCAGACACAGAATAGTTTAAACTGTGTCTCTCCACACACACCTTCTATGATGTCATCTAGCTCCTCCTTTTAGAATATAAAAATTATACAAACAATGATCTTCCTGTCAGGAGATATTTTAAGTACTGTGACTTCAGCAAAAAATAATTTCCCAAATTATGACAGCCTTTAATCAAGCCTTTCCTTTGATATTGTATGGTTTCCTGTTCCCCTGGCAGGTCAAAGATTTTACAACTTTTCACACCATGGTGTTATAACATGTTTTTCCTCTAAGACGTCATAAAAGTTTATGAGCCATGTATCCTTGCAGTTTGGTCAGTTCTAATTAAGACTGGGAAACAGGAGACTCTTATTTAAGTCTCTCTAGTCTTTTAATTACCTCCTGGTTTCAGGTCACTTGGCACGTCACTGACCTGGGGGTGGGGGTGGGGCACCCATAGCACAGGATGTCTCTTGTGAGACACTCACATACCATATTCTATATTACAAAAATCATAGAACAATCATAACCAGCTGGCCAAGTGTCACAGGTACAACTAAACTGTGTGGGTGGGGGTGGGATTTTAAAAACTCTTTTTTTACTTCACCATGCGAAGTTGGTAGAAGAGGTCAGGAACTTTGTGATGCTTTGTGAAGTGTGAAGTTCCTGACTTTGCACCAACTTAGCTGATGACAATTAAATTCACTTATAAAATGGGTAGGGGAAATCCTGCATTTTGATTGGCTAAAACTTGTTCATACCCATTGGATTGGGAGACCACAATCAATGGGTATAAAGAAGTCTTGATTCCAGCCTACCTCAGTATCAAAAATATCAATCTGCATTCTCAGAACCTTTAAAAAAGTTGCTGCTCATCAGCTACTCTTGCATCATCCTCTACTGGCAACTTGCTAATATTGCCACATTAGGCGTGCTGCAGAAAACTTATTTTTTTTACTACTTTTAACATCATTTTCTTCTTTGTTTTCATATTTTTTAACAACTTTAAAACATTTCTATCAATGTGTTTATCAAAATTCCTATTTTACAAGTGCATTAAGACACTCCAGGGTGTTGGCTGTTGTGTCACAACTGCACACCCTGGGGCATAGTAAGGTATGATGTCACAGGCCAAGTGCTTTCAGCCCCTGAAAGTGCAGTTCTGACACCACTACCAACACACTGTCATGCCTTACTACTTACTTCATCTCTAATTGTGGTTCATGACAGAGGTAAGGGACATAATGAGAGGGAAGAGAAAGGCATTTAAGATACATAATGAGAGCCAAAGGGATGAGGAGAAAGAAAAATACCTGGGGTTAACTCAGAAAACAAGCAAGATAGTAAGAAAATCAGAAGCCATGGCATAACTGAGAATTGCAGAGAGGGTGAAGTAGGGTATAAGGCATTCTTTCGATATATATGAGAGAACTACAAAATTAAGGAAGGAATAGTGAGGCTGAGGAATAAGGACAGATGGGATGAGAGGGACAAGGGTATTGATGAGTTACTGAATCAATATTTTTGTTTAGTTTTTACTAAGGAGGAAGATGGTCCACTGCCAGATTGTGCAATAAGGCCAGAGCGGGGGGAGAGGGTATTGTCACTTACATCCCAGAACAAAAGGGGCTGAATGGGCCAAGTTTGCCAAGATTGGCATTGCCATCTACTCATCTTACATACCACTATGACCTCTATGGAAAATTAAAAATGATTATTCCCATCGAATGGGCATGTATTTGCCCTGCACTGCTTTACAGATAAGCATCTTCGGTCTGCTCCTCCTGCTCCTGTAAGAGAGTTTCTTAAGCTCTCTAACCAGTCTTATCCTTTATGGTCCAAAGGAAAATTCATGCTGGTAGTCCCTAAAGTTAACACCAAAATGGGAGAGCAGGGCTTTGCTGCATTTGGCCTAGATTCTGGAATTCTATGCCAGTGCTAGTCTGTAACTCCTCCTTCCACTATCTTTTTAAAGTCTCTATGGGACCATCTTCTTACTAACTCAGCTTATAGCTTCAGTTGACCTAAACCCCTAAACTGCACTTAATCCCTCATGCTGCATTTGTGTAGACTTGACACGTGCTAATTTTTATTTACCATGATGTTTAATTTATATGACAATCTTTACATCCTGTCCTCTGGAAAATCCTTGCCATGCACTTCCTTCCACCTCAAGGCTATTATAGTGCAAGTGTATCAGACTGTTTATTGCAATTGAACTTTTAGTGTTTCTTGTCACTGAGTATTGTGTACTTAAATCTCCACTGTGAACCTGATTGTTTTGTTGTTACTAGAGAGATACCATTTCTGATTCTCTTGTTGATTGTATGACCAGTTATTTCACTGCAGACTTGGCTGCCCTTAATTTTGTATGATTTGATCATTCTTGTAATATTGAATGCCTGTTTCTTCCACTGTAATCTCTTGGGAGGCAGTATAGTGCAGTGGTCTAAGGCTCTGAACTGCAAATCTGGTAATATCCAGCAGACCATACTTGGGTTTGAATCCTACAGCTTCCACTTGCATACTGTGTGATCCTGAGCAAGTCACTTAACTTCCTTGCCAAGTCACACCTGGAAACAAGCTCCAGCTTAGTGTGCCTTTCCTGGTTAAACAATTTCCCCTTTCCCTTTCACCATAGAAACATAGAAAAGTGATGGCAAAAGGGGACCTTACAATCCATCAAGTCTGCCTGTTTTAGAGTAACTAACCCCCCCCCCCACTTACTGCTCAATGCTATGATGCCTTTTTAATTGTCCCATGCATGTTTGAAACTTCCGACTGTCCTGGCCCCCACCACCTCCTGAGGAAGGCTATTCCAGGGGTCTACCACACTCTCCATGAAGAAAAACTTTCTCGTGTTGCCCCATAACCCCCCCCTCTATTTTCATGTCATGCCCTCTAGTTTTTGTGTAACTCCTACCCTGAAACAGGTCTTGTACCTGAGGGTTGTTGATTCCCTTCAGATATTTGAAGGTTTCTGTCATGTCACCCCTGTCTTGCCTCTGTTCGAGAGAATATTTGTTAAATTCCCTCAATCTGTCCTCATATGGTGTCTCATGCAGACCTCGTATCATTTTAGTTGCTCTCCACTGAACCCTTTCTAGTCTACCAATGTCTTTCCTGAGGTGTGGACACCAGAACTGTACACAGTACTCCAGGTGTGGCCTCACCAATGATCTGCAGAGCAGGAGCAGCACTTTCCTTTTCCTGCTGGTGATACCCCTACTTATGCATCCTAGCATCCCATTTGCCTTTAATGCTGCCTTTTCACATTGCCTGCTTGTTTTTAGGTCATCTATGATAATCATCCCTAGGTCCTTCTCCTGCTTTGTGCCTTCCAACCTCACACCTCCCGTGGAGTATTCCACCCCCGGGTTACTCTTCCCCAATTGCATGATCTTGCATTTTTTCATGTTGAATTTCAGCTGCCAGGTCTCAGACTATTGTTGCAGTTTCTTTAGGTCCAACTTCATCTTTTGCACTCCCCTGTGAGTATCTAACCTATTGCAGATCTTTGTGTCATCCGCGAACAGACACACCTTGCCCTCCAGACCCTCAGCTATGATGCTAATGAAGATGTTAAATAGAATAGACCCCAGTTCTGACCCCTGAGGCACCCCACTTCCCTTTTCCCTGAAAGTGTGCCATTTATCAGTACCCTCAGGGTTCTCCCATTCAACCAGTGTTGCACCCAATTTATCACCTTCTGTCCCACTCCTAGGTTAGAGAGCTTATTTAACAGCCTTCTGTGTGGAATGGAGTCAAAAGCATTGCTGAAATCCAGATAGACTACATCCACTGCTCTACCCAGATCCACTATCTTGGTCACCAAGTTGAAAAAGTCTATTAAGTTTGTTTGGCATGATCTCCTTGTTGTAAACCCATGCTGCCTAGGCTCTAATGTTCTGCTGTCCTCTAGGTAGGAGATGATTCTTTCCTTGAGGAGTGTTTCCATAATTTTGCCCACAATCAATGTGAGGCTAACAGTTCTATTATTTATTTATTTACTGAATTGTTTCACCAGAAAAGATACACTGAGCAACTTAATGCTCAATAGTTGCCTGCAACTTCCCCACTCCCACTCTTATAAAGAGGAACCACAGTGGCTCTTCTCCAATCCTCAGGGACCACTCCCTAATCCAATGATAGGTTGAAGAGGTTTGCCAGGAGTGCAGCCAGCTCTTCTTTCAGTTCCTTGAGTATCCTGGGATGTATTTCATCAGGTCCCATGGCTTTGTTTACCTTGAGTTTCCATAGTTCTTCTAGGACCCTTTCTCTTGTGAATGGACCTGAATCTACTTCCCTACCAGAGATGCTGTATCCCCCTAGCTTGAGTCTGCTACCATCCCTTTCTTTAGTAAAAAACAAGCAGAACCCATTTAGTATCACTGCCTTTTCCTGGTCCTCCTCCGTGTGACCCATTCCTTTTCTATTCTAACTAAACCCTCTCCCTTCCTTGTCTTTTCACTAATATATCTGTGGAAGGCTTTGTCCCCCTTTTTAACTCCCTTAGCTATCCTTTCTTCAGTGGCTGCCTTCGCGAGTCTGATTGCCCTCCCTGCTTCCCTCAATTTCTCCTTATATGTATCCCTGTCTTCTTCAGTTTTAGTGCCTTTGTACCTCTTAAAGGCTGTCTTTTTTCTCAGTTTTTGATAGCCACCTCCCTGGAAAAGCAAAGAGGTTTTCTTTTCTCTTCATTTTATGTACCCTTTTTAGACACAGGTCTGAAGCCCCGGTTATAGCCATCTTGATCCTTTCAACAGTGTTCCTCAACCCCAGTCCCCTCACATGCTGTGTCTAGCGGGTTCTGTTTTAGGTTTTAGGTGTTCCCTCTTTTTATTAAAATCAGCTTTCTTAATTTACAGGACTTTAGTTTTGGAGTATTTAGCTTCCTTACCTATGTTCCTTACCTATGAGTCATACCTGAAAATAGGCATGAACTTTTCTAGTGTGCTTACCTGGTTAACAAATACTAAACAAACAAACAAATAAACAAATAAATAAATAAATGAAGGTGGGCAGATTAATGGGACCAGATGGCATGCATCGAAAAATGCTCATGAAAATGGTATACATACTTGCAGCACTGCTGGCAGACATTTTCAATAGCTCATTGAATACTGGTGTGGTCCCAAGAAATTTGAGGACAGCTGATGCAGCGCACCTACACTTAAGTGTCAGAAAGGATAACACAAGTTAGTATGGAATTTTGAGCCTGATATCTGTAGGGAAGGTTGGTAAACAGCTACAGGATGATAAGCACTGTAGGGACACATTCATGAGGTCATGCCAGATCAACCTGATTGAGTTCTTTGAGTGGGTAACTAGAGCAGCCAATGGAGAACTGGCAGTAGACATATTGTACCTGAACTTCAGAAAAGCCTTCGACTCATTCTCCCACAGGTCATTCGTCAAGAAACTGCAAGATCTGGGGATGTAGGCGAGGGAGGCTACGTTGATGGATAACTGGGAAAAGGGGAAGATACAGGATAGTTGTGAAAAGGGAGCAATCCATAAGGCAGTAACAAGTGAGGTACTACAGGGCATAGTTCCTGGGCCTGTCCTCTCTACATATTCATTTGTGACATAGTGGTAAGAGCTCAGGGAAAGATCTGTCTCTTTCCAAATGACACTGAGATCTGTGGAACAGTGGGCCATGAAGGTTCAAGTAGTGCAATGAGGTAGAACCTGGATGTGCTTGAAATGTAGTCCAGGATATGGCAGTTGAGGTGAGATGCCATGAAATGCAAGGTAATGTACATCAGGGACAAGAACCTGAAAATACAATACTTGATATGGGAAGTGTTAACAGAGGGCACAGTGGTGGAAAAGAACCTGGGGGATGATAATACTGGAAAGCTTAAAATCTATGGTGCAGTGCAACAGGCAGCAGGGAAGGCAAGCAAGATGCTGGGTTGCATAGGAAGAGGGATCTGTAGTAGAATCAGGGAGATGATCCTTCCACTGCATACTATAGGTCCATGGTTCACCCTCACCTAGAGTACTGTGGGGGTGGGGTTGAAGCTCACACCTGTGGAAGGACTGTGATAGGGTGGAGGCTGTAGAGAGCAAGGCAACACCGATGATGTAAACATATGAAAATGTCAACTGAAACAGGCCATTTTGGTCTATCTACTCTGCTCGAGTGTGCAGCTCTCAGACAAATTTACTGGAGCTGCCCCCCTCCCTTTTCCACACAGAGTTTTCCTTCCTCCCCATCTCATCCCCACTACCCTTCTTCCCATCCATTTTGACTCTCCCTTTCACTCTGTCCCAACCCCTTTTTAAGCTGTCTGCAGTTTTGGATGATATCACCTCCTCTGGCTGTTTGTTCCACTTGTACACCACTCTTTCTGTGAAAAAGTGCCTTCTCATTTCCCTTTTGAAATGATGGTCCACAGGTTGAGGAGAAAGCATCTGAAGAAAGATTGTGGGACCATAACACTTATGTTCAGGAGACAACAACAGAGAGTGGGGGGAAATGACAAAAATGAATAGATATCTTCATGGGATTAATATGGTGAAATGCAACAAAATGTTCACATTTTGTACAAATGCAAAGGAGAACCCACTTAAGCTGGGTGGGGGAAGGTTCAGGAGGGATGTCCACAAGCTCTTTTTCACAGAAAGAATAGCAAACAAGTAGCATGGGCTGCCAACAGAGCTGGTCTGTGACAAAACAGTGAGTGAATTCAAACAAGGGCCTGATAAAGGAAGAAGGAGATGGAAAGTGGAAAATAAAATAGGAGAAGGATGGGCATATGGATAATCACAAGAGTACACAGTAGGGTTGAGCAGACTGGATGAGCCAAGATGTTTTCTGTCATCATGTTCTATGTTTCTATGCTTCTGTATTTTGACTCTGCCTTTTGCATATCTTGTATATATTCTGCACGGGCAGAATTCTGCTAAACTCCCAGAATTTGTGGCATTAATTTGCACATTTTGTCCAGTTCTAGTATACAGTTCTGGTCGCTCTACTATAAAAAACATGTATAGAATACAGAACATAATGGGCTGCCATGGAATAATGCATTTATATCCACTAGTGAGTGATAAGACCCATAACTCACAAGAGGCGAAGGCACAAGTTAATTGTAAAAGTCTTTCCACTTGTGTGGAGCGATACAATATGTGTTATTCCACTGCAACCAATTATATGTTTGATAAATAGAACACACCACTATTATGTTTTATTGCTTTTTTAACATTGTTTTAGCTTAATACTGCCTTTCTTTCCATTGTAATCTCTCAAGCTAGTCCATTGATCTCTGTGTTTTATTTCAAGATTCAAAGTGGAAATAAGTTCTAAATGTATTCTAAGTGTACTGCCATATGTTCTAATTAAATGAAAATAAATATTTATTGCTACATAACAGGATTTCTTTTCCCAATTAATTCATCATTGATGTTGTATATCTCTATTTATAAAATGGCAAGAAAAAAATCTAGAAATGTCATTGGCTAGGAGACATCACCTAACTGTGCATTAAATCTCTATAAGTGCATGGTCAGGTGCTGAATTTCAATGTCCTCCCCCCAAAAAACTATTTAGAGTCATTTTATAAGTGTAATAAGCCCTTTCAGGGTGTACATCATGGGATTTTAATGCAACAACCAGTGGTTCAAGGACACTTGGCCTTTGACTTCATGCCTTACAACACTGTTGGAGTGTACATTAAATAGAGGATAATGTATAGCGAGCAGTTAACAACCATGTTGTATTCACATCGAGAGGTTTACAGTAACCATGGTAACCTCAAGATGCAAATTCAAAGCGGTTGTTGACTGCTCACCATACATTGTCTTTTATAGTATATGGGCACAAGTTTAAGAGCAGAGAAAAGGCCCCATAGTATTGCAATACAAAAAACACATCTTTAAACTGCACAGTACCTTTTCTTGAAATGAAGATTTGTACACAATTCTTTTGTGAATGGAAAGACAGGCTTTCTTTAAAAAGAGCAAAAAAAACTCACAACAGCAGTCAAAAATATACTCGGAAGTGGCTGGTGAACAAAGGGGTCAAACTGGGTCGGGTCATGCTCTGTACTTCATCAGGAAGTGTTGCTAAGTAGTTCACTCACAGAGGAGATGCTTCGGGCCCATGCAGTGAAATTGCAATACAGGTACCTGGAGAGAGTGAAATGTTTTTTTTTTTCCTTTTTTATTCAGTACAGTGTGCATCCAACTGCCATTGCCGTTTAAATAGTGCTGTGTGGTAGTGATGACTACTGAGTGCTGCTGCTGTAGAATGTGACAGACAGTGGCATTCTTTCTTGTTATGGTATCATTCTACAGTAGTTAACAGCAAGAGAATGTTGGAACGACACCATAACAAGAACTGTGTTTCTACTGAATTTTGGCAATCATAACATTCTGCCATACACTATAATTCTTTATGAAATGGGTGGTAGAAAAGCAGCATTCTGATTGGCTGCTAGAAGTGTGCTAATATGTCTAACATCATGGGAGAAGGATCAGGCTGTGCCAAGCTATGGCAAGCGAGCATTGATATGGGTGATGCTGCCCACTCAGAACCTTGAGAAATGAAAACGTAGCCATCTTGTTTCTCGCATAAGTGGTGCCTGCCTAACTGTATAAAAATAAAATAAATACAATTGACCTCCTGTTTAGTTGGGCTCGGTCTTTTAATGTTTCTGTTTTAAATCCATGCAGAGCGTAGAAGGGAAAAAAAAAAACACAAAGTGCTGCGATCTGTCTCCCAGCCCACACTCGCTCTCCATCCCAATCAAAACGTGATCTCTCTCTCTCCCAGCCCCCTCGCTCTCCATTTTAATCAGAAGCGACTGCTGATTATTACAGGCGATGATTCATTTAACAAAGTACTGCCACAATCTCTGTCCTGGGAAAAAAAAAACGCAAAGTGTTGCAATCTGTCTCCCTGCCCGCTCGCTCTCCATCCCAATTAAAAAGTGATCTGTCTCCCAGCCCGCTAGCTCATTCTCTATTTTAATCAGAAGTGACTGCTGATTATTGCAGCCGATTATTCATTTTAACAAAGTACAGCCACTATCTCTCTCATGGCCCACTGGCTGAGTGGCTGTTCAGATCGATTGCTAACTTGGGGGGGGTGAATACTGCCATGACAACCACATGTAAACTACAGAAGCCTTTATAGGACAAAGTTCCTTAAGTCAAAAAGAAACAGTAGGTGGAGGAACTATTTTATTAAAAATTAAGACCAACATTAAACTTTTCACTTTTAAATACTATACATTTTAGCCATCACATACATCTGTATTTTTGATAGCCATTTCATAAGTGCAATAAGCCACTCCAGGGTCTGTGTGTTAGACACTTTAACACATGGCTAGGAGGCTGGATGCACTCGGCTGGTGGCCTCTTGCCTCACAACGCCTCCTAGCCGTGTGTTAAAGTGTCTAACACATACCCTGGAGTGTCTTATTGCTTACATAATGCACACCCTGTCATGGTTTATTACTTACATCTACAGTATATCAAAGAGTTCACTTGTGATCCTTAACACTAGTACACAGATTTAAATAGGCTCTGACGTTCATAGCAGAAACTAGGGAAAAACATAGCTTTTACACACAATCCAGCAGTTCATGAATTCTCTGTGTTAAGCTTCCTGGTTTTCATAATAAATGTATTTATTTATTTGAATTTACTCCAGCTACAATAACCCCATGGGATATAGCATCTCATTTTCAGGGGGTCCCAGGGAGGAGAGCAGCAGTCAAAAAGTAACATAGTGCAGCAGGAATAAAGATATAACAGGGTGTGGGTATGGGTTTACATTTGCAAACAGCACACCCAGTTGTATTGTGAGGCATGAGGCTCTTGCACTGAGTGCCTTCAACCACCTGGAAGTGGGGTTTACAAATATAAACCCACACCCTGCAGTATCTTATTGCACTTGTAAATTAAGTAAGGAGTGAAAAGGAAATAAGATGCATTCTGTGCTCAGATTAAATAAAAACTGAAAACAAACAGAACAAAACAGTATAAAGATAAAAAAAAATTAGCAGGCAGTGACTGACAGCTCCCACATACAATGAAACCCTCACCATTTGGTATTTATAATGTACATAATGTCTACATTTCCAGGCCAGCTCAGCTCTAATATATAGCATGCTGATAAAACTGCAGAACTACTGGTTGCTATGTATGTAGGCTGAGCCACATCAGATGAAATTTATTTATTTTATTTAGTTTTTGTTTACTGGGTAAGTACCATAGCCAAGACGTGACTATTTCCAGGCACAACCTGGGAGATTACAATGAGGAGAGATAAACAGGGAATACATTTTTGTGTACAGGGAACAAAAACAACAATACAGAGAGAAACAAGATTACTCAATACGTGAGCAGTTAACAGGATAGTTAAGAGTTCATAAGCAGTACCAAATTCTGTGACGACAACAACACATGTGTAGTGAGCACAAGTGTCTGATTTCGCTGATGGTGTAGCTGTGCTAGAACAAGGAGAGGCAGAAGACAAACTCGGGAATAAAAGCAGATTTACTAGGTGCAAGGCACCGGAAAGAGCATGTAGTAGACAACCAAATATACACTATAACTTGGTATGCGGTGACTATGCTGTAGCTTAGCTTTTGTTCATCCTACTATGTCTCTATAACTTTGGTTCTTATAGCTCTGTTGTAACAAACTTATTACTATGAACTCTATAATGATGCTCATACTATATGAAAATGCTATTAACTTTACTGTACCCTAGTGTTCTACAGTTCTACTGTAACTCTGTAACTTAGGATCCTATAACTCTATAGTGATTCTTATATTCTATAGGGATTCTTATTCTCTATGAATGTCTTATTTTCTGAACTCTACAATATCCTTATTGCTCTATTTTGAACTCTATGGTAAACTTATCATTATGAGCTCTATAATCAACCTTGTACTGTATTTCATTACATAAATACAACCTGTTGAGCAGTAGACAAATGAACACAGAGTCCTTCATAAGTCCGGAATGGTGGCCACCAATGTGTTCTATTGGCTGGCTTTTGGTCGGATTGGAAAAGTAAAGGGTCAAGGGACTGAAATGGGCAATAACCCCAGCTATCCAAGCATCCTGGCTAAATAGGGCTCCAGGGCAATTATACTGTGAGGAAGGTGAAGCACTCAATGCGATGAAAGTGTGGGAATGCCTGGTCAGTGGAAGACCCCAAGGAAACGAGAAAGACAAAACTGCTGAGGATGACTCCTAAGCCAGAACTGCCTTCAGGGAAATTCAGGATGCAGACACTGGGCCAAAGCTGGACTCCAGGGCACAAGACAGGATGCAGACACTGGGCTAAAGCTGGACTCCAGGGCACAAGACAGGATGCAGACACTGGGCTGAAGCTGGACTCCAGGGCACAAGACAGGATGCAGACACTGGGCTGAAGCTGGACTCCAGGGCACAAGACAGGATGCAGACACTGGGCTGAAGCTGGACTCCAGGGCACAAGACAGGATGTAGACACTGGGCTGAAGCTGGACTCCAGGGCACAAGACAGGATGCAGACACTGGGCTGAAGCTGGACTCCAGGGCACAAGACAGGATGCAGACACTGGGCCGAAGGTTTCTGGATTCTGGCGTCTGAAGTCCCACCCTTATTTTTACAACGGATCCCTACCTGTGAACCGGGGCAGTTCCCTGCACTATCTAAACACTGTTAGGAAGGGGAATGTCCTCATGGTCTGAACGTGAAGCAGTTGGCCAGGAGCTAACTATGCTAGACTTATACTGGCGACCGGCCCCAACTTGAAGGAGAAGGCAGGTGATTTCAGTCTCTGATTGGCCACTGTGATCAACAGTTCATGAGGAGGATGAGAATCAGGTGAAGATGATCAGCATCAGGCTAAAGAGTTTAATTCTTAGACAAGCGGGCAGTTCTGTAACATACAAGGCAGTTCTTGGGCAGAGACACTAGTGCAGGATTGATCCCATAGTCTCTAATCATAATCCAGTGGAAGAAAGCAAGCAGAACATTTTGATATAAGCAAAACATATGCAGGGTTAATCCAATAGTTTCTTGCAGTACAACAACTTAAGGAAGAAAAGGCAGCTATATCATAGGGTTCAGGCACAGTCTCTATAAAACAGAGTCTCAATGTCTCTACAATGCTATGCCTTTCTTAACAATCCCAGTATCATGCAGCAGCAATCCAGGCAGGGACCTTGGGGAATACACTTGGGAAAAACCTACCAGAAGCTAAGGGCTAGCTATGTGGAGACCCTGAGGTATGTATTCTGTACCCTTCCCATTGGTGATAAGCTCTGAAGGCACCTAATGGGAAAATTACCATAAGGCAAAGATAATCTGATTAGTTTAAGCACTAAGAGTCCCTCCCTAACTGTCTCTCCCCAGACTAGAGGTGACAGGGAAGTTACAGGGGTTACTAACCCTTGGGCATGGATATGGCTACTGAACTGGAGGGGATGGCAAACTGCCTGACTCACTCCCCTTTGCTCCCTGCTTGCTTATCACTAAAATCAGGGTGCATTTCCAAACTACAGGAGAGCACTAATGAATATTTGCTTAGCTTATCTTTTGGTGACCACTTGGCTACTGGCCAATGGACTACAATCTGGGGCACTATACCTTATCTGAGGCTGACGTCTTCCTCACTGGCCCACCCTTAACTGGAAAAAAACTGCTTAGAATGCAAAGAACATCAAGAAAACACAGTGGCTACCTGGCCTCTAACTCACTGGCCTGTGGCTACTAAATCAACTGGAGCCCTCCTTGCCTTAACTGGTCCTTATATGTGCTAGATAAAAATAACCAGTAGCTTATGGGTTAACTATCCCTTTCTGGAGCCCACTTGGTTAGCTGGCCTAAGGCGCTGGAACCTTCTGCACTCCGAGCTGGCCTCTTTGACTTGCTGGGGTCTGTGTGGCCTCTTAAAACAGCTGGGCCCAGTATTTCCCCTTTAAATAGCTGGGCCTGACATTGCCCCTTTAAATATGTAAGGCCTGGTAGGGACCTCTGTCTATCAGCAGGATAGCCCCGCCTTAGCTCCACCCCCTGCCTGTTGCTCCAAGCTGGAATAAAGTTAAATAAATTAAAATATCCCCACCCATTGGTGCTCCCTTCTCCAAGGGGCCTTGCTTTGCCCCTCTAGACTGCCCCTCAGGCTGTCCCTTCCAGCACCCAATGGCGCAGACTAAAATTTTATTTTAATAAAATTTACAGAACTGGCAGTCAGTACCTGCCATTTGGCACTGCTGCCCACTCACCACCCCGACCCAGGAAGAATAACTGCTGCAGGAAGAGAATGGAGGGAGATACTGCTGCTGTGGCTGGTGTTGGAGAAACAGGCAGGCAGTTGGAGGATGACTAAGGGGCCTTGAACTGCTTGGCCCGACACTGCTGCTGTGGCTGGGGCTGTGATGTGGCCCCGCTTGTGGGTGCCACCGTCGAAGGACCAAATTTAACTTTATAATTTAAAATTAAATACTTTGGACTAACTAGCCCGCAATGTGATTGACTGCCTTTGGGGACCCGCTGCCACACTGCTGCTGACATTGGAGGAACCACCGGACCCTCAGAAGCTGCCACAGGGATGAGAGGAGGATGCAGGTACTTTTATCTGATTACATTTACCTCCCTGCATCCGCTTGCTCCCTGCGTTGGGCAGCAAACTTTCTTTTTTTTACTGTTGGGGCACCTGAGAGTGCTCGCCCGACCACCATGACTGCTGACCTCCTGAATTATTTAAAAACATCTGTTACCAGCCACAGATGCCCTCCCTGGCATTCAGGATGCCAAGTCCCTAGCGACCAGGGAGGCAGGCAGCTGCCCAGCGTGAGGGTGGCATTCTCTCACGCTATGGCTAGGCAGGCTGCAGAAGTAAGAAAAAAATAGTTTTAAACTACATCTGCAGTTTACTTATAGGGGCCTGGACACACAGGGGACTGGGGACAACAGGGGAACTGACTGGCTACAGGGGGGGTTTACTATTGGGGCATTACATATTTGGCCCCGCTTAAACATACATGTTCCCTTGTAATGCCCAAAACCTTTTTCTTAAGTTACTATTTACCTTTTACTACATCTATTTTTCTTTACCTTACGTGTTTAAGAAAACAATCCTATATAACTGTACATATTTACATTTATTTCTGAAATGCATTGCTAACTACTGTTTTGATATTTCTTTTTTAGTCAGACTCTTCTATCGAGCATCTGGGAGGTCGATCTTTATTGCTTCGATTAGACCTTCTGATAGCTACACCATAAGGTTCAGAACAGTTGAGAGATGTATTAGGTGCAGAATAAGCAAAGGAAGTGCTGTATATACCAATGCCAAGCATGCCAGGCCATTCTAGGATGGAGTTATCCTTCGGGGTACCAAAGGGAGTTGTCTCCTGCCTCTCACTCACAGAGTCTTCTTCATCCTCTGACTTATCCAGGTCTGCAGTCTGAAATGTACATGACTTGATCTGATTATGATGCACTACCTTAATGAAGTGTCCATCGGTTTCTGACCGGATTTGATACACAGACAGATCATCATAAGGGATGTCTATTACCAAAAAAGACTCTGGTTTCCACCTTGTTGCTAACTTGTGCCCATAGACATCATGATTCTTTAATAAGACATGTTCCCCAATTGACAACGGTTCGGCTCAAGCTCTACGATCATATTGCTCCTTCTGTTGAGCATGGGCTTGTTCCATTCTTGATTGCACTAGGTTGCTTGTTTTTCTAAGATGCCGATGATGCTCTTTTGCCCACTGGTTTGAGTCCGAAATGTCTCTGTGAGTTTCAACTTTGACATCCATCACCATGTCCAGGGATAATTGTCCATGTCGACCAAACATCAGAAAATAAGGTGTAAAACCTGTGGAGCAATGCACTGTGTTATTATATACATAACATAGTTCTGGTAACAAATCAGGCCATAGAGGTTTTTGGTGTGTAGACAGTGCTCGCAGCATGTCAATTAAAGTATGATTGGTGTGTTTGCATAATCCATTTGTTTGAGGGTGGTATGGGGCTGTTTGCATTTTGTGACATCCATACAGAGAGCACAGTTCTTTGAACAACTGGGATCCAAATGCTCCTCCTTGATCAGTTAGAATTTTAGTGGGGTATCCATATGGCTTGACAAAATAGTTCCTGAAGGCTTCGGTGGTGCATCTTGCTGATAACTCTTTCACTGGAATGGCTACCACAAATTTGGAATAATGGTCTACTATCATAAGAATTTGGCTGAGTCCACTGTGACTATTCTCAACTTTCAAGTGATTCATTGCTATAATTTCTAAAGGAGATTTGGTGGAAATGGATTGCAGAGGTGCTTGCTGAACATTTTCATCACCTTTCTTTAGGTTACACACCATACAATCTGTGCACCAATGCTCAATGTCCTCTCTCATGCTCACCCAGTAGAATCGCTGTCGAATGGTATTCTCTGTCTTTTTAGTCCCAAAATGTCCAGATGCGTTGTGGTAGGCTTCCAACACTGGATCAGATTCCTGATGAGAAATTAGAATTTGTCTACTTTCTTCATGGCTGGCAGGATCTCAGATCACTCGGACTAGTTGGCTATCCACAATTTCAAAATACTTTTGATGTCGTAGCAATTTAACCAACTCTGGGGACATGCTCATTCTATCTTGTTTACTTATCCTTCTTTCAGTCCAGAGAATCTCTTTTAGCTCAATCATAATTGAACTTTGGTTCTGGAGTTGCCCCCACATATCTTTTCTCCCATCAGACATAGGACACCCTGGGAGATGTGGATTTGGTTCAGGAATTACTTGGCGCTGACAGCAAACTCTGACTATTTCAGCAGGTGCTTACATGAAAGGTGGCATCTCGAGATCTTCCTGTTCTGTCTCACTTCTTTCTGGCTCATCGGTCTTAGGCAGTCAGGATAGTGCGTCAGCATTCCCATTTGACCTTACTGATTGACAGTTTATTGAGAAGTTGAAACTGGCAAGGTGGGAGGCCCATCACTGTTCTAATGCTGCTAGCTTGGCCGACCCAAGATGAGCAAGGGTATTATTGTCTGTATACACCGTGAACTGTGCAGCTGCCAGATAGTGCCTGAACTTTTCTGTTACCACCCATACTAAGGCCAGAAACTCCAATTTGAATGAGCTGTAGCTCTCGTCATTCCTCTCTGATCCTCTCAGGCTTCGACTTGCGTAGGCAATTACCTTCTCAACTCCATTTTGTTCCTGAGCCAGGAGTGCCCCAAGACCACAATTGCTGGCATCCTTGTAGAGATGAAATGGATGTGTATAGTTCGGATAGGCCAAGATGGGTGCTGTCATCTATATTTTCTTTAACAGGTCAAAAGCTTTTTAACACTAAGGGGACCTCCTCACAATACTTGTCTTGGGTAGCTTCCTGCCTTTAGGATATCGCAGTAGCTCATGCAGAGGTGAGGCAATCTTCACAAAGTCTTTCACGAATCTGTGGTAGTACCCTATGAACCCCAGAAAATGTCTCACATCTTGTATGGTTATGGGTCTAAGCCAATCCCTCACTGCTTCCACCTTACTGGAGTCAGGTGATATTCCTTCTGATGACACTACATGTCCCAGGTAATTTACTCTTTCTTTAAAGAAGTAGCATTTTGATGGCTTGATTTTGAGTCCATACTGTGTCTGATGCCCAAAAACCATATCTAGATGCTTAAGATGTGCCTCGAATGTCTTGGAGTACACAATTATGTCATCAAGGTAAAGTAGCACCATATCGAAATTCTCACTTCCCAGACAGTGCTCAATTAGTCTCTGAAAGGTCCCAGGAGCATTGCAGAGGCCAAATGGCATTCTCATGAACTCATACAGGCCCATCAGGGTAATGAACGCAGTTTTCTGTTGATCCTCATGAGCCATGGGGACCTGCCAGTAGCCACTCACCAAGTCAATAGTGGAGAAGAAGGTGGAGGACTTTAGAGCAGTCAAGGCATCTTCAGTTCTGGGCAGAGGATAAGCATCCTTGTGGGTGATCTGATTTATCTTGCAGTAGTCCACACAGAATCTGATCTTGCTGTCTTTCTTTTTTACAAGCACTATTGGTGCAGCCCAGGGACTATGACTTTCCTTGATGACATCGGCATCCAGCATCTCTTTAATTAGTTGCTTGGTCAGTTGGTATAATGCCGGTGGAATGGTAGGTAGCCTGTGACATCGGCGCCTGAATTAAGGCACCATCTGAAATGGTGACACGATGTGGGCGAAAGGCCGAATGGCGATGGGGGTAGGGCGACCAGATGTGGTGGGGTGGGCAACTGTAGTGACAGGATGTCGTTATATGTACATGACCATGGGGGGGGAGCGAGAATGATGAGCATGGCCTGGGAGGGGGCGGAAGGGATGTAGGGGTGGCACTGCAGTCAGCTGCTGAGCTGCACCATGGTATCGGGGATTGGCCCCCACTTGTGGTGCATGGGGTATCAGGTTCAGGTCTGGGTCTGGGTGTTACTGCATTTTTGTTGCGCCCGGCCAAAACTTGTGTTTTTTTTGCTTTTGCCCCCAACATGCCACCCTCCCGGAGTTGAGAATACTTTAGTAGAGGGGGGCCGGGGGCAATGCCCCGCATGTGGGGGAGGGTATGGGGGGGTACAGCCCCCCTAAAGAAAGCAAAAGAACCAGGTCCCTGGCACCGTTCCTCCATGCACTGTGGACATCAGGCTGGCAAAATTGTTTTTGACGCCCTGACGTCGCGATAACATGGGTCACCATTCAGCACTTGCCATTATCACATAGAACTGAATGGGATGGAATATTTCTCCAATTGGAGGGTGGTTGTCAATACTGATGTAGTGTTTGACATGAGTGACCCCACCAAACTCTAAGCAGTGATGAGAAAACGCCTGCTGATGGCTTCGGATTAGTGCCGTGAGTTGGGCCCTCTGGTCTGCAGTGTTGCTTTGCTGTCCCATATCTATCTCTCATACCCACGCTTCCTCTTGGTCATCTGTATTCTTTTCACTGATGCTGGCTTGCAGGTAGGAGGGGTGGATTGTTTCTTCTTTAGTCGGGGTGACAATTACATCCCAATCTATTTTGACAAGTCGGCCCACTGCCTGTCGTTTGTGCAGCCTCACAGGTTGGGAACCATAATTTAATAGACGGACAGGAATTCTCCCCTCTTTGACAGTCACAAGACTCCTGGCTGCCATCACTGGGTCTCCCTCTTGAGTCCAAAAGGGTCCCACCATAGCCACATAGTCTTTCCCTCCAAGGCCCACTTTTGCCTTACACATTACCAGCGTCTCTGTACCAGGTTCCAGTTGAATGGGACAGTGATCCATCACTTGTACCTTCCCTACCTCCTCTTGCTCATTGGTGAATTTTTGATATTTTTGGAGGTATTGGAGCATAGTCTGCCAGACTTTCCTTTCTTGGACCTACATAGATTGGGTCTGATCCTTCATCACATTCATCAGTGCATTCTGGCAATGTTGCAATACGTTCATCCCCACGATGACGGGTGGTACAGAAGGGTCATGGGTGTTGCTTACAAGTATACCCTGCTGGCTGTGCTCACTGTCCCCAATCTTCACAGAGGCCTCTGCATATCTGATTATCGGAATTCTCATCCCATTGCTGGTGACTAGATCGGGCCAGCTTTCGGGGGGTTGCAGTAGCTGATCCCTGGAACAGTGCTCAAAGAATTTCTTCCTCTGGATGTTGTTCACCTGAGATCCAGTGTCAAAAAAGGCGGGCAGGGTTACTCCATTTAACTGTATCGAAATGGTTGGGCAATTACCCATGAATCTTGATGTCCTGGATATTTTCATGGACCTACTATTTGACGTCCTATGACTCAGTCCTCTGTTCCAGGGACTCCCTGTTTAAAACCATCTCTCTACTGTTGGCTGACTGGGAGCAGCTCCATTCCACATGGCCACTGACGCCACACCTTCGACAGATTGGCCACCCTTGTAAATCAGATTGGTCCATAGACCTCTGCCCCATAATAGTTCTCTGACTATGGGTTCTAGGTTGATGCCAGTCCAAATTACCAGAACGAGCTTGTCCCTGGAATTCATGACAGAGATCATCTTTCAAGTTTTGGATTTCCCATCTCATCTCGCTCATAATGTAAGCCGTCAAGTCTGATTCAGGATTTTTCAGGTCTCTTCGGGTTGGTTCAGCTTCTGGCATCTCTCTAGATCAGCATCAGTGATCCTTCTCATTCTCCTTGTTGCAATGCTGGGAATTCACCATGCTGCGGTGGGTTCATTCAGACAACAGCTGGATTGCCTCATCTTTAACGTTCATAAAGATTGCGTCTGGGTCTTGTCTAGATAATAGTCGGAGTTCTCTGTGGTGCACATCACTTCTGATGCCTTCAATAAAAAGATTTTCAATGCCTGGTCTGAGTCTTGTACTTCTTCTGGGTCTATCCACTGGATAGCCTTTAATGCCTCCTGTAGACTGAGCGCATATTCTATGAGGGTTTTTGTGGGTCCTTGGACGCACAAAAAAAATTTCATTTTTAAATCATAGACAGTCCATGTGTCGAACATTCATCGCAATCGGGTAAAGATTTGGGCCACTGTGGTCTTCTCTCCTTCTGGCCAGGAACTGACCTCTCTGGGTGCTGCTCCTCCCAACTGTCCAGTTAAGATTTCCACTTTCTGCTGTTCAGGGACATCATAGAGGTGAAACATGGCCTGGATCTTATTTTGGAATTCTCTGAGGTTGGTGGATGCAGAGTCTGTTATATCACCGGTAAATCGTGCTAGCCAAGGTGCACCAAAGTAATAGGGCATGGTGAGCGGTGTGCCCAAGTGTGCTTGGGGACCCTCCCCAGATCCCCCGCTGGTTGCAGAACTACTACTTGACTCTCTAGATTCCATTCTGAATGAGCCACTGCCTACTTTGAACTCCTTTTAATCCTGTCCGTGACACCAAAATTTGTAAAGCGCAAGAGCAAGTGCTGCTCCTGATGCCGACTGCTCTCTAAATGGCCTGGTCGGGTCAGGACACAGGTCCAGTCCCCCCTCAGCTACAACTTGAAATGGGAAAACCACAAGGTAACCCGACTACGACAACCATCCAGAGGTGGATTTTTGTATGACGCCCAGCCAGCGGGTGTCAGGGGAAATTTTGGGGAAGGGGGCCCAAGTTCAAATACCACTACTGGGAACAGAAGGAGAGGCATGAATCTGGCTCAAATGCAAAAAACAATGAAAGGTTTTTTAGACACAACTAAACAAAAACATTACACTAAACATCTACACTCTAAAACTCTACAACTAGAATAGTACTAGATTTAGAACTTTACCTCCTATGCAGTGAATCAGTTGTAAATACCCTACACCAGCCACCCTTGCATGTCTAATAGGGAAATGGGAAAGAAAGCAGGAAGGGGAACCAGCTGCTGAGGCAGGGAAGACATACAACAGGACACAGACCAGGACTATTCCAAGGCGGTGTTGGCCATCAGCACACAGGTATCTACAGACCACTGGAAATGACACCCCTTCAGGAAAAAGTCTGCCACATTTCCACCCAGCCACAGCCACAATGTGGACTGCCAGGGCAAAGGGACAAACAGAGACATGACAGCTGGTAAGGGAAAACAGGGTTGGGGCACCTGGGACCATGTGCAGGCTAGAGGGTGGCAGAACAATAAACATTTCATTTAAAACCCTGTGTCTGTGTCCTTATTTCTAGAAATCAGTACTAAGACACTCTAAATACACATAAAACAGTTCAGAAAAATATCAACAAAGGTAAATCACAGTGGCATTGTCTTTTGGTGACCAATGTCGGGCCGACTGGCATTATCCACCTTTATGCAAACAGTTATTTGGTTAAAGTCCCTGGCTCAATGAAGCCTTGCGCTTGACTTGCCCTTTAAATTTAGCACAAGCCACAATAAGAATTTCATTTGTAGGCCTTAGACCACAGTTACCATCAATTTATATAATTTCTGGCCCCTTTTTAGACTGGAGGGCTCAGTCGTTGCCACTTTAATTCTGGTGGGACTGACATTGCCCCTTTAAGGCTACTGTCCATAAAGGCAGTCAATCATGCTGCAACATCCCAACCTCCTTCTCTCACTGTCTATGGGGCTTTCCTGTAACTCCACCCCATGGGCGGTTCTGCCTGGGGCCTGACATGCACCCCCACAGTCATTAGGCTCTAGAGAGCCTTCTGTTACTCTGCCGTCATGGGCGATCCTTCGCTAGAGGCCAGCCCGCCCCCACATTTTATTGGCTTTATGGAGCCTATTTGACCTGCCCCAAGGGCAGTCTCTTCTTCTGGGGCCTTGAACTTTGCCCCTACAGTTAGTGTCTTGGCAGGCACCTAGAAACACCAAGGATTTATTTAAAAATAAAAATAAAAATGTTTTCTTCTTTTTAGCGGGGGCCAGCACCCGACCTGGATGCTGCCGCCACTCACCCTAACACCATCTCCTCTCTGGGCCAGAGACATGCTACTGGAGCTGGGGAGGCCTGGACCCACCTCCTCCCATAGGCCTCCTCTCACTACTGGGCTGCAGGTGATGGAGAGGACAGCCTGGACCTGCTGCCCTCCTGATGAATCTCCAAGGACTGCTCACTGAGGTATGGAGGGGTCAGCTTAATGTTGCTTATGCTGGCCCTCCCTGGAAACTCTTGCTGCTGCTAATGTTCTGGAGGGAAGGGACAGCCTGGACCTGCTGCCCCTCCCAACAAACCTTCACTGGACTGCTGGGTGGAGGGGCTGGCCTTGGATGACTGCTTGCCACCCCTCCCATGGGACTACACTGTGGCCGACTACTGATGGAGGGGACGACCAGGACCTGCTGCCCCTCCTGACACATTTTGCCACCGCTGCGGAACCGGGAACTGACCCTGATGGACTAAAGCCACCGATTCAGGAAAGGGAGCCATTGCAGAGGACCGGCTGGGACATCAGAAGGGACCCCAGGACTTTAGGTAAGTCCCTTCCATTTACCTAGCCCCGGGCAGCCTAGCGCTCACCTCATAATTGCTGCTACTTCTCTCCCAGTCACCAACGGCTGCTCAACGTCTGTTGCCATTCAATAGGGGCTGAGGATTCCATCTTGGAATCCTTTTGAGTCCATCCCTGCCTGCACTCCCTTGTGACCTGGACCCAGGAGAGCAGGTGCCCAGTGGGAGGTAACGGGGAGGGTCTTTTGAGCTGCAGGCAGGGGAAAAAATGAGCAGAGGAAAAAATTCTTTATTTTTTTTTTAAATGGAGCCCTGCTGGGGCTTCACGTTTGTGGGGTGGAGATACCTGGCTAGGGTGCCTCCCTAAACTCTGGGGCACCTTCCTGTTTCTCTAGCCCCAAAGCACCTGGTTGCCCATATCTGGAGGGCACCAGGACACTGGGGCACTACACATGTAGCAAACAACAGCTGGGTTAAAGACCAGATGAAGTGATTTTAAATGAGACATAAGTGCCTAACAACATAACTAGATGGATAGGATAAGTAGAGATCAGTTAGCAGCAGGGGGGAAGAGAGATAGAGTAGGTGTTCAAGCTGCTGTGTACTTTCAATTGATGTGTTCTCTTGGAGCCTCCTGAACAACACAGCACTTCTGGAAAAGGTGCCACTGACATCTTTACTGTTCCCTCACTGAGGTGAATTGTTTCAGATTCCAAACCCCAGTTTGATTGAGTGGGCTTTTTCATTGGCAGTGTCTTTGTGGCCTGACATCAGTCGGGTTCTTGCTGCTAAATTTCCCTCCAAACAAGAACAATGAGGAAGTGTGACTGTTTTCAGGGAAACTTCTGATCTGGCAGTGTTGTGCACTGCAGTCCAGTGGAGCATGATTGCTTAATCGTAATTGCCAGCTTGTCAGTCTAGTCCTCTCTGATGAAGTGAAAGTGTTCAATTGAAGCTGTCAATCTGCCAGTTTACCCCTACCCAAGACATTTATTTATATAGACTGGTCCCCCTGTTAACAGTTTTGCTGTGGAGTATCTGGTTCTGATGTGAGCCTGTCATGAGACAGCCACTTGCAAAGCAGTAGGTGAGCATTTACCAAGAGCCATGATTCATTAACAGGATAATAGATCAGAATCACAGCTCCTTGATTCATGACCATGTTTTGTGGCTTATTGATTATTGTGATGTGCTACATACTTCGCTCTATTTTGTGAAAAGGTTCAGACTGGAAGACAAGAGTGGAAGGGAGCAGGAGGGAGACCATGGCCTCAGCCAGTATGATGATGATGGTTATCTAGTTGGCACTTATGTGCATTCAAACCCCTCCAAAAAAAAAAAATTACATTTTTAATACAGTGAGGTAACTGAGCAAAATATGGCATTTTATTTGGAATAACATTTTTTTGTTTTATTCATTTGCCTGCATTATATTTAGTTGGCTACAGTAAAGTTTAGGCAACACCTGCAGGTTGATTTGAGGCATGTAGCATAAACAGCAGCAGGTGTGGCAGGTGAGTGAAGTGGGAGTTGCATGAGAACACTTGGGGACAAGATCAGGGTCACCTAACATGAAGGCACGTAATCTGGTTTACTGTTTCACTCATTCTGGCTAGGGACTTGTAGTTGTATAGTGTACCAAGGATAAAAATAAGTACCAGTAGTACTAAAGGTGACAAATAAGGTCTGTAAAGTGTGAAATAATTATGTATTAAAATACAATATACTGTGTGCATGCCAGAATTAAAACCACTGATCATTTGCCTGCTATGCAAACACACATTCAGTGTGCCACCGAGCTGCAGGTAAGTGAGTAGCAGTTCCTATGGTATAGAGGTATGTCACAACATGCAAAACAGGCAACTGGGGATCTAATCCCAGCAAGTAATATACCTTCATAAATTGTTGCTCTTGGCTAAATTTGCTTTCATTTTATTTATTTTATTTAAAATTTGGTAACTTGGAAAGGTACGCTGAGCCAAGGCTAAATGTTCAGGTGTGACACAGGAGAAAGGGGATACAGAGGGAAATACATACAGTACAAGTACTATTTGAACAAGCAAAAAACAATACAGAGTCAAATACAATTCAAGGTCAGCTAACAGAGGGAACTGAACACTGTGTCATGAAACATTAGATCAGCTCATTCATATAATATATTATTGCAATTCCACACCACCAAGAATCACCACTCAAGTGAGTTTCCATCTTGCAAAAAGAAATTGAAACAAATTTATAAGTTCATGCCATGATTAAACCAATCATTCTTTGCCTGCTAAGGAACACACATTCAGTGTGCCACTGAGTTGCATGTAAGTGAGCTGCAGTTCCTGTGTTGTAGCGGTATGTCACATCCTGCAAACAGGGGACAGTGGACCTAATCCTAGCAGGTAATTTGCCTTCACAAATTGTTGGTTTTAGCTATATTTACTTCTCATAAAATTTACTAATTAACCTCCACATCACCATGAATAACCACTCAAGTGAGTATCCATCCTACCAAAAACAGTTTAATTTCCTGCCAGGATTTGAACTGCTGAGTCTTTGCTTGCTCCGCTACCACACATTCAGTGTGTCACCGAGCTGCTAGTAAGTAAGTTGCAGTTCCTATGATGTAGGGTTATGTCACATCCTGCAAAACAGGTGACTGGGGATCTAATCCCAGCAGGCAATTTACTTTCACAAATTGTTGTTCTTAGCCCCCCCATACCAACATGAATCACCAGTCAAGTGAGTTACCATCTTACAAAACAAATTTGAAAAAAAATATGCTTAAGTCCCTGCCAGGATTTAAACCAGTGATGCTATGCCTGCTAAGCAAACACATATTCAATGTGCCACTGAGCTACAGGTAAGTGAGTTGCAGTCCATATGATGAATAGGTTATGTCACAACCAGTAAAACAGGTGACTTTAATTCTATTCAAATCTAGATAAGCCTCAGCTGGGACTAATTTAATTGACCACAGCATACTGTAGAACTAAGTTCAATTATCTAAAAGTCTGCTGTTTGGCTGTACTGAAACCCTTCACTATAGCAGTGATGACATCTAATAATTTTTCTCATAGAAGGAAAATTGTAGTGAGAAAGAAAAAAAATGTGCAATACAGGGGATCAAACCCAGGCTTGTGTAGGTCTTTATGTTTGTTCGTTTATTTGCTTAACAAGTTAGCGCTATGGAACAAAAGTTCTGTTTACAGGTGCGAATCACATTAAAACAGACATGAAACCCTATGCCAAGCCCTAAAACCCTATAACTGACATTATCAATGTCATCATGCAGCTGAATCACTCACACTGAATGTAACCTTAAATTTGACTTGTTAGTAAGTAAGTAATACTTTATATTATGACACCCAATCCTGGAGGCTCTGGGGCCATTACAAATCAGAGGTAGGGTTCAGATGACATAAACAATATTACAATTTCTAAAACCAGGTATATATAAAATCACTTTAAAAACTATCATGAAATGCTTTATTAAAATATAGGTATTCAGGCCCCCTTTAAACACCTCTAAATGCACAAAAGAATACACATGACCACAATAGTTACAAACAGTTATGCTGTTGGTACCTAAAAATGGAAAACTCTCATAGTCATGAGATTTATTTGGTGAGGGGAGGAGGCAGGGGAATCAAGATTGCTAGAGTTATGGCCCACAAAACAAACCTTAAGGGAAAACTATAAATAAGGCAAATACAGGATTAGTTTGGCTTCTTACTGTTACTAATTGTATAACTTGCTTCAGATTTGTTTAATAAATGAATTTGAGGGGCACCATTAACATACATTGGGCTGCATATTCAAAAGGGTTGTGCCATGCGCAATAGGGTTGTGCCTGTGCAAGTCCGAAATTGCTCCATCCTGCCATATTCAGCAGGAGGCAGTTGCGCCCCCCAAGTCAAGCTGAGCAACAGCGCAATGCTAATGAAGGCATGCTGAACTGGAGGGGGAGGAACCATGCATAAACTGCACAGCCCAATATTCAGTGGGCTGTGCAGAGTTGTGCAGGTGCAACCCCCAACCCGCGCCTGCACAACTTTGAGCCAAAAAAAAAGAAGTCAGTTGAGGGCCACCCACAGGTGAGCTGCCACATTGCAGGGTGCAACACAGCAGCTGCCACCTGCGGGTGGCCCTCAACTCCCTGTCCCCCGCAGCCCAATCGCGGGCATATAGTAACCCCTCCCCGACTGGCCCGATCGCTGGCATATGTTTAAACACCCCTCCCCTGACTGGCCTGATCATGGGCATATGTTTAAAACACCCCCCTTCCCCCGACTGGCCCGATCACGGGCAAAAGTGATAAATAAAACCTACCCCTCACCAGCCCGATCATGGCACCAAAGTGTCCAACCCTCCCAAGACCATATCCCTGGTGGTCCAGTGGACCTTGAAGCCCGATCATGGTCAGCAAAGTTCCACCCCCCAAGAACATATCCCTGGTGTTCCAGTGGACCGTGAAGCCTGATCATGGCTCCAAAGTTTCCAACCCCCTGAAGAACAAATCCCTGGTGGTCCAGTGGACCACTAAGCCCGATCGCAGCACCAAAGTGTTTAAACCTCCCCAGACCATATCCCTGGTGATCTAGTGTCCCCCCACCCCACCACGAAGCCCCACCCGCTCCCCAGCAGCCGGGCGGGTGGCAGCATCCACCTGCCTGCCACCCCGCCACCCACTGACTCACAGCCCGGTAGGGCTGCACGCCCATTAGTGCAGAGCAAGAGCCAATGGGCATGCAGCCCATACCGTACAAGGCAGTCCAGATATGTGAATGAATTCTTAGCGGTCCACTGAACCACCAGAGATATGTTCTTGGGCGGGGTTTAAACACTTTGGTGCTGCGATCGGGCTTAGCAGTCCACTGGACCACCAGGGATATGTTCTTGGGGGGGTTTAAACACTTTGGTGCCGCGATTGGGCTGGTGGGGGGTGGGTTTTATTTATCACGTTTGCCCATAATCCGGGCCAGTCGAGAGAGGGTGTTTTTGACATACGCCCGTGATCGGTCTGTGGGGGAGTGGGGATTTCTTAACATGCCCAGCAGTCCGGGCCAGTCAGGGGTGGGGGTTATTTAGGTTATGCCCACGATCGGGCTGCAGGGGGCATCAGTTGCTGATGGTTGCTGCCTGGCAGGGTGCCAGGTGCAAGTCCTTGGGGATCGGTGCACCTGCATGCTAATGGCATGCAAATGGGGCCATAAATAGATGCAAATGGCCCCCCCTGTGCCTTGCATGAATTATGGCCCCATTTGCATGTCACCTTTTGAATATGGGAAATCTGCACATGGCACAATGGTACTTGCGCCACCGCAACTTGAATGCTCCACTCTGACCACTTGCGGTGGCACAAGTTCCACTGCGCCATGCACAGTGGCTGTGGCCGGAGGGTGATATTCAAAGCAGTTGCTCAATAGCGCAACTCCTTTGAATATCACCCCGGCCACACCCCTGCACAACTATTTTGTGCAGCGCAAGGGCTTGTGCCACAGAATAGCGCAGTTTGAATATCCAGCCCATTATGTTTTACAACATGGTACTACTTCTGACATATACCATGCAAACTTGGCTGCCACAATTAAAAAAAAAATGTTTTAATTGGCATTAATACCTAAGCACACAGCGCCTTGGTTGCCTACAGAAGTCCAAAGTCATGTTTTTTCTTTTCTAAACTACATGGCTTTGGAATCTTCTCAACCAATCAGGACACAGGATATACTTAACCTATTTTAGAAATACAGGCTATAATATTCACAGGAAAGAACTGTAAAGGTAATTACATCAAAACAGTAATTAAAGCAAGCTAACAAAACAGGAACCCAGTAAATAAAGAGCATGAGCATTGTTATTGATATGATCATAGTCATGGAGAGAGGGACTCCGGACCAAAAATCACTTTAGGGATTTCTAAGGTGGTTGGAAAGACTAGATTTGAACACTTGCAAGCTCAAAGCATTCCCCAGATGGAGTGGGAATTTTTTCCTGGTGTCTTGTGCTACAAATACAAAGGCCTTCATAACAAATTCACGTTTCATTCTGGGAACCGAGAAGGTAAGTGCTGCTGTCAAACAGTGTGAGTAGGAACTGCCTGAATGTGTGAACTGGGCTAGAAGATAATCAGGTGCTTTTTCTTGTGCACGGTTATACAACAAAGAGAGACAGTGGTAGTCGCAACTGACTGAGTGACTTACATTGCATACATACATGAAAACAGTGTTACTTTTCATTAGATTTTATTTGTTCTAACTGCTTGTCCAGCTGAAATAACTCTTCATTTATTTTGTGTACCACTAGTCAACATAGCTGACTGTTTTATATGGTTCCCTTTCAGGTACCAGCAAGCAAAGCTTGCTAGAGCCTCTTGTGGTCATGCATGTTGTTTTTTTTTTCATTTAGCCAAGTTTAAGGTTACATTCTGTCAAAGGGATTCAGCTGCATGATGCCACTGATAATGTCAGTGATAGGGTTTTTAGGTCTTGGAGTAGTGTTTCATAACTACACAGGCCTGGGTTTGATTCTCAGCTCAGAACATTCTTTCTTTCTCACTGCAATGTATGTAGTATAAGAGAAATTGTAAGAAGTCATTACTAATGTCACTCAGAGTTCAGCAAGGTTTGAAGCAGACTTTCAGAACACTGAACTGTTACTTCTTTGTTGCAGTCAACCTTATTAGTTCCAACTGAAACCTTGAGGCTTATTTTCATTTGAATGCAACTTGGTGGGAAACATTTCTTCTAGCTGGCAAAGAGTTCAATACTAAATACCTCTGCTTGCTAGAACATTTCTGACTCAACATGTGGAACAGTAGCACAGTGGCAGAGCAACAGAAGAGTAGTTGGGAAATGGCATGGGATAGAGTCCCAGTCTGGAACATTTGTTTTTCTTTCTAACAATAATTTAAATTGTTATCATGCATCTCTATCTAGAAACCTTCTATCTCACCATATGGAATGATGGCACAGTGGCAGATCACCAGGACAGTAGTTGGGAGGGGGTCTGAGGAAGGGGTCTGTATTTGATTCCAAGTCATGAAAATGTTTTCTTGCTCATAATTTATTTTATTTATTTAAAAATATATTGAAATTACAAACCATTGAGTCAGAGACTCCTTTACAAAAGTTCCATATTAGAGTACAGTCGAAACAATATTAAATAGAATTACAAAGCGCAATGAAGGATTAACCAATAATATGCATAAACATGAAATAAAATCAGCACATTTATGCTGAGAAAGAGCAAAACTATTAGTTTAAGCAGGAGAGAAATCCATTATCATGATAGCAAGTTAGCAAAGCTGAAAGGAGAGGGAGGATAAAGTAGGGGGTGTTGGGCATGATTGTCCACATTTTAAGTGAAGTCGGTAGTGGTTGTATGAGGAAAAGAGGATGTATAGAGGAGGGGCTAGTAGCAGTCACAGGAACAGGAGTAACAGAGGTGTTTCCTGAGATTGAATTTGAAGCAGCCCATCTTGTTTTCATAGGAGAAGGCACTAGGCAATGTATACATCCAGAGGGGGGCCCTGTAGGAGAAGGATCACTGACCCAGGGTTGTTCTGCAGCGGGGGATCAGAAGGGAGGGTTTGGAGGCACTGCAGGTGACCTTCACAGATGGGATGGTTTGTAGAAGGCTAGTAAGTCCATAGGAGAGCTAGCCCATTGATAATCTTTTTGGTAAGAAGGCATGTCTGGTACCGGCACCTACCATCAAAATTGAGCCAATTGTAGAGACTATACAGTGAGCAGGTGTGGGTCCTCCTGTCATATCCTGTGACAAGATGACAGGCTTTATTTAGGGATACTTTGATTCTATGAAGGGCTGAGTTGTGAGCCACCCCATACAGAGTGATCCCATAGTCAATTAGGGACAGGATGGATGAAGAGACTGCTAGGTGGAGGGCCTCAGGGGGGAGGCATTGTTTGTGCCACTAGAGTAAACCAGTTCTGGTGTTGACTGTAGTACTAAGTAGGTGGACATGCTCATGATAGGTGAGTGCAGAGTTGAAGGTAACCCCAAGGCATTTGAAAGTGTTGACCTGTTTAAGTGGTAAGAGTTGAGAGTTAAGGATTTGCAATATTTATTCTGGTTGTGAGCAAACCTCTTAACTTTTTTTTTGTAGTTTAGCACCAGTCAGTGGTCAGTGAACCAGGATTCAGCCTCATTGAAACATTTCTGGAGGGACAGTTGAAGAAAGAGAGGATCAGAGTGGATGTAGAAGAGTACTGCATTGTCAGTGTAAAAGAGTAGCTGATCAGAGCAGGCCTTAGGTAGAGTGCTCAGGAATAAACTAAAGAGGAGAGGCCCCAGGATGGAACCTTGGGGTACCCCTGACTTGACTGAGAGACAGGAAGAGAGTGTGTTATTAATTTTGACTTGCTGGGACCTACCACTTAAATAGTCAGCAAACCACTTGGTGACATCCGGGGAGAGGCCTGTGTGGGTAAGAGCTGATAGGAGGAGGGAGTGGTTGACAATGTCAAAGGCTTTTGACAGGTCCACATAGATAGCCTCAACCAGATGCCCTCCATTGAGGGCCATGTGGATAGCACTTGTGTATTCCAGGAGTTTGGTGGTGGTGCTATGCCCTTTACAAAATCTGTACTGTTCCCAGTAAAGTATGTCATATTTAATGAGATAGTCAGTAAGGTGGTCAGAGATGATTTTTTCCAGAGCCTTTTGGGGGTAGGAATAGAGATGGGGTGGTAATTCCTCGAGTTGGTATGGTCACCACTTTTGTGGATGGGGGTAATGACAGTGACTTTCCATTTGGCTGGGAATTGACTGAAGCAGAAGGAGCGAATAAGGACATTAGTGAGGGGGAAGAGGACTTCATCCTGAACCATGTGGAGGAGTCTTAAGTCCAGTGAATCACTACTATGCTGGGATTTACCTATGGCTTTTAAAAGGTAAGGTTTGGCCTCTTGCTGGGGGAGGGTTTTGAGAAGAAAAGGGAGGGTGTCAGCAGGGGACAGAGGAGGGTGTGGAGTCAAAGAACTTGGAGGGGAGCACACAGCTGAGATCAGAGAAGGAGGAGTTGAGAGTATCTGTGATGAGTTGGGGGTCAGAGGTAATGCTGCTATTGATATTGAGCTGGGTGGACAAAGAGGACACTGTTTTCCCATTGAGCTCCTTCAGATTATCCCCAAACTTACTGTGTGAGCTCCAGGAAGATGTGAGGCAGGCCCTGTAGTGGTCAGCCTTGGCCTTACGTATGTCCCACGTTCATTTATTCTTTGCTGCCCTATAGAGCTGTCTGTCTGATAGCATGCCAGATTCAAGGGCTATGTGCCAGAGGGCGTCTCTGTGGTGCATTTGGTCGAGGAGAGCCTGTGAGATCCAAGGAGTGTCTGGGCCTTTGATGATGCACTTAGTAAAGGAGGCAAACTTATCACAGGCAGAGTTGAATGTGCTAATAAAGTAATCGAGGGCCGCATCAATGTCAGGGGCATGGCCAATGGGAGACCAATCACTATGAGTGAGGAAGCTTTTAAATTACCCCAGCTTACCAAGTTTGAGCCGACACTGAAAAACGTTTTTTGGAGCTGTTTTTTTGTCTTAGATGACCATATGCAGAGCACTGGTGAGTGGTCACTCAGGACATCTGGGAGCACTTAGACACCAGAGATTTTATTCAGGCAATTGGTTAGTATGAGGTCAATTAGAGTGAAGGACCCAGTTTTGGGATTTAAACAGGTTGGGGAGGTTACAACCTGGGAGAGATCCACAGTGACTATTGCATCCTTGTAAGGGGCAGCTGTTTTAGCTAGCCAGTTAATGTTGTAGTCATCTAGGGCAATGATCTCCAATTTGGGGGGCAGAAGGTAAAGGTAGTTCAGGACAGAATTAAATACAGGCTTTTAGTTCTGGGAGGAATATAGAAGGAGTTAATAAAGAAGGGAGCCCTGGCAGTGCCAGTGGCAATTTTCAGGGTAAGGGCCTGGGAACCATGATCCAACTGGGCAGGTGGGAGCATGTGACCCTGTAAGGAGTCACAGATATAAATGGAGCAACCACCACCTCTCTTACCAACTCTGTCTTCTCAGAAGATGGAGTACCTGACAGCTGTCACTGCCTAGTCTGGGATATCCTTTGGGAGTCAGGTTTCTACTATGGATAGAACATTGGGTTGGTGGAGGGCCAACCATCCCTGGAGGATGTTATATTTTTTTTGTAAACTGCAGATATTGACGGAGGCAATATGGAGGCCATTAACAGCATTGCAGTGCAAGGTGGGAACAGTAAGAGCTCCAGGGTTAGGGTGGACATTCCCTGGCAGGAGCAGCAGGAGTAAGGAGATCCTAATAACAGCAAATTTAAGTTGCTTGTGCAGGCTAGAGCCTGGGCCAGGGTAGCAGATTGGCTGAGAACAGGAGATTGGGGTGGGGAGAACATGTATGTAAGGTACAGTAAAGAAAAGGAGGAGGCTGGAAGTTGGAGCTGGTGAGGACATGGCCGAGCAGGAGGCAGGGGAGTGAGGGGGTGGTGGGGTGACATCCATGGAAACTGAGTGGATAGAGAGGGGGGATGGTGGGGGCGGGTCTGGCAGGTGTGTTCATGTAGGCGGGGAGTTAGGGTTGGGGTAATTAATGAGAGGAGAATTAGACACACTGGGGTAGGGGAGAGCCCATGAAGGAGAGAGCCACATCATGCAAACTTAGGGGAGGGGCCAGCTATCTATAATCAGTGTGAGGGTTAGCACAAAGCTATGGAGGGCATAAAGAATAAGTATGTCACGAAGTACGCTAAAATAGTTAGTACAAGGCTATAGAAGGCATAAAAGAATAAGTATATCAAAAGGTGCCCTAAGAACAGGCAGTCCACCTTGCATAGCAGTAGGGTTACAGACTACGGTACCAAAGGTACAGGGTTCAAGTCCTGAGAGAAGAGACTTGGCAGGTGGCTGTGGGAGGAATCAGGGAAGAGAGGAGGTGAGGAGCAGGGCTAGAGTGTCCTAAATAAGGAGGAAAAGTGTGGAGGGTGGAGGCACAACACTGACTCCTAGTGGTCAGTTGTGATAACCTACTAATAGAAAAATAAGCGCTTAGAATAATTCAATGTGAGTTACGTGACTTGATGAGGTCAATAAATTAAAGGCCAGAAGTGGGTGGGTGGCTAGGGGTGGGTGGGGCAGTCGACGCAAAGCATCGAAGGGTAAACACTTGTAGCAAAATCAAGAAAGGAGGGCTGAATTACCTTTAGGGATACACTGTCCACACAGTCCTTGTGGTGTACACTGGTGGTTCACCACATGGAACAATAGCTCAGTGGTAGACTGCCAGGACAGAACTGGGAGGGGGCCTGCTTTTTGCCAAAACTTTAATTTCAGTTATTTCCATCTAATTTAAAAAGTGTTTGTCCAAATTGCAATGAATGTGGTATAGTGACTATGCCATTGTCCATGCAGACGTTTATTAATAATAATAATAATTTTTATTTATAACAAGAACAATACACACATATTAAAGCACTTTTACCAAGTTAAAAAACATTTAAAACTATAAACATTAAAATACAATACTGATCAGCAAACTTCAATATATCAATTATCAGAAATGGCAAGCTTGAATAAATAGGCTTTCAGTGCTGATTTAAAGCTCTCCACAGTCAGGCACCCCTGTACCCAATAAGGTACAGAATTCCACAGGGTAGGGGCTGCAAAAGCAAATGCTCCAGCCCCAGAGGACATCAACCGAACCCTAGGTATCTCTAGCAATCCCTCATCAGTGGAACAAGTGGTCGGAGGGGGGCAGTAGAGATGCAGAAGCTCTTGTAGGTAACTCGGTCCCTGTCCATGTGGGGCTTTATAGGTCAGCAAGCCAACCTTGAAGGTGAGCTGCCACTTAACTGGCTAGATCAAGTAAGCCCAGTCAACAGTCTGGCTGCTGCGTTCTGTACCAGCTGCAGAAGGTGGACATCAACCCCCAGTACACCTAGATATAAGGCATTGTAGTAATCAAGGCAGGAGGTCACAAAGGTGTGAACCAATGTCGGAAGTTCACCGAGCAGAACCAGGTGCTTAATCCGGGTGACATTCTTCAGATGGTAAAATGAGATCTTGATGACAGATGACACCTGAGATTTCAGAGTCAATCCCTCATCAAAAATAACTCCCAGACTCTGCACCCATTCAGAGATCATCAGTTGGCTACCACAGAGCAAAAACCCAGAAGTCTGCCCAGCCAAAGACCCCTCTACCTGATGACACGGTCCTGCTACCAAAACCTCAGTTTAGCCAGGATTCAGCTTCAATCAGTTGGTACTCATCCAGTCCTGGATCTTGGAAAGGCAGCTGTTAAACACAGAGACCGCTTCATCCTGGTCGAGTACAAAGGACATGTATAGCTGAGTATCATCTGCATAGCAGTAAAAACTCAGGGCCAGATATTCAAAAGGGTTGCACCATGCGCAATAGGGTTGCACCTGCGCAAGTCTGAACTTGCTCCATTCTGTGATATTCAGCAGGAGGCAGTTATGCCACAGAAAACATGCTGAGCAACAGCGCAATGCAAATGAATGCATGCTGAACTGGAGGGAGGAACCATGCATAAACTGCACAGCCCGATATTCAGCGGGCTGTGCAGAGAGTTAATCTGGCGCAAGCCCCAACCTGCGCCTGCACAACTTTGAGCCCCAAAAAAAAGGATCACGTTGAGGGCCACCCACAGGTGAGCTGCTGCATTGCAGGGTGCAACACAGTAGCTGCCACCTGTGGCTGGCCCTCAACCCACTCTCTCATACCTCTCAAACTTTTGTCCCCCAAATGTGGAACATTGCCTCTCAAAATGTGGAAAGAATGGGCAAAATGTGGAACACTTAATCAAATGTTTACATTAGAAGCTCACAACACTGTGAAAGTGTTTGCATTTATGTTCAGAAAGTCTGCTATTAATTAAAATTATATATTTTGCATCATTTACTATGGAGTTTTGCTTTAAAATGTTAACACTGAATGTGGGACAAGTCCTCACAATGTGGAACAGGGAGCTTTGTGAAGTAAATGAGGAACGTTCCTTGTAATGTGGTACAGTTGAGAGGTATGCTCTCTGTGCCCCCTCACCAGCCCAATTCAGGCAGCAATGTGTCCCCGAACACATCCCTGGTGGTCCAGTGGACTGATAAGCCCAATCGCGGGCTGACATAATGAAACACCCCCACCTCCCAAATATATCACTGGTGGTCCAGTGAACCGAAAATCGATCGCGGGATGTAGTTGGCAACCCCCAAACACATCCCTGGTGACCTAGTGTCCCCCACCCACCCACCCCGAGCCCACCACCGCTCCCGTCCCGCAGCTGGTGGGTGGCAGCTCCACCCGCCTGCTGCCCGCCCGCCGACTGCTGCCTGGTAGGGCTGCATGCCCATCCACGCAGAGCAAGAGCCAATGGCATGCAGGCAGCCCAGTACTGCAAGACAGTTCAGTTTTCAGAATGAATCTATTCACTGGGAACCAACCCACCAGACTGTATCCCCCGCCGCTGTCCCAAGAGAAAGCCTACAAGACCCAACACTTACCAGTCACCATACTGGGGAACAAGCCAAGCAGCATGTACTCCAGTAGCTGTTGGAGGTGTATAAGTCCACTCAGTAGTCTGCATGGCCAGTCATGCTCCCACCATGCTGGCAAACAGTCTATAAGCGAACTCTGCTGATACTGCACTCAACCCCGGTCTTCCTGAGGTAGCTCTTCCCCTCTTCACTCCTGAAACTCTAGGCCAGACACAAATCCAGGCAGTAAGCAGCAGCAACTCCCATGCAGGTCTCTGCAGTCTCCACATAGACTCAGGAGACAGTCAGAAAGCAAACATTGCCTCTCCTCAGTGCAACCCAACATGGTAAAGTGCGAATAAAAATAAAAAGATCACAACATAGTTGATCAACTGTGCACAAACATACAAAAATGATCTGCCAACAATACTGATAAAAGCCAACAGTTTGCCATTTTGCAGTATTAACAGAAAGTGGTGTAAAGTACCAACTGGGCGTTCACCTTCTAACCCCCCCAAAAGAAAAGCATGTTACCTCACTAGTCTACCTCACTTCTAAGTCCTAACTAGACTAACTACAAAAACTCAGCAAACTTAGCAAAACAAAACAATTAACATAAAATAAAACAATTAAAAATGAAGTAAACAGTAGTGGATGGCTAAACTAGTGGCTCATGCAGCTTACACTCAGCCATGATCTTGCCTCCAGCCTGAGATCAAATTTACCAAGTTTCATTTTTCTGTCTTTAAGTATGACTGAGTCATAAACCTCCAAATGTTCAAGAATTTTAAAATTATGGATAACTACTGCACAAACTAATATTGCTTGTCCAAATTGCACCAGATGTGGTGTGGTGACTCTACCAATGCTCATACATTTGTGTGCCAAGTTTCAGATACAGTATGTAGCTTTAAAAGTGACTGAGTTATAAGTCTCTAAATATTTGGCAATTTTAAAATTACATCTCACCAATATGTAAAATGCTAACGTTTATTACTATATTTATCTATTTTTCAAATTACAATACCTTTGAACCAATGGCTCTTTTACAAAGATTCCATGTCGGAAAAATGTATGAATACAATGGCATATAAAAACAATAATTTTGACATACAATTTATTAACAGCAAAATGAGTACAATTGAGGCAGGGTAGAATACCGTTATGTTGGTACATTCAGAAGAATAGCCTAAGTGCATCAAAACATGGTAAAAAACAAGTTAGACCGGGGGTTGGGGACATGAACATGGAGATGTGGAGACAAATTCACACATTCTACAAAAAGCATACCGATGAAAAGATCAAGACAATAGAAAGGTAATAGTATGAAAATGATGCTGCTGGAGGTAGGCATTGTTAGAGTGCAGGGGGTGAGGTGTACAGTATGATGGGAGAGGAGGAAATGATGGACACTTATAAGGTGGGTGGGACATAGAGGGGAGAGTGTGGGCATGATAGGGGAGAGGTTGGGATAGGTAGGGTGAAAACAAATTGAATACCATAGGGGTGGGGGAAGAGGAGGGGTTGAAAAGGCAGGATAGTGGTGGTGGGAGCAGTATACAGAATAGGTGTGTAAGAATATGCTCACCCACAAGCACATGGTGTACAAAAGGTACATCATGTTTACAAGCTGAACCACTCACACATCATGGCACAAATCATGTCATGATTACCTGTATGCTCATGCCATGCAGAGGACACACACACACGCATGCACATATAGAATTGGGGGTAAGACATTACATATAGAGCTAGGGATGCACACACATAGGTAGGGAACATCTACATAAGTTTAGTATAGGTTTACATACACATAAGGCTAGGTGATTATTTTTGCATAGAACCTAGATGCAAGCTATGAAACTGCATTGCTTCTAAAGCATGACCTTTACCCTACATATAATCCTGTATGGGACAGACAAAACACCATAAATGATATGCCAGGCTAGAACTGCACTGCTATTTTACTGCGATAATGTCAGAAATATAATGATTTATTTACCCGGGAACACCCTCTACAGCTAAGGTGTCATGTGAAAACACAGCAATAATAATATGAATAGATCTTTCAGAAAACATGATGATACATTACAAATGTTTCATCCATGAGAACACGTCGTTGACATAAGCATATTCTTATGACTTGAATGTTTCAATTGTAGCATTCAAAAGGGCAACAGAGATATTGACCAACAGAAGTAACAGTAAGTGTGATCATCACACGAACATGAGCTGTTATCTATCACCAGACTAAGATCTTATCAGGGTATAAAACCCCTTTTCCCATGTCCCCTCTCCGAGGAAACACAGGCATACCTTGCATAACACTGCAGTGTTCAAGAGAACCAGATTCCAAGGTAAGTATGTTACATAATTATTATGCAATGCTAATGACTGTCCTATAAAACAAGCTGGTAGGATTATAAAATAACCTTATGTTGCTTTTATGACCACTTCTGTTTCTTCTTCTTATTGTCTTTTCTTTAGTCCAAGAACCTGTAAGAGAGGTATTGTATGTTTTATGATATAGTGATCTCCTGACATTCCCCCAAAGGGTTAAGTTTCCCTGCAGGTAACTAAGGGTTTATTAGATCATAATAGCTAAGTCAGAGGGTGTCCAATAGAGCCCAGCAAAACACCCAACAGGTGGGTTGGAGGGAAGGGAGGTAGTGAGAGGAGGGGTGAGATGAGGGGTGGGGGAAGTGAGTGAAATGGAAGGGTGGAGGGAGTGTAGGGAGGGGTGCTAAGGGTGGGTAGGAAGGAGAGGAAAGGTGCCTCATAGGGAGAGGAGTGACTTATAGTCAGTAGTCACAGCTACTAATGCAGAGAGATGTTTCCTAAGATGACTCTCAAAGGGCCAATCCTGGACTCTTCCCAAATACCAGTGGGGAGGTTATTTAGCCAGCATGGTGCCCTGTATGAAAAGCAGTTCTGCACCTGGGAGGTGCTGCAAAAAGGAACTTGATACACCAGTTTAGACATGTCCCAAGTTTGGTGGGGTTAGATGTGGTGATTAGGTATTTCTGAGTGACAGGTAGACTGGTCAAGACTGATTTTTTTTTTGCCAGAAGGCAGGTCTGATAGGTGATTCTGCACTTCAGGTTTAACCATTTGGTCTGTGTATACATATCTCAAGTATGCATTAGCCTGTGAGCTCCAGTAATCAACCTGCATGTCTTGTTGAGGGCTGTGCAGATCCTTTTGAGCTTGGTGTCTGTGGCTGCTCCATAAAAAACTAAGCCGTAATCAGAGATAGATAGAACTGAACTAGTTACGGAAGTCCGGAGCACATCTGGGGTCATGTAGTGCCCATGCTCATAATTGTCCCATCTCTGTGGTATTAACGGCTCATAACAAGGTCATTTGTGTACCATAGAAGAGGGAGGCATCCAGTTTGATACCAAGGTTCTTGAAATTAGAGACTTGTTCAAGTGGCCAGCCTTCATTTTTCAGTATAGTTAGTTTGTGCGATTCGTACCTGTTGTGCAGGTTAGAGAAGATCATGGTCTTGGTTTTCTTGTAATTCATTAGCAGCTTTTGATTTTTAAATCTGGCCTCAGTGTCAGAGAAACTAATCTGGAACTGTGTTCCAAGTGGGAGTGGAGCAGGTAGACTGGTTCAAATGATGGCATCATATACAAATAGCAGCATATTATTAGAGCATGCCTTGGGCAGGTTATTGAGGAAGAGGCTACATTTTAAGTCCCTGTAAGTTTAAAGCTAGACAACAGAATATCACTAATGTTGTTAGGTTTACTGACCCAACATATTATGTTTTAAGACAACCCCGCTGGCCCAGCATCAGAGCATCATGCTGCCATGCTAACAACCTGGGTTCGGATACAAGCTCAGGAAGTCATGTCGGGAGGCACAGCATGGCTAAAACTTACAATTTACATAACCAGTACTTCTCTATTTAGCAGTTTCTATGACTCTTCGAAGAAAGTACGCATCTACGTTTTCAATTATATAGCTACAAAGGTGGCTTAGTTGAATGCATAGAAATATTTTCAGAAATTTTCACATGAATATTAACTTGCAAGATTTTGAACCTCTGTAACTTTTCCAGCCTTCATCCAAATATTATACAACTTTGCACACTTTTATAGATCTAGCCAGACAATAAGCATGCCAAATGGCAGACATCTAGCTGAAACACAGACCGAGGTATAGTCAATTAAAGAATTTTGGAACATTCCAAACAATTTCACAAAAATAAATTTCACAACATTTCATGAAAATTCCACAAATTTGAATTTTGCGAAATTTTCCCAGCTCTACAAAAGAATAATTACTTAAATACATACATAAATAAAATAATAAGAAGATCATGCTAACTCCAGAGGCCCTATCGCAGGAACTGATCAGATTAAACATTCAAAGTTTGTGTATTGTGTATTCTGTAGAGTATGCATATTTATTTTGTTAGGTGTATGTGCTTGCTTGTATGCATGAATGTGTCTGTATTGTGCAGCATCGGTGCATGTTGTTTAGCATGTATACAAAAATGACACATCCATACCAGCCAACACTGAGTTACATTGGTACTTTAATTTCTGCAGTATATGTGACTGGAAAATTGGCTGCCCACCAAATTGGTGTTGTCACAAACGCACTCAGCAGGTCAGGCCCTCTGTTCCCCCAGTGCCAACCTCAGAGCATAATAGTGTGAATAGGTAACAGACAGGGTAATCCTCCTGTCTGCTTTTGGGTCAGAATCATCTTTAGTCTCAAGTTCTGGGGGGATTCAAACTTTGAATCTTATGCTAGTGAAACCAATGTACAGGCTCAGATATGTACTCTCTTCAGGGATTGCAGTACAATCTTTCACCAGGGGCACCAAGCCAGGCTTCCAAAATGAACCCTTAAAACTCTACAAAAGACCTTAGGTATATTCTAACCTTTTCCCAGTTTAGTAACACCATCAAGCTGGTTGAATAATTGTCAGACTTAACCATCTATATGTCACATGCAAAAAGAGCTGGCAGACTCCCAGGCAGTCTTCTGAATAAAAGATTATTTCATTAAAGATGATAAAAATATGAAAAATGTAAACACAGAACACTATATCAAAGAGCATCACAATCACATACAAGAAAAACAAGGAAAGCTACAGATCAAACTGCCACCAACATACAGTTAGATCTTTTCTATCTAATGTATCACCTCTGTAAGTGCCTTTACGTTAGTTTCTCTCGGAGTCCCAAAATAATATATTATATTCCCCAGTTACAAGGATATATTTCAACTCCTTCTTCCCACTCCCTTGGTGAGTCATCTAGCTCCTCCTTTTTAAAATAAAAAAAAAATACAAACATGATGTCCTATCAGGAGGTATATTAAATAATGTGACATCAGCAAAAACTCATTTCCCAAATTATGAGTCTGTGATCAGCCAGTTCATTTGAGGATTTACAACCCTGCAATCTGTCACCCAGGTGTGAGATATAGCCAACAAGAATCAGCTAAATGATGTCCTGTCCTGTAATAAAATGTATATTTAGTTTCCCAACTTCAAAGCAGTACCAGGTCATAAAAAGACCATAAAATGCAATTTCTCAAGGAAGTTAATTGCATTACAGAGGTCTCCTGGTCAGTTCCTGCAGCTTAACTGAAATCTGGGAAGGGGGGGGGCACCCATGGAAGCACAAGCTGGCTTGTGTGAGACAATCACATTCTATATTTTTATATTACAAATGCCATACAATAATCATAACCATCTGGCCAAGCGTTACACTCCTCCCCACCTAGACTGAATTTGGGGCCTCTATCCCATGCATGGGATGAGCTCCCTAAGTCAGTTCACTTCTTATATAGATGCAATAAGCCATCTGCATTCTGATTGGTCGCTCCAGCCCTATGTAAGATTGTCATGTCATACCCTTGCAATGCAAGACTCCATCTTAATAGTCTACCATTAGTTTTTCCCATTTGTGTCAGCCAAACCAGGGGGTTGTGGTCAGTTTGTATCTCAAAATGCTGCCCATGTAAGTATGGCTCTAACTTCTTTAGGGCCCACACTATGGCAAGATACTCTTTTTACGCAATAGAGTAAGCCTGCTCCCTGGGAAGTAACTTTTTACTCAGGTACACTACAGGATGATCTTTCCCTTGGTTGGATGTCTGACTCAGTACTGCCCCAATACCCATGTCTGAGGCGTCAGTCTGGACTATAAGGGGTCTGCTACAGTCAGGACTTATCAATGCAGAAGCACTGCACAGTGCCTCCTTCAGTCTGTTAAAGGCTTTTTCACAAGCTAGTTCCCAGGTAATTTTCTTACGCATCCTTTTCTTTACCAGGTCAGATAGGGGAGCAGCCAGGGCACTGTAATTGGGTACAAATTTCATATAGTACCCTGCTGTCCCTAGAAAACTCCTGACCTGGGTCTGCATTTCTGGTCTTAGCCATGCCTTGATCACCTCTATTTTTACTTGGTTAGGATGGAGCTGTGCCTGGCCTACAACATGCCCGAGGTATGCCACTTCAGCCATGGCCACCTGGCACTTCTCAGCTTTGACAGTGAGCCTGGCCCTCTGTATCCTGCCCAGCACTTCCCTAAGGTGGGACAGGTGTTCCTCCCAGCTGGCACTAAAGATAGCAATGTCATCCAGGTACACTGCGGACTACTCCTCAGCACCATTTAACACCTGGTTTACCAACTTTTAGAAAGTGGCCGGGGCGTTCTTCATTCTGAAAGGCATTACTTTAAATTCAAATAAGCCTATCGGAGTTATGAAGGCCGACCTCTCCCTAGCTCTGTCCATTAACTCTACCTGCCAATACCCCTTTGTCAGGTCAATAGTCGTAAGGTATGTCGTCCCTCCCAACTTTTCCAGGAGTTCTTCTGTCCGGGGCATCGGGTGGGTGTCTGACTTCATGACTGCATTCAGTCCACAATAGTCCTCCCAGAAATAAGTAGAGCCATCTGACTTGGGCACAAGGACTACGGGTGAGGCCCAGGGGCTGTGGGGTCTCTGGATTACCCCCTAAATCCAGCATTTCCTCCACCTCCCTCCCAATGTTCTTTTGAACAGCCTCTGACACCCGATATGCTGTCTGCCATATGGGCGTCTGTGTCCCTGTCTCTACATCGTGTGCTACTAAGTGGGTTAGTCCAGGCTTGGTGCTAAACAGTGGGGCAAAGTCTGCTGAAACCTCCCTTACTTCCTGGATCTTGTCCAGGGCCAGCTGGGGTGACTATTTAACTGCTTCTACAAAGGACTCCCACTTGCTTTCTTCCAGCAAGTCCAGAAGGGGCTCTCCTTTGTCCGTCCCCTCCCCAGGACTACATACTGCAAACACCATGTCAGCCCTATTAGCATATGACTTCATCATGTTGACATGGTACATTATTTCTGTGTGTCTTTTGTCAGGTAACTCTATGATACAGTTCACATTATTTACCTTTCTAACTGCCTTGTATGGTCCTGCCCACTCAGTCTGCAGCTTGTCTTTCCAGACCGGGATAAGGACCATAACTTCCTGACCCACCATGTACGAGCGCGTTCTGGCTCTTTGGTCTTACCACACTTTTTGTTTCTGTTGGGCAGCTGCCCGGTTGCTCTGGGCTGTCCCCATAAGCTCCTTCAGCCTTTCCCTAAACCTAAGTACATAATCCACTATGGGATTTCCCTGGGTGGTGTGCTTTCCTTCCCAGTCCTCACAGATCAAGTCTAGGGGCCCACGTGCCTAGCACCCATATAAGAGCTCAAAGGAGGAAAACCCTGTTGACTCTTGGGCACCTCCCTGTATGCAAACAATAGGTTGAGGAAGGTATTTCCCCCAGTCCCTCCCATGCTGTTCAGCAAACATTTGGAGCATTGACTTTAGGGTACCATTAAATCTTTCTACAAGCCCATTGGCTTGCAAGTGATATGGTGTCATGCATCTCTGTACCACCCCACACTTCTCCCACAAGCATCTTATCAGGTCTGACATGAAGGAACCCCCTCAATTGGTGATAACCTCCTGTGGAAACCCAACACAGGAGAAAATCCCAAGTAAGGCATTTGCCACTTTGTCTGTCCTCAGTGAGGATAGGGTGACTGCCTCTGGATACCGGGTGGCATAATCCATCACAGTCAGGATGAACCTCTTCCCGAAGGAGCTGGGGGTATTTTAAGGCCCCACCATATCCATTCCCACCCTTTGAAATGGCTCCTTCACAATGGGCAATGGAATTAGGGTGGCTTGGGTTTTCTTACCCACCTTCTCTATTTCTTGGCATTAGTGACAAGACCTGCAATACTCTTTCACCTGCTGGGTGAAGTTGGGCTAATAGAAATTCTGAGCCACCCACTGCATAGTGCGCGTGATTCCCAGATGGCCAGACAAGGGAATATCATGTGCAGTCTTGAGCAACTGCTCATGGTATCCCTGGGGAACGACAAGCTGCCTGCCTATCACCCCTCCCTCTGTCTTTACAGCCTGCATATACAACAGTCCATTTTCCCAATAAACCTTATGTTTACTGTCACCTCCCTGTGCTCCGTCAAAGTCTACCCAAACCCTCAGCTCTAGACTAGGATCATTTTTCTGAGCTGCTGCAAACTCCTTACACATTTCCAAGGCATGGAACAGGTCTCTGTCAGTATCTAAACTAGGGTCTCTAGCATTAGAATCAGGGAACTCTGGATCACTGTCATCCTTAACCCTCTGGCAATGGGTCACCTCTCCTTTTTCTGAATAACTCTCCATAGCTGTGTGGTTAACTGCTACTGGGGAAATTTCTACCCCCTTTTCATTAGTCTCCATATCAGGAGACACAGGCTGGGGTATCAGCCTCCCAGTGGTTTCCACAATGACTTCTATGGAGTCTCGGGAACTACAATTTCCCCATCCCACTTGGCTACAAGTAACTACACACACCATCCCCTGTTTGAGATTATTGCCATGGATGATGTCAACTGCTAATGTTTTGGCTACAGCCACCTGTTGCACAAGTCCCCCTGTTTCACCCCAGTCTAGGAGAACACTAACAAGTGACAATGTGGTCTCCTCACCAGAGAACCCTTGTACAGTTACAAATTTATTGGGTATAAGCTGACCAGGCTCTACCAGATCCCCTTTTACCAGCATCAGGGATGCCCCTGTGTCTCTTAACCCTTGTGTCTATACACCATTCACTGTGACTGGGTGCGTGTGTTCCCTCATGTTCACAGACATGCTTCTGGGGACACACAAACACCCACTTCTTTTCTAGCCCCATTTTGCATATTACTCATCCTTTTGAGACACTGTCTGGCAATATGCCCAGTTTCTTTACAATCCCAACATTCATTTCTTTTCTCAGAAAAATATTTTCTTTGAAACTGGTTTCAGTGGAGGCAGTGAGGGTTTTAGCTGCCCTGAAGGTGCACTTTTCCCTTTCTGCACTGCCACACCTGCCCCATTCTCTATCAGATCAGGTCTGTTCTTGGCATAGCGGTCCAAGAGTTCAGCAGCCTCTTGCACTGTTTTGGGATCTCAGTCCTCCAGCCAGGTTTTCAGCTGTGCTGAGCATGCCCAAAAAAAACATGCTAACAAAATAGTATTTTCAATTTTATCTACTGAGTTTGCTTCAATTCCTTCCCAACAACATTTTAAAAATTTATATTGTTTCATGACTAGCTCCTCATAGCTCATATAAGGGCTTCTCTTGAGCTTACAGAATTTAGCTCTGTATGTGTCTGCAGTTAAATCAAATTTTTTTAAAAAGTGAAGCTCTAAGTTTGCTGTAATCATTATTGTCCTCATTGTCCATTTGACCAAATGCATCCTGAGCTTTCTAGGTAAGTAGCAGGGATAGCTGGAAGCTCCAGGACCCTCTAGGAATTTTTGCCTGAATGCAAACATTTTCAAAGGAATTTAAAAAGATGTCCATATCCTCCACCTCTTTAAATTCAGCTATCAATTTGGAATTTAATTTGTAACCCAGTCCTGTAGTTCCAGTTAAACCCAAGCCACTTACCTGCTCTTGTGCTGGTGGTTGGAGTCATAACTTCTCCAGTTCATGTCGCCTCTGGCACTCACGCTCTTCACAGTCTGCCTCTTGCTGTTCTCATTCCCTCTTCTCCTCTGCAGCTCACTGTTCCCGCTTCTCTTCTCTCTGGAACTCCAGCTCCATTCTGTGCAACTCAATCTGCAGCCTGATTGCTTCTGGCTCCAGAATGCTGGTGACCTTCCCCTGCTGCTGTGGCCCTTCACTTGCACTGATCCTGCTGCCCTCCTCACTGGATCTGGACACTGCTCTGGCCACTAGCCACTCCATGCCCAAGGTTTGGTCCTTTATAGTCACAGTCTGTGACTTGATGCTCTGGGCATCTGCTGCCATCAAAGCATCCACGAGGTTCTGCTTGGTGGCTCTCCCCTCATGCAGGATTCCTCTGTCCTGGCACAACTGCCTCAAGTAGTCTGCAGTGTACCCATTGTAGTTGAAAGCCATCTTCTTCCCTAACTATGGCTATTCTAACTTGCACTTGAGAAAATAAAATATAACAGGTAGGAACTTGACTATAAGAAAAATGATATAATTATGTTTTCTTTTTAAAAAAAAAATCACTGCCTTATTTTGCAAGTGAGCTGTACAGAATTAAGCTGACACACTGAACAGTTAAAGCTTGTGTTAACAGTTTTTTCCACACCGCTGCTAACCAAATCTGTCTCAAATGTACTCAGAAGGTCAGGCCCTCTGTTCCCACATTGTCAAACTCAGAGCGCAATAGTGTGAACAGGTAACAGACAGGGTAACCCTCCTGTCTGCTTTTGGGTCCAAATCACCTTTAGTCTCAAGTTCTGTGGGAAATCAAACTGTGAACCTTATGCTAGTGAACCCAATGTACAGGCTCAGATGTGTACTCCCTTCAGGGATTGCAGTACAATCTTTCACCAGGGACACTAAGCCAGGCCTCCAAAATGAACCCTTAAAACTCTATAAAAGACCTTAGGTATATTCTTACCTTTTCCCAGTTTAGTAACACGATCAAGCTGGTTGAATAATTGTCAGACTTAACCATCTATAGGTCACAAGCAACAAGAACTGGCAGACACCCACGCAATCTTTTGAATAAAAGATTCTTTACTTAAAGATGATAAAAATATGAAAAATGTAAACACTGAACTCTATATCAAGGAGCATCACAATCACATAAAAGAAAATCAAGGAAAACTACAGAACAAACTACTACCAACCTACAGTTAGAGCTTTTCTAGCTAATGTATTACCTCTGTAAGTGCCTTTAAGTTAGTCTCTCTCGGAGTCCCAAAATAATATATCATATTTCCCAGTCACAAGGATACATTTCAACTCCATTTCCCCACCCCCTTGGTGAGTCATCTAGCTTCTCTTTTTAGAATAAAAAAAATACAAACATGATGTCCTATCAGGAGGTATATTAAATGATGTGACATCAGCAAAAACTCATTTCCCTAATTATGAGTCTTTGATCAGGCAGTTCCTTTGAGGATTTACAACCCTGCAATCCATCACCAAGGTGTGAGATATAGCCAACAGGAATCAGCTAAATGATGTCCTGTCCTGTAATAAAATGTATATTTAGTTTCCCAACTTCAAAGCAGCACCAGGTCATAAAAAGGCCATAAAATGCAATTTCTCAAGGAAATTAATTACATTACAGAGATCTCCTGGTCATTTCCTTTAGCTTCACTGAAACCTGTGGAGGGGGGGAGGCACCCATGGAAGCACAAGCTGGCTTGTGTGAGACAATCACATACTATATTTTTATATTACAAATATCATACACTAATCATAACCATCCTGCCAAGCGTCACAGGTGTTACCTTATACAAATGTTTACAGTCTTTGATTTAGTTCCACTGTCTGCATCCTTTCAGAACAATCAGTGCAGTTACATGGAAAAAGTGATCAGATTATTGATGAAGAACTGGGGTGTTAATTTGAAACATTAGGTTAGCGGCATATTAGCACTTTTCTGTACCCATCCCCTTGCATATGCACAGTTTGTACTATCTGATGGCTATCTGCACTATGTATTGCACTTTAAGAAAGTAACAGATGAAACAAGCATTTGTGAACGCCGAATGTTGTCTTGCTGGCATTGGCATTGGTAGTGTAGGGGTTAGAGAGATGCATAATAGGGATGGCAGTGAAGTATTGAACTGACACCAACCCCACCCCACCCTGCAGAGACTGACAGGCATTGGGGCATGCCTTTGGGTTGTCGGCCATAACACTCATGCCATTTCATCCTCACCCTACCCTGCAGACAAGAACAAGTGTTGTGGTGTGCCTTGGGGTCTTCTGGCCTTACACTCACCCCATTCCATAAGGCAATACACTGAGATGGGTGCAGTAGAGAAGAATGGGGTGAACTTTGGGGCCAAAGAGTACAAGGCACACCTTGATGCCTGTCACTGGCTGCAGGGTGGGGGTGGGGGTGGAATGGTGTGAGCATTACAGCTGACAATCCCAAGTCACTCCCCTGATGCCTGTCAGTCTCTACAGGGTAGGGCATTACAGTTGAAAACCCTAACCAATTTATGATTAATGGAAATAGAAAGTAGTATGGTAATTGAATTTAAAAATGTTTTTTATTAACATGGGTATAGATGCATTAAAAATTGGGTTGAACATTATGAAATATGTATCTCAAACAAAAACTAAGTGGGATCATTTAGGAGATGGACATACTCAACCGCAAGAACAAATAAAATTTAAATTTGACCCAATAACAAGTAAGGAAGTTAGAGAATTATTATTTAAAATTAACACAAATAAAGCTGAAGGTATGGATGGAATACTAAATATCTCATTAAAGTTAGCAGCTCCAATTATAGATCAGCCCATGGCTAGTCTATTTAATATGTCCCTTACATATGCGGAAATACCTTCAATTTGGAAAACGGCAAGAGTAGTACCAGTTTATAAATCCGGTTCCAGAATGCTCATAGAAAAGTATAGGTTGATTTCTTTATTATCAACAATGTCAACAATTTTGGAAAAAATTATGGCAAAACAAATGCAGGCTTTTCTTAAAAGACACAGTGTCCTTAATAAGTATCAATCAGGTTTTAGATCAGAGCATGGAACCACTACAGCCCTGTTGAAGGTCACAGGAGACATTGAGGAAGATATGGACAGGGGGATGCCAGTGGGAGCTATATTTGTTGATCTTTCAAAAGCATTTGATACCCTAGGCCATGGCATCCTCCTGTCCAGATTGAGAACCTGTGGTATATCCAAGATGGTGGTTAATTGGTTCAGGAACTATTTGGAATCTAGAGAACAACAGGTATCCATTAAGGAATGGTCTTCTGTCCTGAGGGAGACCATCTTGGGTGTACCACAGGGATCTACACTTGGACCCATTTTGCATAATTTATATATGAATGAATTAAAATTCTCACAGCAGGGGGTATAATATCACCTCTATGCTGATGACACATTTATTTATGTAGCTGGGTCATCAGTAGTATCCATACAGTTAATATTACAACAAGCTTTTGATTACCTGCAAGATTTCTTGATAAGTTCTAAAGTAGTTCTAAATGAAAAACAAATCATAGGTTATGGTTTTCCAGAAGTGCAATGGGGTTAAAATCGAACATAATAGACTACAAACTGTGACTTTTATAGGGGCCACATTGGAGCAAGTAGATAATTATAGATATTTGGGGGTTTATCTAGAAAAATACCTTAAATGGGACATTCATATTGCGAATATTTTAAACAAAGCAGGGAAATGTCTAGGATCTTTGTATAGAATCAGAACTAGTATGTCCATAGAGGTTAGATGACTCGTAGTAACTGTTATGGTATTACCCATATTGAAATATGGAAATTTAATTTATATTGGTGCAACAAAAGGGCAGTTGTATAAACTGGATGTCATGTACAATAAATTGACAAGATATATATTGGGTGCACCAAAAATGACACCTAGATTAAAGATGTACAGTATAGGGAATTGGATTGGCTTTCTCTGTTCCAAAGGAGGGTCCTAGGTATAACTATATTTATGACAAAATGTATTTCTGGGAAAGTTTCAGAGTATGTTGTTGAGAGTATTTGTTTTAAAACTCCCATAAGAGGACTGTGTTCTGTGAATAGTCTGGAATGTGTGGTTCCAAAACAAACAAGCATTTGTCAATGCCGAATGTTGCTTGCTTCTATGTGCTGTTTAGGTATTTGGAAGTCATTGGAGTGCAAATATTGAAAATTTGCAAACTTACGAGAGTGCGTAGGAACTGCGCAATGCATGCTTGTAAAACAGTCATTTTTAGGAATTTTTTCACCAAATTTTCAACATAGCCATTTTAAGACCTCTGCTCATGAACAGTGACACTGTGATTTTCTTAATGTGTCCCATACACTGAGTTCGCACACCGACTGCGCCATTGTGCGCTACATGGGCGGAAACATGTTTTGAGCAGGATGTGAAAAATGACAGCTGCACTGCTGATGAGGAGGTGTGGTAAAATGGCAATGTTGAAAATCTGGGTGAAAATATTGAAAATTCACAAACTTCTGAGCGTCGTGGGAGCACTGCTAGCGGACACTAAATAAAACAGTCATTTTAGGAATTTTTCACCAAATTTTCCAACACAGGCATTTTAAGACCTCTGATCATGATCACTGTCACTGTGATTTTCTTAATGTGTCCCATACATTGAGTTTGCACACCGACTGCGCCACTGTGCGCTACATGGGCGGAAACATGTTTTGGGCAGGATGTGAAAAATGACAGCTATACTGCTCATGAGGAGGTGTGATAAAATGCCAATGTTGAAAATCTGGAGTGAAAATATTAAAAATTCGCAAACTTACGAGCGTGCATAGGAAATGCGCAACGCACGCTCGTAAAACAGTCATTTTTAGGAATTTTTTCACCAAATTTTCAACATAGCCATTTTAAGACCTCTGCTCATGAACAGTGTCACTATGATTTTCTTAATTTGTCCTGCACATTGACTTCACACACCGACTGCGCCATTCTGCGCTACATGGGCGGAAACACATTTTGGGTGAGATGTGAAAAATGGCAGCTATACTACTCATGAGGAGGTGTGGTAAAATGGCAATGTTGAAAATCTGGAGTGAAAATATTGAAATTTCGTGAACTTACGAGCCTGCGTAGGAACTGCGCAACGCAGGCTTGTAAAACAGTCATTTTTTTGAATTTTGGCAGCGAATTTTCAACATGGGGTTTTTGGGAACCCTTCTCATGAATGATTCACTGTCATTGTGGTATTCAGGCCCAAAGGGTGATTTCACAGTCACTGCGCAGTCACTGCGCGAAATCCTACGGACCCGAATAACGCCATGACATGTCATCACTCATGAGAAGGGGTCCCAAAACCCATATTAATTGATTAAAATTCCAAAATGCCTGAGATATGCAACAAAGTTAAAACCCTCTTGAGCCATTATACAGCTTACCGCATTTCCTCAGTTAGCGGTCGGCTTTGAAGAGTGCAGGCGTGTTCCTGGTCCACGAAGATTGTGGCGCGGTCCGGAGGTAAGTATGGGGTGGGGGTGTGGGGAGGCTGGGTGTGCAGTGGGTGAGTGCGGGTTGTGGGGTTGTGGGAGGGTTGGGAGGCCGCCCAGCAGAACCGCTTTCGGTTTTCAGGTTTAAAAAAAACAACGTGGGACCCTTTGCCATGCTGGGGTGGGCTTCCAGCATGGCACAGGAGATGAGGGTGCTTTCAGCCGGCGGAGATAGGCTCCCCGTCGGCCATCTAATTGTTGCCACGCTGGGAGTGGGCTACCAGCGTGGCAAAGGGCAGAGGCGTTCAGTCGATGGGGATTGGGCACCCCGTTGTGCAGGAATTTGTTGCCATGCTGGGGTGGGCTCCCAGCGTGGCAAAGGAAGGGCATTCAGCCGGCGGGGATTGGGCACCCCGTCGGCAAAATTTCGCTTGCCACGCGTAGGGTGGGCTCCCAGCGTGGCAACTAACAGGGAGGAGGACACAGCTCAGCTGATGGGGATTGGGCACCCGTCCGGCTACACAGTGCGTGCGGGGACGCGCCCTGCTGTGGGGGAGCTACGCTTCTTATAGGTGCTCACTGGGCGTGGCTCCCCTTTCAACTGCATGCCACTGCATTTTGGGCGTGTCATGAACAGCTCAAAATGCGATAGCTTCCAGGGGCCGCGCCTGCCAGTACACTGACTGAATTGGAGAAGGGTGACACACCTCCGAAATCTCTGTTGATGGCACTATGTTTCTTGCACATGCGTGCAAGCAACATAAAAATGGTACTGGGTAAAAATCATTTTACATGTATTGGGCCTGTATTGTGGAATAAATTACATGGGAACCTAGGACCTTTGAACAGAGAAATCCAGGTAAATGTAATAAAAACATGGTACTCTAAACATATAAATTTTGAAGAGAAATTAGTGTAGTTGATAAGTAAAAATTGTATCACTATTAAGAGAAGGAATTTGTCTTATAATAAGATATATATAACATCTATAATTCTGCACTTTATTTGTTTCATATAAGTGTTGTTTGTATTAATTGTTACATTTGTATGAGGACACCCTAGAAATGTATATATCATTTATTTTAAATGTTTTTTTTTACTATGATGTACTGTGTTTAATGTATTTTGTATGATTAATGTAAGAGTAATTGGAACTGGCCTAATTGGACCTCACTGTAAACGAGCTACGGCTCAGTGGAGTTATCCATATTCATTTTTAAGAATAAAAATTTTACCTACTTACCTTACCTATTGTCCCAGGCATTTGTTAGTATTTTCACTCCAAAGTTTGAACATGAACTTTTTGTGACCCCACCTGATGCAAACTGGCACTATCAGTTCATTTGCCGAAAGGTGATTTTGCACAGCGACTGTGCCATTTGGCGCCACAGGCGTGAAAACCCATTTTGGGCAGGATGTGAAAAATGACAGCAGTACTGTTCATGAGGAGATGTAAAAAAATGGTACTGTTGAAAATCTGGAGTGAAAATATGAAAAACTGTTGAAGTCATGAGTGTGTGTACAAACTGCGCAATGCATGCCAGTAACGCAATTATTTGGGGGATATTTTTAACCAGATTTTCAACATAGGTATTTTGGGACTTCCGCTCATGAACAGTGCCAGTGTGATTTTGTTGATCTGTCCTGAACATTAATTTCCCACATGGACCATGCCATCCTGCACCAGATGTGCGAAAACACATTTTGGGCAGGATATGAAAAATGGCAGCTGTACTGTTCATAAGGAGGTGTGAAAAAATGGCAATGTTGAAAATCTGGAGTGAAAATATTATAAATTCTCGAAGTTAAGAGAGTGCGTGGCAACTGTGCAACACATGCTCATAACACAGTCATTTTTTGGAATTTTTTCACCAAATTTGCAACATAAGGTTTTTCGGAGCCCACCTCGTGAACAGTGGCACTGTGATTTCGTTAATCAGTCCTGAAAGGTGATTTCATGCAGTTACTATGAAATGAACTTTCTGGACTGAATAACAAAATGACTGTGACTGTGTTTATGAGGTGAACCCAAGAACCCCATGTTGAAAATTTGGGACCAAAACTCCTAAAAATGGCTGTGATATCAACCTAAATTGAAAACCCCCCATTTAGTGTCATTATAGGACCTATTGTCATTTCCTCAGTTTGCGGTTGGCTTTTGAAGAGTGCAGATGTTTTCCCAGTCCACTGAAGATCGCCGCTCCCTACCTCTGCAGGTAAGATGGCTGAGGGGTGCGGGGAGGTGGGGTGCCAGAGGGAGGGTGTGGGTTGGGGAAGGGGGCCAGCGGCAATGCCGAGGGACCATTTTCTTTTTTTCAGGGTAAATAAAATAAAAAAGATGCTGTGGGTCCTTTTTTTGGTTTTACAGGGAAACTATGGATTTTGGCACACTGGGGTGGGCTCCCAGTGTGTCAAAGTACTGGAGATCAATGTCGACCAGGGGATTGGGCACCCAAAGGTTGGAGGATATTTGGGGGGGCTCATCCGACACTGGGAGTGAGCATCCTGGTGTCAGCAACACCACAGCATATTTTGGCACACTGGGGTGGGCTCCCAGTGTGCCACATTAAAGAATGGTTGTGGGGATTATGCAACCCGATGTCACCAGGCGGAGGGGCCCACCAGCACGATTGGATTGCGCTTAGAGTACAAGTGCCTTCAGGCACTCAATACTCCCAGCCCGTATGCAGCTTAGGCTGTGGCCTGCTCCGCACGGCTGGGAGAAACTTTTGCGCTGGACACAGCAGGACGTGGAGGAGGCAGGAAAGGAAAGTGTCTCCTCCCACCTTTCAGGCAGGGACTGGTAATGTGCCGAGGTCAAGACACAACGCAAACAGCTGTTTGCTCTCCTGCTGCTACCACTGCCACCACCATGTTTATTGAAATGTTTCATCAGGAAAAGCACATATGAGGCGTGTCATCTGTTCCACTGCATGACAAGCTTGTCTCTGATTGCAGCAGCACGTTTGTTTCAAGTTGGTGGCACTTTGCATAAACTTGTGTCAGTGCTAGCATGCCCACTAATTGGGTAATGAGGCATGTACCTTCTAAAGCATGCCCTGCATTTGCCAAGGCTGACACACCTCTGCATTTTTCATACTACCCCATTATGTTGTTTGCGCATGCACAAGACAACATAACAAAGAAACTCTATATCCAGTTGTTGACTGCAGCTAAAACACTCTGATTGCCGTCTCCTTTTGTGTTTTTTGGAATACTAAGTCTTCCAAAAAACATATTCTGAGTATTGCACATTACATGCCACTGGAATATACAGTAAATATTCAGCTTGTTTTCTCAGTTTACAACTAAATTGTAGCATTCAGACTAAGCAACACTTCATGTACTGTATACTCAGTCTGCTAGCTGTTGTTTAAGTAGCACCATGTAAGAATGTGTCCAGGACCATGCACATACTAAACGATGTTAGGCTGAGGTATAGTCTGAATACTGAACATTCTGTGCTTACTTTACATGACACAACACTCCACTGGTATTCAGAATACAAGTGGAATATCCTCGCAATATTACGCCCAATACTGATATTTAGAATACTCACTCAGTATCCCAAATACTGCCATTTATGAGACTGGAATACCTATTTGGAATACTGAGGATTCTGAATAAAATCAGCATATTTACTGCCATGTAAACACACACTAATTGAGAACGCATTTACATAGCATAGTCTCTCATGATGCAGTGGGAGGAGACACCACCATCAAGAGTGGCAGGGCTATTCATAGGCATTTCTAATAATCAGGAAGGATGTAGTGAGTGGAGGTCAAGGACTATAAACAAAAAAGTACACCATTAGTCTGCTATGTGTTTTCCCTGAGAAAAAGGAAGCAGAAAAAAGAAGGCAGCAATGGTAAGAAATTCTACAGAAGATTAGCAATCAAAACAATTGTTTAAACTGGAAGCATTATCACTTTTACCACTAAACTTTTAAAACAAATATATATAGATATATATATATATATATAATATGTATATATATATATATATATATTATATATATATATATATATATATACATATATATATATATATATATATATATATATATATATATATAATTTTTGAAAATTCATTATAGGATAGCCTCATGTATTATTATTATTATTATTTTAAATTACTGCAGTCAAGATATCCCCATAAGATGCAGCATCTTGTTTTCATGGGGATCCCTAGGTGGATATCAGGAATCAACTGTTAACATAGGAATAGTTACATAATTCTAAACTATACAAGGCAGAAAACAAATTGTAAAGGTAAGTAGTCATTAAGGTGTAACACCTAGTTTATAAGACAGTACCAGAGGGCTAACAGCAGTTTAATTACACAACAAATTACATAAAAGCAACACCTCTGGACCCTCAGTATATCAGCTGGGGATCTCACATAGCAGTGCAATACTGTGGTGAGCAACCACGCCTGCATCCCAAGATGCCAAAAAATAAATATATAAATGTAATTACCTCACCTTTAAACAAAACCTTGTCTGTGCAGGGAATGGTTCAATTAGTTCTAAGTGGTCTTTTGGACAATATCATGTTAACAAGAATGATCTACAGACACACATGGCTACAGCCGATATATGAGTCTCCTTACCAGGAGGCTCCCTAATACAAAAATAACAAATAAAGGCAGATTCTGAAAACTCTATGCCAAGAATGTCTGCTGCTGCTAAATGACATCAAGAACTCAGAAAGGGCAGACAGGAGAGGAGACGTTAAAGAAACAAATTTCAGGAAGCTAAATAAATTCACAGTCACTGCACCCCTCTAATCTCTCAGGAAAACAAAATAGGCCTGGTTGAGATCATACTGGCCTTTACTAGCTAGACTGGAGAGAGGGATTCATTGCTAATACAGTAGGTCTGTGCTGCCAATATATAAACACTTCAGTCTGTGTTTAAAATCCAGTGCAACACAGGTTTATATTTACACTGTATGCAGTGTTTGTGTTTGGTCAGCGTGAGAGTAAAGAGGCATTAACTGATAGCACTAACAATTTTTGTAATACTTTCTGGCTTTTTATAAGTATCTAACATTTAGGTTAGTAGTGGTGCTATTGGAGATACCCAAGAAATATTAAATGCAGGATACCGAGTCCACCCCTAGACACCAGACTTATGAGGAAGCATGATTTTATTAGCCTTGGATGCAATGGGCAGACACTTTTATTCAGTCTGCTGGTCTGCACTTATTCGTCTTATCCTAGCTTATCACTACTAACCCCTCATAGGAAGTGAACTGTTTTCTACTTGTACCTGGACTAATACTGTAGATTACTGTACATAGATTTCCAGTATGTAGGTAAATAAAGGTACAAACTCTACCTTGTGGACCATGTGAGTTACTGCATCCTAATAATAGTCATCCATTTCAGTGGTGATACTACTGTAGTCTCTGTTAAATTAGTAACATGTAATGTAAGATTGGAAGGGACTCTTGGGTCATCAGGTCACCCAATATGCATTATAAGTATAGATTAATAAATAGTTTAGGGATTAATAAGAGGATAACTCTGCCACTCTATTACCCAGAGAACCCTTCCCTTGATAACCAGAAATATGTCCAGGCTCACTTTAAAAGCCTATCCAGTCTACATTCACTGTCACCACTAGTAGGTTATGCCATAGGTTTACCACCACTTGGAAGAAGAAATGCCTCCTTCTGATACCCCTGTATTTACCACCTCTGAGCTTTAGAATGGTTCCACGTATCCTGCAGGAGCACGCTAGACAAAACATCACTCTCTATTCAGTCCTGTGGATAACCTTGCATATACTAAACACTGAGATAAATTCCCTTCTCATCCTTCTTCTCTTCAAGGTAAAAATGTTAAGGGGCTCTAGCCTCTATTAATTGCTTTTGTTCCCCATACCACTGATCAGATAGGATAAGCCAGTTTGCTGATGACGCTAAACTGGGAGCAGTGGTGGACGGAATGGAAGATAGGAGGATACTCCAGAGTGACCTAGACACATTGCAGAAGTGGTCTGACACGTGGCATCTGGGGTTCAATGTCAGGAAGTGCAGGGTTATGAATTTCGGAACCAAGAATCTAGGGTACAGATACCAGTTGGGGCGTGAACAGCTATCGGTCTTCACTGAGGAAAAAGATCTGGGTGTGATGGTCACTGGTCAGATGACTCACTCAGCACAGTGTAGGAAAGTGGCAGCAAAGGCCAATAGGATGCTGGGGTGCATAGCAAGGGGCATCACCTCAAGGAGTGAGGAGGTGATCCTGCTGCTGTACGGGTTGTTGGTGAGGCTGCACCTGGAGTACTGTGTGCAGTTCTGACACCCCTTCCTAAAAAGGGACATCAGGCTATTGGATGGGGTGTAGAGGAGGGTGACCAAGATGCTAAATGGTATGAGGGAAAAGCCCTATGAGGCTAGGTTGGCAGAGCTCAACATGTACTCACAGGAAGATTGAAGGGACAGAGGGGACATGATTGATAGAGACCTTTAAGAACTTAAAGGGCATACATAGGGTTAGCCCTGAAGGTCTGTCCAAATTCAGGAAGGAGGGGATCATGAGAAGGCATGATCAGAAGCTGAAGGGGGGGGTTCAGAAGGGAGATGAGGAAGCATTTCTTCATGGAGAGGGTGGTGGAGGAGTGGAATACATTGCCTCAGGAATTGATTTCACTGACAATAGAAGAGGGATTTAAGAGATGATGGGACAGAGTTAAGGGTAGAATTAGACTAAGAAGGGAAAAAGAGGGTGAGGGGGGCAGCATTAGTGGTAATCACTGAGAGCTGCACAATCAAGCAGACATGATAGACCATAAGGCCTGTATCTGCTAGCTTTTTCCTATGTTCATATGATCATTTTTGTTAGCACAGCACTGCACTCTCTACACTGCCTCAATATTCTTTTTGTATTGAAGACACACGGTACTACAGGTGGGAGATGATCAGGTCCTTGCAGAGTGGCAGGATTACTTCTCTTGCTCTGCTGGTCACCCTCTTTTGATGCTCACCAGCATTTTGCAGGCTCTCTGCATGCTGTTTATCATGCTTTAGCTACTCATTTACTAAGGCCCTTAGGTATTTTCTCCTTCCCTGTTGCAGCAAGAGAATTCCCACACAGGGTTTAGGTCCTACCTTTGTTTTCCTACCGAAGTGTAGCAGCTTGCGTTTGGCTACAATGAGTATGAGGTTCCAGAATTCTGACCAATTACTCAGCTTGGTCAGGTGTTTCTGAAGTTTTTCTCCATCTTCAAGGAAGTCCACCATCCTGGCCAGCTTAGTACCATCAGCAAACTTGAGCGGCTTACTAAAGGCCCACCTTCCAGCTCATTGATGAACATCCTAAAAAGCAGTGCCCCTGCACTGATCTCTGAGAGGCTACTGAGTACCCCCTCCACTAAGAGTAGTGACCAAACTGCCCATCCTGCACAACTCTCTGCTTCCTGACATACAGCCAGTTAATATTCCACCTTGCATGTGCCCCATGTATACCACACTGGTATACTTTGCCTGGACAGTATACGCCACATTGTCAAATGATTTGCTTAAGTACAGATAGACTACATCTACAGCCCTGCCTCTGTCCATTTCTCTGAACCACCTCCCCATGAAGTTTCAGGTTGGCTTGACAAGATGTGCTCCTCATAAAGTCATGCTGGGAGGGGACAAGAACCTTGAACTCAATTAAGTGCTCCCTTACTGTGCCCTGATAGTAAAACAAAAAATTAAGATTAAATGCATGCTGAAAATGGAAAATACTGTTAAAATTGATGTTTTGACCACAGGTCCTCTTCAGGAATTAACGATAAATAGAAAAGCAAGGATAGTCCTCGATAATAAGTTCCAGGACTTTGCCTAGCACCAGTGTCAGGCTGACTTGCCTAAGATTTCCTAGGTCTGATTATGCCCCCATTCTTGAAAATGGAGACCACAGAGGCTACCTTTTGGAACTACACCTGACTGAGCTAACTTATTAAAGTAATTAATTATTTATTTACAATTTATTAACCATGAAAGAAACACTGAGCCAAAGATTATACTGAGGTGTGACCCAGAAAGGGAAGTTAAAAGGGAGGCGCGTACTTAAAAAATAAATGGAAAAGTGAAACAAAATAATATTTAAGTACTGCATGTTATGGGAAGTAAGGTAAGATCAGTTGCCCCAAGTTCTTGATGAGCCAGTGGGGCCATTTCTTGGCCCTTTTTTCCTTATTGCTTAGAGAGATTTAGACCTCCCTGGTTTCTTTGTTCAGTCTTATTAATAAGTTCCACTAGAGCTGTGTGGGATGATAACATTCTGAATTTGTGGAATGTCAATGGAATTCTGTGAAACTGCAACATTTTGTGGAATTTCACAGGATTTTTGAAATTTATTAATGTGGTTGTATCTCAGCTGTCAATTGAGGTAGAGATCTAATCTTTGGTCAGATTACTTGTTCATAGGGACTCCAATGTTGTGCCAACTATCATGATGTTAGGATTCATAGTCTCAAAATTATAGTTGCTCAAAGTCTTTTTATTTTTGTGGGAAATTTCATGAAAAGTTTTATCTGCATGTGACTCAGGAACCTTTGGAACTAGAAATCTTAAACTAGATACATATATAAATGTAGCAATAACCCTTACACATGCACATTTTTATAACATTTTGATGAATGCTTTAAAAATTGGAAAACTATTTAGCTACCTACAGCACAGCCCCCTTTAAGGCATGATACTTAAAACTTAGTATGCATACCCATGTTGCATGTTTCTCTAACTGCTGACAGTGTAGAGAAATGTGGATAACATTTTTTAAAATTAGATGGAAATAACTGAAAATTAAATTTTGATTAAATGTTTGGCCACCCACAACTCACCCCCTTCCTTCAATCCAGGACTCTGAAGTTTGGCACATTTATGCAAACTGCCAGGATCTATATACATGTTAAATCTGGTTCCATTTGGATACATATTTTGAAAACTAGAGCAAAACAACTGAAATTTAAAATGTGATGAAATTCAGTAGAAGTTTTGAAATGCATTAATTGTGTAATAACTCAGCCTTCTATTGAACTAAGGATCAGAAATTGTATCTAATTACTTTTTGATAAGAGTTCTAATGGTGTGCCAAATAACATGCCATTACAATGCATTGTCTCCAAATGATAGCTGCTCAAAATCTCTTTATTTTTTTTTTTGGGAATTTCATGAACATTTTCATCTGTATATAACTCAGGCACCTTTGGAGCTAGAAATCTGAAACTGGGTACATATTTAAATGTAGCAATATCCTGTATACCCACAACATATTATAACATGTTGATGAATGCTTTCAAAATGTTACTAAATTCTAAAGTTTGGCAACATGTTTGGTTACCTATAGCACAGCCCCCTTTAAAGCTTGAAACGTACAACTTGGTCCACATAACCGTGCTGCATGTTTTTCCAAATCCTTAAACTGTGGAGAAATTTGCATAAGAAATTTTAAAATTAGATAGAAAAAACGAAACTTTAATTTTGATTAAATCTTTGTCTACCCATAACTTAGCTCCCTTTCAATCAAAGACTCTAATCTTTGGTACACCTGTGTAAACCATCAGTACCTGTATAGCTAGATAATATGGTATCATTAGGCTCCAAATGTTTAAAACTAGACCAAAATAATTGAAATGTAAAATTTATTGAAATTCTACAGAATTTTCACACTAATTCCATGAAATTACATACAATCAAAATGGTAAATCTGTGAGCATTCTGCCTACAGAATTTTATGTCCACACAACTCTAAGTTCTACACATATTCTGCATTATCAACTTCATACCGTTGCTTCAAACCATTGAACACCAGGCCCTTCATCTTGGAAAAATGCATCTTTCCGAAGTTCTGGGTCCTGGTGTCTGAGGCCCTGCTGGTTTTTCATATCACCAGGGGAGAAGGTTGACTGGATGTGGTCACTACCTTCCACTGCTTCCTTGTCATTCACACTGGAGATAACCCTATCACCACTGCTGAGTATAAGGACAAGGTGGCCTCAACTTAGTCTCCTGTTGGGAAAGCTGCTCTAGAAAATAGTTCATGAAGGTTATCAGGCATGCATTCTCATCCCTGCCATATCCCTCCTGAGACAAGAATTTGTGCCCTGGAAATTAAAGTCCCTCAGGGTCACCCCAAATCAGTGTAGCTGCTCTCATGATTTAACTGAAGACAGATCTGAGCTGGGCATCATGATTGGCTGCGGGAGTCTACGGTTGAAACTTTCAAGACTTCCTTTCATAGCTGGGAATAAGGAAGCTGTTCCTAGTGCATGAATAAAGGTATTGGCTAGAGAGAGGAGCATGGATGATCAGGTTGCTCAGACAACTTGGAAAGATGTTGAACCAGAGCATAAACCTGTAGAGAAGTAAATATTACAAGCACCTGTAATATCTTGAAGACCTCTTTTCTTGGTTATATAGAAGAAGAAGAAGAAGAAGATTCAGCATTTATGTAATACTTTTCATACACAGTATCCCAAAGAGCTTTACAAGCAATGCTAGACTGGTAGTGAAGTGACTGAATGTGTGGTGGCGGCCATATCGCACATCATCACCCACACACAGACTGGATAATTGCATGCACCATTTTATGGGAAGGGGAATGTTGGCCAGGACACCAGAATGTTCCCTGCCCTTTGCAAACAGTGCTCTCAGTTCTTTTACTTCCGCCTGGACACCCACCAGGACAACACCTGGATGGGCAGAAGGGACCTCTGTTTAACATGTCATCCGAAGGGTATAGAGCATAGTTATGATTCCAGAGAGGGCAGTGCAGGATAAAATGGCAGAAGGATCAGTACAGCATATCTAATTTAGGTAGCTAACATCTTTTGACTGTGGCATGAATGACATCTCTATAATTCATTATAGGTAGGATAATGCATTCAACAAGGTATTTCCTTATACTTTGAGAGAGGCATTCAATTGCCCTGTTTAAGGCTACAAGTCTTCTCTAGGATTTTGAGACCAAGGACTCAATATGGAAGGAGAAATCCAGAGACTGATCCAATGTAATGTCAAGACCAACATCAGACTGGCCATCCAGATGCTGATACCTTTGACTGGTGGCCACTTGTGATAGTGCACCCATATCAACATGCCTGCTACCTTTCTTCTCTAGTTGGGTCTATCCCCTATCCCTACCATAGTAGAGCACAGTTCCTGACCTCTTTCTTCCTACCAGACCTGTCCATACCACCCCCTGCCAAGCTTAGTGTCCAAGTCCCTAACCTGCCATCCTCCATCATCCTCAGCTTCCTTCTAGTCTCCTTGTGTTCCTTTAATGCCTACAAATCCTACTCAATCTGGAAATGCACCTTCTGAGAGTGTCAACCACCCTGCAGTGGCTATAGATGTACCCCACCAAACAGCATACAAGGTTGGCATCCATCCCAGTGTCTTCTAAGATACCAGAAAAGGGGGGATGGTTCGGCCCCACCATGGCACAAGCACCCTTGCGAACTAGCGCATGGGAGCTTCTGCCACAAAGGTGGAGCAAGGTGGCTTTGGTGCATGGCATCCCAATTTTGATGTAGCCTGTGTTAGAAAATTGGGATAGCCACAAACTGACGCAAGGTGCCAGTTACATCATACCCATTTGGAGCAGGCACCTCGTGTCAAAGATTTCTCTTTGAAAGTCGAGCCCCTCATCTCTATAGTCAAATGATGGTATGATCATCTTCACGACAATGTTGCTTTCAGTGTTGGGTTTGTGCTTCCCTCTCCCCAACCCACCCAAGCCCCATTATTAAATTACTTGAATGCTGGGCAAGCCTCCTGACCGCATATCACAATTTGGAGGTGGACATCTACAATCCCCCCCAACTATCCCTGTAACAGGGTTTTTGTTCAGGAGACAATTAGCAGGCAGACATCCAGAGTTAGTGCATAAAAAAATGCCAGGCTGGCGTTTATCATTTTATTATATGTAGCATAAAATGGTAATTATTCAGAACAGAAAACAAGAAAATTGGCATTAAGTCCATAACATCAATGCTGTCTAGGGTGTAGACACAGGCCTTCTAAACTTAAGGTCTTACACCTCTCACAGTCAGTTCTAGACTGACGCCTTATCTAATAAATCCACACTAGTGGTAGGCTTATATATGTTTTTATCAATGACATCACTGCCATGTGACATCAATTAATTTCTAATGAAGTAAATTTTTGAGTTTATAGGCTCACAGCTTGCTCCTATACATAGTACACAAAAGTTGCTTTTAAGCCTTATTACTTTAATAACTATTTCTTTCCAACATCTTTATTACACACCATAATCCTGGTTAGAAAGTGACTCTAAATGCTTGATTATCTTTCTAATTACTGTAAGCTCCTCCTTCAATCAATAATTAAAACAGCTAGAATCTATATAAATATAGGCTTCTAGAGGCTGCTGCTTCCCTATAGGAGCAGATTGAGTGGAGAAGAAGAGCTTGTGCAGCCGACACCCTGCCCTGCTACAGAGAAGGCTGCAGCTTATCAGGCCACAAAATGGTATCTTTTCTCTCACTTTTTTACCCTCTGCAGGACTGTTTACACATCAGCAAATTAACCTGAGGTAAGCTATTGACCCAGCATTTTGCTGTGATGTGTGTGTGTGGGGGACTGTCAGTTCTTTACTTTAATTTTGTTTAAATGGAATTACTTTAGTTTCATATCCATATCAGGCATTACTGACTCTGCTCACACAGGCTTGAAGGTGACAGGACTTTTAACAGAAATCCCCAATTTCTATCCACAGCTACAATGCGTACTAGGGCTTAATGTAACTTATTTACTGAATTCATTTATTTTTAGGTTGTTGCGTAGTGTGCTATGTGTGACAATTCATGCAGGCACAACAGCAGCACTATACAGACAGTATCTCTAGACACTGATACTTTTACTTCAGCAGAAAATGGTTTGTGCCTCATTGTAAGACCCATGGGCCTTACTTTAATTACTATTATTTCAGGGGACATTACCAGCCACAAAAGGGAGTCACTCTTCCTATAAATCCAACAATACTGCTACTTGCTAACAGAGCATCTAATAATACTGTATCTTAGTAATATCCCACTTATGTTATCTTTGTATTTCTAGCAAGACAGTACAGGATGCATAATAAAGCAAAGGGAAAGGGAATGCTGCTTACTGGTTTATTTAATCCTGGGCTTATTTAACTAGCCACTAAGTAAAACACATATTGACACTTGTGTTTTAGTTTATAACTACAAGGTTCCCTGACATGAACATTTTTACCTGGACCCAGGAGGAAGAGAACTTGAAAGAGGGTTTAGACAATGAAAAGGGGGGGCTGGGTGCTGCTTAGAGGTGGCCTGCCTTGAACTAAAAAAGAAAGGGATAGCTGCACAAGAAAAGAAGATAGCGGTTGCAACCATAGAAAACAGACAATACAGATGGGTCCTTACTCTGTGGTTCCCTTTCTATAGTTTTTTATTACTGCAATTAAAGGCACAGATGCATTTTATATTTCTTACTTTCTTTCTTTGTACAGAAAGCACTATTCTGGTACTTTAACCATAGCATTTAACATATCTCTGCACTTTATTAGCTAGCACTTTTAATCTTTAATTGTTTTTAAAGCACTCCAGCACCTTCATCTATTCCTTCCATGTATTTTATATAACATAGGCATAAGGTAGGTTAATGGGGGGCAAGGAAAGACCCACATCTCTCCCTACTGGGGCACCTCACCAATGACAGGGGTCACCCGGTCACAATCCCAGCCATTCACCCACCCTTCTGCAGTGCCCCAGACTCCAAAAATTGTAAATTGGGAGTCAATTTATATTTGAGGACTGAGACAGTCAGGCTAGGGAGTGGGGGAGCATTATTAAAGATGATGTGGTCAGGCTGGCCCATCGTCACAGAGATAGCACTACTGCTTGCAATGCAGGTGATCCAAGTTCAGAAATGGGGCCAAGTCAAAAGATGGCTGGCAGGGAAGGGAGAATTAAGCTTCCCACATGATTGCTGTAAATATAAAGGTTACAAACCTTCTGTTTTTGTAGATACTTGCTGTTTAAGACAATGGAACTGAAACTGACCTAACATTGCAGCACATTTTGTACTACGTAACACTTCGATAGACAACATTTCAGGATGGGTAAAACCTATAGTACTTAAATTTTCTATTAAGTAACATAGGGGCTGATTCTTAAAGGGAAAAGAAAAACACTACACACTTGCATCCAAAGAGAAGGACGCAAATGGTGACTTGCACCAACAGATGTGGCAAATGCGATTCTCAAATTTGACCTGTGGCATAGTAGTGCAGCCCTGTACCAAAGGGGCCTTCTGCTGCACTGGCACCAATTCCTCAGATGCGTAATGCCCTAATAAGACTTACACCATAGAAAAGCAGCAGTGTCCCCTTTTCTGGGATTCTAGATGCCATGGAAGGTCAAGATGAGCCATTCCAAGAAGGTACAGGTTACACCAGTGGAGAACTGGTGCAAGTGCACTAGAGCATATAAAGATGTTCAGAGAAAGAGGCACAGCAGAGTCACTGTGGAGCAAGCAGTGTGCACACACAGCAGCCAAGCATGACAGTGAGGATGTCCGCACCAGTTGCAATACTGGGCATTATGCTAGCAGTGGAAAGGTGGTTTAGGTGGTGGTATGGCAGGAACCAGGGAAACAGACTTCAACCAGTGCATCAAATTGTTGCCAGGCATGATGTGCCATGTGTGTACCAAGCTAGGAACTCATACTTGGACCTCAAGGAGGAGCAGTGCATAGCATGCTACCACTTGAAATAAGACCAGCATTGGAGAGCGATGCAAACAGCTGCATGCAGAACTGCAAAGTGCCACTCAGAGGGGGCATGCCATACCTGTGGAGGCCAAGGTGAGTGCAACACTGTGCTTCCTAGCCACCGGGAGCTTCCAAACCCCCACTGGTGATATTGTGGGAATATCACAGCCAGCTGTGTCCAGGTTCCTGAAGCAGGTTCTGGATGGGCTGCTGTGCTGGGTGCACAGGTACATCATGTTCCATGGGAGGCACCACAGCAGCATGCAGTGAAGCAGCCCTTCTAAAATGTCGCACAGTTCCTCCATGTCTAAGGTGCCATAGACTGCATATGTGTAGCCATCAGGGCACCAGCAGGAGAGGGGGAGGTGTACATAAACTACAAGAGCTTCCACTCCATGAATATGCAGGTGGTGTGTGACAGCCAATGCTGAAAACTGGATGTGAAGCCCAGTACCCTGGATCCTGTCATGACTCACACATTCTCTGCAGTTGTGGCCCACATGAGGCCTTCGAAAGGGGGGACATTACAGGAGGATGGCTCATAGGTAGGTGGCACTGACATACAAAGGTGCACTCCAGGCCCTGCATGCACACAGTGCAGGGAAACATCTGTGCAGTCCCTGACTATTCAACATGTGGGTGTGGGCAACATGTGCCAATTAGGAGGGCCAGATGACACAGCATGTGAGTGTGGACTGTGTAATGTCACACTTGTGTGTGACCTGTGTCACTAGGGGATGTGATGAAGTAAAATGCCCTAAGTGTGTTCCTCCATCATGTGTTTCTTTCCACACCACAGGTGACAGTGGATATCCACAGATGCCATGAGTCATGACACCACTACGGCACCCACAGAATGAGGCTGAGCAGAGATACAATGAGGCCCATTCATCTACCCAGTCCATCATAGTGTGAACATTTGGTGTCCTCAAGTCCTGTTTCAAGTGCCTGGACCACTCAGGAGGAGCACTGCAATAAAATCCAGAGATGGCATGCAAGATCTTTGTGGCCTGCTGTATGCTACACCATCTGGCCTGAGCAACCGTGCACCATTACCAGACATGGATTATGAGCAGGACAAGGGGGATGGAGATAACAACACACAGGATGCACAAGTAGGACACCCACAGGGTTGTGCTGTAGTCTGTCACACAGGACAATGTGCCAGACAGGAGCTCATCGAACAACACTTAACCTGAGGGACACCATCAACTAACAGGTGGCACCGGCAGCACTAGGCAATGTGCATGGCAGATTTCATCCTACAGTACTGTGTCTTGCAGCAGCAGTGAGACCATGTGCATGCGAGGTAGAAGACATGCTGCCAGGTGTCATCCACCAGCCAAGGCAGCACTGTAAACTTGCCAGTGGCCATAGTTGGTGAGTGGTACCTGGTGGGTACAGCAACCTGCAGAGATGTGACCAAATGGGATGGAGTGGCAACAAATCACATGCTGTGGGTGGGGAATAGCCCAATGGGCAAACAGGTGGATGATCTGTGGTGTATCCTACAGTGGTGTCCCTCAAGGAAATACATACAGTGGCATTACTCAGGATGGAACCCACTTTTGAAGCACTCTGCAGTATGCTGCAGCAGTCCTGTGGAATAAAGCAATGTAATTTCAATGACAACTAGTCCCTTTTGTCATACAGAAAACTGTGACATTCACTTTATCCTGGCAGTGTCACATTTTCCTGAATGACAAAAGGGACTAATTGCCATTGAAATTACATTGCTTTATTCAGTAGGTCTGCTGTAGCATTGTGCTGAGTGCTGCAAAATGCTGCAGAATTGGGTTTAATCCTGGGGGATGCCACTGTATGTAATGTGGCAGATGAGAAACCGATCCCCAGGCCCATAACATATCTTACACTGGCTACCTCACAGCCCACTGACTGGTGGGTACTGTAAAAAATGCAGGCCCTAGTACACATCCTCCCTGGGTGTTTTAGCACATGTTGACACAATATGACAAACTGCAAGGCACATCATTCAAAACCACAAATCGTATGTCCTGCTACAAACTGACAAACATGTGATATGCATTGGAAAAGTGCCACACACGCGGTTTGCATCACCATAGTCATGGAATATGTGGAAGCAATGTTCCCACGCACCTCATGGTCACTTCACATGCATACACGATGCCACACCTCACCAGAGCCACACACCAGCACATGGGCAGTGCATTAGGGTCTGCGAAAGATGTAAAATAGTGGCAATGACCAACCTGAGTGGCAGGGCATGAAATTTTACACCAGAGAAGATAGCTCTGCTGGTCAATCTGGTACAGCAGTGGAGAGGACCCTTCTGCCACCTGGGTCCCTAAGGCACACATCCAGTGACAGGGACAGGGTGTGGAGACAGATTGAAGCATGACTGCAGAGGATTTCAGGGGTAAAGAGGACCCTACTCCAACTAAAGCACAGGTGGCAGGACATGACAAGATGGGACCCCACCATCCTGTGATGACCAGTGGACATCTCCACAGCCTATGATGTGGCCATGAGGACTAGCCAGCGTCCTGTAGAAGGTAGGTGCAACAACCAAACTGGTGGGCAGGGCATGTCAGTGAAAAGTGTTGCTTGTCTGTGTGCCCGTAAAACAGCTGCATTTGTCCCATTTCATTTCCCCACAGGACGGATCTGGGAAGTGGAGGGAGTATCCACCAGGGATGCTGGGCGGGAGCTGAATGACACAACAGACCAGGCGTCAGCACCTGACTGGGATTGGTAAGGTAAGTGCATTAAGTGATGTAGCCCCACTGCCAGCTGCAGTGCATACCAAACACCCCGTCACCATACAGAGCAGCATGCATGACCCTGTAGAACAAGAGTAGTCAGAGAGGCACAGTGTGATGACACGGCAGCAAATACCACATATGCTACACTGTATCGTAGTGGGCACATTATGCAGATGCAGTGCAACAATGGCTCTGCCCTGTCGAGGCATCAGGATGGCTCTTCCCCCAACAGGCACCCCACCCTGCACACATATTCCAGGCTGCCCCCCAACACACAACCAACACCAGGCCCTGGTCCAGTGACACTGTACCCCCCGGCATTGGGAGGAGGGGGCACTGTCACTGGTCTGCAGGCTGCTGTCAGTCTTGTGTCGGGAGGGGTAGACTGGCATATGTGTCCTGGCTGGGGTGTCTGTTTTGGGGTGGCCATCCTAATGCCAGGAACAGGCAGCGCCATTGATGCAATGCATCTGCATAATAGACACACCATGGTGCAGTGTGGCATGTGTGGTATATGCTGCAGTGTCCACACACTGCGGCAGCATGGCACTGCATGTGCAGTGTTGTGGAGCAGGGTGAACACTGGTCCAGGACTAGGAAATGGTGTTTGTTGTGTGTTGGGGGCCTCCTGGAATGCAGGACAGGAGCAGGTGTGCAGTTGTGGAAAGTGAGGGGTAACATACCCTTTTTGGGTCCAGCAGGGTGTAGGTAGCACACCACCAGAATGACATTTTGACAGTGAACAGCACCACATCAACAATTCTCACCAGGTCGAGATTGGTCACTGTGGTGGTCCACTGTCTGCCAACGCAGCGATTGCTGGTCTTGCACCCCCACCCCAAACCAACTCCAACTTGGAGTTGGTTATTTAGAGATGAGGGGATTACAGGGAGTAAAGCCCCCCTCAAAAAAACACTTCTTCCTGATGGGAACACTGCCGACAGTCGGCATTGTTCCTATCGATGTCAGGGGTTTTGGCAACGACATCGTTATTGTATTGACATGGAACCCAGGGGGTACTGTATGTGAGCTGGTCCCTGAGCATACGCAGTCTGTGGCAGGGTTCCCACCACCATACCCAGCAGCTCCCTACACCACCCTATGTGCAGCACTACACGCCGTTGTTTATGGTGCATAGTGTGAACATGTCCCTGTACGAACCCCCCCCAAATGGGCAGGTACCATCCACCTAGCCGATGATGCATGTGCACACCTGGTGTGCTCGCAATTTTTTTTCCCTGAACCCCCCCAAATCTCAGACCTGCCCCATTCACTGTCCCCATGCTCCAGCCTTGCCTAGGGTACTGAGAGCCTCCTCAATGGACATGATAGGTGAGCCCAGCTACCCCCGAGTCAGTGCCATGGGAAAGGAACCCCCCAGGCAGATATTGAAGGCAATGGAGATGGTGGTAAGACAGTTCGTCATGCCAGGGGGCTGGCATTTGTTTTTTACCAATGCTTTCCTGGGGTGAGGATGTACAATGAAGGCCGGTGTCCAACCCACACCCTCAAGTGACGGCACCGGCACAGTGGTGCTCCCAGCCTCCGCCAGGAGTCCGCAATGTGCCAGACACTTTACCCCCTTCCCCTGGAGAAGGAGAACAGTCCCTAGGATGCTCAATCCCTTTCCCCCAGCTGGCCATCTGACATCCCGAGTCCATTCTTGAACTTGGGTCATCGACCTGGAATGCTCACCATTGTTGACTGCCGCCAGTGTTCTGCAATGCAACAAGTGCATGACATACACAAGTCTGTTTGCATATGTGCCCATTGTCCATGGTGCATAGGTATCGTGCATAGGGTCAAATCAGTGCTGCAAGGTGCATGGGCTGGGGGGGTGTAGGTGGACTGTAGGTGACCTGTGCAATGCTCTGTAGTCTGGCACCAAGGGCTAAGTTCCACAGATGGCATGATATCGCACATAGGCAACAGGAACACAGGGGTGACATACAACCTGGGAGATATAATAATGGCTGTTGAGAGACGGGTGAGGGATATAGGGTAGGCATGACACATGACCAGAAGGCGGGTTGATATTGTGATGTGGCAGTAGGTAAGGCCAGGCATATGCTCAGCTGCAAAGTAGGGGCTGATACCTGGGGGTGGAGGGGGTCACTATGCCCCTCTATGGGACATTGACGTGGCCCCTTCACAGGTCATGCAGGCATTGTTGGTGGTAACACCTGGGGAGAGCTGTGGATAGAGTAAGGGTTTTACAGAGGGGGGCCTACAATATCGGTGCCGGTAATGCTGGGCAGGGGTTGTGCAGGGATACAAAGGGGACTACATGTGTCACCCAGTCCCAAAAAAGGTACTGGGGCTCATGAGGGGTAGCGCATATATGACTTGGGTGTACATATGGTACAAGGGGGTTTGAGTCCCAAAAGTGCTGTTGGCTGTGTAGTTGGGCATCGCATGATGGAGGAGAGGGACAGCACAAGAGGGACACATGTCAGTCCTTCAGCATGGGGAGGGTGTTGGCCACTTGGAATGGTCAGCTGGAGGAGGTGGTAGGTTCTGTACCATGAGGTCTGTGCCACTTCCCTGTACTTTTGTGTGAGTCACTGACAGTATGGGGCACGGATGTGTTTCATTTCCATATCACAGGTGCTGGTCAGCATGGAGGGGGAGCTCCGCAGAGGGACAGCGCACAGAACAGGGCACTGATTAGAGCCATGTGGTGCCAGAAGAGCAAAGATGCCCGTGCCTACAAGGAACAGACATGGTGTCATACACGGCAGCCCCCAGGTACACTCAGACACTAGTGAGGATGTGCAGCATCAACAGGTCTGGGACACACCTGTGGCAACAGCTGAATATGGGGCCACATTACAAGCACAGCCCACCTAGGAGGTTGAAGGGGCGAGTGACAGACAGGATGGCCCAATGGACACTGACAATTGCCAGGCAGTTGCACATGAGGTGGACACTGGTGGGGCTGAACCTGTGGATATACCACATAACGCTGTTAGCCATGATGCAGGTGAGGGGGCTGTTGAGGAGGAGGTGGTAGACAGGCATGGACAGCAGCTACAGGACATTGACTTTGTCCAAGATGCAGGTGAGGTGGCTGGCGAGGAGGAGGTGGCTGACAGGCCTGACAGCAGTTGGCTTGCTGGCTGCCTCTCCCATCTGTATCACCAGCTGTTGTGTCACCAGGCACCGCTGTGGTCTCTGTGGGATAGAAAGGATCTAATGAGTTGCCGCTACCATCCTCAAAGTTCACCTTACCCATCTATCTACTCTCAACCTTGTACAGCCTGGTGGGATCCTAGCACACAGATCATTGTAATCCAGCCAGGGTCACAGTGGACTGCTGCTTCAATGTCTGTCCTCTGCCTGTCCATGTACATGGCCACTGCCGACATATGCCATTCCCAGCCATTGTCACTCACCACCTGCTGTGTGTCCTTACAGGCTCCTGGGATGACTGCACCAACACCCCACCCCCCTTTTTTATAGTCAGTGGTGTGCTCAGGTTTGTACATCCTTGTGTCATGGTAGTGGCAATACACTAGTTCCGACCTTCTACATGCAGTGCTGTTTGGGTGTTGCCCAGCATTCCCTCATGCCATGCTGCTGGTGTTCCCCGCTGTGTGTCTTTCTGGCACAGCGTTCCAATGTGCACCTCAGTAATGGGACATTGGCCTGTACTGGCAGGGATGCTGCCACAGGTACACCACAGTGTGGCAGATCATTTGAGGCCCCTGGTTCACCAAGGGCTTTGTAACATTGCCACACCACTTGGGCCTGTCCGGGTTACCCCTTGCAGCCATCCATGGCCTGGCCACACACGTCACTTACTCTCCTGCACATTGCTGCAAGCCTGTAGGACAACTCCGCCTTGGTTGCCTCACACACAGAGGCCTGCTGCAGGTCGTTGTGGGCTCCCTGTCTGCTGCGCGGTTCCAGGAGTGGCCAGTGACATGTGCCCTGCCACGCATGTTGTGCCATTGGTGTACATCCATGCCTGTGGGCCATACATGTATTGGCTCCCATTGTGGCCAATAGTGAGCTTTCCCACATGTACGCTCACATATCCCTGCCATGCCTGTCACTGTCCATGTTGGTACAATGCCTCAGGATCTATCTCAGTACAAACTGTCAGACAGGTCCTATGCCATGTCGCACGGCCACATTTCTCAGCACTGGCACCCCTTGCCCCTCCCAACATGCACCACAGCTTTTCAACAGCCACTCCACGTTGGCATACACACATATTACACACGCCTGTATGTGACATCCTTTCGGGACACAGGCCTCATTATGCTTGGCAGTGTGCATGTAACTTGTGTCACAGGCTGCAACCCTCTGCAACCTACAGCGGCCATGCCCTGTGGGCCTCTTGCTCTTGTGGTGTGCTATTGATGTATCCTACACACACACACACACACATATATGCACACGCACATGCGCGTGCACACACACACACACACACACACCTGTTTACACACAAACATGTTGGTAGTGGTGCCCCCCCCTTACATGTACCTGTGCTGTTCTTCAGCCTGAAGGTGTTCAGATCTTTGTCCCCTGTGATGATGTGGCTGCTGAGATGTGTGGCTATTCTTTTTTCATGGCTCATGAGTGCTTGTTGCTGGCTGCTGCCTCCACCAGTGGCCTGGGCACACCCCCGATTGTGTGCCAGCTTCTCCTTGTACCTTCTCTTCGTGTCATTATATTTCTTCTGCAGGTCCCTGATGGTGCATTTTTGGGTTGCCACTTCATTTACTTTTCTGGCCACCTCCTCCCAAGCCTTCCTGCGGTGGTCACTTTTGTCCTTGTCACCACCCTTGGATAGTAGTAACTTTGCCTGGGCATCAGTCTTGTTTATGAGGATGTCTGCCTCCTCACACAAGTTTGTCGTCCTCCTGTGTTGCCCAGTTGCACCCTGCATCATTCCTTGGCTGCGCTTTGCACCTGTGTCCTCTGTCATTTCCATTGGTACAATCTCCATGCCCTTTCTGTGACTTGCGTGCTTTTATATGATGCATTACATGGCTTGCATCCTTTGCAGGTTTTTTTTGGCACAAGTCACAGGTTTCCTAGAATAGCATAACATCCATTAACTGTGAATCTGTACATACTGTTGCTCTGTATAGTTAGATCTTCATTTTTGTTACCCTGCTTCAATCTTCTGCACATGTGCTGTATTACTGCATGGATATGTATTATGTATAACTACTCTTGTACACTTTGCTGCCATCTTGTTCGGCTGCGGGTCGTGGCTGAAATCTGTCCTTTTGGATAAGTCCATTCACCCAGTTATCAAAGACATAAATAAATAAATATATAAACTAAATATGGTGCAACTCACAGGATGCAATATTTTGGATGCAATTTGCATCTTGACGTAATTTACATTGTCATAACTGCTCCTTTGAGAATCGGTCCCATAGTAGTTTAATGTTGGTAGGAACTGTAGGTCAATCATGTAGTGATCCCCCCAGCTGCAGCTCATAAGCAAAGATGAAAAATCCTGCTGTACAAAAATGTAATAATTAATAGCAGTTTCCTAGGCTAATTTAGCTAAATATCTGTCTGAAATTTCTTCAATACATAACATACAACATTTCTAAACTGTCAGGCTGCTCTGTTTTTTAAATCTTGATTATAATATCATGTAGATTAACTTTATTCAGCGAAGAATACATAAGATGTGGTGAATAACCAGATTGCTTCTTTCCTGTTCTCGTTAATGCACCTCTAGCACCTGTGGAGATATAACTTTCATCTGCCCATTGTGTGGCCCTCACCCACCCCATCCCCCAGACCTATCTGCACAGGTAGCATGGACTGTGGCTTACCTTTATGGCAAGGTTCCCCTCATGAAGTTTAGGTTCTAATCATTAGACTTGTAGGGGGAGGGAGCATCACATAGTTTAACTCTCCCTCTTTGTTGCTGCCTATTTTTCCTAATTGGCTTAGATTTGCTGGGGAGGTTTTTTCAGATTTTTTTAGAGCCAGGTTGTATTTTGGTGAATGCCGGCTCCTTCCTGTGGGTAGATTCTGTTTTCCTCCATTCGGAGGAAGTTGTGGCAGAGGCTCCATTTTGTGGTCAACTGACTTACAGTACAGAGGGGAAGACAGGATTTTGTCTCAAAGCTGCAGCTTTTTGACGTAATGCCCAGAATTTATTTTAAAAATCTAATGGTTCATTAGGCTCTGTGAAAGCATAGTCAGTTCTGTATGAGGGAAAGACAGTTGTTGTTAGGTACATAGTGAAATATATCACATCTAGTTGTTGGAGAGTTTGTCTTGCTGGATCAAAACTGTTCTTTCTAGCTTCCAGTTCTGCAGAGAAAGCTTGACAGATTCTGGCAGCTTCATGGTGCAGACTTTGGGCCAGATATTCAAAACTTTGCGCTAGGCGCAAACCGTTTGCACAGGGTTAGTGCCAGGTTTGCACTGGTCTGCTATATTCAAAAGGTCAGATGGCATGGGCAAACTGCATTAGCACTGGGCAAAATTATAATGTAAGCAAGAGGAAAACTGAGGAGGCGTGTACATGAACACAGGAGCAATGCCATATTCAGCGAATAGCATCACGCAAAGTGTTTTTTGTGTGACTTAGCGCAACACTTTGCGTGGTGCAAATTACCACCCAGGAAAAGGTATCTGTTGTTGTCAACCAAAGGGTGGTCCGCAGGTGTGTGCTGTATGTCCACACTGCCATGATATCTGCCACCAGTCCCAGCCATGCCAGGCAGTAAGTGGTGATCCATCTCCCAGTGGATACCACAGCAGTATGGACATACAGCACACACCTGTGGACCACCTTTTGGTGGACACCAACAGATGCCAGCACACACGTGCAGCACTGTGGGCATGGAGGGTGTTGAGGGGGAGGGTGTACAAGTGGTCAGGCTGCATCACAGACTGGGTGCAGCCACAAGGCTGGGACAAGCCACTCAGTGCAAATGGCCAGTGTTGGGAATACCCCAACACCAGCGTGCCTTTCTGATGGTATGTGCCCCCCAGCCACATACTGCACATCTGTACAGACACCACAGCACACACAGCCAGCCATGTATATGTCACTGTGAGTATCCCATGACAGTGGTGCAGCGGCTGTGGGTCACACAACAGCATGACAGTAATGTACTCTGTCAGTACACAGCTGTATGTTGGGCCTGTCACTGTGTACAGTGCAGTGGTCATCACTGCCCTACACACCATAGGCATTGCTGTGTCCCTCACACTACTGGCCCCCTTGCTTCTGTAGTATCTTCTGTGCACTGTAGCAGGAACTACAGTTTGACAATTGTATGCAGCACCACCAACTGTGCCTATGCTGTGTAGTCCCCTGGGGCACACTATTCTATGCTGTACTGTACAAATGTAGCCTGTAGCTACCACCATGCACTGCCAGACTGATATACAGGTGGAGCTGTGGGCAGACCCAGCCAGCCACTGTACTTCCAGACTGACCTACAGGTGGAGCTGTGGGAAGACCCAGCCAGCACCTGTACTTCCAGACTGACCTACAGGTGGAGCTGAGGGCAGACCCAGGCAGCCCCTATACTTCCAGACTGACCTACAGGTGGAGCTGTGGGACCCTGCAATAGTGCTGGGCAAACTGCATGCAAATCAGGTCATAATGAGGTGTTAATCTGGATGTTTTCCCACAGACAACCTAAGTAGGCTCATTTACATGTCACTTTTGGATATGGCAAATATTTGCCCTGGTCAAACGTGATAGCACCTGGCAAATGGCTTAGCTCTGTGCTAAACCTGCACAAATGTGTTTGCACTACATAAGTGTTTCAGAAACATTGTACATTTCTGCACAATGTAATTTCACATATGCTGATGCTTGCAGTTTTGCTGACTCCACTTCTTTGCTAGCACACACTTTGGCCATATAGTTCACCTTTACCTTCCTTTATGTCGCTGTGAACTGGGATGCTGTTGTGGTTTGCACTTCCTGGTTGCTATATTCAGAGCTGTCTTATTCCCAGGCTATTTTTGCACTGCACTCCCAGTCCAGTTTGCCCGACTTCCTAAGCATGCTATTTTCAACAGGTTTAGCGCCAGTTTTATCCCTTTAGAATATAGCTGGCTATTGGTTCCGGGCCGATTTAGTATGCCGGGCAGTGTTAATTTAGCCCTGGGGCAAAGTTTTGAATATCTGGCCCTTAATGTTTAAAGGTTGACTAACTTTTTATTAAGTATTTTTTAAAAGATAACTAACTTATTAAGTATTAATAGTCACTGCTTTGAATTTCAACCTAATATATTTATTTATTTTAACTTAGTAGGTTTATTTTGACAATAGTTGGAATGTGGTTTCCCTGACTATCTGCAGCTGGAATGTTAGGAGTCAAGAGTCCCCTGTTTAGAGATCAGTGATCCCACAAAGACTTAAAAATCTGATGGTTGTTATAGCCCTCTTATAAGAATTACATCTTTGAGAAGAAGAAGCCCCAATGCTAGTTAACGTGTGGGTGGGACAGGAATATCACAGCACCTATAAAAATAATAAAAGGAGGTATCTATTCTCATTAAGAAAAATATTAATTTCAATGAGGAGAGATCATAGACAGCTGGAAAGAAGTGATAGTTACACCTCTACACAAAAAAGTACCCAAAACAAACCCAGAAAACTTTGGACCAGTAAGCCTAACTTCAATTGTATATAAATTATTAGAAGGAATTCTTATAGAACATATATTAGAACACTTTAAGGTTAATAATGTATAAAACCAAACACAACACAGGTTCACAAAGACTAAATCTTGCCTGACTAATATGCTGGAATTTTATGAGAAAACTAGTTGAACAGTAGAGCTAGGCAAATCAGTCGATGTTATATTTTTAGATTTAAAAAAAAAAGTGTTTAATAAATTACCACACTATGAGTTAATGACTGAATTAAGAGGTATACTGTAGGTTTAGATTCTAACTTAGTGAACTGGATCGGGGCATGGCTTACCGGTAGAAAACAGAGGGTTTCAGTTAACGGTGTTATGTCAGACTGGGCGGAGGTGACCAGTGGTGTGTCTCAGGGGTCAGTCTTGAGTTCCTGTTTGTTTAATATTTAGGTTTCCTCCCTTCAGTATAATCAATATGGTATTTGGATTACTAAATATGCAGACAATTGTAGACTGGGGGCAAAAATAAGGACCAAACAAGATAGCAACAATTTCCAAGATGTCTTAAATTACATTGAATTGTGCAGTACTAGCCACAAGCTCCCACTTAATACTAATAAATGTGTAGTGATGCACTTGGGGCACAAAAATCATGGGTATAGTTATACCATAAATTACCAACCCCTTAAATGTGTCACAGAAGAAAGATACATGGGCATTACTGTATCACAAGATCTTCAGTTTTCATCACATTGTAATATAGTTACACACAAAAAGCGAATAGAATATTAAATTGTATTTTAAGACACATAGATAGTAGAAGTGAAGGGAAGTTTTGTTGCCACTGTATGGAACACTGGTGAGGCCCTTGATGGAGTATTGTTCCCAGGTCTGGGCACCATACAAAAAGGGGGAAATTGATAGATTGGAAAGGGTCCAGAGAAGAGCAACTAAATCTATAACCAGAATGTCTAGCATGACTTATGAGGTTAGATTGTTGGAATTAAACTTGCTCTCCCTGGAGTACAGGAGGTATAGAGGAGATCTTTGTCTGCTTTATATGGCATCCACAGATGATTCATTGTGGAGAAATCTAGCCTTAGAATTAAAAATTCAGCATTATGAATTGAGCTCACATGGGCTACAGTTAAAAATTAGTAGATCTAATTCAGTAAAAAGACAAAATTGGTATATGCAGAGGGCAGTTCCTATTTGGAGCTCCCTACCTCAAGAGGTAGTTGCTAGCCCCTCAATGACAATATTTAAAAATAATTTTGACAATTATTAAAAACTTATAGGGAGATTATTTTGACATTATTTGGCAAGCATAATGGCTGCAAGTCTAATCTGGCTGTGTATTTTCCTATGAATCCTATGAATTATGATGAATGAAATTCAGTTGTGCTGAAGGAAGATGCATTATCCTACATGGTACAGCTAATGTGCAGAAATATTACTGTGTAACATACTGTATATTGCCCTACTGAATGTTACCCAGATGTATTTGTGACAGGGTTGGGATAAAACCCTGCTCCAGAGAGAACGGGAGAGAGAGACAGACAGACAGAGTTAAAAGCAAGGATCTATGTTGTTCTGTCCTATTTCTGTCACTTGTCTATCTGTTGCCTGTCTCTGCAATCAAATTTTTTTTGTGGCACCTAGGAATTGGCCACTCTGATTGTCTCACAGTTTCCTCCTGTTATCTGCTTTCCTTCACTTGCTGTTTCTATTCTTTCTTTCTTCACGTTCTTCTCTGTGGTTAAAAAACAAATGTGAATCTTTATGTGAAACTGGGATCCCTTGGTTTGCAAATGTACATGCTTATAATATTGAAATGTTTGCAGAAAGCTATTTAGGTTTATTTCTAACACAGGGGTTGACCTTGAGGTGCATTTTGACCTCCACAAGGTCATTTGCAGAATTATCAGTAGGAAATCTGCCCTGGGACAGGATGTCTTAGTGCCCCCGTTAAGAAGAGTAATGTATTCTTCAGGCTGGTCACAGAAGGTCAATGGAAAAAAAATTTTGATGCATTTTGTAAAAACAGGAGATTACACTTACAAGAACAGGATGCAGAGGTTAAACTGCCTGGCAAAGATATCTCATATAAAGAGAGGAATGTTTTGTTGAGAGACTGAGACTTAAATTGAAATGAGACTCCCAGAAGAAGAACTGTATTTCTTTGTTTGCGCTGCCTTTGTGAAGAGCTGTCCTGTACATCTTTATTGTTTTTTATTCTATTTTTTTAATAATAAAATGCTACTTGTGAATTTTATAACTTCTCCTGGTTTGCCTATGTTTCCTGACTTATGCCCTATGACAGTATTCCATAGAATAGACTCTAACCTGAAAACATTTTCCCATGAAGAATTTATAGAATAAATCTACCATAATCCACTTAAATACTGCTCAAAAGAAATGATGACACATTTTACCATAAGAATTCCCCAGAATATAATATAAAAGAACAAAATGATTTAGAGATTAAGATCACACTTAATATTAGATCTACAGTTAAAGTTAACCTCTTCCCTCTGATCCAAAAAATAGAAAACGAACTAGGAACTTGGAACAAACTATATCTCTCAATTTGGAGTAAAGTAAACTCCATCAAAATGGTAACTGCCTCAAAATTGTTTTTTGTGTAACCCCCTCCATTTCAGGGGTTACTGCAATGCCCATCTGGCATTGGTGTCCAATGTGATGCCAGGACACGTAGATGGGTGGGGCCCTGGCATCAGGCTTTAAAAGGGGCCTTGGGATGTGACAAGGTAGTCTTCCATAAAGCAACCATTTTTGCTGGCCCAGTTGCCCTGAGGGCTGAGGCGCTGGTCACATTGCCTCGCACTATGCTGGTGACCCATGTTTGGGAATGAGCACGGGTCGTCGGGGGTTGGCAGGGTTGGAGAGGGATTGAGCATCCAACGAACCGCTTTCCCTCTCTGGGGTGGGGTGTTTGCCAGTGGTCGGCATTGATTGGCTCCTAGCGGCAGCTGGGGGGGCAGTACACCGATGTTGTAAATACTACTGGGTAGAGATGGGCAGACGTCTGGAGGCAGTGCGTGCAGACACATGTGCACTCTCTCTGCTGGCATCCTGCATGCCTCTCTCTGCAGGGGAGGAACTAGAGAAAAAAATGGAGCCCTCACCATAGATGACGATGGTCCCCCATCACAGGGTCACTGGGAGGGCACCTTCCCTGAACTGGATCCGGACTGGTCAGTGAGTAACTCCCACCCCCCACCACGAGGGGTAAGTCGTAGAGTGAAAGGGAGGGGGTCTGATACTGGGTCGGCTCGGAGGGGGACATCAGAGGGTTAAAGTGAGGGGCTCCCAGAAGCAACACCAAAAATAAATAAATAAATAAAGCAGCCATTTTTATTTATAAAAAAGTGCAATTCCATATGATCAAAGCACTTGTATAAGACAAATGCATAAAAACAATAAAATAAATGCAAATAAATCCACTTTAAAAATACAGCAATTATTAAAACCCAATCAGCAATTTTAAACAGAATCGAGAAAAGCCAGCCCTAATAAGTAAGTCTTGAGAGCGGACTTAAAGCTCTCAATGGTCAGGCACTCTCTCACCTGATGAGGTAGAGAGTTCCAAAGGTTAGGGGCCACAAAAGTGAAAGAATGGGCCCCCAAGGTCTTAAACCAGACTCTGAGAACTTCTAGCAATCCCTCATCGGAGGAGCAGAGTCTTCTGTCTGTCTCTCACTCGAGCAACATTCGGGGCATGTACTGTTAAGCTGAGGAGTCCGGTGAGTGGGCGTTCAGTCAAGGCTGGGGTGGGCCAATTGTCACTCTGGTTCCTCAGTGAAGAAAAGTCTCCATCATTCCATCGAGAAGAGCAAGAAGTGCAGTGAGTGCCATCCACACCACTGTGACGAGTCAGGGAGCCCATTCGGCTCTGGTGAGGAAAGCTGTGTGAGGTCGGTGGCTGCTATGGTAGACTCAAGACTGGTAAGTGAGAGATCAGGTTCTGGAGGGCTCTGGGGTGGCAGCTGGGGCCCTTCGCCATAAATTCATGTCCACTGACAAGGAGGCATTATGGTTATTCAGTGTGGCCACCCTGAGAAGAGTTGGCATCCAGCTTCAGTCCCCTTCAGAGCTGTAAATGGGAGTGCCGTGGAAGAGGGGATTGAACCCAAGGTGCCCAGAGTAAATGCTTAGAGTGTGCTCAAATGTGCCACAGCAGGGAGAGTTTGAGTTCTGAGCCAAGGGAGAGCTGTAGAGGAAAAAACACTGTCTGCCATCATGATCGACTAGGAGCCTGCTTACCTCCACAGTAGTGAGCAGGATCCAGGTTTGGGACTCCGGTCCCCTAAAGAACTTTGCCACAACCCAGGCTGTTGTCGAGTAGCTTGTTAAAGAAGCCCCCCTCCCAGCTCTGTGGAGTCGAACATGGTTTAACATGGCTTGAGCCTTTGGAAAAGTGTTTGAAAATAAATTCTGCCTGATTGCAGTGGATTTTTTTCTGGTTGGACAGTGATCTTTGTTCCTTGCCTCTGAATGCTGCTGAACTGTTCTGTTGTGTTATTCTACAGATTAAATATGCTTTATTTGTTTTCAACAGGGCATGTACGTACAGAGATTGATATACAGCATATCTCACACAGTCAATCCCTACACAACTATAGGGGAAGACCTATCAAGAACATCCCCTTTACATGTTGAGATGTGAACATGAGCCTGGTAATATACATTAACAACTGTTGTGTTATTCTAACAAGTTTGCCCCCCAGACAGAAATTGCTGCACCTCCAGCCATCGCATCACTATTGCACTCACAATGGAGAGCCTTCTGTCACTGATTGAATCCCCTATATAAGGTACTGTCTACTTATATTATTTTGAGAGACTGCTGTACTGGGCTTTGTGTAAACCAGAGGGCCCTCCCCCTTCCCCATGACTGTATACCATCTAAAACTCCTAGACATGGGAGGGGAGGAGAGGCACCCTGTGTTTCACAAGATGAGGAAAATAAGGTTAGAACTTGCAAAGAGGCTTACAATGTCCAATGTGAAAGAGAGAGAGCTGCTTACAATGTGGGGGAAGGTCTTATATACTGTATGTATTAAACCCTTTTCTTCACAGTTCGGCTCCATGGTGCTGGATTTGCAGGAAAGAAACTTGCCACAGGCTGAGTATGATATATAAAGTCATAATTTATTGTACGTAAACAACAAATCTACAGATGTGACAAGCCAACATAATATATAATGCATTATGTGGTTGCAAATGTTTTTACGTTGATAAAATGAGCCACAAATTCAAAGAAAGACTGGGAGAACATACAGTATATGGTGCATAGAGAAAGGAGATGTGCAGAATGTTTGACTGCACATATAGTACATGGGGGGACTGGACTCATATGTTTTATTTTTATGGCCTTAATGTTGTAAGGGTTGGACAATGTGGAGAAAATTTTAAGAATTTAGTACTGAAAAGAGAAGAGTTTTGGCAGTTCAAACTAAAATCACACATGGATAAAGAACTGAATGAGGATTTCCAGATCACTCCATTTTTGTGATTATGCAGTTATTCTTGTATGTTTAATGAGCAGCAGATAACGGGCTCAATTCTCAAATGTGAAACATTGACGCAAGGTACCTGCACCAAACAGGTATGACACAAGTGGTACATTGAGTCATAGTTTGTGGCAGTTCTGATTTTCATATGTCAGCTATGGCAAAATCGGGATCCCTTGTGCCCAACTCGCCCTGCACCACCCTTGTGGAAAAAGAGCTCCTGCACCAGGTCGCAAGTGGGCTTGCACAACAGCAGGGCTACAAGATACCCTTTTTTGTGATTTTGCAAGTCCCATCATGGACGCAGCAAGAAGCACCACTTAGCCCAGCCAGTGGGATGGGGTCTGTCACTGGGCTGCCCAGAGCAGGTGGGACATGGGAGGTGGCATGAGGGAGTCAGGGACACAGCTGGGCATTAATGGGAGTGATGTGCCACCTGGCTGGGTGAGTTTGCTTTTGTATGTATTTTTGTATTGTGTGTCAATACCTATTAGATTATCGCAAAGTACTGTACATATGAATTATACTGCACTGAGGTGGTCCAGGGACAGACAGTGCAGCTGCCAGGGCTGTGCCTTTCTGGTGCCATGGCATGTGCTGTCCCTGGAACCTCCCCCCACAGTATAATTCATAAGAACAGTACTTTGCGGTACTTTATAATGTATGGATACACAATACAAAAATAGATACAAGAGCAAACGCACCCCATGGGTAGCACAGTACTCCCTTTAATGCCCAGCTGTCTCCTCAAATCCCTCTCTGCCACCTCCCATGCCCCAACTGCCCCTGGCCGCCTCCTGTCCAGCACATTTACCACCACCTCCCACCCATCCCAGCCCCTTTAATGTTGTGCCGTGTAGGTGGGGGCTGGATCCCTGAAGCAATTCCCACAGATGAGTCAACTGTTTGGCACAGCTGTCAGCTTGTGACAAACCTGGAGAGTTTGGCACCAGCAGCCTGATTGTTGTAAAATTGGGTGCAGGGTCCATGGTGTGCCCAGAGTTTGCCACAGCCCTAGAGTGATTCAACTTGCGCCACTCTAAGGGCTCTTTGAAATTCAAGCTCAATGTGTTTAGGCATAGTGCCTCCTAACTTTATCAGGTTGTGAAATCTAATTAAAATCTTTTTAGCAGCTTGCCTTTTTAGGGCTACAGTGGGCAGAGCCCTATAGACCTACTGCTTTCAAAAATGACTCTGTATTTCTTGCATTCTTTCCAAATGAACAACATGCTGAAGTGTCAACACAGTCATCTCCACAACTGTGGTGAAGCACTCCACTTGCTGTCATCAAGAAAGTAGAACTTTCATATATTACTATCCCCCCCACTCGACCCCCCAGAAAAATAGCAGTGACACTGGGGTGCCCAATACCTCAGTGTCACACTGAGGAATCCTCCTATTTTTTGTTGTCCCCCCCCCCCACAGCATCCCTTCACTACTGTGCATGTGTGGTTATGTCTTCTTCTTTCGTAAAGGGAAACACCAGCGAATGTACTGCCAGAACCTTTCAAAAGTGCCCCCAATACTTACATTGTTGTGTTTTCCATAGTCCTTCTTAGTACAACCACTCTGTCCCCAGTTCCAGTGCTACCCACCATGTTCCCTGTCTGCCCTTTGTGCACTGGATCTTCCTTCTTTGTCTGAACATGTGCCTTTTGCATTGGGCACGTTTCTGATAGTCCTTGAGCACTTCTCATCATGGTGCTGGCCTGACAGCAAGTACACAGTTCCTTGGGAGATACAGAAGCTGGTGAGTATGGGGTAGGCTGAGGTCTGGTGACACCCTTCCCCAACAACGATCGCCAGACCAAGTTGAAAGTTAGATGTTACCCTGTCGATCTGTGGTCTCTACACCTGTTGACTATAGTCCTGATGTCAGCAATATATTTTTACTGATCTCATTGGTGGCAAATGATGCATCTCTGCCCCCCCCACCACCACTAGCTCACCGAAGCACAGTAAAGTCATGAAAGCCACTTGCTGTCATGCTCAGTGCTTTATGAGTGAACATTACAGTCCAAGAGTGCAATTTAAATTAGATTGCAATGAACTGATTCCCCACCCACTTAGCCCTATTGCCACTGTATCATATTCTGCTACCTGTCAGATTGTGCCCCTTGTGTCACAGTCCCTGGCAACAGGTTACAGTGGCAAGTACCCTTTTATTTTATATCTCATTAACTTTATTTTCTACCTTTGTGCACAGTCAGACAGAAACTCCTATCTCGTTTGGTGCATGGCCTGCTCATAGCACAGCATGTGTCACAATTGCACATTATACAGACAAAGCACTATGCAGGCCAATAAAATGTAGTGTAATACTCCCTAGTGGCTAGTGGTCCCTACCCCCACCCCTGACCCCAGATTTTTAAAAACATTCGCTGTTGCGATCACTGGGGAAAAAAATAAAACTTGTGAAATCATCCCTGGTGGCTAGTGGTTCCTCCCCCCACCAGTCATAGTCCCCATTACAGAAGTAAATACAATGCAAGTGTCCCTGGTGATGTTTCCTGGCCTGGTAATCGCTGTCCCCGAACATATCTATATATATATAATATATATATATATATATATATGTAATGCTTTCCACGGTGGCTGGTGCTCCTTCCCCCCACCAGCTCCCTGAACCCATTGGCTCTTTGGCTCACAGCAGCAAATATCAGTGACTGTTTCCTGATGGCTAGTAGTCCCTTCCCTTACTGAATGTGGTTCCCATCACATATGTAAATGTAGTCAACTCCTCCATGGCGATGTTCCTTCTGCCACTGAATGCCATCCCGAAGACCATAATATATGAAAGGATGTCCTTGGTTGCTAGTGGTCCCTCCTCACATCTGTCCGTGATCCCCTTTAAATGTAATTTAAGGCACTCGCTGTCCCAACCACTGAAATAGAAGAGATATGGAAATGCTCCCTGGTGGCTAGTGTTCTTGCCTCCCCCCACTCCCCAGATAACCACTTAATTTATGATAGCCATCCCCTGGCATCTCGAAGACCACAGTCCTTATCCCAGATCCCCAGTGCAATACCCCCTTCATTGGTCACTAGCAGACCCCCATGCCTCAAAACCCCTGCTGTTATTGTCTACCCCCCCATCCCCCACAATATTCATTCATTCTTTGGTAACTGGGTAAGGCCCACTAGGCACAAATGCCAGTTTTCAGGGACAATCCAGTAGCACTGAGGAAGTTAAGTGACTTGCTCAGAATCACACAGTACGCAGGTGGATGTTGTGGGAATCAAACCCAGGTCTGCTGGATATACCAAGCTCATTTGCAGCTCATTACTCTAACCTCTAGGCTATACTGCCAGTCCTGGCCCTGGTTGAGAAAGGAAGTCTGTGTCACTAGCAAGTCTTATTTCATAGTGTGGGGAGGGGGTTGCAGGGTGGAGGGGCAGTACCTGTTGTGTCTGCGGGAGGTGGGTGTTCCGCTACATGCCACTGATGCGGGGATTGTATGTGTTATTGTGGAAGTAGTGGCAGTCCGATTGATGGCAGGTAATGGTTTTCATTAATTTTTAGGTGATCATGGAGAGGGTGGGTGGAGTGATCCCCGGCCAACAGGGAGATCAACTCATAGATTTTGGTGTTCTGGAACAGTGATCACTAGGGACAGGTACCATCACCAGGAACGATTGTAAAATGTCTATTCTGTAATGGGTACTACATCACTGGGGGTATGGACCACTAGCTACCAGTGAAAGGTCATTTGATTTGGCCTGTAAGTGGCCATTTTTTTTTTAAATTAAAACCCTGTAAAAAGAAAATGGTCCATAGATGTCTTTTGCGGCCGTGACTGCCCCCACATGACCCTGCCACTCAGCATTCTTCTTCTTCTTTCTTAATTTATACTGATATCACACCCAATCCTCCCTCTCAGCACCCCCCCCCCCAGAAAAGACAGCAGTGACACTGGGGTTGCTCATTCCCCCAGTGTCATGCTGAGGAATCCTCCATGCTTTTTTATTTATTTATTTTTTTTAATTAAAACCCTGTAAAAAGAAAATGGTCCATCCATGTCTATTACATCAGTAACTGCCCCCAGCTGATCCTCCCACTCAGCACCCACCATCCCACACTGCCCCCCCCCAAGACCTTACTTACTGATCTAAAGTCCAACACGGTAATCCTTTCTGGACCACAGTCACGTCTTCACTCTTCAAAGCCAGACCGCGATGTGCGCAAAACAGGTATGCTGTTCTATGTATTTCAATGGGGTTTTGAACTTAGTAGCATAACTTTGGCATTTTTGCATATTTTTGGCTCAGAATTTCAACATACCTTCTTTGGGACCATACCTCATGAACAATTGAACTGTCATTAGGCAGAACTGTCCCAAAGGTGATTTCATGAACCATGCACAAAATCGCCTTTTGGGCAGGATTTGAACATTTCATCTGCCCTTGTTCATGATGTGGGTTCATAAGAAGGCTATGCTAAAAATTTGGTGTAAAAATATTAAAAAAAAATTATGGTTATGAACCTACATTAGATTCTGTGAATGCAGGCTTGTATCTTCGGTAATGTTTGATATTTTGACCCCAAATTTACAACATAGCCTTATTACAACACCTCATTAATGTGACCGCTGTCATTTTTCAAATCCTGGCTAAAATGTTTTTTTTTTTTTTAAATCCTGGGAATTCATTTCATGGTCCGTGCATGAAATCACCTTTCAGGCAGGAGTTTAAAATTTTCTCTGCCCTTGTTCATGTGGTGGGGTCAGAAGAAGGCTATGCTGAAATTTTGTTGTAAAAATATTAAAAAACATTAAAGTTATGAGCTTACATTGAATTTTGTGAAGGTAGGCTCATAACTTTGGTAATTTTCAATATTTTTAACCCCAAATTCACAATGTAGCCATATCTTTTCAGCACCTCATAAAATGTGACCACTGTTATTTTTCAAATCCTGGCCAAAATGTTTTTTTTTTCTAAATCCCGGAAATTGATTTTATGGTCCATGCATGAAATCACCTTTCAGGCAGGAGTTGAAAATTGTCTCTGCCCTTGTTCATGAGGTGGGATCATAAGTAGGCTATGTTGAAATTGTGGTGTAAAAATACTAAAAACATTAAAGTTATGAGCCTACATTGAATTTTGCGAATGTAGTCTCGTAACTTTGGTAATTTTTAATATTTTTACCCCAAATTCACAATGTAGCCATATTTTTTCATCACCTCATGAAATGTGACAGCTGCCATTTTTCATATCCTGGCAAAAATGTTTGTTTACATACCCAAAGGTGATTTCACATTCCCTGCGCGAAATCACCTTTCGGGCAGGAGTTGTACATTTTCTATATAGTATATGTCTGGCCTTTATAGTATATGGTTGAACGTTGTTACAGATGGAAATCCATCCATTTAAAAATGTTATGCTGCACTAGCTACCTCAGCTAGTTTGTTATGCAGCTGCACTAGCTATGTAGGTAGTGCAGCATAACAACTTAGAACGTGGTCGCACGTGCACAGTCTGGTGACCTGTGATCCTTGGAGAATGGTTGTGGAAGTCAGAGCTGTCCCAGGAGGTGACAAAAACACAAAAGTAAGGACACACTTCCTTGAATGAGTAACCATACACTATGAAAGACGCTGTACGATTGTTCATACACTCCAAGGATATTTTTTGACTCTCGAGGTTTCCATGGTAATATGACCTCTTGAGCTGTGCTTTTGAGGTCTCTGGTTACCACTGAAACCTCTCGAGTAGTGCTGTGTGTAATGCGGAATTCTGCCGGTGAAATTAGTGCATAATGACCATTCCGCAGGTGGAATTCTGCTCGAATTTCACTTGTTTGCCTGTGGAATTCTGCCTACTGTGATCTGTAGAATAATATTCCACTGAACAGTATTTTTTCTGCGGAAAATCAGTTCACATCTGTTTTATGCTGCAGAATTCCGCCATTCCGTTTCCGGCAGAATTCAGCAGAATTTTGGTGGAATTTTGAATATTTAGCGAAATTTCATTCCAAAGCAATTTGAAAATTCCACACAGCACTACTCTCAAGTAAAAAATATCCTTGTTGTGTATGAGCAATCATACACAATCCTCTATGTTTTGTATAAAAATGAGCCTGCTCAAAAACCATGTTGTACACATTTTAAACTGTTATGCACATTCCAAGATACTGTTGTGCACATTCTAAGCAGTTGTCTGCAGAGTTCAAAGGTCATAAACTTTTAAATTCCTCATTCACCCAGAACCTAGCTGATTACTAACCACCCAGTGCCCAAAATTTGTACATTTTAATGTCTAAAAGTCTATAAATTTAATTTCAATCATTAAACAGAACCAAGAAATGGCACATTTTTATGTATTTTCTTTTGTTTTATTTAGGGAAGTAACACTTCTGTAATTTCTGTGAACAAAACCATATACTATATAAAATAAAATATGGGCAACCACATATAACTTGGCATGTGTTTCCATCTCGGGGTTGAGATGACAGCATGGACCTCTCAAGCTTCACTCTCAAGGTCCATATGCTGTCATCGTAACCCTTTGATGGAAACACAGCCTTGTTGTGTATGTTTGCCCATGTGTTATTCTTTATGTCCTTCTTCATGTTGCAGGGTCATAACAAGGCTATGTTTAAAACTTGGTGTAACAATATTACAAAATAACACATTTATGAGCCTACATTAAATTTTGCAAACACAGGCTCCTAACTTTGATAAATTTCAATAGTGTTATCCCAAATTCTACACCTGCAGCCCTATTGGCTCTGGCCACAGTTTGTTTAATTATGCTGTAGCCATATAGGATTAGTTTGGCTTAGTTTGTGGTGAAACAATGGATTCTTAATATTCTCTGCTTCCAGATCAGTCAGGAAATTTTTTCTTGACCATTGGTCATTTGCACAAATTCAGTAGTCATATGTTTTTAATTATGGATTTTTGCATTTTGTTTGTTTATACAAACATATGAAAATAGCAGCAGATACCAGCCATGTGGTCTATCAAGTATGCTCAAATGTGCAGCTCCCCATTTATTCTACTACAGATGCCCCCACCCCTTTCCCATCCACCTGATTTATCACCCCAGTCTGCTGACTTCCCCCTCCCCAGTTTCCCCTCAGTTTTGATCTTACCTTTGACCCTGTCCCTCCCCCTCTTAAAACTACACACAGGTTTCAGTGATATCACCTCCTCTGGCAGCTTGTTCCACCTCGCTACCTCCCTTTCCATGAAATAGTGCTTCCTCATTTCCCTCTTGAATCCCCCAATTTCAGACTATGCCCCCTTTGTTCTCCCCCTTAGTCTGAAAATGCCCTCAGTACTAACACTATTCATACCCTTTAGGTACTTGAAGGTCTCAGTCATATCACCTCTCTCTCTTCTATCTCCATGGAATACATGTTGAGTTTCTTCAGTCTTTCCTCATATGGTTTGTCCCCCAGTTTAAGGATCATCTTTGTCACCCTATCCTGGAACCCCTTCAGTAGTTTCATGTCCTTCTTTAAACAGGGGCACAAGAACTGCACACAGTACTGCAAGAGTGGTCTCACCAGTGAGCTGTACAGTGGCAGGATGGCTTCCTCTCTTCTAGAGGTGATTCCTCTGGCAATGCACCCCAGCATCCCATCAGGTTTGGCTGCCACCTTCCTACATTGCACAGTATGATTCATGTCCCCTGTGACTAGTACCCCCAAATCCTTCTCCTCCTCTGAAGTGGATAGCTGCACACACACCCAGCCAGTAGCTATTCCCAGGGTTTCTGGCTCCTAAGTGCATGATCTTATGCTTCTTACCATTGAACCCCAGCTGCCATGTGTCTGACCAGTGCTCAAGCTTTGCCAGATCCTCTTGGAGTTCTTGGCTCCCTTCTACACTATCCACCTCCACACATATCTTTGTGTCATTTGCAAAAAGGCTGATGTTACTCTTAATTCTGTCTGATATGCCCTCAGTGAAGATGTTAAATAACACTGGTCCTAGTACTGAGACTTGTGGGACCCCACTGGTTACAGCTCTGTGAGACAAGAGTTATCCCCCTACAATTACCCTCTGCTGCCTGTCTTACAGCCAGCTCTTTATACATCCTACCAGTTTCTTCCCCACTGCCAGGTTACCCAGTTTACCAATCAACCTTCCATGTGGCACAGAGTCAAAGGCCTTGCTGAAGTCTAGATACAGGACATCCACTGCATGGCCCATGTTGTGTGCCCCTGACACACAAGCAAAAAAGTCAACCAGGTTAGTGTGGCATAATCTACCTGAAATAAACCCACATTGCCTTTCATCCTGGGGACCAGTCACCTCCAAGAAGATCACCTGTCTTTCTTTAAGGATGATCTCCATTAACTTCTCCACAATCAGGGTAAGGCTGACTGGTCTGTAGTTACCTGGCTCGTCCATGGGCCCACTTATATGGAGGGGCACCCCATGTGCCATCCTCTGGTCTTGGGGCACACACCCAGTCCCAAGAGAGGTGTTGAGCAGGTCTGCCAGAGGTCCTGCCAGGACCTTCACCAACTCCCTTGGATGCACACCGCAGGGACCTAAGGCCCTCCAATACCTTGCTCTCTGGGATTTCCCCATTCTTTACCCCCATTCCCCCCGTGCCCACTCCACCTCTCCCCTGTAGCATAGGCCCATCCTTCTCCATGGTAAACACTGAACAGAAGTACTCACTGAGTGTCTCTGCCTTCCCCCCTTTTCTGTCCAACCCCATCTTTCTTGATCCTGAAAATCTCATCTTTACAGCTTCTTTTCTCCCTTAGGTACCTGAAGAAATCATTTTCCCCTTCTCTGATCCCATGTGCCAGCCTTAGCTCCCTTGAATTGCAAGGCACATTATTGGCTAGTAATTATAAGTGTATTGGGTTATGTTCATGGGTGAGTGTATATGGGGATTGCTTATGAGTGTTTTTTTTATGTATTTATAAGTGTTACACTTTTTCTGTATTTTGTTACTGTCTTTTTTAACTTTAATCTTTATTAATATTTCATATACAACAAAGGTATAACAAAATGCAAAGCATCATAATATTACATAACAAAGAACAAGGCTGCGATACTCTCAAATGGAGATGGAGAGAGGATCACAGATGTAGAAGTGGGTAGCCATCTGGGAACTAGCGACCATCGAACAGTATGGTTCACAATAAACACAGCAATAGAGTCAAGCCATACAAAGACAAAAGTACTGGACTTTAGGAGGGCTGACTTTGCCAAAATGGGTGAGTGCCTAAGGAATGCACTAGCAAATGGGCGGAAGGAGGGTGGAAGAACAATGGGAATAATAAAAACTGCCATCACAGAGGTAACGAGCCTTGTGTGAAGCAAATAAACAAAACAAGACGATGTAAGAAACCACTATGGTTCTCAAAGGAAGTGGCAGTGAAGGTTCAAGAGAAAAAAGCATTCAGGAAGTACAAGGAATCGAGCAGGAGCAGGACAGAGAACTGTATCAGTTAAAGCAAAGGAGGCTGGGAAGGCAGTCAGAACAGCAAAGGCCCAAACTGAGGAAAAGATAGCCAACTCAGTTAAGAAGGGAATAAAACCTTTTATAGGTACATCAGGGAGCAAGGAAGACCAAGGGAGGAATAGTGAGGCTTAATAAAGGGAGGGAGGGTGGGCAGAGGAGAATGTGAAAAGGCAGAGATACTAAACAAATATTTTTGCTCAGTATTTACAAAGGAAGAGGGAGGTACATAAAACAAACAGTAGTAACACTCTGGATACAGAAGTTGATACCAGCCCATTTACAGAAGAAAGGGTTCTGAAAGAACTCTTAAAACTGAAGGTGGACAAAGCAATGGGCCTGATGGGATTCATCCCAGAATTCTAAAAGAACTAAGGGTAGAACTAGTGACACCACTGACTACCCTCTTTAACAAATCATGGGAGGATGGGGTGGTACCCGAGGACTGGAGGAGGGCAGATGATTCCCTCACAAAAGTGGGAGCAAGGCAGAAGCAGGAAACTATAGACCTGTTAGTTTAACCTCAGTGATAGGGAAAATGATGGAATCACTTAAAGGAAAGAATTGTCGCGTATCTGGAGGCCAGAAGGGCACAGGACCCTAGGCAGCATGGATTCACAGTGGGAAGGTCATGCCAGACTAATCTGATAGATTTCTTTGACTGGGTGACCAAAGTAGTAGATCAGGGAGGGCTGTGACATGGCCTACCTAGACTTTGCAAGGCATTTGACACAGTCCCACAAAGATTAATATATAAGTTAGCCAGCCTGGGAGTGGGTCCCAAGATGACAGCCTGGGTAAAGAATTGGCTGGAGAATAGGACACAGAGAGTAATAGTAAATGGAGTCCACTCAGAAGAAAGGAGGGTTACTAGCGGGCACCGCAGGGTTCAGATAGACTAGTCCTCTTCAATGTCTTCATAGCTACATTGCAGAAGGACTGGAAGGAAAAGTATGTCTCTTTGCAGATGACACTAAGATCTGCAACAGAGTTGATGCACAGGGTGGGGTGGAAAGGATGAGAAGGGACTTGGCAAGGTTAGAGGAATGGTCAAATGTATGGCAGCTTAGATTCAATGCTAAGAAGTGCAAGGTAAGGCACTTGGGAAACAAAAACCCAGGGGAAGAGTACATAATGGGGGGTGAGATACTAACAACAACAAAAATGGAGAGGGACCTGGGAGTAGTCATATCAGATGACCTAAAGATGGGCAAGCAATGTGAGAGCGCAGCAAGGAGGGCTGGGGGGATACTGGGATGCATAGGGAGAGGCATCACCAGTAGAAAACAGGAAGTTATTATCCCTCTGTACAGACAGCTGGTGAGACCCCATCTGAGTACTGTGTGCAGTTCTGGAGACCTAACTTCACAAAGACATAGACAGGATGGAAGCTGTCCAGAGGAGGGCAACTAAAATGGTGCAGGGTCTGCACCGAAGACATATGAAGAGAGACTTAAGGAGCTTAATATGTATAGCCTCGAGGAAAGGAGGAGAGGGGACATGATAGAAACTTTCAAGTACCTCAAGGGAATCAACAAAGTCCAAGAGGGTAGCATCTTTCAAAAAAAGAGGTGTGCAAGAACAAGAGGGCACAATTTGAAGATGGGGCGGCTCAGAGGTAATTTAAGGAAGTATTTTTTCACAGAGAGGGTTGTGGATGCATGGAATGGCCTTCCGGAGGAGGTTGTGGAGTCAAAATCAGTGGTGGAATTCAAGCATGCATGGGATAGTCATAAGGCAATTCTGGAGGGTGGGGGTAGGAAGAAGTAGGCTGCTGGTTAACTAGGATCTGCAGCTTATCCAGTAGGTAGGGAAATGGGCAGACTGGGTGGGCCAAGCGGTCCTTATCTGCCGTCACATTCTATGTTTCTATGTTTCTATGCGAGGCAATAAAATAATTACATCTGTAATTATCAGAAGGTAAAATTAAGGCTAGGGGTACAACTCTCAGCAAAATACATACATAAATGCTTTCCAAAAGAGACACCAAATAAAAAAGACAAAGTACGAGGAAGGAAACATCTAATTTAACTTAGAAAGATAAGTATAAATACAGATGCTATATCAGATATCCATTTCTGTTCTTTCTACAAACAATGGAGTACAGAAGCTGAATGGATATTATTTCCTACTTCATTACTATTGGGGGAAGTATCATAATATTTATATGATGCTATCTCATGGCACAAAATCTTTTCCATGGTGCATAATGTTCAAAACCCACCTTCTCCATAAAATCGCAAATTATTCTAAATTATGGTTTACCTGTGCAGTTAAGTTTTCCATAGAATATATTCCAACCATGAAATCCTGCCATGTGGTTAGTGTGGATATACTAGCTGAGAACCATTTTTTTTGTAGTAACATTTTCAGCTGATAATAAACAGATAGATATAATTTTACATATTGAAGGAGAGTTCCAAGGGGCTCAAAGCTCTAAAAGAAAAAGGAGTGGGGAGTTATATGGAACGGGGCACCAAATAAACTGGCAAATGACCTCTCCAAAGCTGTAAGGAGTGGAGCTAGAGCTGAGCACTGCCATGAAATGTACCTAAGAGAAGCAGGGGAATAGTGGCAGTCTCTCCAACACACAGCCCCTTTATTGGGTAAGTATTTACTTTGAATGACTGGTACAATAAAGAAGCGAAGTGTAAGTTTCCATGAAAATTCTTTCCAAAGGAAAGCTCTTGTGGGAGAGTGAAAATGTCTTATATGTCACCCCCCATCCTCCTCTATAATTGTGATGTGAAGGTCATGTTCCCATTTTTGCTTAGGTTGTTGAAGGAAGCCTGTATTTAATTGATGGAGAGCCTTACATATATGTGAAAGAGCATGAGATGTAGGAGCTTTGCCCTCAACTGCCTGAGTTATCAATTGAATCAAAGAGGGAGGATGTATAGCTAAGAGAGAAGGAGGAAGTAATTTCCTAGTAAAGACAGTCATTTGCAAATAGCAACATTTGTCATTTTCAGATAGAGAGTATTCATCAGCATTTCAAAGGGTATTATATCATTATTCTGAATAAAATGAGAAATTAAATGTAATCCTGAACATTCCCAATTTTGAAAACCATAGTCTAAATGGGCTGCAAGAAATGTGTCAGTATACAGCTGGGAAAACAGAAACCAACAAAAGTGTTGAAGAGAGCTAGAAGCTAAGAGGGATCACCAGTTTCAATGTGTTAAGAGTAAAAGGGTTGGTAGTAATTTCAATTAAAGGAAAGGGATGACAGTAGAACAGTATCTTAGAAATATGGTGCAAATCCATTTCTGTTATCTCCATATCCTTTCAGTAAGCTTGGTAAGTCAGGTTTAACCAACAAAAAACAATCCGAAGTTGAGCTGCTTTATAATATTTTGCAAAATCTGGTAAAGCTAAGCTACCTTGTGGCTTGGGGAGTTGCAGTAGGGAAAAGCAGATACAAGGGCACCAAAATCCCCAAAGAAAATGAGAGACCAGACTGTTGAGTTCCTGGAAAAAAAAGATGGTGGGGTAATTGGCAGAGTCTGGGTTAAATATAAAAAGTGAGGAAGCAAATTCATACGAATAAGTTCTACTTTTTGAATTAGTGGGAGGGTAATATTAGACCAGACCTCTAAATCTATTTTACATTGTTACAGGAAGTGCATATAGTTACAAGCAAATAAAGACCAAGCCATAATAGTCAATTGAACCCTTAAATATTTCAAAGATGAAAGGTTCCATTTAAAAGAAAATTTGTTCCGGATATTCGGTGTAGGAGTATAATGAATTTGAAAAACCTCTGTTTTTGAGATATTTAACTTGCAACCCATCAAGCTCCCAGAAATAGAAATGATCTCCCAAAGGTAAGACAGAGATCTTTCAGGGGAGGTTAAATAAAGTAATAAGTCATCGGCGTAAAGGGCAGGTTTTTGCTGTCAGCCCCCTAAAGTGATACCCTTAACCTCATCTTCCTGGTGAATAGCCTGGGCTAGAGATTCCAAATATATTGCAAATAATAAAGGAGATGGGGCACCCCTGCCTAGTTCCTCTAAAAAGTGAAAAAGTGTCCAATATTTGATCATTAATCTTAGCAAACACTCTAAGGTGATCATATAAATGTTCGATTAAGGTTTGAAATAAGGGAGAAAAGCCCAACTTCTCCAGGGTGGCCATGAGAAATGGCCATGCCACCTGGTTGAATGCTTTCTCAGCATCTAAACTGATCAAAAGGAAAAGAAGATTTGACCGGGTGGCTTGATGTAGGATATGGAGACTGCATTTAATGTTGTCCTGTGTTTGCTGGGAAGAAATACAACCTGTTTGGTCCCTATCTATTAAAAAGGGGAGGAGAGTCTCTAACCTTTTAACTAGTACACTGGAAAACAGCTTGTAATCTACATTTAAAACTGAAATAGGCTGGTATGATGAACACTGAGAAGCATCATTCCCTGGTTTAAGAATGGAAGAAATAGTAGCTGATTTCCATGTTTGCAGAATAGGCTTACCATTATATAACTCCTTACAAGTATTTAGCAAGGGGTGCAGTAGTAAATCCTTTAACTGTTTATAACATTCTCTGGTGTACCCATCTGGACCAGGACTCTTTGCAGACTTTAGATGTTTAATGGTGCACTGTAATTCCTCTTCAGAGATAGGAACAATTAAGTGGGCGTGTTGTGCCAGGGAAAGTTTAGGTAAGGATAAGCTATATAAAAAAGAGATGACTTCAGTAGAAGATGAAGAGGCCTCCGGACAGTATAAATTCTGATAATAGGATTGGAAAGTCTGTAATATTTCTTGAGGGTGTTTCAGTAAGACTCCTGTCCAGGGGTCATGAATTTGAGTTACTGTAGGTAAACTGAATTTTCGATGTAATCTAAATGCTAGAATTAATGCCCCTCATGAGCATCCTTCATAATATTCCTGTTTAAAGTACTGAAGTGCTAGTTCAGTCTTGAAATCTAAAATTTCCTGAATACGGGATCTGGTGGCTGCAAAAGTGGTGTCACCATCTGATCTCTATTGGCATGTTGATCTTGAAGATCTCACAACTGGTTCTGGAGAGTTTCTAATTGCTTCACCTGAGACCTTTTATATTGACGGGAGAATTTAATAATGTCACCTCTAAGGACAGTTTTGAGCGTATCCCATAGAGGAACCCTAGAGAGATCCAGATAGTCATTTTCAGCCACAATTTGGGTAATTCTTTCCTTTTCCATCATCGTAAAGGCAAGAATATTCAGTAAATAATTACTCATTGCCAAAGTCACCTCCCCAACTGATTTCCCTAATTAAGTTGTAATAATACAGGAGCATGCATGATCTGAAAGAAGTATGGGGAGCACAGTACAATCTACAATATTATGTTGAAATTCTTTAGGGATGTGGCAGAGGTCAATTCTGGAACAAGGATTATGGGAGGCCGAATAATGTGTATAACCTGTGTCCGAGGGGTGGGAAGTCCTTCAAGTGCCTACCCAACCCATTTCCTTAAAAAAAGAATGAACTACCGTCTGAGCACCAGATCGATGAGGCATATTGGGATTAGTTATGTCTTTTATATCAAAAGTCATGTTATAATCTGCTCCCATTATTAAAGTTTCCTGTTGAAATTCCACAGGGAGTGGACCATCTCAGTAGTGGCTCCCGGGGGTACATAAACACTGGCCAATGTGATAGCACAACCCATACAAGTACCTTTCACTAGAGCCAGTCATCCTTCAGAGTCTGTATAAGTATCATCTATCTGTAGTGGGGTAGACCGAGGAATCAAAACAACCATGCCCCATCTCTCGCCCTTCTTATTGGTTGAGGTTACCACATGAGTAAAGCCAAATTTATACAACTTAGCATGCTCTTCCTTACCAAGATGCATCTCCTGTAAAAATATTGCCACCAGAGACAACTTTTTAATGGATGAATGCACCTTGGAACATTTAACAGGGTTGTTTAGCCCATTGACATTATGAGAATAAATCTTAAGTATTGTGGTACTAGGCATCATGAGATCAAAAAAACTGACTTAGCCCAGATGATGGCCCCTCCCAAAAATGTAGAGCCTTAGAAAGGAATCTATTAATGCATAAATCATGTGTCCCCATTCAGCCTCTTTCACTATCCATCATGTTAAAATCACACTAACAAATATCCAGTAGGTAGCCAGGTTATATGATAAAAGAAAATGATTTACCAAGAAGCAAAACTGTGGAACAAACAACAACCATAAGAATACGAAAACCTGTAACCAGTAAAGAACTTGGTACTGTCTTTTTAAAGGTAAACATATTTATACCTGCAGCTCACCTGTGAGAATTAATATTTGAAACAGCACATATCGAGGGTGTGAAACATCAGACTGTTTTACAGTTGCAGCAGCTGTAGTTCTTTTGTTCTATTTACAATAAATTTTGACTTTATACTGTACTCGACCTGTAGTAAGTTTCTGCCCTACAAATCCAGCACTGTAGAGCCAAACTGTGAAGAAAGGGATTGCGAGGTGGTACGTTGTGGTACCGGTGGTCACTCCAGAGCTACCTTTTTTTAACTGAGTTCTATGTATAAACACTGTTCCCCTCAGTATAGAAAAGTTTTAGTTTGAAAGACCTAGCAAAACACTACAGAATGTTATATGGGGGGGGGGTCTCAAGCTATTATATCAAATATTGTGGGCTTCTAACAACAGATGAGGTCTTGTCCTCCCGAATTATTAACTCTATCAACATGCCTTTTTACTAAAATAAACATACCATTTGATAGAAGAAAATAATCCCCCCTAATTCTCCGTTATGGGCCACTTGTGAAAAGCCCATCTTGGTGACTAACCTACTGATAGACTTTTTATTTGTACCTCTCACAGACATTTTGAAGTCTAGCCTGATGATCCAACAAGCTATTCTCACTCTTAATAAAACTAATATGTTGTTAGATTGGCAGGGCTTCCCTAATGAATTAATTCACATATGGAAAAAAACTACCTTTAAATTTGAGGAGAAAATCTTAATTCTCCCCTGCTTGAGAAAAAAAGGTATACAAAACGTAAAACATAAAACATATATTGGATCTCTAACTGTGCATGACAAAGCCTTCTCTGAACTTAAACAAAAGCATGCTTTATGCAGGTTTGATTTCTGTTCTTATTTAAAGTAAGAAATGCTCCAGAGTTGAACCTGCACAGAAGATTGATTGGAGAGAATGGCAGAAAATCTTCAACATGGCTGGAAGAAAAAGAGCAGCAGGTAGACTATACAAAATGTTCAACTTCTCTGATGACAGCCTGATGACAAAAACTAGGGAAAGATGAAAAAAAGAGTTAAATGTTACTATCAGCACCCAAAAATGAAGCATGCTATGGAGTGTATTTCTAAATGTTCTAAAGAATTACAAGGGAGGGTAATTCAATTTAAAATTCTCCATCATGTATACACCTGACTCTATATCCAAATTTCACAACAATATAAATAACAAATATTGGAGGTGCAATAAAGTTAACCCAAGCTTATCTCATGTTCTTTTGAAGTGTTCAACCCTAGATGTACTAGAAATCTGTTAATCTGTTCTAGATTATTTAATTGTACCATTAAAATAGATCCGATACTCTGTGTACCAGGTGATTGCTCACTCCTCCCACCTTTACGCAAACAACACCAATACGAGATCTTACCTGCATGGCTGAGTCTTATGAAACTGATTCTATCAAGGTGGAGAACTGTAAATACTCCATATCTTCCAGACCAAATTCATCACATGGGAACGTTAGCATTTAATGAACAAATGAGTCATATTGCATCAGAGTCTTCGGACCACTACACAAAACTAATTAATTGAAAATACATAAAAAAAAAGACTCTCAGCCAGCATAGTGGCATGGAGGGCTGAGTCACTGAATTCCTTACCTCCTTTCATGCTGGTGACCTAGGTTCGGGAATGAGCCTGATTCATAGGGAGCAAGCCTGGGGGAAGGGGAGCTGAACTGAGCTGCCACAAGGCAGCTGTCCTCAACATTTTTGTCTGACCTTTTCCAAAGGTATTGTACTTGTCTCTGAGGACTTTGAAGATCAAAGGAAACATACAGACAAAAGGATTTCACACATTGAATATGCCTACTGTCTGACCTACTCCCAAGGTATTGTACTTATCTCTGAGGACTTTGAAGAACAAAGGAAACATATAGACAAAAGGATTTTACACATTGCATATGCCCTGGCCACAGTTTATCACCTTTCAGGAACTTTAACATATTATGTGATCCTGGATCTCAACAGTACTATAGTACTTCTCTTAAACCCTCTGGCACCAAACCCTCCTAGTCTTTTTTTATTTTTCTCTGTTCACCATAGTGCTTAGCTATCCACCTTAGCCCACTAAAATCCATACCCCACCACCTCTCTGTGCTCGCCACCCCGACTGCCTAGCCACACTACTTCTCGGCTCTCTCCTGCCTCACTAAAAAATGCTTTGGCTTAGTCCCCACCACCTGTTCCTGCTCACCTCACCCTCCTTTCCCTTTATGCCAACTGCCCCTCCACCTACCCTACCCTCCACCTACTCTCACCTTTCTATACTACTACCCGAAACATTGTACCATGGCTTTTACTCTGGAAGTCTTAAACAAACATCACCCAATTAATACCTGGGTGCAAAGAGCCATATTTCCTAATTGGAAACTGCCACATCATTATAACTCACTAACGATCATCCTCTACTGGGACTCCAGAAGACAATCCAAGCATCTTAAAAAGTACAAGCAGAAACTCACTCCAACCTATTATGAACTACGAATGGCATCGCTGAAACTCCTGCTCCTCCTACTTTTAATATCTGGTGGGATACACCCAAACCCTGGTCCTGTTGCACTGAAGCCGACAAAAACAGGGAAAGTTGGTAGTGGTCTCTCCATTATCACTCTAAATATCTGCAGCCTCCTTCCCAAATTGGCATCTCTTCAAACTCTCGCTGGACAAAAAAACCCTGATATACTAGCCATAGTGGAAACCTGGCTATCTCCCAGCACCCCGGATCATGTGGTCTCACTTGAAGGCTACAATCTTTTCAGACTCGACCGGGCAAGCAAGAAAGGTGGGGGCTGTGCTATCTACATAAAGGACAACCTCTCCTGTCAATGCGGCAGCTTCACCCCCACAAATACGCAGATGCAACTCTTCCCTATCAAACTGGTTCTTGGTGCACAAAACAAAGTTCTCACAGTGGCCGCAGTCTATATCCCTCCAAAAGACCACTGTGCCAGTATTAAGTCTGTACTTGATTTTGTTAGTCTGCAGCCCTCTGAAAATGAGCTCCTCCTCCTCGGGGATTTCAACATAAACTGGCTCGCCTCTGACACTGGCTCTTACAAAGATGACATCCTAGCAGCAAACCTGACTCAGATGGTAACCTCCCCCACCCAGAAAAATTACAAAACTGGTACAAGCACCCTTATTGACTGGGTTCTCACAAATCACCCTGACGGATAGAAAACATTAAAGTCCTCCCTGACTCCCTCAGTGACCACTCCCAGTGTCCTGTACCTGGTCTAATAAATTTCTCAAGTCACCCCCAAAGTTATAACAAGCAGAGTATTGCCTTATGGGAATCTTATCAAGTTGAAAACCCATCTCCTACAACAGGACTGGGCGCCAATCCTTGAATCAACTGATATTAATAAGCACTAGAATACTTCATTAAATCTTTCAACTCTGCATGCGACTTATACTCCCAATGTAAAATAAAATCAAAGCGCTATCAAATCCATGGATTACTGCCAAACTACTTGCCGAGCTCAAGGTTCGGGACCACCTCTGGGCAGTTGCCAGAGACACAGGCTCATCTCATGATACCCTAAAATACAAGCAAGCACGAAATAGATGTACCTCACAAATTAGGCAAATGAAGAGCGCCTATTTCAAAAATGCCCTTGAATCCACCTGGGGTGATGGAAGAGCTTTTTGGGACAACATCCAAAACATAATGGGTAAACAATCAAAATCGTCACCTACCATTATGAAAGTTGATGGATCCACCACTCTTGGCCCAAAGTCTATTGCAGATGCGCTTAATAAGACATTCACAGACCTTAGTGGGGTCCTCCCCAGATTTCTTCTCGGACTTACCTGTGCCTAGCCTAGTATCACAAAACACCCTCGTGACAAACCACAATTTTACTTCAAGAAAATCAAAGTGCACGAAGCACACAAGTACATAAGAAAGGCCTGCTCCAAATCCAGAACAAGTAGTGACACGCTAGATCTAAAATCCAGGCTCTCACCCTGGATGAAGTAATTCACCCTTGCAAAAATTCTTAATCTGTCACTTTGCCAAAGTCAATTTCCCAACAAATGGAAATCTGCCATAGTTCGCCAGTGCACAAAGGGGCACAAAACCTCAACAGGAAACTATCGACCAATATCAATACTCCCTCCCCTCTCCAAAGCACTTGAATGAATAGTGGCAGACCAACTCTCTGATTACCTGGACAAATACAATCTACTCTGTAATCAACAGCACGGCTTTAGGAAAGGACATAGTACAACAACAGCCTTACTTGATTTCTCTGGAGAAGTCCACTCAGCCCTGGACAAAGGGTGCCAAACAGGTGCAGTCTTTATCGATCTTACAAAAGCTTTCGACACAGTCCATCATGGCCTACCTACCTCCTACTTTCTAGCCTAGGCCTGGCCAAGGTCCTTGTGCTTGGGTAAAAGTTACCTGTCCAATCGGTCACAGGCTGTAAAAATCTCTAATGAACTCTCCGACTTCAAACCAGTTCTCTCGGGTGTACCACAGGGATCAATTCTTGGACCGCTCCTCTTTAGCCTGTTCCTTAACTCCCTCCCAGATTTCTGCCAGGAGAAAATAATCTTATACGCTGGCGATGCTGTAATTCTCTCTTCCCACAAGGATCCAAACTCCCTATGAAAAAGCCTGCAACTTGCTTTCTCTAGTGTTGAAAGGTGGTTCCTGGAGAGTAAACTTGTGCTAAACCACAATAAAACAAAAGCCCTGCTCTTCTCCAATCACCAAAACAAAAATAGGCATACTCCACTCGCCATACAAACCTCTGCGGGAATTACACTGGACCAAGTAAATACTTTCAAATACCTTGGCATCACTTTTGACCAAGGGCTCACCTTTGCAACCCACATTGACAACACTGCGAAAACAGTGAACCAACGCCTTGGAATACTATTCCGTAACCGCCAATTTCTAAATCAAGCGGCATTGAGAATAGCTATACAGAGTTCCATAATCTCAATCATTGACTATGGCCTTATTATTTATGGCTCAGCTACCTCCACTGCTCTAAGGCGTATCTCAATCACTCTAAATAAGGCCTGCCCGGCTCCTCCGGGGGCTCAAAGACTGACTCACATGTGTGATCTGTACTATGAATCAGGCTGGTTGAACCTATCAAATCGTCTTATTTATCTCACCTGCACAATGGCAAAAAAATCTATCTTGGGACTGACTCCATTATGTATTCAAAACCTACTCTGACTGAATCCTGGCTCACGACCCTCCACCAGATCTGAACGCCAACTTTCCTGGCTCCGAGATGCCGGACTGCACAGGGACAAAGATCTTTCGTGACAGGGCCCTCGACATGGTTCAATGCGCTTAGTCCACCTACTTTATCCTCAACCTCGCTTGAAGCTTTCAAATCCATGCTCTATGCCCACCTCACCACCATTAGCAACTGTGATTGTGCTAGATAAAGACTACTACTCCTCATGTCCATCCTCACATCTGAGGCCTCTTCCTCCCTGACTAATGAACCCTCTGGTACCTCTACTACTTCCTGTCTCCCACCCAAACTCACTCCCCATTTTTCCTGTCCCTCTCACTTACTCCGCTCACCACCTTTCCCTCCTCTCTAGCCTCCTTTTGGCCTAATGATCACCCTCTCCCTGGAAGTTTCCTTAACCTCGAAATTGTCTACTTGCTTGAACCTGTTATAGCTTGTTTTTCTATGAAACTTAAAAATGCTACTGCCTTAAACTGTTAATTGCAAATTTATGATGTAACTTTCCTGTCTGGTTTTACCTGTAATGTGTATGGTGCTTTGTTAAATGTTCTTTGTGACGTGGAACCTTTGTAAAAGAGTCCTGGCTCAAAGGTATTAATTCCTAGACTAATAAACTAAAAAAAAAAAAAAACCCTCTCCCAGGGAGGAACAAGGGTTTTCCTGGCTCTCAGATGCCACCAGGTGAAGGCTAGATTGCAGAACCAAGCCACGAGGAGACCAAACATTAGGCCAGGTGGGAGGAAGGGACCGTCGATGGAACCACGGAACGAATGCATGCTTCCACATGTATGCACAACCGTGTTCTGGGGTCCTTGGCTTAATGGGGAGAAAAGCAGAAAATAGGGCACTGACACAGGATAAATAAAGCCCTGAAGCTAATAGGGTGGATTGAGATCCTCTGAGAGAGGACTGCAGCCGTGCCTGCCAAAAGCACCGATGGGAGAAAAAGCTATATGAAAAAAAAAAAAGAAAACAGACTGTAAAGTCAAATTAAACCTTTTCAAATAAGTAAATAAATTTATATGAATCTCAATAATGTCCAACTAAAATGTTTTAAGCTCCTTTTTGACTATTTCTTCTTGCGCCTATCAATGGAAATTTCATCATCAGAAATTTTCTTTGTTGTAATGCTTAATTATTGAATAAAAACTTATCAAGAAAAAAATGGGCTCAAAATGTCACATAACAACGTTATGAGGAGAGGTTGAATTTGTCCATTGTTTACTCATAACTGTTTTTTTTTGTAGATTTTGGCTCCAAATGTTCAACATAGCCTTTTTACTACCCCCTATCATGAAAATGACAGGTGTCAGTTTTTCAGATTCTGCCCCAAACATCTTTTCGTACTCATGCCCAAGATTATATTTTGGCCAGGATTTCATAAAAGACATCTGCTATGTTCATAAGGTGGCGTCATATCACCACTAGTGAAAATTTTGTGCCAAAATCTAAAAATAAACAACAAAGTAATATAGAAATTCCTCAATGTTTACTCATAACTTCACTATTTTGCCAGATTTTGACCCCAAATTTTCAACATAGGCATTTGCATGGACTTAACAGGTGTCATTTTTCAAATGCTGCCCAAAATGTTATTTCATAATTGTGCCACAAAAAATGTGTGGCCAGGATTTTATAAATAACACCTGTCTTGTGCATTAGGTGGTGTCGTAAAATGACTATGCTGAACCCTGGAGGTCAAAATCTCAAAAAAACAAAGTTATGAACAAACATTGACATTTTTCAACTTTTACTAAAAGCGTTGCAATTGTTGTACTTTTTAAACCCATATTTTCAATATAGTCATGTTTTTTACTCTATCAAATGAACGTGGCTGGTATAATTTTAAAATTCCTGTCCAAAACCTCTTTTCATGATCATTCTGCAAAATCATGCTTTGGGTCCCATTTGATAAATAACACCTGTCACATTCATATGTTGGGGTAATAGAAACTACTGTCTTGAAAATTCAGGGTCGTACTTTAAGAAAACAACAATGTTATGTGCAAACCTCTTTATTTCCCGATCCAGACCATTCACTATTATAGCTTGTGTTATTAACTTGTTAATTTTAACTGCTGCACTACTAATGCCCAACAAGTGCACAGTAAAAAAACAAACAAACACATACTCAGCATTGTCAAATGTTTCTTTGGAAAAGGTGCAATTTCAACCATAATAGTGCATTTTAAACACACTGTTTTAGTTTGCAAAATTGTGCAACCCTCATCAATGCTGATAAGGTCCATGCTAGGCTTGAATTCTGCAGTTGCTTACAGTTTATTGAAAAAATTGGGTGCACAGCAAAAATGAGACAGGCTAGAGTGAGAAGCGTGCAGTGACATCTCAACGTTTTGCACACATGCATTTTGATGAGAAACTGTCAAACTGCCCCACGCAGTACATTTTTAAAGGCAATTCTTAAAGTTTTCAGGGAACTGCATAATGTGGGCCTCAGTTGCAGACTCCTCGTTCCGGTGAGCGGCAGCCCTCATGTGGTCCCCTACATGTTCCTTTAGTTTCCTTTTTGTATGGCCAACATAGTAGGCGTCACAAGAACAGGTGGCCAGGTAAACAACATAGGTGGTGTCAAAATTAATAAACCTTCTGATGTCTAGTGTTTCACCAGTAACAGGTTATTGAACATTATTGGTCACAGTGAGTACACTGCAATACTTACACCACCCACACATATGTGTAGCAGGTAGTAAAAGGGGTAGTCGGGTGGAAGGTCATATTGGATGATTATAGGCTCTGGGTGATGTAATCTCATACATTTTATGGTTGCCTATAGACCATGCGAGGAGGCTGTGCTACATGCTCCTGCAGTGTTTTCTACACATGACCTTAGACAAAAGACCGAGAAGTGATGTTCCTGCAATTTTTGTTCTGTCTTCAGGATGCCCTGTTTTTACAAATGATAGTTTCCAACTGGTTTGCCCTAATGTTATACACTGTGACACAGTTGGGCCTCTCAGCTTGCCAGGAATATTGGCTCCAGTCCTCAGTATAAGAAGTTTGTCCCTATGTATGTTTCTTGTTCTTTTCAGGGCCACTTCAATATCACTACTAGCATTTACTCTTTGGACAAATCTCTCCTGGAGTTCACTTGCTCTTTGTGCAAATGCAACATGAGTGCTGCAATTGCATCACACTCTTAAGAACTGGCTCTACTGGCTCTCTTATTGTTGCTGTGCACCCAGTTTCTTCAATAAACTATAAGCAAATGCAGAATTCAAGCCTAGCAGGGCCCTTGTATGCATTGGTGAGTAGCACCAGTTTTTTTTTGTTCTTTGTTGGGTGTATTAGTAGGGGTATCGCAAGTCAGAAGAGGGAGGTAATAATATCTCTTTACAAGACACTGGTTAGGCCCCATCTGGAGTACTGCGTGCAGTACTGGAGACCACACCTTCAGAAGGACATTAACCAAATTGAGGCAGTCCATAGAAGGGCAACCAAAATGGTGCAGGGACTGCATCAGAAAACATATGAGGACAGATTAATGGAGTTCAATATGTATACCCTAGAGCAAAGGAGGGAGAGAGGTGATATGATCGAAACATTCAAATAACCTTAAGGACATTAACAAGGTGAAAGAGTCAAACATGTTTCAATATAAGAAAAATAGCAGGACAAGAGGACACAGCATGAGATTAGAGGGAGGCCTATTAAGGGGTAATGTGAGGAAGTTCTTTTTCATAGAAAGGGTGGTGGATGCATGGAACGGCCTACCTCAGGAAGTGGTGGATATGAATACAGTGCAGGGTTTCAGACAAGCATGGGATAGGCATAAGGGAGCAATATAGATGAGTATGAATAGATAGGCCATTGACAGAGTAAAGGCCGATGGCACGTTTATAAGGTAGAAAAAGAAATGGGCAGACTGGATGGGCCTTGCGGTCTTTATCTGCTGTCAACTTCTATGTTTCTATGTTTCTCTCTAAAATTACATTAAAATGACATAGTTTAAGGAAAACTGTGCAAAGTGGATTTTTCTGATTTCACCCAGCACTACTGGTGAGCTTTATATAGGAACTGTGTGAGTAACCTCACACTCAGGCTGGACAATCAGTCACACTGAGACTGAAGTTGTCTGGTGATGGAACAGAACTGGCACAGGTTGCCATTTGAAACAGTGTGCCCTGCTTTCCATCTAATGACTCTTGAAACTAGGTACTAGTGAGTGCCCTCCGTCCAATGCGTTAAAGATCCTGTTATGCCTTTGGGAAAGCTTTTGACATCACACATAATTTAATTTGTATTGCCTATATTTCCTGCTTTTGTCTTCCTTTTCTTTTACTAAAGAAATTTGGTTTGAAACAGAATCAGTGCACTTTGAATTTCATCTGTTCTTACTGCTTGTCTGACTATGATGTCAGGATCTTCTGCTTGTTAAATCCTGACCATTGTCATGACAACCAATCCTTGACAACCTGTTGCAATTAATAAACAGAGGATTGTGACATCACATGTTGACAGGCAGCAGGAGCAAAGGAAGTCTGAAAGACAAGAGTCCTATATAAAAGCAGCAGTACTTAGTGATAAAGAAAAAGGGGAACATAAGAAAATATGTGTAATGTAAGGTGAAATGTGCACAAATAGGTTTTCAAAGTTTTTTGCAGTGATGTTTCATACTATTTAAACTAGTGGCTGAAAAAAAACAAGCATTTGTCAATGTCAAACGTTCGCTTGCAGGTATTTGCAGTGGTGTTTGACACGTATGGTGCTTTACCCTAATGCCCTGTGCGATTGCTGGTATTTGCACAATAAAATTTCAGCATGACCTTTTTGTTACCCCCATTGTGCACTACATAGGTGGAAGCACGATTTGGGCAGGATGTGAAAAATGACAGCTGTACTGCTCATAAGGAAGTGTGGTAAAATGGCAATGTTGAAAATGTGGAGTGGAAATATTGAAAATTCACAAACCTATGAGCGTGCGTGGGAACTGTGCAACCGCTCATAAAACAGTCATTGTTAGGAATTTTTTCACCAAATTTTCAACACTGGCATTTTAAAACCTCTGCTAATGAACAGTGTCACTGTGATTTTCTTACTGTGTCCCATATATTGATTTTGCACACCGACTGCGCCATTGTGCGCTACATGGGTGGAAACATGTTTTGGGCAGGATGTGAAAAATGACAGCTGTACTGCTCTTAAGGAGGTGTGGTAAAATGGCAATGTTGAAAATCATTAGTGAAAATATTTAAAATTCGCAAACTTACGAGCGTGCGTAGGAACTGCACAATGCCCGCTCATAAAACAGCTATTTTTAGGAATTTGTTCACCAAATGTTCAACATAGGCATTTTAAGATCTCTGCTCATGAACAGTGACACTGTGATTTTCTTAATGTGTCCATACACTGTGCCATTTATGCGCTACATGGGCGGAAACACGTTTTGGGCAAGATGTGGAAAATGACAGCTGTACTACTCATAAGAAGGTGTGGTAAAATGGCAATGTTGAAAATGTGGAGTGCAAATATTGAAAATTCGCAAACCTACGCGCGTGTGTAGGAACTGTGCAATGCACGCTCGAAAAACAGTCAATTTTAGGAATTTTTTCACCAAATTTTCAACATAGCCATTTTAAGACCTCTGCTAATGAACAATGTCACCTTGATTTTATTACTGCGTCCCATACATTGATTTCACACACCGACTGCGCCATTGTGCGCTACATGGGCAGAAACACGTTTTGGGCAGGATGTGAAAAATGACAGCTGTACTGCTCATGAGGAGGTGTGGTAAAATGGCAATGTTGAAAATCTGGAGTACAAATATTGAAAATTCGCAAATGTACGAGCATGCGTAGGAACTGCACAATGCACGCTCGTAAAACAGTCATTTTTAGGACTTTTTTCACCAAATTTTCAACATAGTCATTTTAAGACCTCTGCTCATGAACAGTGTCACTGTGATTTTCTTAATGTGTCAGTGTCCCATACATTGATTTTGCACACCGACTGCACTATTGTGCGCTACATGGGCAGAAACACGTTTTGGGCAGGATGTGAAAAATGACAGCTATACTGCTCATAAGGAGGTGTGGTAAAATGGCAATGTTGAAAATCTGGAGTGAAAATATTGAAAATTCGTGAACTTACGAGCCTTCGTAGGAACTGCTTATTGTACGCTCGTAAAACAGTCATTTTTTGGAATTTTTGCACCAAATTTTCAACATGGGGTTTTTGAAACCCCTTCTCATTAATGATGTCACTGTCATGGCGTTATTCAGGCTCGAAGGATGATATCGCACAGTGACTGTGCAGTGACTGTGAAATCACTCTTCAGGCCTGAATAAGCCATGACAGTGACATCATTCATGAAGGGTCCCAAAAACCCCATGTTGAGATGGTGCAAATCAACGAATGTTGAGATATGTAATAAAGTTGAAAACCCCTATCTAGCCCATTATACAGCTTACTGGCATTTCCTCAGTTCGCAGTCAGCTTTGAAGAGTGCAGCCGTGTTTCCGGTCCACCGAAGATCGTCGCGCCGAGCTCCAGACGTAAGTATGGGGTGGGGGAGTTGGGAGGTAGGGTGCACAGTGGGTGGGAGTGGGTTGTTGGAAGAGGCGGGGAGACTGTGTGGGACCGTTTTTACTTTACAGTTTTTTTTATATAATTGATGATGTGGGACGTTTTCCACGCTAGGGTGGGCTCCCAATATGGCACAAGGATGGCTGGGGGGGCCGAGGAGCTGATGGGGGATTCGGCACCCCTGTCGGCAAACAACAGGGGATTTTTGCCACGCTGGGGTGGGCTCCCAGCTTGGCAGAAAATGGCTGGGGGGGCCGAGGAGCCGACGGGCGATTGGGCACCCTCGTCAGCAAACAACGTGGGACATTTGCCATGCTGGGGTGTGCTCCCAGTGTGGCACCAAAGCTTTGGGGGAGCGGTGTGACACGGGGGGGAGTGGCGTGATGCGGTGCTCTGCATGATAGCGGTGGTTTTCTTTGAAGCGAAGACCACCACTGTCATACACAGCTCCCACACCCATTGGTGCAGGACTGCCATGCCTGCTCAACTGAGCAGTGGATTTAACGGGAGAGGCACACCTCCAAAGTGTGCTACTCTCCCCAAACGTTCCTTGCGCATGCGTGCAAGCGAACGTAAAAACAGAAGGCTTTACTGACCACTGTTACCTGGGACTAATGTCAGAGTTCTGATTGATCATAGATAAAATCAAAACCTTTAGTGGAACAATAGCAGAATCATGTTATTACAACCCTGTCCTGACAGTGAGGGGAGAGGGCTTGTTTACTAGAATGCCAGATGGAGTCTCTGGCAGTCAGTGGATGGAGTTAGAGTGGCAGTGGTTGAGTGCTGGCAGATGTCACAATGTGATAGGAGGATACAGGTGTGCCTCTGGGGCATCCCTGCCTCAGTTTAATTGCCAGGTCAACTGAGGAAGCAGGGACTTCTCTCTAGTAGCAGCTGTCTGTGGATTCAGGGTATGAGAGAACAGTAAACTTGTTATATGGCTGTGTGGTGGCTTCCAGGGACAGACACCAGCTCAGCGGTGAGGACTATAGGGATTTTGGAATCTAAGGCCATTTAGGGTAGATCACCATTAATTCAGGTGAGAGTATTAGGGATCACTGGCAGTGAGCGAAGGAGTGAGCATCCTAAGGGGCTACCCTCAAGTGAAGTTCCTGGCTGCCTTGTGGCACAAGGAGGATCTCACTCAAGTGGCTGTTACCCTTTGGGGGTAATTTCAATCCTACTCCTGTGCAAATGAATTAAAAAGCTGCCAGCAATGCTGAAGATGGTGAGAACTCTGGTGACAGATGATGAGCTGCTGATGCAGGTAGAATGCATGCATACTACTGTTCTGGGGATTTCATGCTGGGATGTATATTGGAGATGTTGCCTATGGCAGAAGGTCTGGGGAGACTGCCAGCTACTGTGGAGGGCAGGCTGAAGTATGTGCTATCTCGTTAATGCTCAACGCACTGGTTAGAGTAAAAATATGGTAGGGAGAGTTGTCGAGAGACAGGCTGACTCTTAACCAGTCATGTCTGAGTAAATTCCCTACAGCACTGCTGCCTCCTGCACACCAGCTGACTTGTTGCCATGTTGTCACACGTACGTGTGAGGATGAGTGTAACCCAAAGTGTACAGCAAGATGGAAGCTCTGGTAAATTCGGAACACAGAGTAGAGAGGCTCTAATCTGAGGTATGATCTCACCTGCTGGTGAATTGCATGGAATAACTGGAGTCATTGGTTCCTTGAAAACACATGAAAAGACTACAACCTTTAGCGAAAGAGACTCTGAGGTTCTGAATTATGTCCAGAGTCAGAATCATGTCGAAAGTATGAATCTTTTCTGTCACAGTAGTGCTGCCAAGGAAAGCATTTCAGGGACTGTGTTCCTTGCAGTGTACTGTAAGTGTAAATTTGTCAGCAAATATGACAACAACATAGATTGCATTCAGAGTGTTTACTCTTGCACCCACAGGACTAACTAAAGTAAAAATTTCTTCAGAATGAATGGTAATGACAAAAGGAGTTGACATTTGGGAAATATGGAGTGACTGTACAGGGGAGGCAGCTGGTGAGTCATACCCAACAGCATACCCCTGGTCATGGAGGGTAACCCTAGGGCCATACCTCACACCCTGGGTTTTGACTAGCCCACAGAGTTATCATAGGATGTCATCCCTTGGTTGAAAGGAGGAGGAAGGGTGTTCAGTGCTCATGCAGATGAGGGAGCTCTAAGGATTGCCTGCCTCGTAGTCCAAGAGTTGGGAACCTAGAGCAAGATGATGGTGAGGGTGTGTGTACAATATCATAAAATGAAACAACTAAATTGAATAGGATGGCGTGTATATTTACTTTGCCTTAACTAACCTTATTCATCAGTGTCCTATTGAGCAACATGAGAGATTGCTGAATTGGTTTAGTTAAGGCAAAGAAATGTAGCATTGCTGCTGCACATAAATATATAATGTTCCTAAAAATAACCCAGTATTTTGACCCAAAAGAAGCCACTGTTAATGGACATATCTATCATGCATTATGGATATTAATGAGTGCATCTTTTCCAGTGCTAATTAGAACTGTTTCTAATTAAAACCTAATAAGGTGCTAAAATGTCCATGTTATTAGCAATTTGAATGCATTTTCATATTAATTGCATACATACGATATACACAAAATTAAATATACCCCCATAATTGAATGCAGAATGAGTAATATATGTAAATCATCATTGAGTATTTTAGGCTGCATAGGCTTTATGCAGGACAGTAAGGTATCAAAAGGCCTCACAATCTGCAAAGGTTTAAAACAGCAAACCACAAACATGTGTCATGTTTTTTAGAACTCATCAGTACGCTGTAGCTGTTGCCACATTCCAGGATTACCAGCCAAATGATGTCAGCTGTTTGGCCAATGGTGAGAATAAAAGAGGACAGCAATTTAAAATACAGGAACCTCAATGCAAATGAACTTCAAGGGGCACTATCATCCTTGATAGGCCTCAAACTGTCCCTCATTTAAAAAACATATTTTATGATTGTATACATTCTGTAAAGATTGCTGATGTATCTGCCTGTGTGATTCTGATTCCTTTTTCCTTTTTAAAAGCTAAAAACAGACTGTCAACCATATTGGTGTTTCAAAAACATGTTTGTTTACATTCCTTGATCAACTTCCACTTCATCTTTCCTGAACTTGGGAACACCCCCACAAAGTGTAGTCACTCATGATGTGGTGGGAGGAGAGGAGACTTGTATCATGAGTGGCTGTACTGTTTGGGGGTGTTCCTTATATTTAGGATGTATGAAACAAGAGCTGAGTTAGGATTTAAAACAAAACAAGGTTGGTTATAGCTATACTGAACATCAACAATCATTTCAGTTCTACTAAGAAAGGAAGCAAATAAAACAACCAGCATGATCAATGAATTTTAGCAAAGGTAATCAATCATAAACTGTGGGTTTTCAGCTAGATATGATATAATGCAAAAAGAGTTGACAGTGTCCCTTTAAGTAAGGACTGCACTCAAAGTGTATTAGCGATAAAATCAAGTGTTAAAGAAACACATAATTACCAAAACTGTATCCCTGCAATGCAAGGCATCATTGGCAATATATGAAATTCACCATGAAGGAATTTAATTATAGTATATACAAATTACTAATCTGCATTTCATGCCCGCTAAAACTGTTTCTTAAGGGGGAGGCACTTTTCAGTGCAAATATTTTAGACGTGTTCAGGTTCCAGGTGGTTCTTTTTTTTTTTGTTTTGTTTACTGTTAATTGTGTCCAGCTCTAAATATGTGTTGAAGATGTAGATAACAAGAAATGGATTTCCTGAAGATATCTGATTCATAAGAACCTGCACAACTGCCATAGCTGTCAGATTGCAGCAGTTTCTTTGTTTTTCCAATGTCTTTTCAATGTTTTGACTATTGCCAGTGTTTGTATTTTATGCTGCTATTAAATATACATAGCTGTCCAAAACAAAATACAGCAAAAATTTAGATTTAGCACCGGGCATTCTATGTTATTATGCAAAATACAAAGAACATAACAGTTCCATGTATTTGACAAGGGGGACCTCCACTACTATGCACAGCACCTTACACCATACTGGCATGTAGGGTTCAGCAGATGTGTAAGATCAAGTTATCACCAGCGAGGATCTGACTCTTAAATAATTGTGAACTGAAAGAGAAGAGTGTCACCTAACTGGCTACCATCACAACCATTGTATTTCCCCAGCAGGGAAAGAACTGTTACCAATTTGACTGCGCCTGTTAAACTGAGGATATTTCAGAGTAGTGCCCAGAAGATTTGATTGTCTTTATCATTGTTTTCCAGAAGCATTCGATACATGTTTTTTTTCCACAGTGGCGACTTTCTTGTGCCTCTGCTTCTTAGACACTGAGCTATAAAACAAGAAAGACATTTGGAAGACTGGGTGGCTCAGTGGCTCGACAGTGAGCTTTTAGTGTCCAAACTACATGCTTCAATCCATTCCAAGTTCAACACTGACAACTATTATTAGATGATGCCTGTTTGTGGTCAGTGTGAAATAAACTGTTGGTCTCAGTCCACTTTCAAGTGGACAGGTGCCCAAAACAATTATTATAATTAGCAACTGGTACCCTTTTGGTAGTCTCACATAGAAGGCTAGATAAGAATGAGGGATCTGAAAACTACAGAAAGGCTAATACCATCCCATAATTTAGGAAAATAAGTAGCAGTTATCTTGAAAACTACAATCCAGCAGTGAATCTGACATGGATTGCTGGTTAAATACTTGAGGCAATAATCAAAAAGAGATAACACATCACTTACAAAGTTCAGCTTGATAAAAGTCAGTACAAGTTCACAAATTGAATGTCATATCAAACCAATTTGATATGCTTTTGTTAAGGGTGACCTAGAAGCTAGACATATTGGAGATTGTGGATACTGTATACCTGGACTTTAACAAGGTATTTGACATGATACCTCTTGAGAATCAATTATACAAAGAAAGGAAGGATAGAATCAGGGGGAGCACTGAGATGTGTATCAGGAACTGGTTAATGAGTAGGAAGCAGAGGATAATAATCCAGGGGAGTCCCTCTGGGCAGACTGAGGGAATTAGTAGAATAAAAAGGAAAGGTCACAGGCTCATAAATGTGCTTCTGAAATACACAACACCAAAACACCAGTGCTCACTCAGCTTCAGGAGATAAGAGGTACACAAAGGGTACAGGAGACTGTTCAAGTCTACTTGGGAGTGGCACAAAAAGCAGTCTTTAGGTAATTATTCAATATAGCATCCACACTTTCAAAAGAAGCCACTCACTTACTTACCTGTGGGGTGTGCTTCATGATGTTTCTGTTTGTATTCATGCGTACTGTACATCAGGTACAGTAAGCATACGGCATTGAACAGACTACTGTACTAGATAAATCCTTAAAAGAAGTGCAATTGCAAACACTGATTGTCCTGTTGAAATCACTCCATTTCAAACTCCAAAACTTAGGTAGCAGCAGGCTGTGAATGTACTTGGCTGATGTTTCAGATTGTGTGGCCTCCTTCTTCAGAATTTGTTCTCCCTAAGTCATTTATGCCCACGTGGCAAACAGTCAAATCCTCCCTCTAGGCTTGACTATGGATTGCACTTATTTGACCTGTATTACAGCTATGCAAATCATCTTACCTGCACAAACATCATGGTTTTACAATGCCCCTCCATCTCTCCTGCTACTTTTAGTATGAAGTCCCCTATGAATGCTACTTTATTACCACTATATGCTGTGTTTTCCTTCCTCTTCTGTGGCAGGTTATGTGCATGGCTGGGCAAAATGTATGGTTATGGTTTCAACAAAATTATCACAGAATTGCATGAACATGAAATTCAACTTTAAGTACTCATCTTATGTCACACTTTTTGGCTGCTTATAACTTGACCATCCTTTATGTAAGAGATTACATAGTTGTCACACAGCCTCAATGTTATGGTCTATGAATCTGCCAAATTTCATGACATTAAAGTTTCTAGTTCTGATGCTATGGGGCTAAAAATCTCACAGTTTATTTATTTGCAAAATTTTATAACATTATTCAGATTATTTGGCTGCTTATACTGTATCTCACCTATGGAGGCCCTGAAGTGCAAAACAGAAACAAAAAAGTAAAATGCAATCAAATAAGTAAAAACAACAACCAAAACATGAAATGCAAACAAAAAAAGAAAAGCAACAGAGCCAAATGTGATGCCAAAAAAATAACATAACAAAACAGAAATGTAAAATGAAGCCAGCTCAGTGACATTGACGGCTGAGGCACTGGATGCCTTACTGCACACTACACCAGTGACCCAGGTTTTGGAATGACCTTGGGTCACTGGGGAGCCAGCATGGGGGAGGGTCAGGGTGGGACTGAGCTGCCATAGACAGTTGTCCCCTCCCAGGGGTGGTGGTCCGCTCCCCCCCATAGTTCCTCTCCCACTGGGTGGAGGTCCAGTGGGAAGCATAGGCAAGGGGGAGTGGCAGCTAATGCCAGGGGTGGAAGGGGCCAAGCCGGTAGCCAGCATGTGCCTCTACACTCGCACTTGTACGTGTCTGCTGTGGTCCCGGGTCTGGGGTGTAAACAGGGAAAAACAATGTAAAGTGAAACCAGAAAAAAATGACAAAAAATCAAATGTAAAGCAAAACAGTAAAGAGCATCTAAAAATGCTGAACACTAAAAAAAATAGCACAACTAAAAAAGAGTGAAAACTAAAGTTTAGCACAATTAAAAAGCAAATGCAAACAATAAAAACAGCATAACTAAAAAGTGAATGGAAACAAAAAGCACAGCACATCTAAAAAGTGCATGCAAATAAAAAATCACAGAACAACTAAAAAGTTAATGCAAACAAAAACAAGGTCAGTACATCCCAAAAAGTTAATGCTAACAAACAAACAAAAAAATACAGATGGCAAGTATTGGTCAATGCCTTAATATTCTCTTTCATGTTTTAGTAGTGCAGTCTGTAGGATAGTTTGTGAAGTAAAGACATAAATGTTAACAAACAAGAGTGCAATGTGTGGAGTGGGAAGGGGTGCTATATTGCTGTTATATGATAAAAGCCATCTAAATGTCTCCCATATACATTACATATACCACCCCTCAACTCCCAGCTTGTGATTTCCTCCATATGAAACTCCTTCTGGGTAGCACTGAGAAGATTCACCCAGTCTGTGCCTATAATCCTCCTACTGGTGGTCTGAATGGCCTAAACTATCTCCTTGACAACATTAGTAGAAAGACGGGCTCTAATGAACTGCTGATACAAGGTGACATTAACTTAAACTGGACTGTGAGAAATATTAAGCAGTAAGAGCCCATATTGGTTGGTCTTGGCCTCAAGCAGCTTATTTTGGACCCTGCCAGACTCTCCACTTCTGGACTCCCTCCTTGACTGGATCCTGACAAACAGGGTTGAGAGGATCCCATTGTCTGGGACTCTCCCTGATGCTTTTTCTGACCATATCCCCACTTACTGTATTTGGAGAATCACAATTCCTAAAAGTCTCTCATAAGGTTATCCTCTCTAGATTTATTCAAGCTAAATCTTGAGTCCTTATACAATGACCTTGCATTTTCTGATTGGTCCACTGTGTTATCTGCTGGGGATGCTTCTGTTTCCCTAAATAACTTCCTAAATATATTCTCCTCCCTCGAACATAAGCATACTCCACTTATAAAGAGAAGAGTTAGGGGGCCCTGTCATCAAATGGCTTCATAGTGACCTCTTATCAGTCATGAAAATGAAGTACTGAACCAGATTTGAAGTTACCCAAGCTATGTCTAAATTTCATTAGTATAGACAACTTAGACATATCTGAAGAATGGCAATTCATTCATCCAAGTGTGAATTTTGTAAATCCACTTTATTGGCATCTGCTAGGGATTGTAAGAGATTCTGGTGTAATATTAAAAGTGCAGTAGGTGGCTGACTCAAATATCAAACTGTTAACATGATTATTGGTGGGATAAACTGTAATAACTCTAAAATAACTGCAAATGTATTTACTAGCTAGTTCTTTAATCTGTCAGCCTTCATCTCCTTGTTCACTGATCCTAGCTAACATGATGACTCTGTGACCTCTCCCTCTCCCTCTGCTCCCTCATCTCATCCCCACTTTACCTTAAAACTGTCATTGGGTGAGATCTGCAGAGTCTTGTCTAGTCTCTCCCCCATACTAGTACTGGCCATGATGATATGGATCTAAAGCCTATGCCCTCAGGTGTGCCTTTTATTGTTTTGCCCATCACCCATATCTTCAATAAATCCTTGCTTACTGGAGTTGTTCCTGACCCTTGGAAAATAGCTAGGGTTGTCCCAGGATTTAAACAAGGAATCTGAAATGTATTGAAAATTATTGTTCCATAGCTATCCTGTCTGCCTGCCAATAGCCAATTGTTGGAGCACGGTGTGGTGTCACAATTAATGGAGTAGCACCACAATATGACCTGTTGTTCTCAGCACAGCTTGGCTTCTGAATGGGGCACAGTACCTCTACTGCCATTGCTAATGTTAGATCTGAAGTTAAGATCACCATGGACCATAGTCAGCTTACTGGAGTAATCTTTGAAGAGCTCTCCAAAACTTTATTGATCTGGTACAAACTTTTCTGTTCCAAACTATGTCCTTTGGAACTGTCTGACCTCCTCTGTTCCTAACTACATTCTTTTGGGCTGTCTGACCTCTCACTAGCTTGGTTTGCAAATTATCTGCAGAGTAGAAAGCAATTAGTTAAATACAACAGGATGCTGTCTGAGCTTATTCCTGTTGTGGCTGGTGTCCCAGAGGGTTCCATTATGGGACCCATCTTTTTTTCCTTGCTGATGAATTACTTACCACATGTGCCTGCCCGTTATAGTTCCATCCTCTATACTGATGACTTGGGGCTAGATCTTCAGTCATTCTGGGACTAAGCCACCAATGCTGGACAAAATCCCAGCATTTGTAGAGATTAGTATTTGCAGTGGGCGCAGCTGTGGAGAATGTTACGCCTGGTCCCACCAGGCATAACATTTGCATGCAGCTGTGCCAAAAAAGGCTGCAAGCTGCCATAAATCACAGAGCCGGTCATAAACTGGCTTCACTTTTGAGAATACCGTGGCTGCAGTAAAAACTATAGATCTGCAAGTGAAGACCCACTTGTGCCATTTTTTTTCCTGTAGCTGCAGGAATTTCAGGGGCCTTGAAAATCCAGCCCCTGGTGTTAGTAGCTTGCTCCCAGGATATCAGTGTCATCAGTTTCCAACTAAAGGCTGATTTCCCCCAACACCAATCCTGGTTTAAGTTGAATAGATTAGACCTTAATTTTAAGAAAATGCAAGCTGTCCTTTTTGGCCATTGGGTTAAAATTAGAGCATGTCCTGAACCCCTGGATACGACTAGTGATGGCGGCTCTCCCATTATTTTTGCTGACACTTGCAAATATCTTGGAGTCACCCTTGACCCCCAGCAAGATTTCTTATTGCATATCCCTAATGTATGCAGAGCAATTAATAACAAACTTGACTTGGACCACTGGGACAAACGTATCCTTACTCCTGTTGCATTCCTCACCCTTGCTAGAGGAGTGCTCCTACCCACCTTTAACTATGGGCTCCTTACTTTTACTCACATTGCTACGTGCATGTTCTCTAAGTGGGATGTATCTTATAACAACATACTGTATGTCAATTTGTCCTCTCAGCTGCCTGTCTCACACACCACTGTGAGCTTTATAAAAAACTGGAATGGTTGTCTTCTGGGAACTGTCGCACCCTTGTCTTGGGTTGCTTTTTTGATAAAGTGATGAGAACTGCGACTCCTCTCATCATGGCTGAGCAACTAAGGGCAGTTAACTTACGTTACCTTCTTAGGTACAGTGACTTGTCTCTGCTGTCTGTTGCAAAAACCAGCACAGCCATTGAAGACCAGTCCTTTGCTGCTTGCACACCTAAGCTCTGGAACTCCCTCCCATTGCCTGTTAGTAGTGTCACCTCCTACTACCCCTTCAGAAGATCTGTGTGGGATCACTTGAAGTCTAACTTGGCTTGTAATTAGAGATGCAGCAAATTTAAAATTGCCAGAGAAGTGAACGAGAAGTGGCCACTTCTCCTTGGCACTTCGCTACGTGGAATGCGGAAAGGCTCACTTTGCTTTGTTATTATTAATTCGTGTTGTCATTCTGCCTTAAATGTGAAGTAAGCAGAGTGACAAAAATATTGGCAACATCCCACGCACACAGTCATCAGAATGAATGTGCATCCCCAAAGTGCTACTGTCTTGTGTCCATAAAACTCCCCAGTGCTGACGAAGTGAAATGAGACTGTAACAAGAAATGCAAAGTTTCCCAAAATTAATGGAGCACTCAGTCATGTGCGCAGTGGTCAGGTCACACACAGAGTCACCAGAATTAATGTGCATCCTCAAAATGCTACTGTCTTGTGTCCAGAAAAATTCCTCAGTGTTGAGGAAGTGGAATGACAGCGTAACAAGAAATGCAATCTCACAGAATTAATGGTGCCATACAAATGCACAGACAGATTAAGATTGCGCTGCAAACTCAAGGGATGCATACAAAAAGGCACAACAACACCTAACCAGTGCTTACAAGTTACAAATCCAAATCTGGAATGGAATACATTTTGCCAGTTGGGGGATTAGTGCACGGCAGTAACAATCCTCTACCAGTAAAGATACCACAAAGCAGTATAAAAAATTCATGCAGGTGCGGTGGATAGTAAGTTCACACTGCTGCAATCACTCTGTAACACAATAAAAGGTGTCAGATTTAATGGCACACATTGCACATACATTTACACGCACTCTCAAGTAATGCGTAGCAAACTGAAAACCTTTAGTAATATAACCAAATGTTTTAAACAGACAAACTGTACACTGCTGCACCACAACAATCTGCAAAAACAGTCAAGAATTACTGAAAATATTACTATATGGACATTAACACAGTTATACAAGAAAAATATAACCAAAACAGAAAGACTGCCTTTTTCTCCCAGTTAATCTACCTACACCACAAATACACCCCTCCCTAAAGTACACTTTACAGTGCACAGACTGACTGTTCTAAATTAACATTCAAAATCCACACACAATAAACACTTGATGATATGAGCACAGAAGGGTTTCCTACAATCGATGTACTAAATTTTGAGCAAACAATATTACTCAAAAAGGCATTTTAAACAGCTTTTAGAGGTTTTGAATCACAGAGCTCTGAAAGCAAACTGTCTGTAGCTACCACTGTGCGCTCAGGCCAGAACTGAGGCTGTGCCGAACAATCTAGAGTCCATATGACTTGAAATCCCATGAATAACTGCAGAATGACATTTGGAGCTCAATTACAGGTGAAGTGAGGTGAATTACATTGATTTCAATGTACTGCACCTTAAAATTGGTGGAGAAGTGATATGGGGGAAGGCATAATAACGCAAATTCATTGGTTTCAATGGACTTTGCATTCCTCATCATGAAGCGAAGTACTCCGCTTCACATTGTGGAGTTCTCCACAGATTCCACGTTACTCAGTGAATCACTTCACAGAGCAAATTGGGGCCACTTCGCCCACCACTACTTACAGCACTGTAACTTACATGCAGTTCGGGAAGGAACGCAAATGCCTATGGCTGTACTTCCCCAGTGGGCTGTAGCACAAAATTCCCAGACTTAAAAATTCTTATTAATAAGTAAAATGGTGGGCGTGGTGAAGCCTGGAGAGATACTACAAAACATGTTTGCAATACATCCAAGTAACTAGTAAAAAAATTTATGTTGTGATTCATGACGTGATCGTAAATAGTGACTTGTGACTGCATTTGTGACCGTGATGATGAAGAACATGCTATGTATCATGAGTGACTCATGATGATGTTCCTGATTTTAAAATGCATATTAATGAGTACAATGTTCATGCAGAGTTATGCACCACACCTGTCCAGTACTCTGAAGGGAAGCCAAAGAAACAACTGTGACCTAAGTTACAGATGGAGATTGGGGCCTTATAGGATGCAAATGCACAGATTAAGATTGCGCTATGCACTGAAGAAATGCAGATGCAAAGGCATAACACCTAACCAGTGCTCACCATCAGAAATTAAAATCTGGAAAAGAATACCTTTGCCGGTTTGGGCGGGCTGCGGGAGGAGTGTGCAGCACTGCTGCAGTAACAGTCAAAAGTACTAGTACCAGTAAAGATACCACAAAAAAGTACAAAAATCACACAGCTGCAGTGGCTAGCAGGTTCACATTGCTGAAATTATGTGGCACAATAAAAGGTGTCTGATTTGATGACACACGACACGTACATACTCAAACACACACTAAGTAATGCATAGCAAATTGAAAACTTCAGTAATATAACCACATATTTTAAACAAACTAAAATTATGCAGTGCTGCACCACAACAAACAGCAAAAAAATGGCAAGAATTATTGAAAATATTACTGTGTACATTAACACAGTTATACAAGAAAAATAGCACCAAAACAGAAAGCACTGTCTTTTTCTCCAAGTTAATCTACCTACACAACAGCTACGCCCCTTCCCCAAAGCACACTTCCACTGTCTCTCAGTACACAGACTGAATGTTGTACATTAACATTCAAAAATCACACACAAACAATAAACGATCGATGATATGAGCACAGGAGGGTTTCCTATAACCAATGAAATAAAGTTTCGGCAAAACAAATTACTCAAAAAGGCTTTTTTCAACAGCTTTTAGAAGGTCTGAATCGCAGAGAGCTGTCAGAGCAGATTGTCTCCTACAGCTTCCTACACACACTACCCCAAATTGAGGCTGTGCAGAACAATCTAGAGCCCATGTGACCTGAAATTCCATGAATTACTGCAAAATTTGCCTTTGGAGCATAAAAACAAGGTGAAGTGAGGCGAAGTACATTGTTTTCAATGTACTTCGCCTTAAGAATTGGTGGAGTAGTGGTTTGGAAAGGCAGAGTAACGTGAAGTCATTGTTTTCAAAGGACTTTGAGTTACTCATTATAATGCGAAGTAATCTGCTTTGCGTTGCGGAGCACTCCACAAATTCACCTTCACCCTGCAAATCAATTCGCAGAGTGAATTGGGGAGACTTCACCCACCACTACTTAGTTTCAGTATCCTCTCCTCCCTCCCATGATTGAGGATTCTAGTAAAAGCCTGGTCTGCTCGGGACCATGATTGTATACATTTGGGCATGTATATACTGTATTGTTTAATGCTGTGATCTTTACTGTTACTGTGCTTATATGTCGTTATCTTTGCACTGTTAAAATTGTCTGTCTATACATCTTGTAAACTCCAGGATCATGCCTGAACACAGGCACTTTCTGTCTAGTGTGTTTACCTGGTCAATAAAAGGTAAATAAATAAATCAAATGCAGGTGGGCAGGTGATGTGGTTCTTTTTTTAATTTTCTTTTTTTAGAGACATTCAACATTACATATATTAATTTCCAGTTTAACTGTTTAATTTGCATTTTGCCTTTTGTACCCTCCTGCTTAGCTGTTATCAGTTAGGGTAAAAGTCACATAGTACACTTCTTTTTCTGGTCCGTCTCATCCGGAGGGAAGAGGACCCTTCTCCATTTCCCCTCACTGCAGGCACCAGTGCTTTGTTCCAGTTCTCTGTATTATGATACAAGAGTCTGCTTCAAACCCCATTTTATAAACATTCTTATAGTTCATCAAGAGTCACTATTATAGTGTGGGTGTAAGTCTTACAGGACAAAGTCTGGATTCTGTTGGGAAGAGTAACCCATTTCTGCCATTTGTTGTTAAAGCAGTCTGTTTGCATTTTGTGGCTATTACCTTTTCCATATGATATATTTTGTTCATGATTTTCCACCAATTATCAATTGTGGGAGATTCTGGTTTGAGCCATTTTCTTGTTATGGCTTTTATTTGCAGCTAAGATATATGTTAAGATAAGGGATTGAGTAGTTAGGTGCATATCTCTGGGGGGTATAGACATCACTGCAAGCTCTGGGGTTACGTTTATTGTAATCCCCTCAAGGTCCTCAATCTGGTTGTGAGGTGATGTGGTTCTGTTGGGAACTGTAAGTGCAGCAGGCAGGGTCAGACCCAAGATTTGCTCCAGGACAAGCAGCGTAGACTGGGAAGCAGGTGCTGAGATGTAACATTTCATTTTTACAATGGGGTCTTGCTTCTGCCCATTTCTGCAGCTGCATGGACTGGAACACTGGGAGATTAAGTGACCTACTCATAATCACACAGTAAGTATCTGGTTCCAGTGGGGTTTGAACCTGCAATTTCCCATTTCACAACAGTGTCCCCCTCCACATGAGGACTGTGGGCTACTGCTCTCCTCCTGGGGATGGGTGGCTCAGTATACAGCCCATTGAGCGATACCTAGAGCTGGTAAAGTAGGGGTTCCAGTGGCAGCATAGGTGTTCCCCACCCCATGCAGTCATGAGCATATATTCACTTGTTGTTAGGGAGGTGGGCAGGACTAAAGGGAAGGGCAAAAGTATCTTGCTGGCTGCAGAATGACGTAAGACCAAAGCATCACCAATACTCTATGAGTGGATAGTGAAAAAGTGATCCACTCACCACAGCATTTAAATATTAGAAATGTATTTTTTTGTTACATAACTCACACCAGAAAGGGTGTCAGTATTGCATTGTATGAGGGCCAGTGTTTGGAGGTAAAACCTCTTCTTCAAGGTATGTAGTAACTAAGCAATAATGATGCATTAAATACATAAAAAACATATGGCAATTTGGTGCATTAAGTTTCGACAACAACAAAAAGTGCTTGATAAACCAAGTGTGGAAACATCCACCTTATAGGCAGCTGTCCCAAGTATATTGTTACAGTCAGATTCTCAATATATTATTATATAACTAAACAAGCATTTGTCAATGCCGAATGTTTACTTGCTGGCATTGGCATTGGTAGTGTAGGAGTTAGAGAGGTGCATAATAGCAGAGACTGACAGGCATTGGGGTGTACCTTTGGATCATCAGGCATAACGGCCATGCCATTTCACCACACTCTACCCTGTAGACACCGACAAGTGTCATGGTGTGCCTTGGGGTCTTTGGGCCTTATACTCATCCCATTCCATAAGGAAATGTGGTGAGATGGGTGCAGTATAGGAGAATGGGGTGAACTCTGGGGTCAAAGAGTCCAAGACACACCTCAATGCCTGTCACTAGCTGCAGGGTGGGGGTGGGAGTGGAATGGCATGAGCATTACAGGTGACAATCCCAAGTCACACCCCTGATACCTGTCAGTCTGTACAGGGTGGGGCATTATGGTCAGAAACCCTAACGCCCCAGGTGTTCATTGGTATCTTCACTCCAAATTTTCAACATGGTTTTTTTGTGACCCCTCCTCATGAACAGTGGCAATATCAGTTGGTAAGCCGAAAACTGCTTTTGCACAGCGACTATGCCATTTGGCACCACAGGTGCAAAAACACATTTCGAACAGGATGTGAAAAATGACAGCAGTACTGTACATAAGGAGGTGTGGAAAAATGCCAGCGTTGAAAATCTGGACTAAAAATAGTACAAATTCGTGAACTTACGAGGGTGTGTGGAAACTGCGCAATGCATGCTCGTAACACAGTCATTTTATGAACATTTGTCACCACATTTTCAACATAGCCATTGTAAGACCTCTGCTCATGAACAGTGTCACTGTGATTTTCTTAATCTGTCCCAGACATTGATTTCGCTACTGACTGCACCACTGTGCGCTTACATACGTGAACTACATTTTGGGCAGATGTGAAAAAATAGACAGCTATTACTGCTCATAAGGTGGTATGGTAAAATGGCAATGTTGAAAATCTGGAGTGAAAATATTAAAAATTTGTGAACTTATGAGTGTGCATAGGAACTGCTCAACACCTCATACACTGAGTCATTTTAGAATTTTTGCAAATTTTCAACATAGGGTTTGGGGCCTACCTCATTAACTGTGACACTGTCATTTTGTTACTCAGTCCCAAAAGGTGGTTCCGTGCAGTGACCACAAAATCACCTTTCTGGACTGAATAACAAAATGACAGTGACTGAGTTCATGAAGTGGAGCCCCCCAAGAACCCCATGTTAAAAACTCGGTGGAAAAATTCCCCAAAATGGCAGAGATATGCACCAAAGTTGAAAAAAAAATGTATGTCATTATTCAGCTTACCGGCATTTCTTCAGTTCACGGTCGGCTTTGAGGAGTGTAGACATGTTCCTTGTCCACCAAAGATTGTAGTGCTGAGCTCCGGAGGTAAGTATGGGGTCAGGTTTTTTTTGGGAAGGTGGGTGCGCAGAGGGTGGGCGCGGGTTGAGGGAGTGGGGTAAGACAGTCAACAAGGGCCCTTTTATTTTTTACAGGTTTTTTTTTTCTTCATACTTAGAAAGATGCCGTGGGACTTTTGCCACGCTAGGGTGGGCTCCCAACATGGTAACTGGAAGGTTATTTTGGGGGGGCAGTGGAGCTGATGGGGGATTGGGTACCCCCGTCAGCCATACCAACTTCTGCCAGCTGGGGCTGGCTCCCAGTGTGGCATCTAAAAGTCTGCATTTTTATTTTTTGGGGAGGGTACAGTGGAGCCAATGGGGGATTAGGCACCCGTTGGCCATAAGGACTTTGACATGCTGGGGTGGGTTCCCAGTATGGCAATTAGAAATCTGTTTGGGGGCAGTGGAGCTGATGGGGGTTGGGCACCCGTGTCAGTCATACAGTGTGTGGGGGTGGAGGAGAGCACATGAGCATGCTGGGGTGGGCTCCCAGCATGCTACATAGTGTTCAGGGGGGACGATGAACTGTCTATGACAGTTCAGATGCAGTGCTGATGTACGTGTAGGCAATTTACATACTCCTGACGGCGGAATGCAAATTGCCTACATGTTACCACCGCTCATTGTGGCGGTGTTTTTCCTCAGAACTGTACACCACTGCATCTGAACAGCTGTCATAGACAGCTCTGAAATTCATTGGCGCAGTGCAGCCGCACCTGCAAAAGGTAGCAGGGCATTGGAAGTGGGGGAGGCACACCTACGAAAACTTGTTTGGTGGCACTATGTTTCTTGCACATGTGTGCAAGCAAACATAATAAATGAGTTTATGAAATGGGCATTGAAATTCATGCATTCTCATTGGCCACTGACTGTGTGCTAAAGTGTCTAACAACACAGAGATAAGACCAGGCAATACCCACTAGGCATTGATATGGTTGATGCTGCCAACAAAGAAGGTTCAGAAATCAAAAAGCTGCCATCTTGTTTTGTGTCACAAGCGATGCCACCCTTACTGTGATATTCTACCAGGAACTGTTCACAGACTTGAGAGTAGCGGACAGGTAACGACACCTCAAGCAGCATTAGCTGTTCTAACAGTGTCATCCTGTGAAAAATGAAAGCTTACAACTACTACTACTACGATCTAGGCTGTGAATCTCAAGCAACCCCCTGCCCAGCACTCACTGTGATGCTGAACTGCTCCTCCTCCCGATGCAGCAGCTCCTGATCTAGGCTGTGAATGTCAATCTACCCCCTGCCCAGCACTCACAGTGACGCTGAACTGCTCCTCCTCCCGATGCAGCAGCTCCTGATCTAGGCTGTGAATGTCAATCTACCCCCTGCCCAGCACTCACAGTGACGCTGAACTGCTCCTCCCAATGCTGCTGCTCTCTGACAGCCATAAATCTGAACATGGAAGGGACTGTGCGCCGCGCTTTACTGTCACTCTCCAGTACTCCACTCTCCCCGGGACTGTGTGCCATGCTTTACTGTCACTCTGCACTACTCCACTGTCCCCAGCTTGCTGCATCACCCGGCAGTAGCTTCTTCTCCACCCCGCTCACTACAGCACTCAGTGCAGTGCCATACACCAGGACATGCACACTCCCAATCACCCAACGTCCAAATAAAAGTTGAGCACCTGCTCTTTACCCATAAAACTATTGCTAGTTGGGGGGGGGGGTAACATGACAAATACAGAAAGACAAGTAAGGAAGCCTTAGCAGTTCAAAAGTCTAAGTAAACAAACAAAAAAAAAACAGGTAGAGGAACTATTTTGTTAAACATTAACACAAACATTTAACTTTTTTACTATTAAATACTATATATTTCAGCTATCACATATATCTCTGTTTTTGATAGCCATTTCATAAGTGCAGTAAGTCATTCCAGGGTCTGTGTGTTAGACACTTTAACACATGGCTAGGAGGCTGGGTGCACTCAGCAGGTGGCCTCGTGCCTCACTACACCTCCTAGCTGTGTGTTAAAGTGTCTAACACACACCCTGTTGTGTCTTATTGCTTACACAAAACTCATTGATTTCTAATTATTTTCACAGAAGGAATAACAGATCGATAAAAAGTACTTTCAGAGTAATACTCAACTGTGTAACTCCATTGTGTACCTTTAAGAACATTGTCTATACTTAATTTACAGTACTTGTTATAGTAATTACTAGTGTTGCTCAGACAGTATCCTAGAAACTAGAATACCAACAAATACCACCTCCCATTTGGCCAGACAGTTGCTGTGGTAGGATAGCAGCACATTCTGAGTATGGATCCTACTTTCTAGGATCCAGTACATGGATCCTACAAACATTGTGGATCCTGTGGATTCTAGCAACAAACATTGTGGATCCTGTGGATCATAGCAACAAACATTGTGGATCCTGTGGAACCCAGCAACAGACCCAACTCAGATCCTAACTGTCTGACCTAGGATCCCTGGATCTGACTCAGGATCCATTGCTATCTGACCCAAGATCCTAACTATCTGACTTAGGATCCCTGGATCTGACCTAGGATCCCTGCATCCTAACCAGGATCCATAACTATCTGACCCTGAATCCTACATCTGTCTTTGATAGGATTTATGGTAGGACCTAGGTAGGATACCAGCACTATCTGACAGATAGTGGTAGGATCCACAAAAGCACTATCTGAGCAACAGTAGTAACTACCCTGTAATTGAGTCCAAAAAAGACACAAAAATGTTCAAAGAAGAAAAGTACCTAACTGCTTAATGAAAGTAAATGACATAGCTAACATGCTTGTGACCCCAGGTAGTGAAGACACCTACACTGCCAGTGAAACTTCTACAATGCCACCTCTAGGTACTGCTCAATGAGCTGCATACTGAACCTAGCATCTCCAGAAGGAGAGCAGAAGCTTGTGGCCCTCTTGTGGTTAGAGCGCTGCTGAGGACCAGGAAATTGCAGGCTCAAATCCGACTGTAGCCAAATACTTACTATGTTACCCTGAGCAAGTCATTTAACTTCCCAGTGCTCCAGTCCATACAGCTGCAGAAATGGGTAGAAGTATGACCCCACAGGAAATGAGATGTTGCATCAGAGCACCTGCTTCCCAGTCCACACTGCCTGTCCTGGAGTAAGTCTCAAGTCTGACCCTACTTGCTGCACTGACGTTCCTCAACAGCACCCAGTCACCCACTACCATGGCTCCCCTTCCCACTCCATGCACTGCACTATCACTTAACATTTACATCTTTACCTCACTAACAAATCCTAAATATTGCACTACTAAAACATGAAAGCAAACATTAAGGCATTGATAAATGCTTGTTAGTTGTGCTGTGCACTTTTTGTTTGCATTAACTTTCTTGATGTGATATGCTTGTTTACATTCACTTTTTACTTGTGCTTTGCTTGTCATGTTTGCTTGTGCGCACATGTGCAAAACAAACATTTTAACAGTAATGGCCTTCAGAGGCACGTCACTGTCAGATCCAATGTGGCTGAGGCTGCAGCAGGTTTGACAGTGACAGATCAATGATCAGAGTGGCAGATCATGACACTGTTCTGCTGCTTGATGGGCGGAAACTTTGTGTAGCTGAAGGAAGCCAGACACTCCTATCACACAGCGGCTGGATCCTTTCATCTACTTGACACCTTCCAGCAACCAGCTGAATGGTATCATTATCAGCCTGCTTTGAAGAAGTAGCACATCTTTTTCTTGTTCTTTAAATAAAAAATATGCTACATATAGCAGTGGCCAGGGCCATTTGTTCCCCACATTTTAAAACCAGTGTTACTGGCAGGGTCTGGTGCTGACAGACTGACAGGGTGTCAGGGTGAGTAGCAAAGAAAGACAGTTTCATGGGCCACAAAATGTTTATAGGAATTTCAGTTTGCTACCTAGCCTGATGTTTTTATCCTGAAGAATGTACCTTCCTGTCAGTTCTCCGTCTTCAAAACCCAGCATCGGAAATCCACTGTGGGCTGTAATGAAATTTTGAAGGCGCTATGTTACTTTCAGCAGTTAAGTTCTGCAAGTGTGCAACACATGCAGAGTTACCTCCCACCAAGTCCAGCTGTCCTTTCTTGTGATCAGCTATGCACCACTGGGAAAGTTGTGCTACTGCTGTCTGCTATCAGGTATACACTCAAGTCTGATTTGGCTGTGATTCCGCTCTCAGTCAGTGTCTGGTTATCCTGCAACAGCTGGCTATCTCAGACATTAACAGGCATTTGTCAATGCCGAATGTTGTTGCGCTGGCATTGGCAGTGGCGGAGGTAGAGGCGCATAATAGGAATGGCAGTGAAGTACTGAAGTGGCGCCAACCCCACCCCCACCCTGTAGAGAGTGACAGGCAGTGGGATGTGCCTTTGGGTTGTCAGCTATAATGCTCATGCCAGTGTACCTCACCCTACCCTGTAGACACTGACAAGTGTCATGGGATGCTTTAGGGTCTTTGGGCATCATACTTACCCCATTCCATAAGGAAATATGCTGACGTGGGTGCAGTATGGAGCGTGGGGCAAAGTCTGTGGCCGAACAGTGCAAGACACACCACGATGCCTGTCAGTGGCTGCAGGGTGGGCATGGAAGGGGGGTGGAATGGAGTGAGCATTACATCTGATGATCCCAAGTCACAGCCCTGATGCCTGTCAGTCCTTACCGGGTGGGGTGCTACAGTTGGAAACCCTAACACCGTAGGCATGTAATGGTAGTTTCACTCTACATGTTCAAGATGGGCTGCTTGTCAGGCCACATCATGAAAAGTGGCACAATCACTTTGTTAGCTGAAAGGTGGTTTTGCATAGCGGCTGTGGCATTTGGTGACAGAGGGATGAAAACACAGTTTTGGGTAGGATGTGGAGAATGACAACTGTATTGTTCATGAGCAGGCATAAAAAAATGGCAACGTTGAAAATCTGGAGTGGCAATATGAAATATTGGTGAAGCAATGAACATGCATACAAACTGCACAGCAGACATCCGTAACCCAATTATTTGTGGGAGTTTTTTAGGCACATTTTCAACATAGGTATTTTGGGACCTTCCCTCATGAACAGTGGTGCTGTGATTTTGTTAATGTGTCCCAAAAGGTGATTTCCCAAAGCGAGCACGCCATTGTGCACGACAGTTGCGTGAACGCATTTTGGGCAAGCTGTGAAAAATGGCAGCTGTACTGTTGATAAGGAGGTGTGCACAACTGCCAGTGGTGAAAATGTGGCATGAAAATATTGAAATGTACGAAGTTACAAGGCTGCGTGGAAACTGCGCAATGCACACTTGCAGCGTAGTCATTTTATGGACGTTCAGCACCAAATTTTCAACATTGGCATTTTAGGACCTCTACTCATTAACAGTGTCATCGTCTTGTCCTCAAACTGCCCTGAAAACTGATTTCGCACAGCGACTGTGCAATTCTGCGCCGGACATGCGAAAACACATTTCAGGCAGGATATGTAAAATGACAGCTGTACTGTTCATAAGGAGGTGTGGAAAAAATGCCAATTTTGAACATCTGGAGTGAAAATATTACAATTGCACGAAGTCATAAGCGTGCTTACAAACTGCGCAATGCATGCTCGTAAAACACTAATTTTATGGACTTTCGACCCCAAATTTTCAACATAGGCATTTTAGGAACTCTGCTAATGAACAGTTTCACTGTCATTTTCATAATGTGTCTCAAACATGGACTTTCTACAGCAACTGCGCTATTCAGCACCGGAACTGCGAAAACACATTTTAGTCAGGATGTGAAAAATGACAGCTGTACTGTTCATAAGGAGGTGCAGAACAATGGCAATGTTGAAAATCTGAAGTGAAAATATTATAAATTCACGAACTTACGAGCGTGCTTGCAAACTGCGCAATGTCTGCTCGTAACACAGTCATATCACGGAGTATCGTCACCAAATTTTCAGCATAGGCATTTTAGGACCTCTGCTCATGAACAGTGTAATTGTCATTTTTGTAATCTGCCCTGAACACTGATTTCCCACAGCAACCACGGTATTGTGTGCTGGAAGTGCGGGAACACATTTTGGCCAGGATGTGAAAAACGACAGCTATACTGTTCACAAGGAGGTGTAGAAAAATGACAATGTAGAAAATCTGGCATGAAAATATTGCAAATTAATGAAGTTACAAGCGTGCGTAGCAACTGCATGGCTGCAGCTAAATAAAACAGCCATTTTTGGATTTTTTCCACCAAATTTGCAACATAGGCTTTTTGAGAGACAACCTCATGAACACTGCCACTGTCCTTGCGTTAATCAGCCCTGAAAGGTGATTCCATACAGTGACTGCGAAATCACCTTTTGGGACAGATTAACATCATAACTGTGACATAATTCATAAGGAGGGGTCCCAAAAACCCCATGTTGAAAATTTGGTGCACAAATTCCAAAAAATGCCTGAGATATGCATCAAAGTTGAAAAAACCCTATTTATTCCATTATACAGCTTACCAGCATTTCTTCAGTTCAAGGTCGGCTTTAAAGAGTGCAGACGTGTTCCCAGTCCACTGAAGATCATCGCACTGAGCTCTGGAGGTAAGTATGGGGTGAGGGGGGTATAGGGTGGCAGGGTGCACAGTGGGTGGGTGCGGATGGTAGGTAGGGAGACTACAAGGGACCGTTTTTGTGTTACAGGGCGAAAAAAAAAAACATCGCGGGACACTTTTTTTCTTCTCAGGGGATTTGGCACACTGGGGTGGGCTCCCAGTGTGCCACCTAACTGTTTGGGGGTGTTGCTGCAGCTGATGGGGGATTGGGCACCCTCGTTGGCACAGAACAAGGGAGTAATTTATGCTGACGAGGTTAGGCACCCCATTCGGCACACAAGGAAGCGGGGAGCACGAGCCGAGGGTTGGACATCCCCTTGGCATATAAGAAATGGGATGCTTTGTGCCGACGTGGGGAGTGGGCTTCCTCTGTCGGCACATACATTGTGGCCACAGCAAGCCAGCAGCCAGCCCACCATGAATACTATGTGGCTGAGCATGTAGGAAGGGTCTGCTGAGTCTGACGAGCTTTGCTCGGATTGCAATGGACCTTTCTTTAGATGTGCACGCCACAGTAGTATGCATGGTGTGTCGCCGGAATGCAGGCTGATTGGGGAATGAGGGACGCACCTACTGATGCATGCCCTACATTCGCCCAACAGCGGCCGCTCCTCCAAATCCCCACTGCCGCAAGATGTTGGCTGCGCAAGCGCGCCAACATAAAAATGACAGTATGGAGGGCACTGCTGAGCAGCCATCGAGGAAGCCGCAAAATCTCCGTGCTCCAAGGTTCAAGTATTAATAATAGTTAAAAGTTGGCACAATTGCCCTTTTATTTTGCTCTGCTTGGTGCCTGATATTGCCGTTACCAACAGGATGGGTAAGACCCAAGGTGCAAGCGTCCCCTCATTGGATTTCTTTGCTCAGAAGAAACAGCAATTGCAGCGTGAGGAGCAGCCTGTTACATCTAGTGGAGCTGCGGAGTAAACTGATCTACCACCTGGAGGGGCATCCCAACATTGATCCAAATGACCTTGTTGCAGCTGGTCGGGTCCATACGGGAGCTTGAGAAGAATTTTGATACCTTGACTCCCAGGGTGTCGGCCCTGGAGTCTAGGATGGATTTCTGCAAGCAGACTGTGCAAATGTTGGAAGCCTCAACTCTTAAGTCCTCTGAGGTGACCGTGAAGTTAATTAAGGAAAACTCTTTGTTGCGGTTATGCCTGGAAACTGTGGGAAATCATGCTCAAGAGAGGAACCTGTGGATTTTTGGGCTGTCTGAAGCTGCAGAGGTGGAGGACTTCCTGAGTTTTGTAAAAACTTTCCTTCACACTCTCCTGGGACTTAGTGAGGAGGACCCTCCCCTCTCCTTGAAGAAAGCTTACAGAATTACTCCATGCCAAGCCCCAGTGGATTCTGCAGCTCCTAGAAGCATATAAACATAGAAATTGTCAGCAAATAAGGACCACTAGACCCATCCAGTCTACCTGTAGGCCCTACACACTGTATGTGGCCACTGACCCTATGTGATCAGTGGCTTTTCATCACTCCCTCCCCTCTCAAGCTTCCCTTGTGCTTGTCCCAGGGTTGCTTAAACCCCTCCACTGTGCTTGCCCCCAGTACCTCATGTGGCAGACTATTCCAAGCATAGACTACCCTTTCTGTGTAGGAAAAGTTCCTCACATTACCTCTTAATCTACCCCTTTCCAATTTCATATTGTGCCCCCTTGTTCTAATACTTTTTCTACATTGGAAAAGGTCCACCACCTGCACCTTGTTTATGCTCTGGAGGTACTTGAAAGTTTCAGTCATGGCTCCCTGCTGTCTCCTCTCCTCCAGTGAGCACATATTGAGGTCCCTTAGTCTCTCCTCATATGTTTTGTGGTGCAAGCCCATGTACCATCCTTGTTGCCCTTCTCTGGATAGTCTCCACTTATCTATGTCCTTGCACAGGTGTGGCTTCCAGAACTGCACGCAGTACTCCAGGTGAGGCCTTACCAATGTTTTATACAATAGCAGCACCACCTCCCACCTTCTGCTAGTAATAAACCTGCCTATGCACCCCAGCATGCACTAGTCCTCCCTGCCACCTTTGTGCACTGCTTTGATACCTTAAGGTCATCAGAGATGATAACCCCTAGGTCCCTTTCCTCTTTGGTGATAATCAGCTCCTCCCCCCCGACCTGTAGCTTTCCCCAGGGTTCCCTCTACCTAGGTGCATTATTTTGCCCTTCTTTGCATTGAATCTCAGTTGCCACATCTCCAACCATCTTTCAAGCTTCTTCAAGTCCTTCTTCATTTTCTACACCCCTTCTGGAGTTTCCACCCTGTTTCAGATCTTGGTGTCATCTGCAAACAGGCAGAACTCTCCTTCCAGCCCCTCTGCAATGTCACTAAGGAAGACGTTGGACAGGACTGGTCCTAGTACTACTGATCTATGTGGTACCCCACTGGTCACCCCCCTTCCCCAGATTGCACCCCAATTACCACCACTCTCTGTCTCCTATCTGTTAACCAGTTCCTAACCCAGTTCACCACCTTGTCTCCCATTCCCAGACTACCTATCTTGTTAATCAGCCATCTATGTGGGACGGTGTCGAAGACTTTGCTGAAATCTAGGTAGGTGATGTCTACCGCCCCTCCCTGATTTATTTCCCTAATCACCCAATCAAATAAATATATTAGATTCATTTGACATGACCTTCCTGCTGTGAATCCATGTTGTCTCAGATCCTGAGCAGCGCTGGATTCTATATGTGCCACTATCCTTTCTTTCAGCAGTGTCTCCATGATCTTTCCCACCACTGAGGTGAAGCTGATTGGCCTGTAGTTCCTTGCCTCCTCTCTACTGCCACTTTTGTGCAGTGGGACTACATGTGCCCTCCTCCAGTCCTCCGGAATGAGATCCGTGTTGAGTGACTCTGTGAATAGGGCTGTCAGAGGCACTGCTAGTTCCCTTTGCAGCTCTTCTCATATCCTTGGGTGGATGCTATCTGGCCCCAGGGCCTTCTCCACCTTCAGCTTTGTGAGTTCTTCCAGAACTCAGTCCACTGTGAATGGACTGGTGTCCGCTTCCCCCAACCCCATTGCCTCTGCAACCCAACTGTGGTCCTTGACCCTCCCCCTCCTTAGTGAATACTAAGCAGAAGTATTTGTTCAGCATTTCTGCCTTGTCCAGATCCCCCTCTTTACACTCTTCCTTCTCCCTTTGAGCCTCACCCCCCGGTTTTCTTCTTTCACTGATGTACCCATAAAATGCCTTATCCCTTTGTTTACAGACTGTGCTAAGCCCTCTTCTATCTACGCCTTCACCCTCCTAACAGCCTTCCCTACTTCCTGAAGACATTCAAGGTACACCTCCCTGTCTTCCTACCTTTGGCTCCCCTTATATTGCCTGAAACTCAACCTTTTAGCCCTGACTTTGTCGCCCACCTCTTTGGAGAACCATAGTGGTTTCCTTCTTCTTTTCCCTTTGGCCACTATCTTAATGCATTGCTTTGTTATATCCACAATGGCTAAGACTTTGTTGGTTGTGTGTACCAGTGTGGGGGATCAGGATTGAGCTCTTGCAATCACCAGGAGTTGGAGATCATTGAAATATGGAGAGGATAACATTATGCTCTTTCTGGATCTATCCTACAGTACCAGGTAAGGACATCAGAAGTTTGATGGGGGTATGGAGCCATCTGCAATTACTAAACGTCTAGCATCAGTTACTACTCCCGGCTATGCTCAGAGTGACTTGGTAGGGTCACCAATACCAATTTAATGACCCGAGGGATGGCGACAAAATTATATGCTGCATTGAGAAGGAAATGACAGCAGGCACCATTGATGGGCATTCCTCAACAAGGGCTGAAGGTAGAGGTGAGGGAAGGAATGGTGGCATGAGTGTTGGACTTGCATTGGGCATTAAATGTTTGCCTCCAGCTGTCTGGACTTAACTGGATATTGGTGGACTGCACTGGTTTATTCCTGGTGACTTCTCGGGGTATATGGACCTTCCCTGCACATGTTTTTATCATACAGATTCCAGCTACTTTCTTCTTCTTCCTGTTATAGATGGATTGCTCTCAGGTTTGAAACACCTAATTCTGGACTGCATTGGACTCTAATGTATGATATTGGGGGAGCGGCTATAGGTTTAACGTATTTCAACTCATTTTTGGGAGCACTGCAATTTCAGTCCTGCCTGTTTGACCTATGTAGTACATTATTATGTTTGTTCTTATTTGTGGGCAAAATAAAATTAATAGGGATTGTTCATGGAAGGTTGGGGACTTCCTGTCACTTCTTTATGGACTTTAACTTTTAAGGGAATCTTTGTGACCATCTACCATTGTTGGTCATTGTTCTTTGTGCGGGATTTATTCACACATGATTCCCCTTTGCCCTTCCTTGGCTGCATGTATTCGAGTTATAATAGTATGGTTATTGTTCTCTGTATGGATATTCCCCCTGATGTTGTTACCCATGAGGAGGTAGCCTAATGGAATTTTTGTAACTTTTGCTATATGTGTTTTTTTGACATGTTTCTGCTATCCTGCTGTGTATGCCATGTTTTGTTTTTTTACTTAAAATTAATAAAAATATAATACAAAAAAACGACAGTATGCTCCCACGCAATCCAGACCACATATCCATAGAGGGTATGTAGCTCTTCCTGGATGGAACCGGTGATCTGGGACCTAGTAAAATACAGCACAGAAAAGAAATTGGACCCCAGCCACCACACATAAATAACAAACTCTCCTGGCCCGATGGCCTGGCTCTTCAGGTAATGCTAGTACAAGGTCTGCATGGAGCCACTGCATTGCAAGTTCAAAAGCAGGTCAGTTATCAGTCTGTCATCCTCGATCAGCAGGAGACCCTGTCACATGTGAATCATCTCCCTGGCAGTCAACTCGGTGCTACCCAACTCCTGCAGTGCTCCTTTCAGCTGTGATACCCAGTCACTAAGATGTTTCCTGCACAGATATTTTTTTTCTTTTCTCCCGTGATACAGTTAAAATAGCTCTCTCTAATCCTGCTCCTCTTTTGACGACTGGCCTGTTTATTCCAGAGCCTGGCTGGACATTAGTTGTTAGCATGTGCCAGTATCACCCCTTCCCTCTCACACTGCCTAAAGACAAGGGGGCACCACAAAAAAAGCGATGGGAAAAAGTCACATCTGCTGTGCCAAGAAGTGGCTGAACACCACAGCCTCCTTAGCAGCCGCAGCAACAGCCGGGCAGGATTTAATCACGAGGAACAGGAGTAGTTCCAGTGTCAGGCTGGAAGGGTATGCCAGGCTGCTGCAGTAGACTATTTCATGCCATCAGGTAGGCGACACCAACCTCAGAGAGGTTTTAAATAATGAATCTGTTCATTTCCATTTTACCGATAACAATGCATATGGTTTTAATTTTCCAGACCCCGTGGTGATTATTCCAAACATGACTTTGCTGTTCTTACATGCCCAGAATGTAGAGTAGCCCATGCCTGGATTAGGCTTAAACTATGTGTGTGTGTTGCGGAGAGGCTGTCCAGGCAGCACTGTTTCTGCTTTTGTGACAAAGTTTTTCATGGTTTGTTTGTTTAGTTGTTAAGCTAGCCACTTACAATGCAGTCTGTTGTTTTTTTTGGAGAAGGCAAGGAGAAAGCAGTCAGCAAATTAACCATTCATATGCATATGCAGTGTCCAAAAAACATTACATAAACATTGCACAGAAACATAACATTTAACAAGAGCAAGTAAGCAGCACATCAAAACACTCAGTAACAGAGACAGAATGTGCTCAAACACATGATCAGTTTAAAAGTGTGATGGGCAATGTGTGCTGCTACTATTTATCCTGTCTATACAGTGAGGTAAACAAAACTTAGCTAAAATCTGACTTTGCCAAGGGCAAAGTCCACTGAAAAACCTCTGTGAAGTTAATCCTTGGTGAATGGTGATGTCTGCGGAACCCCTCACTTTGCTGGTAAAGTTAGCTATAAAGTGAAGCAGTGGCCTGTAATGAAAGGAAAAAACATGGTAGCACCATGGGCAAAATATGAAAGGGGATAAAAAAAGGAACGGTAGGGCCGCTGACATCATCCTGAGAGAAAAAACACTCTACAGGCTTCAGACAATTTTGAAAGACAATTTATTATTTATTTTATTTTTTAATTTATTTTAGACTTTATGACTGGGAAAGGCACACTGAGCTGAAAACCTCATTTCCAGTTGCATCCTAGGATTACTGGGAGGTTTATGACTTGCTCATTTACACACAGCATGCAAGTGGAGGATGTAGGAATGAAACCCAGGTCAACTGGGTGTACCAAGCAGGTTCACAGCTAGCTGCTCTAACTTCCCAGGGTTTGAGTTCTCAGGGATCCTATTCATGCAGCTTAAAGCAGTGATATCATGATGGCTGTGCTTTCCCTTTCCTTTATCCTTTGTTCCCCACCCCCAAACCAGTTCGTAAGAGTTACCATGGCTGCTACAGGATGGCAGGCAAGTGAGTGGTTGCCTTCACAGTGAGCTCCAGACCCACATTGTAACTTGCCATCAGGGGGCGTGCAACCAATTAACGGGTGGAGAAGGCCCTCCCTACCATCCTTGAAGTTGAGCATTTCAGTTCAGTGAGGCATCCAACCCTCGGCTGGCCAAGGAATGCACATTAACCCTGTTCTGCCAGGTGGATGTGTGATGCTGCACTGGCTACTGACATAGCCATGCTCATCTTTCTTTAATGCAGATGGACCCCCTTCCCTACCTAATTCAGTTTGGCATTGTTTTTATGTTGGCACGCTTGCGCAGCCAACATTGTGGGACAGTGCAGCTTTGGAGGCGGGGTCACTGTTGGGCGAATGCAGGGTATGCACCGATATGTGTGTCCCTCATTCCCCAATCAGCCTGCATGCTGGCCTCCACACCATGCATACATAATGCGGCGAGCACATCTAAGAAAAGGTCTACTGCAATCCGAGCAAAGTTCGTCATACGCAGAGGACTCTTCCTACGTGCTTGCCGACATTATGAGCATGGTCAGCGAGTGGGCAGCCGCCCAACTACTGCAGACTTTGGGGGTGCCCAGTCGAGTAACCCTCGCTTTCTTTGTGTGCGATGAAACCCACTCCCGTCGGCATAACCTCCCAATTGTTGAATGCCAAAGGGGTGCCCAATCCCCTCGGCTCGCCCTTTCTTTGTGTGCTTAGGGGTGCCCAATTCCCATCAGCATTACTTCCTCATCCCCCTTGTTGTGTGCCGACGAGGGTGTCCAATCCTGTTGGCTATAGACCCCCCCCAAACAGTTAGGTGGCACACTGGTAGCCCACCCCAGCATGCCAAATCCCCAGCAAAACAAAAACTGTCAAGCAATGGTTTTTTAATTTTTTTTGTTTTTTTCCTGTAAAATGAAAACGGTCCCTCGTAGTCTCGATACCTCCCTCCCCCCACCTACACCCACCATCTGTGCACTCTGCCTCCCCTCACCCCATACCTGCGGAGTCCAGCGCGATGATCTTCGGTGGGCTGGGAACACGTCTGCACTCTTCAAAGCCGACCGCAAACTGAAGAAATGCCGGTAAGTTGTATAATGGAATGAATAGGGTTTTTTTAACTTTAATGCATATCTCTGCCATTTTTGTGAATTTTGGCCCCAAATTTTCAACATGGGGTTTTTGGGACCCCTTCTCGTGAATTCTTGCACTGTCTTGGCGTTATTCAGTCCTGAAAGGTGATTTTGCAGTCACTGCGTGGAATCATCTTTCGGGAATAAGTAATGAGATGACAGTGCCACCGTTCATGAGAGGGGCTCTCAAAAAGCCTATGTTGCAAGTTTGGTGGGAAAAATAAAAAAAATGACTGTTTTATGAGCGTGCGTAGCAACTGCGCAACTCACACTCGTAAGTTAGCGCATTCGCACTATTTTCATGCCAGATTCTCAATATTGGAATTTTACCACACCTTCTTGTGAACCATACAGCTGTCATTTTTCCCGTCCTGGCTGAAATGTGTTTTCGCACTTCCGGCACAGAATAGCGCGGTCGCTGTGCGAAATCAGTGTTCGTGACACATTATGAAAATGACAGTGACACTGTTCATGAGCAGAGGTCCTAAAATGTCTGTGTTGAAAATTTGGTGACAACACTCCATAAAATGACTGCTTTACGAGCATGCGTAGCAACTGCGCAACGCAGGCTCGTAAGTTAGCGCATTTTAATATTTTCATGCCACATTCTCAACATTGGCATTTTACCACAATTTCTTGTGAACCATACAGCTGTCACTTTTCACATCATGGATGAAATGCGTTTTTGCACTTCCGGCACAGAATAGCACGGTTGTTGTGCAAAATCACTGTTCAGGACACGTTACAAAAATGACAGTGACACTGTTCGTGAGCAGAGGTCTTAAAATGCCTGTGTTGAAAATTTGGTGGCAATACTCCATAAAATGACTGTGTTACGAGTGTGCGTTGTACAGTTTGCACGCATGGTTGTAAGTTTGCAAACTTATAATATTTTCACTCCACATTTTCAACAGTGCTATTGTTCTACACCTCCTAATGAACATTACAGCTGTCATTTTTCACATCCTGACCAAAATCTGTTTTTGCAGTTCTGGCGCAAAATAGTGTGGTTGCTGTGGAAAGACGGTGTTTGAGACACATTATGAAAATGGCAGTGACACTGTTCATTAGCAGATGTCCTAAAATGCCTATGTTGAAAATTTAGGGATGAAAGTCAATAAAATGAGTGTTTTATGAGCGTGCATTGCTCAGTTTGCATGCACGCTCGTGACTTTGTGAATTTGTAATACTTTCACTGCAGCTGTTCATCATTGGCATTTTTCCATACCTCCTTATGAACCGTACAGCTGGCTGAAATGTGTTTTCGCACGTCCGGTGCAGAATTGCACGGTCACTGTGCAAAATCACTTTTCAGGACACTTTGAGGAAATGACAGTGACACTATTCATCAGCAGAGATCCTCAAATTCCTATGTTGAAAATTTGGTGGTGAAAGTCCAGACAATGACTGTGTTGCAAGCATGCATTGTGCAGTTTCCATGCACCCTTGTAACTTCGTCAATCTGCAATATTTTCATGCCACATTTTCATAACTGGCATTTGTGCACACTTTATTATCAACAGTCCAGCTGCCATTTTCCACAGCCTGCTCAAAACGCGTTTCTGCAGCTCTGCCACACAGTGGCGTACTCGCTGTGCAAAATCACCTTTTGGGACACTTAACAAACTCACAGCGCTATGCCTCTCCATCTCCATCACTGCCAATTCCAGCGTGACAACATTTGGCATTGACAAATGCTTGTTTATGTGAATGATCAGCATTAAATGACTTTAAAAAGTTTATTTTGTCATGCAACCCCCCCCCAAAAAAAAAACATGACAGTCATTTCTGTGCCTGTTACCTCTTCACCTGATGGTATCCACATTTTCACTTGTGCCTGCTATGGACTGAAGCTGTGGGAGGGGCATGAGAGGAAATGGATGGTGCGGGCAGCAAAGTTAAAGGGTATTAGAGTTAAGGTTTACTGCTTCAGCCCCATATCTTGTCACTAAAACAGTTTTTTTTCCCAAAACTTGTTTTTTGATTTGTCATTTTTGGATTTGCTTTGCTGTTTTGGTTTGCATTTGATTTGTTGTCATTTTCTTTTGGTTGCACTTTATATTTGTTTTTGCTTTGTTGCTTTATTTTTATGGTATCATACTTTACATTTAGTTTTGTTGCTTTTCTTTTTTGCTTTTCATTTTTTTTTTGTTCCTTGCGTTATTCCTGTGATCGCATTTTACTTTTTTTGTTTGTGTTTGGACTTCAAGGACACCATACTTAACCCCACTGAATGCTGGAGCTCTGAAGTAAAGCTCAAATACTCATGAGATGTAGACTTCAATCTTGTCAAACTTGTTAACATTTAGATGAGTGGCATTAAAAGGAGTCAGGAAAAAAAACGGAAAATTAAAATGCACAAAATGCGCTGGAAGCAGAATTGTAATTTCACTCAAATTTTGCTGACAGAATTTGAATGTTGCCCAGCGTTAGTCATGATTCAGTTTCCTCAAATATTTTTAAAATATACAGAAATAATATGCAGGCAAATGTTTGTTACTACCAACTGAGTTCTTGGTGTGTCCAATATTTTATGGGGTGACCATTGTGGTCTTTTTCAACCATCCCCCTACATTCCTTGTTCTACAGCTCAGTGTCTGTAAACCATTACAAGTCATTGGAGTGCCCACACTCTCTAACTCATGCCTTGCCACCTTGAAAGCTGGTTGATGACATCATTAATTTATCTGCAGGATGACATCATTAATTTATCTACAAAGTTCTAGCTTTTCTACTGGTACACGGCATCATAAAGTTAGACTACAGAGTTTTGTAATTGCAAATGTGTGTCATAACTGGACTGTTGTGTGGGACTCGTATAAATGGGAAACAGTTCCAATTTCCACATAAGTTATCAAACTGGGACCAAGATATTTTTTGGCTGTGTGAATGTCCCAAAATATATCATGTGAAGGTTCATTGATAAACAATTTAGAATTTACGTGGAACTGATGATGTTTGCAATGTTTTTCCAGGAATTTCATGAACTTCCTCCATGGAAGGTTTCCCATTTCAGTGAAACATGGAATTCACTGGTGTGGAACATGGAAAAAATATTTGAGCAAAAATTGGAATTTCTTTTTCTGCAAATTTAAAATTATTAGCAAGGCCAACCTATCCATTCAATTTCTGTTTGGTAGATGACATTTTTTTATAGCGCTGTTATGTAAAAATATGGATACAGAGATGACACAGAAAAAGTGTCGCCTTGCACTGCAATGAGCAGTCTTGATGAACGTGCCATGTAGCATCCCAGGATTGAAGCCCAGAAACAAACAGTTTTTCCCACAATTAGAATAAACTAAGGCTAGTCCACCAGTGCACCGGTAGCACTACTGCTTGCTATGCCAGCAACCCCGGTTCGTGAACGAGCTCGGGTCACTGGAGGGCCGATCGGGGGAGGAGGCTTGAGCGTCTGTAGGACCACTTACTGCCTCCCAGGGAGGGGTGTATCTCAGCTCGGTACATGACTGATCTCTAGCGACAGCATATCCGGATGCTTTGTTCGGGGGCTGAGCATGACGGATGCCGGCATTAGCCATGGCACATGTCATGCTCATGGGGGGGGCGTACATTCAGGAAAAACACTGCCCGGTACAACACCAACAAGGGGGTCGATAGGTCCTCACCTCACTTCTGGTGGATCAAGGCTCAAGCAGGGATCCCAACAGGATCTGAAGGTATGGGGCGGTGGCTAGAAGAGGGAAATGGACTCCTGTTCCCACTCCATCCCCGCCTGGGGGGACAAACCCATGGTGCAATGGGGGGTCCCTCTGAGCCTGCCTGAGGGTTAGTCAGTGATAGTCAGGTGACACTGCAGGACTGGAGGGGGATAAATAGAAGTTTAAAAAGAATAAACTTTGGAAACAGCAACACAATGAGACCCATCAACTGCTGAAAAAAATACTAATCTTTGGTGTTTTGCACTATCTTATACTCCTCATCTACTGGGATGTCACAGAGGTCACTTGTGTTGTGATATGCTCACAAGAGGCAAAATGTATGGCACCGTTACCTATTACTGCAGATTCAAGCTGATGATAGAGTTTGCTTTTTAGTTTTATGCTTTAGTTTGATTGTTAGAAGACTGCAGGAATAACAATATATTTTTCTGTATTTCGGGGTTGTTCTTGCACTTTGCATGTCAGAATATTTGTACACTGTATCTTTAAATGCTAATTACTGTATATGGACTTGCAGAAGTGTATAGATGGTGTAAGGGATTGGGAATAGAAAGGAGGGTTAGGGTGGGGACTTGGCCTGTTGGGAGAATGGAGAAGAGTGGGCGGATTGGGATCGTGGGGACAAGGAGACGCCCTGGGGCAAAATGGGTCCAGGAAAGGGGTTTTCCCTGTCTGGTTCCCATACCCAAGGGTTCTGCTTATTGCAGACAGGAAACTCAGTCTTCCCCAGCTGCTCATCTAACTCAGGCGGTGTTATACAATGCCAGGTCTATTAAAAACAAGACCACCATAATCGGGGATCTTGTTAATTCAACTGACCTGGCTTGCATGACCGAGACCTGGTTGGATGGAAATGCTGGCCCTGTTTTGGATTCAGCGGTTCTACCCGGGTACTCGGTGATACACCGCCTGAGGATCAATCATAGGGGCGGGGATGTGGCCCTTTGTTTTAAATCAGAACTGAGCCTGAGGGAAATTCCAGCGGGAGCCACCAACTCCTTTGAATGTATCATGGGTGAGGGTGTGGGGTGCAGGATTCTTCTCGTCTACCGTCCAGCAGGAGATGGGAATGTTTTCCTGCGGAAAGTCACAGACTTCATCTCTGACCTAACATTGGGACCCCATAGATGGCTGATCCTTGGGGATTTCAATGCTTGGGTCGATGATGAACTCTGGCAGTTTGGACAAGACTTCCTCCAGTTAATGAGTTTACTGGGCCTCACACAGGTTGTTTCCTCCTCGACCCACATTGGTGGTTTTCACTGGACTTGGTGTTTCTCCTGGGGATGGAGATATCTGACTCGGTGGTCGAACCAGTCGGGTGGTTGGACCATCATACCATCAGCTTCAGTTTTGAGGCCCCCCCCCAAGAGGCCTGCCACTATGGAGATGGTCCAGTACTGCACTTTGAGGGACGTATCCCCAGATGGTCTGATGGTGGTGCTGGACCTATCGGGCATGCCGAGGGAATGCATGGATCCAAGGAATCTTGTACTCGCCTATAATAAGGCGGTGACAGAGGCCCTGGATTCCATTGCTCCTGTTCATGTTTGTCCACTCTCCATTTGCCCTAGGTCTCCATGGTTTGATGAGGCCTTGAGGGAGTTGAGGAGAGTTGGACGAAGGCTAGAGAGGTGGTGGCAGAGGTCTGGCCTGGTGTGTGACAAGCTTAGTTAGATGGACCATTATTTGGTCTATCAATCAACAATTTCCCATAAGAAGGCAGAATTCCTGTCCAGGGAAATTGCTGCCATGCGGAATCGATCAGCTCAGCTTTTCTGGACCATGGACAGACTGTGCAATCCACTCTGTCTTCAGCCCAGAAATGCTTTTTCACAAGAGCACTGTGAGGAGATTGCTCGATTCTTCGCGGAGAAGGTTGCCATGATCAGGTCTGACATCTGCCTGACCCTTTCTCTAGGCGAGTAGCAGTGGTTGGCAGGAGATGTCAGACTCCTGGTTTGTATGGTGCGACTTTGGCCAGCCTACAATCAGTGATATTGTGATGGTCACCCAGACATTACGTCCTACCAACTGTAGTTTGGATCCGGGCCCTACACGTTTACTTGTTGGCTGCATTGATGTCATCGGCCCAGTCCTTGCTGAGATAGTCTAGTTATCCTTGGAGAGGGGAATCTTTCCAGCTTCCCTTAAGGAGGCTGTGGTTCGGCGCCTTCTTAAGAAGTCCTCCTTGGATCCCGACTGTCTAGCAAACTACAAGCCGGTCTCTAACCTTCCCTTTTTGGATAAAGTTATTGAGAAGGTGGTGGCATTACAGCTGGAGGACCATTTAACCAGCCACAATATCTATGATTCTCTCCAGTCCAGTTTCGTGAAGAGACATAGTACTGAGACAGCTCTTGTTCGGGTACTAAATGACCTCCTGATAGCGAGAGATCGAAAGACTCATTCCATCTTGGTCCTTCTTGATCTCTCTGCAGCATTTGATACTGTGGACCATGGTGTACTGTTGGATCACCTATGGCTTATCTGTGGACTTTCGGGAGTTGTCCTTAGATGGTTTCGATCTTACCTCACGGGTAGGACTCAGAGAATGATGTCAGGGGTTTGTACCTCAGCTCCATTCTCCCTACCGTGTGGGGTTTTGCAGGGATCCATTCTACCGACCATGTTGTTTTCAGTGTATATGCTGCTGTTGGGAGTGATTATTAGATGGTATGGCTTGAGTTTTCACTGCCATGCAGATGATACTCAAGTATACATGTCTTTTGTCCCTGAACAAGATGATGCTGTCTCGGTGCTCAACAACTGTCTGACTGAAATTCAGGCCTGGATGAATGTGAGCTGGCTAAGGATGAACCCTGAAAAAACTGAGGTGTTGGTTGTGAACCTGAGTTGTCGTGAGGCGGGTATGTTGGCAGGTTCACCTTCAGGTTTATGGCTTGGAGGTGTCCAGCTAGTTACCTCAGACCAGGTACGGAACCTGGGCGTTATGTTTGATGACTGTCTGACCCAAAAATCACAGGTGTCAGCAGTTGTTAAAACTTCTTTTTACCATCTGAGAAATATCGCCCGGGTGACACATCTGGTTTCTGCCGATGATCTTCCAACATTGGTTCACGCCTTTGTTACCTCCTGCCTCAACTACTGCAATGCCCTTTACCTAGGGCTGCCGGGGGTTGATATCCGCCACTTGCAGCTGGTACAGAATGCGGCAGCCAGGCTATTGACTGGAGCTTCAAGAGCCAGTCATATAATGCCTGTGCCCCACGGTCTGCACTGGCTGCCGATACAGTGGCGGATCACCTTTAAGGTTGCTTCGTTAACCTATAAGGCCCTACATGACCAGGGACTGAGTTACCGGAAAGATCTGCTTTGTCCCTACTGTCTCCTCCATCCTCTCTGATCCACCGATGAGGGACTGCTAGAGGTTCCCAGGGTACGTTTGCAAACATCTGGAGCAAGGGCATTTAGCTTTGTTGCTCTGTCCCTGTGGAATTCTCTACCTCATTGGGTACGAGATTGCCTAACCGGCCAGAGTTTTAAAACTGCTTTGAAAACTTATCTTTTTGGCCTGGTATTTGTTGATTGACGCTGCTGTTTTAGTCTTTGTTATGCTGCTATTATACTGTCTTCTGTTAGAAATTATATGCTTGATTTACAATAATTTATTTTATTTTTATGTATTTTATTGTACAGGTGACTTGACTTGTTGGGCCAGCTTCCTTGAGGAAGCGCTCATGCATGAAACCAGTTGAGGCATCTGCTAGGTATCCTGTCTATCCTGTTGTGGTGCTGTACCTTATGAGTGTGTTTAGTTATTGTCATACTAAACACACTGCAAGGACAGGGTTGATGGCGGCAATGCTGAGCTAACCACATGATGCAGCATCGTCAGTGCAGGATTTTCATTTATTTTAGTCAATTGTGTGCTTATTTTGTGTTTATTTTAGTTAAATTTGTGTTCATTTTAGTCAATTTGCATTTTTGTTGTACTAGTGGCAGCATATCTCTCAATCTTGCTTCACCAAAATGTGTGACAAATAAGCAAAATGTGTGACATATCATCAAAAAGGGCACTGCAAGCTCAGAACACTATTGCTGTCAGTGCACTAATGTTAATAATGTTTGCTGATAATTGAGCACAATAGGTAATTATTAATTTCTGCTTTAAAACCTCTGCGAGAAATGCGGAATATCACTACGTTGATGTGGGACAAAGGATTTCTGAGGATTAAAATGAGTGACGTACTTCGTAATGTGTGACAGTTGAGAGGTATGAGTGGCAGTTAGGGGTGAAGCAGTGAATCAGATAGGGTGATGAGCATAACAAGATTACGGTTTTAGACTACTGGTTAAATAAACCACAAGTCACAAGAAAATCTTTTATTACCAGCTGTTGTCCCAGTGGTTCGCTCCATCACTGGGACACTGGATTTTATTTTAACTGTTATGGTGATTGAGAACGCTTCTTGCTTTCCCTACCTGGCTATCATATTTTAGCCAGTTAGGAGGTGAAAGAGCTGTCCTGGCTGTTTGTAGAGTTGGGGAACCTGGTGCTGCCTTTGATGCTAGAGCTTATCCTGGAGTAAGCGAGATGTTTGAGGATCCAGGCAAAATGGTGGTGTGGAGAATCTGTTGGTAGTAGCGCTTGACTGTGGGACCAGGATCGGAATTTCTCTGCCATTTTGTTTCAAGAAGGAACGAAGAAACGTCTTCCGGACATGGGGCTCATTGTGTGATCAGATTTCCCGATGGGACTGGAGTGGAATTGGGCCTGAACCTGGTGTTCTGGGTGGGAGGCTTCCCTGGATGGACTGGGGTGTGATAGGTCTTTGGAGAGAAAGCCCTTTAAGAGCCGGGAGAGGATGTATTCCTGGACTCTAATTTCTCTACTAAATGGATGGTCAGACTTTATTTCTTCCTATATTACCTTGACTTGGTGGGCAGTGACAGTGCCCTTTTTAAACTATATTGCCTGGTAAATCTGTTAACCTGTTTCTGGCCTATGTGGGAGATAGTGCCAAGACGCAGTTTTTACTGGAGAGGTGGGAGCTCTTTGGCGACTACTAATTTTCACTGTTGAGAGTTTTGCAGCCTCTCTTTTTCAGCAATAACCTCCATATTCTGCTATATGTTGCTTATTATTTTCTGTGTTTTTGGGGTTGGGAGGAGTTTATTATATTGTTATTGGTTGTGAGAATAGTTTGTTGGGTGTGAGTGTTTGGGTGGATGTGGTTGTGAGTGGATATTGTGTTTGGTATTAGCGACTGGCTGCTGCTGTTTTGTGATGTGTTGGAAGGGAAAAAAAGACTGTCAGGCAATATTTCCCCTCCAGCTTTCAGGACCTCCATCCTTTTGACTGTCCCCCTTTGTCATCTGTGACATATTCTAGATGTCATGCTTTGGGGATAGTCAGGAGGCATAGGAGGAGGTGGGATCTTGAATCTGATGGGGGGACAGAAAGAAGTGGCCAGATTGAGGTGGTGGGGACATGGAGATGCCCTGGGGTGAAATGGGACCATGATAGGGGTTCTTCCTGTCTGGTTCCCATACCCAAGGGCTCTGTATTATGCAGGCAGGTAGAGTGGTCTTCCCCGTCGGTTCATCTAACTCAGGTGGCATTGTGCAACACCAAATCTATGAAAAACAAGACTGCTATAGTTGCAGATCTTGTTAGTTCATCTGACCTGGCATGCATCACCGAGACCTGGCTAGACGAGAGCACAGGCCTAATATTGGCTTCTATGGTTTCAGCCAGGTACTTGGTGATACACCGCCCAAAAATGGATCATAGGGGCGGGTCATTTGTTTCAAAGTGGAACTGGGCCTTGTGGATGTTACAGTGGGGTCCACCAGCTCCTCTGAGTGTATCATGGGCTTGGGTGTGGGGTGCAGGATTCTGTTCATCTACCGTCCACCCTGTGATGGGAAAGAATTCCTGCAAGAGATCACAGACTTCATTGACGTGGTATTGGGATCCCCCAGATGATTAATTCTGGGGGATTTCAATGCCAGGGTCGATGATAAACTCTCACATTTTGGTCAAGATCTCCTCCAGCTTATGTCTTCGCCGAGCCTCACACAGGATATTTCCTCCGTGACTCACATTGGTGGTCACTCATTGGATCTGGTGTTCCTCCTGGGGATGGAGATCACCAATTTGGTGGTGGAACCTGTCATTTGGTCTGACCATCACACCATAAGGTTCAGTTTCACGGCTCCCCCTAATGGGCCTGCCCCTACAGGATGGTCTGGTACCACCTTTTGTAGAGCTTGACCTCACAGGGCCTAATGGTGGTGCTAGACCTATTGAGCTTGATGAGTGAAAGCATGGGTCCAGGTAATCTTGTACTTGCTTATAATAAGGCGGTGTCTGCTGCCCTGGACACCATTGCTCCTGTTCACGCTCGACCACTCACTCTTCGCTCAAGGTCACCATGGTTTGATGGGCCCTTGAAGGAGTTGAAGAGAGTTGGTCGAAGGTTGGAGACAGTCTGGTGGAAATCCAGCCTTGATGTTGACAGACTTAGATTGATGGACCATTATGCTGTCTATCAATCAAGAATCACCCGTAAGAAGGCCGAATTCCTGTCCAGGGAGATTGTCACACCGTAAAATCGACCAGCTCAACTCTTCTGGACTGTGGACAGATTGTGCAGTCCAATCTGCCTACAGTCTGGTGGAGCTTTGTCACAAGAGAGGTGTGATGAAATTTGCTAAATTTTTCATGGATAAGGTGGCCACCATCAGGTCTGGGATCCATCCAGACCCTTCTATGGGGGATTGCGGAGGCCGGTGGGAGATTATGAGCACCCAGTTTATCTGGTCTGACTTTGGCTGGCTGGACATCATAGCCATCATGAGGATCATCCAGGATTTGCATTCAACCAACTGTAGTTTGGACCCAGGCCCAATGTGTCTCTTTGTAGGGTATGTTGAGGAAATAGGCTTGGCAATGGCTGAGATAGTCTGGAGATCTTTGGAGAAGGGGGTCTTTCCAGATCCCCTTAAGGAGGCAGTTGTACAATCACTCCTGAAAAAACCCTCCCTTGACCCAGACTGTCTCGCCAACTACAGACCTGTTTCTAATCTACCTTTTGTTGGGAAGGTTATCGAGAAGGTGGTTGCGCTACAGCTGGATGATCATCTATCCACCCATGATGTCTATGACATTCTCCAGTCCGGATTTAGGAAGAGGTGTAGCACCGAGATGGCCCTTGTTCAGGTGCTTAATGATCTCCTAACAGCAAGACATTGGGGGACCCGTTCCATCTTGGTTCTCCTTGATTTCTCAGCGGCATTTGACACGGTGGACCATGGTGTGCTAGTGGAGTGCCAGTGGTTCATCTGTGGACTGTCTAGTACTGTCCTCAGATAGTTTTGATTGTTCTTCATGGGTAGGACACAGAGAGTGGTCTCTGGAATTTATTCCTCTGACCCTCTCTCCCTACCCTGTGGGGTACCACAGGGCTCCTTTCTGGTGCCCATGTTGTTAGCCGTGTATATGCTGCTATTGGGAGACATTATTCGGTGGTATGGTTTGAGTTTTCACTATTATGCAGATGATACTCAACTGTACATGTCTTTTGTACCTGAGCAGGGAGATATTCTCTTGGTGTTTAACAGCTGCATATCCAAGATCCAGGATTGGATGAGTGCTAGTTGGTTAAAGTTGAATCCGGACAAGACTGAGGTGCTGGTTGTGGACCTAGATCATCAGAGGTAGGGTGTGTTGGCCCGACAAACCTCGGACCTTCAACTCGGGAGTGTTGAGCTTACCACCTCAGATCGGGTGTGGAACCTGGGTGTTATTTTTGATGACAATTTGACCCTAAAATCACAGGTGTCAGCCATTGTCAAGACCTCTTTTTTCCATCTGAGGAATACTGCCTGGGTGAAACATCTGATCCCTTCTGAGGGTCTTCCAAAGTTGGTCCATGCCTTCATGACCACTCACCTTGACTACTACAATGCCCTGTAATAAGGCTACTTGGGGTTGATATATGCCGCCTGCAGCTGGTGCAGAATGCAGCTCCCAGGCTTTTAATTGGGATTTCTAGGACCAGTCATACTACACCTGTGCTCCGCAGACTGCACTGGCTGCCAGTGTGGTGACGTATCACCTTCAAGATCAGGTTGCTGACCTATAAAGCCCTACATGAACAGGGGCCCCATTACCTTCCAGATCTCCTTTCTCCCTACCACACCTCCTGACCTCTCCGTTCCACCAACGAGGGATTGCTATAGATTCCCAGGGTACATTTACAAACATCAGGGGCCCACTCATTTGCATTTGTGACTCCTACCCTCGTCGGATAAGAGAATGCCTGACCATCCAAAGTTTTAAGATGGAACTGAAGACTTACCTCTTTGACTTAGCTTTTGGTGACTAAGTATAAGGTTGCTGACATTTTCAATATGGTTAGTCACTCTGATGATTTAAGGTTTTATATATTTTATAATCTGTGATTTTATTATCGAGTTGTTCATATGTAAAGGCACCTTGACCTGTGGAAAGGCACCTTTTTATAAATAAACTTTGATTTGATTTGATTTACTGCACTGAAGTAAACTGAAATTGCTATGTGTGCCTATTGTTGGTGCCGGTGGTTTCCTTATTTCATGTGAGAGAATTAACCTAGAACTGGATGTTTTGCCTCCCTCCCAATCATGGCTCTGGAATCAGGAATGAGTTGAAATATGAAATACATGGATTTTGGGGACTGGGAAGTAAGGCTGGGGAAGGGAGTATAATCTTAAAGATGTCCTCAGCTGCTAGCATGCACCAGGAGACAACATTTTTTTAAAACAGATGACTGTATAGGGCAATGGGGAGGGGGTGGAGAATGGAAAAATACTGAGGTGGGAAAAGTGTAGCCCATGCACTAGACCTAGTAACCAGGTGAGGGGTAGAGTTTTGTTTTATTTTTTTATAAATATTTTTTACTTTCTTAGGTAGAGTGCCATAAGTAATAAAAACACCTTGTTATTTGGTCCCTATTACCAAGAAACCTGTTATTTGTGTTATTCAAGAATTAAAATTAGTCATTTTCAAAGCCCTAATATACATGAACAAACTAATAGCAGGAGTGCGAGCAGTAAAAAGCAAACAATTTGCTGACCCAATGAAGGCTGAGGCATTGGATGCCACACCCCATACCATGCCGGCAACCTGGGTTTGGTGATGGACTCGGTTTGTCAGGGGTTGGCCGGGGGTAGAAGATTATGCATCCAAGGGATTGCTCTCCTGTCCCAGGGGTGTGGTGTCTGGGTTTGCCTGGCCTTTTACTGCCATCAGATGGAGGCCTGGGGGCACTGCAAGCTATATGGGTAGCACACTAAGGGAGGGTCTGCAGCCTTGTGAGTTGTGCATGCCTCTGCATGCATGCTCACATTGGGTGCAGAAGTGGAAAAGGGCAGAAAAGAGAAATCAGCAGGTCTGGGACTCCATGAAGCTCTGTCTGCCTGTCAGTGAACCTACTTTGTCACTCAGGGCAGTCAGCACTGGACTGTATGTTTGAGGAGAGGATGGCCCTCTCTCAATCCCTGCCATAGGGAAATCTGAGGGGACCGAACTACTCGGGGGGGGGGGGCAGGCACCAGTCTGTGGAGCTAGGAACAGGGGTGAGGAGCCACCCCAAACTTCCAAGGGAGCAAAAAGCTGTACAGAAAAAAAAGCAAACAATTTGAACCATCAGAGACTGGAGTGTAGGGGTGGTGGAGTGGCCTCCTGCTTTAGATCCCAGTTGTGCTTTAAGGCATCTGCAGCTGAGATGGCAGAATCCATTGAGTGGGTAGTCTTCAACAGTGTGGCTGGCTTAAGGTGCAGAATTGTTGTGCTGTGCAGTCTTCCCAGTGGTGGATCAAACTTTCTTTCATCATTTTCTGATAGGCAGGCAACCATGGCACTGGAGTTCCAGAGTCATTTGGCACTCAGGGACAAAGATGTATTAGGGATCCAACATCTCCAGCTGACGTATGAGCTGGGCCTCAGCAAAGAATTTATGTGGCCAAGCATTAGAGAGGCCCCACATGGGGCCTTGCGTGGTTGCAGACTGGGAACATTTTTGTGAATTGTGTCATGTAGTACCACTGCACCATGTTACTCAGTATCAGGGCCCTTAAAGCACCACCTTTGATTGATGGAGGTGTCCAATACCATGCCAAGTGAGACATGGATTCACAATGATTTCTGAGTGTGTTGAACACCTTGAACCTGAAAGATGTCCATGCCAGGAGATGCAGGACCACAGTTGATGTCTATAATGAAGCATTGTCCATTGCACAAGACTCCCTGGCATCTGTCTTCACAGACCTGATGATCTCTTGCCAGATCACTCTGATTTTTTGCTGTGTTTCAGCAGATGAAGGTCATATGCTGGGAATAAGGGCATATGACTTAGAGATCATATGTATGTGCTGAAAATGCTTGTCGAGGAAGGGCATTATTAATCCTTTCTGGATGCAATAAGGGCAGAGAAGAAGAAATACTTTTTCTGACCTGATGGCAGAAGTCATCATTAGATTATGATGACCATGTCAATTATCATCTGGTCTCTAACCTTGCTTTTTTCATGAAAGTTGTTGAGAAAGTGATAGTGACACAGCTGCTGACCTATCTTGAAGGTAGCACCATCTTTGATCCATTTCAGTCTGGCATCAGGAGTCACCACAGTACTGAGAATGCTCTCAACAGACTGTTTAAAGATCCCCACCTGGCAGTGGATTGAGAAGAGGTGTGTGTGTTCTTCTACTGTCATCAGCTTTTGACACCATGGACCACCATGGGTTGCTGACTAGACCAAATGAGCTTGCAGGAATGGTTGGGACGATTCTCAAATAGTTCTGGCCCTTTCTGTCAGGAATGGATCAGTCAGTAACCATTGGATCATTCCCATTGCATAGTTCTCAACTGTGGTTTCATTGCTATGTCAGTGATACTCAGTGGTACCCATTCTGCATACCCTTTTTTTTTTTAAACTTTGTTTCTGCACCTACCTTGGTGGCCTCTCTCCAGTGAGGATTCCTGGCTCACAGTTCTGCTGCCTGCCTAAAGCCCCCCCTTTTCCTGCACTCCTGCCTGGGCAGTCTCTCTCCTTCCTCATCCAGCTGCCCACTCCCCAGATCTGAGTCCCCCAGGGCAGGACCTCCATCTCCTTCCTGCGCTCTGTCCATAATCCAGATGACCAACCGGCGAGGAGGAGAGAGAGAACAGAAGCACATAAGGGCAGAGCCCGGCATAGGGCATGGGACCATGGCCACTGATCCCACCTTCACCTATCCCCGAGGCAGGGGTTTTTCTTCGTAAGTGCTTCCCCTTGATGCGGCGTGTGATGGTGTCAGTGCAGGCTCCTCCCACAGATTGCCTGCCATCACCAATCCCCTCTACTTATTCCTGCTGCTGGAAGAAGCTCCTAGCCTCTGCCAGGAGCCACCACTGAGTGAGGAATCCCCAGAACCTTCCCCGGGAGAAGAGAGCAGTCCTCCGGATGCTCAATCTTCTCCTTCCCTGCCGACCCCCGATGGCCCAGGGTCATTCTGCATACCTGATGAGGCATCCTTGAGGCTGCATTTAAAACAATTTCTGTTGGGGGTCAGGGTCTCTATTGCCCCCAGTTGGTTAACTCTGAACCTGCAAAAGACTGAATTGGTCTTAGTTGGGAGTGAGTGGCAGCTGTCAGTCATAAAAGATCTTCTGAAGCCTTTGATGGAATTCAGTTGAAGGCAAAAAGAAGGTTTACAGTATGAGGGTGATCTTTTACTCATGGTTGACCTTTTCAATCTCAAGTGCCAGCAGTGTTCTGGAGCTGCTTTTATAGAAACATAGACTTTAACAGCAGATAAAGACTGCTTGGCCCGCCCAGTCTGCCCATTTTCCTACCTATTGGATAAGCTGTAGATCCTAGTTAACCAACAGCCTACTTCCTCCTAACCCCCCTTCCACTAGAATTGCGTTATTTCTGTACCATGCATTCTTGAATTCACCCACCGTTTTTGACCCCATAACATCCTCAGGAAGGCTGTTCCATGCATCTACCACCCTCTTCATGAAAAAATACTTCCTCACGTTGCCCCTGAGCCATCCCCCCTCTATGTTGAAATTGTGCCCACTTGTTCTTGTATATTCCTTTTTCAGAAAGATGCTACCCTCTTGGACTTTTTTGATTCCCTTGAGGTACTTGAAAATTTCTATCATGTCCCCCCTCTCCCTTCTTTCCTAAAGGGTACCCATATTAAGCTCCTTTAGTCTGTCTTCATATGGCTTCTGGTGCAGACTCTGCATGATTTTAATTGCCGTCTTCTGGACTGCCTCCATCCTGTCTATGTCCTTGTGGAGATGGGATCTCCAGAACTGCATGTAGTACTCCAGATGGGTTCTCACCAAGTGTCTGTACAGAAGGATAACAATTTCCTGTTTTCTACTGGTGATGCCTCTCCCTATGCATCCCAATATCTTCCCAGCCTTCCTTACTGCCTTCTCACATTGCTTACCTACCTTTAGGTCATCTGAAGTGATTACCCCCAGGTCCCTTTCCATTTTTGTTGTTAGTACCCCCCCCCCCCATTGTGTATGCTTCCCCTTGGTCTTTGTTTCTCAAGTGCATTACTTTGCACTTCAATGCATTGAATCTAAGCTGCCATACTTTTGACCATTCCTCCTACCTTGCCAAATCCCTTTTCATCCTTTCTACTCCCTCCGTGCATCAACCCTGTTGTAGACCATTGTGTTGTCTGCAAAGAGGCATACTTTTCCTTCCAGTCCCTCTGCAATGCCACCTATAAAGACATTAACAAGGACTGGTCCCAGTGCCGAACCCTGTGCTACCCTGCTAGTAACCCCCCTTTCTTCAGAGTGGACTCTGTTTACTATTACCCTCTGAGTCCTGTTGTCAAGCAAATTTTTTACCAAGGCTACCACCCTGGGACCTACTCCCAGGTTGACTAACTTGTTTATTAATCTTTTTTGTGGGACTGTGTCAAATGCCTTGGTAAAGACTAGGTAGGCCATGTCCACAGCCCCTTCCTGGTCTACTACTTTAATCACCCAGTCAAAGAAATCTATTAGATTTGTCTGACATTACCTTCCTGCTGTAAATCCATGCTGCCTTGGGTCCTGTGCAGCGCTGGCCTCTAGTTACTCAACAATTCTTTCTTTCAGAAGTGTTTCCATCATTTTCCCTACCACTGAGGTCAAACTAACAGGTCTGTAGTTTCCTTCCTCTGCCTTCCTCCCAATTTTGTGAAGGGGAATCACATCTGCCCTCCTCCAGTCCTTAGGTACCACACTATTCTCCCATGATTTGCTAAAAAGGGTAGTCAGTGGTGTCATTAGTTCTCCCCTTAGTTCTTTTAGAATTCTGGGACAAATCCTATCAGGCCCCATTGCTTTGTCCACCTTCAGTTTTAGGAGTTTTTTCAGGACCCTTTCTTCTGTGAATGGACCAGTATCGACCCCCATATCCAGAGTGCTTCTATTGCTTGGTTTAGGTACCTCCCCATCTCTTCTTTTGTGAATACTGAGCAGAAGTATTCCTTCAGTATCTCTGCTTTTTCACTGTCACCCTGTGCTCACCCCCTTCCCTTTATCAAGCCTCATTATCCCTCCCTTGGTCTTTCTTTGCTCCCTAATGTACCTGTAAAAGATTGTGTCCTCCTTCTTAACTGAGTTGGCTATCCTTTCCTTGGTTTGTGCCTTTACTATTCTGATTGCCTTCTTCATTTCCTTCTGCTTTAACTGGTACAGTTCTCTGTCCTGCTCCTTCTGTGTTTCCTTTTACTTCATGAATGCTGTCTTTTTCTCCCTAACCTTCCCCAACACCTCTTTTGAGAACCATTGCGTTTTTTTCCTTCATTTTATTTTATTTGCTTCACACCAAGGCTTATTGCATCTGTGATGGCATTTTTAATTTTTCCCCATTGTTTCTCCACCCCTCCTTCATGCCCATTTGCTAGTGCTTTTCTGAGGCATGCTCCCATTTTGCCAAAGTCAGCCCTCCTCCAATACCCTCGCTTTTGTATGGCTTGACTCCACGGCTGTGTTTATCATGAACCATACTGTTTGGTGGTTGCATGTTCCCAGATGGCTACTCACGTCTAAATCTGAGATTCCCTCTCCATCCCTGTTTGAGAGTACCAGGTCTAAGAATCCTCCCTTCGAGTGGGTTCCAACACTAGCTGTCTGAGGCATGCCCCCTGTAGGGCATCGAGAATGACTCTGTTCTTGGATGTGGCTGCAGCAAAGGTGCTCCAGTTAGCATCTGGCAGATTCAGGTCCCCAATCAACAATATCTCCCCTTTCTCTGCCATTCTAAGGATGCCTTAATTGAAAGGTGCATGCCTGTATTTATGTGGTGGAAGAGCTCCTCCCCCACATCCTACTTAAGCTAGCAGGCAACCGCCACTCTGCTTAGAGTGCATTGCACTCACTGCGCTCGCTCTGTGTTGTGTTCTGGGGGCTGGCTCCTTCCTCTGTTCTGCACCCCCCTTTCCCCATGCTCCTTGTCTTCTGTCTTTTATTTGTCCCCCACCTCCCTCTCCATTTGTTCTTTGCTTCTGTGTCTTTGTCTGCCTCACCTCCTGCTTCGCAGCACCACAGTTTGTGCCATCCTTCTGCCACTGGCTTCGCCTCTTTTGTGGCCTCTTTTCCACCGTTGTTCTACATTCCTCCACCTTGTCCCTGGCCTGTGCCTTCCATGTCTCGTACTCCTCCTTGTGCCGCCCCGGACGCTCATGTTTTGCAGCGTCTGGTGCTGTTTTGTCCTGCTGCATTCCACAACTTCTGCCCTCTGGTTCGGGTGCTGCTTGCTCCAGGGCTGCTCTGGCGGCCACACGCTCCTTCCAGTCTGCTGCTTCCATGGCCTTACCTCCCAACCACTGTGCACTGCACACTGTGCTGCTCATTTCTTTTTTGGACTATTGGATTGCTACTCTTGCACACTTCTGAGCTGTTTCTGCTACTGCACCTACTCCAACCACTAATTCGCTTGGAGTGCTTCAAACCAAAAGCAATGTAAACTTCCTTTTACTTTTCCAAGTTTCTACCCACATGTAACTGCAATTAAATACTATTTTAAAAGCAACGTGTGAAACAACAGCTGCTACTCTACAATTTAAGGTGCTCCTAGCTAGCTATCAGCAGGCTTGAGCAAAGGCAGAATGGAACAGTGTCCCATCAGGGCAAGCTGGCATGTAGGTGCCTCGATTCAAGTTAGGATTACCTTTCAGCCAGTTACCTTCCCACTGAGCTATATGGAGTAAAGGCAGCACCCATAGATCAGTGATCACAACTATGATGATATGGCTTCACCACCAGATCTACAAAATTATGGTACAAGTAATTTGAGCTGTGACTTTTGTGATGCTTTTTAGGGTGGTAGGAGATTTGTCATTACAGTACTCAAGCTACATACAGGATACATAACTGTGCTGCCACCATTTCCTATGTGACTCAGCATTTAAACATTTAATCAGAAGGGTACGCTTAATGGTCTGGTTTATCAAACGCTCAGTGTCCATGCCTTTCTCTTCCTAGCGGTGCCAGCTACTACTACTTGTTAGCCCCTTATGCAAACTGTAGGTTATTATGCAATTCTTCTGAGCATCATTTTGCAAGAACTACAGGGGCCACTGAGCAGTCATACAGATACTCAATGGAAGACTAGCATACCAGCCCTACTGCAGAGAATACTTCTGCCTATATGTTACCAGTTAGGATCCTGCCACTTCTAAACTACAGTTTACATCATGCCTATAACACTGGCTGCCTAATTCAACATATACTGCTATCCCCTAGGCTTCAGCCTCTGGGATACCTACAGTGCTGGGTGACCCTCCATGGAAGCATCCTGGTCTCGCTAACCTGCATGGTACCAATTTGACACTTTCTCCCCTTCCGTTTGAACTACATGGGGTCCGGCCATACAGCAGGCCACGCGGGGACTTCACCTGGCAAGCATCCCTGCTCTTTGCTGCCCAGAACAATAGGTCGCGGTTTTTCTAACCGTTGTGGGGTCTAGCTGACGCTCTACTTATTCCACCAGCTGACCTACATGTGGTAGAGCTGCACATCCTACACCTTGTGTAGGCCTAGCTTACATTCATGCCCTTGGATGATTCCTACCAGGTTGCTTCATTTCATTTGGATATACTACCTCTCTCAATTCCTGCAGGATTCTCAGTAGATGCCTATTCCATAGTGCCTGCCTCGCCCAACATCGGGGCAGGTGGTTCGACTACTTATACTCCATACCTGCCTTGCCCAGCATCAGGGCCTGAAGGTTCGATTAGTTGACTCTGCACCTGCCTCACCCAGCAATGGCCTATGCATTTAACTGGATTTTATGACCTTCTATCAATAATTTGCCACATTTGACTTTATACTGTTGTAATAATGCTTTACCTTACCAGTGCTACCTCGAAGGCTCCCCTATTAGGGTGTTCGATTGGCTGCTGTCGATCTACCTGCTGTTCTCATACATGACACTATTACATAGCTTATTTAGCTTCGCACCATCAGATGTCTCAGCTATTCCCCTACGAGTCTGGTTATGTCTATTGTATAGCCAGACCTCATTTTGCTTAGCGATCTTGTTGCTTGCTTCGACCCCTCAGCTCTGCCTCTGGGATGCCTGCTACTCCGGGCTACCTCCATGGTGATACCTTAGTTATCTAGCCTATGTGGGGTCTTGCTCGACTCACTCTTCCTTTGCCTGGCCTACGTGAGGTCTGGCTGTGCTCACCAACCACAAGAGGGCTTTGCCTGTTATCACTTCACTGCTCCTTGCTATTCATGAAGAATTTATGTATTTATTTATTTATTTCCGAGATTTACCAGGAAGGCATACTGAGCAACATGCTTGATTCCAGATGCGACCTGGGGGCCTGGGCCCAGTACACAGCATATAGCAGAACAATTACAGTACAGTAATTGGAATATAGAACATAACATAAAATGTGTACATTATAATACTGATTTTACATATGAAGATACAGTAGAGTATAAGGTATAACTTACACGCCTGACAACCATAATTCCATAATTCAGGAGTTTACAGACAGATATACCCATAACAGAAGTACTACTGTACAGTATAACATTTTTTTTTTTTTTAAGAGAGCTATGACTTAGCAGGAGCAGCTGGAGGAGAAATGTGCCTGTAGTAGTCGGGTACGGTGACAGGTATTTTGTGCATGTTGGATGGGGGCGGGTAGGGCATTCCAGATCTGTGGGATTCTATATTTAAAAGCTGCCTGGCCTTTGGTAGTGCACATACGTGGGACTTGAAGTAGTCTGTGGTCTGCACCTCTTAAGGAGTACACAGGGGGAGGATGTTGGGATAAAGTAGATTCAAGGGAGAGAGGGAGGGAGAGGGACCAGAATTTTGCAGCGAACCTAGCACAGTTTTCAAAGAGCTCCCTGTTCTACTATGATCTTACATTTGGATTAGTTGAACATTCGCCATCGGTTCTTTTGGATGCTTCTGCCTTACTGCGTCAGTCAATGGATTTACAGCTAGTCCATTCTTGCCAGGACACTTAGCTGAGCTCTATCCGGAAGACCTTCTATCTTATGATTTAGGCCTCGACATAACACTACTCCAGTGCTCTAAGGCTTATTGGATCCTGTTACAACGCTACTTCATCTGACTCAGCCTTCATCAATTATAACCATCTATGACTAATAGAAGCACATCAATTCAGGACTTGTCAGACCATTCTCAAGAGTGTAATTCCAGCTGCTGTACCATTCTGGCTTCCCAAAATGTGTATATCTACATCGCTGTATACAACTATGTTGATTACCAGATGAAAGCTCTTCAATTTACATGCTATCTACATTCCCTCAATGCTCTCCGCTGTATACCATACATAATCTATTTAATACTAGTCCTCTGCTACTATGTCTGCATCATTCAAATTCGATTTTACTACTACTACTGCTGCTGACCTATGTAGAAGTCTACTTATGTTCACTGTCTGCTCATACTACCTGTTTCACCCTTACAGGGCCTGAAGGTTCATCAAAGACTGTCTCACCTATTTTTCGACCTGCTTCATCCCTCAGGACCTGGAGCTCCATCTAACTTAAGTCCACCTACTCGCACTAAGATCTCTTCCCAATTCACTTTACTGCTTCACCCACTCCAGACTGGAGGTTCCTACTGCTCCGCCCTCTCCGGATCGCGCAGTCTGCACCTAGCTCTTGTGCTTCATCGCCAAGGCCTTGATTTACAAAGCTTGCCAAGAGGAACACAAACCAACTGTCCTCAAACTCTGGGCTTGGAGACTTAGCCATTTGGTTACTGGTTCTACTCGGAGAAGACTTCCTCGCCTTCTGGATCGCTTCACCAATGCAACTTCTGACACTTCCAATTATTATGCTTGACTATGTATTCCAATCTACTATCAGATTCTACCCTGGACATGGATTTGGACTAGGAGTTCACTAGAAGGATATGCTGCTATCTTCACTGACACTCAAATATCAGTATTTTCATTCAGCTTTCCTGCTTGCACTGGACCAGGATTTACAACTTTGGATTTTGGATTAGCCGACAACGTAAATCATTAATTTAGGATTACTCTCCTTTAGTATGCTCAGAAGGATGGGCAGGTCAGTAGCCATGGGTCCTCAGAGGTTCCCCCCAAGGGGGGGTTTCCTCTCCTGCGTGCTACTGGCCACACTCTCCGGAGTTGGAGGAGATAATAGTACGATATCATTATTTCTTTTTGGGGGGGGTCTCATCCTACTTGACTAAGCTTCCTTCCTACGGTGGAAAACAGATGGAAAGACCAAAACTGTCAAGCCATAACAAGTTACTCATCAGTCGAAGCATCTAAGCACCTTGTATATACTATCCAGTTCGCATGTACTACAATCACTGACTTGCTCATGTCTATGCTGAAGTATCTAAGCACTAATCATTTCATATGACTAATACCTTGTAAGCATTTCCCTACTTACTGGTCTGGCCTCTGTATCCAAGCACAACCTACATCATTCAGCTACAATATGTAGCACAAGCACTGAGCTATGAACCACACATAACTGAAAGGCGCATGCCTATAGTTATGTGAGGGAAGAGCTCCTCCCCCACATCCTACTTAAGTTGGCAGGCAACTGTTGCTCTGCTTAGAGCGAGTCGCACTTGTCTTCCATCCATCCCTTCCACCTCCTTCTTCTCCGGCACTCTTATCCCACCAGGAGGGTCTCATCCTACTTGACTAAGCATCCTTCCTATGGTGGGATGCAGAGAAAGGCCAAAACATCAAGTCATAACCAGTTACTCATCAGTCCAAGCATCTAAGCACCTTGTATATACTATCCAGTTCACATGTACTACAATCCCTGGCTTGCTTATATCTATGCTGAAGCATCTAAGCACTAATCATTTCATACGACTAATACCTTGTAAACATTGCCTTACATACTGGTCTGGCCTCTGTATCCAAGCACAACCTACATCATTCAGCTACAGTACGTAGCACAAGCACCGAGCTATGAACCACACATAACTGAATTTACCAGAATTTCCCTAGTACCCTGGGACATACATTATTTGTGCTTTCTCAGGGCCCCTCATTTTTAAAATACTTTGTTACTAACTTGTTCAGTGTGGAAACCAAAGCCTAACTGTGAGTCAACCCATAGGCCCAAGTACTTGTAGGTTCCTGTTTTTATGGGTAATTTTGAAATCACATCCCCATACCCTCTGACTTTTTTTATGATGAAACACAATTGTATTTGTTGTCTTCATATTCATTACTAATCTGTTTTCAGTTAAGCACTTTTCTAACTTAGTAAACTCTTGTTGTAAAACAATTTCCACTGCAGCACAATCTTGACCAACACAGAGCAATGCTGTATCATTAGGATACAGATTAACATTACTATCTTTGCATATTCTAGGAGGTTCATCGATAAATATGATGAACAGAAGCAGCCCCAAGTTCGAGCCTTGGGGCACACCTCTGTTTACCTCCCTTAATTCTGACATTGCTCCATAAATACTAGCTACTTACCTTCGACCATAAAGACATGAATGAAACCATTCTAATGTCTCCTTATCAATACCCTTACACTCACATTTATTCAACAACAGTAGATAATACACTGTGTCGAATACCTTTAACAGATCAACAAACACCACTCCCACACACTGTTTATTATCCAGTACGTGGGAGAGGGTGTTCATGAAATCTGTCAGGGCCATAGTTGTGGATTGTAATGGTTCTCTGTGTACCATGTTTATGTAACTGCCACGATATCCAGGTGTCCCTCTTCCATTAAGGCTACTAGTTCAGGGAGCTTGTTACCCAAACTATGGGCATTAGTACTATTTGTCCTCCATTTTGTGATGACATTACCCCTTTTAGCCCCATCACTGTCCTTACTGCCTTTGTCTTTTTCTCCATTTGCCCCGTCCTGCTCCCTTTTAACTTCTCTACCTTTGTATTTACCTCACTAATTACCCTGTTTTGTGTGTGTGTGTGTGTGGGGGGGGGGCTGGGATTTTCTTTCTCCTTTTCAGTGCCGCCTCCCTTGGCTAGTTTAAATGGAAACTTAGAAACATACAGACATAAAAGTTGATGGCAGATAAGGACCACGAGGCCCATCCAGTCTACCCATTTTTTCTATCTTATGAATGTGCCATAGGTCTTTATTCTGTCCCTGGCCTATCCAGTCATACTCATCTGTATTGCTTCCTTATGCCTATCCCATGCCTGTTTGATGCCCCGCACTGTATTCTTATCCACCACTTCCTAAGGTAGGCCATTCCATGTATCCACCACCCTTTCTGTGAAAAAGAACTTCCTCACATTATCCCTTAATCGGTCTCTCTCTAATCTCATGCTGTGTCCTTTTGTCCTGCTACTTTTCTTATATTGAAACATGTTAGACTCTTTCACCTTGTTATTGCCCTTAAGATGTTTGTATGTTTCGATCATATCACCTCTCTCCCTCCTTTGCTCTAGGGTATATATATTGAACTCCATTAATCTGTCCTCATATCTTTGCCAATGAAGCATTTAAACCTATCACCTAGGATTCCGGTTCCCTTCCTGGACAGATGCAGACCATTGTGCCTGTATAGGCCTGTATCCCTCCAGGTGGACCCCCAGTCCTCAATGAAGCCAAAACCCTGAGCTCCACACCTGTTTTTCAGCCATTCATTGAATACCATGGTGTGGAGTACCTTAGCCCCACCAGTGACATAGACAGGGAGCACCTCCGAGAAGGTTATCATGTGTGCTACCAGTCCAAGGCTCCTCCCCAACTCCACAAACTCCTGCTGCACTGCTCTGATCCCATTCCCAGACAGGACATTTGTCCCTAGGTGGACAATGATATCCAGTTCCCTCTCCCGTGCTGCTGCTCCTGCGATCCTGAGGGTTCACTTCCTGTCCCTCCAAGCCATGGCACTGGGCAGGCACCTTACCTCCCTCTCCCCCTTCCTCCCCCACTTCTGTCAGTTTTATCATTTTTAAAAATGTTTGCAGACTGCAACCTGTCTCAACCCTACTGATATCCATAACATGATGCAGGCCTTTGTGTCCTCCAAACATGATTACTGCTTTGCCCTCTACAACACCTTATCCTGGGGTCAGTTGCTTTGCCATCAGTTAGTCCTGAATGCCACAGTGAGGTTTCTGTTTTCTGCTCAGAAGTCAGTTCATATTACTCTCCTCACTCCATATTTTGAGCTGCATGCCCATAGGTGACTCACTGACTACAGGGTATTTTTTACTGGTATATAAGGCCACGAGTGGACCGGGCCGCCAGCACTTCAGTGATCTCTTGACCTGCTACACTCCTGTGGGTGCGATGCATTCTATCAGACAGGGGTTGTTGATAATTCCACATTCATGGCTAAAATCAACTGCTGATGAGACCTTTTTTGTTGCTGGCCCTATGGAATTCTCTCCTCCAAGATAGCCACCTTGCCCACTCCCTAATAATCTTTAATTGGAAGTTTATTTTAAACACCTTTGTGATCTGGCCTACTCTGAGTAGTAAACTGCTGTAGTTGGCTTTGCAAATTAATGGCCCCTGTTAATTCTGTAAATATTTTAAATCTCTGCTTACATTTCCTTTTTTAGTCTATTTAACTGTATTGAATTGCAGAGTTTTGGAATCACTTTGTATTTATGTTTGGTGTTTACTTATTTTTTGTATTTGTCAAGCACTTTGAGTATTTTGAAGGGGGATGTTTAATGCCTGCCTACCTACCTGCAAGTCTGAAACTCAGGTAAAGATATGGTGCACGGTGTTGTGCTCAAACAAGGCACATTAAAGTGCAAAGCAAAGAGTGCTGCTATGGTCAGTGTCTAGTGCAGACTTGGGAGAGAGTTGTTAATGCTTGTAGTGGTAAAACTGGGATTGCCCTCATCTGTTGGTCTCAGGAGAACTAAGGCTGGTCATGGTCCTTTTCCTTCTGAACCAGTACATGTCTGGTGGTATCTATGGCAGAGTGAGAATGAAGGAACCATTTTTCTTATAAATTAAAGAGCTGAGAAAGCCTTTCTAGGATTTTGTCAGGCTAAACGCAGCATGGGACCACCTGTTCTCCTGGGAACCTCTTTAATTAGTACATGTTTTCACAGCTGACATAGTCATCCTTGCCTATGATGCTGGGATGTGATGGATCTGGAGTTCTTTCTGACCTTACATTACTGTGTTACTATATTCTGATACCTAGGAGGGAACAAACAAAATTTAAAATTAAAATAATTGTGTTTCTGAAATAGGCTTTTAGCAGATAATTGAGTTATACTGCATAATTAAAAATATTGTACCTGGAAGGGACATGACAGTAAAGAACAGTAATAATATGAATTTCAGACCTAATGATCTGCATAGGGTAGAGGAATAGTTGTTCTGAAATTGACGTGGGAAAATGGAAACTGTGTTTAAGGTGCAGAATTACAAATATTGATGAGATATGCCAATAAAAGGCATTAGTGAAAATAAAAATAGAGTCATCATGACTACAAAATCCCTAGAACTAATGATGTGCTGTTCAAGGAAATCACAACCCTTAGTGTCTGTTCTTCAGAAAACAAGCAAGGCTTGCGAACAGGCTGTGGTGATTAATTACATTTAACAAACTTTGTAAAAGCACCATATCCTAGGAACTGAACTCCATGCTGCTTATATTATTTTATTGCCTAAAAATCAAATTTTTTTGATTTCCACTATAGACAAACATCCTCTTGCAGTTCCCAGTTATTTTAGACTGCTGTTCATCACTGTGTAATTTCTACACCTCAACTGGGTTTTAATACATTTTTAATAATGACAAGTTTGGGGAATGTGATAAACTGTGCACTGCCTACAGATACACATTTGCTAATAAGTCAATGGCTTTTCTTCCAACCCGTATTCATGTAGAGCAAACCTTGTTCATATTTACCCTCTGTTCTCACTCCTACTTTACCTGCTAGTTAATGAACAGAATACAAAGTGTAATATTTCATTATGCTTGTAGTAACTTGTGTTGTGCTGTAAAGTCTCCCCACCACCCAAATCATTGAGGACACAGAATGTTGGATTTCTAACAGAAATGCCACCGATGCAATTCCCAATTTTGGGCTGCTCCTGCGGCACCCTAATTACTAGATGTCATACTAGAAGTAAGGGAGCAAAAAAGGCGGCTTGCTCATAGTAACTCCAGACAGGTTATTTATTTATTTATTTATTAATTAGAAAAGTCAGATTTACAACCTTTGAGTCATGGACTCATTTACAAAGGCACCTCGTCACAGGGGAGTAGAAAGCGTTACATAGTGTGGTTACAGCAGTGAGAACAGTACAGGTGCAGAACATTAAACAGAGTACACATAGGTTACATAATAATGTTACTTATAATAGGTTACAGTCATATACAAGGTACCCAAGAGTTACATTGGGGGTGCAGCCTTGGACATACTTAGGTTACCCATAGTACTGTAACTCATAACCCTCTAGGATGTATTAATATATAATTGGTGCAGAAACATCTTAAAGTCATCTTCAAACATTTTGGCACATACAAGTGTGCCTGCTTTATGGTAAAATGACAATGAGTGCATCATATATTGGTACCTGGGTCATTACAAGGCACCCGAAATGCCACAAGTGGCCACATTTGTGCACATAAGTTAGATCACCTTTCATGCAGTCTAACTTATGACGACAAGTATTGGGGTGCAGGACAGTTGTGCTGTAAGTCCCCGTTGCACCATTAAAACTGCCAGCCAGAGATTCCCAAGTAATTGAAAAACAAAAGAGAAGAAAAATGCATTATCAAGCTTACCCAAGCAACACATCTAAAAGCATTTTAGGAATCTTTAATTACATGGATTCAAACTAAATTCGATAATCAGGTTGATCTCCTGTGGGTGTTATTAATAGTAGTAGCAATATAGTGAAGAATGCATGGGCAGCAGTGTGTAATGAGTTTGTTTTATACATCCAAGATGTGTGATACCGCATAACCCATGAGACCAAAGACTGTGCTGTTTATTTAGGTATCACACATCCAGGGTGTGTAAAAATAATGAGTATGAGTGTTGTTAAAATTTTATTTTATATAATTATTGGTTTTGTGTTTTCTTGTGCAGTGAACTGTGAATAGCTTGCCACACACCTCAAAACAGTTAGGGCAGAGGATGAGGTAATCTCCATTATGCATGTACAGCAGTGCTAGTCAATATGTACTGCAATTTCTTGCAGTATTATTCCAGAGGGCTATGGTATGCTGCAGGAAAAAGTGCAGTTTTGTTATGCAGTATTTTTGTGTAAAGGATTTCATGAAGAAACACAAAACACATGGGGGCTATAGCTGGCTGTGTCACATGAAAGAGCTTTTCCGACACAAAATCCAAGGAGCAAAGGCTTGGTCCTCGAATATAAATGTACCAATAATGAGATGCTAATTTCTTATTAGGGCCATCTCTGCTGCCTGGAGTGATTTGTATCTCTCCTTTTTATGTTGCTTGCATGCATGTGCAAGAAACATAGTGCCATCATTGGAGATTTCGGAGGTGTGTCACCTCCTCCTCCAATTCAGTCAGTGAGCTGGCAGGTGCAGCCCCTGTAAGCCAATGCATTTTGGGGCTGTCTATGACACGCTCCAAAATGCAGTGGCATACAGTTGAAAGGGGGAGCTACGCTGCAGTGAGCAGCAATAAGACGGCCATAGCTCCCCCCACATGCAGGCGCAGCATGCCCCTCAAGAGATGCACTGTATAGCCGACGGGGTGCCCAATCCCCGCCGGGCTGAGCTGCTTCCCCCCAGTAGTAGGTGCCACGCTGGGAACCCACCCCAGCATGGCAAGCAGTCCTTTTGGCCAATGGGGTGCTCAATCCCCGCTCGGCTGAATCCCCCCAGGCATTGTGCCACACTGGGAGCCCACCCAGCGTGAAAACATCCCACAACATCTTTTTTAAAAACCTGTAAAACAAAATGGCCTGTGGCGCTGCCTCCCACCCCTCCTACAACCCACACCCACCCACTGTGCACCGAGCCTCCCACAACCCCCTCACCCCATACTTACTCCGGATTTCGCACCACGATTCGTGGACCAGGAACACGCCTGCACTCTTCAAAGCCAACCGCGAACTGAGAAAATGCTGGTAAGCTGTATAATGGGCTAGATAGGGGGGGGTTTCAACTTTGTTGCATATCTCAGGCATTTTTGGGAATTTTTGCACCAAATTTTCAACATGGGTTTTTTAGGACCCCTTCTCATGAATGAAGCCACTGCCATGGCATTATTCAGGTCTGAAGGATGATTTCGCACAGTGACTGTATCTGGAAGTGACTGGTGAAAAAATTCCTAAAAATGACTGTTTTACGAGCGTGCTTTGCGCAGTTCCTACGCACGCTCATAAGGTCGCAAATTTTCAATATTTTCACTCCAGATTTCCAACATTGCCATTTTGCCACACCTTCTTATAAATAGTACAGCTGTCATTTTTCACATCTCACCCAAAACGTGATTCCACCCATGTAGCGCACAATGGTGCAGTCGGTGTGCGAAATCAATGTACGGGATAAATTAAGAAAATCACCATGACAGCATTCACGAGCAAAGGTCTTAAAATGACTATGTTGAAAATTTGGTGAAAAAATTCCAAAAAATGACTGTTTTACGAGAGTTCGTTGTACAGTTCCTACGCACGCTCGTAAGTTCGCGAATTTTCAATATTTTCACTCCAGATTTTGAACATTGCCATTTTAACACACCTTCTTATGAGTAGTACAGCTGTCATTTTTCACATCTCACCCAAAACGTGTTTCCGCCCATGCACATGAGCAGAGGTCTTAAAATGGCTATGTTGAAAATTTGGTGAAAAAATTCCCTTCAGATGTTCTGCAATATTACTAATGAAGACATTGAACAGAACTGGCCCCAGGACCGATCCCTGCAGCACCCCACTGGTCGCCCGCTCTCCCTAGACTGCATACCATTTACCACCGCTCTCTGCCTCCTGTCTGTTAGCCAGTTTCTAACCCAGTTTACCACCCTTTCCCCCATGTCCAGCCTACCCAGCTAGTTTATCAGCCTCCTATATGGGATGGTGTCAAAGGCTTTGCTGAAATCAAGGTAAGCGTTGTCTGCTGCCCCACCCTGATTCACTTCCTTTGTCACCCAGTCAAATAAATCAACCAGATTTATCTGACATGATGTCCCCACTGTGAATCCATGTTGTCTATGGTCCTGGATTCCGATGGCAACTAGATGCCCCACTATCCTTTCTTTAAGCAATGTCTCCATGATCTTCCCCACTGCTGAGGTGAGGCTGAATGGCCTATTGTTCCCTGCCTCCTCCCTGCTGCTGGAATTGTGTAGAGGGACCACATGTGCCCTCCTCCAATTCACTCATGTTGAATGACTCAGTGAACATGGCTGCCAGAGATACTGCTATCTCCCTTCATGGTTCTGTTAATATCCTTGGGCGTATGCCATCTGGTTCCATCGCTTTGTCTACCCTCAATTTAGTGAGCTCCTGCAGGATTCTTTTGCCTTTGAATGGACTATTGTCCACCTCTTCACCCCCTTGGCAACTGCTGTACTGCTGTGGCCCTTGCCCCTTCCACTCTTCTGTGAATACTGGACGGAAAGACACAGTGGATGTCTTGGGAGGAAGGCATGAAACTGTCACTTCCAGATACCTAAACAGCACATACAAGCAAGCAACATTCGGCATTGACAAATGCTTGTTAAGACTGTGACTTTGTGCAAAAAGAAAAACATCTTTGGGATCCCCTAAATGCTACTTTGCTCCATTCCAGGCTGTTGTTTGTACTTAGTGTGATACCCTAAAGTGGCCAGTAGGGGGGTTCTGCTCCGCTCCTGCACACATGTTAAGACATTGGTTTACGTTGCTTTCTAGGCGTTGTCTTTAACCATGCTTTGGGCACTCTGAAGTGTGCTATAAACTGTTTTAAAGATAGAGAATGTGCTTTGCGCAATCTACTGCTTAGGAAAGGGACTTTGTGTGGAGTAAACCTCAACTCTAAAACTTCAGTCAGTTATACCTCTTACACACAGTGCCTCACACCATGATGAAACAGTTTGGTAAATATGTCACAGTTTACTGGGTGACAAACTGGAGTAATTACCATTGGATTGCACAGAGTTTCTGCAGTATCCCACAATATGAAACTGTCAGAAACTGTAAGTACTCTACTTCATCCTGGAATAAGCATTTTTCATACAACAAAAATACAAAATCATGCATACTTCAATAATGTAAAGCGTCATGGGGCGAATATGCAAATCACCATAATAAATTTAGACTGGTTCTCATTTAAGCAAGAGTGCGTGGCATTATGACTTCTAACACAATCTGTAAAGGCTGAGAACAGAAGACAGACATTTGTTTCATCCTTTTCATCCTAAGGTGTCAGCATGGCTGAGTTGGTAGCACATCTGGGTTCTCATCTCGCTCCAGATCCAGCTGATACCATAATTGCTGGCACCTGAGTGCAGTACTAGGGGGTGCTGTACTATCAGGGTGTGCAGTCCTTTGGATGAAATATTAATCTGAAGTCCCTTCTACCCATGTCTGGTGCTGTTTTGGTTGGTGTCCAAGTGGAAGTACATGAATCCAAGGCACTTTTTGCAAGACTAAGGGATTTTTCCCGGTGTCCTGGACAACATTCCTCTTCCCATAAAACTGACTCATTTAACTGTTTAAGGCTGTGTGTGGTGTTGATGTGTGAAATGACTGTGTCTACACATTTGGTCACTGTACTACCAGTCTCTCATTGCTTGTAAAGTACTTTGTGATGCGATGTGTATAAAAGGCACTACATAAATGCTGATTCTTCCTCTTCTGCTTCTTCTGTTCAGGACTCATCAGTGGGCTTCATCTGTATTTTAACCCACAGGAAAGAGGAACCAGTACTGTAATAGTCTTACAGATTTGAGCCATAGTGAGCCAAAGTAGAAAAGCAATCCAAAAGATAAAGAACCTCAGCACAAAATGCAAAAAAAACCCAAAAGCTATGATTATCTCTCCATCCCACAATATGGGGATACCTGGGACCCCACAGATTATTACCCTCCTTAATGAACCACTAGAGCTAGTGGATAAATTTAAATATTTGGGAGTCTGGTTGGATAACAAACTCACCCTTGGTGTATATCTAAGCGAGTTAAAAAAAAGCTAAGGCAGCACCTCAGTCTTTTCTACTGCATAAGACGCCTACTCACCATGGAAGCTAGAAAGCAGCTGGTTCAAACAACCTTTCTTCCCCTGATTGACTATGCCAACTTCCTATACAGCCATTGCCCCCAGTATGTGCTCCAAAAGCTGGATCCACTCTATCATCGTGCATTGAGATTTGTTCATGACTTGCCCTTGTAGACTCATCACTGCTCATTGTACCAAGCATTAGATTGGATGTCCCTCTCCATGAGGAGGCAAATAAACACCCTCATGTGGCTATTCCGGGTTTTGTCCAACAAACTACCACCCTATATCTGTGACCTGTTTGAACATTCAAAGGGTGCCTATGGACTAAGGAACTCCTCCTTTGTCCTCCTTATGCTAGCATGAACAAGGACATATCTTGCTCAACTGCCATTAGCTCCTTTTTACCAGCACTGTGGAATAACATGCAAAAATTACTTAAAATATCCTACTGCCCAGTCATTTTATATTTAGGGGGCTGCTCTATAGATGCATGAAAATGGTGTGTGATTGTTTCAGGTAAAGCCGTACCCTGCTCAGCTGAATCCCTTAACCTCTGTAATCCTGGGCCGCCTATTTCACGTGTTGGCCAGCATCCCTTTAGGGCAACCACCTCCTCCCCACCTCCCCCTCTCATCAATTAGCTTCGCGGGGGGCCTCTTTCTATTAGGCTACCCTATTTTCCCTCTCTACTATGTGTCTGATACCCTTTCTTCCCACTGCCCTTCTCTATGTCCCTCCTTCCTCTCCACACTTGTACTCTATAAGCTACAACCTGTATACACTGCACTTTAAATGCCTATATTTGCACTTGCTTTACATGTCTGATTCATCCAAGTACTGATTTTGTATATTGTTACTGCCTGTACTGATGTCTATTTTTGTATGACGTGTTATCTACTGTAAGCAGAAGTGTTCCCTGTGTCTAGGACCATCTTGAAAATGAGCTTGCTCAATGATGTAACTGCCTGGTTAAATAAAGTTTGATTGATTGATTGACTTATTGAAAAGCATTGAGGCAAGGGTTATCTCAGAAGGGCATTGGCAATAAAGACATTTTTTTTAATTCTGTTTATGCTCCTTCTCTGCACCAGAGCAGGGCATCTTTTAGCCCTCGCAGTGCCTTCTCTTATCCTCCTGAAGTTTTCCTACCTGACACTGGTTTCCAGGGCACCCGCAACTCATCACAATCAGTCCCTCCTGGCTTGCTCCCTGGAGCAGGATTACTTTGAGCTCCTTAGTGACTGCTACACACATCCAGTTGATTCATGTAGAGGTGAAGTTCTTGATGATCCAGGTACATGCAGGTCAGACTCACAGTACATGTGAGGAGCTTGCAGAGTACCATCTCCCTGCCACTGGTGGGTAGTTTTCCACTTTGCAGGTTCCCTCAGGGGAGTGAGCATGTCGTAGTGTCAGCATACTACTATGTGCACTTCTGCATACGGTGCGTAGATGCCTATTACTCTCCACACACTTTTATGTGGTTTCAGGCTTCTTCACCTCCAGTCACTGCTAGGGATCAGGCAAGAGCTAGACACCACAGCCCTCTCCCTATAGAGAAGGAGTGCAAATCCATGGATGCTCAGTCATCCTCCCCCCAGCCAACCCTCTGATGCTTCAGGCCCATTCCTGAACCAGGTCATCAGCATCACAAATGGTAGTGCTACTGCTGCACCAGGAGCTGGCTCCCATAAATCCAGGCTTCAAAAATATATAAAATCACACATACTCCAAAAATGCAAAGCATTATGGGAAGTGTATGTAAATGGATTCTGCCTGGTCTAGACTGGTATTAATACAAAAATCATACAGCTGCACTACAGTCCTGAGTTTCTGCATTTTCTTCACTTCCAACACAATAGTGACACATTTCACTGGCCTGGTCTAAAAAACTGGTCACCAGAAGGTTGAAAGGTGCGACTGGTCCAGTACTGGGTGTCTTATGAATTGGCAATGACATCCTTTGAAATCCTACAGCCTTTCAGATTTAGCAGGTAATTCATAGATATGCTGTATTGTAGGCTCAGCTGCACCATCCATCACAAATGGTTATGTTGAGGGCTATCTGGAGCTTGTCTCATACTCCAGGTCACACTATTGCTTTTTTTATTTGTACTTTATCTCCTGGTCTGCCCCACCTGGTCCACATCCAGACTGGTTCCCCTGACCATATCGCCTGGCTTTTCTGGGGCTTACCTTCCTCTGTTGTCCTCTGCCATGGGACCCGTGGAATGCTCAGTCCCTGGTGCGAGGCATGTGAGGGATCAGGCTGTCATCCTGCCATCACATTTTTTTGTCTGTTTTCTCCCCAGGCCCACAACACATGCAATGAAGCAATATGTGGGCTTGGCTTCTGTGGAGAGGCCCTCTGGTGTCATTTGTGTGGAGTCCCTTCCCTGTGCAGTCCCTCTATACTGCCACTCAGATTCCTTCGGTGGCAGATATGCAGTGGGAACACATTCACCCCCCTCTCAGAAGGAGGAGAGCTGCCCTAGGGAAGCTCAGTCTTCCCTTTCCAAGCTAGCCCCTGAGTGACCCTGATCTGTTTCCAAATCAGGGTCGCTGGTGCAGCAGGAGGTGAGGTAACCAAAGCCTCAGCCCTCCATGCCACTGGGCTGACCGAGGTCACACTTCTTACATATAATTCCTTATAGTTGCTTTACTAAGTATTTCCCACACCCAGAAGGCATGGATTATCAGTCATTCACCCATAATAAACAGTGGACCCTATGACATTCCTCCTTCTTCACCCCTTTCCAGTCTGGTTTTAGGAAATCCCACACTCCACTTCCACCTCCCACCTCTGACTCACTGACTCCATCCTTTCAGGTTTGGACCAGGGTCTGAACACATAGATACGTAGATACATAGACACATAGACAGTGTTGGCAGATAAGGGCCTATGGCCCACCGAGTCTGATCATTTGAGCTTGTAAGTTCACTTTATGTTTTCCTAGAAGTCTGTTGCCCCTTACCCTTGACCTCCAGAATACCTTTATGTCTATCCCATGCATTCTTAAATCCTGTGATTGTTTCAGCCCCCACCATTTCCTCTGGCAGGGTGCTCCACTTGTCCACCACCCGTTCTGTGAATAAATTCTTCCTCATGTTTCCTCTGAGTCATCCTTCTTCCAACTTCATCCCATGCCCTCTAGTCCTGGAACATCTTAAAAATAGTGTATTCCTGCACCCTATTCCTCCTTGTAAGATACTTGTATGTATCTATCATATCCCCTCTCTCCCTCCTCTTTTCCAGGGAGTACATATTCAAGTCCTTCAACCTGTCCTCAAAAGACTTGTGATGCAATCCATGTACCATCTTTGTTGCCCTCCTCTGAACCTTCTCTACCCTGTCTATGTCCTTATGTAGGTAAGGTCTCCAGAACTGTACACTGTACTCCAGGTGGGGCTTCACTAGTGTCTTGTATAGTGGAATTATGAGCTCCCTTTTCCTGCTGGTGATGCCCCTGCCTATGCATCCCAGCATCCTATTTCCTTTACCTGCTGCCTTGTCGCAATGTTTCCCTACCTTGAGGTCATCAGAGATAGTAACCCCAATATCCCTTTCCTGCTTGGTGCATGCTATATCCTCATCCCCTACTGATATATTGTGCTAGGGCTTTTGTGCCCCATATGCATTATCTTGCACTTCTTTGCATTGAATTTCAGCTGCCTAACCCCTGACCATTTTTCAAGTTTCTGCAGGTCCCTTCTTATTCTGTCTACACCCTCCTGTGTGTCTACTCTGTTACAGGGCTTGGTGTCATCAGCCAACAGGGAAATTCTGCCTTCTAGGTCCTGCGCAATGTCTCTGATGAAGATGTTGAATAGGACTGGTCCCAGCACTGATACCTGTGGTACCCCTCTGGTCACTGTTCCCTCTGTGGAGTGACAGCCATTTACCACCACCCTCTGTGTCCTGCTGCCCAGCCAGTTACCTACCCACCACACTACTGTCCTACCCACACCCATATTCCCCAGTTTTTGTAATAGTCTTCTATGTGGCACAGTGTCAAAGGCCTTGCTGAAGTCCAGATAGGCCATGTCCACTGCTCTCCCCTGATCCACCTCCCTAGTCACCCAGTCAAAAAATTCAACGAGGTTGGTCTGACATAACCTTCCCCTTGGTGAAACCATGCTGCCTTGGGTCCTGTAGTCCATTGACAACCAGATGTTCCACCAGTCACTCCTTCAGTAGTGCTTTCATGATCTTCCCCACTACTGAGGTGAGGCTGACTGGTCTGTAGTTCCCCGCTTCCTCTTTGTTCCCACTTTTGTATAAGGGGACTACATCTGCTGTCCTCCGGTCTTTAGGTACCTCTCTTGTTTCCAGTGATTGGCTAAACAGGATTGTCAGAGGTTCAGCCACCACCTCTCTTAGTTCTTTAAGAACCCTGGGGTGCACCCCATCTGGCCCCACTGTTTTACTTCATCAACCTTATTACTTCCAGTTCCTTCAGGACCCTTTCTCAAGAAAGGACTGGTGTCCATTTCTGCACCATTCCCACCCCTTGGACTCCCTTCAGACCCATTACCCTCCTCTTCCTCAGTAAAGACTGAGCAGAAATACTTGTTAAATATGTCAGCTTTACTGTTGTCATCCTCCACGTGGCCCCCATCCTCCCCCTTCAGTCTCACTATCCCTCCCTTTGCCTTTCTTTTTTCACTTATGTATCTGTAAAAGGTTTTGTCCACTCTACCCACTGATTTTGCAATCTGCTCTTCTGTCTGAGCTTTGGCTTCCCATACTGACCTCCCTGCCTCCCCTTGCTTCTCCTCATACTTCTCCCTATCCCCTTCTACCTGTGTCTTTTTGTATTGTCTGAATGCAATATTTTTGGCTTTCACTTTCTCCGCTACCTCCTTGGAAAACCATAATGACTTCCTCTTCCTTCTCCCCTTGCTAACCTGCTTAAAGCATAATTATGTTGCTCTTGTAATCCCCGTTTTAAATACTGCTCACTGTTTCTTAACCCCTGATTCCTGCCCCATTCCTCTTAATACCGCTCTCAAGCATCTCCACATTTTCCCAGAGACTGCCCCGCTAAAATCCAGGATACATGTTTTTGTGTGGTTTGGTTCTGCTCCTTCTGTGATTTCAAACCACAATGATTGGTGGTCACTGTTCTCCAGGTGCTCCCCCACTGTTGCCTCCATCACACTATCCCTGTTTGTGAGCACAAGGTTCAGTATTGCCTTCTGCCGAGTTGGTTCCATGACCAGTTGCTTGAGGAAGGCACCTTGAAGGGAGTCCAGGATAAATCTGCTCCTAGTTGATGCTGCTTCTGGGATGCTCCAGTCAACATCTGGAATATTGAGGTCTACAACCAGCACTACCTCACCCTTGTCTGTCATCCTTTGGATGGCTAGCATCAGCTCCCTATCTGTTTCTTCCTCCTGGGCTGGTGGTCTATAGACCACACCTGTGCGGATGGCTGGCCCAATTTTCCTTTCCAGCTTAACCCACAGTATCTCTCCCCCATTTTGTTCCTCCTGTATCACTGTGGCCCTAATATCATTTTTCACATAAAGTGCCACTCTTCCTCCCTTCCTACCTGCCCTGTCTCTTCTGAATATGTTGTAGCCAGGTATGGCCATCTCCTAGTCATGGTTATCATTACACCAGGTTTCTGTGATGACCACAATGTCCAGGTCTGACTGCACCACTACAGTCTCCAGATCCTCTATCTTGTTGCTAAGGCTCCTGGCATTAGCACACCTCTATCATATTTAGACACACTTCCATCAAATTTGTCAGTCTTGGGCAGGCCTGTGGCACTGAGGGTTGAGGCACTGGATGCCACACCTCGTGCTGCGCTGGTGACCCGAGTTCGGGAATGGACTCGGGCCGTGGGAGCTGGCAGAGGAGAGGAAGGATCAAGCATCCCATGACTGGTCTCCTTTCTCTGGGGTGGCTGAGGGCTCTGTGTGCACTGTAGTGGCACCTGGCGGAAGCTAGGTGCACTACAGATGTGGGCAGGGTAGAGGGGTGGAGTGTGGCGGGCATCTGCACATAGATGCATTGATGCCATTGCATGTCCGGCTCCTTGAGGCATCTAAAAAAAGGAGGAAAAACAAGGCTGGGTGACTGCTTCAGCTAATAGCCATGCCCTGTATCCCCGGACCCACAGAGATGTAGCCACCAGGTGTCTGTGCCGCAGGACGTGGGGGAGGGGGTCCTGTCATTGCCTGGCCTGTGTGGATGGGAGATTATCTGCATGGCAGACCTGGTCCAGGGGTCATTGGGTGCAGCTCTGCCTGAGGTGGAGAAAAGTGTTGAATGTTAAATAAAAATATTTATCAATCTTGCTAAAGCTTTTGACACTGTGGCACACACTCTCCTTCTGGACAAGCTTAAAGCAGCGGGACCTTCCAACTCCTTAAGTCTGTTGGTTCTGCTCCTACCTTGAAGGAAGGTCTACAGCTGTCTGGCTCAGAAGCTCCCTATTTCCCAACTCCCCTTCTGCTCAGGCATCCCTCAATGGTCTGTCCTGGGCCCTATTCTCTTTTCTACATTCTTGAATGACTTTCCTTCTTCTTGCTCCTTTGAGCCCTTTCATATGTACATTGATGATACAGTAATCTTTGCATCTGGTTCCTCTCTCAGTGACTTTACTTCCCAGTTACATCTGCATTTTAACAATTTTCAGCACTGGATCTAGTCTAACCAACTGTCCCTTGATGCCAAAAAAAGTTTCCATGTCTTTTGGCTCCCAACAAAGGCTTAACAGGCTACCATTCCTCCCATTATTATACACTCTTGATGCTGCTGCAGTTGAGGATGTATCCTTCTTTAAGTACCTTGGGGTCTGGCTGAACTGTCCTCTTGATTTCTCAGTGCATATTCATGCCATACACCATAAGCTCCACTCCTAGCTTGGTGCACTGTATGGAAACAAAGTGAATATTCTGCTTCCTGCCCACTGTGAGATTGTTTTAAAGATGATTCTTCCTCCTTTTGACTATGTTGACATAGTTTAGAGTGGAACTCTCAATTCCTCCCTTGCCAGACTGGACCCCCTCTTTCACTCTTTTTGTCATTTTGCCTTAGACTGCCTCCCTTGAACCCACCATTGCTCACTCTACTATGCCCTTTCACTCCCCTCTCCTGATGCCAGGTATCTCTCCCATTGTGCCTCCTTTGTATCAAAATTCTGGTTTGGTTCACTTCCCTCCTACATTACCTTCCTATTATCATCTCATCCTCCTTCATCCTATCCACTCCGCAGCCATTTTCCTTATTACCTTTCCTTCCCATCTAGTAAATCTACTTTGGTCAGACTGCCATTCTCATACCATTTTCCTAATCCTTGGGCCACCCTCTCCCTGTCAATCTGCTCTACCTCTTTTTCCTTCTCCTATAAGTCTCGTCTTCATGACTTTTCTACTCCCACCAGCATTTTTCCAGGATTCCTACCTTTTTGCGCTCCTTCCGCAGCTCATAGTGCCCTGACTATGCTTTCCTCTCTCTTCACTATGCCAGTATGAGTAATTTCCCCTTCCCTATCAAAACTCAGTCTTATCTGCCACAATTGGAAGGCTATTAGCCTTTGAATCAATGGGGGGGGGGGTAAGGTCCTACCACATTCCCTTCTTAATCCTCAGTGCTTCTGCTTGCTCAGCTTTGAGCATTTTGAAACTGTTCCTGAGCTACATGACTGGTTGGACTGGGCTCTCTCTCTCCCAGCCCATTTCTCCCTCTCTTGTCTCTGTTGCTCCCCAGGTGCCCCCTTTCCTTTGGCTTTGCAGCTCTGTCTCCTGCCTCACTGCTTCTTCCCTTGTCTCTTCTCTGTGTTGCCCGTGCCACCCCCTCCCTCCCTCCCATTTTCTGTTGTCCTGCATTTGCTGGCCTGTGTGCACTTCTTTGCAACTCTGGTGCTTTCTCTACTGATGTTTCTGCCCCACTCCTTCCTTTAGCTTCTGCCTTGTTCCTTTTCCTCTGTCACTTTTTCCTTTTCTCTCTCTCTCCCTGTTTTTCTGAGTGTTTCTCACCCTGCCAGCCACCACACCTCCCAGTTATGTGTCAGCTCCTGCTCCATCACCTCATCTCTGCAGTGTGTCTTCCAGCCTTTTCTTTCACTCCTGCCGTCCAGCCCAGATCTCTTGTGGCACGCCCATGCACTTGGTGTTCCTGCTGATGCCAGAGGTGCCCCCTCATGCCCAACTTCCTGCTCCACTCCTGCTCCTTGGAGCCCTGCCACCGAGCCTCCTCCTTCCTGCCTTGGGACTTCTTGATACCACCCGGTCCACAGGGTCCATGCTCCATGCAACCCTCCTCTGGCTTCAGTCTGCCTCCTGCTGCTTGCTTTCTGCTGGGACCATGTGTGCCAGAACACTGTTCCGGGATTCTTTTGGGGGGCCCTTCAGACTTTCCACCTCTCAGTCGTTATCCTCCCATAAGGCGTTTGTCCATGGTGTCAATACCTGCCAGCTGCTTTCATGTTCTGCCCCATGCAGGGTATGTGACATTAAGTGTGGACTCAGTTGCATAACCACTAGATCACCCAGGAAAGCAAATATTTAATAGAAAGCATATTCACAGGGTGCAGAACTTGAAAATGGATGTAAATATCAAACAGAGAAGTGGAGAAGAAAGAAACAAATGTGAACTGCAGAAGCTGGCTCCATGATGTTAAATTCTGTAGGACTTTTAAAATGTATTATTCTCTTTAATCCAGTTCTGCATCTCCTGTAGACCGGACAATGAAACAAGAGGGGGCTTAATCAGTGCATCCTTCATTACATGAAGAATAACAATTTCAGTGTCCTCTAGTCTCTCTTGTAGGAAGAGGATTGGGAGTTCATCCAGAAAGATACAGTATACCAGAACTCATGGAATGAAGCATTTTGGGGAGCACTGATCTCATTTTCTTATATTTGGGTTACTTGAACTTCGAAAAACTTTTGTTGGCACCAGTCTACATCAGATAGTTCAATACACAAGAAGTTAAAAAAAAAAAGCCATCTCACTAAGGCAGACCCACGGGGGAAGGGGTCTTGCCATCCTTATTCAGTCAGTACAATACTATGGTGATGGCAGACCCATGGGGGTGGGGATCCCGCCATCCCATTAACACATGCCCATGAAGGGGCATTGCTCATGCATCCAATCATATGGCAATAGCGGACCACATGTAGTCCCGCCATCCCAAACAAATGGTATTGCCCTTCTTATCTCAGACCATGTCATACTACAGTGATGGCGACCCACAGTGGGTCCCGCTATCCCAAGTAAATGTGGCCCATGAGGGGGGGCCTTACTAATTACTTGAACATATTTCCATATCTCTACAGGCAGACTCACGTCAGCATCTCACTCTTCTCACCTCAGATCATGCAATTCTGCAGGCAATGGCAGACCATGTGGGGTTCCTCCATCCCAAACAAATGGTCTTGCCCTTCTTATCTCAGACCAAGTCATATTACAGTGATGGCGGACCCTGGGGGGGGTCCCACTATCCCAAGTGAAAGTGCCCCATGAGTGGGCCTTACTCATTACTCATACATATTTCCATATCACTAGAGGCAGACTCACATCAGGGTCTTGCCCTTCTTATCTCAGACTATTTAATACTACGGCGACAGTGGACCCACGTGGGGTTCCCACCATCCCAAACAAACATGCCGCACGATGGGGCATTATTCATTGCTCAAACATATTTCCATATCATCTACAGGCAGACTCATGTGGGGGTCTGACCCTTCTCACCTCAGATCATGCTATCCTGCAGTGATGGCAACCCATGTGGGGGTCCTGCCATCCCAGAACAAACATGCCCCTTGAGGGGGCATTTCTCATTACTCAAATGTATTTCCATCCTCCCTAAGGCAGACGCATGCAGGGCTCTCGCCTTCCTTAGTCTGGCCGCCTGAAATCTACACTACAATTTGATCATTCGAACTCTGCATACAAAGGACCTATGTGTACTTCCAACGCTCCAGCTAGCCCACGTACGGGCCTAGCTTGTTACTTCATTAATTTATTCGCTTCTTCTACTGTATTGCAGCTTACTTCCAGTTCCAGCTCAGGTTATGTATTCAGGACATCTCTGTGGAGTGCACCTCAATTCTTTGGATGTCTTGGGACATTTTCTACTTTCCTATCGAGGTACTTGATTGTACCCTGTTTCAAAGGACTTATGACAGCCTCACTCAAGCCTCCCAAATCACATATACTCCTGTCATACATACATGACATGTCTACCACTCTCTCTGAGATTACCTCATCACCATTCCTCATCCAGCCAATGCTGCCTGGCCATCTCACCATCTATGATATCTTTGTCCCTCAAAATCTCCATCTTTGGCGAACATTCCACAAGCCGAGCAGACCCAAATGTACATGGCAGTTCCATTCAACTCATCCTGTCATCCCACATGGGATTCTCTTGGATCAGCTCAGCCTCCATGGGGACCTCAGAAATCTCCCATTTCATCCCATACTAGCGTAGCGTGGCACCTCTGACATCATGTGTCTCTTTCCTGCATTCAGTCACTTCTTCAGATGCTCCAGCTCTTGTACCTGCTCTTCCAGCCTTCGACAAAAAGATCTCCAGAGTTCTGACTAGCATTCTAACCTACCTGTGTAGAGGTCCTGGTTGGCACCATTTCAAGGCTCCGTGTCAGACCCTCCTCTCTGACTTTTATGGAGGCTTTTTCACCAATTATCAGACGAGGCGATAATACCTAATGCTACCATTTCTAGACTCTGCTCCCTGGATGTGTCTTCATGTTCAGTTTAATAAGCTCTTCATTCCTGTACAGCTGTCTTGGACATGGATTGGCCATCTTCTCTCATTCTGACATCCATCCAAAATGGACCCCCTTCATCTGCCAGAATCTTCATCCTCCAGAGTTGACTTGCCTGCTCACCATCGGGTTCAGGGACATGACTCATCAAACAGCAAGTTTGGACTTAATTCTCAGATAGAACCATAACCAAAAGCCCATATTTAGGATTATTCTTCCCTTAGTATGCCCAGAGGACAGGCAGGTCAGTAACCATGGGTCCTCTGAGGTTTCCCCCAAAGAGGGGTTTTCCTCTCCTGCGTGCTACTGATCACACTCTCCAGAGTTGGAGGAGGTAATCACAACATTAATAATCTTTTTGGACCTTAAATCCTACATCTACCCAGCATTCCATTGAGGGTGGGAAATAAAGAAAAGCCAAAGTCCAAGTTTATAAACATCAAGCACGTAACATTCAAGCTCATAAGTATACACAAGCATTGAGCTATATATCACACATTGAATTGGAAGGCTATTAGCCTGTGGTTCAATGGGAGGGAATAGCTCCTCCCACATCCCTTTCTTAATCCTCAGTGCTTCCGCTTACTCATCTTCGAGCATTTTTGAAACCACCCACCATTCTCCCCTGCCTCCTCCTCCAGAAGTGGGAAAGGTAGTCAGAAAAGCAAAGGTCCAAACAGAGGAAAAGATAGCCAACTCAGTTAAGAAGGGGGATAAAACCTTTTATATGTATATTAGGGAGCATAGAAAGGTTAAGGGAAGGATAGTGAAGATTAATAAAGGAGAGGGGAGGTGGGTAGAGGGAGACAGTGAAAAGGCAGAGATACTGAATGAATACTTTTGCTCAGTATTCACAAAAGAAGAAGAGGAGGAGTTGCCTAAACCAAACAATAGAAGCACTCTGGGTAGTGGGGTTGATGCCAGTCCATTTACAGAAGAAAGAGTCCTGAAAGAACTCCTAAAACTCAAGGTGGACAAAGCAATGGGTTCTGTCAGGATTCACCCTAGAATCCTAAAAGAACTAAGGGAGGACCTAGTGACACCACTGACCACACTTTTTGACAAATCATGGGAGGATGGGGTGGTACCTGAGGACTGGAGGAGGGCAGATGTGATTCCCCTTCACAAAAGTGGGAGCAAGGCAGAAGCAGGAAACTACAGACCTGTTAGTTTGACCTCAGTGGTGGGGAAAATTATGGAATCACTTCTGAAAGAAGGAATTGTTGAGTATCTAGAGGCCAGCGGGGCACAGGACCCAAAGCAGCATGGATTAACAGCAGAAAGGTCATGTCAGACGAATCTAATCAATTTCTTTGACTGTGTGACCAAAGTAATAGACCAGGGAGGGGCTGTGGATATGGCCTACCTAGACTTTAGCAAGGCATTTGACACAGTCCCACACGTAAGATTAATATACAAGTTAGCCAGCCTGGGAGTGGGTCCCAGGGTCATAGCCTGGGTAGCAAACTGGCTGCACAACAGGACACACAAGGTAATAGTGAATGGAACACATTCTGAAGAAAGGGGGATTACTAGTGGAGTACCTCAGGGCTCAGTACAGGGTCCAGTCCTCTTTAACATCTTTATAGATGACATTGCAGAGGGTCTGGAAGGAAAGGTATGCCTCTTTGCAGATGAGACAAAGATCTGTAACAGAGTTAATACATAAGGGGGGGTAGAAAGGATGAGAAGGGACTTGGCAAGGTTGGAGGAATGGTCAGACATATGGCAACTTAGATTCAATGCAAAGAAGTGAAAAGTAATGCACCTGGGAAATAAAAATCCAGAAGAAGAGTACACAATGCAGGGAGGTACTAACAACAACAATAATGGAAAGGGACCTGGGGTAGTCATATCAGATGACCTAAAGGTGGGTAAGCAATGTGAGAAGTTGGTAAGGAGGGCCAGGGGGATGCGGGGATGCATAGGGAAGGGCATCACAAGTAGAGAAAGGGAAGTGGTTATCCCTCTGTACGGACAGTTGGTGAGACCCCATCTGGAGTACTACATGTAGTTTTGGAGACCTCATCTATGCAAGGACATAGACAGGATGGAAGTAGTCCAGATGAGGGCAACTGAAATGATGCAGGGCCTACATCAGAAACCATATGAAGGGGACCGAGAGAGCTTAATATGTATACCCTTGATGAAAGGAGGGATGGGGGGACATGATAGAAACTTTTAAGTACCTCAAGGGAATCAACAAAGTCCAGGAGGGTAGCATCTTTCAGAAAATGAGATGTGTAAGAACAAGGGGGCACAATTTAAAGACAGAGGGGGGACGGCTCAGGGGTAATGTGAGGAAATTTTTTTTCACGGAGAGAGTGGTGGACGCATGGAACTGCTTTCCTGGTGAGGTTGTGGGGTCTAAAACAGTGGGGAAATTCAAACATGCATGGGACAGACATAAGGCAATTATAGTGGGGGTTGCAGGAAGTAGGTTGTTGGTTAACTAGAATCTGCAGCTTATCCAATAGGTAGGGAAATGGGCAGATTGGGTGGGCCAAGTGGTCCTTATCTGCCGTCAAAGTCTATGTTTCTATGTTTCTATGTTTCCTCTGGCACTCTTCTCTCACCCTTTTCGCTGGGCCTTAGTCCTACACTTACTCAGCATTCCACTGAGGGTGGGAAATAGAGAAAAGCCAAAGTCCAAGTTTATAAACGTCAAGCATGTAACATTCAAGCTCATAAGTATACACAAACACTGCATTATGTACCACACATTGAAGTACCTGTTGTACTGTTATGACTTGCAATGTTTCTGATAATGCTTCTTTGATGTACTCCATTGCTGCATATGACTACTATTTTTGTAACGCTGTAATTACGATTTAATTGTTCTCCTCTTGTACTATATTCCACACCTCTCACTCCCAGAATGCATCTAGAAAGAAGCTGTTATCAACTCAGTATGTCTTGCCTGGTAAAACCTTTGAAATAAATCAATGACTTCAGTTTTCAAGAACAATCCTAAATACTCATACAAAATTAGGCTAATCTGAGCTAACAGAGTCCACACATGAGAGAGACTGAGGCATATTGGTAACATCTATGACCAACAAAAAAAATGTAATGAGGTCATAGCTAGGGCCAACAGAGTACTGTGATCAAATAAAAGAAATACAACCTCATTGTAGGAAAATGTAATCCTACCTCTGTACAGAGAATATGTCTGTCCACACTTGGACTTCACTACCCCCTTCTGGGCCCCATATAAAGAGGGACAAAAGAAACAACTTGAGAAAGTCCAGTGTAAAGCTTTTAAGCTTATCTATAACTTATGCAACAGTCCATTTGAATAAAGATTATCGTCATTAAAACTAATGTCTCTGTCACTAAGGAGGCTTAGGGGAAACTTAATAATAATGTATGACCCCATCCTCCTTAGTGACCTCAACATCACCTTTAAACACGATGGAACCATCACACATGGGCAGTTGCTCCAAACAGTAGGACAACACTTTCGTAACACAAAAAGGAAATACTTCTTTATTGATAGAGTAGTCAACATTTGGAATGCCTTACCATTATACAGCATATAATAATAAGTAAAACTGAAAATAAATTTAAAAAAAGGTTTGATAAGCACTTGATGAATACACCTATAAGATACTACTAGCAATGAGCTAAGTATGGGTTATTTGTCTCCTTAGCTCCTAAATTTCTTAGTATGATTTTTACTTGGATACATTGTATGATACATTGTACTCTGGTAGGGCCATTATTGCACCACTAATTTTATTGTGTGTTTGCAAACTGCCATCGCTGTAGGGGCAGGCTTTAAAACTGAGTAAGATGGTTTGAAGTTCAGATGGAACGCGAGAACAGTGGGATTTTTTAACTAGAGTTTTGGTCCTTAGTTATCCACCTCTCAGGTTGACACTGGCAACCTCCCAGCCCCTGGACAGGTGACCCACTGTGTATTCCCCATGGCTTTCCCACAGTGGTAGGGTCCCCAGGTTGGAGGCTTCACCCTTCCCCACCAATTCATCAAGGCTGGGTTGGCTGATCAGGACCCAAGAATGCCAGTCCAGCCTTCATCCTGATAGCTGGGGGTATTTTTGGTGGACATGGTATCCTCACGCTGTATAAAACGTGAAGAATTGCTGCTTCCCCTGACCATTCCTCTTCCCCAGCATTGTGTGTAACCTATAATGGCCTCACACACAGCAGCAGCTCTCTGTGCATGTGCAGCACCTCACAAGGGAGCAGGTTCCAAGGCCTACTGTGAGGGGCTGCTGGTATGGCAGGCATTGGCAGCAAACAACCCTGCCTGAGACACACTGCCATAGCAAGCACTCTCCCAAGCTAATCTCTCCTATTCTAGTGACCAAGGTTGGGCCCGATCTGGGTTACCATCATGGAAGTGCAATGCTCATACATGAAAATGTAGAAATTGATAGCATTGCTGGCCTGTCTGTGCAGCGGTATAATTACCCTTCATGACACTGGTGGCCCAAGTTTGGGAACAAGCTAAGATCACCAGTGGCTGACTCAGGAAGGAGGAGCAGGCATCCCAGAAGGTGTTCCTGAAGATGCTCTAATCTTCCAGGGAGGTAGGGCTGTGTGGTACACTGCAACATCACCACCTGGGTGACCAGAGCTGGCAATATGGTTAGAGCACCAGGGAAAGGGGATGCTTCTTGATGGGAGATGTAAGCATGCTTTGCATGCACACATCAGACCATCACACTCTGTGGAGAGTCCAATGGAGGTTGGCAGAATAGAGAAAAGAGCACTAGCTGACAGTATAGCACTCACCATTCCCTGGAGACCCCAAACTGCCTACTGGGCACAAGGGCCCACCAACCAACCACAGCATCTGAAGGGGGCTTGGGGTACACCCAATGGCTCTGTCACAGGCAGAATCTGTGGAGGAACAGGTGAGTCCCATGGATAAGTCCCAGAGATGATGAGGGATGGGGTTGGTGGGACCATGGAGCTGACAGGGCCAGTCACTGAAGGAGGGGGAAAAAGAAATTGATGGCAAAAAATATCAATTTATCAACCAGTCTGCCATTCTCCTGCCTAACCTATGAGACTAAGCACCCTAGTTGTTACCCATCTCCTCTCCCCTCTTCTATCCCATCTCCTCTCTCCTCTTTTATCCCATGCTCCCACTGCTCCCTCGCCACTAAAGTCATATGTCTATTCCACCTATGCGTGAACTCTGCCACTGATTTTGCACAGATCACCTCAGTGGGTAATCTATTTCACCTGCCCACCATCCTCTCCATATAAAAGTACTTAGGAACATAGGAACATAGGAAAGTGACATCAGAAAAGGACTGCCAGTCCCACCTAGTCTGCCCATTAGATTAGCATCATCTATGCTTGTTCTGATTTCCCTCTCCCTCCCTTCAACAGCCCTCTATGTCTGTCCCAAGCCCTCTTGAACCCCTCCACTGTATTCTTGCCCAACACTTCTTCAGGAAGCCCATTTCAGGTGTCAACCACCCTCTCAGTAAAGAAATATTTCCTGATGTTACCCCTAAACGTACCCCTCTCGAGTTGGAGATCATGACCCCTTTTCCTGGGACACCCCTTCAATTGGAATAGGTTCTCTGTCGGCACTTTGTTGATCCCTTTCAGGTACTTAAAAGTCTCTATCATGACCCCTCTCTCCCTCCTCTGTTCCAGGGAGTACATGTCAAGGGGTCCCAGTCTCTCCTCATACGGCAAGTGGTCGAGCCCCTTCACCATCTTGGCTGCCCTCCTTTGTACCCGCTCCACCCTCTCCACATCCTTTGTTAGTAAGGCCTCCAGAACTGGACCCCATATTCCAGATGAGGCCTGACCAGCTGGGTGTACAAGGGTATCAGGACCTCCTTCCTCCTGCTGATGATTCCCCTCCCAATACAACCCAACAAATTGCAGGCTATTGCCACTGCCCTTCCTGATGTCCTTCTCAAACCTGCCCTCTACCAGCTTCTTCACACTGCCTATAGTGTTTGTACTGAAAGTAAACAGTTCACTGCTTTCCTCTTTGTGTATTTCCTGTAGAAGGTTGAATGTTTCTATCTTGTCCCCACTCTCTCTCTCCTGGTTTCTAACAAGCACATCTTAAGGTCACTCAACCTTTCCTCAAAGGACCTATCTTGCTGCCCCTGTATAATCATCGCAGCCCTCTCCTGGACTGACTCAACCTTGTCCCTATCCTTCTTCAAGTGAATATTCAAAAACTGCATGCAGTACTTAAAGTGGGGTCTCATTAAGGATATGTACAAGGGCATGATCCTCTCCTTGCATGTGTTTACTAAAATAGGTGTTCTTTCTCTTTCTCTTGACCCAAAGTATGCAGCATCTGGGGTGTACATAAGGGAGTGAATGGGGTCAGGATGCTAACTGAATCCCCAGAGCTAAAGCACTGAATTAAGATGAGTGTTAAACCAAGGAATCACGCTCTACTAATATGAGGCATAAGACACTTTTGGAGGAGAGTGATGGCAGTTGAAGACTGTAATAAATACTGTGTATTGATCACATGGATAAAGTGATGCCAGCAATTGTTCATGCCAATAGTTGTGTCACTGCAATGTAAAAGTAATAATAAAAAAAAAAACTCTTTTCACACAGTAAGTGCTTAGTAATTTGTTTTTATATCGCATGTCTTTGCAGTGTCAGACTCTAACACCTAGCCTGGCAGCATCCTGAGGCATGATCTCAGGTTTGCTAATCACAGCTGTGGGGAATGGGTGTCAAAGTCATCCATTAGTGATTTAAAATTCTGAAGAGCTACTGAATAGTAACCCAGGTTGTGTTGTGGTGTCATGTTCCAACACCTACCTGGGAAGCATCCTGAGGCGTGATTTCAGGTTTGCTAATCCTGTCTGTGGGGGTGGGGTGTCATAGAAGGTACTAGGAATCATCATGAAGGATGCAACAGACTGAAGGTAAAAGTACTCCAAGAAATAACTTTTTATTGATTGCATTTTGCAAATGCAGTAAGTTTCCTAATTCCTGCTATAAAAGTGATGACATCATGGTATCATGTACACAATTTAAACACCAAGATTATATGTCTTTATCATCTTGCTTTCTAATTAAATGGGAGTATATGGGGCAGTATAGGTAAATGTAAGATGCAAACACAGAGAAGGTGTATCAAATCTGCTTCCCTGACACTAGGTCAAGTTTAATCTCTCTGGCATAGTAATGTTTTAATACAATGAATTGGCTGACAAGATAATGGTCTCAATTCTTGAAGGGTTTAGACTGCCTCAATCCCTGGGTGTGTTGAACACATGGCACATTGGGCTTGTGGAACTCTGTGGCCAGCAATTGGGATTCTCAATCCTGGGGCCCGCCATGCAATGCACACTGTGAGTAAGACCAGCTTTTGCTGGTCTAACTTTGAGGACCTTTTTATGGGGTTTGCATCAAATATTTGGTGCAAGCCATTGTAAAAAAGGTAAAGTGTCACAAGTGCACATGACCTTTAAGAATTGGGTATAAGGTGTGACAATACAATCAGCACTGAGCAGGGTTTGATGCAGAGCTTGTGCAAGTCCTATGTTAACCTCTGAGAATTGAACCTGATGTGTTCCAGAAAACACCAGGAGGTCAGCCAGATCAAATTCTGTAAGTCTGCACATGTGACCAAATGGTTCAGGTGTTTAGCTCATAGTTTGCAAGAAGCGTCATTTGTGTAATAAACTTTATATGTTCCTTGGGGTCTACTGGCAGCGTGTCACCATGGGATAGTGAAACTTCACTGTTGACAATTATTTGATGCAAAAAGCTTATCTGAGTATATTTGTTTAGTGATAAAATAGGGGAACTGAGATTTTCCTACTGATGGGAACACAGCGATAGTCTGGTTTCTAGCAAAAGCCTTTATAATCCTGCTACAGACAAAATGTTTTTATTTGTGAGAAGCATGTCCTAGTGAGAAAGGAAGAGAGAGAAAGCTGTGTACTGAGACAAGTGGGAGTTTTCTCTATAAAGGGAGGACCTCACGGTGAGCCAGAAAAGGGGGCCAGTGTGTAGAACAACAGACTGACCAATATGAGACTGGAAGTGGAGCAGCTTTGATGTCTTTCAAGTTCTCTGAAAAAAAGACACTGTTCTACTTCCATATCTTCACCTGTAAGTTTGACCTGGCAATAGGAAAGCTAAGTTTGCATTTTTTATGGTGCAACTCCTATTATTTTCAACATTTTCTCTTGTAAGTACTTTTATTCTATTTTGCCAAATGTGTAAATGTATTGTATAAGTAAAGTAGTTCTTATTTTGCACAATATACAGACTAGTTATGCATTTTAATGCATTTTAATGAAAGAGGTATAGTTTGTGAATTTCTGGGGTAACTGTCATTCTGAAGAGGCATGCTAAATCTAGTTTAAGCAATTTGAAAAACACATTCTTTCTTGATACAGTGAAAGGTGTGGAGTGAAGTTTGATAAAATGAAACCCACACTTCACCTGGACTTCAAGCAGTTGGCTTTACCTTTATCCAGGGGACCGGTGACTGGGTTCAGAGGGTCCAGGTGTCCAGGCTGGGCCATCTTTGCAGGGGTCAAGTGTGGGAGCAAGGACACAGTGAGGAGACAACAGGGGTGAAAGTCTGTGACAGCCAGCTGTGAGAGAGGAAGTGGCTGGGGCATGGATGTGTGTGTTTGTCACATCTGGTGGCAGCATATGGGATCTGTGTGAAGTATGGAAATACTAGCCAGCCAGCACTTGGTGGTTAATTTAAGGGTGTTTGTATAGTGTATACAGACACCTAGGCCTAGATATTCAAACTGTGCCAGGCTGTGGCGCAAGCCTGGGTGCAGCGCAACTTGGGCTGAGCAGGGGCGTTGACCAGGCGATATTCAACAGAGCTATGCCATAGCTCAGCATCATTGAATATCACACCCTGGCCACCCGCAGTGCGCATGGTGCAGTGGCACTGCACCAGTGCCAGTGGCCAGAGTGGAGCATGTGGATGCACTAGCACAAGTTCCATGGCGCAAGGTGCAGCACCCGCGATATTCAAACGTTGACATGCAAATGGGGCCATAATGTATGCAAGGTGCACATGAGGCCATTTGCATGTCATTATGGCCTCATTTGCATGCAGGTGCTCCGATCCCCAACAACTTGTACTTACGCCTCAGGCAGCAGCTGCCGGGGACCGACCACGCCCCTACAGCATGGCAATGTGCCCTACAGCCCGACTACAGGCTGCAGTACAAAAAAGAATAATCATTGTATCCCAGGTGGTCCAGTGGACCTCCTGATCGTGGGCTAAGTAAATAGAAGATTAGTAATTTCATCCCTGGTGGTCCAGTGGACCCCCTCCCCATCCACCCACTGATCCTCACCACCCCGCTCCCCCCGATCAGCGGTGGGCGGCAACACCCCACCCACCTGATGCCCTGCCTGCCGCCCTGCCACTCGCTGACTGACACCGTCAGTAGGGCTGTACGCCCATTGGTCCACAGCTTGAGCCAATGGGCATGCAGCCCATACCATACTATTTACTTATTTATTTAGATTTTGTTGACCAGGTAAGCCCTCTGAGACCAAAGATCCCTTTTTTAGGGGTGATCTGGGGTTAAGTACACCAACCACTTTACATAAGGATACAATAAGACAGTTTAAAAAATACATACACAGTTTGTACATGAGGCAAGGGAACATTAAGACAGTGTCAGAGTACATACATTACACATTCAGATATGTGAATGGGATCCATTCACATATCTGAATGTGTAGTATGGTATGGGCTGCACATCCATTGTCTCACGCTGTGGATCAATGGGTGTACAGCCCTACCGATGGTGTCAGTTGGTGGGGATCAGTGGGCGGGTTATAGGGGGTCCACTGGACCAACAGGGATGATGGGTTTCTTCTTATTCTACTTCAGCCCGCGATCGGGCAGTCAGGTCCACTGGACCACCAGGAATATCAGGGATCTTTTTTAATTCACAGAAGCCCGTGATTGGGTGGGCAGCAGTCCATTGGACCACCAGGGATATTGGGGATCTTTTTTAATTCACAGAAGCCCACGATTAGATGGGGCAGGTCCACTGGACCACCAGGGATATTAGGGATCTTATTTTATTCTACTGAAGCCCGCGATCAGGCAGGCAGGTCCACTGAACCACCAGGGATATTGGGGTTCTCCATTTCTACTGATGCCCACAATGGGCATGGGGGTCTGCCACCACGGAGGTGCAGCCGGAACTCAGGTGGCCACCCACGGGTGGCAGCTGCTGTGTTGCGCCCTGCAATATGGCAGCTCACCTGTGGGTGGTCATCTGTTGTTCCTTTTTTTTGGGGTTCAACTTTGTGCTGGTGCAGGTAGGGGTTGTGCATGCATGGCTCTGCACATCCCGGGCTGAATATTGGGCTGTGCAGAGTATGCATGGGCACCCCCCCACCTGTGCCTACATACATTACTGATGCGCTCCAGCACATCTGGATTTGTGTCGCGCACTTTTTCCGTTTGAATATCATGCTGGGGCGCATCAGTGTGATGCGCATGCGCAACCCTTTTGAATATCTGGGCCACACAGTAAATACTCAGAGATTGCACAAAATATGTAACAAGGCACAAAAAAAGTGCACAGAAAAGTATTCTTTTGTTACTTTTCATCATTATTTTCAGGTGCAGTCAGTGGTCAGAATAATGGCAGCAAAGGTTCCAATCAATTATAACAAGCTAAGATCAGAACAACTCCGAGGGCTGTGCACAAAAAAAGACATTAAGCATGAGTTGCTTAGTAAAAAACAGCTCATAGAGGCCCTGCTTAAAAAAAAACAGGAAAATAGGGGTCTTCAATCCACAAGCCATGGTTTAGGATGAGTCCCCAAAACCAGCACTGGAGTCCCATGAGGAGGGGGAGATGATTGAAGAAGACGATGCAGAGCAGACACAGCAGTAGACACAGCCAGTGCAGCAGCAGCCCCCAAAGCAACCACATGCATAGCAAAAGCAGCATCCACCACAGCAGAATCAGCAGCATTCACTACAAAAGGACAAACTAAGAACAGATGATGTTGAACTAGAAAACATAAGTTTGCAGTTTGAATGGGACAAGAATGCAGAAGGAGGCAGAGGAGGCAGTAGCACAGCACAGACATGAACTTGATATGGCATGATTATTTCAGCAACCACCCGGAAAGGTAAGTGTGGTTGAGAAGGGGTGGGGTCAGCACACAGTCCTGAACCAAATTCTAAAATGTTTTCTCACATTAAGGAAGGATATGATTTAGATGCCTTCCTTTGCATATTTGAGAACATTTGTATATGGTCCAAATTGGACAAGGAGATATGGGCCCTCGGTCTAATCCCCTTATTATTTGGAAAGGTTCTAAATGCATTTTCCAACATGAATGCACAGGACAGTTGGGACTATGATAAAGTTAAAGATGTGTTGTTAAAATGTTATGAAATTGCTGCTGCTGCAGAAAGATTGAAATGTTATAGATTTAAGAACCATAATGAAGAAAGGTATATAGAAATGTGGGTACAACTATCCATTTGCTTAGGAGGTTGTTGAAGGATGCAGATGCATCCTCTGCTCAGCAAATTATAGAGGCTGTGTTACTGGAACAGCTTGTCAGGGGCTATCCAGAAGATCTAAGGGTGTTGCTGGCTGACCAAGCCCCAGGTTCAGCCAGGCAAGCAGCCAAAATGGCTTTTGCTAGCTGTAAGAGTATTCGGGGATGGACAGCTGGGTTGGGATGAAAAATAAACTTGTATCATGGCTAGCAATGAGTGGACCTGCTTCTGCCTAGAACGCTTACATATCGATCTCCCCTAGGTCATCGTCAGAGCTCCCTTTCATCCCTATGGTGAGTGCTCCTTTAGCCAGTTTTTACAGGGCTTTTTAGTCAAAGTATCAATGTGGCATGCAGTGTATTGGTGGCTGTAACATGGGACAAAACCTTTTGGATTTATTTAAGCAGCAAGTTCCTTGCCAAAACAAGACTTTCACCAGGATTGACTCCATGTGTGGTGAGACTGTTACTAGTTTCTGACCAGATCATTGTTTTTATGTCACATTCATGTTGTGTTGTAGTTATATAATAAAGGTAATTTATATTTGAAACACGTTTCAAAGATCCCTGTTTTATATGTAGTACAGTGCTGACCTCTCAGAATATAGTTCATGCTGTTTTGTCTAGTTTTAATGCTCCCTGTGCCACAATCATACCCTAAATGCACAAAATGTCTCCCTTTTTGAGCTCTAATACAGTGTGTGCATTTACACTGTGTCTGGGCTTTCAGAGCCCCGTTTTCCAGATTGTGCTCCCAGTCATATTTTATTTACTAATTTTATTCAGATTCAGTCCCTAAATTGCATTGATATTGCAAGAGGAAACCTCTTCCTCATCTTGGACTACTGCTCCCCAGTCTACACTCGTGTCTCCTTCGCCCTTCAGGCATGACTTGTGACTGTTTATAATAGCATTTGCCACTTTGCCCTGTCCCCCACCACTCTACCCATCACTGTGACCTTTACCGCTCCTTAAACTGGCTGTCATTGCAAGGTTGCTTCAACTTCACCCTCGGCTGCCTCACCGATAATTGCATCAGAAGTGGTCCTGCCTCCCCACTATCTGCCTTCTTCAAGCCCCATACCTCATTCAGAGTAACATGGAAGGGAAAGCCCTATCGGTCGTGGCTCCCTTGTTATGGAACAGGTTGCCTGCCCAGCTCACAGCATCCAACAAGTCTCATGCCTTCAGACTTAAGTTTAAATTGGGCTGGCAGTATAGCCTAGAGGTTAGAGGAATGAGGTGCAAATGAGCTTGATACATCCAGCAGACCAGACCTGAGTTTGATTCTCACATCCTCCACTTGCATACTGTGTGACTCTGAGCAAGTCACTTAATCGCCCAGTGCTCCCAGGTCGCCCCTGAAAACAGGCACTTGTGCCTAGTGGGCTTTTACCCGGTTACCAAAGACTAAAATAAATAAATAAATAAATCCTGGTTCCTCATTAGGGACAGCTGCACCTGTCCCCCCAGGTAACACTTACCCTTCGACTCTCCTTGGACATGATGCCTATTTTCACAAACACACTCCGTAGGTCAGGCCCTCTGCTCCCACAGTGCCAATCTCAAAATGCAATAGTGTGAACAAGAGACAGACAGGGGTAATCCTCCTGTCTGTTTTGGGTCCAAATCACCTACTAGACTGAGTCCTGGAGGGTCAAATGTGAACCTTATACTAGCACACCCAGTTAACTGGCTCAGATATGTACCCTCTTCGTGAATGCAGTACAATCCTTTGCCCAGTGGCACCCCGTCAGGTTTCCAAAATGTACCCTTATGACTCAATATGAGACCTAGGTATATTCTTACCTTTAGCAAGATTAGTAACACATTCAAGCCCTTTACAGCTGCTAGACTTAAACACTGGTTCAGCATTCACATGCAATAGAAACTGAGAAGACACAGGCAGTATTTCAAGGAAAATATTGTTTACTAAAAAAATATAAACTATGTAAAATATCAAACACAGAACAAATACAGTATATCAATAAATTACAGTCACATAAAATAAATGGGAAGTTACAGAACACAAATATACCTACCACAAATACTTAAAAGTTCTTGCCTAGCTAGATTTGACCATAAAGTGCCTTCTTAAGTCCAGAGAACTAAGTATCTTTCTTGAGTCCAGAATAAAAAGCAATGTTTCCCTCAGATGCCTGCTCATTTCAAAATCCATCTAACTGTGACCTTGCCAAAGGAAGTGGAGAGATGGATTTTGAAATGAGCAGGCATCTGAGGGAAACATTGCTTTTTTATTCTGGACTCAAGAAAGACACTTAGTTCTTTGGACTTAAGAGGCGAGAAAACCATAAAGGATCAGCCAAATGACTTCCCTTCCTACTGTGTCACAAAATGCATATTTAGTTTCCATCTTCAAAAGCAGAAGCAGGTTATAAGGGGTAATAAACTGTCCCTCTGGAAGGATGTCTTTAATTAGTGGTTTCCCTGATGTGTTTATCACATCCCGCTACTTCAACCACACTGACACATCTGAGGTCAAAGGTCAAGTATCCCTGCTAGGCTATTTCTTGTCTAAGCAGACCTTCACATACCATATATTTATTTTACAAATATTATACAATAATAATATTAGAGGGTTTATCTTGTTACTCCTATTTTCCTTCATTTCCTGCTAGGATATAACCCTGTCTGGACATGTTTTGGTCTGGTGGGTGGGGGGGTGGATAGATAACCTCCTCGTTGTGCCTTAAGTTTCAACTAATATTGTTACCACAATATTGTATTCACAAACTGCATTATATCTGTATACTGGTTTGTATCTAAATTGACCTGTATGTTTATCACTGTCTGTTTGTCCTTGCCTACACTCTGTATATTGTATTGCTACCAAGTGCTGCTGTTATACTTTTTTTATCTCTAACTGTCATTTTGCTCATGTCTACTTGGCCCAGATCATGCCTGTAAACCATCCTCTGGACCAGACCAGAGCACCCTACCCGGTCAACAAAGTCATAAATAAATAAATAAATAAATCATCATTCCCTGGCACTTTTCGCCTGCCAACTATATTAGAGGGAATAATCTTATCGGGTTAATCCTGCCTCGAGAGGACCACATTGTGTGTCTACCTCTCAGTTATGCGAATAGCAAGAAAGTTCACTAGGCCAAAGCCTAGCTTCTGTACGTCTGTAGAGTGAGGTTGCCAGCCAGGAGAGCAGCTCGAAGATTTCAATACTGAGCACCATGTGCTCTCGCTGTGGGACTGACTCTCAGTCTCTCACACTCCCTCTCACTTATATTTTAGCATTTGTAGCACCCACAGCTGCCACTCTGCATTACAATATTTTACTACAGAGCAGCTACAAGTCAGGAGTGGTTAAATAAATGTAAAATAACCACATTACTATAAAAAAATCTCCACAGGCACTCAGGCAGACCAAATTCTTCTCTGAGCTACCAGTGCTCATATGACTTAGCCAGGACATTCAGTTAATTGCCCATTGGCCACCAATATTACAATTCAACTATTTTACCATTAAATATTATATCTTTACCACAAAAATGATGCCAATCACAATATTCTATGTAAAACTGCATGTGTGTGAGAAACAGCAGGGCCAGGAGTCCTTTCCACATCCCCCCTGTGCTGCATCCCACTGTCTTCAATTAATGATACGCTCACAGTATATTTTGCAACCAAACTTTTTTAAAACTGTTAATGCTTAATATTGTATAACTATGAATGTTGAATCTAGACTTTTTATCACTGCAGCGGATACCCTGTATTTCTCTAAGAGCTCCTACCTACATTGGGTCTTGAAGCTGCATCCTTAATTATTTATTTTGTGAATTCAGTAACTCTACTAGGCTGTCCCTATTCTCTTGGTGGAACAGGCTGTTACACTATGATATCAGACTGAAGGTGACGGTGCTCATCCCTGTTTGACAGGACAAACTGCATGCAGTATGGGAGGGTCCTCTTGCAGTGGTAAAACAGGTTGACGAGGTGGACTATGTTGTAGAACTGCCCAATAAGGTGTGTAAACACAGGGTTTATTGTGTCAACATAATGAAACCTTATCATGACAGGACAGAGGCTGTTGTGATGGTTTACAGTCAGGCAGATGAGAGTGGGGAAAGCCACTAATAGATCTATTAGAGGAGAGTAGGGGGAGAGCATCAATGGATTCTGTCACTCTCTCAGATCAACTGATGCCTGCACAAAGGGTGAAAATGAAGAGGGTGCTGCACTCTGTCAGCACCCTGTTCTCAGCAAAGCTGGTGTACACCCCTCTGGCAGAACACTGGGTTGGTTCATGGACTCAGGCACTAGAGAAGTAGTGTGCCTTTAGGGTCCTTGAGAGTATGAAACACAACATGCAGGAGGTGCTAAAGGAGATGCTGGACCTCCATGATATTTGGGAATCCAGTAGTCCTTGGTCTTCACCCGTTGTTCTTATCTTGAGAAAGAATGACAAGCTTTTATGTGGATTATTGGAAGCTTAATGATGTCACAGTGTACGATGCTTATTCCATGCCACTGACAAAGGAGATACTGGAAAGTTTAGGGGGGAGCAATGTACCTAACAACTATAGATTTAACAAAGGTTTACTGGCAGGTACCTTTAACTACTGAAGCAAGGAAATGGTCAGCATTTATCAATCTGTTTGGCCTGTATGAATGTCTGGTCATGCCATTCAGAATGAAAAATGCACCAGCTACCTTTCACAGCCTGGCTGGCCAAGTGTTGTTAAGGGCAGGTGACTTTGCTGTGGCTTACTTGGATGATGTTGTTGTCATATTTAGCCAAACCTGGGAGGAGCATCTGACACATACTGCATGACAGAGATCCTCAAAAGACTGCAACTTGCAAAGCTGGCAGTCAAGGCTGAGAAATGTTAGGTGAGCATGGCCAAAGTGCCATACATCGGACAGCAAGTAGGAGAGGAGCACATCTGGCCAGAACTGCAGAGGTGGAGGCTATAAAGGGATGGCCCACCCCCATAACCAAGAAACAGGTTCAAGCATTTTTGGGGACTGCTGAATATTACAGAAGATTTGTGGCTAATTACAGCACAATTGCAGCACCCCTTACAGATCTGACCAAAAAGAGAATTCTTGAAATGGTGCACTGGTCAGAATGCTGTGAGAAGGCCTTCTGTCAGTTAAAGCAGGCCCTATGTCAGGCTCCACTGCTTGCCAGCCCTGACTATGGTCTAAACTTTATAATTCACATAGATGCATCAAATTTTGGGGTGGGGGCTTGCTGAGCCAGATCAAGTTCCAAAGAGGAAGAACACCTTTTTATTATGCAGCGTCAGTGGCTCAGTAGGTAGCACACTCGCCTCTGAGGCCAGGAGATCAGAGGGCTGTGGGTTCAGTTCCCACATCTGGCACTTGGGTTAATATCCCAGTACTGACAATGTAGTGCAGCATGAGAGGGGTGCTGCACTTCTGAGGTGCTGTCTTTCGGATGAGACATTAAACCGAGGTCCCATCTGCCTGGAATGGAGGAAGTTCAGGTGGATGTTAAAGATCCCATGACACTTATCAAAAAGAGTAGGGGAGTTTTTATTGAAAATACATAAAAATACATCAAAAGAAACAACAAAAAACACATACATTTTGTTTTATACAACCATAATTATAAAAGAAAATCAACCAACCAATACATCACCATTATAATATTGCTCCCAGTCCCCCTTATTTATATTTAATAAAAATCTGGAATCCTTTCCACCATTTGAATATTTTCCCAGCAATCCCAAAGTGTTTATCTTTCATGTGGACAGATTTCATTGCCTCCATTATAAGTGCAAAAAAAATTTCATATGACATAAACTTTTTTGTAGTACCCACTGGCATCTAGCCTGCCACAAATAATATTTTAGACAACAAAGAACACAACTAGTGTACCCCAATCATAAGAACCAAAAAGGTGAGGAAAAAACAAAACCAAGGCCTGATAGTCGAGATTTTGTAGCCATGGAAGCTGTAGCTTAGCGCTTAAAAAAACCCATAACCCTGAAGCATAGGAACACTTAAATAAAAAATGATCCATAGTTTCCTCCTTCGCCTGACACAGCATATATGGACAATATCTTTCGCTAATCATTTTATGCTTAGCATTCCCCTTGACATATAACCTTCCATAGACTGACAGCTACAGCACCTCCCACATTTGAGAAGGAATCCTATGATAATTAAGTTGTTTAAGAGCAAATTCAGTGCAAAAAGAAGGGCAATTAACAAATACAGGTTCACTTGATACAATTTTCCCAGGAAAAGAAATATAATCCACCCATTATGTTATCTTTAATACACTGAAAAGAAAGGGACCATTTAAACAACTTCTGAGCACACGGTTTAAAAACCCTGGGATATATATCTTTTGGGAATCCATGGGTAAGGGTGCCCTCCAAACACCAAAAAGGGTTTAAAGTTATTCATTACCCATAACTGCTGAGTCAATAACGGAAGAGGGGTCAAAATTAAAGTTCTGAGCAAGAAAAAGCCCATAAAAAAACTAAGAGGATCCACCATGCCCAACCCCCCTTTAGAAGTAGGGAGATAGGTATAGCAACGTTTAATGGGGTTAAGCCTACTCCCCCAAAGCACTGAAAAAAAACATGCATACAAACGTGTTTCCAGGGCTAACGGAGGAGGATATACCAAGGCTATATATAACAGCCCAGGAATCATAAATTTTTTAATAACAAAAATCCTTTTTATTTTGGATAACCTCCATCCCTTCCACCTTTGAACCTTTCCTTCTGCCTTTTTCAATGAAATGTCCCAATTATCCACAGGGAGATTTTGACCTCCAAAAATTACTCCTAAGATTTTACATGGTAAGGAGGAAAACACGATATCAGATACTGTAAACTGATCTTGATCTATAGGCCCTAAAAGAAACCCTCTAGATTTCTTTGTATTAATTTTTGAGTTAGAAACCTTCTCATATTTAGCAATACAACTTAGGACAATAGGAATTTGAACCAATGCAGTCAGAAAAATACAAATATCATCCGCATAGGCTTGAACAGTCACCGTATCTGAAAGCAAATGCCCAGAAATGCCTGGTAATCCATCCATCTGATCTAACATTTTAAGTAATGGATCCAAAGAAAATGCATATAATAAAGGGCTCAAAGGGCAGCCCTGTTGTACCCCAAAGTTAACTGAAACTGGGAGGGAATACTGACCCTTAATGACAGGATATACTACAACTTTTTTATACATTAATTTAATCCAATAGACAAAATCATAAGGTAAACCATATTTCTCTAATACTATAAATAAATAGGAATGAGATACCCTGTCAAAGGCCTTATTTTGGTCAAGAGACAGGATGCAATGCCAGTTGGGAGACCTATTGGAAAACTCTATTATTTCCCTAAGAATAGTAAGTGCAGACAAAATTTTCCTATTTGGAATGCCGCAAAACTGAAGAGGATATAACAACTCAGCCGACACTGATCTCAACCTTCTATTTAATATTTGGGATAGTATCTTGAAATCTGAGTTCAAAATGGTTATAGGTCTCCGTTACATAAAAGAGTTCAATCACCACCCTTAAAATAAATATCAACAATCCTGCGAAAACTACAGGTAAACAATGAACACCGTGTAGAAAGGAAAAACCTTCTCAAGACAGGAGCTAAAATCTCACCAAATTGTTTAAAGAATTCATCGACAACCCATCCAATCCGGAGAAACTCTACCCTTTAAGGAAGAAAAAACTTCCAAAATCTCTTGCCGAGATATAGAATCAGCTAATTTATACACTTCTTGACCAAATGGGGGAGATATAGTAAAATCCTGAAGAAACTGGTGAACATCACAACTTTGGATCTTAGGCCCTTCCTGTTCCTTTATATAATCCTGGATAATAGAAAATAAATCATCCTGGGAGGTTTTAAATTTCCCTTCCTTATTTTGTAACACCTCTAATCCTAAAGAGCTCCTTTTGTCCTTAAAGGCCTCAAAAGGTCCCCAATGGTGTTCTTTGAGTGCCAAAGGAAAGCTCGGAATGTAAAGTCTGTGCTCTATCGTACTGACAATCCCTCATAGCAGACTTCGTAAGGGAGATTTGGGCAGAAAAATCATCTCTAGAAGTATTAGCCACTGAAAACAGCCCCTGGAGTTTCTTCCTGAGGTTTAAATATCGTAAAATTTAGCAGTAACTCGTTGTTTCCCATAGTTTTGGAAGAATTTCCTGATATCATCTTTTGTATCCACCCACCAGTCCCATAAATCCTCATATAAAACCATAACAGATACTCAGGCAGCCAGTGGAGAAGATATACCTTTACAACCCATGGGTCCTGCAAAACAGAAGTATTTAGTTTCCATCATGGTTTATTTATAGGTTTGTGTAAGGGGTCACTAAAGGAAAGAGTGATGAATAAATGGTCAGAGAATTCAGTAATATGAGTTTTATGGACCGGAAGGGATAAATTCTTTGAAAAAGATAATCTATGGTAGATATCAAAGACCCTTTCTAAAGGTGTAATTCAACCCCTTATCCTGATAACTCCTCCCATTCCTCAAACCTGCTAAGTTAATAACCCTCTAAGGCAATAGTGTCACAATACTTTTCTTCCCTACTTTACCCCTACTAAACCCAGAAACTTCACAATTAAAATCTCCCCCCAAAATAATATAACTAGAGGTAGCCAAAAAAGGGGAGAGGGCTCTACACATAGCCACCCTACCCACCTTTGTCTGTGGCCCATAGACTAATATAAAGCAAAAATCACCCTGTTTCCATAATCCATCAATGATAAGTAGTCTCCCTGGTATAAGATCCACCAATTTTTTGAGACTAAAATTAAAAGAACCAAAAAGAATCCCCACACCGTCAGCTCTGTCTAATCCAAAGGACCAATAGGATGGTCCCCAGATACATTCAGATTTTAAGGACCGACACTGGTCTGAAGTATAGACCCATGTTTCCTGTAAAAAACAAATATCGAGGCCAAACTGATGAAAAAAATTAAAAAGAGCAGTTCTTTTGCAGTTATTCAAAAGACTGCTGCAATTTAGAGATCCAACATTAAGGGAATCATAAACATTTAGGTTTTCTTCCTCTTTTTTCTTCTTCCCTTTATAATCTGTAGAAGTTTTACTCCCATAGGATTGTGATAAGAAGGTACCAGTATCCATGTCAGAATCCCTGTAACAGTATCTTAAATAGCATAAGAATTTTCATTTCAAAATTAGGAATGTCTACTGAAGTCAGGGGATGGTTTTTGGGGAGGGCGGGATAAAGGTTTAGAACTTCTAGTAACTCTTTTCTCTGCAGGGTTAGAACCAAGAGGTTTCGTTTTTACAGGATCATGATAACAAACTGGTGAAAACTCTTGAACATTAAGGGGGTCAGGAGGCCCACACCCTGCTTTAGAAATAACAGCAGGTTCAGACCCCAAGACCATTCTCTCTTCCTCTACCCCTTCAACCTTTGTGATCTTAGTGTGAAGACCTTTATTCTGATTTTTAGAAAGGGCTTCATCCTGAGCTTTTCGTATTATTAACTCAGGGCTACTGACAGAGGCTTTGTTAGAAGCCGCCCATGGACAGTTCCTGTACCCATGACCTGACTCTTCACATAAGTCACATTTTACTAGGTTAGCACACTGAAAATTACCATGTCCAAGTTCCCTGCATATCTCACATCTGGTGGTGTCACAGGAACTAGAAAGATGTGTCCTATTCCCACATTTATAGCATGCCCGAGGCTGCCCAGCGTAGAAACATACCCCCTATCTCTCCCTAAAGAAAAGGAAATAGGAATGTGTTTAATTTCATTGTTAACTTGTTGTAGTTTCACCTTATACATCCAACTACCATTCAAAATAATTCAGAGTCTAATACTGCCTCAGGGCTACTTAACACCTCGCATTTCTGAGAGAGCCAAAAGAAATGTCATCAAAGTGAACCCTTCATTTCTGAACATTATAGTCACATATTTGATTAATGATGGAGTAAAGGAGTAACGACAAAGGAGACCATAATGGGAAAATTTCAACTGGTTGTATCGTTGCCAAAATAAATCCAGCAGAAAGACAGATCTAAAGCTGACGTCATAATTGTCCTCCCTGAGATATTAATGAAGGCAAACACATCTTTTGGTGAAAACTGCAGAGATTCTTTAGAAGAGTTTCCCCACATAACACGGTCAGGCCGATCTACTAATCCCCTTTATAGCGTGTACGGACAGCGTTTTCGAGGGGCTGAGTCTTTACGTGGATTGTGTAAAAAGATCTGGGAGAAGAGGTCTAATGGGGGTCCACAGAAGGATCGTTGAGAATTATTTCGTCCACTATGACATTAGTTCTACTTTCTCCGGTATAGATGGTAAAGAATCAGTTAATTTATCAGTTCCAGGTTGCAGTATCCGAGGCTCAGATAATTTCTGGGCGCAGGAGACCACTCTGAGGGGAGAGGACAAGGAGAAACTGATGACCAATCTGGGTCTGGAATCCATGTTCCTGAGGGTTTAGTTTCCATCCAGAATCTAATAGTGCTTTCTCTGAGCCCAGTCTTTTCAGTTGCATTTTAGCAGGTAGGAAAATGCTTGCTGAATTAATTTAGAAGTAGAGATCTTCTGAGAGAGTTTATTTTATTTACAGCCTACTGTATGTGATTCATAGGCAAGTTCTGATTTGCTGCTGTTAAAGCAGCTCTTTTTATTTTATTATATCTGGGGAACCCTTATTTCTGTTTGTAAAGGAAAAGGATGTAGCATGCGCTTATAAGGCGTCTGTTTGATATACGTTCCTCTTGCAACATACATACAGCATTTTGCAGTTTTGACTCTTCCATTATCGAGGAACCAGAGCCAATGGTAAAAAGCTTTGTTTGCTTGTTGCCAGGCAACGTGCTAGCACCGGGAATTTTTTGAAAGCTTGAAATTGTAGTACGAGAAGACTGACCTTGCAGTGTTTTAACAGAGGTTCCATAATTTGTAGCTTCACCACCGGAACTCGGCTCTTGGCACTCGCCATAACCAGCGACTATGCTGCCAGCTGAAATTCCTCCAGATAAACTCTTGTTCTGTACAGTTTGTAAGGTTGGTAAGCTTGAAGGGTTCTCATTCACCTGTGCGGTGTCGCAGACTGAAGCAACTGCATCCTCCGCAATGACAGGCTTGTCAATCGAAAACGATGTAGGTTCACTCGAAAGGAAACTATCTTCAGCTCCCTTGTTGAAAGTAGAAGATATCAGAGACACTGACAATTCGTAAGGTAAGGAGTTCACTTCTATCATAGATACAGCCATATTTTATCCATAATGATCCTTTGCAACAGCAGCATTATCATGAACAAAACCAAATGTTCCCGTTTGTACTGCGGGACTGAAAGCCTCTTCATTTTCGAGCCCCGAGGAGGAGGCTCACTCCCTGGCTCACAGACGTCCTCTCCCTCCAACGAACTCTGCAGAGTGGCCATATCTGGAACAGCAGCCATCTTGGAGTCACCAGCAAAAGGGTCCCCTCTGCTCACAGGAAGCAGAGTAGGGGAAGTTCCCCAGTGTTCTGACCAAATTTCCCTCATTCACTGAAAATATCACCAACAGCTTAATCTGGTTCAAGGTCAGTTGGTATTCATCTGTATCCCCCTTCCCCAGGTCGTGCCTGAAAATAGGCAGGATTTGTCTAGTGCACTTACCCAGTCAACAAAAATTAAATAAAAAATAAATAAATAAATTTACTTGAGCCAAAATCTCCTGCCGAGGGAGGTAACATACATTATTACAGAGTAATATGTCTGAGCACAGTTTAGGAATTGTAAACGTTGCAGCCATACCTGTACAGCAGAGATTTTTATTTATTTATTCATTTTATTTATTCATTACAAATTGGGTTTACAACCTTTGAGTCAGAGACTCATTTACAAAGGCACCTCATCACGGGGGGGGCAGAGATCAAGACAGTTATTACAGTGCAGATTAAAACAGAGGATAACATTACAAGTGCAGTAAAAGGAACATTTAACATAGATACACTTAGGTTACATAATGTAGTAGTTTGTACGTTACTTAGGTTACATAATGTTACAAAATTGTGAGTTACACTCATGGATATAGTAGGTCCTCAGAGAAGACAGTGGGTTACATCCCTGTTTGGACCTAGTAGGGAAGGGGTAGGTCTGGGGAGGAGAGGCTGTCCAGTGGATGTTGTCAAGCCAGGGGCAAGACAGGTGGGAACCACAGGTTACAACAGGGGGTTAGTTGCACTTACAACAGCGGGTATTAAAGAGATGGTTCCGAAGGGCTGTTTTGAAGGAGCCAATTTTTGGCAAGTTGGAGATGCAGCTAGGGAGGGAGTTGAACCAGGTGGGGGCTCGGCAGAGGAAGGATCTCTGGGCAAGAGAGGTCTTGGTTCTGGGCACCTTGAAAGTGGCTTCACAGAGCTATGGGTGGTGACGGATGAAGATGGCTGCTGTAGGGAGGTGGAGACCCCCGGTGGGGAGAGTCCTAGCAGAGATTTCTTAGCGAGAATGCAGGTCTGATAGAGCAGTTGCTCCTCAAAGTTGAGAATATTGGTGGTAGTATAGAGAAGACAGGTGTGAATTTGGCTGGGGGCACCAGTCAGGAGCCTACAGGCCTTATTGATGGAAAGTTGGATTTTGGAGAGGGCAGTGTTGTCAGCTGCAATGTAGATGGGCAAGCCATAGTCCATGAGGGACAAGACGGAGGAGGTGATGGCCAGCCTGAGGGCAACCTGAGGCAGGCAGTCTCTGTGCCGGGATAGCAGGCCAATCCCAGAGTTAATGGCGGCTGACAGAACATTAATGTGGGTGTGGAAGGAGAGGGCAGTATTGAATGTGATGCCTAGGTACTTGTATGTGGTCACTTGTTCTGGCGGTTGCAGAGTGCTGGGGATAATTAAGAGGGGCATATTTTTAGCTTTATTTTGGTGGTGGGAGAAAAGCATTGATTTGGTTTTCTTTAGATTAATGACCAGTCTGCAGTCTCTGAACCACCTTTCGACTTGGTTGTAAGTTTGCTGGAGGGATAATTGGAAGGAGGTGGGATTGGGATGTGATGCAACGAGGACTGCATTGTCGGTGTAGAGGAGCATTTTACCGGTACATGAGCTGGGGAGGGTCTTGAGGTAGAGACTAAAAAGTATTGGACCCAGGATGGAGCCCTAAGGAACCCTGAAGTGAATGGGAAGAGTGATGGAGAGGGAGCCGCTGATCTTGAGATGCTGGGATCTAGCTGAGAGGTAGCTAGAGAACCAGGAAATGGGACCACCAGAGAAGCCAAGTTGGTGGAGAGAGTTGAGTAGAAGGGGATGACAGACAGTGTCAAAGGCCCTGGAGAGGTCAATGAACACTGCTCCTGCAAGGCTGCCAGAGTCAAGAGCAGCATGCAGGTGTTGGGAGAATTCCAGGAGAGCCGTGGTTGTACTGTGTCCTGGGCGGAAACTGTGCTGCTCTGGGCACATAATGTCATACTTGGTTAGGAATTCAGAGAGCTGGATCAACACCACTTTTTCAAGGGCTTTAGAGAGTGAGGGGGAGGATGGAGATGGGCCGGTAATTGTTAGGGGTGGATCAGTCCCCACTCTTATGTATGGGTGTGATTTCAGCAGTTTTCCCAAGCACTTGGGAACTGACCCAGGCATATATACCAGTTTAGAAGGTCACTCAGGGGGAACTAGGACTTCGTCCAAGACCATACGGAGGATCCTGGAGTCGAGGGGGTCACTGCTGGGGTTATTGCTGCCTAAGACTTTTAGCAGGTGGGGCCTGGCTTCTTGGGGGGATAGGGTGTGCAGGTAGAATGGTGGGTGATGCAGGACTGGAGGGAGAGAGGTGGGAATTGGGTCAAAGAAGCTGCTGGGGAGGACTGAGCTTAGGTCAGAGAAGGCAGTGTTAAGGCAATCAGCTATGAGGAGTGGATCTGTGGTGGGGGTGCCATTGATAGAGAGCCGAGATGGTGGGGGGAACAGGACTTTCCATTTAGCTCTTTCATATTATCCCAGAAGGTCTGGGCTGAACTCCAAGTGGAAGTGAGGGTGATCTGGTAGTGCTCTGCCTTGACCTGCCTAATGGCCCAAGTGCACTTATTGCATTCTGCATTGTAGGCCTGTCTGTCAGACACCTTTCCAGATTCTACAGCAATGTGCCAGAGATTATCTCTGTTTCTGAGTCTCTGGAGGAGGGGTGGGGTGATCCATGTGGCATTGCATTTTTTGGAGTGGATTCTGGTGAGGGGGGCGAAAAGGTCACAAGCCTTACAGAAGGCATTTGTGAAGTGGTCAAGAACTGAGTCAATGTCAGGGGTGTGCTGGATTGGGGACCAGTCTAATTAGGCTAGGTATTGCTTTAATTTTCTGAGGCCACCAGGGCATAAATGGCGGCGTACAGTGGCCTGGGACACTGGCTTCAGCGTGGAGGATGACCAGAGACAGAGGACTTGGGAGTGATCACTAAGAGAGTTGGGGAGGATAGTGACATCCCGGATTTTGTAGGGGCAGTTAGATATAACAACATCTAGGAGAGTGCTGGTGCCAGTAGAGTGGTTGAATCTGGTGGGCTGGGTGACTAACTGGGACATATTTAGGGCAGCAAAGGAGTCCCTTATATGGGAGGCAGTGGAGGCAAGCCAGTTAACATTGAGATCACTTAGGATGGCTTGCTCCGCTTTGTGAGGGAGAGATGTGAGATAGTCAATGAGGGACTGGACTGCTTGGTTTTGATTCCCTCGGGAGTACATAGGAGACTGTGAGGAAGAGAGGGCCTTGTGCAGGGTCAGGTGTGATTTTTAAGGTGAGGCTTGGGCTCATAATCAAGTTTAGGAGCTGGGAGTGCCTGACCTATGAGGGAGTCCCATACGAGTAGTGCGCAACCACCACCGTGTTTGCCTACTCGGTTTTCCCTGTAGATGGTATATCCAGGGAGAGTGATGGAGGAGTCAGGAGTGGATTTGGAGAACTAAGTCTCTACCAGTGCAATTATGTCAGGTTGATGTTGAATGACTCAGCACTGGAGGGCAGCAGATTTCATTAGGAGACTGCAAATGTTTAAGGATGCAAAGTGGAGGCCAGTTGCAGTACAGGGTTTAGAGGGGCTGGAAGCAATAGGTCCAGGGTTTGGGTGTACATTACCAGATAATAATAATAGCAGTGTAATTATTCTGGTTAGCGGCTGTGGTGATGGAGACCCTTGGGTCGACACCCAGCTGAGGACTTTAGAATCAGGGTGCATGGGATAGATAAAGTGTGAAGGGTGGGAATGGCAGGGGAGAGCTGGGTCCAGGTCAGGCCTTGGAGGTGGAGGGAGTGGGGTGTTGGCAGGGTGGGGTGTTGGGGTCACATGGTGCTGGGGGTGGGGAGGCCGGAGTCACTGTGGGGTAGTCTGGGGATGAGGTGCCTAGTGTGGAGAAAGGTGCTCCAGTCTGTGTGAGGTCTGTACCAAGATGGTGAAGGAGAGCAGACTTAGTAATGGAGTGCAGTACCCATAGCAACTGAGCAGTAAAGGAAGAGTGCCAGGAGTAGTAGAGAGTAAGGAGATGTAGAGCAGCTTTGGAATGGTTGGGGAAAAACCCTTTAGTGGGAGACAAGAGTATAAGCTTCAAATGGGAAAAATAAGTATCAATCAGTAGAAGAGGGAGGGGCATAGACAGATGAATAGTGATAGACTGACCACACAATATGTGAAATGAGACAGGGACTATACTGTGTTGGATTGGGTAAGTGTGCTTATAACTAGGCCCCCTAGTGGCTAAAGGATATAATTCAGCTAATGGAAAAATCAACTCTTAAGAAATCTCTATATCAGACTAAACATTACTTAAAATGAGAAATCAAGAACATGTCAAGCAGAGGTCAGTCCTAGCATTAATTTCTTGGCAGCAGTTCCTAGAAGACTTCTGGATTGCTGCACAAAGTGTGAGAAACACTGGCAAACAAGGGCAAGTGATATTCTTCCAGGGGTAGATGCCAAAATTCAGGGTTCCAACCCGTACCTTGCTTGGAGGGTGAGCGCTGGGCAGCTTCTCTTTGTTCTGCTTACCAAACTGCAGAATGCAGTTCATTTGAGAGGAGAGAGCATGAAAGGGCAGAGTTGTCTTCTGGTGAGATAAGACGAGAGCACGAAATTAAAATAGCAGGCTTGGAGGGCAGGGCAGTCAGAAAACAAAAGAGAAACTAACAGTTTGGGAGGGGCTGAGAATTAAACAGAAATAGTTTAAGCAGGGAAGTCCTAAAGCAAGTTGGGGGTTTGGGAAGACACTGCAGTATGCTCAACAGGAGAGAGCAGTAGCTTCAATACAGTCGTGGAAGGGGCTCTGATTAACACTGGGGCACAGAGCTGAAAAAAAAGAACAGGCAGGGAGGTTCTGAAGCAAGTTTTTTTGGGGTGGGCACTGCAGCAGCCTCAATGGGACACCGAGGTCAAAGGCGCAGCCTACAGACTTACAGCTCTAAGAGAAGGGGTACAGCACTCAGGGCAGATAGCAAAATCACAGTACCTTAAGACCTCTCTCAAAACTTTAATCAACTCTTAAGAAATCTCTACATCCGACTAAACATTACTTAAAGTGAGAAATCAAGAACATGTCAAGCAGAGGTCAGTCTTAGCATTAATTTCTTGGCAGCAGTTCCTAGAAGACTTCTGGATTGCTGCACAAAGTGTGAGAAACACTGACAAACAGGGGCAAGTGATATTCCTCCAGGGGTAGATGCCAAAATTCAGGGTTCCAACCCATACTTTGCTTGGAGGGTGAGCGTGGGGCAGCTTCTCTTTGTTCTGCTTACCAAACAGCAGAATGCAGTTTGTTTGAGAGGAGAGAGCCTGAAAGGACCATGATCCACTGGCTACAGTGCATGAGTGGTGAGAACACCAAGTTGTTTTGCTGGTGCTTAGCATTGTAAGAATACAATACGCACAGACAACATATGAAGGGCTCACAAAACACCAATGCTGACTGATTGTCCTGTCAGATGGCATAGCATTGTTGAGTCACAGTGTGGTGTTGTCACACAGTGCCAACATCACGCTTGGGGAGGCAGGTAAGGAATAGTAATGTTTTAATACAACAAACTGCCAGATTGTTGGAAGTGCCCCAGAAAATACCTGGAGGTCAGCTAGTTCAAATTCTGTAAGTCTGTATATGTGGTGAAATCGTCCTGCAGTTTATCTTATGGTTTACAAGGAGGGTCATTTGGGTAATACACTTCAGCTGTTCCTGGCAGACTACTGGCAGGGTGACACCCTGGGATATTGAAACAGTTGGCAATTATTTGATGCCAAAAGCATAGCAAATTGGAGAGTTATCTGAGTATATTTGTTTAGTGATAAAGCAGGGGAACTGAGATTTTCCTACTTAGGGGAAAGCAGTGAGGGTCTGGTTTCCAGCAAAAGCCTGTATAATCTAGTTACAAACAAAATGTTTCTGTTTGTGAGATGCATGTCCTAGAGAGAAAGGAAGCGAGAGAGAAAGCTGGTACTGAGACAAGTGGGAGTTTTCTCTATAAAGGGAGGACCTCATGGTGAGCCAGAAAAGGGGAGCTGTGTGTAGAACAACAGACTGACCAATATGAGACTGGGAGTGGGGCAGCTCTGATGTCTTTCAAGTTCTCCAAAGAAAACAGACCATTCTACTTCCATATCTTCACCTGTGTGTTTGGCCTAGCTGTAGGAAAGCTAAGTATGCATTTTCATGGTGTATCTCCTTTTATTTTCAATGTTTTCTTCAGTAAGCACTTTTGCTCTAGTTTCGCCAATGTGTAAATATATTATGTAAATTAAGTAGTTCTTATTTAGCACAATGTTGAGACAGGTTGTGCATTTTAATAAAAGAGATATGGTTTGTGAATTTCTGGGGTAACTGTCATTCTGAAGAGGCATGCTAAACCTAGTTTAAGCAATTTGAAAAGCACATTCCTTCTTGATACAGGGAAAGGAGATAGAACCCACACATTACCTGGGGTTTGAGAGGCAGTCTTGGCTTGATCAAGGGGGAATGATGGTCGGAGTCAGAGGGTCCAGGTTTCTGGATTGTGCCACCTTTGCAGAGGTTCAACTGTGGGTACAAGAACACATGACAGGCAAACACAGGTGAAGGTCTGCAGCAGCTGGCTGCAAGAGGGGTGCTGATTGTGGCACATATGGGTGGGTTTGTCACAATCTCTGAATCCAGCCACAGGGGTGATAGAACTCCAGTTGTGATGTACAGGCAGTCTTCCATATTTGCACACTATGCAGTCACACACCACCATGACCAGTGATACAGTGCCTGTTGGATGCTGATGCTGACTCCAGTTCCAACTATTTGGGAGAAGGGGGATGCTTGAATGGGTGGTAACATGTGCATAGTAACTGCAATGGTGATAACGGCATTGAACTACTCTTCTGCTGTGGTACTCTGTTGGCTGCTGATGTATTTATTAGGTATCTGAAGTGTTTAACTTTCTTAGACTAAGTTATTCTGAAATGTCACCCCTGCAATATAAATTTCACAGAACATCTCACCTGCATGACCTTTGACATTCAGCGTGTTGTCTCAGTTCAATTCAGTACATGGCATCAGCATGGCAATGCAAGTGCACGGTGTGTCAGTGGAGAGTGTGGGGAGGCTTGGAGTATACCCCAGAAAGCTGTGGAGGTTGCCCCTCTCCAGTAACCAAGACTAACAGAGGAGAGGAGAAGAGAGGAGAGGAGAGGAGAGGAGAGGAGAGGAGAGCTAAAGAGGTCAAAAAAGGGGAGAAAATCTGGTATGTGGGGAGAAGATGAAGACAATGGCTGGGATAATGAGAATCAGGAGGGCAGGGGGACTGCACAGAGGAAGATCAAGAGAAAGCAGAAATACTAAATGATTACTTCTGCTCACTCTTCATGATAAAGGGTAAGGGAGACAGACCAGCATACTGTAGTAAGCAATAAGGAGGGGAGGAGTGGAAACAAGTCCATTCTCATTGGAGAGGAACTAGAAGGGATTGAAAGCTTTAAAGGAGAATAATGCAACAGGACCAGCTAGGATTCAGGCAAGGGTCCTAAAGGAACTGAACACAGTGGTGGCAGACCCTCTGGTAATGCTTTTTAGCACCTAAGTGGAGATGGAGGAAGTTCCATAGGACTGGAGGAGGGCCGGTGTGGTCCCTCTGTACAAAAGCAGCAGTAGGGAGGATGCTAGCAACTACAGGGCAGTCAGTCTCACAACAGTGGTGGAGAAGTTAATGGAGACACTACTGAAGGAGAGGCTGATGGAGCACATGGAGGCAAAAAGTCTACAGGACCACTGGCAGCATGGCTTCATGAGAGGGAGGTTATGTCAAACAAATCTCATAGATTTTTCTGACTGGTTTACCAGGGAGGTGAATCATGGGAGAGCAGTGACCATGTCCTATCTGGACTTCAGTAAAGCTTTGACACTGTGCCACACAGGAGGCTAGTTAGGAAACTATGAAGCCTGGGGATGGAGAAGAAAGTGACAAGCTGGGTATCAAACTGTCTAAGGGGTAGGATGCAGAGTGGAGGTAAATGGTGGTCAGTCAGGTGATAGGAGAGTGACTAATAGGGTGCCACAGGGTTCAGTGCTGGGGCTGATCCTTTTCAATGTCTCCATAAGTGACATTGCAGTGGAGCTTGAGGGTAAGATAGTGTTGATACAAAATTCTGCAACATGGTTGACACTCAGGAAGGGGTCAAGAGAATGCAAAGGAATCTGAGGGATCTAAAGGAATGGCCTACGGGGCCGAAGCTGGGTTTCAATGAAAGAAAGTGCAAAGTTATGCACTTAGGGTCACAGAACCCAAGGGTTGTGTATAAGAAGGGGGAGTGGAGTTTACAATCACCAAGCAAGATAGACCTAATGGTCATCATATCTGAAGACCTCAAGGAAGCCAAGCAGTGTGACAAAGCAGTTTGAAAGGCTAGCAATATGCTGGGGTGTATTGGGAGAGGGAATTTTAGCAGGAGGAAGGAGGTGGTGCTGGCACTGTATTGCTCACTCGTGAGGTCCCACTTGGAGAACTGTGTCCAGTTCTGGAGTCTATACTTCTGTAAGGACACTGAAAGGGTGGAAATGGTACAGTGAAGGGCAACCAAAATGATGAGGAGGTTGCACAAGAAGCTATATGAGGAAAGGGTGCAGAATCTCAATATGCACTCCCTGGAAGAGTGGAGAGCAAGAGGGGACATGACTGAGACCTATAAATAGCTCACAGGAGTGAACAAAGTGCAAGTGAAGGGTCTATTTCAAAGAAAGAAATGCACTAGAAAAAGGGGGAATGTGATGAAGCTAAGAGGTGGTAAGTTTAGGAGAGATGTACTGAAATATTTCTTCACAGAAAGGGTGGTGGATGACTGGAAGAGCATGCCAGAGGAGGTAGATGGGGCAAAGACTGTGGGGAGCTTCAAGCATGTGTGGGATAGGTACAGGGGCATATTAGCAGGTAGAGGAAAGAGGGGAAGGGAGTGATAACTATGACCAACTAGGACCAGTGGTGATGGAATAGGCAGGTACAAGTGGCAGACCTGATGGGCCTAAAGTTAATTTTCTGCTGGCAAAATGTATGCTTCAATGTTTCTATGATTCCCTGGATGGGGGAGTCATCTGGCAGGTGACCAAGCCTGCAGAGGTAGGCAGAGTACACATCTCTCATGGGTTGCTGGTGCATGATTTCCCTGTTTGTATGAGTGCTTTGTCACTGATGTTGTCTCCATCTTTATGTCTCCACAAAGCTTCAATTGATGTCCAGGATGGATAGTCATGGAAAAGCAGGACCAACCCTACAGGGCCACATCCATAGTGGTGTCATGGAGGCAGCTGCAGCCACTATATGTTATTGATTTGCTGTTATGGAGGGTGGGTACTATGATGCCCACTGCAAAGATGGTGGAGGCAGCTGTGGGGGCATTGTGCCAACAGATGCAACTGCAGGCTTGCATATGCAGCCTGCTCATGACTGTCATCTGTGTTCTTCTTGTTTCAGTGTTATTGAGGTCCTCTGCATAAAATGGTGTTGGTGGGGGGGGGGGGATACAAAGCCACCACCTCCAAGGGTTCCAGTGAGGAGTCACAAGAGGAGGAGGGGGTAAGACTAGGCACTGTCTGCAGTAATTTGCTCATCCATTGACAGGATACAGTATGATTGATGTATTATATAAACAAATGTTTCTATACTGTACTACATCTATCTCATTTTCATTCCGGCAGGTGATGACATACCACTTGCTGGGTCTGTCATACTGTGGGGGAGTTTCTAAGTTATTTGCAGGCAAGGCCCACTTCAACCTCAGAGTGTTACAGTGTTTCACATCTGCAGCCCCTGGCCTGCTGATTCATTAAGTAAAAGGTACTGCACACACAAAGAAGGTGCTGTATATTCAGGCTGAAAAGCAAAAAGTCATAATTCTGAGATGTTAAATGAAAAATTAACTTTGTACAAGTGCATGCAGTGGTTTTCATGGTATTCTGACATTTTTATCTCTATGTTTGAGGATGTGACCCCAGTGTTGGGTAAGTTATTTTTCCTATTACTTTTGGAAACTTGTTCCAGAATGCTCTGAGCAGTCACTAGCATGGATGGAGAAGTACTGGAAAAAGCAATACATCTTACAGTTACAATTACTTATGTCTTTTTATACAAAAGAAATATGTAACTGTAACTGATTACATTTATTTGAAAGTTACTATTAACTAACCTATTACTTTCAAAAAAATGTAACCTGTTATAGTTATTTATTATTTTGTATTGTTTTTGTATAAAAAGAAATAAGTAACTATAATTGTAAGGTGTATTACTTTTTCTAGTACTTCTCCATCCTTGCTAGTGACTGCACAGAGCTTCCTGGAACAAGTTTCCAAACGTAATAGAAAGTAATAGAAAAAGTAACTTACCCAACACTGCCTGTCCCTTATTATGCCATGTAGGTCAGCGTCCTATGCAGCCCTTTTTTGCCCTTTGTGCTATCATAGTTTATACAAAATCACACATGCCCACACAATGCAAAGCATCATGGGCTGCATATGCAAATCACCACAGAATGTTATGCTGGTTCAACTTTAAGTAGAATTGCATGGTGGCGAAAGGTCTCTCTCACACAGTTATTTACCCATCAATTTACTTTGCACTTTATTTGCCAATTGCACATATATGTTGTACGGTTATTTCAAATCCTGAAAAACTCAAGCTGTTTTGCAGTGTCAGGCTTCATCATCCTGAGGTGTGATTTCAGGTTTGCTAATCCTGTCTGTGGAGGTGGTGTGTCACAGAAAAACACAGGTTGTAGGAATCATCATGAAGGAGGCAGCAGACTGAAGGAAAAAGTACTCCAAGAAATAATTTCTTACAGACTGTTCGAGGCTGCCATTTCAAAATTACAATTAGCTAACCCCATGCTGTTAACAACTGCCTAATTTCCCCTCCACCCAGTATTATTCAGATGGGAATGGCACAGCGTTGTTTCTAAGGAACACCTCACCTCAGTGAAAGCTGTATCCCATGGCCTGCTGATTTGTTAAGTATTCAGTCTGGAATGTCACAAAGTGTTTCAAAAGGTCCTCTCTTCTCAGTGAGATGTGGAAGTGTCCCTTATTATGTAGGTCAGTTTCCCTCATTGTACCTCATTTTGAGTAACTGTGTCCTTCATTTCAGTGACAAAAGGTTGAGAGGTATGCACCTCTCCTCAGTCAAAGCTGTATCCCCTGGCTTGCTGAATCATCAGTATTCAGTTAGGAATGGCACAGAGTGTTTTCAGTGGACCTCCACCTCTACCCTGTATTTCTTTAGGGATATCACAGAGTGTTTCAAAGGGCCCCTTTCCTCACTGAGATGAGGAAATGTCCCTTATATAAGTCAACCCCCCTCCTTGTACCTCATTTTGAGTGACCAGATCCTTCATTTCAGTGATAAAAGGTTGTGAGGTATGCACCTCAGTGAAAGCTATATCCCCTGGTCTGCTGAATTATTAATATTCAGTTAGGAATGACACAGAGTGTTTTCAAAGGACCCCCCTCCACCCATATTCCATTGGGAATGACACATAGGGTTTCAAAGGGCCACCTGTCCTCAGGCATTAATACACAGTTACAAAGTGTGTATTGGAGTGTTTATTGATGTAGATCACCTATTACTTGGTGTGCCAGCACACTGAAGTCTCCAAACAATGCTCGGGGGTGACACATGTGAATATACATGCTGAATGACAACATCTGCAGGCCACCACAGAAACATATGTGCCTGAAAAAATCTGATGTCAGTGTAACCCTCCTGTTCCCTGGGGTTACTAGAATCCCATCAGTGTCAGTGTTAGGTAGGGAAGGCAGCTGGTGAATATCTAGTTAAATGGATTTTCACCTTGCCCCTCTCTGCCGCTTGGTCACTGCTGAGAGCAGAGTAGTGATGTCATTTAGAACTCTCACATCAACATAAGCCACATAACTTGTGTGAGAGTGGGGAGTTTTAGAATTCTGAAAGGAATTCAGTCCAGCAGCTCAGAGAGTGAGCAGCTCAGGGAGTGAGCAGTGTTAGTTTTCTCTCCCTAGTGGAGGACATCCTTTCCTGACTTGTGAAGTGGTGGAAACCATCTCCAGGGGTTCCTGTGCCTTTATTCCATATGGGATGAGGGGGACTGCAGAAGATTTGAGGGGCAATCCCCTGATCCAACCTTGAACTTTTTGTGAAGCTGCCTTTGGTGTGCAAACTGTGACTAGATTCTATCTGAGCTACCAAGGATATGTACCTGCCTTTTTTCTGCAGGTTGACTCTCTGATAAAAGGACCCTTTCACCCATCTTCTGTGAGGATTTTCTCAAGAAGATTAGTGTTTTAAAGTTTGCTGACAACAGTGGATGTCCCATATGTGACTTGCCTTTTGTTCAGGATGTTAACCTTACACCCTAGTGGTATTCTTGATGTTAAATGTGATAAACATTTCAAGATAGCATCAATTTCTACAGTTTCAATATTTGTGAGGTGTAACGCTGAAAAAATGGCTGGGTATGGATGTGGAAGCAAACAGTGGGAGACCCTCCATCTGGAGTGACCAGTTAAGCACTTTAAGTTCTGTAAGGGTACCTGTTTTCTGTCAGTGCATGTGGCCAATGCCTGAAGAAGTTTACCCCTTGTATGTGGGTATTCTGCTAGTTTTGAGCCTTGAGTGCTCCGTCGAGGCCAGGCTACCACATTCCTTTCCAATGCCATATGAGAACTGTTCTAAGTACGGGCCTAGTGCCTTGTCCAGAAGAGTTTGTGTGTTTTTACTGTGGCTAGTTCCACAATTTCCAGATATTTAATCCTATGCTATATGGGAGGTTCAAGTTTATGTTTCTACAGATGTGTTCTGCTCTGCCTTGTGCCACGAAGTATAAACCCTTGGGGGTTCATCTTTGCTTTTGTGTTTCCAACTTTGTTTTAGAATAAAGCCACACTCTAGAATCCCAGCCTGGTATGGACAATCTAGTTACTGCTTCCTGTGTGGATTTACTGGGTACTCCTGTCCAGAAGTGCACACCTAGCATTGCCCTTAGCAAATGTTCTCTCCTCAAGACCTGGGTTTTGGTATAGGTCTGTTGGTGTCTAGCGCACACACACTTTGTGTTTTCTTCATTGCAATTACTTGTTACCCCCACCCCTCTCTTTTTCCCTAGACAGAAAAGGTATTGGAGGTGTGCCTTCTAGTTAAATAAGGGGCTAGTGGGGGTTACATCAGAATGAAACAAACAAACAAAAACAACACTACAAGTCCGATACCTTTCACCATGGCACAACATCTTTGAAAATGGCAATTATTACCACTGCAGTTCCAAACAAGCCTCAGCCACCAGCATTTGGAGGTTTGGTCACAAATTTTGTTCCCATAACTTCTGGCATTAACATACATACTGCTCTCTTGAAGATGTTTTGGTCTTCCCTTCCTAAACTGCTCCACACCTCTGCTTCCTACCTCCAAGGTACCCTTTCTTGCTGCCTAACCATCGTTCTCCTCTACAGGTAACATGCATTTGATTTCTGAGCCATTCAACCAACTGGGCCATCAAGCAGCAACACTGGGATTTTTGTCACTGGCAGTGATTGTGATTCAGTAGGCTAAGCTACTTGTACTATTGCCTCATAGCAAAAGGTCATTGATTCTAGTTGCACATGGGGACTTGGGCTTATGACTGAAGCTGACTTTGCGCTGTTGTCTTAGGTTGGGGCTGCACTATTAGATATACTTCCAAATGAATAAGATGTTAAACTTAGGTCCTTTCTACCTGCAACCAGTGCTTAGTACCAACTCCTACTGCACATGAGCATAAGTCTCCTGTTCACCCTGGTGCTAGCTAGGGTTGGAATGGTCCAGTGAAACCTTTTTATGTCTAGAGATATGATGTCTCCCCTACAATAACACCCACAGACACTGCACATATTCCAGGTTCTTAGACATGGGGCAAGTATAGTTCAGACCTCTGCTCTGACAGGAATAAATTACTCTACATGGTGTAGTAAGCAGTATTATACAATAGCAAGAAAAAGTCTAGCAACCTGATTAGTTGCTGACCCCTAAAATGGTGATGTTGTTAAACAATAACATCACTGCATCTAGGGCAGGCACAGAGATGACCACAGAACCATCAGTGAAATCCCTTCCTGTTAGAGCCACCAGTAAGCAACAACAGTCCCCTCGCAATGAATCATGCCACTACACCACAAGTTACCTCTGCTCTGAAGCCACATATAAATGGTCAGCTCATTACCCCCCCAACAAAAAATACCAATTCCATCTCTCACTCTGGCAGTGACACCAAACAGCACACCTCAGTGTACAAAATCAAGTTCATTTTCTTGTCTGGATTTTCTCTCTGAATCAAGCGACTTCTGTAAACCACGCTGACCATAACTATCAGTCCCGTCGCTCACTGAAGCCACTCACTTCCAGAAGAAAATATATTCACTTTCTGTCCTGGCCACTTGCTCTTCCAGCTGCCACAAAAAATGTTTTAGTACTGAAGCCCTCATGCCTTTGAATATTCCTGCTGTTCCCTCCATCCTCATGCTGACAGCAAAAAAATGTGAAGTCATGACAACCACTGTAAGCGTGTGTTGTGTTTAAACCATACTCCACTTCCGATCATTGTCTGTTTTTCTTTCCCCACAGAGAGACACTGTAACAGTCCAAAGACACAATGAGGCACAATTAACAAACAAACAAACAACAAAAACCCTGCAACTAAAAACAAAGCCGTGACACCAAATGGCTTTTCAGTCTAGCCAAGATGCTCTGCAGGACTGGATAAGCAGGATCAGTCAGGCAGCAGCTTCACCTACTGGTGGAAAAAATATTGTGGGCTTCTTTTTTTAAACATATACCTCTACACAGAAAAAATCAAATAAAAAGACATAAAATTGTACTTTTTTACTTTATTCTTTTTCATTAGCAAATGAGCCACTGTATAAAAGCAATAAGGCATTCCAGGGTGTGTTATTGTGTAATAACATCACTTCTTGGGTGTTGAACACACTCGGCTTGTGGCCTTGCGCTTCAGCCACCCAAGGCGTGATGTTATTACACAATAACACACACCTTATCATGCCTTATTGCTTAAGTCACACTTCACTGACATGTCAGCATTGCAGTCAGGAACAATATTCCCTGAGCATTCTCAATGTTGGCACAGTAGATCCAGGTCATGTCCTGAACCCAGACATGAGCCAGGATCTTTGCGCCCTTCGTTAAATTTTGTACCCCCTCACTTAAAACAGGAGTCACACACCCCATTCTATTCCTGATTTTCTTAGGTCCACACACAACAGTGGGTGAGATTATTTAGAGCTTGATCTGCTCTGCCCAAATTCATTCATTTTCACACTATGCTATATGATTAGGATTTCTTGGGGTTTTCAGGGAATTTGATCAGCTAGTGCTACAGGAGGCTTCCACTGCTATAGGAACTATACTTCTCAGATTTGGTTTGCTGGCAAACATTCATGGGTCCATTGGTCCTGAGGGCAGCCACTCTGTTCAAGGCTGGCCTCCCCTCTGGAGCCCAGAGGTCACCCCCTATGCTGGGTGCCTCACTTCACAGCTTCTCTTTCTCACCAGACAGTGTACTGGGCATAGCACAGCAGTGCATACTCCAGCCTGCCCATTGGCAGTGGCTGGCAATAATCTAGGTGCTCTAACAATGACAGCAGCTTTGGTACCTATCCAAGCTTGGAACCCCCTGTCACAAGAGTTAGGCATATCTCCTAGTCAGCAGTCTTATCTTTCTCAGCAGATTTCTCTTCATCAGCAGTTCAGCTGGCAGCATCTCTCAGCCACTGGATGGCAAACAACCCCCCAAAGGTGACACCCTTTATTCTAGTTGACCCTTTCTGTGCCACAAGGCTGCCAGGAACTCCCCTAATGGCAAAGCCCCTCAGGAGCTCCACACCTTCCTGTGTGTCTCTTTTCATGGTACCCAGAATTAACAGTGATCAACACTAAATGTCCCCAGTCCTTTTCCTGAAGTATATACTGTTGGCTCAGGCCTGTCCCTGGAGTCTACCAGGCAACTAGGTATTGAGATGATCTGGTCTCAAAAGTCTGGCTCCAATGACAACTATAAGGTGTGAGGTCCTTGCACCTCCAGGCAAAAGCATACCTTAAGGGCGCCATGGCACCCTCCTTTCTATCACTAAACTCCTCCCACTGACTAAATCAGAGCCACTAACAGAGAGTAGTCTGTAGGTCTGTCTCTCTGTTAAACAATCCCTCTCTTTGGGTTGAGGGAGAACAATACATGTTGTGCAAGATACAGTAAGGTACAAGAGTAATAAAAATAAAATACATTACAGTTGAGCAGTCATGATGTTCAGGCAGGTAGACCAGCACAACCCAAAATAAAAAGTACATGGATAATACAATAAAAGACAAGTGCAATACAATACCAGGTGCAAACACTGGATTAGGAGCAGATTTGTACCACCCAGGCTGTGCATGGGTGCAAGATTAATTAGTGCAAGTGCAGTACACCAGGTTATGGATGCAATACATTTCCAATTGTGAAACACACATTAGGAGCAGGTTAATGTCACACAAACTGGGGGCCTAGGGTGGGCAGAAAATGGCTCAGAGCTGGGGTGCACCCAGAAAACAGGGAGGGGGAAGGGGACATCTGGTAGGAATATGTATTTAACTATAGGTGGTAACTATAGCTTGCTAAAAGCTAATGACTTATCTGTGTGTTGCAAAAACTCAGATCTCTTTGTAAATAGGATTTCTGGGTTTTGTCTCAACTAAGCAGATGCAGATGCAGTGAAAAGTGCTTTTGCATCCGTCCCTTTTAAAAATCCTCCCAAGGGATTTGGCAATTTGGTGAATAGTGATAGGGAGTGGGACTAAGTATACATGAAAGGATGTGAGAAAGATACTGTAGTCTATGTACCTAAAGGTTGGATTTTAGAACTATCCTGAGATTCTAATGAATTCCATCTAGCGATGAGATTCTTGTAGAGCTGTATGCAATTTTCAAATTCTGCTTCTGCTGGAGTTGCACAAAATGCTTGAAATTCTGCCTAATTCTGTGGAATTCTGTCAGAAGCAGAATTCTAAAATTCAGAAACACTGATTAGTAATGCTATAGGGTTCAGCAGTTGACTAAAACTACAGATTCATTTTCCACAAACTGTGAAATAATATTCCTTGGATTACATAATCCACAGAATGTTATTCTGCAGTTTACATAGAAATGCTTTTTGGAAATCCACAGAATTAAAAAATAAATTTCCAAAAGCCTTTCAGAAGCAGAATTGCCATACCACACAAATTCCGCAGACAGAATTTCATATTCCACACAGCTCTTGACTAGAGTTGCAGCGAAGTTGCAGTGAAGTGGCCAAAATTCACATCCAGAGTTTTTCAAAGTTTTCTCTGGTCAGCAACTTTGATTTCACTCCAACTCATGACGTTTTCAATGTAAAAGTACAGAATTCTGTCATGAAGTGTGCAATTTCACCTGCGAACGGCAAAATTCCACACTTCGTGGGCGAAATTCCACCATTTGCAAGTGTAATTTCACATATCATGGGTGAAATTATGCCATTTGCGGTGAAATTCCACACTTTGTAAATTGATCCGCACTCTGCAAATTGTGCTAGCTTCATGGATTAATTCAGAGTGCATTTAACCAATTTCACCCATCTCTACTCTAGAACCCGATTGCTTTTTCTTTCATGGGGGTAGTTTGGTTTTTAATCTTCTTGTTCCTTCTGTTTTCTTTACTTAGTGGCAGGAGTTTGGAAGTGTCTAATGGTTTTTGTCAAGTCTGAAACTTTCCAGATGCCTCTATGTATTTCAATACACCTGCTAGAACAAGGATATTTCAAGCATTTCTATTTACTTGGTAGTGGGGGGCCGGGTACATGTCTTTTCCTGTTTACTGCACCTAGCTGTTGAAGATTTAGCATTCTCTGTTTGCTCCAAGAGACAGGTAGCAGTTTGAAACCATAGAGTAACCATTTCTGTTTCTTCACTGCCAAGTAGGAAGTGCTGCCGGGGAAGCCTTCCTGCCTATGCTGCATACGCATGCTTCTAAGGTCGCTGATGGTTAGTGAGAGTTGACATCTGAAGGAAGACACGCTACAACCAGAGAAACTCCATAAATCTTCAGACAGAATTTTAGTGGCTTCTGTCTGGTTCTCAATTCTAAAGAGTCAAGGGCCCCATAAGTGACAACATGATAGGGGAAAAAACAGGAAAGATTAGCTGAAAACTGCAATATAAACATCACAGGGCAAGCAGTTCCAGAGCATGTTTTTTTTTAATTTTCTTGACAAAATGTTTAGTCACATACAGTAGCAGTCCATGTAAGAAGCAATGATCTGCTGCTGTAAACATTTTATTGAAATGTGTTCAGGATTCAGAAAAATTGACAGTGCTGTTAAATCTCTTTTATATTGTTTTGGTATTTTTCTCAAATTATTTCATTTTTAGTTTTTTAGTTTTTACCAGGAAATGGACTGGGCACAGTCCATTTTCAGCCATGCCGGAAGTATAAACATTAAGTAAAAAAAGACAACTACAAGTAATACATATAATTAATCACAATTAGTTACATCTACACACATTCTCATCATATAAAAGTTTAAACAACAATTGTATAAAATGTAATGTGCGATGTGCTTCTCTAATCAAGTTTCCATATTCATTTAAAAGTGATGGAGCATGCCATGAAAAGGACCTTCTGCATATCTGTAGTTTAAAAGCAGCAATTGAGTAACGTGACAACCCACTGTTTCTAGTATACCTCTCACTTTTTTTAGGTACCAGGGTATTTGACAAGACTTGATTATGGTTATTATGATTATGGTTGAATTGTGTGTATCTCTCTTGCTTCCTGCCCTCCAGCAGCAGGTATCCCCATAGTTAACGAGTCTGGGAGGATGGAGGGGGCCAATTTCAATTAAGCAATAAAACATGGTACATTGTGCTTTATTGTGGGATAATGGTACAGCTCAGTAAGTGAGGCACGAGGTGATGCTGAGTGCCTTTTACACCAAAGTTCAATTATCCCATATTATAAAATAGGTCAAGAAAATCCTGTACCCTCATTGGTCAAAACATGTCACTTGACTGTAAATCCAGCAATAGACAAGGTAAGGATCCCACTGATTAAATGTTTACTTTCTTGGACCTAATTCATTTTATTTAATTCTTTTATAAAGAAAGGGGATGGGTGGTAGAAGAGAATAGGGGCAAAACAAAAGTACTGATCTAGTATTTCTGTTCGGTCTTCACCAGAGAAAGAGATGGACTGGTGCCACTGGGGGGAAGGAAAGGAGATGATGTATGGTGCATGCATGGTTTGATAGAGGTGGATAGGGTGAGGAAAGGGTTGATAGCATTAAGTGTATTAAGTGTAGAGAAATCCCCAGGCCCAGACAGTGTACACCCAAGGGTGATGAGGGAATTGGTAGAGGAGCTTACAGGTCCTTTCACTGACCAGTTCACTGGTTCACTGGAGTTGGGTGTTGTACAGCAGCACTGCATAATTGTACATGTAGTGCCTCTCCACAAGAGTGATCTCAAGGATGACCCAGGGAACTACAGGCCAGTCAGTCTCACCTCAATCAAGTGCAATCTCACTGAGACAATACTTAAGGAAGGGTTAGCAGAGTATCTGGAAGAGAATAGCCTCCAGGATGAGTGGCAACATGGGTTTATTGTGGGGAGATCGTATCAAATAAATCTGATTGACTTCTTTGACTGGATCACTAACATAGTTCACAGGGCCAAGTGGTGGACATTCTTTACTTGGACTTCAGCAAGACCTTTGACTCTGTACTCCACAAGAGGTTGATAAGGAAGTTGGCAGATCTAGGGGTTGGTGAGAAGTTAACTAGATGAGTGGAGAACTGGCTGTGGGGCAGGAGGACCCAGCATGTGATGGTGGGAGTTAAATTCTCAAACACCAGGAAGGTCACATATGTGGTTCCACAGGATTCATTGCTTGGACCAGTGATTTTCAATGTCTCTATGAATGATATTGGGGATGTCATTATGGGTAAACTGTTCTTCTAAATGGATGACACCAAGCTCTGTGGAAAGATAGATGCAGCAGAAAGAGTGCAAGACCTAAGGTAATATCTGGAAAAGCTACAGATGTTCCGGGATTTTGTAGCTAGGCTTCAATACAAAGAGATGCAAGGTCATGCACACTGAAGCTATGAATCTGAGGACTGAGTACAGCATGGTGGGGGTTCACGTATCTGCATCCAGGGAGGAAAAGGACCCAGGGAAGATGATCACTAATGACCTGAAGCATGCCACACAATGTAAGAAAGCAGCAGCAAAAGCAGATAAAATATTGGGCTGCATTGCCAGGGGGATCAGCAGTGGGTGAGGCCACATCTGGGGTATAGCATACAGTACTGGTGCCCATTCCTTAAAAAGGATACAACCTGCTGGAGATGATCCAAAGGAGAAGAGAGAGAGATGGGTCATGAATGAGACCTTCATGTATCTGAAAGGAATATATAGGGTGGTCATGGAGGATGCTTTCAAACTCAGTGGGAACTGAAACATGAGGGGACACATTCTCAAGTTGAGGGGGGAGGTTTAGGAGAAAGACTAGCAGGCATTTCTTCATGGTGGGGGTGGTGGTGGGTAGGAATGGCCTTTCTGAGGAAATGGTTTCACTGGAAATGGCAGGCAACTACAAGAGGGCACAGGGTCATAATGTCAAGGTCAAAACTATGCACATCAACAATTTGCATGCGGCAAAATAACGTTGTCACAACATGTTGACCAAAAAACAACAGTGCACACCGGTGGATTATCTTTGTTTTTTGTTGGGGGCTCTTCTCCCTGCACCCCCCAGACTTATTATAATCAACTTTGGGGGGTCGTGGACTTCAGGGAATGAAGAAACCATGAAGAGGGGCAAAATTGAGTGTCATGCAAAAAACAAAAGCAGCATCACAGTAGGACATGGGGAGAACTGAATCTCAGCCCCAGGTCCTCGTCACCACTGCAGGCAGGTGCTCTAGCCACTTCACCATGGGAGTGGCTCAGCCAGGAACTGCCCCAGCAGCTTCCTTCACTTTCCTCCATGGAAGCATACAGTGACAGGGGTAGCGGTTCTTACCACACTCTTTAACAACCCCTGTTTCTGTATAGTCATTCATGCTATTTCACATGTGGTATTCCATGCACGGTTTTGTCTGCACTATCATGACCCAGTATACTTCAAGAGAGGCTGGAATAGAGTTTAGGGAAAGCTAAGGTCAAGAGGAGGGCAGATGGAGGGGAAGAGATGCTGGGGGATGAGGACAGTAGTTAATACTGAGGACCCTGGAATATGATCAGACTTGATATATCTAGTGGCCTTATTCTGCTGGCTTTTTTGTAAGTTTGTATGTTGGTTGTATGCTTGTAATTGCAGTAATGCACTTCAGGATGTGTATAGTAGTGGGATTTACCCACTTCTTGTGTGGCTAAAGTCACTCAGCTGTGTGGGTAAAGTCACATGTTTGTGCCTCATGACACACCACACAAGGCATGGGAATATTCTTCAACAACACACGCCCTATCATGCTATATTGCTTAAACCACACACACCCTGTAGTGCCTCATAGTGATTATAAAATGATTCCTCTGATTTTTATTTTAAAAACTGATTAATGAGGTTCAGAAAGTTAAGTACTTCTGACCTGTGCAGTTATGCTGGATTATGAACTGGATACAAAATGCAGAAACCTGATTGGTTCAGGGTATTCTTTACTCATGATTATATTGAACCATACACTCATGGGTAGAAAGTAACTTCTGACAAAAGGCTTTTTTTTTTACTTACTTTAGTATTTTTTACTTTCTTAAGTATTACTCCATCTGTCATCCAACTGTCATACCTGGCTTCAGTCACATTGAATGCAGCATCACTTAGCTCTCACTTTTTCCTTCTTACAATTAACAATTTTATCTTTTAATGTTCTTTCACCAATTTAAAAATACTAAACAAATTGTTTTTGACATGGTATTTGGTTCTTTGGTTGCTTTACAGGGGGATCCAGTTCATAATCATAATCTCCAGGGTGTGTTTTATCATAGGATATTGTCACTTCTTAGGTGTGGAAAGCATTTGCCTTTGCCTTGTGCCCCACAACACACCTGAGACATGATGATATCCTACAATAAAACACCCCCTTCATGTTTTCTTGCTTAATTATAAAGTGGGTCTAAAAATCAAAGAAATTTAATTAACACCAGTCAGGTGACTGCATTAATGCAACTTATAAAATGGGTAGCTAAAAATCAGTAATATAATTTATCAAAAGGCATCACCTGACCATGCATTAATTGTCAATTAGTGCACAGTTGGGTGACTGGACTACACATTTCGATTGACAGCAAGTGAACAGAGATACTAAAATCAATCCAAAGGGAGAAATTTGAAAACATTTGGCAGCCATTTTTTCCCCCTGCTTAGCGAGCCATGTCAATTTTCCCTCACTAATAGCCGTGCCCAGTTTGTGAAACCTTCCCTTTACCGGCAATGTGCTTAAGTATAATTACTACCAGTCTTGATAGCTGTAAACCTTTTTTTTTATCTCATTAGCATCAGACCCGTGGTTGGCAAACAGGACATTGCCTGATTGCAAGATGCTCCGCAGTGCACGTTGTCTGATCAGAAAACACTCCCCAGTGCACAAAAATCCCACCAAAGTCCAATCTCCCCACAAGAGTCCCACAAACTATGCCTCTAAATAAAAAAAGTAAACATGTGCTTTACATCCAAAAAACAGTTGTACAGTGTGAAACTGCTGCTGCTGCTCCCTAGCCACCAGTCTCCGTAATCATTAGTGTTGCTGCAAGTTCCAATAGTAAGCTGCTGCCACTCTTCTCTGTGCCTGGTCAGGTCCCTAATGAGGCAATGTGCGCTATGCATGCTTGGCTCTGTAATTAAGATCCATCAAAAAGTGGTTGCTGTAAAGTTAAAAAATGCAGGACATGTAAAAGTGAAAACTAAAACTGGAAGAGATGTAGAGAACCACAAGTATGGAGCTCTCATTAGGACATTTCCAGGCACAGAACCACAACTACAGTGTCCTTATTATGACACTTTTATTCATCTAGCAACATACTGTAGGTCTATCATGTGGAGGAACTACTATATTTTAGGACAAATTGAAATAAAATGTTTTATTTTTTTTAATTTTAGGAATATCAAAAATAAAGAATAAAGGTACCCATTTTATAAGAGGAATAACTTACTCCTGGACATGGGTTTATTGAGAATTTATGTACGTCCCCAGTGAATAAAGGCATGAGGCCAAACAACACTCCTGGGGTGTGCATTAATTAGATATAAACCCGTGACCTGTTGTGGGTCATTCCTTACGTAATGCACGATTATCCTGGTCCTAAACCAGACAAGACATGTTAGCAGCCACACCACATAGTTAACCCCCAATACTCCCAGAACTGAACTGTCATTACAGCTTGCATGGTTGCCACTTTTACTTACTAAAAACCTTCAACCAGGCCCTAAAAATAAAACTAGCTTGAACAAAAAAGGAAAAAATATTAGTATTTCACTATTCATTTCACTGTCATTGCACACATAAATTAGAAGAATTATTAACATTACTTTACTGCTCATGAAAAAGGCCCCTCCTATCTTTGCCTGCTTACAAGGAAGTCTTTACTCTTTACCCTGCCACAGATAAAGTTGAAGCCCTGACTTTACGTGAGGTCTGTATTATGTATATGTTGGGAAAGGCATAATCTAACAGTGGAATTCTGCTGAATTTAGAATTCCTGTATTCCATGGTAGATATTCTATCTGTTGAATATGATAAAGACAGAGAAAAAAGAAGCAGAGTGTGGAAAGGATTGAGGCAATTATGTAAGGAAAGAAAGGAAAGGTGGAAATATACAGTTACATGGGCAAAGGCAGACCCAAACATCTTAAAGAAATTCTGGAAGTTCATAACAGCATAAATCTAATAACGGGATGGGTGTTTTTAGGGAACTGTACCTCCCCCCCGAAAACAGCCTGGCAGGCTTAGCTATTATGAACACATTTCCATTCAAAATACCTGTATTGCTTTAAAAATGCAAATTAGACAACTAATGTTGTTTGTAAAAATGTGTGAGACAGTGCAGGTCCATCAGCACAGTGGTAGCACTACTGCTCATGATGCCAGTGACCCACATTTGGAAATAAGTGCGGGTCATCGAGGACTAGATGAAGGAGGATTGAGCAATGCTCTATGCTCTACTCCCCTAGGGAAGAAGGGCAGACAGCTCTGCTGCTACCCTGCCATCTGGGTGACCACATGTGGCATTGCAATGGAGCAGTTGAGAGAAGGGAAGACGCAAGCGCATTACTATGCTATACATGCTGCCATGTTTGTGCATGCACACCCAGGCCACTTGTGTCTTGAGGGACAGAACAGAAGAAAAAGGAAACCCTTTCCGTGCTGAATGACGGCTGCATCACACCTACCACTCATTGACCTCAGCAATCTTCTGATGGTGGGATATTGTGCACACAAGGGAACTAGCTTCATCCTGAGGGCTCCACTGTGGGGGAAAAAAGCACAGGGGCAATGTGGGAGCAGGTAAAACATGAGAGGAGGTGAGGTGATGGGGCTGGGATGCAGTAGGGGCCCGAGAGGGGGCCAAGAACTAAGGGGAGCAAGGAGCATAATCAGAATAAAGAAACATGTATAACAGATGGCTTTCATTGTCATTTATTGTTTTCAGCTGCCCCTACCCCAGTTACCAGAATATTAACTAATTTTGTCTTCAGAGTTAAAATGGAAGCATATTTAAATGAAAAGTGTTAATTTAGATCTTTTTTGAAATAATTCATTTTAGGTCAGCTATTTAAAAGACATTTTATAAGTGCAATAAGATACTCCAGGGTGTGTCATTATGTTGATATTTTACTTCTCAGTTGCATTTACTGCCACTTAGCTGCACCACATCCCTAAGAACGCAGCTGAGGTGTCCGAGTGTATCACCATAATGCACAGCCAGTCACATAGCTTACATTACACACCATCTTGTGATCCTATCTGGCTAATCAGAAGTTATGGGTTCTCTTACCCATTTTATGATTTTATTCAAAAGCAGGTGTGGTGTACAGGCCAGTTGACCCAATGCTTATTTCTAGTGGTGTCCTGACAATATGGTACATAACGTTTCAATTACATATACATTACAGTATAGCCTAAAGGTTAGAGGAACAAGGTGTGAACGAGCTTGATACATCCAGCAGACCAGACCTGAGTTTGATTCTCACAACCTCCACTTTCATACTGTATGATTCTGAGCAAGTCAGTTAACCAGCCAGTGCTCCCAGGTTGCCCCTGAAAGCAGGCACTTGTGCTTAGTGGGCCTCACCTGGCTACCAAAGACTAAAAAAAAAAAAAAAAAAAGATTATACAGTACATATGCAAATTTTAAGCTAAACAATACCACTTTGAACAAAATAGCAAACAATATACATGTAAGATCAGTTATACCATGATGACAAAAGCAGATGTTGCTTGCAAGTCCCCCTCTTCTCTCCAGCAAAGTTAGTAAGGTGGGCCCTGCAAGGTCACATGCAGAGTGGTTGATGTTTTGGTACTGTTATTTTAAAATAAGAAAAAACAGTTCTGCTGCTGTAGCCACAAATGCAATACTTACATAGGATACATAGGAATGAGGAGGGGTGACTAGAAGGGCAGGTAACCATCAGAGCAGGGGAGGTAATTCTGCCACTTTACAAGGCTCCAGTCAAACCCCATAGACATACGAAGGATAAAGGATCAGCTCTTATTATGCTGCTTGATATTTTTATTAAATTCCACCTTAATAAAGGGTTGTCATTTCATGACTGACATGTGCCACTTCATGAGAAGAAGTGGTGGTTCCTAAGGCTTAAAATATAAGTGTATACATACGTATGTTTTCATACATGATTTACAATCAATATGTGAAGCCCAACAGAAAATATATATATCTTTCTTACTTTTTTCTTTGCTTGTTTCTCTGCCTGCATCCCCAGTCCTGGCAGCATCCCCCAGCCCCATCACTGACTTGTCTTGTGGACATACAGGTAATCACCACTTACACAGAGCCGTATCAGTGGGTTGGCAGCCTTGTTGGGTCATGCAGTGTCTGTGGGGGATAGCGAGCAAGCTGAGACATTTTTTCTTTCTTTTTTGGGGGGCTGATGACTCCAGTCCCTGACCCCACCTGCTGCTTCCCCCATCTGCAGGCTTCCCCCCTGGACAGGGCCACTGGGTGAGTGACCCCTCCATGAGAACATGGGTTGTGAAGCCCTGGCTTGCCCCCCAGGGTGGGATCACAGGAGCGGGACCCCCCCAGGGGACAACAATCTGAGTGGGGAGTGGCAGCAGAGCGGGGCCATCATTTGTGGGCCTGGATTTTTTTTTTCTTGGTTTTTCTCCCTGGGGGCAGGGACGTGCAATGTTGCTAGCGTCCACCCAACCCCATCGAAACATGAGGTGCTGGCCATGTGGGATCCCCAGCCTCCACCAGGGGTCCTATTGTACCGGACACTCTATCTCCCTTCCCTTCCCTCCCTGAAGAGGGAAAGCAGTCCACAGGATGCTCAATCCCTCTCTCACTGACCAGCTCTCTGACTCCTGGGTCTGTCCCTGAACCCAGGATGTCGGCACCACAGACGGATGCCTTGCCCCTGCACCGGCAGGCTGGCATGGCATTTTTTTCTTTTATTTTCTCCCATGGGACATCTACAACTGATGTGTGTACATACTGACACACATGCATGCTGCATCAGTGCACGTCAGCCCACATCTGCTGGTCTTACCAGTGCTGCCACCCAGCATTCACTGCATGGCAGGTAAACCATGGAACTCTGAGTCCCCGCTCCCTGAGGGAGGAGAGCCACCCTGGGATGTTCAATCCTCCCTCACCCTGGCTGCCCTTGAGCAACCCAGGTCAGTTCCCAAATTCAGGTCACTAGCAAAGCTAGAGGTATGGTCCCAGCGCCTCAGCCCTCATTGCCACTAGGCCAGTTAACGAACAATATTTTTAAATAGTGAAACTACAGTGCCCACTAAAGTGAGGCAGAGTGGCTAGCTATTAGTGTGTGTTTGCTCACTGTTATCCATTCAAAAGTTAACATAAGTTGTCCAAAAATGAAGAACAATAACTTTACATGTTATGACCATGTCCTATATCAAAGACAACTAAATAATCTACCTTATTCACATCATAATAACTTTTTTCTATTACAGGTTTACTTCTTATCAGGCAATCTGTGAAAACACAAGAGAGAGGAAAATATCTACTACACTGCTAAAAAGATCTATAGCATTTTCCCATAACAGTACTAAAATCTTATTTATCTGACATTGAAAATGTGTTACTTTGTTTATAATAAGAGTTTGCTTGACCCTCACTGTAATTCCATCTTAGTTAGTTCCAGTCTGTAATACAGTTATGGTAGACACCATATTTAAGTGTCTTTCTGTGTAGTATTCCTCTATACCTTTTCACAGATTGCCTGATAAGAAGAAGTGAACCTGTAATAGAAAAAGTTATTAGAATGAGAATTAGATATTTAGTTGGCTTCATTATAGGGCATGGTCATAACATGTAAAGTTATTGTACATCATTTCTGGCATCTTATATTAAACTTGTAATGAACAAGAATGAGAAAACGCACAATAATAGCTAGCCACTTTGCCTCTCTTTGGTTGGCTATCTAGTTTCACTGGGTTTAGTAAATGATATTGTATTTAAAATATTTTAAAAAAATGTTGTTGGGCCTCACATAATGATTGTAAATCGTATATATAAAAAAATATACTTATGCATACTTTTATGTTTTGAACCTTAGGAACCACCGCTTGCTCTGATGATGTAGCACATGTCAGCCATGAAACATCCATCATTTATTAAGGTGGAATTTAATACAAAATATCAAGAACACAGCAGGAGTTAATTCTTTATCCTTTGTAGGTCTATGGTGTTTCTGTGAAGGCCCCTCCATAATGCATCCAGGTTAGGATACACAAGGGCATTCTGAATGTCTCCTACATCCCAATCAAACTCCACATGGGGTACTCTGCAGTTCTGAGCTCCTTAATACAAAAATGAAACAGAGGTAGTCAAGATGGTGCAATGCAGGGCCATCAAAATGATCGGGGGTTTGGGGGCCAAGAGTGATGGGGAGATGGGAGGAAGTATAGTATAGTGGTTAAGAGCACTGAGCTTCAAACTAGGAGAACTGGGTTTGAATCAGAGCCACTACTTGCAAACTGTGTGACCATGAACAAGTCATATAACTTCCCTGTGCTCCCATGACACATCTGGAAACCAGCCTTGGTTTAATGTGCCTTTCCTGGCCAAAAATGGTAAAATAAAATAAAAAAAATTAAAAAGTTGGTGGCCCCTAACATGTTCCCCTAGACAAAAGGAGGATATGAGGAAGCACAATCTCAGTCTTCTGCATGCTCAAAGATATCGACACAATTGAACGGAGATGTTTCACCTGGTGTCCTCCAGCAGGCCACGGGAGCATACCCGGAAGCTAAGAGGTGGCAAACACAGGGGTGTTAGGAGGCACTTTTTCTCCCAGAGGGTGATGAAGCCATCACACAGCCTACCAATGGAGACAGTTGACATAAGCACAGTACAGTACAGGCCTCCAGGGTGAGCTTGGGCAAATGTCTGCTTGCCAAGGGAATCCCAGCATACTCTAAGTAATACAGCAGGTAGGGAAGTCCCTACAAATGAGTGCATGTTTCAATAGCATATTTATTCATCCCTCTTTAGTGGGAGGGGGGATATGATGGACCTACTGTCCCTTTTGACCTTACATGGCTATGCTACAGTGTTATTCATGCAATATTAGTATGCATCATGCAACTTTTTTATTACTTACTTGTCACATCCTTTCAGTTATAAAACTAATTCCAGAAGCTTAGCCTTGTAACTGACTGGAACCTCTGTGATCACCACACACTATCCACATGGGTAACATACAGTGGTAGCCATCCAAATCTTCCACTTTACCACAGAAACATTTACCACATCGAGGTACCGCAATGCAGCACCTCCCCCTTATGGCAGTTTTATTCAAAGCACCACATCAGCTGAACGATTACTTCATTGTGCTGACCATAGGCACAGTAAGGTAACAATTTTAATTATGTGGCACCTTGAATGATACTGCAGTAAAGGAGAAGTGCTGTATTGCAGTACCTTATTGCGGTAAACTCTTCTGTGATAAAGGGGAAGAATAGACTGGTTACCACTGTACACACCCTGCCATTGCATGGTGCAAAGGTGTGTGCACAGGAGTCAGAAGCATGTTCTTTTTTAATTTTAAATTAAAAATGGAGCCCAAATGCCTTACCATGTTATGTTTTATAACTGTGGAAAGGCACATGACTATGTTATTATGTTACACAGAGTCTGTTTTCTGACAATAACATAGCCGGGTAAGATGGGGTGCTGCTTCATATGTCAACTTTTATAGATGCTAAATCTCACTCTAAATGTGTCAAAATGTTTGCAAAACTGCACACAAATATTTTGGCCCAATTTCCAGGGCTGGACCTGTGGCATTACAACTGCCGCAACTCCTACATCATCAGTTTTGAAAATCCAGCCATCAGCATTTAGGCGTTTGATGGAAATCCTCAAAGGGTTAGCAAACCTCTCCATGTTCTCAGATCTGGTTGAGCCAGTTGTGCTGCCTAAATCAAGTAATGAAATGTTTAGCTCTGCAGAGGTCTGTGGGTACTTAACCATGGCAAAGCACCAACATTTTGCTGGAGTTTATTTCAATATTCTGCCAACTGTTGTGTTTATCCATTTATTTACTCAGCATAGCTCAACCAGGATGCAATGCCTTATTTTAATGAATCTTGCTTCTCCCCAGATTTTCAGCAGGGAGATTGAAACAGGAGGGTTAATGAGCCCTACTGCTTCAAGAGACACATTTTAGCTTGTTGTCACATATTTTCTGTATTTACAGTAGCTGGAAACAGTCAGGGTCACCTAGACTTCATCTACTCAGGCTGTTTGCCTACAGAGAGCATAATTCTCTGATGACTTCATTATCAGTTCTACAGCAGCAGATTGTGATGTGCCAAGTTGAGGGCTATGATGTCATGCAAGGACAAGCAGCAAGAGCGCAAGAAGGTTAGGGGATGATAAGCCTGTTTCCATGTTAATGTATATAGCCAGAAGGAGGAATGGAGAGTAAATACAAAAAAAAAATTAAAAATAAAATAGAATGTTTAAAATAAACCACAATGTGCCTCAAAAATGATGTTTTTCCAAAGTGTCTCCCTGAGACATCAGTGGTACCTTAAGTGACTTGCTCAGGGTCAAACAGTCAGCCAAGTGCCCATTCTGGGATCTAAACTTGCATTTCCTGCTTCACTATTCTGTCTTCTAAGCTTGCTCTTACTGAAAGCAAAATGTTGAACCTCACCTTGTTATCCAGAATGGATAAAGGACTTGGGGGCAGAAGAGAATATAACAAATCTTAGTTTGACACTTAGGGCTCAACCCAGTATTGTTTATTAAATAAAAGGGAGATTGAGTGGTGTGTAAAGTATTTTTCAATAGACCCCTCAAAAAAAAAATATGTATATATATATATATATATATATATTTCTGCTCTATTGAGAACATCAGCTTTACTGGAATGTAAACAATGCTGATTTTCTGTTATTGTTTTTTTTTAAGGGCTGCTTTAAATTAAATGTACTTAATGTTCTTAATGAGAGACAAACACAGATGCAATGAATTTTGGCTTATCTCATCTTTTGCTCTTATATTAAAGACGGGCTGTGTGGTGTACGACTGTTTCCAATATAAATCTCTTTCACAGCGTTCCAAAGGTCTATGTACTGTATTAGTGGATTGGTTAATGCTGTTAGAACTGAAGTTTTTATTTTATGCTATTTATCTATTGGAACTTGACATTCATTTACTTTATTCAAAACATGGCATTTTTATTTGCTGGTATGTAAACTTTGTACAGCGATTAAAGAAGGCAATAAATAAACAGTTTATTGGGAAGAGAAACAAAATCACTGCAAAGTGAGTTGAATTCCTAACGGAACCTTATTTGGTCTAGTGTTTAAATTCACTGATTACATTAACTGGCACCACATGCTTGCTAGGGAAGGATATATATATACATACATATATATATGTGTGTGTGTATATATATATATATATATATATATATATATATATAAGGGATATGCAGGTGGACCTGTGTGATACATGATTTCTGTACACAGGCACTGTTTGACCTTGGGTAAATCTCACGAGTGGCTTAAGCAAGGTGTCCAAGGAAAAACAGCACTAAGCGCATTGCAGTATAATCATGTATCAAACAAGTTTGCTAAAACAGTATTTCTTTTATGCAACAGAGCAGGATCTTGTTTGTGTATGTTTTTAGTCTTTTATATATTTAAAAAGTTTGTGGGGATTTTGTATCCTGCAGCTTGTGTCCACCATTGCCAGGGCTGTTCCCATGGATGCACCTTCATGATGTGGGCATTGAAGCTTTGACATAGGAGATTATGATGGTTCCAATGGAACGCTATCAATTTTCGAACAATATGGCTGTGCCTTTTATACAGTGGGATTTGTATCCATTGTTATGTGCCTGGAGGATTAGTGGGATATGGTTCACAATAAAATGAAAAAATGCTGACTTTTTTTTTGTGACACAGAGAAAGAATTTATTTTAGAGAAGTGGAGCAGACAGAGGAACGAGGGTGGTTGTGTGTGATTCCTGCCAGGGGGAGTTGGATGGTCATCTGGCTGTCATAAAGTGATGAGGTTCTGTTTATTTAAAAAAAAAAAAGAAAAGGATTCTTCACTGAAACAGTGACTGGTGTTCACTGTGTGGATGAGACTACTGTTTTGTGGCTGATAGAAGGAGCGGTTGTAAGACACAGGAAGGTGTCTAGAAGAGGTATGTCTATGAGAGTGCTGTTTGTGGCAAGGAAAATAAACTGAACATGAGCAAGAAGTAGTGCTGGTACATAAATGGAGTATGATGAGTTTATTATGAGCATTAATTTAAGACTGTTCATTTATACACATAGTAGCTCAGATAAATGGATTTGTAACATGGCTAACAAAAAGGGTGCAATCTGATTCATCCAACCACATCAGGTGACCATGGATTAATTCTCAGTTAATCCATGCTTGCTATCCCACACCACACCATAGAATGCTGAGATAGAGGCATGTGACCCATACGCAGTATAGCAGTACAGCAACATCTCAGCACTGTGGACAGATCGTACATTGCAGTGTAAAAGCACAGCGCAACCGTGACCCAGCAATACAGTGCAAATTTCAGCCTGTCTGTGAATCTACTAATTACTGAGTCAGTGGACAGGCACAACAGCGATCAAAGTCCTCTTAAGAAACCAAAAACAGAAGCAAAAGCAGAGCTTGACAGCAGCAGGGGGGCAAGAGGCTGATATCCCGAGCTACCACATTGCATTGACCTTTCCTGAGCTCAATCTGTTAGAAAGTAAAAAAAGTGAGCCCAACATGCACAAGAGCACCACACTGGCAGGAAATGTCTTCACAGATGGGCTCACCTCCACATCCAGACACAACAACATGCAGAAGATCTGTACTCATGATTTAGTCATATGAACATATGAGCATACATATGAATGTGCCAGCAGAAACAGACCACCCGGTCTATCTAAGTCTGCTGGAGTGTGCAGCTAGCACCCCTAGTTTGCAGCTGCCCCATCCCTTTGCCATCCCACTGCCACCCTCACCTCCCCCACTCTCACTCTCCCCTGTTCCCTGTCCCATGCCCCTTTGAAGCTGTTCACAGATTTACATGATGCCACCCATTCTGGTAGGGCATTCCATTTTGCTACCACCCTTTCTGTGAAATAGTGTCTCCTCATTTCCTTCCTAAGTCCCCCCTCTATTCTTAGCCCATGCCCCCAGGTGACCCTCCCCCTCCTTAACTTAAAGACCCCATCTTTCCCATCCTTATCGATTCCTTTCAGATACCTGAATGTCTCTATCATGTCCCCCTGTCCCTTCTATCCTCCAGGGTGTACATATTCAGATCTCCCAACCTGCTGTCATAGTCTCTCCCCCCCATTCCACATATCATCTTTGTTGCCCTCCTCTGCACCCTCTCCAGTAGCCTGATATCACGCTTTAGGTATGGCCTCCAAAACTGCACACAATAATCTAAGTGCAGCCTTACCAGTGACCTGTAGAGGGGCAAGATCACCTCTCTTCACCTGGACAAAAACCTCTCGCTATACACCCCAGCATTTTGTTTGCTTTTGCAGCTGCTTTCCTGCACTGGGCAGTGTTGTTCATGGTCCCTGTTATCATTACCCCTAGGTCCTTCTCCTCCTCAGTGATCCCCAGCTTAATCCCTCCCAGCCAGTATTCTCTCCTTGGGTTCTTCACCCCAAAGTGCATAATCTTACACTTCTTTGCACTGAACCCCAGCTGCCACCTCTCTGACCACTCCTCTGGCTTGCTTAGATCCCCCTGCAGCTGCTTCCATCCCTCCCTCCTCTCCATCCACCACTGCTCCAATTTTGGTGTTGTCAGCAAACAAACTTATCTTGCTCACCACCCCATAGTCCAAATCCTATGGGAGCTTTATGGCTCTGTGTGTACCACTGTGGGTAAGCAATACACAGTCAGTTCCTTCACTGGACTGCTAGCCGGACTTAGCAGACACTTTAATAGTGTCCAAATGCACAAAAAAATTAACATTGTCACCAATCCTGATTTCACGTCAGCAGACAATGTATTTGTTGCTATTCTTATGGATTTCCACCACACTGGCAATGATGTTACCACCCACCACCCTCAAATCACTGACAACAACTTGCACCGAATAAGAATATGTGCAGAATCAGTCCAGATACCACCTACGGCTTAGTCTGGAGATTGTGGTTCGAGCTCCAACTTGGCCTGGAATGCCATGGATGTGAAGGAAAGACAAAGCTGAAGGAATGGTCCTTCACATTAGCACACAATGAGCATGGACAAGAATTCATCACAGTGTCATTTAATGAAGCTACTAAAAATCATAATATGATCAACGAGAACCGCCGTGACACAGTAAGGGACGTATTACTTGCTAGACCAGATAACCCACAGTGTCCAGTGCAACTGTTTAAAAGGTACATTTCTAAATGCCCACACAATCCCCCAGCATTTTACCTCCACCCCAAGAAACTCCCCAAATGTACTATATGATAGATAAGCAGCAGTACTGGTATGGGAACTAATCCATGGGGATCAACTACCTTTGCGACATGATGGCACACATTTTGTGTGATGCCTCACTGAGCAAACAATATACAAATCACTGTAGTCATAGTACAGTACTGCAGTGCAGCTGCTCTCTGAGGCAGAACTGACCTCTCATGAGATACTGAGTAAGACTGGCCACAGGTGTGAAAGTAGCCTCCGCAATTACTGGTCGCCATCCAGTACGGACCATCAGAAGTGGTCCAGCATACTGTCACATACCACTAAAAGTGGTATCCCAAATTCTACCATTAGCACCACAGCAGCAGGACAAGACTATGCACCCCCAGCACAGCACCCAAAAACACCATGGATCCACCCCTCAAAAGGCCTCTCACAACAACAGCAAACCACTGGCCAAACAACAGCAGAAGCTTGAATCCCTTCAACCTATACCACTTCACAGTAAATGGGCCAGTCAGTTTCAACTACTTCAGCGATGTTCTGCAGTCACCATCTGACTCACTGAACAGCCTCTCCTCTACATCTGGCAACAGACCTCCCTGTTCAGCAGCAGCATCAACACATGTACCCATTTTCTTCTAATCTTCAAAACAGTGTTGGACGTTGAAAGGTACCGTTTGTTGTATACCTTCTATTTATCTTTCTTACCAGACTTGTTCCCTCGTTCACATATTGTACCATGTATTCCTCCGTGTGTCTGTTTTTGCTGCAATCAACAACCTGTTTGTTTAGTATTCACGTGCTAGTTGCAGTTTCCAATGTGCTCTCTTTACAGAATCCATTTGTGTTTGTTGAATATGCTCATTGCATGTTCTGATTTGCTGTGTTCATTGTATTGCAGATGGTGCTGTGTCCTGTATCGCTACTTCCATATTGGACATAGGCTGAGTGACACAGTACTGCAGTTGTTCTGTTATTTCTACACGGTCATCTCTTCCTAAGTGAAAGAGCAGCACACTTGTTTTGTTATTTCTCTGTCTGTATCAACAGTTATTTCCCTTCCCCACTGGAAGAATATTAAACATTGTTCTTCACACCACTCCACAGTGTCTGTCTTCTTTGTTCTGTGTCCCTGTATAGAGCCATGTTTTTTATTGATATTACACATCCTGTGTCGGAAGTGGATTCCGTTGTGTACTGCTAGCATGTTAGCAATACCTATGTGTCACCCTTTTTATTAGCCATGTTTCAAGTGCATTAGCCCACTCGAAAGCATGGGTTAACTAGAGAATTAATCCACATCTCGGTGATTGGAGGCACTCAGCCTGTGGCCTCGTGCCCCAACCCCCACTCAGGCATGGATTAATCCTCTAGTAAACCCATGCTCTATCATGGGTTAATCCTTACATCACACAATGTCCCCACTCCGTATTTCTTTCATTTCCACAATAGGGAAGGACCTTGTGTGTATATTGTTTTACTTTTGTTTTATATACTTAAAAATGATACTTTTTTGTGTAAAAGTGCCTTTCTGCAGTTTGGGTTTGCTTTTCCTCAGTTTGTGTTCACCATTGCCATGGTTGTTACCATGGACACACTATCATAACGGTGGCACTAAAGCTGTGATGTAGGAGCTTATTAGGGGTTCCAGTGGAAAACTGGAAATTTTCAAACAATATGGTAACGCCTTTTGGCAAGTGAGGTTTGTAGCATTTGGTATGCACATGGAGGATTGGTGTGGTGCAGTCCATAAAAAAAACAAGCATTTGTCAATGCTGAATGTTGATTGCGTTGGTTTGTTGAGCATGCTCACTGGCCCTCTGTCAGTCGCTCAGTCTATTTCTTCCGGTGCTGCAGGCTGCTCTTTTGTACTGGGCTCCTGCCTGCATTGATACCTTGTTCTGCCCAGTAAGAAATCTGCAGCTGTCCCGACACAGGTCTGTTGAGCCTGCTGACTCCCCCTCTCTCACTCACTCATTCTGTTTCTGCCGGTGCTGCAGGCTGGCCTTTTGTACTGGGCTCCTGCCTGTGTTGCCGCTTTTTTCTGCCAACAAAGAAATCCGCAGCAGTCAGGATAGAGCTCCATTAAGTTGCTCACTCCCCCTCTGTCACTCACTCATTGTGTTTCTCCCAGTGCTGCAGGCTGCAGTTTTGTACTGGACTTCTGCCTGCGCTGGCACCTTTTTCTGCCCACAAAGAAATTCACAGCTGTCCAGACAGAGCTCCATTGAGGTCGCTCACTCCCCCTGCGTCAGTCACTCATTCTGTTTCTCCTGGTGCTGCAGGCCACCCTTTTGTACTGGACCTCTGTTGGTGCCTTTGTCTGGCCACAAAGAAATCTGCAGCAGTCCCAACAAAGCTCCGTTGAGCTCGCTCACTCCCCTTCTCTCACCCGCTCATTCCATTTCTGCCGGCGCTGCAGGCTGCCATTTTCTATTGGGCTCCTGCCGGCATTGCCGCCTTCTTCCCACAAACAAATTTGCAACAGTTACAATAGAGCTCTGTTGAGCTCACTCACTCCCCCTCTCTCACTCACTCATTCTGGTTTCCCCGCCTCTGCAGGCTGCCCATTTGTACTGGGCCCCTGCATGCATTGCTGGCTCTTCTGCCCACAAACAAATCTGCAGCAGTCCCAACACAGCTCCTTTGAGCTCACTCACTCCCCCTTCCTCACTCACTTGTTCTGTGTCTCCTGCCATTGCAGGCTGCCCTTGTGCACTGGGCTTCTGCTTGCATTGGCAGCTTGTTCTGGCCAGAAAGAAATCTGAAGCAGTCCCAACACAGCTCCATTGAGCTCTCTCACTCATTCCGTTTTGGCCAGCGCTGCAAGCTGAGCCTTTGCACTAGGCTCCTGCATGGGTTGTGCATTTTCACGACCACAAAAGAAATCCACAGCAGTCACAATAGAGCTCAGATTGAGCTCGCTCACTACCGCTCTGTCACTCAATCATTTCTGTTTCTCTTGGTGCTGCAGGCTGCGCTTGTGTACGGGGCTCCTGGCTGTGTTGGCACCTTTGTCTGTTCACAAAGAAATCCGCAGCTGTCCCGACAGAGCTCCGTTGAGGTCGCTCAGTCTCCCCCTCTCACATGTTCATTCTGTTTGTCCCGGCGCTGCAAGCGGCCCTTTTGTATGGGCCTCCTGCCTGCATTGACACCTTTTTCTGCCCACAGCGAAATCCACAGCAGTCCTGATAGAGCTCTGTTGAACTCACTCAGCCCCCCATCTCACTCACTCGTACTGTTTCTCCCACTGTTGCAGGCTGGCCTTTTGTACTGGGCCCCTGCCTGCACTGATGCCTTTTTCTGCCCACAAAGAAATCTGCAGCAGTCCTGACAGCGGCCCGGTGAGTTCGCCTCCCTCTCCCTCGTCACTTGCTCTCTCGTTCTGTTTCTCCCAGTGCTGCAGGCAGCCCTTTTGTACTGGGCTCTTGCACTGGGGCCTTTCCTGCCCACAAACAAATCTGCAGCAGTCCTGACAGAGCTCAGCTGAGCTCAGTCCTCCCCTCTCAGTTGTTCGATCTTAATCTGTCCCAAACAGTGATTTCCCAGGTGACCTTGCTATTGTCCGCAGGAGTGCAAAACATATTTTAGCCAGGATGTGAAAAATGGCAGCTGTACTGTTCATAAGGAGGTGTGGAAAATGCCACTGTTGAAAATGTGGAGTGAAAATATTACAAAATTGCGAAGTTACAAGGGTGCGTGGAAACAGTTCAACACACACTTGTAACACAGTCATGTTATGGAGTTTCATCATCAAATTTTCAACAGAGGCATTTTAGGACCTCTGCTCATGAGCAGTGCTACTGTCATTTTCTTAATCTGTCTCGAACAGTGATTTCCCACAGTGACTGTGTTATTCTGTGCTGGAATAGTGAAAACACATTACGGTCAGGATGTGAAAATGACAGCTCTACTGCTCATAAGGGGATGTGAAAAATGCCACTGTTGAAAATCTGGCGTGACAATATTACAGATTTGCAAAGTTACAAGGGTGCGTGGAAAGTGTGCAATGCACACTTGTAACAGTCATTTGATGGGCTATCATCACCAAATTGTCAGCATAGGCATTTTAGGATCTCTGCTCATGAACAGTATCACTCTTATTTTCTTAATCTGTCCCGGACAGTGATTTCCCACAGCGACTGCTCTATTCTGCGCCTGAAGTGCGAAAACACATTTTCAGCCAGGATGGGAAAAATGACAGCTGCACTGTTCTTAAGTAGGTGTGGGAAAATGGCAATGTTGAAAATCTGGAGTGAAAATGTTATAAATTCGCAAACTTATGAGCGTGCGTGCTAACTGCGTAACACACGCTCGTAACACAGTCATTTTATGGAGTATTGCTACCAAATTTTCAACATAGGCATTTTAGGACCTCTACTCATGAACAGTGTCACTGTCATTTTCTTAGTCTGTCCTGAACACTGATTTCTCACAGCAACCACACTATTCTGCGCCGGAAGTGCAAAAACACATTTCAGCCAGGATGTGAACAGTGATAGCTTTACTGCTCAGAAGGAGGTGTGACAAAATGTCAATGTTGAAAATCTGGCGTGAAAATATTGTAAATTCATGAAGTTACGAGCGTACGTAGCAACTGCACAATGCACGCTAGTAAAACAGTCATTTTTTGGATTTTTTCCACCAAATTTGCAACACAGGCTTTTTGAGATGCCACCTCATGAACATTGCCACTGTCGTTTCGTTAATCAGCCCCAAAGGGTGATTCCACACAGTGACCGTGAAACCACCTTGCGGGGCTGATTAACACCATGACAGTTCAAGAATTCATGAGGAGGGGTCCCAAAAACCCCATGTTGAAAATTCGGTGGAAAAATTCCCAAAAATGACTGAGATATGCATTAAAGTTGAAAAAAAAACTATTTCTACCATTATACAGCTTACCGGCATTTCCTCAGTTCATGGTCAGCTTTGAAGAGTGCAGACGTATTCCCGGTCCACAGAAGATCGTCGCGTCGGACTCTGGAGGTAAGTATAGGGTGAGGGGGGTGTGGGAGGCAGGGTCTGCAGTGGAGTGCGGGTGGTGGAGGGGGCCAGGAGACTGCGAGGACAGTTTTCTTATTTCACAGGTTTAAAACAAAAAGCCATTATGGACATTTTTTTTCTTCACAGGGCATTAGGCACACTGGGTGGGCTCCCAGCATGCCACCCGACTGCTTTTTGGGGAGCCAGTAGCTGATGGGGATTGGGCACCCCGTCGGCACACAATACGGGGGTGGTGTTTGACATAATGCCGATGGGGAGGCTCCCCATTGGCACACAAGTAAAGGTGGGGTTCATGCCACCCAACTGCTTTTGGGGCCAGTAGCCGATGGAGGTTGAGCACCCCATTGGCATTGTAAAGGGAGTTTTCACATTATGCCCGACGGGACTGGGCACCCCGGTCGGCACACACATTGGGGGTGTTTGACATAATGCTGACTGGGAGTGAGCTCCTCCGCCAGCACAATCTACATAGGGCCAGTGAAGCCGACAGGGATTGGGGTTCCTGTCCGCAACTAAGCATGGTGAGGGGGTTATATTGTTTGTGAACACGGCGGCAAGCCACCTCCATGTTCACGAACAATATCAGGGTTTTTACAGCCCACCCTGCAATGATGGGTCTCTCCCTCATTGCAGCCGATGGCTGAAGCTGCAATGACGAGGCGGCCCCTGATTGCAGGGGCTGATTTTTTAGAAAGTTGTGGCACGCTGGCTGTACTAGTGTCAGCAGCACCACGCCATGGCATTGGGGGAAGGGGGACAAGCCATTGCATGCTGTGGGGGCATTGGGCACAACAGTGCCGTGCCTCCACAACATGCTTCTGGAGAAACCTTCTGCAACATGTTTCTTGTGCATGCGCGCAATCAACATAAAAAAGTGCTGAAATTTTTATTTTTTGTGACACAGAGAAAGAGCTTGTTTAAGAGAAGCAGAGTGGGCAGAGAAGCAAGGGCAGTTGTAAGTGCTGTCTCCTGGGGAGAGGTGGATAGTCGTTACGCCATTGAAAAGTGACTAGATTCTTTTTTTCTGTTTGTTTTTGTAACTAAAATAGGATTTTACATGGAAACTGTTGTTGGTGTTCACTGGGTGGATAAGGCTGCTGTTATGAGGCTGATAGAAGGAAATGCTGTAGGGTATAGAAAGGTGTCTAGAAGAGGTATGTCTATGTCAGTGCTGTTTATGACAAGGAAAGTAACTGCATGTGAACAAGAAGATAAGTAGTACTTGGGGGTAGGTGGGGGTAGGAGAGTTTAACAATGTGTTTACTAGGAACATAAACAGAGTATAAAAATTTTGCTATGTGAATAAATACAGCAGGTTATTCTATCAGCCTGAAAACAGCTGACACCCTGCTAAGAAGAGGACTGTGCTGTAACACCAACGGCACTATCCTTCAACATCAGACCCCAGCTGCTGTTTGTGATGGTCATTCAGAGAATCCACAGAGCTTTATTTCTCTCCCCCACCACATCTGTGTTTCAGCTGCTGGCTCCTTCTCCTAGGGACTAACATTGTGCAACCAGCCATTCAGACTGCTGGAAGGGAAGAGTTGATACAGGGAGTACCATTTTCAAATAGCAGGCACCCTGACAAGAAGAGAACTGTTCTGTAGCATGAGCGGTGCTACCTTCTGACTTTGGACACCAGCTGCTGTTTTTGACGGTCATTCAGGGAATCCACAGAGCTTTATTTCTCCCTCCCCCCACTGCATCTTTGTTTCAGCTGTTGGCTCCTTTACCCAGGAACTAAGATTGTTCAGCCAGCCAATCAGGCTAGGGAAGGGAGGAGCTGATACAGGAAGTGCCATTTTTAAATAGCTGACACCCTGCCAAGTAGAGGACTGTGCAGTAATGTGAACAGCGCTACCTTCTAACAACAGACCATAGCTGCTGTTCACGAGAGTCCTTCAGGGAATCCACAGAGCTTTATTCCCCCCCCCCCCAATAATGTCTATGTTTCAGATGCTGGCTCCTTCTCATAGGGACTAACATTATGCAGGTAGCCAATCAAGCTGCAGAAAAGTAGAGTTCCTCTCTGCTATCTTCACTCCCATCTAAGCGGTCCTTCTGCATGCAGTACTTGCGTGAAGGGCTGAGCATTAAGGACATTGAGGAGTCTTCCTGGAGTCAGCCATGAGTCAGCTGGTTGGCTGGCCATACTGCTCCTTAGGCTCCCTTTCATCTTATATTATGAATTACTTCATGCCTGGTCCCAGAATCCTCTGTGTACATGTAAGGTGTCTCGTTTCCAGCTCTAAGTGGGGTATGTCTATAGTTGCACCCTATCTGTTAAGGGGGGTCTCCAGTATACTATTTCTTGTGTAATTTTTATGTAGCTTCGTGTTGTTATGCACTACTATAGTGTCTGTTTCATTCTGTTGTTTATTTTTACTGCCCTTCTATTTTGGGGCAACTGCCTTTTATTAGTTACATTCATATTCTATGACTGCTTATACCATATGCTTCATCAGTGCTTGCTATTGTCATTTCTAGGTTTCGTTACCAGTTTTCACTCTGTTTGCTATCAATACTGTTTGCCTGGTTTTACCATAACATTTGAGTTCCCCAATTGCAATCATTACTTGTCTAGCCCCTGCCAAACCCTATCTGGTTACTACAGTATTAAGTGCTGTTTTCTGTCTACTGTATTTAATCTAGCTTCAGTCACAGCCTTAGTTACATTGTCCGTTTTTTCCTAGCCACTATCTAGTTTTACAGCAAGCTATCTGCTAGTGTACTGCTGTTTTGTATAGTTCCATTTCTGCAGTGAATTATTTGATCTGTACAATACATTGTTCCCTGTCCTTATCTTCTGCCTCCTCCTCCTCCTCTTTCTGTATTACCATCAACTCACCCCCCTCACCCCCCTTCCCTTCTTCTTACTCTCCTTCTTCCTCCTCCCTGCTCTGCTCCTTTCCTCCTTCCCTGTCCACCCTGGTCTCTTGCCATCACAATACCTTGATCTGGAGTTCCTTCTCAGATTTATCCTGTGCCATTCCCATCCCTTTCCCCCTCTCTCTCCTCCCCAGTCAATCCTTCTATATATGTATAACGCTGTACACACACCCTGCTGGGTGTCACTTCAGTAATAGGCACTCACAGCTTTCCCTCTGACTCATCCTCTGCCACTCCCCCTGTCCCTTATGCCCTCTGTCCCCCTCTTGGTGAGCTGTTTCAACACCCCCTAATGATCTTGGCCCTGCTAGTGTTGCACCGGGAAGGGGGGGCTGGATCCCTGTGGCAATTACCGCAGGTGCACCGCCTGTTTGGTGCAGCAGGCAATAATTGACAAACCTGGGGACTTTGGTGCCAGGGCCCTGATTTTTACAGAATCAGGTGCAGGGTCCCCTGTGCACCTGGAGTTTGCTGCATCCCTGGAGCAACACAACTCACTTCAGAGGATCTTTGAGAATTGGGCCCATGGTATCATAACTGCTATTTTATACATATGTGTAATCCACTGTCTAAGATTATATGGTATTCCATACATCTGGAAAACTTTGAATTGGTAACTATGGCCAACTCGAACAAAAACTTTCTCCTGATCTAGGGCCAGTAATACAACTAGAACAATTAGTTTAAGCACCTCTCTCAAGCAATTCCCTTGGTATCCATAAATTATCCTGACTATATATCTTTGGTATTGGCACAGCTTTGTGCCATATGTGGTGCTATCTGTGGATAAACTGTTTTTTTTTTTTTTTGCTTTAATGTTGTACTCCTGTACCTTGATGTTACCTACTGTTATGGGTCTTGTAACCATGACCCTTGTTTCTTGTTACTGATGTTTAATGTTGTCATGTGTAAATGTACTATTTTCCCATGTTGCCTTCCCCCGGGTCGCACCTGGAAATGATTCTTGGTTCATTGGTGCTTTTCCCGGTTATCAACTTTTAAATAAATAAATGATGTATCACTATAGCTGCTACTTTAGCCAGTCTTTTAGCTATAACTTTGGATAGAATTTTCTGATCAGTGTTTAATAGACAAAATGATTTACATTTATCTAACAAAGTTTTGTACCCTTTTTTATACAAAGAGATCAGTAGAGCTTGCTCCTTAGAGTTTGGTAATGTCTCAGTTATCAGTATCTGATTATATAATACTTGTAACATAGGCACTAAATAAGGTAAAAAAAAGCTATGAAATTCTGATGGAAGTCTATGAGTTCCTGGTGCTGTACTGTTTCTTAATGTAGTAATTGCATCTGCCACCTCATTTAACTGTATAGGTTTTGACACAATGTCCACAGCCTCCCCTGGTACACCAGGCACTCGTAATTCTTGTAAAGTTCACCTCTGCATCAGATCTGATTGTGTTATTCCAAATTTCCTTTCCACATGGTTTTGAACTATTTGTAATATTCCTATAATGTCCATTGTAGGAGAAACACCCTCTAATTCAGCAGTCTTTGTCATTACTATTTTGATTATTCTGTCCTAGCTGGCCATAAAACTGTCCAAAGATGGGTTCCTCTCCTGAATACCACAATAGTCTTCTTACTCTAAAGTCCTGGCCTTGTCATATTGAAATGCCTTCATCGGTAGTTGCCCTGGTATATTACTTGTATTACCTTGCTTTCCTTGATGCTTCCGATTGTACCTTGTTCTTGTTTTGCCTGATGTTTTCTGAATTGTACCTATGTAATCTCCCAGGACGCACCTGAAAATAGGCACTTGGTTGTCTAGTGTGCTTACCCAGTAAACAAAAGCAAATAAATAATTATCTCAATGGAATCTGTAAGATCAACCTGATTCTCATGCTGTAAATCCTAGATATCAGTTGTTGTAATTTTGTTCAAAGACTCGGGTAGTGTAAATATGTATCTGTCCCATATTTTCTCACTTTTTTTTTGGAAAAAGTTCTAAACTCTTGTTTAGAGTCTTCCCACCATTTCCCAAAATCATCATAAGCACTTAGAATTGACCATCAGGCTAAAAAAATACTTCATACTATTCCTTCCTTACTGCCATATTCTTTAATACTGTAGCATTCAGCCTCCATGTCCTTTATGCGAAGACAGAAGGTTCTTGTCCTACTTTACAGTAACACAAAACTACAATTTGTTCCAAGGTTTCCACAGCCACAGTTTTTGCACTAGAAATATGTAATTGCTTGGAAAGAAATAAAAAGTCTATTTTTGGTTTAACTTACCTTTCACGAAGATAACCCGATGTTGCTTGTTAACAACAACAACAAAAAAAAATTCTTCGAGTCTACTACTTGAATCGTTCCTTCAATATGTGGTATCACAAAACAGCTTTTGTGTTTTCCCACCTTTATCACAAAGATCCAGCTCACAATTAAGTCTCATCTAAAAATCACTATTCAACTAGTGTGTAGGAAAGGCCTTATATCCTGAAATAATGGCACTCTTTCTGCTTTAGAATGTGGTGCATAAATGTTAATCACCCTGAAAGTGTGATCCCCTTAGTTAATATTTAACAGGAGTGTGCCTCCTGGTGCAATGTCTACTAGTTTGTGTAGCTTGCATGCAAAACTTTGAAAAAGAATTCCTACTCCAACACATCTATCGGGCTCTTGTGACCAAAATCATGGTTCTTTTTCATCATTGCTATGTCATATGTTGTCTTTCACCTAGTATCCTGTAAAAGAATTGTATTGCCAGGAATAGTATTTAGATTGGACAAAGCTGATATTCTTTTCTTATATGTTTTGATTCTATTAACATTCAGGGTAATAGGAACAATTGTGTGTGCTGAACACATTTAGCTAGATATCAAGGTGGAATATCCTATATTTTCCTTGTCTGAGATCTAGTACAACCTCTTTTTGGTAAGTTTTCTCCAAGGAGTTTCTCAATATCTGAATATCGATCTGGTTGGGAAGAGGCCACAGACGTTTCCAAGTCTCCCTTTGCAGCCTCTATGTATCCCCATTTCCTAATAATTGCTAATGCTGCTGCATACCTGTTTTTTTTTCAACTTTGTTATCTGGGGTTTGACCTGTCTCTGCTTAAACTTCTGTCTCCATCTCTTTTTAGCACTAAGCAAAATCATATCTGCATCCAATGAGGTAGGGGAGGTGCCATCATTCCTTCCATCTGTTTCCCCTCTCTGTCAGACAAAGTGTTCACCTGTGATGCTCTTGTAATTTACGTTTCTATGCCATTTATTTCCTGCTCCTCTTACACCATTCTATCTTTCTCCTGTAGAATTCTGTCTCTCCAGAATGCTGAGGAGATGTAAGAGCTTGAGATGAATCATCTTGCTCAGCAGATTTTCCTGAAGTGCACTCTGAACTTCTCCTAACCATTTCTGCTTTAGCGGCAGTTTGTCCCAGCAGCTGACCTTTAATAATCAATTCCTCCTGGTTTAAACCATCTCATCTGTTGTGTGAGGCTCATGGGCACTGCCTAAATAAATGCCCCTGCTTCTCACACAAATTGCATTTAAAAAGGTTAGGGCAACCTTGACTGAAGTAACCATACTCCAAGCAGTTATTATATTTCTCTCCATCACAAGCTGAACTTAAATGTGTTCTAGCACCACATTTGTGACACATTCTAGGCTGCCCTTGGTAGAAACACACTCCCCGCTCTCTCCCTATAAAGAAACTCCCAGGCAAATGATAGATACCAGAATTCATTTGCTACAGTTTTACTTGAAATTTCCAGCCCCCTGTCCACACCTGCTCACTATCAATTATTGGACTGGGTACCTTGAGGACTTCACATCTTTGTCTTAATCAGTAGCAAATGTCAGAGACATTGACTCCTTCAATTCTGAGCAGTGCTGTTACTGTTTATAAAGCAGGTTTAGACAGGGAGATGGTCATAAACAGAGACTATGAAGCTATATCTTTTAAAGCATCATACCTAAACTAAAATCTGTATACGCTTGCATTGTTTTAAAACTAACATCAAAAGTATTCTTCATGATATATGGATTATAGCATACAAATCTCCTGCAAAAAACCCCAATGATTCTTTCAGAAGTTTTCTAATAACATGTACTCTATATAGATGGGTGTCCAGTTTTCCTTGATAATTTAACCAAACTACATTCCTTCGCTGTGCTGGTTCCCCAGGCACAGTGAAAAGATCAGCCATTCTAAACATCCTTTCATTTTCAGACCTAAAATCTGGTCTGCTAGTGTGTGAGCTAGTCCCTTCACTCATATCTGACTCCATGTCTGAGCTGCTGTCAAACATTTCTTGTCCTGCAACCCTTTGTTTAGTATTAGCAGTCTCCCCAGTCTCAATGGTTTCTATCAACTGGGGCTCAGAATTCAACCCTGAGTCTGTTTCGACATGTCCCCCCATAGCAGCAAGCCCCATTCTCTCTGGTCTATGTACCTTTTTTAGAAGTAGCCATCTCTTTTGTGCTGTTTACCTCCCAAGTCCCTGAGTCATAACAATGTGGGTCCAAAGGAACGCAAGAAACTCCATCACTGGCTCTTTTCCAGCCAGCTACTAATAGGGCTTCCTCCACTGACCACTTTTGCAGATGCTTCATTATCAGCACAGCCAGGGCAGGGGGGCCACATCTTAGGCTGAGACAATGTCTCATGACTGTCTTTCTTGGTGTGGGTTTCCCCTACCACCAGCAGAATTGTTTCCCTTTTCAGTTTATACTTTGGGCATGTTTGTAACTTTCGACTAGCAGTGGGTTGTCCAGCTGAGTCTGGAACATCAGGACTGTTCACAGGTACAGGCACTGCAAAAACTATATCCATTTTGCTGGAGCCGGGTTGTTCAACAAAGACTAAGGAAGTTTATATTTCAGTCTCTTTAGTGTTACTTTCCATAGCCCCTGAAGTGTCATCAGGAAATTGCTTAGATGCTGCTATGTCATGTTCTGTTTATTGCTCCAGCTGATCTGTCAACTCCGCACACCCGCTGTTCTAGCAGCATTCTCTCCCGGGGCTTGTGGCGAGTTAGACAGCTCTTTCACCAACTGTTCTTTCATTCTTTCACTGATAATTTTCTTCTTCCTCTACCACCAAAGTCAATAAATGTTTCCTTTTTGCTTCTAATGCTCATTTCAATATTTTGCCTGGAGCATGTAAAGCCTGCTCTCATTGTAATGCAGCTGCTTCCTCACTTGTCTCTTGACCATGTAGTAACATTTTTCCACCTGCTTAAACACAGTCAGTAATTCCATTTCTTCACAGAAGACAGCCTCTGAAGAAGAAGCAGAGAATGAAACCAACTCCCCTGCTTCAGTCACATCCATCACCTCTCCACCACTGAGGTCTGCCATCTTGGCCAGCAGATAGCTGGCCAGTAGTTCCCCCTACTGTCATAGTAGGGGAACTTCCTCAGTAACTGGGCCACATTTTTCCCATTCGCTAAACAAATACCACCAACAGCTTAACCTGGTTTAATTTTACTTGGTTACCATCTGTATCTCCCCCAGACTAGCTTGAAAATAACCAAAATTCTCTAGTCCTCCTTTCCTAGTCAACAACAACTAAATAAATGTAGCTCAGATTGACGTATTTATCACACTCTATGTATATCCACCCCATTGCACAAATATATATTCTTTGCAACAACAAAAAAAACTGTGTTAATGCACCAGCTAGGATTCAACTTAATGCCACAAAATTAGGGAAATGTGGCATTAGGGTTTCAATCCTAACTCCCCACCCACTCCAAGCAGCAAAAGGACAAGACCACACAAACAGCCACAAACAGCCATTATTAGGTAAGATAAATAACATACAACTGTTTCCAGATGACATCAAGGCAGTATCACTGATGTTCTACTTTCATGGATTTGTTTCTGTATCTGTATCTGCAGAGGCACAGGCAGGAGCCCAGGCCCCACAGGAACCTGTGCTTATGCAGCCACACCTGTGTGTGTATGTTGTACTGCATGTATGAGTACCCTTAGGAGCCTTCACTTTTGCAGACAGAAGTACTAGCTGGATCTGTTAGTGCATGGTTTTCTATATGCAACTGCATAAGTACAGGCCCCATGGAGCCTGCCTAGCTAGAAGTCAGTGTGCATGTCTTACACCTATGGCTGAACATGTGCAGATAAAAGTACTGTTGCAATTTTGGTAAGATGGATTTTGTGGCAGCTGGCTTCTGCAGTCAATGGTCAGTGTGCATGTCTTACACCTACAGCTGCAAAAGTGCAAGCCCCTAAGAGGCCTGCACTTCTGCAAACAGAACTGTGTGTATGTCTCACACTGAGGATGAATACCTGTGGCTACAGATATGCTGGCCCCATAGGGGCTTGCACGGCTGCAGACAAAAGAACTCTTGTAATTTGCGGATCATGGATTTGTATCTGTGGCTGCAGCAGCCTGTGCTTATGCACACAGAAGCAGTGTTATGATTTCAGTGTTGTGTATTTCTATCTGCAGCCAGAAGTGAGTGTACATGCCTTGTGGTTTGTGTACCACAGATACAAATCCATAAAGGTAGTACATCAGTGCTACTGCATTTGTGTCATCTGGAAAACATTGTACGTTGTTTGTCTTACTTTATGATGGCTGTTAGTGGTTGCTTGCATGGTATTATCCTTTTGCTGCTTGGGGTTGGTGGGGAGTTAGGGTTGGAAACCCTAATGTCACGTTTCCCTACTTTTGTGACATTAAGTCGAACCCTAAGTGGTCCATTAACACAGATTTTTTTTTTGCAAAGACTTTCCTTTCTTTTTGAGATAGATGAATTGAATCCTCATTCACACCGGTTGCTTCATGACCTGCATGAACAGATGCAGATGCACTGGGCCCTCTTGGCCCTGTGCCAAAGGAAGAGTCTGTCTAGTGCTCTGTACTTCCATGCACCAGCAGATGTCAAGAATTTGTGGATCTGTCTGATGGGCTGTGGAAGCACAGGGCCCTCCAGGCCCTGCTTTTCCATGTGGGGCAGATACAGACAGACAGGCAAAGAGACATCCATTTGTCAGCCAAATAACAGGGCTCTGTAGTACCCATGGGTGTTCATGGAAAATTTAAGGGGTTTAAGGTTGCGTCTAACCTCAAAACTCCATACGAACTGAACTTTTCTGTGTGACCCCAAAAAATCAGTTTTACAGCCAGAAGTTGGTGTGTATGGCTCACACCTCTGCTGTGCAATGTTGGTATCATGGATAACATGGCAGCTGTGCTTCTATAGCCAGTGGTTATTGTGTGTGTCAAACTCAATTGGCTATGCACATGTAAAATTGCAACCACAAAACTCAATTTGCTTTGAGGACAGAAAATTTAGGGTTCTCAAGATGTGTCTGGCCCAAGAAATCCATTTTCTATACACACAGCAAATTATGACCCCAAAACTCAATTTCCAATGCACACAAAAAATGTTGGGGTCTCAGATGTCCAACCCCAAAACCCCAATCCCCCATTCACATGAGAAACAGTGATAGAAGAACTCAATGTCCCATGTACACAGAAAATTTTAGGGGTCGGAAGGATCAATTCAATTTTTGTTTTTTGGTTTGGCTTAAAAATTAAATTTCCAGTGCGAACTTAAAATTTCGTTGCAAACTGAAAATTCGATTTGCCATTTGAACCATAATTTTCAGCGCAAATCAAAAATTCAGTTTTTAGTCTGAACCAAAATTTTGAGTGTGAACCGAAAACATGACTAACAAACCAAAAACACATCTGACGAAACCGGGAATTGGAGGATGGTTACCACAAAGTCCCCAAACACTTCTTCTGGCTTATTTTAAAAACAAACAACAGAATCTTACTTAGGAGATCCCATTTAGCAAGATTCATGTTTTTGTTTTTTCAATATGTTCATTTTTATGTTTTGGGGGATTTTTTTGTTAATCAAGATAAAAAACAAGATGGAGGCCATCGCAAACCAAAAAAAAAAAATTGATTCATGAAAGTAATTTTCGGTTTGTGACAACTTAGTGATGCAAACTGAAAATGCTGTCATTTACTGAAAATTTATGGTTCATATCAGAGTCTTATCCAAAAACCCTGCTGAGTATGCTCAGAAAAAAAGTTTAAATACTTATAACTCTGAAACTGATAAATATTTTTTTTCACAAAACCTTCAAAAGGCATTACCATGACACAGACCTCTTCCTCCCTACAAATGTCAGAAAATAAATTCCATACCATCTAGGCTGCACTTGATGGAAACAAAAATGTATATTAAGTTTAGAAAAAAAAAACATAATTGATTAAAAATTGTCATTCTGTATCTCAGAAACTGCACAAGATACCATCAAAAAAGTTTCATATCTTGAGACCCTGACAGCCAGATAATGCATGCCAAATGTTTTACTGTTTTGTCAAATGCTACCAAAGTTATTCAGGAGCAAAAATTAGGGCTTAAAATTAAAAACCTTTCTCAACCCTAACTATGCTGGACTACTGCACCACTATTAAACAGGCACGGTAACACTTGTATATTATGGCTAAGTAAGCACTTTAATATTAAACCCAGTGCTTTGCACCTTAATAATTTTGACCTCATTCAACTGATTTACATGAACTTTGGAAAGCACAGAGATAGTGCAAGGCTGTCTGGATACTGAAAAATTTGTGGCAATCGGTTCACTGTGGCAAAGTTACAGAGGGACAAACAAACCCAAATCACCAAAATTAAGACCATATTTTTTGCTCAACTATAACTAAACAAGCATTTTTCAATGCTGAATGTTGGCTGCTTGTTAAACAATTTGTTTTTTTGCAATTCTGACCCCACATTTTGAAGATACTTGTTTTAGGATTTGCCTTATAGACATGATGTGCCATTTTTAGTATATTACCCAAAATGTCATTTTGCACCAGAGGTGCGAAAACACATTCCATCCAGGATTTTAAACATGACACATGTCACAATTATGAGGTGGTGTTGAAAGGTTGGAGTCAAAATATTGAAAAAGAGTGAAGTTATTAGTGAATGTTGAAATGGTGTAAGGTTCAATAATAACCTGGGCATTTGACCATATTTGTACACCAAATGTTCAGCATTACCTTCCTATTAGCCCACCGAATGAATGCAGTAGGTGAAAATGTTCAAATCCCAGACAAAACATCATATCATGCCACAGGCGTGAAAACACATTTTGGCCAGGATTTGAATAATGACAGCTGTCACATTCATAAGGTTCTGTGAAGAAATGGCTATGTTGAAAATTACCACTTATGAGACTGTGTTCTCAGACTTCATGTAGGCTCATAACTTTGCTGTTTTTTAATATTTTTACACCACATTTTCAACACAGCCTTAATATGATCCCACCTCATGAACAATGGTGGGGCAAATTTTCAACTCCTGCCCAAAAGGTGATTTTATGCAGTGACTGCTAAATCACTTTTCAGGATGTGAAAACACATCTTGGCCAGGATTTGAAAAATGACAGCTGTCAAATTCATGAGGTGCTGTGAGGAATTGGCTGTTGAACATTTGGGGTCAAAATACTGAAAATTAGCAAAGTTACAAGCCTGTGTTCATAAATTCCAACACAGGCTCATGATTTTACTGTTGTTAGCATTTGTGCCCCATATTTTCAAAATAGCCTTCTTATGACACCACCTCATGAATAATAGTGAAGAAAATTGTCAACTCCTACCACAAAGATAATTTCACACAGCGCCTGCGAAATCACCTTTCGGGATGTGAAAAGACATTTTGGACAGAATTTGAAAAATGGCAGCTGTCAAATTCATGAGGTGCTGTGAAGAATTGGCTATGCTGAAAATTTAGGGTAAAAATATTGAAAATTACCAAAAATTATGAGTCTGCGTTTGTAAACATCAATGTAGGCTCATAACTTTGTTGTTTTTAAATATTTTTCCAACAAATTTTCAACATAGCCTTCTTATGACCCCACCTCAAGAAAAATGGTGGAGAAAATGTTCAGCTCCTGCCCTAAAGGTGATTTTGCACAGTGACTGTGAAATCACTTTTCAGGACAGAGTTACATAATGTCACTTGCATTATTCATGAGTTGGTTTCCCAAAAAAGGTATGTTGAACATTTAGGGCAATTATATTGAAAAATGCTCAAAAAAGTTCGAAACCCCACTGAAATACATTGAACTGCATACCTGATTTCCTTAGTTCATGGTTCAGTATTGAAGAGTGAAAGCATCTTTGTGGTGTGGAGAAGATGATGATGTCAGACCCCCGATGGGTAAGTAAGGGTTTGGAGTGTGTGGGGTGGTGGGTGCTCGGTGGGAGGGTCTGGTGGGGGGCACTAATGGCACAACAGACAATAATGGACAGTTTTCTGTTTTACAAGGATTAAAAAACACAAAAGCAACAACAAAACAATGAGGGATGGTTTTCTATATTACAGGCATTGACACTGGGGGATTGGGACCCCCAGTGTCAGTGTTATGTTTATGGGGGTGTGTGGGGTGGTGGGTGATGAGAGGGAGGGTCAAGGGGGGTACAGGTTTAAAAAGGAGAAAAAAACTATGATGGATAACACTGGGGGACTGGGCACCACCAGTGTCAGTGTTACATTTGGTGGGGGTTGCTCAGAGGGAGGGTAGGGTAAGGAGAACAGTCACAGGGATGCAAGCTACAGACATCGAGGGACAGTTTTCTTTATTACAGACATTATATAAATAAAATTAAACAAAAACTAATATGAGGTGGTGACACTGGGGAATTGTAAACCCCAGTGTCAGTGTTATTTTGGGGAGGGGTGCTGAGAGGGAGGGTCAGATGGGGGGCCAGTTATGGGGGGCAGAAATAGACATCTATGGACATTTTTTTTGTTTTTTGTTAAGATATTGAAGCTGTCAGCTAACAGATTAAAGATGAACTGCTCAGCTGTTTGCTGATGGGTTCATGCAGATCAAAGGACCAAAGACCTCTCTGATTGAAGTGGCTCGGTCCTTTGAAATACACAAAGTTTCAGCCAACCAAACAGAGCGTGATGTCAGGACCACAGCCCGTTGTCATTGTTGTAGACTGCTGAGCCCTTGCTTTTGTGAACTGCAATGCGTCGACAGTGACCCCCCCCGAAATCCCTATCATTGCTACTAAACGTTGGGTGCACAAGCGCAGCCAATGTAAAAACTAGGAAGGTCTGAAACCTGAAACTTGTAGATTTCATAGAGTTTTGCCCAAGGTGTGTGCTTTTGTGCTTTTTATGTCTGAAATTTAAGTAGTTTTCAAATTCATTAAGAAAACTATTCTGTCTGTGAGCACGTGCTGTTTAAAATCATCAACTTTCTAAAGATAACCAAATTTTGCAGTAACATGAAGTCATGTTGTCTTATTACAAAAGACTGCCATTTGCCAACTGGCAGGGCTGGTTCCCTGCTGACAAATGCCACCACTGCTGTTTTCATTCAGCAGTGAAGGGGCTACATTTCAGTATGAAGCCATGCCCCAGCTGAGCATACTGTGTGTGCCTATGTGTGGCTCCATCTGCCATTAGCCACATTAGTGGTTTTATTTAAATTAACTGGACACCGGGGAACCCAATCCCCAGTGTCAGTTTAATTATGTAGTCTGACATGGGGGTGCCCACCCCGAGCCAGTTTATTTCCCCTGTCCCCTTCATATTGCCCCCATTATGGCTGGAATTTACATTCATCAACACCAGGGGAGCCCAATCCCCAATATCAGAGGTACCTTCTCAGTCCCTGCAATTTATGCTGTATGACACCGTTGTGCCCAATCTCTCATGTTGAACTGGACAACCTCCCTTGACCCAGCGGTGTGGGACACAGGGGTGCCAACTCCCATTCCTCCCAAGTCTCATGCTGACTCTAGGGTTCCTAATCCCCAGTGTCAGACCCTGTAAAAAAGAAAACCATCCCACAACATATTTCATTTTTCCCCTTGAAACTAAGAAAATGGTCCCTCTTTGTCTGTTACCATCCCACCCACCTTGACCCCCACTGAGCATCCAGCACCTCACTCTCCCTTACCCTATACTTGTGCTGCTGGGGTCTAATGCCATAGTCCACTCTGGTCTGGAGACACATCTTCACTCTTCAATGCCAAACCAGGAACTGAGGAAACAGGTAAGTGCCCTATAATGTATTTCAATAACATTTTGAACTTTTCTTCATAACTTGGTCATTTTTACTTATTTTCTCACCAAATTTTCAACATATACTTTTTGAGACCCCAACTCACAAACCCGTGCTGTGAAATTATTTTAATTGGGACCAGAAGGTGATTTCACAGTCACTGAGTGAAATCACCTTTCAGGCCAGATTAACATAGTTTCACCACCAATGTTCATGAGGTGGGGTCCCAAAAAAGCCATGTGGGCAAAAAATATGTAAAAATTTCCAGGTTATGCGCATACATCTAAATTTTGCTACGCATGCTCAAAAATTTGGTATTTTTCAACATTTTGACCAAACTTATCAATGTAGCCTTTTTTTCACACCACCTCATGAACATTGCAACTATCGTTTTTTCACATCCTGGCTGAAACATGTTTTCGCACCTGTGGCATGAAATTATGTTTCAGCAGGGATTTGAACATGTTCCCTTACTGGATTCATGAGTTAGGGCATAAGAAGATTATTTTGAGAGTTTGGGATCAAAATATTAAAAAAACTACAAAGTTATGAAGGTATGTTGTAATTTTTTTATGTACGCTCATAACTTTGATAATTTTCAGTATTTAATCCCCAAATTTTCAGCATAGTTATTTTGTCATACCAGAACATGGTAGCTGTTTATTTTTCAAATCCTGGCCAACATGTGATTTCACACTACTGGTGAACAATTATGTTTTGACCAGTATGATATTAAATTACACCTGTAATGTTCAGAAGGAGGGTTCATAAAAAGATTCTGTTGAAATTCTGGGGTCAGAATGTGACAACAACAACAAAATTATGAAGTAACTTTGTTTGCAGGGATGCCCATTGGCCCAGTGGGGACCATGTTGCCTTCCTGTTTCAGTGAAGAGAGCAAGTTTAATGGGCTGAGGCTGGTGGGGAATGTGTTGCAGCATGCAATCCCAAGACCAGCCTGAGGAGGGACAGAGCAGTGTTTTGGCACACACAACATTTTGTGGTGGGCCAGGGAGCCTTCCTTCACTAGGTATTGACATGCATGTCAAGGCCTGATGGGTTCATGAACTGTGTCAGGACTGTTTGCAGTATTGCATGTATTTTTGTGCAAGTCTCAAAGGGACCTGAACAAATGAGGATATAATTCTACTATCAGAAAAATAAGAGAAATTAGTTGAAAAAAAGTTCGCTAATGCAGACATTAAGGTTGAAGAACACAAAGCACACAAAGTAGAGAAATGAAAAACATTAGGGTTTTGGGTCTCCACAGTATTGGCAAATCAGTTGTGGTGTTTCCTTGGGGTTGTCAGCTCTAATTCCCACACCTTTACCCAGATCAAATGAGGTCAGGAGTGATCTCCTACATGAAGAAAGCTATGACAGATTATGTTGGCAACATGTGGCAAGCCATACCTCTCTACCTTTAAACACTGTATCACTATGAGGCAAAGGCTTGGGGCTGTACATTGTGCTTTTGACAGGAGGCTATGGGCTGAAGAGGGGGGGGGCATTAGGGTTGACAACCCCAAGGAAGAGCCCACCACTGATCCGTCAATACTGTGGAGGTAAAAAACTGTTGTTTTTCATTTCCTAACTTTGTGCACTTTATGTTCTTAATTCCTAATCTTTGCATTAACATAGTTTTTTGCAATTAATAATATGTAACTGGAAGGGACACAGACATGTGGGGAATAGTGCAATGCACTTGCTGTGGAGCAGCAGTCTTCTGGGAGACATTCTGGAAACTGCATTGCTGCCCTATTTGCAGGCACCTCTCTGGTCTGAGGGAGGAGGTTGTTTGTCACAATGCTGACCTGGCAAGGATTCAGGAAACCTGCTCCCCCACCCAGGGACCACCCAGGCCACTGCCACTACCTCAGAGTTTGCCAAGAAAGAGGAGTGGTTGGACCATGGTGGGCTCAAGGAGGGTGAGGGAAGTGGAACAGAGGCGCATCTCTCCAATTGTGCCTTTCCACAGTTCATTCACCTCTCTGGCGAAGCATGGTTCCTCCATGGAGGCACCTGCAGTGGAGACCAAGGAGGATGCTGGGAACCTCCACAATGGAGACCCACAAGAGGGTGTCCCAGGACCCCACAGGGGAAGGAAACAACTCCTGGTGGGGAACTCAATTGTTAGGGAGGTAGAAATGGGGGAAGGAGGGGAAAGGGAGGTAAGGTGCCTGCCTGGTGCCAGGGCTTGGAGGGACAGGAAATGAATCCTCAGGATCATGGGAGTAGCAGCAAGGGGGAGGGAGATGGATGTCATTATCCACCTAGGGACGAATGACCTGGCTGAGAATGGGATCAGAGCAGTGCAACAGGAATTTGTGGAGTTGGGGAGATGCCTTAGGCAAGTAGCATACATTGTAACTTTCTCAGAAGTGTTACCTGTCTATGGCATGGATGAGGCTAGGGCACTCCATACCATGGTTGAAAAGCTGGTGCAGAGCTCAGGGATTTGGCTTCATTGGGGATTGAGGCTCCACCTGAAGGGATGCAGACCTATACAGGCATGATGGTCTGCATCTATCCTGGAGGGGAACCAGGATCCTAGGTGATGGGTTTAAATGCTTCAGTGGCAAGCATTTAAACTAGCCAAGGGGGGAGGCACTGAAGAGGAGAAGGGAAATCCTAGCCCCCCAAAAAATCAGGGTAATTAGTGAGGTAAACACCAAAATAGAGCAGTCAATAGGGAGAAGGGCATGGGTAAATAGAGAAAAAAACAAAGGCAGTAGGGACAGGGATGGGGCAAAAAGAAATAAAGCCATAAAAAATGGAGGGTAATGAGTACCAATGCCTGTAGTCTAGGTAAAAAGCTCCCTGAAATGGTGATCTTGATGGAAGAGGGATGCCTGGATATTGTGGTAATCACATAAACATGGTTCACAGAGAACCATGACTGGTATATCAACATACCAGGGTACACAATCTACAGGAGAGACAGGGAGGGGAGAAGAGAGGGTGGCGTAGCTCTCTATGTAAGGGAAGGGATAAAAGCAACAGAACTAAAGGGTAAACAGGGAGGAGAGGAGGCACTGTGGGTCACCCTGGAGACTGGAAATGGCTCCACAATCCACACAGGGTTGTATACAGACCCCCATCTCAGGGGAGGAAATGGACAAGGAAATGATAGAAGGCATCCTTGGGATGGCAGAGAAAAGGGAGATATTGCTGATGGGGGACCTGAATATGCCAGATATTGACTGGAGCACCTTTGCTGCAGCCACATCCAAGAGCAGGGACATTCTTGATGGCCTACAGGGGGCATGCCTCAGACAGCTAGTTTTGGAACCCACTCGGGAGAGAGCAATCTTAGACCTGGTACTCTCAAATGGGGATGGAGAGAGGATCTCTGATCTTGAAGTGGGTAGCCATCTGGGAACAAGCAACCACCAAGCAGTGTGGTTCATGATAAACTTAGCTGTAGAGTCAAGCCACACAAAAGTGAAGGTACTGGAATTCAGGAGGGCTGATTTTGTCAAAATGGGAGAGTGCCTCAGAAAAGTACTAGCAAACAGGCAAGAAGGTGGGGTGGAGCAACAATGGGGAAACATCAAAACTGCCATCACAGAGGCAACAAGTCTTTGTGTGAAGCAAATGAACAAATCAAAATGAAAGAAAAAAACACTATGGTTCTCAAAAGAAGTGGCGGGGAAGGAAAGGGAAAAAAAGACAGCATTCAGGAAGTATAAGGAAACACAGAAGGAGCATGACAGAGAACTGTACCAGTTAAAGCAGAAGGAAGCAGGGAAGGCAGTCAGAATAGCAAAGGCCCAAACAGGGGAAAAGATAGCCAACTCAGTTAAAAGGGGGATAAAACCTTTTATAGGTATGTTAGGGAGCAAAGAAAGACTAAAGCAGGGATCCTGAGGCTGAACAAAGAGGAACGTGGTTGGGCAGAGAGCGACAGTGAAAAAGCAGGGATACTGAATGAATACTTCTGCTCAGTATTCACAATGGAAAAGCAGGGGGAAATACCTAATCCGGTCAATAGGGTTACCACCTTTTAAGAAGCCCAAAGTGGGACATTTCTTACTAAAACTGGATTTTTCGCAGGACAATATGTCATTTTGACCAATGCAGCAGACATGTTTTCTCTAAATAATCAGAATTAAGACTAAGTGTTGTAGTTTTTTTAGTTGTTTATTGTGTTTTCTATTATCTTAAGGTATTTTAGTTAAGGTATTATAGTTTTTTGCAACATTTAAAGGAGAATCAGAAAATATTTTTTCTACTGTAATGTCAGGACATTTAGTATTTTTCATGTTTTTCTGCAGGACACAGCTGCCCAAATCAGGACTGTCCTGCGAAAATAGGGTCAAGTGGTAACCCTACTGGTCAATAGAAGCACTCTCGATAGGGGGGTTGATAGTAGTCCTTTCACAGAAGAAAGGGTTCTGAAAGAACTCTTAAAACTGAAGGTGGATAAAGCAATGGGGCCTGATGGGATTAACCCCAGAATTTTAAAGAAACTAAGGGAAGAACTAGTAACACCACTGACTACCCTTTTTAATAAATCATGGGAGGATGGGGAGGTACCTGAGGACTGGAGGAAGGTGGATGTGATTCCCCTCACAAAAGTGGGAGCAAGACAGAAGGAGGAAACTACAGACCTATCAGTTTGACCTCAGTGGTAGGAAAAATGATGGAATCACTTCTGAAGGAAAGAATTGTTGAGTACCTAGAGGCCAGTGGGGCACAGGACCCAAGGCAGCATGGATTCACAGCAGAAAGGTCATGTCAGACAAATGTAATTGATTTCTTTGACTGGGTGACCAAAGCAGTAGACCAGGGAGGGGCTGTGGACATGGCCTACCTTTGACTTTAGCAAGGCATTTGACACAGTCCCGCACAAAAGGTTAATAAACAAATTAGCCAGCCTGGGAGTGGGTCCAAGGGTGGTAGCCTGGGTAAAACACTGGTTGGACAACAGGACACAGTGGGTAATAGTAAATGGAGTCCACAGTGAAGAAAGGAGGGTTACTAGTGGGGTACCACAGGGTTCAGTACTGGGGACGGTCCTTTTAATGTCTTTATATGACATTGCAGAGGTACTAGAAGGAAAGTATGTCCCTTTGCAGATGACACAAAGATCTGCAACAGGGTTGATACACAAGGTGGGGTGGAAAGGATGAAAAGGGACTTGGCAAGGTTGGAGGAATGGTCAAATGTATGGCAGCTTAGATTCAATGCAAAGAAGTGCAAAGTAATGCACCTGGGAAACAAAAACCCAGGGGAAGAGTATACAATGGGGGTGAGATACTGACAACAACAAAAATGGAAAGGGACCTGGGGGTAGTCATATCAGATGACCTAAAGGTGGGCCAGCAATGTGAGAAGGCAGTAAGGAGGGCTGGGGATACTGGGATGCATAGGGAGAGGTATCACCAGTAGAAAACAGGAAGTTGTTGGCCCTCTGTACAGACAGTTGGTAAGACCACATCTGGAGTACTGTGTACAGCTCTGAGACCCCATCTCTGCAAAGACATAGACAGGGGTGGAGCTGTCCAGAGGAGGGTAACCAAAATAATGCAGGGTCTGCATCAGAAGACATATAAAGAAAGACTATAGGAACTAGAGTTGTATAGCCTCGAGGAAAGGAGGGAGAAGGGGGACATGATAGAAACTTTCAAATACCTCAAGGGAATCAACAAAGTCCAAGAGGGTAGCATCTTTCAGAAAAAGAGATGTGTAAAAACAAGGGGGCACAATTTGAAGATAGAGGGGGGACGACTCAGAGGTAATGTGAGGAAATATTTCTTCACAGAGAGGATTGTGGATACATGGAACAGCCTTCCTGAGGAGGTCGTAGAGTCAAAAACAGTGGGGGAATTCAAGAATGCATGGGACAGACATAAGGCAATTCAAGTGGGGGTAGGAGGAAGTAGGCTGTTGGTTAACTAGGGTCTGCAGCTCATCCACTAGGTAGGGAAATGGGCAGACTAGGTGGGCCAAGCGGTCCTTATCTGCCATCAAATTCTATGTTTCTATGTATACGTACTGTAGCAAGACAGACAAATAAATGAATCTAAATAGATAAATATGCATATTTCATTGTCAGTAGTTCAGTAGGTCCACCCACAACTCTAGGGCAGCAGATTGGAAGGTCTTGAGTTCTAGCCTCACAACAGGAACATGGGCTGATAGCCAATACTGATACTGTAGTGCAGCACTAATGAGGTGCTACACTGTTGATATGCCATCCAACCTATGAGACATTAAGTCAAAGTCCCTTCTACCCATCTCTAGTAGTTGTCTTGGTGGAAGTTAAAGGTCCCCTGGCACTTATTGCAAGCACAGAGGATTCTTCCCAAGTGTCCTGACCAACATTCCCTCATCAAAAAAAACATGTCTATGTAACCCACCCCCAGGATGCACCTGGAAACAAGCTGTCACTTCTCTGTGTGCATCTCCTGGTTAAAAATTACAAGCACACAGTTGCAGTCAGGGTGCGCTGTACTTTAAAGCAGAAGCATTAAACCAGTGAGCCTTGTGCTGTTCTCTGGCAATGTTTTGGTGGAAGTTAATCCACCAAAGAATCCTCAGTATTTCCACAAGACAAGGGGATTTTTTGTTTAGAATAATGGAAAAATAATACAGACATTTCATTCCTCATAACAAGAATTACAGACACTTCACATCATATTATTGCTGTTTCATCTCTGTGATACCCATATACTGTACAGTTATCCCTTAGCTTATTCATAATATAGTTTGGCATACACAATTTCTTAGATGCATATACCTTCATAACTGTTGAGTGTACAAATTTAGCCACTATCTGTGGTACAACATATATGTGTTGCATATAAAAAGAGCAGTGAGTATGCCACAAAATATATTTTTAGCATGTCATACATACATGCAAGGTGAGGAAGGTGGGGGCCTAGTTGGGGAGATGGTTGGGGAAATTCCATTTTGAACTGGATGGTATGGTGGGAAGAGGTGTGAGTGATATGGCCTAGATGGGTGGGGGTGGGTTTCTTTTTGTTTTAAGCCATTTAAAAAATGCAGATGTTGGTGCAATGTCAGGGAACCTCACAAAGCTTCATCACATGCAAAGTTCCTGACTATTAGAAACATAGAAACATAGACATTGATGGCAGATAAGGACCACAAGGCCCATCCAGTCTGCCCACCTCTTGTTCTACCTTATACTGTAAATGTGCCATCGGCCTTTGCTCTGTCAGTGGCCTATCTATTCATACTCATCTGTATTGCTCCCTTATGCCTATCCCATGCCTGTTTGAAGCCCTGCGCTGCATTCATATTCATCAGCTTTGCTGGTGATTAAAACTTGGCAACACTCCTAGCCCCCAATCCAGTAAAAACAATAAGCATACCTTCATCCCACCACCCTCTGACACCCAACCTTCCCCCTACTCACACTGACACACCAAATGGTAAAACATACAATCAGCCATTGGTGAGTCCGTGAGACCTGTAAAGAGAAAACTATCCATCACTGTACACATCTGACATGACCCCTCTGGCTGGCTACCCAGCCTTCAATGAAAGAGCAATGCAATTGTTTAGTAACTTCTGGTCAGCCAACTTACAGTAGGTGTTACTATAGAATCACTTAATTTTCATGTCCATGTTGGCACTGATCGGGTCTGTCAGTTTGCCTCCAGTTTAAGATCTTAGCTAATGGAATAACTACAGTACATGTCTGTAGGATTGATGGGGTCTCAGAAGCTTCATTTTACACTGCCTCCTCACTCTTACCACCACAGCTGACTGCCATCTGAATGAATGGGAGCTCAAAATAATCCACTGATTACTACAAAAATGCACTGCCTCCCTTTCATTCAGACAACAACCAGTCAAATTGGTGAAAGGAGGTTCACTGTACAACTAATACTCAAAGAGTGTGTGTGTGTGTGTGTGTGTGTGTGTGTGTGTGTTCGGGGGCACTCTCAGCATGCAAGACTTCAGACACTGCTAAAGCCTGCAAGAGATGGCAATGGCTGCTTCTACATTACTCTAATACATAACTGTAATATAATAATGTAATATATCAATTTGCTAGGTATCTGTATAATATTTCCTTTTTACAGCTGAATAATGGAGCAATGCATGACGTCTTGCTATTACAGAGAGAGAGAGAGAGAGAGAGAGAGAGAGAGAGAGAGAGAGGAGCTCCGGAAGCACGTCACCAGATCCTGAATGAAGCACACATTTTGGAGTTGAAGCACAGTCACTCCACTACTGCAGTGCTGTTCCTTTGTGTCTCCCCCCTTACCTTGCCACTGCACTATTTTGTTGCTGCCTGTCACTTCTGATTCCATTCTGGTTCCCTGTTGAGGCCCATAAGTGAGAGATTTGTGTGTGCCCAGTTGTCTGATCGCTGTCTCCCTGCTTTTATAATGTTTCCATGGTGTCTAGTGGCCTCCTCACCCTCCAATCTTCTTTCCCTTCTGGTTCCCCATTATGGCAGAAAATGTAAAAGAGAGAGCTGTGTCTGCTCTGCAGTCTGATTGCTGGCCTCCTGCTTATGTAATGCTTCCCTGGTGTCTAGTGGCAGCCCCCCCCCATGCTCTAGTTGTTGTAATGTTTCCCTGGTGTCTATTGGCACCCCCCCACCCTCCATTTGTCATTCCCTATAATATTTTCTCTGGTGTCTAGTGGCACCCCTCTGATCCCCATTCCCTATAATGTTTTCCCTTGTGTCTAGTGGTGCACCCTACCCTCCAATTGTTGCAATGCTTTCCCTGATGTCTAGTGGCACCCCCCACCCTCTGATCCCCATTTCCTATAATGTTTTCCCTGGTGTCTAGTGGTACCCCCTACCTTCTGATCCCTGTTCCTTATAATATTTTCCCTGGTGTCTTGTGACACCCCTACCCTCCAATCACCATCCCCATATGAGACCTGTAATAAAGAAAACTGTCCCTTGATTTTTTTTATAAACCTGTAAAAAAGATAACGGTCCCTCACCAGTCTGACCCCTCCCACCCCGACCTCCCACTCAGCAGTCATCACCCTACACCACCAGTACAACGCCCACACACCCTCACTCACCTGAACAGGTCACACAGTGAAGATCCACTATGCAATTGGAGACACGTCTTGCTGCTTGAACTGGCAACTGCGATATACGAAACTAAAGTAAGTGCAGTTCTATGTGTTTCAATTGGGTTTTGAACTTTGATGCATAACTTTGGCAGTTTTAAATATTTTTATCCCAAATTTTCAACATGGCTTCTGTGGTACCCCACCTCATGACCAATGGTGGTGGAACTGTGCAAATCAGGCCTGAAAGGTGTTTTCATGGTCACTTGGTGAAATCACCTTTTGGGTGGGATTTGAAAATTTTCACTGACCTTGTTCATCAGGTGGGGTCATAAGATGGTAATGTTGAAAATTTGGGGTGAAATATTTAAAAATGGCAAAGTTAAAAGTGTACATAGAAATGTTGCAATGTACGCTCATAACTGTGGTAATTTTCACTAATTTGACCAAAATTTTCAGCATAGCCATTTCTTCACATTACTTCATGAACATGACAACTATTGTTTTTCAAATCCTGGCCACAATGTGTTTCCACACCTGTGGCATAGAATGAGGTTTTCGCTACACAAAATCACCTTTTGGGCAGTTTGTTACATTTTTTACACCCCCTGTTCATGAAGTCTGATCATAAGAATAGTATGTTGAATATTTGGGTGAAAATATTTAAAAATGATAAAGTTTTGACGTACATCAAAATTTGCAATGCACGCGCATAACTTGGTAATTTTCACTATTCTGACCCCAAATTTTCAACATAGCCATTTTTTTCACATCACCTTATAAATGTGACAACTGTCATGTTTCATATCCAGAGCAAAATGTGTTTTCGCATCTGTGGTGCAGAATGACATTGTTGCTGAACAAAATCACCTTTTGGGCAGGTTTTAAAACAATTTCTCCACCCCTTTTCCTGAGGTGAGTTCATAGAAAGGCTATGTTGAAAATTTGGGGTAAAAACTATTACAAAACGAAAAAGTTATGAGTGTACATTGAAATTTTCCAACGCACACTCATAACTTTGATAATTTTATGTGGAAAATACAACAGAGTTACAGTATATACAAAACAAAATAACTTTCTACTAGACAAGACATAAGATCTGAAAAATAGAGGCAGGTGAAATAATGTTAGAATAGTTAGAACAGGTAAGCTGGCCCAATGGCGTGGAGGGCTGAGGCATCTGTGCCTTACCTCCTGCCATGCTGGTGATCCGTGTAAGCAGTGAGAGCGGGCTGCTGGGGTCAGATGAGGAAGGAGGGAGGGAGGAAGAGGACTGAGCATCCTGAAGGACTGCTCTCCTCTCCCGGAGAGGGAGGTTTGGCACTCCCACCAAATGACTACCCCTAGGTGGAGGCCTGAGGGCAGTGCATGTCTGCAGGATAACAAGGAAGGGAGGCCACTGCAGAATGCCCACGGACATGTGCATGCCTCCATGTATGTACATCTGGCATGTGCACACCAGCAATGGGGAAGGGAGAAAACAGAGGAAAAATCCCCTGGATGCAGATGATGACTGACCCTCCAGGTAAGTTCCAGCAATACTGGTGTGACAGGGCTGGGGGAGTCAGTCAGAAGAGGGCAGTGAGGGACATAAAGTGATAAAAACCTATATGGAAAGAGAAAAAAAGAATAGAATAACTGAAAGAATGGAGGGGGGAATATGTTGTTTTTTTTTTACAAAAGTTCTTTGTGGAAATCCTGCAACCCCTGTGGTCGTGGGCATTGGAAATTAAAATAGCCTATTGCTCTTTATCCTCTTATCCTCAGCCTGGTAGCAGACCTTGCCCCAAAAGAGCAAATATTCTTCATTTCTATACTGATGAAGAAATAATTAAACTTGTCAGAGAGCTTAGACAGCTGTTGTGGAGGGGAGAAAGAATATTTCTATTCAAGATTCAGATTTTGCCTCAGAAACAGTTAGCAAAAGGAAAAACATTTCAGATATTGGACAAGTATTACAGAAAAAAGGATTGAGATATTATATGACATACTCTGTCACACTGGTAATCTTAAATGGTAACGGACCCACCGCTGTTTGAAATACACCCAAAACAGATTGGGAAGTGATTTCTGATAACTACTTCAACAGAAAAACTGATCCCTAAATGCTATTTTCAGATTACTCAGGCTCAGTCACCCTGCCTTTGGGGGGTGGAGGGCTTAGTGCCCAGTTAAGAGGTTGTGTTCAGTGATGATAAACAATGCCACTTAGGGGGCTGTTTACTGCTGACGCAAACCTTTCAAGTTTCTGCAGCACCAGTATGCATGCCGATTCCCCTTATTTGCATAGTGGTATTTTAGCAACTTGGCACTGCCAGTTTGAAAAGCACTCGCAGGTCCTCTGAATATCGCCTCATTGGGAGCAGTTGTGCAAACTCATTTTAGCACTGATGCTTACCATGTTAGCACAGGTGCTAACCTTTGAACAACCTACCAAAAATGATTAAAGTATTAGTTGAAAAACTTGGCTGTGCAGCAGTGTTTTAAAACAAAAACAGTATTTATTCAAAGGTATGTGACCACTTACACAAGAAGAAAACACCACCATTCTGTGAGGGTTAATAATCACTTCTTCCCCATCTTTAAACTGTTAGCTAACACCTGGACATGGTAGAGTGGGTGGATAAATTGATAGCAGATGCAGTATTAAATAGATTAAAGGAAACTGTCATATACTGGGGGCCACAAAGCCAGCAATAACAGACACAAAAAGCAGGATAATGATTATGATAAGAATGAAGTAAATAAATCTAATGTCCCTTTAAAAAGGTCCCTTTAAAGCTGCGTAGCAGCTGTGTTGACTCTGATCAGAGTTTGTTCTTTTTTTTTGATTTACAGTTTTTCCCCCTCACCTCGGACGGTCCCCATCCACAGGACCCCAAGCCATGTCACCCCGCCATCCACTGGGACTTATTGCCAGCCAGTATCCTCAGAGCTTGCCCCTCATCAGGGTCAGTGGGGTCCCCCAATCCACCACCGTGAACTGGATCCAGTAGTTGGACTGGCAAGTCCAGCTAGTCAAGTGCGGGGCCTGCAAGGGTCCAGGCACCATCCTGCCACTGAGGGTTCCTGTTTCCCTTTTTTTCCCCCTGAGAAGCATGGTGTGCAATGTTGCCATGACATACAACCCACTCACCCATGTACTGTGCATTGGCATCTGCCTATTCCCTTCTTAATTTGTGACACTCCCAGGTGCCTTTCCCCTTGCTTCTGCTAGGGGCCAGGCATACACCAGGCTCTGTGATCCCTCTCTGAAGGAGGAGGAGAGCAGCCTTCCAGATACTCAATTATCCACCCCCGGCTGTCCCTCAATGCCCCAAGCTTGCTACTGAACTCGGGTCACCAGCGTCACAAGCAGTAGTGCTATCACTGTGCAGGTGAGCCCGCCTATGTTACATACTGTATGTAATTCTGCCTGTTGGAAAGAGTAAAGCTGCCTTATCAGTGATTCTGAGATGGGGCAGATCAATTGGGCCCTGCTTGTGAATTTATTACCTTGGACCTGTGAAATATGGGCAAGCACTAGGGATGTCTTTGATGTCAGAAAGCTGCTAGCTAACACAAACATTCCTGTAAAAGGCACTCATGTTAATTACACAGAAGACTGGTACAAGCTGGTTTTTATAATGGCAGCCCCCCAGACAAAAGATTTTGAATCTGTGATGTCAGAGTGACAAACTGGATGATGAGTCATGGGGGGAACTAGAGGATATTAGGTCCAAAAGGGCCTTACAGAGTCAGTCAGGTTTGGAACCAGGAACAATCTACCATCTAAAAGTTCATGTTTCTTCTGATTCAAAGTGTATCTTGTGGTAAGCTAATCTACTCTGTAGAGAGAGATACAGTTTTTTTTATGTGAAATCTGTATGAAAACAAGTTTCTTTTCATTTCTGCTGAATTACTGTTCGCTATAATTCTATTGTAATATATGGATTTTAAAAATGATACGTCTAAAAAGCATATATAAAAAATCTTGTAATACATCAGTCAGTCCTGTAATAGTATACTTCTGGTCCTTGTAATACTATACTTCCGGCCAATAATACTATACTTCTAGTCCTCGTAATACCAACGTTGAGACCTCAGTGCCGCTGCTAATGTCAAAACTTTTTTTTTTTTTAAATTTTTGTGCCTTCCTGTGGTAAAGAAATGGGAACAGGCAATGGGAACACGGCGAGGAACGAGGGGCACACGGCAAGCACACAGTGCAGAGAGAGGAACACGAACATGGAATGGTCCCTCAAGTAATGCAGAGGTAAAAGTTCATCAGCCTCTCACATCCATATATTACAAAAAACAACAGATAGGTTCCACTGAATCACTCGGCTGTAATTCCATCTCGAGGTTCTGGGGACATAGGAACCTCTCGAGCTTCTGTCTCGAGGTTCCCTATATCCCCAGAACCTCTAGATGGAATTACAGCCTTGTAATTCACTGGAACCTATCTATTATTCTATTTGTAATATCCTGTAGCATCTGTGTAATTATCATGAAATATTAAAAATATTATTTTTATATATTTCATGTTTTCTGTGACCGAATCCTTTGAGTTACAGCTAATCAATTTATGATTGACAATAACTATATTTCTGCCACTGAGGATAGGGCTACCATTACCATATCCTGTTTCTAAAGTAAGGTGTTCTTAGTTGTGACAGAGAGGTGTGGGTCATGTGACCTTGATCAAGGAGCACTGTATTGTGAGCAGTCACTCTGAAGGGGACATGAACCTGGAGATTCCCCAATGCAGTGTCTAAGCTGAGTGGTGGCAGCTACTGAAATATTGAGAAAGCTGTGATACAGGCTGAGGCAGGGAAGGACCAGTCTGTTACAAATGGTGTTAGCAGCGGGATTTGAATCATTATGTCAGTATAACGGTTAACTGTCCAGTCACAGAACATGGTATACAAAACAGGACTGTATATTCTACCAGTTTGTTTTTCTATTTAGCAAGACTAGAAATCTAAAAGACATTATGTATGGGTCATATATGATCCACTCACTGCTACAAATACAGGAGCTGTGCCAAAAGAGATAATTGGTCCATGAGGAGCTCCAAACACAGGTGCAACTGATAGCCATCTTCAAAGAACATGACTAGGAAGATGATGCGACAGAGGCTGTTGCTAGCCAGAGTCATGAGAAGGAGTCAACGAAGAATGGCAATGTGCCAGAGCTTTAAACTGGGGTAGCGGTGCAAGTAGATGAGGTACAGATCTTGCAGCTGCATCTTACCTTGCTTAAGCAACAGACAGAGATGGAGCTGCAGAAGATGAGGCTGCAACCAGAGGAGTGAGAGAAAGGGTGTCAGTATGAGTTCCAGTGAGAGGAGCAACAAGAGGTAAAGAAGGAGAAGAAGAGAAAGGCTGAAAAGCAAGAAAAGCACACCAGCATGAGATCCAGATGAAAAAACTTGAGCATGGCAGTCAGATGGAAATTCAGCACCAGAGTGTACCACCAAAAACTGAGTAATGGCATGAGTGGTTAGACCCAGGAAACCACAAAATTAATTCTAAAATGTTTCCTAGATATGAGCAGGGGGATGATCTTGATTTGTGTCTAAGATATTTTCAGAGAATCTGTTTAGAATTGGAAGTGGACAGGGCTCCTTGGGTGACTCACCTATTGCCACTGCTTATTGGCAAAGGCAAGGCATTAAAAACTTTTGCCCAAATGGATGATAATGACTGCATGGACTATGATAATGTAAAAAATGCCTTGCTAAAACATTTTGAGTTAATCCCGAGGCCTTTAGGCAAAAATGTAGAGGGTTAAGAAAGGACCCAGGGGACAGCTATGCTGAAATAGGTGTGCAGCTAAGTATCTTGGAAGAACACTGGGTAGAAGGTGCAAAAGCTTGCTCTGTGGAGGTGAAAAAAGATTTATTTCTGCTGGAACAGTTTTTGAAAATGGTACCTGAGAATATGAGTGTATGGTTGTTGGATAGAATTCTAATCTCCATGAGGGATGCAGCCGAGAGGGTTGAACAGTATATATCTAGCTGACCATCCTGTCACCTAAAAGAGAATGGGGAGGGCAATCAGGTGGTTTTAAGGGAACCCTGGGAAGCAGCCTAAACGGAGCCAGAATGTGCCTGAACAAAAAGGGAAGCCTGCTGGTTTCAAAAGCATGGGTCAGACGAACACAAGTGCTGTTTCTGCCAGAAACCTGGGGCATTTGTCCTATGACAAAAAATTTTACAAAATGTGCAAGCGCAGCTGAAGAAACTCCATGCAGGTAGCACCCTATACAGAGTACAATTCCCTCTAACTCCACTGCACACATGCAGGTGTTAATGGGATGGTGAACCGGGGATATAGGGGACACTGGGGCCTCCATTTCTTTAGTGAAGCAGGATTTGATTCAAGAGGAACAGATCCTGCCTGGACAATTTTCTAGGACTAGAGGAGTGACTTGTCCTGCAGTCTCAGTGCCACTGGCCCAGATCTTTCTAAGCTAGGAAGGTGGCCCGGGCATATGGGAGGTGGGTGTTGTACTAGACCTGCCCGTGGATGTAATCATGGGTAATGACTTCAAAAGTAGGGTCAATATCGTGTGTGTCACTACCCATAGCAATGTGAGGAAACCAGTTCCTGAGGACACAGAGGTGGCCGTGCATGAGGAAGCAACCTCTACCTCAGTAGCAGATGTTGTACTGGAAGAACAAACTGGGAGCAGCAGTTCTGAGCCACAGCTATGGACTGAGGAGAGTCCAACTGTGGATGGCTGTCCCACAGCTGAGTGTGTTCTAGGGAAGGTTAGGCATGCAGAGCTAGGGAGAGCTCAGCAAACTAACCAATCCTTGCAAAAGCTAAGGGAGCTAGCCACCAGTGGAGAAGATGACTCTCTGAGTGTTGAAAAAAGGGAAGTGTACTGGGAGAATGGGCCCCTGTACCATGAGTGGATTCCTAAGGGAGCATTGGAGGAAAGGATACTTCGGCAGATAGTGGTTCCTAGGGAATAAAAGAAGTAGCTTCTGGCCTTAGCCCATGACATACCATTTTCAGGACACCTAGGTGTTACATGTAAAAAAATGCAGCTAATATTTTTTTACTGGCCCAGCATTTTTTAAGATGCAGCATACTAATGCCAGACTTGTCCGCAGTGCCAGAGAGTAGAAAAGATTAGGGAGAAGACTAAAGCCGCTTTGAGGCACCTACCAGTTAATGAAGAGCCATTTAGGCGAGGTGCCATTGACATTGTGGGCCCTCTTAGCACTCCAAGTTGCACTGGCAAACCTTATATTTTAGTGGTCATAGATTACACCACGAGGTACCCAGAAGCAGTGCCCTCATCCTCCACAGAGGCTGAGATGATGGCCAGTGAACTGCTGGGGATATTTAGCTGGGTGGGTTTCCCCAGGAGATTTTGTTGAACCAGGGCACCGACTTCTTGTCTGATCTGGTTAGTCTCTGGAAGAAGTGTGAGGTAAGGTAGCTCAGCACCTCACCATACCACCCCAGACTAGCAGTTCAGTTGAATAATTCAATGAGTCCCTTAAGAAAATGTTAAGGGCATTCAATGACAAGCATGAAAATCTTTGAGCTCCTGTTTGGCCATAGGGTACGGGGTCCCCTTGATTCAGTAAGGAATGAATGGGATGGTGATCTGGCTGCCTATGGGAGAATCTGTTGTGGGGTATGTCCAGGTCACAGCTTAAGGAGCTTATGAAGTTCATCCAGGAGCATCTGGCCTCTGCACAACAGTGGCAGAAAACATGGTACAACCATGGGGCCTGACACTGGGAGTATGAAGTCAGGAAACAGATGATGGTGCTCATCCCTGTCCAGTAGAACAAACAGCAAGCTGCTTGGAAGGGGCCTTACTCAGCGGTCAGGAGCGTGAATTACATTAATTACATGGTGGAGCCACCTGCACCCAACAGAAGATGCAAACAGCAAATTTATCATGTAAACATGATGAATCCCAAACATGACTGGGACGAGATGGTCCTGACTTTGTGCAACTCTCTGAAAGAGGGTGGAAGCAGACCTGCTGGTAGGTCTCCTGGAGAGGTGAAATGTTCGTGGGGAAACCAAGGTGTACTATGCTAGCATGGCACCATGGGGATATTGGCTACCAAACCCCACTGAGACAGCCACCTTATAGAGTCCCAGAAGGTGTACGACATGCCATGGAGTGGGAGATCAAAGAGATGCTGGCCCTCCGGGTGATCTACGAGTCCAGTAGACACTAAGCCATCCCAGTGGTACTGATTCCCAGAATGAATGGGACCACAAGATTCTGCATTGACTACTATAAGCTCAGCAGCTGCACAGAGTAGCATGCACACCCTATGCCCAGGATAGATGAGGTTCTTCAGAGATTAGGGAGAGCCAGTGACCTATCTGCCATAGACCTGACAAAGGGCTATTGGCAGATACCCTGACCCCTGAAGCCAGAGGAAGATTGGCCTTCATCACCCCATCTGCATCATTTGAGTTCAGGGTGATTGTATTTAGGATGAAGAATGCACCAGCCACCTTACACCGGCTGATGGACCGCTTTTTTGCCGTGGCAGGAGACTTTGCTCTGGCGGACCTCATCATCCATAACCAGACCTGGGAGGTTCACATTAGGCATGTGACTGAGGAGTTCTGCCAATTGTAGACTGCTAGGCTGACAGTCAAGGCAGAGAAGTGCCAGATAGGAATGGCAGAAGTGTTACACCCTGTGCACAGTGTGAGGAGTAGGTACATCAAGTTTGAGCCAGTGAAAACTGAGGCCATCCAGGGATGGGTTATGCCCACAAACAAGATAAACGTAAGGGCCTTCCTAGTGATGGCAGGGTACTACCATAAGTTTGTGCTGAATTTCAACAGCATGCCCAAACTCCTGTCTGATCACACCAGGAAGAAAATACTGGAACAGATTCAGTTGATGGAAACCTGTGGTACTTCTCTCTGCCAGCTAAAGCAGGCACTGAGTTGGGTACCTGTACTTGCCAGTCCAGACTACACTCATAGGTTCATTTGATGCATCTGATCATGGGCTGGGTGTGGTTCTGAGTCAGGTTATGCACTCAGGAGAGGAGCACCCAGTCATGTACCTGAGCAGGAAGCTGCTACCCCTGAGAGCAAGCCTATGCCACAAGGAAAAGAGTGTCTGTGGAATGGCTGGGCTTTGCAGAAGCTGCAACCTTACCTGTATGGAAGGGAGTTCACTCTGTTTACTGATCAGAACCTTCTTACATGGTTGCATAAGACCAGTGGCCAGAATTCAAAATTGCTAAGATGGAGCCTGGTACTGCAGTCCTATAATATGAACATTAGGCACTGTAGCGGGACACAGCATGGCAATGCAGACGGGCTGCCCAGGCAATAGTTAGTGCCCCTGTTTTTTTTTCTTTGTTTTGTTTCCTTAAATAGGAGAGATCTAGGAGAAAATAAGTTGGTGTTTCCACAAACAGTGAACTGCTGAAGGCATGGCAGGTGAAGCCAGCTGGTGCACACACACACACACACACACACACACACCAGTCTTGCTAACAATATTTTTTCTTTCTTTCTTTGGAGGAGGAGATGTAATATTGCTAGGTACCTATATGGCATTTTCTTTTTTTGTTTGTTTCATATGTAATTCTGCCTTATAGAAAGAGTCAAGCTGCCTTATAAGGGATTCTGAGAAGGGACAGACCAACTGAGGCCTCCTTATAAATTTATTACTTCAGACCTCTGAAATATGGGCAAGCACTGGGTGTGCCTTTGGTATCAGAAAGCTGCTAGCTAACACAAACATTCCTATAACAAGGGCTCATGTTAATTACTCAGCAGACTGGTATAAGCTGGTTCTTCTAATGGCAGCACCCCAGAAAACATGTTGATTGCGTTGGTCTGTTGAGCTCGCGCAGTGGGCCTCTGTCACTGGCTCAGTCTGTTTGTCCCAGTGCTGCAGGCTACTCTTTTGTACTGGGCTGCTGCGTGCATTGCCACCTTGTTCTGCCGAGGAAGAAATAAGCAGCTATCCTGACAGAACTCCATTGAGGTGGCTCACTCCCCCTGTCTCACTCGCTCATTCTGTTTCTCCTGGCACTGCAGGCTGCCCTTTTGTACTGGGCTCCTGCTTGTGTTGGTGGCTTTTTCTACCCACAAAGAAATCCACAGCTGTCCCGACAGAACTCCGTTTAGGTTGCTCACTCCGCCTGTCTCACTCACTCATTCTGGTTCTCCTAGCACTACAGGCTGCCCTTTTCTACTGGGCTCCTGCCTGCGTTGCTGCCTTCTTATGCCCATAAAGAAATTTTCAGCAGTTACAATACAGCTCTGTTGAACTCACTCACTCTCTCATTCTGGTTTTCCTGCCACTGCAGGCTGCCCTTTTGTACTGGGCCCCTGCATGCATTGCTGCCTTTTTCTGCTGACAAACAAATCTACAGCAGTCCCAACAAAGCCCTGTTGAGCTCACTGACTCCCCCTCCCTCACTCGCTCGTTCTGTGTCTCCTGGCGCTGCAGGCTGCCCTTTTGTACTGGGCTCCTGCCTACATTGGCAGCTTTTTCTGGCCAGAAAGAAATCTGAAGCAGTCCCGACACAGCTCCACTGAGCTCGCTCACTGCCCATCTGTCACTCTTGCATTCTATTTCTGCTGGCGCTGCAAGCTGGCCTTTTGTACTGGGCTCCTGCCTGCATTGCCGCATTTTCTGCCCACAAAGAAATCTGCAGCGATCACACTAGAACTCCGTTGAGCTCGCTCACTACCACTCTGTCACTCGCTTGTTCTGTTTGTCTTGGTGCCGCAGACTGCGCTTTTGTATGGGGCTCCTGGCTGCATTGGCACCTTTGTCTGTCCACAAAGAAATCCGCAGCTGTCCTGACAAAGCTCCGTTGAGGTCGCTCAGTCTCCCTCTCCCATCGCTCATTCTGTTTGTCCTGGTGCTGCAAGCTGCCCTTTTGTATGGGGTTCCTGCCTGCATTGGCCCCTTTTTCTGCCCACAAAGTAATCCCAGCAGTCCTGACAGAGCTCCGTTGAGCTCACTAAGTCCCCTTGTCTCACTCACTCGTACTGTTTGTCCTACCATTGCAGGCTGCCCTTTGGTACCGGGCCCCTGCCTGTATTGATGCCTTTTTCTGCCCACAAAGAAATCTGCAGCAGTGCTGACAGCACTTCGGTGAGTTTGCTCACTCCCCCTCCCTCATTCGCTCTCTCGTTCTGTTTCTCCCAGTGCTGCAGGCTGCCCTTTCGTACTGGGCTCTTGTGTTGGGGCCTTTGTCTGCCCACAAACAAATCCGCAGTAGTCCCAACAGAGCTCAGTTGAGCTCGGTCACTCCCCCCTCTCACTCGGTCGATCTTAATCTGTCCCAAACACTGATTTCCTAGAGTGACCGTGCTAATGTCCGGCAGGAGTGCAAAAACATATGTTAGCCAGGATGTGAAAAATGACAGCTGCAGTGTTCATAAGGAGTTGTGAAAAAATGCCACTGTTGAAAATGTGGCGTGACAGTATTACAAATTTGCGAAATTACAAGGGTGCGTGAAAACAGTTCAACGCACGCTTGTAACACAGTCATGTTATGGCAGTCCCAGCAAAGCTCCGTTGAGCTCGCTCACTCCCCTTCTCTCACTCTCTCATTCTGTTGTGCCGGCACTACAGGCTGCCCTTTTCTACTGGGCTCCTGCCTGCGTTGCTTGCCTTCTTATGCCCACAAAGAAATTTGCAGCAGTTACAATACAGTTCTGTTGAGCTCACTCACTTGCTTATTCTGGTTTTCCTGCCACTGCAGACTGCCCTTCTGTACTGGGCCCCAGCATGCATTGCTGCCTTTTTCTGCCCACAAACAAATCTGCAGCAGTCCCAACAAAGCCCCATTGAGCTCACTGACTCCCCCTCCCTCACTCGGTCATTCTGTGTCTCCTGGCACTGCAGGCTGCCCTTTTGTACTGGGCTCCTGCCTGCATTGGTGGCTTTTTCTGGCCAGGAAATCTGAAGCAGTCCTGACACAGCTCCACTGAGCGCTCACTCCCCTCTGTCACTCTAGCATTCCGTTTCTGCGGGCTGCAAGCTGGCCCTTTGCACTGGCTCCTGCCTGAGTTACGCATTTTCTGCCCACAAAGAAATCTGCAGCAGTCACACTAGAGCTCCGTTGAGCTCACTCACTACCGTTCTGTCACTCACTCATTCTGTTTCTCTTGGCGCCGCAGACTGCGGTTTTGCATGGAGCTCCTGGCTGTTTTGGCAACTTTGTCTGTCCACAAAGAAATCCGCAGCTGTCCCGACAGAGCTCCGTTGAGCTCACTAAGTCCCCTTGTCTCACTCGCTCGTACTGTTTCTTCCACTGCTGCAGGCTGGCCTTTTGTACTGGGCCCCTATGCCTGTATTGATGCATTTTTCTGCCCACAAATAAATCTGCAGCAGTCCTGACAGCGCTTCGGTGAGTTTGCTCACTCCCCCTCCCTCACTCGCTCTCTCATTCTGTTTCTTCCAGTGCTGCAAGCTGCCCTTTTGTATGGGGTTCCTGCCTGCATTGGCCCCTTTTTCCGCCCACAAAGTAATCCCGGCAGTCCTGACAGAGCTCCATTGAGCTCACTAAGTCCCCTTGTCTCACTCGCTCGTACTGTTTGTCCCACCATTGCAGGCTGCCCTTTTGTACTGGGCTCCTGCCTGTATTGACACCTTTTTCTGCCCACAAAGAAATCTGCAGCAGTGCTGACAGTGCTTTGGTGAGTTTGCTCACTCTCCCTCCCTCACTCGCTCTCTCGTTCTGTTTCTCCCAGTGCTGCAGGCTGCCCTTTCGTACTGGGCTCTTGTGTTGGGGCCTTTGTCTGCCACAAACAAATCTGCAGCAGTCCTGACAGAGCTCAGTTGAGCTCGGTCACTCCCCCCTCTCACTCGGTCGATCTTAATCTGTCCCAAATACTGATTTCCCAGAGTGACCGTGCTATTGTCCGACAGGAGAGCAAAAACATATTTTAGCCAGGATGTGAGAAATGACAGCTGTAGTATTCATAAGGAGTTGTGAAAAAATGCCACTGTTGAAAATGTGGCGTGACAGTATTACAAATTTGAGAAGTTACAAGGGTGCATGGAAACAGTTCAACACACGCTTGTAACACAGTCATGTTATGGAGTTTCGTCACCAAATTTTCAATATAGGGATTTTAGGACCTCTGCTCAGTAACAGTGCAACTGTCATTTTCTTAATCTGTCCCAAACACTGATTTCCCACAGTGACCACGTTATTCTGCACCGGAACTGTGAAAACATATTTCAGTCAGGATGTGAAAAATGACAGCTGTACTGCTTATAGAGAGGTGTGACAAAATGGCACTGCTGAAAATCTGGCGTGACAATATTACAAATCTGCGAAGTTACAAGGGTGTGTGGAAAGTGCACAACGCACACTTGTAACACAGTCAATTGATGGGCTATCATCACCAAGTTTTCAACATAGGCATTTTAGGACCTCTGCTCACGAACAGTATCATTGTCATTTTCTTAATCTGTCCTGAACAGTGATTTCCCACAGTGACCGCTCTATTCTGCGCCGGAAGTACGAAAACACATTTCGACCAGGATGGGAAAAATGACAGCTGTACTGTTTATAAGTAGGTCTGGGGAAAATGGCAATGTTGAACATCTGGAGTGAAAATATTAGAAATTCATGAACTTACGAGCATGTGTGCCAACTGCGCAATGCAAGCTCGTAACACAGTCATTTTATGGAGTATCATTACCAAATTTTCAACATAGGCATTTTAGGACCTCTACTCATGAACAGTGTCACTGTCATTTTCTTAATCTGTCCTGAACACTGATTTCCCACAGCGACCGTGATATTCAGCTGTCCTGACAGAGCTCAGTTGAGGTCACTCAGTCTCCCTCTCTCATCGCTCATTCTGTTTGTCCTGGCGCTGCAAGCTGCCCATTTGTACGGGGTTCCTGCCTGCATTGGTGCCTTTTTCTGCCCACAAAGAAATCCGGCAGTCCTGACAGAGCTCTGTTGAGCTCACTAAGTCCCCTTGTCTCACTTGCTTGTACTGTTTCTCCCACCGCTGCAGGCTGGCCTTTTGTACTGGGCCCCTGCCTGTATTGACGCCTTTTTCTGCCCACAAAGAAATCTGCAGCAGTCCTGACAGCGCTTCAGTGAGTTCGCTCACTCACCCTCCCTCACTCGCTCTCTCGTTCTGTTTCTCCCAGTGCTGCAGGCTGCCATTTCGTACTGGGCTCTTGTGTTGGGGCCTTTGTCTGCCACAAACAAATCTGCAGCAGTCCTGACAGAGCTCAATTGAGCTCGGTCACTCCCCCCTCTCACTTGGTCAATCTTAATCTGTCCCAAACACTGATTTCCCACAGTGACCATGCTATTGTCCGCAGGAGTGCAAAAACATATTGCAGTCAGGATGTGAAAAATGACAACTGTAGTGTTCAAAAGGAGTTGAAAAAATGCCACTGTTGAAAATGTGGCGTGACAGTATTACACATTTGTGAAGTTACAAGGGTGAGTGGAAACAGTTCAATGCACGCTTGTAACACAGTCATGTTATGGAGTTTCGTCACCAAATTTTCAACATAGGGATTTTTGGACCTCTGCTCATGAACAGTGCCACTGTCATTTTCTTAATCTCTCCCGAACACTGATTTCCCACAGTGACCATGTTATTCTGTGCCGGAACTCTGAAAACACATTTCGGTCAGGATGTGAAAAATTAAAGCTGTACTGCTTATAAGGAGGTGTGTAAAAATGGCACTGTTGAAAATGTGGTGTGACAATATTACAAATCTGCGAAGTTATAAGGGTGCATGGAAAGTGCACAACTCACACTTGTAACACAGTCAATTGATGGGCTATCATCACCAAATTTTCAACATAAGCATTTTAGGACCTCTACTCATGAACAGTACCATTGTCATTTTTTTAATCAGTCCCGAACAGTGATTTCCCACAGCGACCACTCTATTCTGCGCTGGAAGTGCGAAAACACAATTTGGCCAGGATGGGAAAAATGATAGCTGTACTGTTCATAAGTAGGTGTGGGAAAATGGCAATGTTGAAAATCTGGAGTGAAAATATTAGAAATTTGCGAAGTTATGAGCATGCGTGCCAACTGCGCAATGCACGCTCGTAACACAGTCATTTTATGGAGTATCATTACCAAATTTTCAACATAGGCATTTTAGGACCTCTACTCATGAACAGTGTCACTGTTATTTTCTTAATCTGTCCTGAACACTGATTTCCCACAGCTACCGTGCTATTCTGCGCTGGAAGTGTGAAAACACATTTCGGCCAGGATGTGAACAATGACAGCTGTACTTCTCACAAGGAGGTGTGACAAAATGCCAATGTTGAAAATCTGGCATGAAAATATTTTAAATTCTCGAAGTTATGAGTGTACATAGCAACTGCGCAATGCACACTCATAAAACAGTCATTTTTGGGATTTTTTTCCACCAAATTTGCAATATAGGTTTTTTGAGAGCCCACCTCATGAAAACTGGCACTGTCATATTGTTAATCAGCCCTGAAGGGTGATTCCGCGTAGTCACCGCAAAACCACCTTTCCGGGCTGATTAACGCCATGACAGTTCAAGAGTTCATGAGGAGGGGTCCCAAAAACCCCATGTTGAAAATTTGGTGAAAAAATTCCCCAAAATACCTGAGATATTCACTAAAGTTGAAAAAACCCTATTTATTACATTATACAGCTTACGGCATTTCCTCCAGTTCGCGGTCGGCTTTGAAGAGTGCAGAGCGTGTTCCGGTCCAGTGAAGATCGTCACTGAGCTCCGGAGGTAAGTATAGGAGTATGGGTGTGGGGAGACAGAGTCGCAGTGGGTGGGTGCCAGTTGTGGGGGCAGGGAGACTACGAGGGACCATTTCCTTTTTTTCAGGTACAAAACCTAAAGAAGACTTTGCGGGACTGTTTTTCATTTACAGGGGCATGTGGCACGCTGAGGTGGGCTCCCAGTGTGCCATTGGAGTCTTGTTATGGGGGGCCAGCTGTAGCCGATGGGGGATTGGGCACCCCTTTCGGCAAACAATAAAAGGGGCATGTGGCATGCTGTGGTGGGTTCCCAGCGTGCCCCCAGAGTTGTTTTGGAGGGGGCAGCTGTAGCCAATGGGGGATTGGGCACCCCTATTGGCAAACAACAAAAAGGGGGGTAGGGAATTCATTTCTGCCGACAGGGATTGGGCACCCCGTCAGCAAGCAATAAAACTGGGGGGGGGGTACATTATGCTGACGGGAAGTGGGCTCCCTCATTGGCAAATAAACATGCGGGGGGTACATATTGTTTGTGAATATGGCGGCAAGCCTCCGCCATGTTCACAAACAATATCACAGATCCTACATCCCGCACTGCAATGACGGGTCGCTCCCTCATTGCAGCAGATGGCCTAACAGCTGCAATAATGAGCTGATTGCAGCAGCTGATTTTTTAGAAAGTTGTAGCACGCTGGCTGAACTAGTGTTAGCAGCAGTGTGCCACAGCATTGGGGGATGGGGGACAAGCCTTTGCAGGCTGTGGGGGCATTGGGCACAACAGTGCCACGCCTCCACAACCTGCTTGTGGAGAAAGCTGATGCAACATGTTTCTTGCGCATGCTTGCAATCAACATAAAAATGAATTTGAAACTGTGATGTCAAAGTGATATACTGCATGATGTGTCATGGGGGGCACCTAGATAGTTTTAGGTCCCACAGCGCCTCACAGAGCCAGTCAGGCTTAAGACTGGGGACAAACTGCCATCTAAAAGTTCATGCCTGTCCCGATTCAAAATGTGTCTTGTGGTAAGCTAATTTACTTTGTAGACAGACAGAGAAAGTTAGTTTTTTCTCTGTGAAACCTTCTGTATGTAAACAAGTTTCTTTTCATTTCTGTAGAATTATTGTTCCCTATAGTTTTGTTGTAATATCCTGTAGCATCTGCGTAATTATTTTGAAATAGTAAACATATTTTTGTATATTTCATGTTTTCTGTGGCTGAATCCTTTGAGGTAAAGCTAATCAGTATATTACTGATAATAACTGTATTTCTGCCACTAAGGAGATGGCTACTATTACCATATCCTGTTTCTAAAGTAAGGTGTTCTAAGTTATGACAGAGACAAGTGGGTCATGTGACCTTGAACAAGGCACACTGTATCATGTGAGCAGTGGCTCTGAAGGGACAGGAACCTGAAGATTCCATAATAAAGTGTCTAAGTGTAGTGGTGGCAGCTACTGAAGTATTGAGGAAGCTGGTAACAGTGATGCAGACTGAGTCAAGGAAGGACCAGTCTGTCATAGTAACATTGTTTTGTATTACAGCAAACTACAAATGCAATATAACCTTTAACATTAAGCTAATGCCAAACCAAAGAAGCAGTTGTTGGATGTAGCCAGCTCTTATTTTAACTGGGAAGCTTGTGCCTGGATTAATTTGTTTCTTTATGTTTGGTTTTTATGTGATCACCTCTGTTTCCCTAGTGTGGCCTTTCATTGTTTGTAATGATCTGTGCTATTTCTGCAGAATCTCCACATGACTAAGTATAGGAAAACCCTTAGCTGTCACAACCAGGAACAATGTATAATGGCTCCTCTGTGGCCTCCTCATAACAGCCCAGGTTATTTTGTAGGCAGGCTATTTAAAATCTTCAGCCAGCATTGTTCATAATTCTCCATCTTGTCCCTGTTTCAGTTGCTATAACCTCTGGTTTTGCTCTCACAGAATATGTTAGAATTAAGCGGCAGCATTAATAATGGTTTGAAAAAACAAAGCTGAATTGATTCCTATTTCTGCACATTTTGCCAAAAGTAGAACACTGCAGTAGGTAATATCTTTAAGCTTCCCTTATTGAAATGATCATGAACTACTGGTATTTATGAATTTTCATGAATTCAGCACAATTGTTCAATGAGTGCATCTACAGTACTTGTTCATGAATTATGCATGAACAATAAAGAACAACTGTCTTCGCCTGGGTGATGGAGGTATGCAATCAGGGAGGGGTGGTGGGCGTGGCCTATCTGAACTTCAGTAAGGCCTTTGACACCATCCCTCACAGGAGGCTGGTGCACAAGTTGGGCAGTTTAGGGGCAGGGAGGAAATTAACAAACTGGGTGGAAAACTGGCTTGAAGGCAGAATTCGAAGGGTGGTTGTCAATCTGGCTCACTCCAGGGAATAAAGGGTGACAAGTGGGGTACCCAGGGGTCAGTATTGAGACTGATATTGTTTAACATTTTCATTGAAGATACAGCAGAGGGTCTAAATGAGAAAGTGTGCCTATTTGCAGACAACACAAAGATATGTAATAGAGTGGATACACGGGGAGAGAAAATGAAGGAGGATCTGATCAAGCTGGAGGAGTGGTCTGTGAAGTGACAATTGTGTTATAATGCAATGAAATGTAAAATAATTACACAGGGCACAACAATTCAAAGGCCAGGTACACACTAGGAGGGGAGGAGATTGAGGCAACAGAGTAGGAGAGGGACCTGGGGATTATCATATTAGATAACCTGAAGGTGGCAAACCAGTGTGGCAAGGTGGTTGGAAAGGCAAACAAAATGCTGTCATGCATGGGGAGGGGTATTACAAGTAGAAGGAGGGAGTTGATTATGCCACTGTAAAGGTCCATGGTTAGATCACACCTGGAGTATAGGGTACAGATTTGGAGACCTCAATTACAAGGAGACATTATAGATAGAGTGGAGAGGATCCAGAGATGTGTGACCAAAATGGTGCATGGCTTACAAAAGAGATCATATAAAGAAAGAATGGAAGAGCTTGAACTGTAGACACTGGCAACAAGGAGGGAAAGGGGGGATATGACAGAAACTTTTAAATATTTGAGGGGAATCAACAAAGTAAGGAAAGGGAGCCTCTTTAAGATGAGGGAAAACACAAAAACAAGGGGACACAGCTTAAAGCTGGATGGGGTAAAATCAAAGTAAATGTGAGAGGGCAATACTTCACTGACAGGGTGGTGGGTGCCTGGAATAGGCTGCCTGATTGGGTGGTGGAGTTTAGCTCAGTGGGAGAGTTCAAGAAGGCATGGGATAACTACATGGGCTTAAACAAGAGAGGGAAAAGGGTATGAATCCAATTGGTATATAGGAGACTAGAGACTGAACTGGGGAGGGGGAAGGACAGAGGAGCCTCTGGGGGAGGGAAAGGGGCAGACTAGATGGGCCAATGGATCCTTTTCTGCCAACAGATTCTATGTTTCTATGTAATATACTAATGCTTAAAACTACTACATTTTCAACAATGTTTAACTTTAATGTTTTCTACTTTTCTTTTACTTTCTTTAGTTCTTGATCTACTAAAGATTATAATCCTGTATATATTTCAATGAGTCTTTCTAAGAGCATCTGACTGTTTCTAATTGATTACAAACCATAATACAAAACGGGTAATGGTGTTGAAAGTCCCTTAAGTAGAGCTCCTTTGAAGGTGTTCTTTAGTCATCCAGAAAAACCAAAGGCTGGGAGCTCAAAAGTTCATTCCAATATTTTCATTCAATCATTGGTTCATAACTTTCTTTTATTTTGATAAAAATCCCCTACGTTTCGCTCCTTTGAGCTTGTTCACGGGGCATTCAGAATCTGTATCAAGTACAAAAAAATATAATCACTTTTTCATTTACTTATTTAGTTTTTCATCACATCTCTTTTTTACTTTTATATTAAGGGACATATTTCGCTTATTTACCATCAGTATTTCAATTGCTTTTTCCTCTTGTTCTAGAATAGTAACTATTCCTATATTATTCCCTCTAGAAAAAACATAAAAAATAACATTTTACAGAAACACTTTTATACAACATGAAGCACAGTCCATAATATTAGCTCCAGTGTGTGACTTCCATCATTTAAATTTGAATCCCCCATCACTGACATGCCTATATGGCCACTACTTTATTGTTATCAGATCAATTCTCCATCTACCATAAACATATTGTTAATAATATTTCTCCTTACGAGCTTCCTGCTCCTTTTAAACTGGTCCGATAGTATAGAATGTGATTTCATTTTGACCATATCGCTAAATATTAATTTATTTTCGTTAAGCCCCTGTTATTTCAAATGCTACCTGACTAAACCCGATCATTTTCACCCTAAGATTCAAAAATCTAATTATTTATGCATTCTCAAGTTTCGCAATATTATTTTATTTCAAGTTTTACAAATACAATTACCTTTCTTCCGCTGTACTGTTTCTAAAGGCTGATAGGTTTTACACTCATTAACCTTGTATACCTCTATTTTTTCAAGTGTTGCCTGACTGGTTCCAATCGTTTTTCACTCTGTGGTTCAAAACGAATATTTGAAGTTTACTTTTAAATTCTTAAGTTTCACAATGTTATTCAGAATTAGGTTTCACAAATACTAATACCTTTCTTTTTGCTGCACAGCTTCTAAAAGTTCAAGCCCTCTAATAGTAATGGCATTTCTAAGACGCCGTTCAGCTCTAAAGGATTGTCTTCCTCTTGAGCCCACTTGGAATTGCCGCCAGAGTGACGTATCACTCTTTGTACTTCTCACAAGTAGCGAATGTTGCCCAGCAACAGTACACTTCAGCACTCTGTGAATAGAGTGATGGAGACAGCTCTTCCAAGTGGGCTCTATTATGTGAAGCCAATTGGTTATGGACTGTGCTTTCTGCTTTGTATATAGCAGTAATATAGTGCAGATCAATAACTAAGTTTAAGTTTTTGTAATAAATTAACATTCAGTATCAACCACGACAGCATCACAAGTAGTCCACATGTGAATTTAAAAATAAATATATTTTTTAATAATCGTATATGATTTTGGACCATTATGTTCAATAAAACACACGACATGATAAAAAACTTGGAAATTCAATTATGATGCATAATATAATTTATTAGTCTATAAGTGTCCGTATGGTTCCATGTTAAAACACAAAAAAATAACTATGAGTCATTGCGATATCAGAGAGTTTGTAATTGATTTTTCACCTATTGTGAAAGCACAGTCCATAACCAATTAGCTTCACATAATAGAGCCCACTTAGAAGAGCTGTCTTCATCACTCTATTCACAGAGTGCTGAAGTGTACTGTTGCTGGGCAACACTCGCTACTCGCGAGCAGTACAAAGAGTGATACGTCACTCTGGCGGCAATTCCAAGTGGGCTCAAGAGGAAGACAATCCTTTAGAGCCGAAAAGCATCTTAGAAACGCCATTACTATTAGAGGGCTTGAACTTTTAGAAGCTGTGCAGCAAAAAGAAAGGTACTGGTATTTGAGAAACCTGATTTTAATAACATTGTTAAATTCAAGAAAACAAAAGTAAATCTGAATGTTTGTTTTGAACTATAGGGTGAAAACGATTGGGTTCAGTTTGGCAGCACTTGAAATCCCAGAGGCATACAATATTAATGATGTAAAGAGTTATCAGCCTCTAAAAACAGTGCAATCTTTAAGAACCGAATAGTGCTTCAGAAACGCCATGGTTGTTAGAAGGTTTGAACCTTTGAAAGCAGTGCAGCAAAAAGAAAGGTATTAGTATTTGTGAAACCTAATTCTGAATAACATTGCGAAGCTTAAGAATTTAAAAGTAAACTTTAAATATTCGTTTTGAACCACAGAGCGAAAAAAGATTGGAACCAGTCAGGCAACACTTGAAAAAACAGAGATATACAAGGTTAATGAGTGTAAAACCTATCAGCTTTTAGAAACAGTACAGTGGAAAAAAGGTAATTGTATTTGTAAAACTTAAAATAAAATAATATTGCGAAGCTTGAGAACGTATAAATAATTTGATTATTGAATCTTAGGGTGAAAATGATCGGGTTTAGTCAGGTAGCATTTGAAATAACAGGGGCTAAATGAAAATAAGTTAATATTTAGAGATATGGTCAAAATGAAATCACATTCTATACTATCGGACCAGTTTAAAAGGAGCAGGAAGCTCGTAAGGAGAAATATTATTAACAGTATGTTTATGGTAGATGGAGAATTGATTTGATAACAATAAAGTAGTGGCTATATAGGCATGTCAGTGATGGGGGATTCAACTTTAAATGATGGAAGTCACACACTGGAGCTAATATTATGGACTGTGCTTCATGTTGTATAAAAGTGTTTCTGTAAAATGTTATTTTTTAATGTTTTTTCTAGAGAGAATACTATAGGAATAGTTACTATTCTAGAACAAGAGGAAAAAGCAATTGAAATACTGATGGTAAATAAGCGAAATGTGTCCTTTAATATAAAAGTAAAAAAAGAGATGTGATGAAAAACTAAATAAGTAAATGAAAAAGTGATTATATTTTTTTGTACTTGATACGGATTCTAAATGCCCCGTGAACAAGCTCAAAGGAGTGAAACATAGGGGATTTTTATCAAAATAAAAGAAAGTTATGAACCAATGATTGAGTGAAAATATTGGAATGAACTTTTGAGCTCCCAGCCTTTGGTTTTTCTGGATGACTGTTTCTAATTGATCTCACAATTGCTGCTTGTGACATCACAGTCTGTTGTTATGGTGAACATTTTGATGTCATAAACAAAGGCACAATTAAGTAAATAGGGGATAGACCATTGCTTTTATATAGGTTTTTTGGATAGACTATTAGAATGTGTTGTAAATTGTTTTATGGATGTCCGTCAATTTGTTTGGTGACCAGAAATACCTTGCCTTTATTATATCAATTAATTCATCATTCAACCCTTTTTTACCCCTGTTCTCAAAGTATTTTTCCACACTGTATGTAAAGTACAGCTCAGAGATAGACCTGTTCAACCTTTACTTATTTTATCACATAAATGAAGTAATTTACCACGACAATTTACTTGCTTTAATAAACTCAACTTTCTCTAGTGAATGTGTTTTCTTACCCTACAATTTAGAATTAGTAACTATGGGCCAGATATTCAAAACTTTGCTCCAGGGTTAAATTAGCACTGCTCAGAGGGAAAAGTTAGCCCGGAACACAAAGCAAGCTATATTCAAAAGGAATAGCCTAGTGCAAACAGCCACTGAATATAGCACAGGAATGAGGCCGGGCAAACTGGGCTGGGAGTGCAGGGAAAATGTAGCCCTGGAATAAGACAGCTTTGAATATAGCAATCAGGAATTGCAAACCACAACAGCAACACAGTGCACAGCAACGTGAAGGTAGGTAGAGGTGACCTATGTGGCCAATGTGTGTTCCAGCAAATGCGTGAACCCAGTACAGCTGCAGGGAGCAGCCTATGGGAATGTACAGTGTGCAAAACAGTATAATATTCGCTGAACTGTTTGCATGGAGTTAACGCATTTGCGCTGGATTAGCGCGAAGCTAAGCTGTTTGCCAGGTGCAAACACATTTGCCTGGTGCTAAACTTTGCCATATTCAAAAGTGATATGCAAATGAGCCTACTTAGATAGTCTCTGGGCAAACAGCCACATTAGTATCCCATTATGCCCTGATTTGCATGCAGTTTACCTTGCGTTACTGCTGGGTCCCACAGCTCCACCTGTAGGTCAGTCTGCAAGTAGAGGGGCTGGCCAGGTCAGACTGCAGCTCCACCTGTAGGTCAGTCAGACAGTGCATGATGATAGCTGTAGGCTATCTGATTTGTATTTAAAGTTTGATTGTTTCTCCATTTAAATTGTATTGCTGTATTTCTCCACGTATATTAGAATTGCTGTTTATAATGTTCCTCATCCCCTACCCCAGGATGCATCTGGAAATGAGTTCTTACCAACTCAGTATGTCTTTCCTGGTTAAACCTTTGAACTAAATAAATAAATAAATAAATTTTACTGTTACACACATTTCCACCTGATTCTTGTGAGCATTAATGGACAATGAATGTCTACAGGACTCAACAGTGAAGCAGTCAAGCTTTTTTGCAACCCAGAATGAGATAGAGCAAAGAGAACAAGGTTGTCGGCATAGGCAAGAATGGGAATCTCAACTGTACCAATTGTGGAGAGTCCAAAATACTAGAAGAAGGAGCTCAAAGAATGTGATTGTTATATATAAATCAAAAAGAGTGGGGGCAAATAAACACCACTGATGAACACTTTTGTTTATTTGAAATTCTTGAGAAACATTACGAGAGGGATCAAGTCTTACCAGAGCCCAAGTCTGCCAATATAATTTAGAAATAATACAAATTGGTACGGGGTACATGATGGCCGCCTGAACAGACGTCTTTTTCTCCTGCTCCTGCTCCATCTCTTAGTAAACAGATTTCGGGGACATTTTCAATCTTTTAAAACTTAAAACTGGCATTGTCTATCTTCCCACCCAGATCCCTGCGGAGCCAAGAACTGAAGGGAATGGAGTCCAACATGTGTGACAGTTTACCTAGACACACTCCACCAACCGCCCTGACTCGAGAGAAATCAGCCAAGCGCACAAAGGCACTCCCTACAGGGGCACCCACCGACGCAATTCTCCAGGTCGCATTAATGGAGGAAAAGTTTTTGGAAGGAATCTCCCCTTTAAAAGACACTCTCGACTCTTTAGCTACCTCTATCCAAAGCATTACCTCCTCGATGGCACTGCTAGCCCAGCGTACTTCAGATAACGAGAGCCGCATCTCTTCCCTTGATGACTGGAGAGCGAGGACTGATCCTGAACTAACCCAACTTCACCATCGTATTAAAAACATGGAGGCAAAAGTGGAAGACCTTGAAGGGAAGTCAAGACAAAATAACTTGTTGATTCTGGGTCTCCCCGAAGGAGAAGAGGGGTTTTCGCCTATTCTATTTGTTCAAAAATTATGTAATAAACTGGCGGGACCCTCCTCCAATGGCCCGGAACATATAGTCAAACGAGCCCACCGGTCCTTGAGACCTGTACCACCATCCAGATCTCCTCCACAACCTATTATTTTCTGCCTGTTAAACTTCAGAGATAAGCAACATATTCTATCTAAAACCCAAGAAGTTAAATAATTATTGTGGAAAGGCCGAAGGATCAGAATAGCTCAGGACTTACCAAAATCTGTACCGCAAAGAAGGAATGAGTTTCCCCTGACAGTGTCCAAGCTCATTGCAGCAGGGATTTGCTTCAAAATGAAATACCCTGCTACGCTTCAAGTTTCAAGTTCAAGTTCAAGTTTATTGCAGGAAAACTCCATTGAGCAAGCTCATTCACAAGGAGGTCCTGTGACATAAACACTTAAAGTACAAACACAGATAGGTAATAACAGTATATACATGAAATACACGTTACATGATGCAGGCTGGATATACATACAAGGGTACCACACAGGGTGACCGCAGGTGGTAAACATGATGAGACGGAAGCGACTTATAGGTGCATACTGATAAATGAAACATGATGACTGGTGTGATTTGATTTAATCAAATCAAATCAAATCAAATATACAGTATTTTAGCAGCTAGAACAAACAACAGTCTACAACTGATATGGGAGGGAGGAGAAATTTGATAGAGTAGCAGTGGAGCGTAAGCAAAGATAAAGCCAGGAGTAGAAGGGGAAGGGAAAGCAGTTAATATGACAAATCAATTATACCTTACCAGTGGATAAATATAGCACACATGGGGAAGGAAGAGACTTAATGACATTCAAGTGCTTCATCATGACACCTGGCAGAGTTTTGAAGCTGCAGACCAAGCTTCGAATGGCCTGAAAGATCTATAGCGAGACCTTTTCAAGTGAAGGCAGTGGCTGGTGAGTGAGTGATTTCGTTTGTCTAGACTAAGGAGCCTGAGGATATGAATGCGGCATGAGATGTGCTGCTGATATGGTTTTATCACTCTATCTTAACTGAGGCCTTTGCTAGGTTTGCAGGTTAGCTGCTTCATACTTGGAAACCTCCCAAATAAGGCATGGTGAGCTGCAGTTTACTACACTAAACTGCGAATGCTCTGCGGCACCTGCATAGAAATGACTACTCCTATACTGTGAGTACATGATGGGGCTTAACAGAGAAGATGCTTCTCACACATTATCCCTGAAACTGCATAGTGGATTGACAACTTCATTTTTTTGCACCGATGAGATAAATAGTTTAAATGCAACTTGCAAGGTGCTATATGCATTCCTTAATACTAAAGATGCTATCCTAAGGGCTGCACTATGTTGATGTACAGCTTAACAGCCTCAGTTGTGGAGACTCTTAGTTTAAGACGGGGTTACGGCAGATCAATGCAGGAAACTGCGAGTGCTACATCTGCACCAATAGGAGTACTCCTACAGGGCAATTGTGCAGTGGAGAGTTACAGGGAACATAGACTTTCAAATAATATGCCTGATGCTTTGCTTTGACAGCCCTAAAAGGTGTATTTCATAGAAGGCAATGTAAATGAGCAGGCTAAAGCATTTTGATGAATCACTGGCTTATGAATACGAAGGGTGGGCAGTAATATACTTATTTTCCCTGGAAAGGTCCACTGCTGTATTTGTTTTGCAATGTACAACCACAAATAAGGTGACTTTCAATGACCTGCTTTAATTTGGACTCAATCCTTCTGTAATTACGATCATAATTACAACGTTTTATATATTTGTTTAGGATTGTTCAATGGGGGGGGGTGAGTCTGGCTATACAAGTGAAAGCCTTTTGTGTTTATAAATAGATTAGACTATTATACCAGGTTCCAACAATGATTATGTAGGCAGTAGGAATTTAGCTTGCTGAAGGCTGTTACAGAGTTAGTGATCTTTAACTTTTATGCTATTATATGTTATGGTAGACATAGGTTGGGAAGTATTAAGTTTCCATATACTGGCAATGACTACTGCATTGAGTATTTTCCTTATACAGGAACATTACTAGGAACTTCAAGAACTTACTTTATATTTGGTTAATTCCTTTGCAAATAGTGGCATGGAAATAATGTTCACTATAGTCAGGGGCGAAATGGGGAGGCTGTGTTTTTTTTTTTTGTGTGTTTTTGGTTTAACATGCCTTGAATGCATAAAAGTAACCTGATTAATAAAATCCAAATTGGTATTTACAATAGAGAATTTAAGCTGAGGGGAATTTATTATAGAAATGGTGGATGTTTACCTAGATGAGGGGGGGCAGGGGGGAGGGTTAACTAATGTTCGGGATGGATTTAGACTATTGCAGCCCAAGACTGCATAACAGTCTGGTGATGAAGACCAGATATAGAAGAACTATTTTGGGGGTAGAGGGAGTAATATTGTTATAGGAATTTTGTTAAGGGAGGTGGGGGAGGGCGGGATCAGACACCACTATATAAGGCTGAATGGCTGTACATAGTCTTACGATGCCTGAAGATAACCTTAAAGAAGCAGATAATATGAAATATATATCATGGAATGTTAAAGGGGCATGGATTAATAGTAAATGATTCCAGATATTAAGGCACCTATAGGTATTACAATTTCTAATTGCTTTTCTTCAAGAAACACATCTCCTGGCCTCGGAGAATCTCCTTCTTCGACATCAATGGGTGGGGCAGAGTTATGGGCCAGGAAACTCTACTAATAAATGTGGTGTAGCTATCCTCTTTTTTAAGGCAATACATTTCCAGCTGTGTCAGGCTATTGAGGATCCTGAAGGTAGATGCCTCTTCCTGCATGGTACCTTGGACCAAATAGAATTTCTCGTGGGTTGTGTTTATGGGCCCAATGTCTCGACACCCACGGTTTTTACTAGCTTAATAAATATCCTTTCTCCATTTGTACACCTTCCTTTAACAGTAGCTGGAGACTGGAATTTTACTATTACTTCTGACCTAGATAGGTTAAATAGGAGGGTCACTAAGACTTTTGCTACACAAAGTGCATTTCAGGAATTCCTAACTATGGCGGGTCTTTGTGACCCGTGGAGAGTCTTTCACCCCTCAAGCCGTAAATATACATATTATTCCCCTGCCCATAAGTCATCTTCCCAGATTGATTATTTGTACTGAGGCCTTCCAAATATTTCTTTTACCGGGATAGCACCCAGGGTACTATCGGATCACTCTCCAGTCTGGCTCCAATATAATCCCTGTTTAAATGTTAGAAGGGATAAAATATGGAAACTAAACATGCAACTGCTTAGGGATTCCTGGATCCTAGAGAAACTATGGTTGCTAATTAAGAATTTCTGGCAAGAGAACATAGGCTCTATTCCTGTGGTAGATAAAATTTGGGGGGCCCTTAAATGTGTACTAAGAGGAAAATGTATCAGGATTGCCTCCACTTGGAAAAAGAAGAGAGAAGTTTCTCTTCGAACTCTGTTGTCTCAGATTGCAATATTAGAACATAGTCCAACTTTACAGAGTACAGAACATGAACAGGTTGAACTTGCTAAACTAAGACATCAATATGCGGATTAAATAAGAGAAAAATCTGATTTTGCATTTGTTGGCTTTGCGGCTTAGAGCACATGAGTCCTCCCGTTTAGTGAAGACTATTGTTTCCCACACAGCTGGTTCCCTTAAGATTAATCCAGCAGAGATTGCCCAGGAATTCAATAATTTCTACTCGCAATTATGTAGCCCTCCCTTCAACATACCCTTGAGAGTAGACACTCAAGAGTATCTAAGAAATATCCCACTCCCGCAGTTGTCCCCCGAACAATAGCAATATCTAATGCTCCCAATAACCCAAACAGAAATATTAGAAGCTATCCAGTCCTTAGCAGTAAATAAATCTCCTGGTCTGGACGGCTTCCCCGCCAATCTCTATAAGTCCCTCAGTGATGAGTTGGTTCCCATCTTAGCCCAAGTGTTTTCATATCTGTGTGAAAAAGGGTTATCCGATCCTTCCTTGTTGATGGCTCTTATAATTGTATTACCTAAACCTAATAGGCCCACAGATAAAGTAGCCAATTATCGTTCTATATCCCCTATGAACAGTGATATGAAAATTCTGGCTAAAATTTTAGCTTGCAGGATCATGCAAGTGTGGGATGGGTTTATAGGACTTGAACAAGTTGGATTTATGAGAGGAAGATCCTCTGTAAATCACCTGCACAAATTGAAACATATTTTCTCTGCATCCAGGGACTCCTCTGACCCTATGGCTTTGGTGTCCCTGGATGTACAGAAAGCTTTGATTGGGTGAATTGGGACTTTCTTTTTTTGGCAGTGGAGAGACTTGGCTTTCCTGGAAGGTTTATTAACTGGATATAAATTTTGTATACCAATCCAAGTGCTAAGGTATATTGTAATGGGGTACTCTCTAAAGGGTTCACCTTGCACTCAGGTACCCGGCCAGGGTGCCCCCTTTCTCCTCTTCTGCTTAACATCTATATAGATCCCTTACTTAGACTCCTAAATGATTCTCCACACATTCAAGGTATTCCATTAGTCCCACTAGAGGTTAAAATCTCAGCCTATGCTGACGATATCTTGTTGCATATAGCCCAGCCTATTACCTTGATACCAGAAGCTCTCCATATTATCTCTCCGTATGGTAGATACTCTAACTATAAATTAAATCTGGGTAAAACCATTCTCATGCCTTTAAACAGCCATCTTTCCCCTGCAAGCTATATGCTTCTGGGTTGGGAGTGGGCAACAGAACTCACCAATCTTGGAGTAATTCTTACTCAGAATCAACCCTTAAGGCAGAAACTTAATTTAGATAGTATAGTGGCTAATATCATGAAGGATCTATATAGAGGGACTATCCTTCCTATGTCTTTGCAAGCTTGAATTAGCGTTATTAAAATGAACATTCTTCCCCGAATATTTTATCCTATGCACATGCTTAATCTTTATATTCCAACTACATGGTTTAAAATACTCCATGCACTTATATCTCACTTTCTTCGGAGGAAAAAGAGCCCATGTAGGTCACATATCAAGCTTAGTGCTCCTAAACATTTAGGGGGGCTTAAACTACCCAATTTTTATTTATATTACTTAGCTAGCCACATCCAAAATTTGCTCGCTGGGTCGATGGCCCTGCATCCTCAAACTCATCGACATATGTACCCATTTGGTTGCAGAGAGAGAGAGGAACTTGATTGCTTCATCTGGGATCTCCCCAGAAGCCCTATACTTCCTCACTTTGAATATGCTCCCAAGGAAGCTGAAAACCACTGTTTTTTTTTTATTTAGTTGTTTAACCAGGTATAGCACACTAAGCTGGAAGCTTTTTTACAGGAGCAACCTGGGAGCACAAGGAGGTTAAGTGACTTGCTCAGGGTCACACAGTATACAAGTGGAAGCTGTGGGATTCAAACCCAGATCTGGTCTGCTGGATGTCACCAGATTTGCAGCTGAGAGCCTTAGACCACTGCGTTATACTGCCTCCATCAGTTATAGGCACTGACCTTAAAGTACATGCACAATTGTGTAGATCTATGGAATATAAAAATACATATGATGTCTCTCAACCTATATGCCTCAATACAAACTTTAAACTTCAAGGGAATATCCTTCATGCACCAGAATTAATGGGGAAATGGGTCGTTGATTTATTACTGGAAGGAGAAATACTGGAAAGCCCAGTTCTGTTGCAAGTATTGGGGCTCCCAGAAGCACAAATCTTTAGAATATATCAGGTCCACCATATGCTGGTAAAATGGTTTGGTACTGTAAATTGGGTAATTGACCAGAGGGAGTTTCTCGGCCACATGCAATCCCTTGCATGGAAGTCCCACTCGGTGTAGCAGTTAGTGACCTTGTTATTTCCATATATTTATCCCAAGATAACTGGGAATTCTCGCTACTGGGATAAGACACTGCCCACAATGTCCAAGGAGTGGGACCGCATCTGGTTAGATCTTCACCAATATCATACCAATGACAGCTTAGGCCTTACTCAATTTTATATCCTTCACAATATTTACTTCACTGCAATGCATTTCCATAAGATGAAGAAACTTCCCACTGTAATATGTACAAGATGTGCTGCTGAAGAGGGTTCTCTGTTTCACATTTTATGGGAGTGCAATAAGGTTACCCAACTATGGGAGAATATTAAGAATGCCATGGACCCATTATTGGGATTAAAGAAATACTTTTCTCCTGAAATCTGTGTGGTAGGAACCCTTTCATAAATCCCTATCAGGGAAAGAAGATTTCATATTTCCTTACTCTCCTCTGCAGTTAAGTGACTGGTTCTATGCCACTGGCTTGACCAAAATGAAATATCATATCCTGAATTTCTAAAAGAAGTATTATACCGTCTGAGAGTGGAAAAATCCATAGCTAGTCTTAGGAATGGTCCGCAAATATATGATAAGAGGTGGAATAAATTAGAGGCTTTGCTATTGAGGTAAATTCCTTGGAAGAAGTGTATAAGATGCCTCAAGTATACACGCTGTTGATCCTTTAATATCTGGAAGATACAACCCAGATGATTTTTAAAGAGAGGTAGTAGATCTCAGTAGAGGTGCTATGTTATTAGTGGTGTCTGTAGGGGAGGGGAAGGGAAGAGGGTGGGGGGGTTAGGTATAATTGTACTACTGTATGTTTAATTACTTGAACAGGTCATGTTGTGCTTATGACATTTTCTGTTCTGACTGTACAATTTAAACTAATAAAGAAGTTTAAATTAAAAAAAAAAAAGAAATAATACAAATTGGGGCAACATCAATGCCCTTATCAAGCATAATCTGCCAAAGCGTAACTCATGAAATAGAGTCAAAGGCAGAACTGTAATCAATGAAGGCAACATACAGATTTTGCTTACGAATCAGAACATATTTCTCCCATAGATTTTTAAGTACCAACAGTTGCCCATAGTATTGCAATGTTTCTTAAAGTCAAACTGAAACATAGATAAACCCTCTGTGCTAATGGTTGTTCACATAATCTGTCAGGAATAATCCTGCAGACAATTTTAGATGGTATGTCCAATAAGCAACTGGATGGTACATACTAGAATCTGCTTTATTGGCTCTTTTGAAATTAGAACTATTTTAGCTCCAAGAATGTGGGAAAAACCCATCTCAAATACATGTGTTAAACAAAAGCAGAAGGAAATCTACCCACAATAAAGTTGAATGTAAGTACACTTCTATGGGAACTAAATACGGGCCAGGTGCCTTATTTTGTTTCAAAAAATCAATAGCAGAGGAAATTTCAGCAATGTTAAATGGTTTAATAAGATCCCTGCAGAGCCATGGGATAGAGTCTGCAACTGACGATCATAAAAAAGAGAGATGAAATGCTCCACCCAGACTGAAGCTGGGATGAAAGTATCTACAATACATGAGCTGGGAAATTAGAAGTGTCTTTAGCTACAGTGCCAGATGCCAAAAGGCTGTAAAATCATTCCAAGTTATTATGCTAAGCATAATTTCCCATTGTTTATGGTAATACCATTGTTTTCCTTAAGAAAAAGCATATGTTTGTCTAGGGCACTAACCTGGAAAATGAAAACTAAATAAATAAACTATGATTGCCCCTTTTCTCTACATATACCATGTTTTGTTCTGTTTGTTCCTTAGTGACTGCCTCTATCTGCCTAGTGTTGTCTCCCTCAGTGTGCCTACACCCTTTCCACCTGCATTGATGCAACTTCCTTTGTGCCCTGGAGCCCATCTCTTGTACCCTAGTTAGCAACAACACTTTCTTCCTTTGTATCTATCCTGCTTTCCCTTCCATAATGCATTTTTGCCTTATACAACTTCACTACACTACTGATTTTTAAAAAAATGTTTCTTCATGTAATGGTTTATTTCTATGTTCATGCAAAGCGAACATGCTGGTATGATAGTGGGTTTTGAGAGGTGTGCCACTGTTGGTCCAGTGGGGGACAATCTGCATGGGGCTCAACAGTGTCAAACCAGTCATCAGCCAGGCTTTTCATGACACAGTTCTGGGACTGGTGGATGGAAACTGCTTGAAGTTAAAAAAAAGAGCCTCATAAATTATAGGGTGGCTCTTTCATTTGATCTGCATCATGTCACCCAGAAAGCAGAGCTGATCAGCATCTTGATCAGCCTGTTTTGGTCCTCCCACCCAATGTAAAAACAATCCCTCCCACCCTCTACCAAGTATCCCTCCCACTTCCCATTGCTTCCTTCTTCCTTCTTAATTTTCTGACACCAGGGTGCCCCATTCCCTAATGCTAACTAGTACCCCACACCCTGCCCATTTTCAGTGTGTGACGCTGGTGAGCCCACCCCCTGCTTCTGCCAAACATAACACCGAAACTGGGGTGCCCAATCCCCAGTGTCAGTATCTGAAATAAAGAAAACAGTCCCTCATAGTCTTTTTACTTTTTTTTAAAATTCCTGTAATACTACCCTCTGCCAAGTATCCCTCCCACCTCCCCATCACTTCCCATGGCTGTAGATGTTAAACTAACATTGGGGTGCCCAATACCCAGTGTCAGTAGCAGAAATAAAGAAAACCAACCGTCACACCCTGGAGGAGAGAAGGGATCGGGGGGATATGATTGAAACTTTTGAATACTTGAGGGGGATCAGCAAATCTGGCACAGAGGGGCTGTGTAAGCTCAGGAAGTGAAGGGACGTGAAGCAGTATGGGCTAAGACTTGAGGGTGACAGATTCAGGAGGGAGATGAGGAGGCATTATTTTGCTGAGATGGTGGTGTCAAAATGTAACATTCTACCAGAGGAGGTGGTGGCATGCAGGATGGTGAACAGTTTCAAAAGAGCATGGGACAGGGCAAGGGGGGCTGGGAAAATAACACTGAGCAGTTTCCGAGGGTAAATGGGGGGAACGGGGTTGAGGCAGCTGCAATATAGGGGTGCATTCAAGCAGACTTGATAGACGGCGAGGCCTGTTTCTGATGGCATGTTTTGTATGTTCGTACATGTAGTCTTTTTTTATACACCCTATAAAAAAAGAAAACAGTCCATCAATGTCTGTTGCCACCTCTCTCCCACCACCATTATCCTCACACCACCTGACCCCCCACTGAGCACCCACTGCCTCACACTCCCTCCCACCCCTTACTTACCTACCATGGTCCAACACCATAATCCTCTCTGGACTGGAGACTTGTCTTCACTCTTCAATGCCGGTCTGGGAACTGAGGAAATCAGGTATGCAGTTCAAGGTATTTCAATGTGTTTTGAACTTCTACTCATTATCAGATCATGTTCAGTCAGTAACTTTTAAATTATACATATTTAGAGAAAAAAAAAGATTCATAAGATCCTATTACAGTGTCCTTTTCATCTTTCCTAAATCTAAACCTCTCTTACTGTAACTAGCTAGCAGCAGAGCAGACTCACACATAAAACAAGGATTTGTCAATGCCGAATGTTTGCTTGCTGGCATTGGCATTGGCAGTGTAGAAGTTACAGAGCTGCATAACAGAAATGGCAGTGAAGTATTGAACTGAAGCCAACCCCACCACCACCCTGCAGAGAGTGACAGGCACTGGGGTGTGCCTTTGGGTCGTCAGGCATAACGGCCACGCCATTTCACCACACCCTAACCTGCAGACACTGACAAGTGTCACGGTGTGCTTTGGGGTCTTTGGCCCTTATGGCACCCCATTCCATCAGGAAATACGGTGAGATGGGTGTGGTATAGGAGAATGGGGTGAACTTTGGGGCCAAAGATTCCAAGGCATACCTCAATGCCTCTCACTGGCTGCAGGGTGTGGAATGGTATGAGCATTACAGGCAAGAATCTCAAGTCACACCCCTGATGCCTGTCATTCTCTACAGGGTGGGGTGTTATGGTTGGAAACCCTAACACCTCAGGCATTCGTTGGTATTTTCACACCAAATTTTGAACATGGCTTTTTTGTGACCCCCACCTCATGAACAGTGGCAATATTAGTTTGTTAGCCGAAAGCTGCTTATGCACAGCGACTACGGCATTTAGCACCACAGGTGCAAAAACACATTCCGAACAGGATATGAAAAATGACAGCTGTACTGTTCATGGAGAGGTGTAAAAAATGTCAATGTTGCAAATCTGCAGTAAAAATATTAAAAAAAACGGTGAAGTCAAGAGCGTGCATAGAAACTGTGCAACACACACCCATAATGTAATTAGATTGGGGAATTTTTACAGCAGATTGTCAACACAGGCATTTTGGGACCTCCGATCATGAACAGTGTCACTGTGATTTTTTTTATCTGTCCTGAACAATGATTTCCTACAGTGACCACGCATCTCTGCGCTGAAAGTGTGAAAACACATTTCAGCCATGTTGTGAAAAATGACAGCTGTACTGTTCATAAGGAAGTGTGGAAAAATGCCTCTGGTGAAAATCTGGACTGAAAATATTACAAAATCATGAACTTACGAGAGTGCGTGGAAACTGCGCAATGCTCACTCATAATATAGTCATTTTATGGACTTTTGTCACCAAATTTTCAACATAGCTATTTTAAGACCTCTGCTCATGAACAGTGTAACAGTGATTTTCTTAATCTGTCCCAAACATTGCTTTCGCACACCGACTGCACCATTGTACGCTACATGTGCGGAAACACATTTTGGGCGACATGTGAAAAATGGCAGTTGTACTGTTCATAAGGAACTGTAATAAAATGGCATTGTGGAAAATCTGGAGTGAAAATATAGAAAATTCACAGACTTACGAGCGTGTGTATGAACTGCACAATGCACACTTGTAAAACAGTCATTTCTAGGAATGTTTTTACCAAATTTTCAACATAGCCATTTTAAGACCTCTGCTCATGAACAGTGTCACTGTGATTTTCTTAATGTGTCCCATACATTGATTTCGCACACCGACTGCGCCATTGTGCGGTACCTGGGCGGAAACACATTTTGGGCAAGATGTGAAAAATGACAGCTGCACTGCTCATAAGGAGGTGTGATAAAATGGCAATGTTGAAAATCTGGAGTAAAAATATTGAAAATTCGCGAACTTACAAGCATGCGTAGGAACTCGCATACACGCAGCAATAAAACAGTCATTTTAAGACTTTTTCACCAAATTTTCAACATAGGCATTTTGAGAGCCCACCTTATGAACAGTGGCAGTGTCGCTTTCATTACTCAGTCCTGAAAGGTGATTTTGCGCAGTGACTGCGAAATCACCCTTCGGGGTCGATTAACGCCATGACAGTGAGATCATTCATGAGAAGGGGTCCCAAAAACCCCATGTTGAAAATTTGGTGCAAAAATTCCAAAAAATGCCTGAGATATGCAGCAAAGTTGAAAAAACCCTATCTATCCCATTATACAGCTTACCGGCAATTTCTCAGTTCGCGGTTGGCTTTGAAGAGTGCAGACATGTTCCCGGTCCACCGAAGATCATCGCGCGGGTCCAGAGTAAGTATGGGGTGAGAGGGGTGTGGGGAGGCAGGGTGCACAGTGGGTGGGTGCGGGTGGGGGCAGAGACAGCGAGGGACCGTTTTTGAGTTTCAGGTGTTTTTTCTTTAAAATGACGACGGCGAGACGTTTGCCATGCTGGGGTGGGCTCCCAGCGTGGTACAAGGATGGCTGCTGGGGGCGTGGAGCAGGCGAGGATTGGGCACCCCCATCGGCAATAGCATGTGTTGCCACGCTGGGGTGGGCTCCCAGCGTGGCACCCTGTACTCTTGGGGGGGCCAGTGGAGCCGACGGGGGATTGGGCACCCCCGTTGGCTATATGATGTGTAGCCACACTGGGGTGGGCACCCAGCATGGCATGCAGAACTCTGTTTTGGGGGGGCGCAGCACAGCCAACAGGGGATTGGGCACCCCCGTCAGCTACACAGTCTGTGGGGGGGGCGAGCACGCAGTATGCATGCGTGTGCGTGTGTAGGGGGAGTGCGCATGAGCAGGTGATATCTTATCACTGCTCACTGAAGCGTAGCTCCCCCTTTCAACTGTACGCCACTGTATTTTGGACGGCTGTCATAGACAGCTCGAGCAGGCATTGGAGAACTGTGGCCGTGCCTGCAAACATACTGCCTGAATTGGAAGAGGGCGGCCATACCTCCGAAAACTCGGTTGATGGCACTATGTTTCTTGCACTTGCGTGCAAGCAAACATAATAAATAAAGATAAAAAAATAATTAAATAGCTAGTCGTACTATGAGGCAGGCAGTGTGGGACTGCTGATGATTAAACTGTGCCATCCCAACAAGTACATTTTTATTGTATTTCAGTTTGGTTTCCTGATGACTGCCAGCTATCTAATGAAATTGCTGGCTCTCTCCTGCCAAGGTCTGTGGTAGCCATTTCAATTTCTTAGTGTAAATTGTCATCAAGCTTTCGATCTGCGGTCAGGTTAGTTTGGGTCTGCTGCTTCATTTCACACTAACATCCTTCCAGACTTCGGAGCGCTGCTACTTGTGGAAGAGGGGTTGTAATACTCCTGTCAGAGGTAAGCAGCTTGAACCCTGTGAGTGAAGGATCTTGGGGAAGGGGGTGACCGTGTCAATGTTTCTTTACTATAATGTATCAGATTTGCTTGTTTATGATGATAGATTGCAAACCCATATACGTGTTACCGCATTATTAATTAATAATATATGGCTACATTATACTCAAAGTACAGACACATTACTGGAAAATAAAGACGCAAACTTAGATTGCATCATAGTAGGCTAAGAATTTATACAGACATGCAAAACATAGAATTGAGATTATTTGAATGATTGATACTGACTTGTGTGCAAATAATAATAGTTGAGATAATGAAAAAAGAAAAAATGCACTTTTTTATTGCTTGCAGATTGCTTGTATGATAAAAAAATATTAAAAGAAAATTAAAAAAGCAAACAGTGCCATGAAAAGATCTAATTTGCATACAAATCACATGCAGTAAAATTTGCCATACTGTCAAAACAAGTAATGGCTGAATGACATAAAAGATAGCCACTACTCGTTTTTGTGTTCAGTTTGTTATGGAGAATACTGCAAAAGTGTAATGACCCTGTACGCTTCTTGCTTTGAATGTGACCATTCATATATAGTAGGAGCATCAACCACTGCCAAGCCATATATGCCCTGCATACTGTGATTCTCACACTGTATTAAGCTTGGTTACACTGTGTGCTGCCTTTTTACTCTGTATATATTTATTATCTATTTTAGACCTGTACGTCTTCATCCCTTCCCCTTTCCTCCCTTCCAGGTCACATCTGTACACAAGACTATTGTTCTCTGTATGGTTTACCGATTAAAACATTTTCAAATAAATAAAAAAATAGTGTTACCTTTTCACATTAGTAACGGCACTATGTTTACCACCTCATTTTAAACTACACTGGCCATGCTACACTGCCTTTATACTGGCTATCCTATGCCAGAGGCTGCACCTAGTAGCCTAGATGCGGTCTCCTGAGTCTGCCCCTGAACATAGGTCACCAGTTTTACAGTGGCCCCACTATGCTCTACCTAATAATCAAAATAATCAGCTGTTTGTACTATGAGTTCATGCTCCTAATTATTGAGATGGTGGCTGGCAGAGGTGGTAAGAGGATGTTGTGTGCTGGTCACCATTCTCTTGGAACTATATCCTTTTTTCTTGGGTGTCATGAGGAGGAAGGTGAAGGGTCCTGCTATGTGGATGGGATTAATCTGACCATGAGTGGAGGGGGTTGGGAATGGGGTTGGGTTATTTGAGTAAGTGGGGAAGGGTTCTGATTAACATTACTGCTAGGGCTGGGAGAGGGAGGAGGGTGGTGTGGGTGTTACTTAGTGAGTGGGAGAAGGGGGTTATGGTATGTATTAAAACTGTGTAGGGCTGAGTCAAGAGAGGATGGTATGGTTACTACAAGTGGGTGAGGGAAGTAAAAGCACTCCACTGTAAAGTGCCACAGAGTCTTCACTGGATGAAGCACTAGTGAAGTGACACTTCATGTAATCTTCACCATCACAGTGAATGGGAGCATGTGCTTAAAGCAATCCATTACTGTAAGCATGTGTTCTTTTTCCTTCAGATGGTGGCTGGCCAAAGTGGTTGAGGAGGGTCTGTGCTAGTTGCTATCCCCCCCTGTCTACCATATCATTTCTGTAGGTTCCAGTTTGGCACAGCAGCATGGAGGGTGGTGGGTACTGAGTGGATGGTGGTGTTTTTTTGTCTCTTTTGTGGGACTGGGGCAGGAGGGTGGGTGCTGAGCGGGTGGGCTAAAGGGGGTGTTATTCATGGGGAAGGGGGTAGTTTACACTCACCAAGCACAACAGGTCTGAATAAGCCATGATGCAATCACAGTGAAACATCATCTATAACATGTACATGTTTTGTCCATGCATTTTTGCACCAAACTACGTGCCATGCAGGGAGCATTTGTGTCTGTCAGTTTGCCTCATGTTTAAGTTCCAAGCTAATGGAATAACCACAAGGCTGCTGGATTGAAGGGGACTCAGAAGCTTTACTGTATACCACCATCTCTCACTACCTCAGCCATGTGCCATCTGAATGAAAGGTGGCGTGCACTGACTGTAATAATTTTATTACTATGAGTGTGCACTACCTCCCATTCATTCAAATGATGGGTAGCCAAAGGGGCAAGAGAATAGTCTGTGCCAGTCTCTGTTCCTTTTTTAACTGATATCCAAATGCTGTGTGTGTGTGGGGAGCTCACAGCATGCATGACTACTAACACTACTGGAGGCCACTAGAGATGACAACAGCTGCTTCTATATTACCTTACTGTATGAATTTGTATTGTTATACAGCAAACCACAAATGCAATACAACCATAAATATTAAGCCAGTACCAAGACAAAATGGCTGTTGTGGCTTTAACCAACTCTTGTTACTTCTTGAGATTCCTGTTCCATGTTCAGACATCCCCAACCATGTCATACTCCCAGTCTTTGGGGCAAAGATGCACCAGTAATAAGCTCTGAAGCCTTGCCAAGTTCTGCTTACCTCAACAACTCCCAATGCTAAGTCAGCTACAGTGGTACTCAAGAGTAGTGTACTGTATTCTGGCCCTCAGTTCACTGTCCTAGTCAGCTAGAGATCTGAGGTAATTTCCTGAACCTGGGTCTCCTACAGTTGGCATCCTATACCTCATCGGAAAACTGCAAAGATGTGCTGCATTTACAATGGTCACTCTGTGGACCAGGACTGCGTTACATTGTTATATTTGCACTTGTGCAAAGCAAACCTGTTGCTCTGGTAGTGGATTTTGAGAGGTATGTCACTGTCTGACCAATAAAGGCCAGTCTGCAAGGGTCACAACACTGTCAGACCAAGCATCAGTCAGGCTGATCATAACACTCTTCTGAGCTTGCTGGATGTAAACTGCATGAAGTTCAAACAAAATAACTGCTGAATTGCTGGCCTTCTGGCACAGCAGTAGCAGTACCGCTTACAACGCCAGTGACCCAGGGTCAGGAGTGAGCTCAGGTTGTTGGTGTGCCAGCTGGAGGGAGGATAATTAAGCACCCGGGGGGCTACTCTCCTTCTCTGGGGAAAATTTGATGCAGGTCTGGCCACTTTACCACCACCTGGGTGACCGCAGGTGGTAGTGCAGTGGGGCTGCAGAGCAATTGGGAGGGGAGGACGCTGGCTGGGATCTTGAGCAGTGACACATCTCTACATTTCCTGCCTCCTTGCCTTCCCTTGCATGCTGGTGCCCTCAAGCAGGGACTGTAAACCAAGAAAGAAAACACATTGGCTGCCAGTAGGAGGGACCTGGCTACCCCAGACTTCTTAACCAGGCTCCTTAGGGGGCCAATTGAACTGCCTGATGCACACTAATGGACTGGAAGGGGATGAACCAGAACCCCCCTTCCTTCCCCGGGGGGTATATCTGAGGCATGATGGGGCAGGTCCAACAGTGCCTCCAGGAGTTACCTGGGGTGAAGCTAGGGGATACTCAGCCTAGGGATCCTGGAAGAATGGGGGTTGATGTGGGGAGAAGGGGACGTAAAAAATGTAAAAAAAATTAAAAACAAACAAACTCCTTAATCATAGGGAAGCTCTTTCCTTTGATCTGAGGAGTGCCAGATGGGGTGCACTCCAGGGTCCTTAAAGAACTAAGAGAGGTGGTGGCTGAACCTCTGGCTATCCTGTTTAGCCAATCACTGGAAACAGGGGAGGTACCCAAAGACTGGAGGACAGCAGATGTAGTCCCCTGATACAAAAGTGGGAACAAAGAGGAAGCAGGGAACTACAGACCAGTCAGCCTCACCTCAGTAGTGGGGAAGATCATGGGAGCACTACTGAAGGAGAGATTGGTGGAACATCTGGTTGTCAATGGACTACAGAACCCAAGGCAGCATGGTTTCACCAGGGGGAGGTCATGTCAGACCAACCTCATTGAATTTTTTGACTGGGTGACTAGGGAGGTGGATCAGGGGAGGGCAGTGGACATGGCCTATCTGGACTTCAGCAAGGCCTTTGACACTGTGCCACATAGAAGACTATTACACAAACTGGGGAATATGGGTGTAGGTAGGACAGTAGTGTGGTGGGCAGGTAACTGGCTGGGGGGTCAGGACACAGAGGGTGGTGGTAAATGGCTGTCACTCAACAAAGGGAAGAGTGACCAGTGGGGTACCACAGGGATCAGTGCTGGGACCGGTCCTATGCAACATCTTCATCAGTGACATTGTGCAGGACCTAGAAGGCAGAATTTCACTGTTCACTGATGGCACAAAGCTCTGTAACAGAGTAGACCCACCAGAGGGTGTAGACAGAATGAGAAGGGACCTGCAAAAACTTGAAGAATGGTCAGGGGTTTGGCAGTTGAAATTCAATGCAAGGAAGTGCAAGATAATGCATATGGGGCACAAAAACCCTGGCACAATATATCAGTTGGGGGGTGAGGATATAGCATGCACCAAGCAGGAAAGAGATCTTAGGGTTATCATCTCTGATGACCTCAAGGTAGGGAAACAGTGTGACAAGGCAGCAGGTAAAGCAAATAGGATGCTGGGATGTATAGGCAGGGGCATCACCAGCAGGAAAATGGAGGTCATAATTCTGCTATACAAGACACTAGTGAGGCTCCACCTGGAGTACAGTGTACAGTTCTGGAGACCATACCTACGTAAGGACATAGACAGGGTAGAGAAGGTTCAGAGGAGGGCAACAAAGATGGTGCATGGATTGCATCACAAGTCCTATGAAGACTGGTTGAAGGAACTGAACATGTACTCCCTGGAGGAGAGGAGGGAGAGAGGGGATATGATAGAGACATACAATATCTTACAGGGAGGAACAGGGTGCAGGAATACACTATTTTTAAGCGAAAAAGATGTTCCAGGACTAGAGGGCATGGGATGAAGTTGGAGGGAGGATGATTCAGAGGAAACATGAGGAATAATTTCTTCACAGAACGGGTGGTAGACAAGTGGAACACCCTGCCAGAGGAAGTGGTGGGGGCAGAAACAATCACAGGATTTAAGAATGCATGGGATAGACATAAAGGAATTCTGGAGGTCAGGGGTAAGGGACAACAGACTTCTAGGAAAATATAAACTGAACTTACAAGCTCAAATGGGCAGACTGGGTGGGCCATAGGCCCTTATCTGCTGACACTGTCTATGTATCTATGTATCTACATAACACTGCCCAGGAAGCACAGCTGGTCATCATCATGATCAGTCCACTGTGGTCTTCCCCCCAACATAAAAACAATCAATCCTTCCCACCCTCTGCCTAGTATCCCTCCCACCTCTATGTTGCTTCCTGTGCCTATAGAGGTTAAACTGACACTGAGGTGCCCATCCACAGTGTTGGTACCTGAAATAAAGAACACTGTCCTTTGTAGTCTTTATTTTTGTATTTTTATATAACGTGTAAAAATGAAAATGGTCCATTGATGTCTGTTGCTACCATTGCTCTGCTTCCATTACCTGACCCCACCTGACCCTCCCACTCTGCACCCACCACCCCACGCCCCCTACCCCTTACCTACCTGAGGGGTCCAACACTGCAATCTTCTCTGCACCAGACACATATTTTCACTCTTCAATGCCAGGCTGGGAACTGAAGAAATCAGGTTTGTAGTTCAATGTATCTAGGAGCATTTTGAACTTGTACTCATAACGTGATCATTTTTTATTATTTGTCCCCCAAATTTTTAACATGACCTTTTTGAGACCCCTCATCATGAACAAAGCTGGTGACTTTCTTCAAATCTGGCCTGAAAGGTGATTCTGCAGTCACTCTGCAAAATCACATTCAGGCAGGATTTAAAAGTTTTCACCTATCAGGTTCATGAGGTGGGGTCAAAAGGATACTATTTTGAAAATTTGGGGTAAAATATTTAAAAAAAAGTTATGAAAATACATTGAAAAATGTCAGTGATCACTCATAACTGGTAATTTTCAATATTTTGACCCCAACGTTTCAGCATAACCAATTTTTCAAACCTGCTCATGAATGTGACAGGTGTTGTTTTTCTAATCCTGGTTGAAATGTGTTTTTTGTACTTGTGGCATGAAATGATGTTTGAGCCAGTATCTTATAAATGACACCTGTCATGGCCAGACAAGACTGTGATGAAAAGTTGGGATCAAAATGGGAAAAAACAACTAAGTTATGAAGAAATGATGAATTGTTCCAACATTTACTAATAACATTATTTTTGCAGATTCTGGCTCCTAATGTTCAACATATCAACTTCTGTTACACCACTACCTGAACATAACAAGTGTCATTTTTCAAATCCACTACAAAACATGTTTTCACAGTTACACTGCAAAATCATCTTTCAGATGGGATATAAAAAAATCCCACCTGTCTTGATCATAACGTCAGGTCATAAAAAGACTGTTGGGCATTTGGTGTTAAAAGGTGGGAGCACATTAAAAATGAAATGTTGCCTCTCAGCTGCCCCATCTTCTGTAAATATTACTGTATCTAAAAATGTGTACAAGCAGGACACCACTGAAAATGAGATATTTCAACTCAGCTGGTCTATCCTGGGCAAATATTTAGTAAACATGTCTAAAAGCAAGACCCCAGTTCAGTGGAGCCCCCACTGAACTGTACATCTATGCTGCTCGATTACACTGTAATAGCTGGATCCAACTGAAAATGTAACCTGTATTTCAGCTGGGCTATCTTGGGTAAATTCATTATAAAAATGGTTAAAAGCAGGGCCCCATCGAAAATGAGATACATGTCTGTCGTGTCCTGGGTAAATACAGAGTAAAAATTGCAAAAAGCAGGATGACAATGAAAGCAAGACAACATCTGAGCTGTGCTATTCTGGGTAAATACAGTACCAAAATATAGTAAAAATGTGTACAAGCAAAACCAAGTACAACAACAATGCAAGCGGCTAACATTCATCATTGACAAATGCTTGTTATTATACTATTTTTCATCTGCCCTTTTTACAGTATTGCTGCTGTCAGGCTGTATCTATTTTGAGTTGACCTGTTCTAGTATGTTCTCTGCTGAATTTATTATTTGATGCTTATAGGTTTTGTTGCATGCATCCTTTTAAAATCCCGCTCCCCTACGGTATACTTGTGTCTAGAAATGAGCTTAAGCTAAGTGTGCCTCTCCATGTCACCACTCGGCCAAAATGAAGTTCAGCAATTCATAACATTTGATAAACTTTCATGAATGGTTCCTGAACATTCATCAAAGCTCACCAACTGTTCTTCAACTTGGTTCATCAACACATAGCATGAGAAGTTGCTGAACCTTTAAATGACCATGATGAACCGAGACAAAAATCAATTTGCATAATTAAATTGCATATCAGAATGCACCGTTTCCCACAGTAAGAGTTATGAAGCATCACAAAGGCGGAACTTTTTCAGTTTATGAGTGTGAAATATATGTTCTTCAAGGCAATTAACTATTTGAGCACCAAAAAGGATTAATATTTAAATATACAACATTTTAAGAAAAATTCAGTTTCTGCTGACATAACAATTGTGCATTTCTATTTATGAAAAGAAGGTGAGCCATGATTTAATTTGAAAGATCAACAACAGAAACAAGTATGTGTAAGGTAAGTTACTAATTCTGAACTGCATGATAAGAAAAGCCAATGATTAGAAAATTTTGAGTTTCTTAATAAAATTGTCATGGTAAATTGCTTAGGTTAGGTTGTGTAATAAAAAAATAAGGGTTGAATGGATATACCTCTTGTTTGTACAGAGGATACATGTCTTTTAAGAATGGGATTAAAGCAGGGTTGCCTGATGAATTTACCAACACAATTAAAGCAGGGCATTTCTGGTCACTTACATATTGATGTACTTTGTGCATAAAAGTTCAGTGGAGGAGTTTCATGAACTTCTATGGTCTTTTTTGAACCTTTATGTTCATTAACACAGGAGTGCAATTTAATGTTCATGCAAAATTCATGAACAGTTTTATGCACACTTGATGAATGTTCAAGAGCTCAGCTCATGAACTGTTTATAAAAAATTAAGAACATTCATAAACAGTTCATGATAATTTCAACTGGGTAATTTGTGCTGCAAATAAAATTAAATAAATATACCAACTGTATGATGTTCTTTTTTTACTTCAATTGCCCCCACTTCTCTGGCCTGTCACCCTCCTGCTTAATTCCCACAGCTCCATCACTCACCATCTCTGGGTACTTATTCCAACCTCCTGAATCTCCATGGCTCATACCACATGATGGGGCTGTTAGGTTTGCTCCATGAAGCAATGTAGGAGCCAGGAATGGTGAACAAGTATACCTAATGATCTTGGAAACAAGAATCTATGAAGATTAAAAAAGTACACCTGCTTAGAAGAAACATAATAAACATTTATTTACATACGCAGACAATCCTAGTCAGCTGAACCTATCAACGTTTCAGGGTGTGCTATTACCCCTTCTTCATGGTGCCACCCTGAGGAAGGGGTAATAGCGCACCCTGAAACATTGGTGGGTTCATTTGACTAGGATTTTCTGGATATGTACTGTAAATAAATGTATACTATGTTTCTTCTAAGCAGGTGAGTGTTCTCTCATTTCCTATGTCTGTAGGCTGTTAGGGGGCACCCAGCCCCCCTTTGAAGTCTTGCATGGTGAATGAGGGAATCCAGTCAGAGAAATAGAGTCTGTGGGGAGATCTCAGCATCATCCTGCAGTGGCCAGGATGATTTTCTCTTTTTTCTTCCCTTACCAGCCCCAAGGACACCTTACAAGTGAGGACGACCAGGCATACATGCACAATATAAGGCCACACTGTGTCCAGAGGAGCCCCATCCACCCCCCACATATCTCTGACTCTACACCACCATGTGGTCACACAGGTGGCAATGTCAGAGTGGCACTTACTTCCTCCAGGATGCTCAATCCTCCCCCTTGCTGACCAAGGTCTGTTCCCAACCCAGGTTGCCAACATCATATATTCATCATATAATAGCCTCTAGCTTTTTGTAATACAGAAGAGGGAAGGGAGGGAAGAGAACCTTGCCACCACTTCAAGCACATAGATTCAAACAGCACAGACGTAAAGAGTGAGAGAGAGCGAGAGAGAGAGAGAGAGAGAGAAATTAAGCGGCTTCCTCAGAGACACACAGTGAGTACTGTGGGGGTGTTTTCCACACTTTCAGCCAGGAAAGACACACTAAGCTAAGGCTTCTTTCCAGGTTTTTCCTGGGAGCACAGGGAAGTTAAATGAGTTTTTTTAAAGTCACACAGTATGCAAGTGGTGGCAACAGGATTCAAACCCAATGTTTCAGCTTTGCAGCCCAGTGCTCCTAATGACTGCATTATACTGCCTCTCATTCTAATATGATAAACTCAAGGTAAAGAGTACTCCTAGACAATAATCTGATTCTTCTCTCCTGGACCATTCCTCGATTTCCAGGAGTAAGTTTTCTTTTTCCTGAATAAACCAAAAACCATAACTTTAGATTGTGCTTTGTTAATTGCCATTTTCCTGTTATTGGCTAATTACTCAAGTTTATTATGTTTCCTTAATAAGCCATTCTTGGTGCCAAGAGCAAAAGACTGTCTGCAAAAGATGTTTCTTCTTTCTTTTACCATGAGTGAGTGGAAAGTATGATCAATCTTCGCCTATGTTTAACCATTTATAGAGCCATTAAATAAAAAAGGGTCTAATTAATCCATCCCTGTCTTACTCCTTGGTTGGGGTGCATTGTTAATGAATGCTGTCCACTGGTCCTTACCTTAATTTAAAACCGTGTGCTTGTATGATATTGTATTTAAGGTCAAGCTTGAAAAGAGGTATCTTTATGTCTACTGCACTTGCCTGGTTAACTGAAACAAATTAATTGTACAAACAAATCTAATAAATAAGCATCTATATTTGATGCTTTTAATGTTTCCCAAAAAAAAGGGCCTTGAGGCTAAGTCAAAAATCACTTTGAAATTAATAAAAGCCACAGACAATGGTCCTTTCTTCTACCAAAGTTTCCTGCCAAATACATTAAAATGAAACAAGTATCAGTGCTCTCATAGCCTTGCCTGAAACCTGATTATTCCTCTCTGAAAACCTCTGTCGCCAAAGCACATGAATTTATTCTGTACACAGTAAATGCTTCCCAAATACCTTTGATGGTGTATCTATCAAAGATATGGGTGTGTACTATGCTGCAAGATTGCAGTCCTCGTTCTGTGCTTGAAAACTGTCAGGAGGTCATTTAAGAATATGGAAAATGGAAGAAGGCACAAGATGTAATCCTGTGGGACTGCTTTGTTAGAGACTAAAGCTGTTGGAAAAAAATCATTTGACGATACAGGATGCTGTCCCTGAATTAGAGTTAGTACACTGTGTGGCATTAATATTAACTTTTGAAAGTGGTAAACTGTTACTTTTTATATATGAGGTACTTCTTTTTAGTTTTGTTAACTAGAAGACATGTATCTGATAATACTAGAAACAGTACTCTGCCTGGAGGCTGAGCTATAGTTTCAAGTTCTGTCACCTTCATATACAGTACCTTCAGCATTGGGAAGGAGACCTTGTTAATTATGACATCACAACTAACCAAGAAGAGCCAGCCACTGGCTGCAGGTGGGCCACTTGTGTTTCACAATGAGTGAGGTCACAATTCTGATGAGGTATTAAAGGTCAGCCTATTTGAAAAATACTGATCTACACAACACATGCAGTACTCTGGCAGAAAACCTAATTGGCAAAAATAAAAATAAGAAATACTTAGAAAGAGTAAGAACTCTCTGTTGTTAAAAAATCAGTAATATTATTGGTGCTACTAAAGCAATCCTTAAGTATTTTATTTTTTAACCAGGTATAGCACACTAAGCTGAAAGCTTTTTTACAGGAGCAACCTGGGAGCACAAGGAGGTTAAGTGATTTGCTCAGGGTCACACAGTATGCAAGTGGAAGTTGTGGGATTCAAACCCAGGTCTGGTCTGCTGAATGTCACCAAATTTGTAGCTTAGAGCCTTAGACCACTGCGCTATACTGCCTCCAAGTAAGAATGGAGTTGGGCCTTCACTCAGATAAAGCTGAGATATAGTATCATAAAGGGATACTTTTAATGCAAAACGTGTATGATCAACAGTGTTAAACCTGAAACCCAAGTGTTTGGCAAGTTATGGCACCATAGATACCACACACAAAGGGATGATTCAGAGAAACTTACAGCTCATTAAGCGTTTATAAATAATGTCACTCAAACAAAAGCAAGCATAATGACAACTTGATTTAAGCATAAATAATTACATCAATTAAGACTTTTTATTTCTTAATATTCTAAGTACAGTATGCTATTATAATTATATGAGGGAATTTAATGCTAACAGTTCCAATATAAAAAAGTTATAGGTTGAGTTGCAACAGTCTATTTTCAACATTCAAGCTTCTCCAGTTTTCTGCAAAGTAAAGCATTTTGATTATAACTTCATGGTTACGAACATACGGACATACGAAATTTGCCAGCAGATAAAGGCCTAGAGGTCTATCAAGTCTGCTTGAATGTGCAGCTAGCACCCCTTATTCTGCAGCTGCCCCTCCCTTCCACCCTTCCCCTTCTTTAACCCTCCACCTTGTCCTGTCCCATCCTCGTTTGAAGCAGTCCACTGTTCTACTGCATACCACTTCTGCAGGTAATGCATTCCACCCAGCTACCAACCTCTCTGTAAAAAAGTGTCTCCTCATCTCCCTCCTGAACCTTCCTCCCTCCAGTCTCATATCACGGCCCCTGGTGGCCCTCCCCTTCCTTACTTTGAACAGCCCTCTGTACCTGTCTTGTTTATTCCTTTCATGTATTTAAAGGTTTCAATCATGTCCCCCTGTCTCTCCTCTCCTCCAGTGAGTACATGTTCAACTCCTTCAACCTCCTCTCTCTATGATAAGTCCCCAGACCCTTGATCATCTTTGTCACCCTGTGCTGCACTCCCTCCAGTAACTTAATGTCCCTCTTCAGATACGGACGCCAGTACTGCACGCAGTACTCCAGGTGTGGTCTAACTAATGACCTACACAGTGGCAGAATCACCTCCTCCCTCCTCGAGGATATACCCCTTGCAATACAACCCAGCATTTTGTTGGCCTTTGCAGCTGCCTTCCTACACTGTGCCGAGATGTTCATTGACCCTGTGATGAGCACACCCAGATCCTTCTCCTCCTCTGTCTGGCCTAGCTGCACTCCCCCTAGCTGGTAAGTCCTCCTTGGGTTCTTCATCCCAAAATGCATCACCTTGCACTTTTTGGCATTAAAGCCCAGTTGCCAGGTGTCTGACCAGGTTTCAAGCTTTGCCAGATCATCCTGCAACCCCTGCCATCCCCCTAGGTTATCCATCACCATGCCAACCTTGGTATCATCAGCAAACAGACTGATCTTGCTCTTGATGTCCCATGATATGTCTGCAATGAATATCCCAAACAACACTGGTCCCAACACCGAGGCCCTGTGGGACACTGCTACTGCCCTTGGGTGTGAGAGCTCCCCACCCACCACCACCCTCTGTTGCCTTCCCTGCAGCCAGTTTCCTACCCATCTCACCAGCATTGCACCTGCCCCTGTGCCTACTAACTTCCTTCCCAGCCTTCCATGTGGCACTGAGTCAAATGCCTTGCTGAAGTCCAGATACAGGACATCCACTGCATGTCCCCTGTCCAGTTGCCTAGTTACCCAGTCATAGAACTCAACCAGGTTGGTTTGGCAGGATCGGCCACGTATGAAGCCATGCTGTCTGCTGTCCTGTAGTCCTTTGGTCTCTAGGAGGGCCACCAACCTCTCCTTCAGGATAGTCTCCATTAGCTTACCCACGATGGATGTGTGGCATGGTGTGGTGTGATTCATTGGTTTTCAAAGAGTAGTCTTTATCATGATTAATAATATGATGAAAGGGATAACAAATGACAGGGTGTGTGGTTATAGTGGAATAATGCACTCTACTGGGGGTCGTATCCTGTCAAGTCACCGAGTGATTTTGGTCAAGACAATTTTGGTGCCATGACAAGGATGTAAGTGAAAGGGACAATCTTGATTTTAGATTGTTCCCTCACCCCTGTCACCCTTTGCCCCCACACAGTTTCTACTCTCTCTGGGGCATTTCTACCCCAGAAGAGGTAATATTTAGTTTTGGAGTGCGGGGGGCAAAGCCTACTTAAAAGCCAACTGTTTGCATGGAGGGTGCTTTGGCACTGTGCCTTCGGGGAGATGAAATCCCAGGCTCTGTAATGTCAGGTGGCATTATTCCTGCACCATAATCAGTGTCAGCAAACTGCTTGTTGTTGTGGCATGGGTGAAACACTGGGGGCTGCTAGGCACAAGGTGCAGCAGAGTGCAACAATTACCAAAACAGTGCAGCATTCCATTATAACCACATACTATGTAGTGTGTTATCCTATTTTAAAACCAAGATTTTATTTGTTAAAAAAAATATGTAGTTCAGGTGAGGTTTGCAATTGTAAGGAAGCAATCAATTATCTTGTAATATGTTTTGACCTCTGGGGATACAGTTTCTTTTTTTTTTTGCCCCATTTTATAACATATGTACAGTTACTGTTTCTCTTCTATGATTGCATTATATGTACTGCATAGTTACATCATCTTATATGTTCTAAAAGTGCCATAAGTGTTTTGGGTGAAAGAACTGTAATAAGCAAAGCAAAACCATTTTGGCATACAAAGAACTTGAGAAGACACCATAAGAGATGCCACAGCTGTACATATAAAGTTTTCAAAAATCATGTCAAAGACTTCTGTTTGTAAACAAACAAAAAAAAAAGGAAACCTGAAAATTTAAAATTGAAATGGTTTACTTAGTTTGTAGAAAATCTGAGAACCCTCTGTGTGGGACGCAGAAGATGCCAACTGCACATAGAGCGTGAAGATTTAGAATCTGTTAGCATAAAGATAGTCACTGATGGTTATTCACATTTCTGGAATGTTTAGCAATACACAATTCTAACAGGCTAAAATGATGTCATGATTAGAGATGGGCAAAATAAGCTGAAATTCACTTTCTGAATGAATTTGCAAAGTTGGCAAAATTCATGAAGTGCAATGTGCTGACTACACTGCATTTTCACCAGGCAAAGTGACCCTTTTTTATGTGGGTTGACAAGTTCACCTGCAAAGTTACCACTTTGTCATAACATTGCCTCACTTCCTGAAAAAAATGCCACTTTGTCAGGAAAACCCATTATGAAGTTGTGGAGTGGCAAAGTGGAAACTTCACGAAAACGAATTTTGCAACTTCACTAGTCATGATTTATAATGGTTGTAATAGTATCTTCACAAGTTCTTTGCATGCCTGCATTGCTTGGCTTCACTTTGAAGTCCTCAAACATACAGAGTACTTACTGTTTCTGTTATGATTATAAGAGTGCATTCTCAAATACTTAGTGTGCAAGAACTACCACGTGGAGCTCGGTACAGGCGGAACATAAATGATTTGAGAAGACCTTCTTAATTGTGTTAATGAACCCCAGTGTAGCCACACATTGTTGTAAAAGTGTGTTTTCTTAGCTGGTCCACCACTTGCAATATTGGCGACCTGGGTTCATGAACAGCCATCAGAGGGCTGGCTGGGGGGAGGTTGGATGAGTGTCCGTGGGACAGCTCTCCATCTCTGGAGGGGAAGGTTGGTGGTGCCTGGTGCTTGGGTGACACCTGGTGGAGACCAGGACTACATCAATCCAGGACCACACAGCAGAGGGAAAGCAGTGGCGGGTGTCTGTGTGGCTGACATCATTGTATATCCATGGCTTAGGGGACCAACACAAGAGAAAACCCTGTGTGGCAGTGCAGAGTGAAGGCCTCTGCCTCTGTGCCAAATGATGCCACAGCCAGCCACAGTACCAAATGTGGTTGATCATGGTCTCCGGCCCCACCATTAGGAGCAAGTAATGGGCCTCGGTTCCAGGTGACTGTTGGGGGATGCCGGTGTCAGGTGCAGAGGCACTGAGTTGGGAAATATCCCCACCTGATGCACAGAGATAAATAGAATTGAACAAAACAGAGTGGTTTTACTCATGTTCTCTGGGTAAGAGAATGGCAACACAAATCTAAGCTGTTCTGTCACCTAAGGGATGCAAGTCAAGCTGTACCGTAAGTTTTAAAATAAAAAAAAATGCTTTAAAAAGCTACTGATGCCTCAAAGAAAACTTAAAAAAACATAATAATTAGGAACAATTCTGCTTGTATTCCATTTATATTTTATATATTTCTCCTCCACATAATTTATTACTAAAGACATTTGTTTGAAGATATGATTGTTGTCCCCTCAGAATTCATTTTGAATTCATTTACCTCTATTGCTTACTCCCTACTTCAAGTCACAATACTCTGTTGTGTATCTGTTGCTATGGGAGTAACTGTGAGGTCACAAGCAGTGATCTATGACTTCAGGTAGAGAAAAAGGAGCAGGAATACTGAACTGTTCAATAGCAAAGATCCTGTTTTCATGCAAATGACCTCACTACTAAATAATGGGGAGGAGAAATTCAGAACTAATGGGAAATACACACTGGATAATGCCTAAATATTATGGTTTGCTAACATTCTCCTGAATGTGTCACCAGCTCTTTAAATATGTCCTTTTCCAGGGCACCTGCACATGAGAGTTCCTTGGTGAATACGAGTGCCTCATGTACTGTACATGGGAATGTGATGTACTGTTTGGTTGGTAAAGCTCCATTGACCTCCATTATAAGACAAGTATCTACTGTAAAGCTAATCCAAATAGAAGAAAGCCATAATTTAACACTTCTTTAACTAATGCAACTGATTCCTTAATCAATTTTTAACATTTAGACATGCCCATAGTACAACAATTAATCCACATCTAAGACACACCCATGGAAATTCAACCACATTTCAGACATGCAGTATAGGCACTATAGGACGGTGTAGAATAGGCATTATAGGACAGTGCAGCACAGGCACTATAGTACAGTGCAGTATAAGCAGTATAGGTATAGGTGGGAGGCATTAAAGTGTAGGGTTTAAGAGCACTGAGCTAGAAACCTAGGGAACTGTGTTTGAATCCCACAGCCACCACATGCATACTATGTGACCATGAGCAACTCATTTAATTTCCCTGTGCTCCCCGGAAGAATCTGGAAGCAATTTTATTTATTTGTTTGAAAATGAGTGACTGGAAAAGGCACACTGAGCCAAGGCTTGTTTCCAGGTGTGAGCCCAGGGGAAGGGAGCAAAGGATAAAAAATGATACACAGCATAATCAAAATTCAGTGTTACAAAAAAACAAAAAAAAAGTGCAAAGTCAAAGCACACAAAGGCAATAGAAAATGCACAAAGAGCAAACAAGGCATGATCAAGCAGTATAACATTTCAGAAAATGTATGAAGTACTGTTAAGGGGGAAACACAGGAACAAGGAGGGGAGGGAAGGAGTCTCAACTGATTCTTCCAAGTTGTGTACAGGAGTGCTTGGAGACAACTGAGAAGCTGCATGGGATTTACTAGTTTGGACAAATTATCTGTAACTAAACTCTCTCTCTCTCTCTCTTGCTTACATCTGAGAGACGTTTTCCTCACTTATAAAGTAGCATTGCTTGGTATTTGTTTTAGTTTTTAATTCAGAAAGGGGGTTTTTAAAACTGCTTATCTTGTCAGCATCCTCAGAAGGGCTGAAATAACTGCATATTTGATTTTCCTTTGTGGCTAACAAACCACCAAGCTGTTTTGGGGCTGGAGGTGTTACCTCGTCTGACTTGGATGTCTGGATTTTTCTCTGTTTGATTAGCAGGGTACTTTCTCTGTCAAATTGTTGTGTAGGGTATCTTGCTGACAGGAAGGCACTCATTGCAGCGTGAGGTGAGAGCTTTTAGTCGATTGTTTTGTGAGGACACAGTTTAGGCCCAACCCTTCCCACCCCTCACCCCACCCACCCCTGGAAATAGTTCCTTTATACCTGAGGTTCTGACATCATTTCCTCTAGTGCAAGGTGCATTTCTCTGTATATCCTCTCTAGCACACTGCACCGATAATATAAGCATACACGTTGTATAATATATATATATATATTTCTATATAACAAATCACACACGCACGCGCGCACACACACACACACACATATAAATACAATAAAAAAAACTAGATAAACATGTGGGGAGTAGTGCACTGTAATGGCTGTGGGGCAGCAGTCTTCCGGGAGTCTTTCTGGAGGCTGAGATGCTGCCCTATTTGCAGACAACTGTCTGCCCTGAGGGAGGAAGTTGCCCATCTTCAGGCCACACTGGACAGTAGTAAGGAAACCTTCCCCCAGGCCACACTGGACAGTAGTAAGGAAACCTTCCCCTAGGCCACACTGGACAGTAGAAAGGGAACCTCCCCCATCCAGGGTGCACTAGCGCCACCACCACTACCTCAGAGGTTGCGAAGAAAGCACAGCAGTTGGACCACAGTGGGCTCAGGGAGGGTGAGAGGGTGGAACAGAGGCACACCCAGTCAATTGTTACACTCCACAATCCATACACCATTCTGGGGGAACATAGCTCCCTATGGATGCACCTGCAGAGAAGACTGATGATATCTGTCACAAGGGAGGCCCACAGAAAGGAGGCAGAGGGCACCAAAGGGAAAGGAAGCAGCTCCTGGTGGGGGACTCAATTATTAGGGGTATAGAACTGGGGGGAGCTGGGAAAAATGAAGTAAGATGCCTGCCTGGTGCCATGGCTTGGAGGGACAGGAAGCGCATCCTCAGGATCACGAGAACAGCTGCAAGGGATTCCGAGCTGGACATAATTGTCCACCTAGGGACAAATGACTTGGTTCATTATGAGATTAGAGCAGTGCAGGAGGACATTGCAGAGTTGGGGAGGGACCTAAGACGAGTAGCACACATAGTATCCTTCTCAGAGGTGCTGCCTGTCAAAAGCATGGGGAGGTGAGGGCAATTGGCACCATGCAGTTTAATGAATGGTTGAAAAAATGGTGTGGAGCACAGGGGTTTGGCTTCATTGGGGACTGGGGTTCCACCTGGAGGGACACCAGCCTATACTGGCAGGATGGTCTGCATCTGTCCAGGAAGGGAACAAGTCTTTTGAGCAATCAGTTTAAATGCTTCATTGGCAAGCTTTTAAACTAGTCAAAGGGGGAGACACTGGCAAGCAGCAGGAAAATCCAGCCTCTCCCTACAAAACAGGGTACTAAATGAGAAAAGACTGAGGTAGAAACGGTCAGTGGGGATGCTGCAACAGAAGGTAAAGCCATCAAAAAATGGAGAGCAATGAGTACTAATGCCCGTAGTCTGGGTAACAAGCTTCCTGAATTAGTGGGCTTGATGGAGGAGGAACATCTGGATATCGTGGCAGTCACAGAAACATGGTACACACAAAACCATGACTGGGACATAAACATACCAGGATACACTGTCTACAGGAGGGACAGGGAAGGTAAATGAGGAGGAGGAGTAGTTCTTTACATAAGGGGAGGAATAAAAGCAACAGAACAAAAGGGTAAACAGGGAGGAGAAGAAGCACTGTGGGTAAATTTGGAGACAGGCAATGGCACCACAATACGCACAGGGGTTATATACAGACCCCCTTCTCAGGGGGAGGAAATGGACAGGGAAATGATAGTAAGTATACTTAGAATGGCAGAAAAAGGGGAGATATTGCTGATGGGTGATCTGAATATGCCGGATGTTAACTGGAGTGCAGTTGCAGCTGCCACTTCGAAGAGTGCAGTTATTCTAGATGCCCTACAGGGGGCATGCCTTAGACAACTAGTACTGGAGCCCACTCGAGAGGGAGAAATATTAGACTTGATTCTCTCAAATGGAGATGGAGAGAGGATTACAGATGTAGAAATGGGTAGCCATCTGGGAACTAGCGACCATCGAACAGTATGGTTCACAATAAACACAGCAATAGAGTCAAGCCATACAAAGACAAAAGTACTGGACTTTAGGATGGCTGACTTTGCCAAAATGGTGAGTGCCTAAGGAATGCACTAGCAAAAGGGCAGGAAGGAGGGTGGAAGAACAATGGGGAATAATAAAACTGCCATCACAGAGGTAACGAGCCTTTGTGTGAAGCAAATAAACAAAACAAGGCGATGTAAGAAACCACTATGGTTCTCAAAGGAAGTGGCAGTGAAGGTTCAAGAGAAAAAAGCATTCAGGAAGCTACAAGGAATCGAGAAGGAGCAGGACAGAGAACTGTATCAGTTAAAGCAAAAGGAAGCTGGGAAGGCATTCAGAACAGCAAAGGCCCAAACCGAGGAAAAGATAGCCAACTCAGTTAAGAAGGGGGATAAAACCTTTTATAGGTACATCAGGGAGCGAAGGAAGACCAAGGGAGGGATAGTGAGGCTTAATAAAGGGGTGGCAGGGTGGGCAGAAGGAGGCTGTGAAAAGGCAGAGATACTAAACAAATATTTTTGCTCAGTATTTACAAAGGAAGAGGGGGAGGTACATAAAACAAACAGTAGTAACACGCTGGATACAGAAGTTGATACCGCCCATTTACAGAAGAAAGGTTCTGAAAGAACTCTTAAAACTGAAGGTGGACAAAGCAATGGGGCCTGATGGATTCATCCCAGAATTCTAAAGAACTAAGGGTAGAACTAGTGACACCACTGACTACCCTTTTTAACAAATCATGGGAGGATGGGGTGGTACCGAGGACTGGAGGAGGGCAGATGTGATTCCCCTTCACAAAAGTGGGAGCAAGGCAGAAGCAGGAAACTATAGACCTGTTAGTTTAACCTCAGTGATAGGGAAAATGATGGAATCACTTCTAAAGGAAAAAATTGTCGATTATCTAGAGGCCAGAGGGCACAGGACCCTAGGCAGCATGGATTCACAGTGGGAAGGTCATGCCAGATGAATCTGATAGATTTCTTTGACTGGGTGACCAAAGTAGTAGATCAGGAGGGGCTGTGGACATGGCCTACCTAGACTTTAGCAAGGCATTTGACACAGTCCCACACAAAAGATTAATATACAAGTTAGCCAGCCTGGGTGTGGGTCCCAAGATGACAGCCTGGGTAAAGAATTGGCTGGAGAATAGGACACAGAGAGTAATAGTAAATGGAGTCCACTCAGAAGAAAGCAGGTTTACTAGTGGGGTACCACAGGGTTCAGTATTAGGACCCGGTCCTCTTCAATGTCTTTATAAGCGACATTGCAGAAGGACTGGAAGAAAAAGTATGTCTCTTTGCAGATGACACTAAGATCTGCAACAGAGTTGATGCACAGGGTGGGGTGGAAAGGATGAGAAGGGACTTGGCAAGGTTAGAGGAATGGTCAAATGTATGGCAGCTTAGATTCAATGCTAAGAAGTGCAAGGTAAGGCACTTGGGAAACAAAAACCCAGGGGAAGAGTACATAATGGGGGGTGAGATACTAACAACAACAAAAATGGAGAGGGACCTGGGGGTAGTCATATCAGATGACCTAAAGATGGGCAAGCAATGTGAGAGGGCAGCAAGGAGGGCTGGGGGGATACTGGGATGCATAGGGAGAGGCATCACCAGTAGAAAACAGGAAGTTATTATCCCTCTGTACAGACAGCTGGTGAGACCCCATCTGGAGTACTGTGTGCAGTTCTGGAGACCTAATCTCCACAAAGACATAGACAGGATGGAAGCTGTCCAGAGGAGGGCAACTAAAATGGTGCAGGGTCTGCACCGGAAGACATATGAAGAGAGACTTAAGGAGCTTAATATGTATAGCCTCGAGGAAAGGAGGGAGAGGGGGGACATGATAGAAACTTTCAAGTACCTCAAGGGAATCAACAAAGTCCAAGAGGGTAGCATCTTTCAAAAAAAGAGGTGTGCAAGAACAAGAGGCACAATTTGAAGATAGAGGGGGGGTGGCTCAGAGGTAATTTAAGGAAGTATTTTTTCACAGAGAGGGTTGTGGATGCATGGAGCGGCCTTCCAGAGGAGGTTGTGGAGTCAAAATCAGTGGTGGAATTCAAGCATGCATGGGATAGTCATAAGGCAGTTCTGGGGGGTTGGGGTAGGAAGAAGTAGGCTGCTGGTTAACTAGGATCTGCAGCTTATCCAGTAGGTAGGGAAATGGGCAGACTGGGTGGGCCAAGCGGTCCTTATCTGCCGTCAAATTCTATGTTTCTATGTTTCTATATCTGAGGGTGGCAGGGAAGGTAGTGAAGCACAGGGAAGGAGGAAGCAGGTTCCAAAGTAAGGGGAGATGATAGGCAAATGCTGATTGGACAGTCTAGGTGCAGGGATGGGGTAAAGCAAAAGTGTGATGCCCCCTGGAGGGGAGGAAGCAGGAAGCAGAGGGCAAAATTGACAGGAGTGAACAGAGGTAGGAATGATGGGATCTAAACTAGAATTTAGATATGAAAGAAGTACAGTGCATATGGCAACGTAATGATAGAGGAAGAATGGATAGTGACATGCAAAGCGAACAGGGATGGGCTCAAGAGGGTGAGTTGGTTATAAAGTGACAGAAGGAGCTACAGAGAGTATCCACTCGGGCCAGGGACATTGAGTGTGCAGACCCATAGACCACGTCTACATAGTCCAAAACTGGGAGTACAGTTTTGGAATCAAGCTCATGGTGAGCTTGAAGGGAAAGACAATCTTTATTTTGGTATAAGACATGAAGTTAAGGTCAGAGCTTAGTATGGATGGCATTGATGTGGGCCATGAAGTCAAGCTTGATGTCAAGCCACACACCGAGGTACTTAAAGGAAGGGACCACTTCAAGTGAGGAACCATCCAATGTGGAGAAAGTGGGCAATGATGGGAGTTTGACCAGTTTTCAGATGGAGTCAAAGGAGGTCATGGACACCATTTTTATATTGGTGCACTTGCACAGCCAACATCTTGCAGCAGTGGAGATTTGGAGGCGCGGTTGCTGCTGGCCGAATGCAGGGAACGCATCAGTAGGTGCATCCCTCATTCCCCAATCAGCCTACATGCCGCCACCACACCAACCGGGTGAGCACATCTAAAGAAAGGTCCGCTGCAATGCGAGCAAAGCTCATCGCATGCATCCGACCTCCCAATGTGCTTACCCAACACAAACATGGCGGCACACTGCCCGCCAAACTGCCTACTTCAGGGGTGCCCAATCCCCCTGTTGGCTTATCCTGCCCCCCAATGTATGTGTCGATGGGGGAGCCCACTCCTCATCAGCATAAAGAACCCCCCCATTAGTTATATGCCGAGGGGGGTGCCCAATCCCCCTCGGCTCTTGGCCCCTCCCTCAGTTTCCTTTGTGTGCTGACGGTGTCCAATCCCGTCGGCATAACCAACCCCCTTTTGTTGTGTGCCGACAGGGTGCCTAATCCCATCAGCTACAGCTGCCCCTCCCAAAAAACAAGGCTCCCTGTAAACATAAGAACGGTCCTGCAATGTTTTTTTGTCCCTGTAAAAAAATGGTCCCTTGCTGTCTCCCTGTCCCCCCCACAACCCACACCCACCCTCTGCGTACCCTACCTCCTCACTCCCCCCTTACCCCATACTTACCTCTGGAGCCTGGTGCTACGAACTTCGGTGGACTGGGAACACGTTTGCACTCTTCAAAGCTGACTGCGAACTAAGGAAATGCCGGTAAGCTGAATAATGGAATAAATAGGGTTTTTTCAACTTTGATGCATATCTTGGGCATTTTTTGGACTTTTTGCACCAAATTTTTAACATGGTGTTTTTGAGACCCCTCCTCATGAATTCTGTCACTGTTATGACATTAATCGGTCCTGAAAGATGATTTCGCTGTCACTGCACGGAATCACCTTTCAGGATCTATTAACACAAGAACAGTGGCAGTGTTCATGAGGTGGGCTCTCAAAAAGCCTATGTTGCAAATTTGGTTAGGAAAATCCAAATGGCTGTTTTACAAGTGTGCATTGCGCAGTTGCTATGCATGCTTGTAACTTCGCGAATTTGCAATATTTTCACACCAGATTTTCCACATTATCATTTTTCTACACCTCTTTGTGAACAGTACAGCTGTCATTTTTCACATCCTGGCCGAAATGTGTTTCTGCACTTCCGGTGCACAATAGGATGGTCGCTGTTGGAAATCAGTGTTCAGGGCAGATTACAAAAATGACAGTGACACAATTCATGAGCAGAGGCCCTAAAATGCCTATGTTGAAAATTTGGTGACAATACTCCATAAAATGACTGTGTTACGAGTGTGCATTGCGCAGTTGCTACGTACGCTTGTAACTTGGCGAATTCGCAATATTTTCACACCAGATTTTCAACATTGTCATTTTTCTTCACCTCCTTCTGAACAGTACAGCTGTCATTTTTCACATCCTGGCCGAAATGTGTTTCCTCACTTCTGGCGCACAATAGCGGTGTCGCTGTGGGAAATCGGTGTTCAGAGCAGATAATGAAAACGACAGTGACACTGTTCATGAGCAGAGGTCTTAAAATGCCTATGTTGAAAATTTGGTGACGATACTCCTTAAAATGACTGTGTTACCAGCGTGCATTGTGCAGCTTGCACGCACTCTCGTAACGTTGTGCATTTGTAATATTTTCACTCTGTATTTTCACCATTGGCATTTTTCCACACCTCTTGATGAACAGTACAGCTGTCATTTTACATATCCTGCCTGAAATGTGTTTTAGCACGTCCAGCGCAGAATAGCGTGGTCGCTGTGTGAAATCACTTTTTGGGACAGTTTGAGGAAATGACAGTCACACTGTACATGAGCAGAGGTGCTAAAATGCTTATGTTGAAAATTTGGTGCCAAAGTCCATAACATGACTGTGTTACAAGTGTGCGTTGCGCATTTCCCACACACCCTTGTAACTTCGCAAATTTGGTATATTTACATGCCACATTTTCAACACTGTCATTTTTTTACACCTCCTTATGAACTGTACAGCTGTCATTTTTCACATCCTGCCCAAAATGTGTTTCCACACTGCACTACCAAAGCCATTGCCAGCGTGACAACATTTGGCATTGACAAATGCTTGTTTAGAACTGGTTCTGTTAATCCTTGCTACTGGAAGAGGCTATAAAGAGCAAAAACAGAATAGAGCGACAGAAAGAAAAAGTCCAAAAATAGGTATCATGAAATGCAACCCTCAAGCACAGTACATGGGGTAATTTTTGCATCTGACAGTGATACATAGCGAACACAGCAGGAGGAGGCTGTGCCTTCCAAATATCTGCACCCTGAATGGCATTCTGTTGTTACTGTGGGTAATCTGAGTGCCTGTACAGGAAAAGGTGGTGTGAAAAACAGCAAAATACAGGCCAAGGGCTGTGAAAACAGGGAAGGAGAAAGGAGGAAGTTCTGTCAGATCTCATAATGAGGAGGGGGAGGGGTGGCATAAATCCTGAGGCTTCTGGGATGAGACCACCAGCCTTAACAGGCAAGGACAGCAGGAAATGAACATCAAGGCAAGTGACCCCTGCAGGAACAGATGCTATGTGAATGGAGAGCTGGCCTTGTTAAAACTCCATTGACTATATCCCCCTTCAGTGGGTGCTGTGCATTCACATACCATTGTACCACCTGCCCCCTCTCCTACCAGCAGCAGCTTCCACACCACACTCAGCTATTGACAAAGGGAGAGCAGGTTGGTTTGGCTTGTCTTGTCAAGGGTTTAGAGGCATGTCCTGCTACAGGACTCATTTGCAGAAACATCAGACACACTTTGCATGAGGCCAATAGAAAGTGTGAGACACTGAAGCCTGAGAATCTACAACTGCAACAACAAAAATACAGGGTGCTTATTCACTGTGGGTGGTACCAGCTGCTGAAAACCACAAATGCCCTGCAGGACACAGGAGCAGCTCACACTCAAGCTAGTCAAAACAGGCAGGGGGTCCGCCACCCCAGTGCTTCGCCTCTGTATTATAAGGCATCATCAGGGGCTGGAAGATCAAACAGTACACACCTTAAGTACCATCAATGGTGTCATTACTATGCCGACATGGTGATTGGTAACTGAGCCTCGAGCTTGAAAAAAAAAACAGCAAGAAAGGGCAGGCAGTGTGACCCAGTGGTGAGAGCACTGAGCTGTATGAATCCATATATTCCAGATTCACATCCCACCACAGCCATTGGCTCACCATCTGACTATGAACATGTCTCTCTTGTCCTCCCTGTACTTCAGTCTGCCCCAGCTATAGCATAGGAGGAGCACAGGAAATGCTCAAGGTAATGAACTCAGATCAGAGCCTGAGCTAGTGGGCATTTACTCCATATCATCCCTTTGTCATGGTCTCCCAGACCCCTGCCCCTCCTCCTCTGAGACTGCTTTAGGTTCTTAGATAGATTCATAGAAGAGTGACGGCAGAAAAGGACTGAACTAGGCCCACCAAGTTTGCCCATTTGCCCAACTATCTGCTGGGACCTGTGCTTCCCCCCTTAACACTCCCATGTGTTTGTCCCATGCCCTTTTGAATCACTCCACTGTTTCCTCTTCAATGACTGCCACTGGGAGTTTATTCCACTTTTCTACTACTCTCTCTGTGTAATAGTATTTTCTAAAATGTTGCCACTGAACTGTCCCCCCCTCCACCTGCAGGCCATACCCCCTCGTCCTCTGATTTCCCTTCATCTTGAAGATGCTCCCCCCTGGCACCCTGTTTATACCCTGAAGGTACTTGAAAGTCTCTATCATGTCCCCCCCCCACTCCTCTGCTCCAGGGAGTACATGTTCAGATCTCTAAACCTATCTTCATAGGATAGGTGGCTTAACCCTTTTACCATTTTTGTCACTCTCCTCTGAACCTTCTCCATCTCCCCACATCCTTCCTGAGGTATGGTCTCCAGAACTAGACTCCGTACTCCAAGTGCGGTCTAACTAGATGGGTGTACAAGGGTACCATGACCTCCCTATTCCTACTAGTGACCCCCCTTCCGATGCATCCCAGCATTCCACTCCCCCCGGCCACTGCCCTCCCTTTGACCTGCATTATGGCCCCCTTCCAAGGCGGATGAGAGAGGGGGGAGTAGAGTGTGTTATATAGTGGGTTATGGCCAGGGAGGAGAGCCAGGAACCAAGAGTCACATTGGACAGCCTAGGGGGTTTTACTGTTTGTGGTTACCCCTAGTGATGTGGATGTGCAGCGTTGTCCATGGCATGCAATGTGCACTCCCGCACACTGCATACCAACGTCCACCACAGCCATCAATCCCCACATTACTGGACTCCCTGGTGCACAGACCCCTGTCCACTACCAGGAGTCAGGATGTTGCTGGGAGCCTGGACCCACCCCACCAGGAGGAGGAAGAGGAGGAGGAGAGCTGTCTGCTGGATGCTAAGTTCCCCACACCCCCCCGAACTGATGCTCCGATACCCTGTGTTTGTTTCTGAATCTGGGTCATTGGTGGTGCTACCACTGCATCAGAGGGCCAGCTACATGTATAAAAATTGTGATGTGTGGTCCCACACTTGCATCATAATATTAGAACAGAAAAATATAACCTTATTTGTGTGTGTGTTTTTATTTGAGAATTTGTGACTGGGAAAGAAACACTGAGCCTAGTTCATTTTCAGGGGAGACTTGGGAGCACGGTGAAGTTAAGTGACTCACTCAGGGTCACATAGTATACAAGCGGCAGTTGTGGGACTCTGACCTGGTCGACTGGGTTTCCAGGTTGAGGTTCAGAGCTTGGTGCTCTAACCTCTAGGCTATACTACCTCCCTACCTATAGCATCAAACACACTCGATAGTATTGCAGCCCGAAAATACTATCCTCTTAAATTGCAAAAACACCATTTAGGGCAGAATATAACAAAGTAAATACAGAATAAAGCTCATTTTCGATTACATTGATACATTGTTGCTGGATCCTCACTACAGGAGTATATCAATTATTGGTTCCATCAGTATATAATTTTAATACAGGTGACCACCTCCAAAAGGGCAAAGACTGTGGAAATTGCCGTAGCACCATTGCAGTGAAATTCAGTAATTAGGGCTGAACTGCCAGCATGAATGTGCATGGCTGTGGTATGTAATACACCTCTGTCCCCTCCCAGGACTGTACGTTCAGTGCAGTGCAAATGCCAAAACAACTACAGTAACAGAGAATCAGCCTTAAGGTAAAAGCCACTTGATCTAGGGAGCTGATCCTCCATTCTGTCCAGTTGCAAGGGCCACACCACACAAGATGATGATGATGATGATGATGATGATGATGCAGGTCATTTTTCTGTTTAAAATTGTAAACTAAGGGCAGCGGTTGAAGTGGTTGGAAAAAACTAGGGGTATGCTACACTCAGATTTGGAAGGTTTTTGTGAGCACATAGGGATTTAAACAAGCAATATTTTTAAAACTGCCAGTATGCTATATCTCCGCATACCCTCTCCCTACAGTTCAACCACTGACCAAGGGAAAGAGACGCCTGGTTTGACCACAGATTGCCATTATACTACTAGTCTGGCAGACTGCAAACTTTGTATTGTTTTTGTAATGTAAAGCCAAGGAATATAAGAATTTTAGAAACCCATATTTTCTTACAAATTGACCTAGATTTGTTTTTAATTGGTAGATATATTTTTAAATGTATTTAATTTTAGGTCAGAAAATGCATACTGAGCTGACACTTGTTTCCAAATGCACCACAGGAGCACAGGGAAGGTAAGTAACTTGTTCAGAAATCAGGACCACACAGTATGCACGTGGCAGTTGGGGGATTAAACTCAGGTCTGCTGGTTTTCCTCCAGGTTCACAGCTCAGTGCTTAAACCTTCAGGCTTAACTGCCTGCCAGATGTGATGGTATTGCCACAGCAGCATCTTATTTATTTACCCCCAAAAAACAAACAATTTCTCCAGTGTTCTCCAGACTATCCGTAAGTGTGTTAGAATTGGAAGGTACTGTAAATGTAGGATCTGCTGTGGGCTGGCTACAAACAGTACATTTATTTTATCTGCAGGTTAGACCTCTGTCCAACTCACAGGTGGCAGAACCATAAGTGAGATCTAAAGAAGTTAAACTCTTCAGATAGATATAAATGTAAAATTGTTAGCTGGTCTGTGCATCTGTCATTCATTCAATGATTGCACCACCCTAGCAAAGTTGGATTTAGTGCTCAAATTATAGTGTGTTATTAAAACAATAAACTGTTGAAAGCTTGATTCTGGATTTTTTCCACTCTCCTGATGGATCAGTCCTCTAATGCCATGCAGACTTAAATGAACATGTTCAAATGAATAGAGCATTCCCAGCATTCCACCAAATCCCAGTAAGGGCTTCTACATTTATTGTTTTACCAGGACAATACCCTTGTGAAAAGCTCATTTTCAGGGAGGTCCTGGGATGGGATACCACAGAAGGATTTAGGAGTTCTATGCAATCTGATGATACTGTTGGAGTAGAATGATGATGATGATGATACTCTTGGAGCAGAAAAGTCCATTAGCTTGCACCTGGAATGGAAATAAATGATTTATTTACACTTAAGGAGCATCATCGATGGAAATGAATGGCTTCTTTTCTGAGAATCATTGCACAAATGTATTTATTAGTGTATAGCTCATTGTCAGCAGCTTCTTAATACATTGCTTATATTTTGGCACAATAAGGCTATTGCTTATTTCAACCCCTACACACTTCTGTGAATGAGAGTAATAATGCAGAAACAGAGCAGCGTTTCTTCCCATTTTGCAAAAACACCATTTGGCAATTACAATTGTTTGAACCAGGTTGCTGCTTGTTTAATCTATAAGCAACATGCACTGACTGACACAGAGGAACGGGCACCTTTCTTACATGCATGCACTCATACATACTGTACATATTCATAAACACATACATACATACACACATACCTTACATACATGCATACATACATACATCCAAGGCATACTGAAGCTTCCCAGTACTGTCCATGTCAGCCTATTTAAAAGGTTGGCTGCAGCAAAAAAAAAAGATATGTGCAGCTGTTACTAAATCCTAGCTCACTGCTCTAATCCTAGCCCACTGCTTCCTCTTACTTACTTAGAAATTAGCTGCCCTGATACTCTGAAACAAGCACTTTGTACCTTTTTTTCTGTACTTGTATTTTTCTACGTCATTGTCATTTTTATGCAACATGTTAATGCTTGCCCATAATTCTGTACTTGAATTTGTACTGTTTTTTTGATTTTGCAATCTGTAACTACCTGTCTGTGTCAAAGGACCTCCTTGTAAATGAGCTTGCTCAACAGAGTTTTCCTACTATAAACTTGAACTTGAACATACATACATACTGTATGCTCACCTCTGTACCCTCTCTAGTGTGTCAATATCATAATATTCTTACAATATTCTTCTCCTGTCTCATTCATACAGGCAGACAGAACACTATGCTAAGAATATAAAATATTTTACTGATCAGTGTAAACTATTTCAAATAACAGAAAATTAAATTAAATAAGTTACCATGGAGTAAAAGGTAATCTTTAAATATTTTCCAGACTTTGTGACTGTCAGATTAGCAAGATTAAAAATTATTTTAAAAAAATACAATACATTTTCATGGAGAGAAAGGTATCAGACTATACAGCAGTTCATGGGTTTTCTTTTTCGATTAATGACAGCAGCAAATAATTGTGCACATTTCATAGTCAATGTTTTGTCGATATCAGACAGTAGCCAGGCTAGCTGTTTCTGTGGGATATAGGGATTTTACAATATAAGCTCCTAAACACTTTTTCCAGTTTTTACCCAGGTGAACCAGGAAGCTCCAGTGCAGAACTCATGTTGAGGTACAGAATGCACTGATACATTTGGATCTTGCAAAAAATCTGAAGTCTGTGGTGGGAGCTGAACCAGAGATATTTTTGCTAAGTTTTTCACATGCTGATTTTGTAATATTATTTTAACTTGACAGTTTTTAAGATCACTTGTCACTGTTTAATTCATTGCATTGTACTGTAATGTACTTTTGTAACCCGAGCCTCCATGTGTACGTTGGCTTGTGTGTACACGCAAGCAACATCTTGTGCTAGTAGCACATTTCAGAGATGTGTCAGTGTTGGCCAATGCAGTGGATGCTTTAGTGGGTGCATCCCTCAGCCGCCAACCAGTGAGCAAGCTGCCAATGACAGCAGTTGCAGAGAGAGCCAAAGAGTTGAAACGAATCTGCTGCTGCAATCAGAGACAGGCTCATCATTGCATTGGTAGATGACACGCCTCCATTACGTGCCCTTCCTGGTGAAACAATTCAATAAATATGGTGGCTCCTGCCATCTGCCACACAATCCCCAGAAAGCTGACATCAGGGTGCTCAATCCCAGAATCATCATGCCCCCCCCACATTATGTGGCACCCCATAACATGATGGTTCCTGCTGCCTGCCACACACTCCTGAAAAGCCAACATCGGGGTGCCCAATCCCCGTGTCAACATTCCCCCTCTTAGTGTGTCTTTCCTAGTTAAACAGTTTCCCCTTTCCTTTCCAACACCGGGATGCCCACTCCTGGTGTCAGATGCATGCCCCCCCCAAACTGTCTATACGCCTTGCCAACATCTGGATGCCCAATCCCCATGTCACCATCCCCCACCCGAATTGTAACACACTGGAAGCCCACCCCAGTGTGCCTATTTTTTTGAGGGGGGTGTAACCTGTAAATGAAGAAAACCTTCCCTTGTGGTCTTTTTTGTTCCCCCTGCAAACAAGAAAATGGTCCAAAGTTGTCTCCCCCATCACCCTCCCCCATCCCCACCTTCCCTCTGAGCACCCACCTCCCTTCACCCCCCCACACCCATACTTACCCTCTGGAGGTTGGGAGCCACGATCTTCTCTGAACTGGCACACATTTGCACTCTTCAAAGCCAAACTGTGAACTGAAGAAATGATAAGTTTTATAATGGGAGGCAATGGGGGGGTTTCAACTTAGGTTGATATCTCCGTCATTTTTTGGAATTTTGGTCCCAAATTTTCAACATGGGGTTCTTGGGATCCCACCTCATGAACATGTCACTGTCATTTAGTTTCTTGGTCCCAAAAGATGATTTTGTGGCCACTGTGTGGAATCGTCTTTCAGGACCGATTAGTGAAATGACAGTGCCACTGTTTGTGAGGGGAGGTCCCATAAAGCCCATTTTGCAAATTGGATGAAAAAATTCCAAAAATTACTGCATTACAAGTGTACATTGTACAGTTTCTATGCATGCTTGTAACTTCACCAGTTTTTAATATCTTCTCTCCAGATTTTCAACATTGCCATTTTTTACACCTCCTTATGAACAGTATAGCTGCCATTTTTCACATCCTTCCTGAAACATGTTTTCACACCTGTGGCACAGAATGGAGTAGTCACTGTGGAAAATCCACTTTCGGAACAGATTAACAAGATCACAGTGCCACTGTTCATGAGGAGAGGTTCAAAAATGCCTATGTTGAAAATTTGGTGAAAAAATTCCAAAAAATGATTACGTTACAGGAGTGCATTGCACAGTTTCTACGCACATTCGTCGTAACTTCGCCAATTTTTTATATTTTCACTCCAGATTGTCAACATTGCCATTTTGTCACACCACCTCATGAACAGTATAGCTGTCATTTTTCACAACCTGCCAGAAATTCTCTCACCTGTGGCACCAAATGGAGCAGTCGCTGTGCAAAACCACCTTTTGGGAGTGAGTAATAAAATGATAGTGCCACTGTTCATGAGGTGGGGTCACAAAAAGCCCATTTTGAAAATCTGGAGTGAAAATACCAACAAACAGCTGGGGCATTAGAATTTCCAACCATAACTCCCTACTCTGTAGAGACTGACAGGCATCGGGGGGGATGACTTGGGATTGTCAGCCGTAATGCTCATGCCATTCCACCCTGACCCTGCAGCCATTGACAGGCATCAAGGTGTGCCTTGGGGTCTTCAGTCCCAGTGTTCACCCCATTCTCCTATACCGCACTCATCTCTGTGTATTTCCTTATGGAATGGGGTGAGTATAAGGCCCAAAGACCCCAAGGCACACCTCCAGTGCCTGTCAGTCTCTGCAGGATGGGGGTGAGGTTGGGGTAAGTTCAATACTTCACTGCCATTCTTGTTCTGCATCTCTCTAACTCCTGCACTGCCAATGTCAATGCCAGCAAGCCAACATTCGGCATTGACAAATGCTTGTTTAGTGTAGACCTGAAGCTGGTTTGACAGGTACCTATGTAGAACATTGTAGATATCTTGTTGTAGCAGACTCTCCACGTCTGAGGTGGATGGACCAAAAGTGTAGATGACTTTGTCATTTACATACATGTGAATACATGTAGTGACACAGGCTGAGGGGAGATCTTTTAGGAAGATAAAGAAGAGTATGGGGCCCATGATGGAGCCCTATGGAATTCCCACCTGGATGGGAAGAGGAGGCGACAGGTTGCTACCAACCTGTACTGACTGAAGACAGCCCATGATGTAAGAAGGGAACTACTCAACAGCAGCAACAGAGAGGCCAGCAGAACCCAGCTTATTCAAGAGGAAAGGGTGAAACACCATGTCAAAAAAGCCCTAGCCAGATAGATAAAGATGGGTGCCATGATGTGACCATGATCCATTCCTGAGAGGAAATAACAGTTACACACAGCAGGGTGGACATGGTGGAGTGATCCTCCCTGAAAGTAGACCTGAACAGGGAGAGGAAATCAGAGGCAGAAAGGAAGTCAAAGAGTCTATTGTAGACAAGCTTCTCTTGCAGCTTGACAAAAGAAGGGAGAAGGGAGGAGGGAGATAGGCCAATAGTTACCAGAGGAGGAAGGGTCTTCCCCTTTGTGGAATGGTATAACATTGGCTAACTTCTAGGATTGTGAGATTGCACAGAGGGAGAAGGAGAGGTTCAAAAGGTGAATCAACAGAGATGCAATGGCAGGGGCAGAAATATGAAGAAGTGTGTGATCAAGTCCATCAGGGCTGGACTTACTCAAATCCAGGGAGCTTATGGCAGTTCTCAGTAGTAACAGCAGAGAAATGGAAGCTTGGGAGGGGAGTGAAGAAGGAATGTGGTATGATGGAGATGTAGCATTAGGTGGAGAGGAAGGGAGAGCACAAGTGGTGAAAAACTCCATTAAAGTGGGAAGTAACAGAGGAGGGGTCAGATACAGCTGAGCCATTAATCAGAAGAACTGATGGGCCAGACTGGGTGGGAGGGTTGAAAAGGGAATGAATTATCTTACAGAACTTTGAAGGGTTGATAAAGGTTATTTTGAAGGTTGGCCTTGTAATATGTGGCTTTGCAGTCCTAACAGCCTTTGTGCATGAGTTTCTGATAGATCTATACCTGAGGCAGTCAGGAAGGGAATGAGATAATTTATAGCATTACCAGACAAGGTCACGGGACTTGCACTGACCAATAATATCCGGGGTAATCCAGGGGTAATGGTGAGATTTGACACTGCTTTTTTTTTTTTTATAATCAAACATTATTGGGAGAAATTAATTCTAATAATGAAGTACAATAACATGAGTACCAGTAGCATATACAATACATCAGATTAACAAGGAATTAAAGCAATAATGTCTAAGGTAAGTCTCAAGCCAAAAGACAATAAAGATGTAGAAGTAATTAAGGGTATAGATAAATAAAATCTGGTACATTTCAGCAGTAACAAATATTAAAATCATCCACTATAAAGAGTTGATAAAGAGACTAAAGAAATACCAAGACCAAACCAAACTACCAGGAAGGGAGAAACTGGGCTAATTTCAAGAGAAAAAAGACAATTTTAACTCCTCAAACCATTCAAGGAACAAATGAAGGTGACACTGTCAATTGAAAATGTATCCATTGTCTCCAAATGTCTAAACAAATATCCTCCCTATTCAGATATATGTATGAAGTTTTCTCTAACCTGAAAATAAAATTAGCCACCTCAAACCAGTCCTCTTGTGCAGGGACTTGTGGTTTAAGCCAGAATCTAGCAATAGCTTTTTTTCACACATAAAATTAGGATCAAAAATAACTTCTCTTGCCATGGGTAAAGATTAAGGGCATTTGGAGGAATATGAAGCAAAATTAATTTTGAAGTTAAGCAAAATGATTAACAGAAAATCTGATGAAGATCTAAGGTAGCAACTTGCCAGAAAGGCTCCATAACAGGGCAAGTCCAAAAAATATATGATTGATCAGCTGAAACGTCCCCACATTGTTGCCAGCAACAAGCTGCCTGTGGACCTTGTATTTGGCTACACTGGCTGGCATAAAAAAAAAATTGGGAGCGACATTTCCAGGAAACACCCTGTAAATAAGGGAAAGAGGATACAGTGAACCTATGGAGGGCCGTACTCTTCCATTCCTCCCAGGAAAAACAGCTATCCAGTTCTAACAACCACAGATTATAAATTGAATGCTATGATTCGGCCTTGATGTCCCTTATATTCAAGTACAGAGTACCTATTAAGTGGTCCTGGGGAACACCCTGTTGCACTGCAATTATTGCCTTAATTCCCAGAGAAATAAAGCAACTGGGAAGGTTAGTTATAAAAGAAAGTTTGTAGAAAAGAGTTAATCTACAGATACCTATAATGGTCCAAGTGGGGTAGACCATACTGAGATTGCAAAGCTGCAAAGCTTAATCGACCATGGGTGTCCAATAGTTGATGATAAAATTCTAAGACCATCTTTGCCCAGCATTAAAGAAATATGTTAGATTTATAAAAGGGATTTTGGTCATCCCAAGGAAGAGAAGTCACAAGAAGTCAATCTTTGTGGGCAAGGGAACTTGAGTATGCATACCAAATCTTTAGGACTTCCCCAGCGAAAACAAAGAAGTTAGATAACAGAAGCTTAGTAGTAGGGGAGGCATAACAAACTCTGCCTATATTATATAAATCATCAAGAGCCATCTCAGTATCTTTCCAGTACGCACTATAAGCCAAGTTGGTCCAGTAGCATAAGACGCACAAATAAGAAGCATGGGCATATCATTCAATGTTAGGAAGGCCTAAATCACCTTTTGCTGGTGGGAGATACAAGATAGATGCTCTAATCCTGGCTTTTTTCCCATTCCAAACAAGATTTAAAATTAACTTTTGCCATTCCCATAAATAAGCTCTGGTCAGGCAAACAGGTAGAGTTTGAATGAAGAAAAGGAGTTGGGGGAGTATAGGCATATGGACAGTTTCTATGTGCCGCAGAAAGAACAATGGTAAAACTGACCAAGCTGCCAAGTTCTTTCTAATTATCTGAGTAAGGGGCTCAAAATTCATAATATCAATATGATCTAGAGATTTCACAGTCTTCACCCCCATATACTTAAGCTGGTTTCTATTCCACCATATTGGAAAATAAGTCTCATCCGATGGAGAATAATGGTATGTTATAACTTTTGTTTTAGTTTATTTAAACAGAATCCCACTAACAGTTCAAATTCTTCCAATAAATTATGAAGCGTGCTAAGGGATAGGGACAGGTTAGTTAAGGTTAATAAAATGTTGTCCATGAATAGAGCTATTCTGTAGCTTCTACCCACTATTGGGATCCCTTCAATGTGTTCAGGCAAATGAATATGAGCAGCAAGGGGTTCAACATAAAGTTGACACTGGACTTTTTGAGTGAGGCATGCTTATGCCAGACTGAGTGGAATCTGGAGTGGAACATGGAGAGGGCAACATCCGATATGGTGTGAAAGGCTGACCAATCTGATGCAGCAAGGTCACTCAGGAGGGCCTGAGTGTTGATAGACCTATGTGATCTGCTCCAGAAGTATTTTGTAGAGGAGGGTATCTGATCTTCCTGATACAGAAAGTCATGTAGTTGTCACTGAAAGTGTCAGGCAAAATACACGCTGCAGCAATACAATGGGGATGGGAGGAGAGAACCCAGTCCACATGGGTGTGATTCAGGAAGAGTGGGTTAAGCAGTGTAGGATCAGAGATAATCTGTGTGAGACTGAGGGACTCAACCTTGTGCTTGTGTATGACTGGCCTGGAGGCTGGGGAGAGCCAACTGACACTAAAGTCTCCTAGAAGAATGAGTTCACTGACAGAGGTATAGGGGTGACAGTAGAGATAGATTCAATCAGGGATGAGGATGTGATTTTGTCTGAGGCATAGAGTACACTGATGAAAATGGGCACGGGGGAAGGGAATGACAGTCTGATAAGGAGAAACTCGTGGAGGAGCAGCCAAGTTGCAAGACAGGCTCTGATCGGTATAAACTGTAACACAACCCCCATGTTTACCCCTGTCATGCCTGAAAAGTTTATAGTCAGGGAGTGCAATCATAGACTCTGGAATCCTGGCAGAGAGCAATGATTCCAAGATACACAGAATATTATGAGAGTGTTGCAATACTCATGTAGACAGCAGGTCAAGTTTAGGAAAAAGGCAGCGAGCAGTAAGGTAAAAAATGCTGAAGCCTTTTATGACTGGGGAGGCAGAGAAGGCTGGTGGGATGGGACCTGGGTTTAGCTCCATATTGTCAGACAGCAGAAGGAGAAGGAAGAAGTGTAACAGGATGGATCAGGATTTCTGGCCCTTAGAGTGGAAGGGAGGGAAGGGAGTAGGGTGGGGAAGGGAGAGGAGACTACAATGGAGAAACTCAAGGTTAAGGGAGTGTGAAGATGGGAGAACAAGGTGGATAGGAGGAGAGGGGGTAAGGAAGATGACTAAGGGAAAGGTGGACATAGAGGGTGGAATGGGGGAGGGATTGATAAGATACATAGATACTGGCGGCAGATAAAAGCCTTTGGCTCACCTAGTCTGCCCAATTGTGCATGTAATTTTGCCTCTTCAAGCTTCTCTTGAACTGGGTTGTCCCCTTCCCTCAACAGCTAGGATCTCCTGATGCCTATCCCATGCATTCTTGAGTCCCATAATCATTTCAACCCCCACCACCTCCTCTGGAAGGTCATTCCACTTATCCATCACCCTTTCCATGAAGAAATACTTCCTTACTTTACCTCTGAACCTCCCTCCCTCCAATTTCATCCCACGACTCCTAGTCCTTATTCTATCCACTCCCTCTGGCATGTCCACTCTGTTACAGAGTTTTGTGTCATTAGCAAACTGGGAAATTCTCCCTTCTTTGTTATTCATAATATCACTGATAAAGATGCTGAAGAGAACCAGACCCAGAACTGATCCCTGTGGCACTCCACTCATCACCCTTCCCTCTGTGGAGTGACAGCCATTTACCACCACCCTCTGTGTCCTGCCATCCAGCCAATTCCCCACCAACTGAACTACTGTGCTACTCACACCTATATTGCCCAACTTGTTTAACAGCCTCCTATGGGGCAGTGTCAGAGGCCTTACTGAAGTCCAGATAGGCCATTTCCACTGCCCCCGATCCACGTCCCTTGTTACCCAGTCAAAAAATTCAGTGAGGTTAGTCTGGCACGACCTCCCCCTAGTAAAACCATGCTGCCTTGGGTCCTGTAGACTGTTGGCCACAAGGTGTTCCACTAATCTCTCCTTCAGTAGTGCTTTCATAATCTTCCCCACTACTGAGGTGAGGCTGACCAGTCTGTAGTTTCCCACTACCTCTCTGTTTCTGCTCTTGTATAAGGGGACTATATCAGTTGTTCTCCAGTCTTTTTGGCACCTCACCTGTTTCCAGTGATCAGCTAAACAGGGTCGCCAAAGGTTCAGCCACCACTTCTCTGAGCTCCTTCAGCACCCTGGGATGCACCCCATCTGGGCCCATAGCATTCTCAACTCTTATTCCTTCCAGTTCTTTGGGGGAAGGAGGAGCCTAGGGAGATTAGACCCCTAAGACCTGGTCTAAGACCAGGTTTTAGGGAAGTAATCTTCCTCTAAAACCTGGTCTAATACCAGTTTCTCTTTTTTTTCCACACAGACCTAGTCTGAGACCAGTTTCTTTTTTTAACTGATTTGAGGCCAGTTATTGTTACACATGTATCTAACTGCAAGCTTGCTGAGCACTAGCCAGCATAGCCTAATGGTTATGGCACAAAGCTGTCATCTAGGAGATGTGGATTTGAATACTGATCATCACAAAATTCTTTTAACCTCAAATTTCACAGGAATGGGGATTCATGACAGTGTCATGTTGGAATAGTAAATATAGACTAAAAGGTGTAAAGTACAAGAATAAAACTAAGTGCAACAAAGACACTGGTCTCAGACCAGGTCCTAGGGGACCAATCTTCCTGTAGCAGGAAGAAGTAATTCTGACAATGATAGTAGAGGGAAGAGAATGAGGAAAACAAAGGTAATACACATTGTAAGCATGAAGATAGGTGCAACAGCCAACTAATAAGCAATAAAATATAGTAAACTGAAGAAACAATTCATGGTCAAACCTTTAAAAAACTCTGCCCTCCACCTAGTAATCAGTCTAAACAGTGAATGGAGACTTACAATGACAAAAGCTCAGCAGTGACTAATATAAGAAATGACTACAATGGCTAGAAGAGTGCTGTCCAGTAAGGTCACACAAAATAATGGCTCGGCATAAACTAGTGTACATAAACAGATGAACAAATGGCATGAAATGCATTCAAATGACAATTTTTACAAACAATATGTAATGTAAATTAAAGACAGCAATATGGGTGCACCCAAAAATGGTTAAATTACGAGGCAGCAGGGAAAGAATTGTGTTGTCAACAAACTGCTGCAGGACTCACAAAGGTAGTTGGCTGACAAGGCAACCCGAATAAGCAAGAATTGCCCCATTTGCAGGTCAACATCAGAGCTCAGGATGCAGCTGGAGGCAGCAAAGGTGGAAATATCCAAGCTGTGTCTCCAACGCAACTGGAGCTCACTCCCCCACTCCAACTTCCACAGAGACCCACCTGCATGAGAATATGGAGTGTGATTGGGAAGGGGAGGGCTCTGGGCAGCAAGGCCAGCCAGAAAGAGGCTGCCTTAGCCAAACCTGTACCAACTGTAAACCACTTTGCTCCCCTAGGAGGGAACCAGGAACCCAACTCTACTGGGGAAGATTTGCAGTTGATAAGTGGGGTAAGGCAGGACAACTCAGTGGCTCCAAAGTGTCAAAAAGTCAGGAAATTCCTGGTTGTCAGGGATTCTGTGATCTGGGGATTGGAAAAGTTGGTGGAGGAAGAGTCGTCAAGGAAGGGCATGGTTAAATGCTTTCCAAGTGCCTCAACATGCAGGTATTTAAGCCACATTGGGAAGATGGTGGTGAGGGAGCAGGAGGGGATGTGTGTACTGGTGCACCTTAGCACCAGTGATCGGTTGACTAGTGATCTGGCCAACCACTTGGTGGAGGATGTGAAGTTGAGTTTATGGGGGCTGGGGGACAGATTGGCACTGTGCTTAGCCCCCTGGCCTTCTCTGAGGTCCTGCCTGTTTGGGGCAAAGGGGGAAGGGAAGACAGAATAAGAAGGAAGGAGATTGAGAAGTTTAATATATGGTATCAGGAGAAGGGTTATAATTTTTTAGGGGGCTGGGGGGACTTTGGGGATAGGAAGCTTTTTAGGTGGAATGGACTCCATTTGAAGAGGAACATGACCAGTGAACTAGGGCAAAAGTTTGACATCTTTCTCAGATGTTTAAGCTAACTTTCAGGGAGACTAGCACTGAGGGATCCATACCAAATGAAGCAGAAAGAGGGATCCTAGCTAGAAATAGGGGCAGTGTCCTTCACAGTGATGTAATATTGCAAGTATGGGCTTTTGTATGGATATGTGTGCTAAAAGGAAATAAACATTTTTGTAAGCCCATTTCATGCTGCACTGTAATTTTTTCCTGTGAGTGCTGCTATCTTTGGGAACTCTAGTCCTCCTCCTTGCCAGGGGGCAAACAGCACTCAGGATCAGACTGATAGACTGACAGTAGGTATATACACTAAGGATGCTGCAAACTAAATATGCCTAGGAAAGGATAAGAGAAAACTTTGGCTGAAGAACAAGAAAAGCTTGTTAGATAGCTGGAAAGGAGTCTTTAATAATACCAAGAGTCTAGCAATAAAATTGGTGAACTGCAGGCAGTGATGGCAGAATCCAAGCTAGATACTGTGGCTATCGCAGAAACTTGGACTATAGATAACAAGCATTTGTCAATGCTGAATGTTTGCTTGCTGGCATTGGCATTGTTGGGGTGTGCCTTTGGGTCGTCAGGCATAACGGCCACGCCATTTCACCACACCCTACCCTGCAGACTCCGACAAGTGTCATGGTGTGCCTTGGGTCTTTGGCCCTTATGCTCACCCCATTCCATCAGGAAATACGGTGAGATGGGTGCAGTATAGGAGAATGGGGTGAACTTTTGGGCCGAAGAGTCCAAGGCACACCTCGATGCCTCTCACTGGCTGCAGGGTGTGGGGATGTGGGTGGGGGTGGAATGGTATGAGCATTACAGGCAACAATCCCAAGTCACACCCCTGATGCCTGTCAGTCTCTACAGGGTGGGGCGTTATGGTTGGAAACATTAACACCTCAGGTGTTTGTTGGTATTTTCACTCCAAATTTTCAACATGGGTTTTTTGTGACCGCCACCTTATGAACAGTAGCAGTATCAGTTTGTTAGCCGAAAGCTGATTTTGCTCAGTGACTACGGCATTTGGCACCACAGGTGCGAAAATACTTTCGAACAGGATGTGAAAATGACAGTTGTACTGTTCATGGGGAGATGTAAAAATAGCAGCGTTGAAAATCTGCAGTGAAAATAGTAAAAAGACTGAAGTCCTGGCGCATTAGAAACTGCATAGCGCACCCTTATATGTAATTAGTTTGGGGATTTTTTTTACAGCAGATTGTCAACACAGGCATTTTGGGACCGCCACTCATGAACAGTGTCACTGTCATTTTCTTAATCTGTCCCGAACAGTGATTTCCCATAGCGACCACACATTTCTGCGCAGAAAGTGTAAAAACACATTTCGGTCATGTTGTGAAAATACAGCTGTACTGTTCATAACGAAGTGTGGAAAAATGCCAGTGGTGAAAATCTGGACTGAAAATATTACAAATTCATGAACTTACAAGGGTGTGTGGAAACAACGCAATGCTCGCTCGTAACAGTCATTTTATGGACTTTTGCCACCAAATTTTCAACATAGCAATTTTAAGACCTCTGCTCATGAACAGTATCTCTGTGATTTTCTTAATCTGTCCCAAACATTGATTTTGCACACCAACTGTGCCATTGTGTGCAACATGCACAGAAACACATTTTGGGGGAAATGTGAAAAATGACAACTGTACTGCTCACGAGGAGGTGTGGTCAAATGGCAATGTTGAAAATCTGGAGTACAAATATTAAAAATTCGCAAACTTATGAGCGTGCGTAGGAACTGTGCAATGCACACTCGTAAAACAGTCATTTTGGAATTTTTTCCCCAAATTTTCAACATAGGATTTTTGGGGGGCCTACCTCATGAACTGTGACACTGTCGTTTTGTACATCAGTCCAGAAAGGTGGTTTTGCACAGTGACCGCAAAATCACCTTTCGGGACTGAATAACAAAATGACAGTGACAGAATTCATGAGGTGGGGTCCCAAAAACCCCATGATGAAAATTTGGGGAAAAAATTCCAAAAAATGCCCGAGATATGCATCAAAGTTGAAAAAACCCTGTTCATTCCATTATGCAGCTTACCGGCATTTCCTCAGTTTGCAGTCGGCTTTGAAGAGTACAGACGTGTTCCCGGTCCACTGAAGGTCATCGCACCAGACTCCAGAGATAAGCATGGGGGGTGGGGGGTGTGGAGAGGCAGGGTGAGCAGAGGGTGGGCACTGGTGGAGGACAGGGTCAAGACAGTCAATGAGGGACCGGTTTTTCTTTCTAGGTTTTTTTTCCCCTTTTAGGAAGATGACGCAGGAGGTTTGCCACACTGGGGTGAGCTCCCAACATGGCAGCTGGAAGTCTGTTTTGGGGGTGGCCAGTGGAGCCAACAGGGGATTGGGCACCCCCGTCGGCCATAGAGAGGTTTGCAACGCTGGGGTGGGCTCCCAGCATGGCACCTGGAAGGCTGTTTGGGGGGCAGTGGAGCTGATGGGGACTGGGAACCCTGTCGGCCTTACAGATTGTTGCCACGCTTCAGGGTGGGCTCTAGTGGCACCTAAACTCTGTGGGGGAGCACACAGTGCAGCCGAGAGAGGATTGGGCACCCCATCAGCCATACTGTGTGTGTGGGAGCACATGAGCATGCTGGGGTGGGCTTTCAGCATGCTACTTGTTGGGGGGGCAGGAGCTGTCTATGACAGCTCTTTCACTACAGTGCCGACGTGTAGGCACTTTGCATACTGCCAACGTCAGTATGCAAATTGCCTACACGCTGCTGTTTTTTCTTTGAACTATACATCGCTGCATTTGCAAACACTGTCATGGACAGCTCTTACATTCATTAGCACGGTGGGGCCACGCCTGCAAAAGGCAGCAGGGGATTGAAGTAGGAGGACACCTAATGACCCCTCGTATAGTGGCACTATGTTTCTTGCACATTCGTGCAAGCAAACATAAAAATGACTGGGACCTAACTGTGCCTGGATACATACTACTGAGAAGGGACAGGAGAGTGTGGGGGTGGGGGACATAGCCATCTATGTCAGAGCGGATATTGAGGTATCAGAGGATGGGAATATTAGCTGTAACTCAGGGAAGACTGAGTCTGTGTGGGTTCAACCTACAGCGGTATCTGGTGAAAAGGCTACACCTGGGGGATGCTATAGACCTCCAGGTCAAGGAGAGGTAGAGGACAGAGGGCTCAGTAAAGAAATTAGAAGGGAAACAACAAAGGGAGATGTTGTGATAGTGGGGAACTTTAACTTACCTGGCATAGACTGGGATATTCCAGTGGCCAGAAGCAAAAGAAGTCAAGCTTTCCTTGATGCCTTTCAAGACTGACTACTAGTGCAACTTGTAAGGAAACCCACAAGACAGGACGCTGTCCCAGATGTAGTGCTCACTAACACAGATTTAGTTAAACCTGTAGTAGTTAGGAAGCCGCTGCCACTCGCAAACAGTGACCACAATTTGGTTTGGTTTGAAGTTGCCCTTGAGCCTTAAAAAAACACACTATAGTACAGTGATCTGGGATTTTAGAGGGGCAGATTTCACCAAACTCAGAGAGAGAGTTTGAAATAAATTAAAGGGGGAAATGAGGGGGCGGGGGCTCATTAGAAATGGAGGGTAATTAAAGAGGCCATTCTTGAAGCTTCACAACTTTGCCTGAGGAAAGTAAGCAAAAAAAAAAAAAAAGAAACTCAAGAAACCACTTTGATTTGCAACAGGGGTCAGAGAAGTAGTAAGGGTAAAAACAGTTGCCTTCCAGAAATACAAAAAGCGGAATGGCCTTCCACAAATACAGAAAGAGGTAGGGAGATGCAAAAAGTGAAGAATATCTCCAGAAAACCAGGAAGGCAAAAAAGGTGATAAAGGAGGCAAAGGCAAATACAGAGTTGTGACTAGCCAAGGGGGACAAGCGCAGGGAAAAGTATTTTTTCCACTATATAAGTGGATAAAGAAGGAAGGGTGGGGGAGTAGTTAGACTGAGGGATGGGGCCATGTGATAGAGGATGATGAGCAAAAGGCTACAGTCCTAAATTATTACTTTTGTTCTGTGTTCACCAGGAGGCTAGTGGTCTCCTACCTGAGAATGGAGTTAAATGGGCTGCAAAAGGGATCCAGATGATGGGAAGACCATTTACTGGGGACAGAGCACGAAAGGGGCTAGCAGTCCTCAAGACAGACAAGGCCCTGGGCCCAGATGGCATCCATCCTTGGGTACTCAAGTAACTGGAAAATGAATTGGCTAAACCTCAGGCATGACTTTTCAATAGCTTACTTGAAACAAGGGTTATCCTAGGGGACTGGAGGGTGGGTGGACATGGTTCCGCTTCATAAAGAGGGGGACAGAGAACAAGCAGGCAACTATAGACCGGTCAGTCTCATCTCTATTGTTGGAAAGCTGATGGAGTTACTAATCAGAGTAGACCTGGTGGACTATCTGGAGGGTAATGGTCTGTGGGAGAGTAAACAGCATGGTTTCATGTCAGGGAGGTCGAGTCAGACAAACTTAATAATCTTCTTTGACTGGGTTACAAAGGAATTAGATAAAGGCCATTCCATGGATTTGCTGTATCTTGACTTCAGCAAGGCTTTCAACTCTGTGCCTCACAGATGCCTGCTGGAGAAGCTGGGGCACCTTGGGGGTGGCTAGAGATATAGTCAGATGGGTGGAAAATTGGCTAGAAGAGAGACAGCAACAGGTAGTGGTAAACGGAATCAAATCGGAAGAGATGGAGGTCACAAGTGGGGTACCGCAGGGGTCTGTCCTGGGTCCTGTCCTTTTCAACATGTTCATCAGTGACATTGAAGAAGGTATACAGGGTAGGCTAGGTCTCTTTGCTGATGACACAAAAATCTGCAGAAGAGTGGATAGCACTAAAGAAATTAGCTACAAGAGGACCTCCAGAGGCTAACGAGATGGTCGAAGGTCTGGCAGTTTAATTTCAATGCCAAAAATTGCACCTAGGGAGAAAAAGAACGCCAGCACACAATACTGGAAGGGTGGGATACAACCTAATACTACAGTAGAGGAACGTGACCTTGGAGTCTTTATTAGCCACACACTTACAGTAAGCAGGCTAGCCATTGTGACAGGAATAAGGCTAACAGAATGCTGGTATGTACAGCGAATGGTATGACAGTAGAAAGAAGGAGGTGATACTCCCCATCTACAGATCCCTGGTGAGACCACATCTCAAATACTTATCCCAGATTTGGAGCCCTCACCATAGAAAGGAGACGGATAGGCTGGATGCAGTACAGAGGAAAGTAATGAAGATGATTAAGGGTCAGCAGGGGCACGACTTAAGGTGCTGAATATGTACTCATTGGAGACTAGAAGAGAAAGGAGGGATATGACAGAGACACTCAAATTCCTAAAAAGAATAAACAAGGTGGAATCTGGGGAACTGTTCATAAGGGTAAGCGGTTAAGAGGGAGACTGTTTTTGTGCAAGGAAATATGGGCGACGTCGAAATAGCGAATGTTAAAATGGCAAGGAGCGGTTTATAGCTATGTGCTAAACAGCACATTGTAATGTCAGCACAGACTGTATGGAGATCTTTTGATGAGTATGTAAGGGTTTGTTGGTGGGGCTGATTTTGAGGTGGCCTTCAGGTGTGGTGGATAGGGACACCGCTCTAGAATCAGGTGACCCAGGTTCGGGGCTGGCTGTGGGAATGCTATTATTTTCTTACTAATTTTAAGTAGTTGTATTTTTCGTCCCGAATTTCATTTCCTGTTCCACCACTGTCCTGAGTTTGTTCCCTCCCCAGGTTGCCCCCCCAAACGTGCGACCCAACGTTCTACCCCTTCCAACTGCTGTCCCCCGATGTAGGCCCCCCTCCTGAGTTTTCCCCTCTACTCCAGTGTCATGCCCCTCCTGGAGTTGATTATAATAAGATCAGAGGCGTGGGGTGAAGCCCCCCCCCCCCGCAAAGGGGATTGCAGGTGGCATAGCATTCTGTATAACAAATAGGTTCACTGTGTCATCTTTAGTGAATGCAGGCACTGGTAGATGTTTGGGAGAGCTGTTGTAGTGCAGACTGCTGTTCTGCATTTTGGCGATGTGTACTCGCTGTTTGTTTTTGGTACTATTATGCTTGCACTGTTATGACATAGAACCATGTATAAGGAACACCAGCTTGACAACAAGGCGATCTGACTGGAAACTGACAGGGGGAACGTTCAGAAGGGATGTGAGAAAGTATTACTTTACAGAAAGGATGGTGGAACCCTGGAACTGCCTGCCAGCTGAGGTGGTCGCAGCTGTAACTGTTGGTGGTTTCAAATGTACTTGGGATAGAATAAAGCAGATAGTCATCACTGACAAGGACAAGGATGGGGAAGGAATAGCATAACAGCTGGGGAAGGGTAAGACCCAGATTGACACCAGGTCATGGGGTTATATAGAGATCCATGGACAGACTAGATGGACCACTGGTCTTTTTCTGCTGTCATCTTCTATGTTTCTATGTAAGTAGACTGGCAATGAAGATACAGGCATAACAGACAGAGTGAAACTACAGTGCAAATAAATGACATAGCCTAGACTGGATAATCAATGAATAATGGATGTATGGCAAGAAATAAGTTATGGTGGAAACAATTTTACATACAGTCTTATGTGGGTAACCCAGGTACTGAAGGGATCAATGGAGCTGGGAGGAGGCAGACCTGGTGAGCAGCAGGAGCAGCCAATACTGACTCCCAGCTGATTCCTGGCAGACTCTTTTATGTTCTTTGCACTAACCCTTAGCGCAAGGACTGCTGTATGGAAGGACTGCTAGGGCGTCTCTGATTTAAAGTGAGAGGAGTGGAAATTGGCAGGTTATGGAGCCCCGCCCATGGGAATTCAAACATGAGTTCTGTGAATGGCTACTATAATATAGGCTGTAAGGAGGCTTTAAGCTTGTCAAGAGTGTAGTTGGAGGGGAGAGTAGTGCACAGAGATGTAAAAGCAGAGCACCATCTGCACCTTGCAGATCCATAACACTGAGTCTGTGATGGGAGGTCCGGTGCAGTCCTTTGTCTGGGAGCTGAAATCAGTGGGGTATGAAGCCCCCCCCCCATGAAAACTTAAACAGCAGCTCCATGTATGGCTGCTGAGGAGACTTTAAGCGTGTCAAGAGCGCTGTTGGAGGAGAGCACAAAGAGTAGAATAGAAGAGAATGGAAGAGTTGAACACCGACTGTAGATATTAGGGCACGTACAGTATGTTATAACAGAAAAACAAAATGCTATAAAAAAATTATCCCTGGCTTAATCCTTGCTGTGCCATGGACTGATATATCAGTCCAGAATTCCTATAACTTTTAACTCTGTTGGTAGCCTAAGGATTAAGCATACCCAGCCCCCTCGCCTTAACATCACTGTATATATGGTTCCTCTTTTAAGGATTCATCCTACTCCACCATAATAATTGGATAATCTGTGGTCAGAAGATTGGAAGGGCATATGTTCAAGCCAAACACTGGGTGCTTAGTGTACAGTAATGCACATAAGTGACACTGTAGTGCAGTATAAGGGGGTGTGCTTCACTATTGAGGTGATGTCTTTCAGATGAGGTGTTAAAGAGCAGGTTGTTACTATAACGAAAAACTTAAAGCTACTAGATTTACTCCAGTTATGTTTTTACATTAGTGTTTTCTAGTTTTTCTGTTATTTTTAACTTTTCCCTGCTGTCAGTCTACTAAGTATTGCAGATGATGTAGTACTTATTTCACCAAGTCTATCAAAATGTATCTGAGTCTCCGCTACTGACCTCACAATTTCTGTTTGTGACATCACCGTCTGCTGTTATACTGTATGGTGCGGCCTTGTTCTGCATACAAATCCATCCTAGCTGAAATGATGTTGTATCACAGTTCAAAGGTCATGGAATGCGATAATACCACACTGTGGTACAACAACATTTGAACTAGTTTGGAAAGCGCATGTGCCACACAGATAAAATAAACAGCTGTGGCAACAGAAATGGCAGGATCAACCAAATACTAACTTGTGGCAGTGGCAGCAACGGCATGATCACTCGAAGTGGCAGAGACTCAAACAAATCCCGTACATGCAGGATCAACTAGTTACTTACACTTGTACTTAAAAAAAAATGCAGGATTAACCAGATATTTTAAATTACTTACAATAGCAAACATGATTCCTCATAGTAAATCCTCTCACTTAGTGAGAAATATGACCACCATGTTTTTTTTTTTTAAATCTCTCCCATATGCAGCTAACAAACAACAGAAACCAGCACTTTACACGTAGGGACTTCTGGTCCATAACGACCACACCACTGACCCTAGCAACCAGTCATAAATCACAGAATAAGATGCAGCAGCAAAAATGCCACTCTCTGTTAAAAAAAAAAAGATCGCATTTTTTTACATTATTTTTAGCAGAAGAATACACCATAAAAAATACTGGATGGGCAACTCTGTGCTCAACCAGTGTATTCTGACACCTCAGGGGTCTGATTCCCACGGATCTCTCAAGGTCAGAGTGGCTCGAATCCCTCTGGGACAGAATAAACTGGTTGTGCATAGTTGCCCATCCAGTATTCTCTATATTGTGAGCACTATGGTATCATAATCAAAGGCACTGTGAGGTTAACTGGGGAAAGGCAAATGCTTTTTATGCAAACATTTGGGATAGACTACAAAGATGTGTTGTAAACCATAGAAAGGAGCATTGAAAACATGAAGAAAAGTATTCTGTAGTAAATAGCAATAGCTGAAACATATTTATGAGTACATGCTGATGTGCAAAGTTGCTCTTTAAATGCAAGTGCCTTCTGCCCATCCCTGACCACTTTCTAGGTGGACAGTAAAGATCCCATGACACTTATGTAACCCCCCTGCAAATGGGGGTTCCCAAAAGACTTCCAGGAGCTTGCTTGAATGCTCCAAGCCTGAATGGTGTTTGGCGTTTAAGCCATTTATCAGTGAGTGTTTTCAGAGCCTCTGGTACTGTCTCTTTAAGAGATGTCTGCTTGCAGACATAATTAGTTTGTATGGGGGGACTGTGTGCTTCTCTGTTTGAGTACCACTCGAGCTGCTGCCAATTCACTCCATTTTTGCAGTCACTAGAGTGCAAGGGAACCTATCTGAAAGATGTAACTGTTTGCCAGAAATCATTTACAGTAATAATGAAATTACAGTTTGTCTAACCTGCTTTCTTTGCAGTCAGAACTGTGTCTGCCTAGTTCCCCATTCTGGTTTTGAACTGCTGAACTGGACCAATCAGTGTGGGGTAAGCTAGCTCTAAAATGGTGCCTTGGACGAATCAGAACTTGCACTCATAATCTGAGCCAGCCACAAGAGGATTGTATGGGCAGTGACTCTGGGAGATGTAGTTTAGACTTGCGCCTTTTGGACCAACAGCAGCAGTCTATTGTGAGTGACAGCCAATCCAGTCAAGAACTGGGAGGAACTCAAAGGAAGTGCCCGGTTTTGTCTGTTGGAGTTTCAGTTTAGATCTGGCAGTGAAGGGAAAGAAACCCTGTGCTCCTTCAGTGCACAGTTTCAGTCAACAAGCGTGTAAGGCCCAGAGTTCCAGTCTGCAGCTTGTGTAACTGCTTGTTAGGACTGAATCCGTCCTGTGAAGAGAATCAAAGGATCTCTGAAGAGTAGAAACCAGGCTCACCCTGTAGAAGACTGGAGAAATTGTTGAATTGCACTCGGTCTGTCAGAAACTGAATCTGCTGTGTGTTCTCCCGGTATTGTGCAGTAATTGCGATCGGGATAGAGAAGCAGCCTGCCTGGTATAGTACTTTCTTTTTACCATATAAATGTGTGAAGAGTCTCGTGGAGCTCAAGAGTAGCCCTGCTGACGTTGAAGGACCCTATCTTGTTTGGAGGTCGTGAGTACTAATTCAGGGTCGCTCCCTGTTGAATTGCCACATTAAATCCAAATGGAATCACTGTACTGCTGACTGTTTAAAATAATTTTTCTTTTCACTGTGTGAAAGGGCCCCTATCAGCTGCCACGGTTTGGACTAGCCACTAGGGCTTGGGTACCCAGGGACAGTAACTGGTAGGGATAGGCCTGTGCACAGAGCCATAGGTAGATAGTAAAGTGATAAGCTAATTAACCTGATTTCCCCCTGTCCTTGTTATATTCCCCTAAATAAATCAGAGCTGCTTGTTTCAGCAAAGTTATACTTCCTGAGGTATTTGTCTATGTTAAAGTACTGTACTGTGATTGTTGCACTGTATCTTATTTCACAGGAGGTCCCAGTGCGGAACTAGTCCTGGGGGTAAGTGTATACTGTAAAGGTAATTCTGATATATTGTGTGGGCCACTAGTGGGAAGAAAGGGGGTTGCAGTGTCCCAGAGGGCTGTGACCAAGTAAGTTTAACTACTGCAAACCCTGACCTCTGGGTGGAGGCACCTGCCATTGGATCCAGGCCCCTCAACCTGTTAGTGGCAAATCAGGCAGGGTAGTAGCCCCGGGATAGCGCCCATCTAGGGGTTACATCTTGGAGGCTCACCGCTGGGATTGTGTGTCCTCTAGTGGCCATATTCACGAACCACTGTTAAGAAAAAATGGGTACCCGACAGAAGTGGCTGTGCACGGCTGGTGGGTGGTGTACTGGGGAGGAGATTGACCCCCAAATGCTATGCTTATCCTGGACATCCCCTGGGTATCAATACGGACACTGTACAGGGAGTACTTTCCAAGGTGGAAGGTTTACAAAACCCTGTGGTGGTGGGTCGGCATGCTAATCTGCTCACCCACACTTTTCTGGCCCTGGTAGAGTTTAAGGATCCCATAGATAGCTCCAAAGTGCCACAGACCATTACCCCAGAGGGAGCCCTCACTGTTTGGAGAGTGATAACTAAGGACAGTAAAGACCCGGGGGGGAATGAGCCCCCACCACTATCTGAAACTTTTGAGCAGAAATTTGCTAAATGGTTGCTGGGAGATAGGAAAACTGTGGAGGACTTGAAGAAACTATTCTTGCCACCTGGGGGTGTTCCTCCCCCAACACCCTGTCCCGCTCCAGTGCCCGTAATGGTGGCTGAACCAATGCAGACTCCTATTTCTGCACCTGCCATTAGTCACGACTCTTACCGAGGTTGAGGATCTTCTCTGGCACCTCCCCACCCCAAGGGGAGGATGACTGGGAGACCTGGATAGACTATGTTGCCCCAAGTGCTAGAATGGCAATGCTCAGAAGCGGCGAAGAGGGTTAGTGAGAGCCTCCGAGGTCCTGCCCTGGCTACCATCCGTGCTAAACGGGCCAGTAACCCTGAAGCGACTGCACAGCCTATCTTGAGGCCTTGGAGAATGTGTGGGAGCCCAGATTCTGATGAGGACCTATGGTGGAGAGTAAGAAATGCACAACAGTACCAAGGGAGTTGTTGTCTGTGTATGTATCTCGGCTGGAAAAATTGTTGCAAGAATGCCTCAGAAAGGTAGTTTGCCAGCGATTGAACTGGACCGAACCAGGCTGGACAGGATCCTTAAGTCTGCCCCTTCTCAGAACTGCTGTTGCTTCAGTTACGCCTGGCAAATCGACTGGAATCCCCACCTCCTATGATGAGTTAATGAGAGAAATTAGGAGTTGAGAAAAGGCGACCTCGGGAGGGACCTGCACCAATAGCTGCGGCTATGACCCGAGTGACTGAGGTGGCCCATCAAGTGAAGTTCAGGGGCAGAGGTTGGCAGTCAATGAGTGCTCTGATAAGGAAAAGATATGCCACAATGGGGCAAACTGTTGGGCGAGATCGAATTCAAAACAGTCCTTTATGAAGGCCACGCCTGCAAGTACAGGCCCCGACCTATATCCGACTGCATCTGCTATGGGGGTGGGATACCCACCCATGTATCTCCTGCTGATAACAGCTCGAACTCGATTCCTTGACCATGGAAGTGGAGAAACTGACAAGATGTCTCCAAATGCTTATCCGCCGCAAACAGAGATGGCACCAAGGTTTCCAGTTAGTAATACCCCGCCCCTGGCTCCCAGTGTGGCGCCTCGGCCAGCTCAAACTCCAGAAAGTATGTTTTGCTATAATTGTGGGAAGGATGGGCACATGAAAAGGAATGCCGGTCCCAAAAGACACTGACAAAGTTGCATATAGGCTACAAGGAGAGCTTGGAGAACAAATCAGTGGTTAAGAGGTGCACAAATGATCCCAGTGAGGGCACCAAAAATGCTAACTCATGTCCTTTGTGGCAAGGTCAGTTGCCCAGGCCCCACTATCACCTCTCCAGACTGGTCCAGAATAGTGGGTCCTCCATGGAGACCACTGTAAAGGTGAATGGAGTGTCTACAAGAGCTGTATTAGACAGTGGCTCCCAAGTGACAATTATGTTCCAGGATTGGTATCAGAAGCATTTGTCAGGCGTACCCTTACAACCATTAGAAGGACTGCATGTATGGGGGTTAAGTGAGAAGGCCTACCCTATTCGGGTATATCCGAATTTGGCTGTCTTTCCCCACCTCCGTGGCTGGAGTGGCGAACAAGTAGAGACTCTAGCTTTAGTGTGTACCCCACTGGACTGTATGATGGTGTCCTTTGTTGATTGGAACAAATGCTCATATGTTCGGAAGACTGGCACAGTTGTGTTATGAAAACAGGGGTCAAAAACTAGTAGAGCTTTAAGAGTTCCAGCTTTAATTAAGAAGGCCTATGAGGCACAGAGAGATGCTGAAAAATAGAACCAGAGGAACCGGTCGGAATTGTATGGAAGAAGGATCCTGAGTCTCTGATCCTGGCGCCAAATGCCCAGTGTACCTTACAGGAGAGGTCCGTATCAGAAAGGATGTTAAGAATAAAATATTAATGTTGGATGCACCAGGCGATGGAAAATTGCCAGAGGGACTGCTGGTCAAGCCTAGTATTTTGCCCGCTAGAGCCCATGCTTATGCCAGAAGGGTAATGGTCCAAGTTCATAATGTGTCTGAAAGAGACATTCGAGTAAATAGAGGTTGCATCCTGGCTAATGTGCATTGTGCAGACACTGCAGTGCTACCCAGCAGCAAGAGTTCGAGGAAGAATGACAGAGTAATGCCTGACTTGTTTGATTTCGGTGACTCCCCGTTGCCAGCTGAATGGAAAGTGAGGATCAGTGAGAAGCTTGCCCAGAGAGACCAGGTGTTTTCTTTAAAGGAATGGGACATAGGATGCGTGCAAGGAGCTGAGCACAATATCCGGCTGCATGACAAAAGACCATTTCGTGAGAGGTCTCGACGCCTGGCACCTGCTGACATAGATGATGTGAGATGGCATCTGCAAGAGATGTTAGCTGCTGGTGTAATACAAGAATCCAGAAGCCCTTATGCTTCCCCCATTGTGGTAGTGAGGAAAAAGAATGGGACAGTAAGGATGTGTGGATTATCGCACCTTAAACGCGCGGACTATCCTGATCAGTACACAATGCCCGCATTCAGGATGCTTTGGACTGCCTAAGCAGGGAGCAAGTGGTTCTCTGTGTTGGATCTCCATGATGGGTACTACTAGATCCCGATGGCCCCAGAGGACCATGAGAAGACAGCCTTTATCTGTCTGCTTGGCTTCTATGAATTCATGAGGGATGCCTCAAGGGATTTCAGGTGCCCCAGCCACTTTTCAATGATTGATGGAGCGTGCAGTGGGGACATGAACTTACTAGAGTGCCTGGTATACCTAGATGATGTTATTGTGTTTGGCAGCTCACTGGAGGAACATGAGAGCAGATTATTTAAGGTATGTGGCGACTGGAGGACTTTGGCCTTAAACTGTCCATTGATAAGTGTCAATTCTTTCAAACATCAGTAAAGTATGTGGGACACATAGTATCCACCGAGGAATAGAGACCGACCCAAGTAAAGTTGAGGCCTTGACCACCTGGCCACAGCCCAAAAATCTAAAGAACTGCAAAGATTCCTGGGATTCTGTGGTTATTATCGGCGCTCATCAAGGACTATTCAAGAGTGATCCGCCTTTACTTAACCTTACTCAAGGGTAGCCCCAACCCACAAAAATACCAAAAGTCAGCATCCCTCAAGACTGAAAGAGTGTATTTTCATCCGAGGAAGTATTTGGGGCCCGCTGGACTCCTGATTGTGAGACTGCTTTTCATGAGATCATATATCAACTTACTCATGCTCCAGTGCTGGCCTATGCCGATCCAAGAAAACCTACATCCTGCACACTGATGCTAGCTTGCAAGGGTTGGGGCTGTGTTGTACCAAGAGCACGAGAATGGCCTGAGACCAGTGGCCTTTGCCAGTAGAAGCCTGACCCCTTCCGAAAAGAACTATCCTGTACATAAGTTAGAGTTCCTATCTTTGAAGTGGGCTATTGTTGACCAATTCCATGAGTACTTGTATGGGGCTAAAATACTAGTAAAAACTGACAATAATCCTTTGACCTATGTGCAGACCTCAGCTAAGTTGGATGCCACTGGCCATAGGTGGCTTTCTGCATTATCTACATATGACTATGCTCTCGAATACCGAGCAGGTCTGAACCACATAGATGCTGATGCTCTCACCCGAGGCCTGTTCCCAGAATGATTGGGTCGATTGGCAGAACCTGACATTCGGGCACTCTGCGAAGTTTGACAGGGAGGAACAAATGTCCGGGCGCAGTGGACTGCATGGTGGATGCTTGGAACCCTCTGAGAATTGCCATACTGCTGCTTATTGCCACTTTTCTGCAATAGAACATTGGTGCACTGCCTCAGCTGGACAATGACAGTATTCGCGGGCTCAATCCCGATCCCATGATCAAAGCAGCTTTAGAAGCCCTCTATGCAGGAAAAGATGTGTCCAAATTACGCTCCACTGATTTGAGAACTGCACTGTTATACAAAGAAGGTCCTAAGTTGAAACTGATCAATAAACTGTTATACAGAGAAACAGTAGACAGAGGGGACAAGTAGACAAACAACAAGTAGTGCTGCCCACTGCCTTCGAGACTCAGTACTGAGGTCCTTGCACAACCACATGGGGCACCTTGGTATAGACAGAACACTTGACTTGGTGAGATCCAGATTCTATTGGCCTAAGATGGGGGCTGATGTGGAGCAACACATTCGAACTTGTAGTCGCTGCTTACAGAGGAAAGCTTTACCCCAGAGGCTGCCCCTTGTTAACATCACCACCAGTGCACCCATGGAGCTGGTCTGTATTGATTTTCTGAATTTGGAGTCAGATCAAAGAAATATCAGTAATGTGCTGGTGGTCACTGACCATTTCATGAGGATATGCCCAAGCTTTCCCTACCAAAGACCAGAAAGCATCCACTGTGGCCAAAGTACTTGTAGAAAACTTTTTGTTCACTATGGGGCTCACAAAGAATCCATTCTGATCAAGGGAGACTTTGAGAGTCGTCTGATCAAAGAGATGCTTTCTCTGTGGAGTGCGAAAGTCCAGAACCACTCCTCACCACCCCAGGGGGACCCACAGCCTGAACGTTTCAACCGCACTTTGCTAGATATGCTAGGCACCCTGCACCCAAAGGACAAGCCTAGATGGAGCCAACAAATTGCACCCTGGTACATGCTTATAACTGCACCAAAGTGATGCCACTGGGTTCTCCCCTACCGCCTGATGTTTGGAAGAAGCTCGACTACCAGTAGATGTGTGTTTTGGGGCCTCTCCTGATGGGGTTCAAGCTGACAACTATTTACAGTATGTGCAAAAGTTAAAGGCCCAGCTAACTCATGCATACCAACTGGCTCAAACCATGGCTGCCAAAAGAAATCTGGCCAACAAAGAACGGTATGATAAAAGGTGAAAGCACAGGAACTCCAGGAGGAGATCGGGTATTGCTAAGAAATCTGGGACTGCATGGCAAACACAAGATTGCTGACAGATGGCACCATCTCCCTCACATTGTAGTGGAAAACTAGATGATCTGCCAGTGTACAAAGTAAGGCCTGAGAACAATTCAAAAGATGTAAAAACAATGCATAGAAATCATTTACTGCCCATTGGACAAATCCTGATTGAGTCTGAGCCCCAGAAGATGCCCCTCTGGACCAGTGACTAGAGCTGCTGCTAAGAAAAGATCAAGGAAGTCTGCACTACAGAAGCAGAGTTAAAGTGTTCCCCTGCACAAGTCCCAGTTGAGCATGACTGTCAGTCCATATCAGAAGAAAGTGAGAGTGACTTTGAATACTATCCTTCTTACGAACTGAGTCAATTGTTTGGGGCAATCCCTAGTCAATACTGGAGACAAAAGCTGGGCCTTCTGGACTGTCTAAGCCCCAGATACATCCCTGGAGCCAATGCTCCCAGAAAGTGAAGTGCAAAGCATCAGATCAGATGAAATGGAATCATTGTGCATGGTTGAACTGTTTGAGCTTTCAGGGAGGAAAATGATAGATTGGGGCAGACTGGTGATACACCCGAACAAGAAGAGTATTTTGAGTGCCCTGACAGTCCACTGCCAGTGTCTGAAAGCTCTCCATGCGAGCCAAATGTTGTGGACTCAGAAACTGTAACTCCTGGAGCTGAAAGTGCCCAAGTTCTAGCCTCTCTACCCCCATGGAGACTCCCCTGACAAGTGAGGACAATGCTGAAAATGAGGCTCAGAGTGCAGAGACTGTAACAGCTCCCCCTAGAAAGACTGGTCGAGCTATAAAGCCTGTGGTGCACCTCAGTTATGATTCCCTTGGGAGGTCTGTGGATTTGCCTCTCAATGTTGTCCATAAAGGAGTGTACGTGTCCCCAAGCTCATTGCCCAAACTGAGCATCAGTGCTAACTCCAAGTTACTTGTGTTGCCCTCTAAGTATGATGCCCTTGCCCCATCCAGTCCCAAGGTAACTGATAGGGAAGGGCCCCCTCTCTTCAGGTTTCATGTACAAGAGGTAATAACTTGAGTTATGGTACAATGTGTGTAATACTATGTAAAGAGTGACGTACTGCAATGTTTCAGAAATGTGTTCTTGGTAAAATGATATATTGACTGATGATTACATGTATGAGCCTAATGCAAATGTATATGGTTGCAGTTAAAACTATGGAAATTGCCTTGTGCTTGGACGTCAAGCTCCCAAACCAGAAGAATTAACCCCTGCAAATGGGGGTTCAAAAGACTTCCAGGAGCTTGCTTGAATGCTCCAAGCCTGAATGGTGTTTGGCGTTTAAGCCATTTATCAGTGAGTGTTTTTAGAGCCTCTGGTACTGTCTCTTTAAGAGCTGTCTGCTTGCAGACATAATTAGTTTGTATGGGGGACTGTGTGCTTCTCTGTTTGAGTACCACTCGAGCTGCTGCCAATTCACTCCATTTTTGCAGTCACTAGGAGTGCAAAGGGAACCTATCTGAAAGATGTAACTGTTTGCCAGAAATCATTTACAGTAATAATGAAATTACAGTTTGTCTAACCTGCTTTCTTTGCAGTCAGAACTGTGTCTGCCTAGTTCCCCATTCTGGTTTTGAACTGCTGAACTGGACCAATCAGTGTGGGTAAGCTAGCTCTAAAATGGTGCCTTGGACGAATCAGAACTTGCACTCATAATCTGAGCCAGCCACAAGAGGATTGTATGGGCAGTGACTCTGGGAGATGTAGTTTGAGACTTGGCGCCTTTTGGACCAACAGCAGCAGTCTATTGTGGTGACAGCCAATCCAGTCAAGAACTGGGAGGAACTCAAAGGAAGTGCCCGGTTTTGTCTGTTGGAGTTTCAGTTTAGATCTGGCAGTGAAGGGGAAAGAAACCCTGTGCTCCTTCAGTGCACAGTTTCAGTCAACAAACGTGTGTAAGGCCCAGAGTTCCAGTCTGCAGCTTGTGTAACTGCTTGTTAGGACTGAATCCGTCCTGTGAAGAGAATCAAAGGATCTCTGAAGAGTAGAAACCAGGCTCACCCTGTAGAAGACTGGAGAAATTGTTGAATTGCACTCGGTCTGTCAGGAACTGAATCTGCTGTGTGTTCTCCCGGGTATTGTGCAGTAATTGCGATCGGGATAGAGAAGCAGCCTGCCTGGTATAGTACTTTCTTTTTTTACCATATAAATGTGTGAAGAGTCTCGTGGAGCTCAAGAGTAGCCCTGCTGACGTTGAAGGACCCTATCTTGTTTGGAGGTCGTGAGTACTAATTCAGGGTCGCTCCCTGTTGAATTGCCACATTAAATCCAAATGGAATCACTGTACTGCTGACTGTTTAAACTAATTTTTCTTTTCACTGTGAAAGGGCCCTACCAGCTGCCACGGTTTGGACTAGCCACTAGGGCTTGGGTACCCAGGGACAGTAACTGGTAGGGATAGGCCTGTGCACAGAGCCATAGGTAGATAGTAAAGTGATAACTTAATTAACCTGATTTCCCCCTGTCCTTGTTATATTCCCCCTAAATAAATCAGAGCTGCTTGTTTCAGCAAAGTTATACTTCCTGAGGTATTTGTCTATGTTAAAGTACTGTACTGTGATTGTTGCACTGTATCTTATTTCACAGGAGATCCCAGTGCGGAACTAGTCCTGGGGTAAGTGTATACTGTGAAGGTAATTCTGATATATTGTGTGGGCCACTAGTGGGAAGAAGGGGGGGGGGGTTGCAGTGTCCCAGAGGGCTGTGACCAAGTAAGTTTAACTATTGCAAACCCTGACCTCTGGGTGGAGGCACCTGCCATTGGATCCAGGCCCCTCAACCTGTTAGTGGCAAATCAGGCAGGGGTAGTAGCCCCTGGGATAGCGCCATCTAGGGGTTACACTTATCGAAGAAGAGTCAGAGAGCATGTCCAGTGTCATGGCCAACATTCCCTCCTGTGAATAAGACAGGCCTCATGTAACCCACCCCCTAGGATGCACCTGCAACAAGCTATCACAGCTCAATGTGCCTTTCCTGGTCACAGATTACTCCTAAATTTGTCAGTCAATCAATCAGTAAGCTAACATGTGGTACAATACATATCCCAGAAGCTACCATAAACTAAACCACAGGCCAGTGGATGACATACAGTATTGTCTGTATGTCTTGGTTCAACATTTTGAGCTGCAAGCTGTGCCACTCCCATAGTTCCCCAGAGAACTTCTAGCATCAGGGGTAATCATGCAAAGCCACTCTCATGCTGGCCAGTCGCCAGTGCCACACTACTTAGCTCAATCACAGGATTTCACCCTTGACTGAACCACTGTGACATTTTCATTAGGAATACACTCAGGGGGACTGACATTGACAACCACCCGTGAAGGAGTACTGTCTCCTTATTAATGCCATGCCACAAGCAAAAAACAAAAAAAGGACTTTTCTTCCCAAAATCCCTTAGTTTCACTTTTTATCTCCTTGTTCCATTAATTTCTGAGCCACTTATATGACAATTGCCTGTGTGTATCTTCTAGGTAAGCAAACTTAAGGTACTGTGTACAATATTCAAAGCTGAGTGGAGTGATTGGAATGTGCATTAGAAATAGTAAAATGGAAAGTTCATAGACAGTGTCTCTAATAGGGTGAAAGTTCATGGTAGTCTCTTTTAAACACAGTAAACAGTATTGGTGTTGGACCGTTCTGGCATGCTGAACAGCAGGTGCAGAGGCTGACAGGGAGGGCTCAGAGCATCTGCATGGTCACTGTACTCAAGGGGTAGATACACCATGCAGTGCTGCACATAGAATGACACCTAGGGGTGACCCTGCTCAATAGGGTTTTCACAACACAGAAGCATTTACTCCACTTTTAGGCTAAACCATGGTTATACTGCACATGGTTAAACTACGGTTATACATGGTTAGAGATCATGGTTATTCGTGGTTTGCCCATGATTTTAACTTATCCATGGGGACAACCATGGATGATAAATGGTCCAGGAAAAGACCATGCTGTATATAGTTTAATAGTAATAAGAGAGGGAGGAAACCACTTTGGCTTATAACTGAGGTGAGGGAAGCAGTCAGGGAGAAAAGGAAGGCTGTCAGGGCCTACAAAGCTTCGTAGGGGTGGTGGACAAAGATGTTTATAGAGGGATGCTTAGGGAAGCCAGGAAAATAGTCAGGAAGGCCACAGTGGATATGGAGGTGAAAACAGTGAGGGAGGCCAAAAGGGGAGACAAGATGTTTTTCGAGCATGTGAGTAACAGAAGGAGAAGCAGGCAGGGGATTATGAGACTCATTTGGGAGGGGAGAGATCAGATAGAGGGGAGGAGGAAGAAGCAAATCTGTAGAACAACTACTTCACCTCAGACTTCACTGTTGAAGAGGAAGGGGAGGGGCCAGAACTAAGAAGCAAGGGAAGGGTGGGCAGGAAGATGGACACAAGCCTCTTTACAGAGGGTAGGGTATTGAAGGAATTAGAAAAACTGTGGATGGACAAAGCAATGGGCCCCCGATAGAATCCACCCCAGGGTACTAAAGGAGCTAAAGGAGGAACTGGTGACAGAACTCACAATGTTGTTTAATCTGTCTTTAGACAAGGAGAGAGTCCCAGGGATTGGAGAAGGGCTGATGTGGTGCCTTTACACAAGGGGGGAGGTAAGGATGAGCCAGAGAACTACCACTCGGTTAGCCTTACCTCTATGAAGGGAAAACTGATGGAAGCACTTATAAAGGAAAGGCTGTTACAATATCTAGAGGAGGAGGAGGGCCTCATAGACAACAACCAGCATGGGTTCACAGGTGAAAGGTTGTGTCAGACCAAACTGATTGAATTCTTTGAAGGAGTAACAGAAATATGTGATCAGGGAGGGGCAGTGGATGTGACCTATCTGGACTTCAGGAAGGATTTCGACCGCCCCCAGGAGGCTAATAAGCAAGTTAGGTAGCTTAGGGGTGGGGAGCAAACTAACAAACTGGGTGGAGAACTGGCTGGGGTGGAGTACTCAGAGGGTGGTGGTAAATAGAGTGCACTCAAAGGAAGGAGGGGTGACAACTGGGGTTCCTCAGGGGTCCGTGTTGGGACCCATACTGTTTAACATATACAGTACATTGGGGACCTTTCAGAGGGTCTGAATGGGAAAGTGTGTCTGTTTGCAGATGACACAAAGGTCTGCAACAGGGTGGACACTTTGGTTGGTGTGGAAAAAATGAGAGAGGATCTGGCCAAGCTGGAGGAGTGGTCCAGGAAGTGGCAACTACAGTTCAATACAAAAAAATGTAAAATTATGCACATAGTGCATAAAATCCCAAGGGCAAGATACTGGCTTGACGTTGGGGGACTGGAGGTTACAGAGCAGTAACTGGACCAGGGATCACAATTTCAGATAACCTGAATGTTAGGGATCATGTGATAGGGTGGTGGGGAAGGCAACCAGAATGTTGGCATGCATGGGAAGGGGCTTTACAGGCAGAAAAAAGGAGGTAATCATGCCACTGTACAAAACTATGGTCAGACCACAGCTATAGTACGGGGTTCAGTTCTGGAGGCCACACTTACAAGGTGACAGGAGCAGGCTGGAGAGGGTCCAGAGGAGAGCAACCAACATGGTTCAAGGGCTACACGGGAGGTCATACAGGGAACAGCTGAAGGAACTAAACATGTAGACACTGGAGATGAGGAGGGAAAGGGAGGATATGGTACAAATCTTCAAATATCGGAAAGGAATAAACAGAGTGAGGGAAGGTAGCATTTTCAGGATGAGAGAGAACAAATCCACTAGGGGACATGCTTTCAAGCTGGTGGGGATTTAGAGGAGATGTAATGGGGCAGTTCTTCACAGAGAGGATTGTGGATCCATGGAATAGACTGCCAGAATGGGTGGTGGGGGTAGATTCAGTGGACAAATTCAAAAGGGCTTGGGACAACTATGTGGGGCTAAATAAAAGGGGAAAGGTATGGGACAGTGGGGGTAAGATGAACTAGACGGGGGGGTTGGGCAGACTGGATGGATCAAGGTGTCCTTTTCTGCTGGAAAATTTCTGTATTTCTGTGTTTAACCATGGTTATCCATGGGGACAACCACTGATGGTAAATGGTCCAGGGAGAGACCATGCTCCAAATAGTTTAATAGTATTCAAGCTGACATAGCTGATTTTAGGTACCAGTGAACCCTATGGTTGCTGGAGGCCCACTTTTTATGGGGATTCTCAACCACACTAGTTTAAGTTATGCATTTTAAATTTTCTTTTCTTTTCTTTTTTCATTCTTTGGTAACCGAGTAATGCCCACTAGGCATAAGTGCCTTTTTGCAAGGGTGATCTGACAGCAGTGGGGAGGTTAAGTGACCTACTCAGAGTCACACAGTATACAAGTGGAGGTTGTGAGAATCAAACCCAGGTCTTCCAGATGTACCAAGCTTATTTACAGCTCATTGCTCTAATGTCTAGGCTATACTGCTGGCCCCTTTTAATCTTGATGTCTTCTTAAAACAGCAATAAAGGGCTGTGCAATTTCTTCTGATGTGGCCTCATGATATCATGAACTGCCTTATAAAGCTATGACCCCATCAATAAGAGGCAAAAGGGCAGCAATGGATGAGATGGGAAGAACAGCCTCAAGGACTAACACTGCTGTCTCCGCTAAAAAATTGGAATACGGTATACTACTGGTGGTATTGGAAAAAATGGTGCATGTATGGGCTAGTGTCAAACACATGCAGCGAAGATAGGACAAGTAGGGGGGCCCCATGATTTTAATATTTCTGCTGGGGGCCCCCAAAACACTAAAGCCAGCACTGCAAGTTGACCATGTTCATCCATGGTTATCCATGATTAGTAATTTCAGAGGTTTCCAGCATTATTAAACACATTTCTTCACTACCTTGGAAAAATATTTTTCCAACCAACTTAGCATTCTGTAATGAATACATACATGAGACTTAAAGAATTCTTTCACAACAGAGAAGAAATCACAGACAGCAACAATTCAGTTGATAAGAGAATGATATCATCCAATTTTACCCCCCCCCGTGGACGTAATATGAAACTGGACGATTATATTTATTGTTTTCGCCAAACAGTTAACTGTCAGATTCTTAATAAGCAAAAATAGGCCTGCTATAACCTCTCTCCATTTGAAAGAAGAGCAATACAATTACTTGTGGCTATTCACAAACGGGCGGAAACTACGCACCGAAGGTGCATATTCCATCAGCGCAGCTCCGTACCCTCGAGAGATCTGCATGGGGGCTGCATTCACTGACAGTGGCCATTGTGCGGCTCCCGTACATGGCCCCACCCCCCCCCAGCATGCAGGTCCATGGGAGGCAGTTGGGTGCGGAGCGGTGGATCCAGGCAGGTGACCAATCAGCTGCCCAACCCAGATCTCAGTGGATCACTTGCACCTGTGGGGCAGCATGTTGGCTGCCAGCATGCAGTGCGCCAAAAGCAGTGAAGGGGTAGATTGCCTAGTCTTCTGCCTCCAACCCTCTCAGTGTGCCTCACATGCCAGGTCATCCATAATGGGGGGTCCGATGGACTGCACCATCTCCACCGCAGCCCATGGCTGCAACCCCAGGGAGTGTGTAACTGACCCCTCTGTGTTAATGGCAGCCCCAATGTGGCGTAGTAGTCACCCGCGCACAGCACTCTGCACTTTAGTGAGTGCGCTGAGTGCTGAGTACGCCTCTCGCCAGCTTTGGCCCACCCCATGCTGAGCTCTGTGATCTGCAGGGGATCGGATACATGGGGGGGGTGTATTTGTTTAGTGAATGCTGTACAGGGGATGCAGTGGGTGTGGGCGGGTGTGGGGTGAGCTATGCTCTGGGGTTACAGGGCACGTACCTAATCTGCACCTTTGTGAATAGGTCTGACTGAAATCAAACCACAATATTGTCATAAAGAAAGCTGATAAAGGTTCTGCAGTAGTGATTTTAAACCACATGGACTATGTTAATGAAGTTAACAGACAGCTAACAGATCATGCCTACTACAGGGAATTGCCTAGTGACCCCACTACAAAATACACCAGGGAACTATGGGACATAATTCGATCTTTTCCTAAGCTTGTCCAGGACAGAATAACCGACCTCATCCCTGTTGAACCTTAGCTAGGGATATTCTATATGCTGCCTAAAGTCCATAAACCTGGCAATCCAGGGAGACCCATAGTATCTGGCAACGGTACCATGATGGAGGGTATCGCAGGTCTTATAGAAACCGTTGTAAAACCAATGGTTATAGAAAGGGACAGCTACATTCAGGACACTACTCATTTCCTGCGTAAACTTTTATACTGATGATTTATTCATTAGAATATCTGATTAACACCTTTGAGCCCAAAAGTTCTTTTACAGAGGTTCCACGTCAAGTTAACACAGATAGATACAAACAGGGTCAAAACAGCAGGTACTGTACAAGCAGAGACTATATAAGGACAAAACTAAGAGTACAATTATGCAGCCAGTGGCATTGTCAGGGTAAGACTTAAACAAAGCTAAACTAAGAACAAGAGTGAGCACTGGTATTGTACATAGTAAACCAGGATAACAAAGATTAATGTAATTACAGCTGAGTACTATTTATTTACATTTGATAGTGCCTGGGGCAAAAAAGAGAAGAGAGTAGAGTGGAGGGAAAGAACATAGCAAGAGGCAGTTGACAGGGTTATGGGAGAGGTGATTGGGTAGTCGAGGTAACACTGAGACAGTGGTCAAAAGAGGAAGAGAGAGGGGAGAGAAGAGAATTTTGTGAGAAGAAATTGCTAGAATAGGGGAAAGGTATAGGAGTGTTGAAGGATGAGGTGAGGCAGATTAGAAGGAGCTAGAAGGTAAGTAGAAATATGGAAAGGGGATGAGTTGCATAGAGGGAGAGTGGGATGGCAGTGGGACGAGTGGTAAAGGGGTGGGCAGGTGGAGGGAGGAGAGGAAAGGTGGGGAGTGATTAGGAGAGGGTAAGAGACAGGGGCAGAGGTGTGGGAGCAGGAAGTAGCTGGAAGTGGATGTAAATGACAGGCATATTATGCAAAACAGTCACAAGTGGCTCTGGTAAGAAGGAGTTGCTGGAGTTTGTTTCTAAAAGTGCCCAAAGTAGCAGTGTTGATAATGTCAATGGGAAGGGAGTTAAACCACTTGGAAGCTCTCACTATGAAGGAGCGCCGACCTTGAGTAGTCCAACAGCAAGATAACTGAAAGGTTAGACATTCAGAGCTTCTAGTGTGGTGGGGGTTGCAGTATGGGCTAAGAATCATCTGGACCCCTGTGGGGCATTAGACTGAGGGCGGTCTTCTTGGCTAAGAGGCAGGTCTGGTAAGTGACTCTGTCCTTTAGCGGGAGCCAATTAACCTGCATGTAATTGTCACAAGTATGAGACAGGTGTTCTGCCCCAATGAGGAGCCTACATGCCTTGTTTAGTGCCAAAGATATGTAGCGTAGGGCAGTATCTGTAGCCGAACTATGGATCACGAGTCTGTAGTCAATAACAGAGACTACTGAGCTTTGTATAGCCAAGTTGAGGTAATCTGGAGCCAGGCAATGCTTGTGACTGGATAAGAGTCCAAGATGAATGTTCATGGCCTTGTTGACATTGTCAGTATGGGACTCATATGATTTTATTTATTTTTTGTTGACTGGGTAAGTGCACTAGACAAATCCTGCCTATTTTCATGCACAACCCGGGGCAAGGGGATACAGATGAATGCCAACTGACCTTGAACCAGATGAAGCTGTTGGTGGTATTTTTAGTGAATGAGGGAAATTTGGCCAGGATACTGGGGACATTCCCCTACTCTTTTCGATAAGTGCCATGGGATCTTTAACATCCACCTGAACTACCACTGATCCAGGCAGATGGGACCTCAGTTTAACATCTCATCCGAAAGACGGATATGATAAAGTGCTGTCAAGGGTAACTCCAAGGTACTTAAAGGAGGAAGTCTGCTCTTAAGGTAACGCCCGACCTGTTACAGATAGTTAGTTCTAGATCTTTATGCTTTCTATGCTTACCATGGAATACCATGATTTTTTTTTTTTTGTAATTAAGAATCAGCTTTTGCAAGCTGAACCAGGCCTCTGCATCAGAAAAACTTATCTGAAGCTGAGACTTCAGGAGGGAGGGAGGGAGGATCAGCGTTACTCGAGTAAATTACCACGTCATCCGCGTATAGAAGAATCTTATCTTTGCAGACGGCTGGGAGCGTGTTTATAAAAATGCTAAATAGAAGTCAGCCCAAGATTTAACCTTGCGGTACTCCAGATCTGACTGGTAGCCTTGTTGAGAGGACATCACCAATCCTCATCTGTAGGTAATGATTCCAGAGATAGCTTTCAAACCAACAAGTGGTATCCTTTGAAAGGCCTAATTGAGATAGCTGTTCTATCAGCAAGGAGTGATTGACAGTGTCAAATGCCTTGGGAAGGTCGATAAAATTGGGGCCAAAGAGTTGGCCACGGTCAAAATCATGGTGGATGGAGTTCATGAATTCAAGATGGGAGTGGTGGTACTGTGACCTTTCCTGAAACCATGTTGCTGTGGACATTGCAAGTTATATTTATCAAGGTAATCTACCAGCTGGTTGGCCATGAAATGTTCAATTGCTTTGGAAAGAGGGGGGAGGATGGAGGTGGGTCTGTAATTGTTGTGTAAAGTCCTGTCACCACTTTTGTGGATTGGGGTGACCATTGCAAATTTCCATTTACAGGGGAATTGAGAAAGCCTGAGGGAGAGCTTTATTATCTCGATGAGGGAGGACAGGACTACATCCTGAGTGAGGGCAATTAGTTTCAAATCAAGAGAATCCCCACTTAATCTGGACTTACCAAGAACTTTGAGAAGATATTTTTTGGCTGCACTCACAGATATCATTTTAAAGTAGAACAGTGGGAGCACCTGTTGCTGACCTGGAGCAGTACCATTAGTTGCAGGGGAGGAGTCAAAAAAGTTTGTGGGTATCATGTGACTAAGGTCTGTGAATGCTGTGTTGGAAGTGTTGGCTATTTTTAAGAGGTCAAGGGTGATGGTGCCTTTGCATTTAGCACAGAGGGAGCAGTATTAGGATTTTTCCCCAGTTACTTCTCATAGGTGTCTCCAGAATGTCTTACTGTAGTTCCAGGAGTTTGCTAAGGCACTTCTATAGTAATTTGCTTTCTCTGACTGAATAGCTCTGGTGCAGGCATCCCTGGCTATTTTATAAGCCTGGTATCAGCTAATCTGCCAGTGGCACTTGCTCGAGACCAAAGATGGTACCAGGCTTTCAACTGTTCTAAAAGGTCTGGTGTGATCCAGGGATTGTTGAGGCCCTTAGTTTTGCATCTTTTGAATGGGGCATGAGTGTCACAAGCTGTGTTGAAATTAGAGATAAAATAGTCCAGAGCAGTATCCATGTCCAAGGCAGTGATAATTTGTGACCAGTCTAGTTTTTGCAGCTGCACTTTAATTGGCTCAAGGTGGCCGCAGGCCAACACTCTGCTATTTATAATTTTATCTGGGGGTTTGGTGAATCTGTTTATCCAGATATAGTAGATAGAGGGATGGTCAATTAAGGTATCAGGGAGAACCTCAGTGTTTTTAATATGATCAGGATGATTGTTAAGTATCCAGTCCAGTAGAGTACTGGTTCCATCCTAAAGTTTACCCTTGTAGGTAGTTGCACCAGCTGGGAGTAATTTATGGCAGACAATGCATCCTTGTAGGTACTATCAGTGGGAGCAAACCAGTTTACATTAAAGTCACCAAGCATTATGACTTCAATGCCGGGTCTAAATTTGTTGATACAATCAAGGAGAATGTTTAAACCATGTTCTGTCTGCTTGGGTGGAATGCAGATTGACGCAACGGTCAGCGCTTTTCTGTGTGCCACAAGCAGGATCTTGATGTCAAGGACTTGTATGTCATTACTTTCTGGATATAAAGACTTACCAACTAATACCATGTTAGCCACGATGGATGTAACCTCCCTCTATACTAATATTCCACACTTGGATGGCATTTCATCCTGTCTCAGATACCTACATGAGAAAGGACAGCACCAACACATTAACCCAAAAGTGGTGGGGAAACTTATTGAATTTATTCTGACACACAACAACTTCAACTTTGATGGCAAACATTATGTTCAAACTATGGGAACAGCAATTGGTACCAGGATGGCTCTGCAGTATGCCAGCCTCTTTATGGCCAATTTGGAGAAAGATTTTTTAAGGCACTGCACACACAAACCACTTGCTTATTTCTGTTATATTAATGTTTTATTTATAATTTGGATGGAAGGCACAGACACACTCAAATAGTTCCATCAAGAACTTAACAACTTCCATCCATACAAATAACTTTCCCTGGAATTTTCTGACACCAGTGTCAATTTTCTGGATACCACAGTCACCATTAAGGATGGAGACTTGCAGACATGCATTTACAGGAAACCCACAGACAAAGATACTTGCATAGGAATAGTAATCACCCAAGGCACACTAAAAAATCTGTAGAGTGCTGTGATACCACCACATCTGTTAAAGTGAGGAGGACAGAGATAGATATTTGGCGACGTTGAAAAAGACCTTTATTGGACAGGAGCATTCTTCCAGAGAATTTCACAGAGCAGTAGAACATGCGACGCAGATACCAATGGAACAACTGCTTCAGTGTAGAGAGAGGACTGCCACCAACAGAATACCTTTAGTGGTCAAATATCATCCTGATCTGGAGCTTCTACATAAAATTATTAAGGACCTCCAACCAATATTCAGTGAGGATGAGACCCTGCGGTGTATTTTTCAAGAACTACCGTACCACTACTGTCTTATAAGCAACCACCTAATTTAACCAACCTGATTGTTAAAAGTAAACATGCACCAGAACAAAATAACAGAACACTAGATGGCACAAGACCCTGCTATTCCGCTAGATGTAAGACTTATGAGCACATTTCTACTTCCGATTATATCAATACCTACAAAACAGACAATTCAGGATACAGGGGAACTATACATGTGCATCTCAAAATGTTGTTTATTTTATTCAATGCAAGAATGTCCACAAATAGGGTATGTGGGAGAGACGGGACAACCTCTCCACACACGAATGAACTCACACAGACATGCTAGTAAAAGGAAGACAACAGGAAAACCAGTGGGACAACACTTCTCTCAGTCTGATTACTCCATCTCAGATATGTTGATACTGATTTTGAAAGGACATTTTAAAAATACACAACAGAGGCAGGTTTTTGAGGTCAAGCTCAGTTTACTTCTCAATATGGTGGGAGATGGGATGAACAGTGATTTGGGTTTTATGTCACATTACACTGCTTTAACTTTCACTAGCTTTAGGAACAATGCGTGGACATACAGTGGGGTGGAAGGGGTTGTGTGGGGTGGAGGGGTGATGTGGGGGTTAGGTGGTATGGCATATATATATATATATATATATAGGGACTCATGTTGATACATGGACATATTAGGATGACAATATCGCAGTTATTAGGGAGTCTTTTTTGTGCTTGCTTCTTCTATATGCACAAACTCTTGATAGTTAGTAAATGGACATATAATAGGGGTACATTGTGGTATTGTTATATGTTCACATACACAATGGATATATGATTCCTTCTAATTACATATCAGAACATTGGTTTTAAACAAAAAAAGGGGGGTTGTAAGGCATGGTGGAGGGTGGCAGATGTCCTCAGTTTTGTCTCAGATTTCTAAAACTGTTATTGTATACACAGAAGATTTAATATACACTGACATATTTTGATACATGGACATATTAGGATACACTATCTCCCTTACTAGGGAGTCATTCTTAGATTTGATTTTTAATTGTACACAAACACTTGGCATTGGGTACAAAGTTGCAGAAGGATCATGGTTAAGCAGTACAGGTTTTAATATTCATGAAAAATATTGAATTGTTGAGCAGAGGGCTGAGGACATTCATCTCCTAATAGGGCTAACACTGTTTTAAAGTGTGTAACAGCTAGTGAATAATTATTGTTTACACCAGGGCAGCCTGTCTTTAAACCCACTAATTGCCATACATAAAGGTAGTTTCTTATTTTAAAGGGTTTTTAGCATTATATACTATGATTTCCTAACCTATCCTAACTTGGGTTTAAAACCACAGCTATTTTCAAATGTATGCACTAATACACACAGGTAAGGTCTTAATAGAATTATGTGTGTTCTGTGTTTTCTCTCAGATAAAGAGTTATTTCATTCTGCAACTTTGACCTTGAATTTTGTTGCCTTGGATGGTACTCTACCTGTTTTCCTTAATTAACCTCTAGTATGTTTCAAGATTTCTTTTTAGAAGGGAGTTATCTGTCCTGTGACATTTGACCTTGAAATGTTTTTCCTTGATAGCAGCAGCCAGTGTTCTCTATGTGGTTTTAAGTTGACTTTTAAATGTCATTTTTAGGCCAATGGGATCCTTTACAACTTTTTTGTCTTTTTATTATGCATGAACTGGTCATTAATAGGATGTATTCTTCCAAAACAACTGTCATTAGCTTCTGATGAAGGATCGTGTGTAGTCGTTTTTTCTTTTGTAACATCCATGTTAGTCCAATAAAAGGTATCACATCATCTTTTTTTCTGGATCTTCTGTAATGAATACTTGGACTACATATGGGGGTGCTATTTTTAAAGATAGCAAAAATAGGTGCTTAAATAGAGAGTGCTGTGTATGCTTTAGTAAAAAAATTAACAGTCAGACAACAAATACTTAGCACCACACTCAACCGGAGTGCAGCAAAAAAAGTCACAGCTACAATGTGCCATGGAAAAATAATTCATTAGTAAATAAAAAAATAAATATGGCAGATGAACAACAAGACAAAAACCTCAACAGTTTTGAGTCCTGAGAAAGTGCTTGGCATGAAATTGTAGAGGTTTTTGTCTTACTGTCCATCTGCCTTATTTATTCCTGTAAATACCAATAAATTGATTTTTCTATGGCACATTGTAGCTGTAATTTTTTTTACTACACCCCAGTTGTGTGTGGTGCTAAGTATTTGTTGTCTGGCTGTGAGATTTTTAAAGCTGCCTGTCTGTTTCCCCTGATGTGAAAGTTAGATGTCAAAAAGTTGATCTAACTCCCAGGATGAAATTTCACAGTTGCATCCAAAAAACAGACGCAATACCCACAGTTGTGGCAGAAATTGCTGTAAGTTATGGCAATTATTGCAAATGGATGCAGATATATGTGAATAGTGCATGTACATCTGGATGCATCTGCATGGTTGTAGCATGTGTCCAAAATATGAATGCAAGGGCTGCATCCACCCTTTTAAAAATCCTGCCCATCATGCATACATAGTTTTGAAAAGGCTTTCATTTGCTTACCCTTTACTTCTGATGTTACTCTTTTTTAATCAAGCTTTTTTCCCCATCCCCCTGCTCATGCAATGATACACTCCCCCCAGCTCTGTTGCTGATCTTCTCCTGGACTGACTAGTTATCCACTTCCTGCCCAGGACCACTATTAAGGTGGGTGGTGCACCATGTCAGTTGGAAGTGAGCCAGCAAGGATGCCAGTGCAATGGCAGACCAGAACATTTTTCTCCAGTTCCAAGTCTTTTCTTCGAAGGTGCTGGCTGGCATGACTGCCATCGGATGACTGCAACTCCCCCTTCTTGGTGCGCCCACTGTACTGCCATTTGGACTGCACTAGGTGGCAGTCATATAATGGGATGCAGTGTCCCTCCTCTTCAAGAGTGGAAAGCTGCCATGGAACACTTATTTATTTTATTTTTTATTTATTTAGCTTTTGTTGACCGGGTAAGTGCACTAGACAAATCCTGCCTATTTTCAGGCACGACCCGGGGGAGGGGGATACAGATGAATGCCAACTGCCATTTGAACCAGATTAAGCTGTTGGTGGTATTTTTAGTGAATGAGGGAAATTTGGCCAGGACACTGGGGAAATTCCCCTACTCTTTTCGATAAGTGCCATGGGATCTTTAACATCCACCTGAACTACCACCAATCCAGGCAGATGGGACCTTGGTTTAACGTCTCATCTGAAAGACGGCACCTCAGAAGTGCAGCACCCCTCTCATGCTGCACTACAGTGTCAGTACTGGGATATTAACCCAAGTGCCAGATGTGGGAACTGAACCCACAGCCCTCTGATCTCCCGACCTCAGAGGCGAGTGTGCTACCTACTGAGCCACTGACACTTAATCCTCCATATCTCAGCCAGGCCCCCTCCCCAGTGACCTGAGTCTGTTCATGAACCCGGGCTTCCCACCTCGTGAGCAGTAGCAGTACCACTGCACTATATGACAAGCAGTTATTCCTCTCTCTAATGCAGTCTCTCTTCAACTGTAACAGATAGAATAGTCTAATTGGTACTTTTACTGTCATGTGAAGAAAATGTATTTAAAACTCATCTATGACACCAACTGGCTAAGGTTAACACTTGTAATTGCTACAAATGATCCTTGCCCTCACCCACATCAAAGCATCTTTTACTCTAATAGTGGCATCATCTCCTCATGTGCCTCTATCTCTCTCTCCTCTTATGAATTGTCTGGCACACTATGCCTCCTTGACAATGCTGAATTGGGCTGCTTATATTGCCAGAGATGCAATGGTCTGGTTTAATTGATGGTTTGATCTTAGCTCTGTTGAGCTGTGTGCCCATCTCACAGGGTGCCTGTACATGTTTGTCATACTCTGTTGTACACTGTAACTAGTGTATACATTTGTAGACCTTTGTAAATTGATGTGGAATCTTTGTAAATGAGCTGCCTAGTTCAAAGGTTGTAATTCGAATCTTCAATAAATAAATAAAAAAAAATTAAACAAAAATGTGGTAAGTTGTTTTATTACATAAATGTTCAAGTAATTAATTTCTTCATATAAACCTTATTTGTTCTTCATACTGTACATTGCAAACAATGGCCCTCTGATTTTTCTACTAGTTTCAAGAGTAAAAGTCAGAATTTTGATATACAAATAAATATGCAAATGTGATTGATATCCCATACTCTTGTGGTCAGGCACAAACCATGGTCAAACACAGATGAATTGTGGTTGACCATGGTATTCCCAAAGCATTCAGAAAACACATTGGAAAATACCATAATACAGGGAACTCATTCTTAAATAATTGTATAGCAACTTTGACCAAAAAGTATAGCAAAATGCAACCAAAATCATTTTTTAATTGGCATTGTCTATTAATAAACTGTAGATTCTAGGAAATACAGCTACAGTTTGAGTCTATTCTGAGAAACTGTATTTTACTTTGCAAAACAAAACAAAAAAAACAATATGTTAGGTAGTTATGGTTTACAGCTATGATATGAGAGGACATCATTTAGGTTGAATATCTAAAGTGATTCTGTATTATGATTAGCTGAAATTAAAGTTGGCATAAATTAACCCAGCACTGGCCAATGCAATCATGTTTGTGTATGAGTTTAAATAATGAAATTGTTATGATTCGAAAATGAAGAGGTTTACATGTAACATTGTTTTTTTTAGACTGTGACCCCAAATTTTCAACATAATATCTTTATTAAAGATGTTGTGAAATATAATTTTGTCAGCGAAATTGCTGCAAAATCGGCAATTTTGCCGCCTGAAATTTTTCATGAAATTGCGTCGAAATGGCAAGATTTCACCAGCAATTTCACCCCCAGCAAATGGGCATCTGGTGTCTTGTGGTCCCCCCCCCAGCTGCTCACCAGCCCAAATGTAGGAAAAATTGTTATTTCTCCCTGGTGTCTAGTGGTCCCCCCTTCCCCAGCGATCACTGGCCAAAACTGAATGAAACCCCCCAGTTACTCTCATGTCCTCCTTTTCCCAAAAAAAAAAATATCAAATCCTCACTACCTGGTGTCTAGTAGACCCCCCACCTTCTCATCAGTCACCCAGCACCCAACCTGCTTCCCCCAATAGTACTCCAATTGAGCCACCGGCACAGTCATCCACTTTCTTCCATGGCTGGCAGCCTGACTGAGTGCTTTGATGAATGATCATTGAAGCACTCAGTCAGGCTATGAACATGGAGGTGGTGGGGCTTTGCTGATGGCCCAACTGGGGCACTGGGGGCAGGTGAGTGCTAGGTGACTGAAGATGAAGGTGGGGTTCACTAGACACCAGGGAGTGTTGATTTGATTTTGTTTACAGGAGAATACAGGAATACATGAGGGTAACTGGGAGGAATGGGGTACTTTGTCCAATTTCTGCCAGTAACTGGTTGGGGTGAGTGGGGAGGACCACTAGACCTCAGGAAGAACTTTTTTCTACATTTGAGGCTAATGTTAACTGAAGGAATCCATAAACACCAGGAGTCCCCTAAGTGGTGAAAATTATGAAATTTTGCACATGGGTGGCAAAATTTCGCCTGCGAGAGGCAAATTTTGCTGGTTAGCGGGTCGCTTGCCCCAAGGGTAAAATTTCACTTTTTGCCCCACAAAATATTTCATGAAATTAGCAAATTACATGAAATACTGTATAACCCCTTATTTCAGTGCACCTTTTATTCCATGTGGTCAATGTGGTTGGACAGTTCCACACAAACTTATATTAGCGCATTCATGGCTGCACCACATTGGCAGAGCATAAAACATTTAGACAGAATACAACTACATTGCTAGAGTGCATTACAGAACAGAATGCTAGTAAACAGTAAAGTACTTTCCTTTGTTTAAGTCAGCAGATGCCGCAAAACAGACATGATGGTTAGTTTGATTCATTTGTTTTGCAGCATCTACTGACTTGAAATTTTCTCACCAAAAATTCCCAGAAAAACCCTACATGGATTACTAGGCTGAAAGCTTGTTTTGCAGCATCTGCTGACATGGAAATGAATGGTGGGAGGAACGGTGGGTGGGCGTGTTAGCATTCCGGTGTTCGCCAGGAGGTTACGCGGTGTTACTGTGAATGGGGGTGTCAGTGTGTCGGTACAGTATGTTCTGAAGTGCACTATGTAATGTACTCCATAGTGTACTGTGAACTGCTTAGTGCTGATTGACTATATAGATGTCTGATAAAAAAACAAGTGACACAGACTACATAAGGCAACAAAGTGGTAGTTCAAGGTTTAAATCTTGCTTCTCTGTTTTTGGCAGAATGGTCAATTTATTTTCACTGTAAATTTATTTCCGAAGAAAATATCTGTCCAGCGGATATAGCAGAAATAAATTTACAGTGAAAATAAGGGGTTATACAGTAGTTCACTGGGTGAACTTTTTCAGTTTCACACAACACTAATCTTTAATACTCCATTGTATGAACATGACAAGTGTCACTTCTCAAATCCCACTAAAATGTGATTTTTGCAAAAAAAAAATGTGAAAGCACGTTTCAGGAGGATTTGAAAAATTACACCTGTCTTGTTTATGAGGTCAAGTGAAAAAAAATCCATGTTAAAAATCTGGGGTGAAAATCATCACAAATTGTGATGTTATGAGTACAAGTTGAAAATCAATTAAAAAAACACAGTAACCAGACTTACCTTGTTTCAGTTTGTGGTCAACTGCAGTAGGGAGTGCTTTGGCAGTTGGTTACCTGAGTACATCAGGAGCCCCACTGAGGTAAATGAAGGATGGGGGGTGTATGAGACATTGCTGGACAGTGTTCTTTTTTCAGATTAAAAAAAGAAAAGAAACAATTGATGTTTTTCTTTGTTCAGGGATTCTGTTGTTTGAGGAGACCAACACTGGGGATTGGGCACCTGGGTGTTGGACTGTATGGAGGTTGTTTAGCAACACTTGGGAAAAGGCACCCCAGTTTCAGACTGTGGCTGGGAGGTTGTTTAGCAGCACTGGGGATTGGGCTCCCCACTGCTAGTCTGTGGGGCTGGGGTTGTTTAGTGACACTTTGGATAAGGTAACCCAGTGTTGCACTATGGCTGGAGGTCTGTTAAGTGATGCAGGGATTGGGCACCCAACAGTCAGACTGTTGGGTAGGTTTTTGAATGACACCAGGGGCTGGGCACCCTGATGTTGGACTGTGGCAGGAGGTTTCAACACGCTGCAGAAAGCACATGTCCCGAAGGTGGCCATCAGCAGCATGGCATAGGCAAACTAAGTCCCTTTCCGAACTGAGCATGGGGCGTGCAGAAACAGATGCCAGCAATGATAGCAGTTTATCCAAAAGAGGTTGCCGGTGCAGCCAATGGCAGCCAGCCCCCAGCCAAATACAAACAATCCAGACAGGCTGCACTCAAGAAGCCAAGAGTTCAAAAAAGTCAACACTACAATATATGCAGACGAGAAGTATTTTTTTATTAAATAGCAATCAAAAGCCAATAAAGTCAACAGAAAGCCCTGTTACTTCAACCTGTACTAGATCTTTGTCAGGCGGCATGTTGGCTAGGTAGAAAGCAATGTGATTTACATAATCTGACTTTCCTAGCTCTTTCCATTCAGTATTTGTAATGCACATTCATTCAGTAAAGGCATTGTACATTATTTCATTTAGTTATTTATCTTCTAAAATTCTCTATTTTTCTCTTAGTTTTCCAATTAGCACTGTTTCTGTCGCATATGGCTTTTTTTTGTGTGTAGCTGTCATGCTGGCCATGCTCCTCCAACCACATCATGGAAGGTAATTGGCTTCTGTGTGCTACTGAGTGGCATCTACAGAAGCAGGAACTGTGAAGATGTCAAGATTCAGTAGCAGTTCATGGCAATACATTTCTCTTTGATTTGCTATGTTACAAAGTTAAAAAAGTCAGCACAAGTTTAAAAATGTAATTAGTGTGCTGTGTCTTGTTCTTCTAAATCAGAGCACATAGCTAAGTGGTTTCAGACAGTCAATACAGTCTGTCACTTTAGTGAGGCTTCAAACATGACTTCTCTGTTCTGTCATGCAGATGCTGAAGCCAATATATCGACTAGGGAACAATAATTTCTAAATGATGTAAAAGCCTCTCAAATACAGTAGAAGGTATAAAGTAGTTCTTGTAATTTTGTACATGCAATATCTTAATTTATATTTGCTTTTGGCTGCATTTATTTGTGTTTTTCATTTTTACAGTGCATTACCTAATGTGCACACAGTATCACTTTATATCCACTGGATAATTAATATTTTCTAAATTTCATTAATTTGACGCAGATCACTACTACTGTACTGATTACACTCATTATACCAATTGTACCTTGGTGGTGTTTCCTATTACAAAACAAGGTGATCACAGTCACACATTACATAATGGTGAACTACTGTGTTATTGGGGGTTGTAAAAATCCCAAGTGATGAAACTTATGTCTTTGCATTCCCCAAAAGGTCTAAATCACTGCAACATTTTCACAAGTGGATTCATTTCATTTTGCTGGAATGTCAATGGGAATGGCAAGCTGCAGTGTCTCCTATGGTGATTCTGAAGTTCAATCAAATAAGTGAAGCAACAACCAGAAGTCAAATGGAAACAAAATGAGGAAAAGCAACAGAACCAAACGTAAAATTGGATGCCACAAAAATAAAGTCACAAAACAAAAACAGATGTAAGAAATAAGAAAAAAAAATGCAACAAAACAAGTAAAATGCATTTACAAAGAAGAATTACAAAGCATATAGTATTAGCACAACAACAAAACAAGCATTAGTCAATGCTGAATGTTTGCTTGCTGGCATTAGCAGTGGAAGTGTAGGAGTTAGACAGATGCAGTACAGAAATGGCAGTGATGTATTGAATCGACGCCAACACCACCTCCACCATGCAGAGATGGACAGGCATTGGGGTGTGCCTTTGGGTTGTCACCCATAACAGTCACGACATTTCACCTCACCCTACCCTGCAGACACTGACAGGTATCAAGGTGTGCCTTGGGGTGTTCAGGCTTTACACTCACCTCATTCCATAAGGAAATATGCTGAAATGGGTGCAGTATAGGAGAATGGTGTGAACTCTGTGGCCAAAGAGTCCAAGGCGCACCTCGATGCCTGTCACTGGCTGCAGGGTAGGGGTGGAATGGCAGGAGCATCAATTCTTGTGGGGGATTTTTTGTACCAGATTTTCAATATAGGCATTGTGGGACCTCTGCTCATGAACAGTGTAACTGTGATTTTCTGACCCGAACAATGATTTCCCACAGCGAGTGCTCTATTCTGCGCCTGAAGTGTGAAAACACATTTTGGCCAGGATGTGAAAAATGACAGCTGTAATGTTCATAAGGATGTGTGTAAAAATGCCAATGTTGAAAATCTGGCGTGAAAATATTACAAATTCGTGAAGTTACGAGGGTGCATAGAAACTGCACAATACACGCTCATAATACAGTCATTTTATGGACTTTTGTCACTAAATTTTCAACATAGGCATTTTAGGACCTCTGTTCATGAACAGAGTCACTGTGTTTTCTTTATCTGTCCCTAACACTGATTTCCCACAGCGACCGTACTATTCTGCATCGGAAATGCAAAAACACATTTTAGGCCAGAATGTGAAAAATGACAGCTGTACTGTTCATAAGGAGGTGAGAAAAAAAGCCAATGTTGAAAATCTGGAGTGAAAATATTACAAATTCACAAACTTGTGAGTGTGCGCGGAAACTGCGCAATGCATGCTCGTAACACAGTCATTGTTGGGAATTTTTTCACCAAATTTGCAACATAGGCTTTTTGAAAACCTACCTCATGAACAGTGACACTGTCATTTCATTACTCGGTCCCAAAAGGTGATTCTGTGTAGTGACAGAGAAATCACCTTTGGGACCGAATAATCAGATGACAGTGACTGAATTCATGAGATGGGGTCCCAAGAACCCCATGTTGAAAATTTGGTGCACAAATTCAAAAAAATGACTGAGATATGAACCAAAGTTGAAAAAAAAAAAACCCTATTTATGCCATTATAAAGCTTACAGGCATTTCTTCAGTTTGCAGTCGGCTTTGAAGAGTGCAGACGTGTTCCCAGCCCACTGAAGATCATCACACCAGGCTCCGGAGGTAAGTATGGGGGAGTGTGGGGAGGTGGGGTGTGCAGATGGTGGGCATGGGTTGGGGGAGAGGGCACGAGAAACAGTGAGGGACCGTTTTCTTTTTTCACAGGGTTATTTTTTAAACAGATGATGTGGGACTTTTGCCATGCTGGGGTGGACTCCCAACATGGTACTTGGAAGTTTGTTTGGGGGGGCAATGGAGCCAATGGGGAATTGGGCACCCTCATTGGCCACACAGTGTGTGGGGGAGCACAAGATGAAGCAGGACTTTTGCCTCACTGGGGTGGGGTCCCAGTTGCCTCACTGGAGTGGGCTCCCAGCATGGCAGTGTGAAGTTTGTTTTTGTGGGGGGACACTGGAGCCGACGGGGATTGGGCACCCCGTCAGACATACAGTGTGTTTGGAGGGGAGTGCATGTGCTGAGGGGGTTTGGGCACCCCCTCAGCACACAACAAATGGGGGGGCGCATCATACGGGAGATGCAGTGGTGTACAGTTTGACTACTAAGGTGGTGACATGTAGGCAATTTTCATACTGCTGAGGGCAGGGCAGTATGCAAATTGCCTACACATTACCACCGCAGATTGTAGAGGTAATTTGCTTTTAACTGTATGCCACAGCATCTGAACCACTGTCATAGACAGCTCAGACAGTCATTGGTGTGGTGGGACCATGCCTGCAAAAAGGAGCAGGGCATTGGAAGCGGGGTGCCACACCTACAAAAACCCATATGGTGGAACTATATTTCTTGAGCATGCGTGCAAGCAAACATAAAAATGAATGCAAACTAAAGTTTAGCACATTTAAAAAGTAAATGCAAACAAAAAAGCACAACACAATTAAAATATGAATACAAACAAAAAGGTACAGCACAAAAAGGGAATGCAAACAAAAAAGCACAGAACAACAAAAGTGTGGCACAACAAACAAGAATTGGCCAATGCCTTAATCTTTGCTTGCATATTTCAGTAATGCAACAGGTAGGGTTAGTTAGTTAGTAAGTGAGATAAAGACATAAATGTTAACAAGTGGGAGTGGGCAGGTGACTGAACTCTGTTGAGGAATGTGAGTGCAGCAGGCAGCATCAGTCCTGAGACTTGCTTCAGGACTAGCAGTGTAGACTGGGAAGCAGGCACTGAAATGCAGCTTCTCAATTCCAGTGGGGCCCTGCTTCTACATATATCTAAACAGCTGCACAGACTGGAGCAGTGGAAGATTAAGTGACTTTCTATAGGTTACACAATAACTATTTGTCTCCAGCTAGGTCTGAACCTGTGATTTACCAGTTCTCAACAAAGCTTTAACCACTAGGGAGCCAGAAGCATCTGCTTTCCTACTGGAGATGGGTTGCTCAGTGTACAGTTGATTGAGCGATACCTAGATGTGGTATGGTGGACGTTCCATTGATGGTGTAGGTATCCTAACTCCTGACAGTCACAAGCATGTGCCCACACATTGTCATTCATTCACATATCTGGACTGACTTGTACGGTATGGGCTGCATGCCCATTGGCTCATGCTCTGAACCAATGGGCGTGTAGCCCTACTGAGCTGTCAGTTGGCAGATGGCGGGCGGCAGGCGGGTGGGGTGCTGCGCCTGCCGGCTGCGAGGGGGCGGGTGGTGTGGCTCCGTGGGTGGGTGGGTGGGGGCCACTAGATCACCAGGGATGTCAGGCGTGGGGATGCCACCCACGATCTGCTACTCATGGTCCACTGGACCACCAGGGATATTGGACTTTGGGGAGGTCTGATGCCTGTGATCAGGCTACTCGAGGGGTGGGGGACTTTTCAGTTATGCCTGTGATCGGGCTGCTCGGGGTGGGGACTTTTAAGTTATGCCCGTGATCGGGCTGCGAGAGGGACTTTTCAGTTATGCCTGCCGTCGGGCTACTGGGGGGTGACATTTCGGCCAGCGATGGGGTATGGGCGCCGCCAGGTGCGGTGGGAATTCGTGGGCTCACCCACAGGTGGCAGCTGCTGTGTTGCGCCCTGCAATGCAGCCAGCTCACCTGTGGGTGGCCTCGACTGTTCTTTTCAGCATAACTTTGTGCAGGCGCAGGTAGGGTTGCACCTGCATAACTCTGTACAGCCTGGGCTGAATATCGGGCTGTGCAGTTTGTGCATCGGCACGCGCCCCTGTGCCTGCATACGTACTAATCGTGGCGAGCATCAGGATTTGTCTGGCGCGCACCCTTTTTAAATATCGCACCCGGGTGCATCAGTGGGTTGTGCATGGCGCAACACTGTTGCGCCATGCGTAACCCTTTTGAATATCTGGGCCATTGTCTGTACTTATTGTATCGTAATTAGCCTTTGTTGGAGTCACAAAAATATTCAAAGAAGGAAAAAAAAACTAAGTGTTTGATAAAAATTAAAGACATTTCTAACATGCCCTTGGCTGCCAGGAGGGGTACACCCATGATGCCAAGTGAACCTCTACCATGTCACCCGTAGGCATCACTCAGTGAACTGTATACTGAGCCCTTGACACCTGTAGAGCAGTCTGGCCCTCAATACTAGAGATGTATGAAGTTGGGAAACTTTGCTCCATGAAATAATCCATAAATTTCTCGCAATTTGTGGATTATTAAATGGACATGGATTGCGAAGTTTTACCCGCAAACAGTGGAATTTCACCCACAAATAATGGAATTTCGCTGAGAATGGTAGAATGTCTCCATTCATGGGCAAAATATGGCCATTTGTGGGCAAAAGTCTGCACTTCTTGACAAAATTCTGCCAAAAAAACCCGCAAAGTATTTTATAAGCAAATTTTTAGCCTGTCTGCAAAATTTCACGGATTGCTCCATGGATGCGAAATTCCCGACTTCAACAGAACTTTGATGGCAAATTTAAATGTCGTTGCATCTCTACTCACTACCTGAGATAAACCAAAAGATGGGAGGGATCTTCTCCACAAGCTCAATGCAAACGGCACATCCCACTGCAGAAAATGACACACTCACTTGTTAACTTTTTTTACTTCTTCATTTTTTAAGTAGGAAAACTACCATCAAACATACATTCTCAATTTTTCATGCAAGCTCAGCCCACATCTTCAGGAAATATACTAATGCCTTTCTAGTTATTTTAAGTCAAACAGCTAACTGCTGCCAAAAATTCAGAATTTATAGCTTAAGACATTATTAAAATCTGTTCTGTAGTGGTGGCCTCCACATGTGAGAAGCACTGTCTGCTGTAGCCCACATTACATGTTACTGGGTTGTGTTGTATACCAAACCACCCATCCTGAGAAGGAGAGCAGAAGCTTATGGTCCTCTAGTGGTTATGGCACTGTTGGGAACTGGGAAATCACAGGTTCAAGCCCGCTGGAGCCAAGTACTCATTGTTTCATAATAAATTGTTTTAGGCTTCCCTTGTTGAAGACATGTCCATACAATTCTTTTTTTTATATCAAAGTTTTATTGAACATTTTCAACAGTACAGACAATTCAGAAAGCCAATAACAAATATAAGTAAAACTGACATAAAACACCAAATTCGTAATCCCTAAACCAAAACCCCTACCCAGGTGCCCTGTATTGTTACCTATCATTATACCAAAAAAAAAAAACAAACAAAAAAAAAAGAAAGTCTACCTTCAAAAAGAATATCAAATAACTACAAAAAATTCCAAGAGGGCTAAACCACTACCCCCACACCTGGTCATCTACCTTCTTGTCCATCAAATGACAATCTATACATTCCATCATCTCCCTGAAGCAATTCCTGCAAAATCCCCATTCCCTAAACTTTCAGAGGTCAACCATTTATCCCATGTCTTATAAAATTTGGGAGGCGCAATCTTCCTCCCAAAAGATTATCCAATAAAAGGACGCTGCTTTGGCCATAGCAAGTTTCAATGTACTTAAGGGTGGTACCACAGCGGAATGCCATTTCTGAAGTAGAAACCTTTTTGCCTCCAAGGCTATAGCAAAAAGAACTCCTTTATAAACTATTGCTTTCTTATCCAATGCTCCCGGATCCCACAGGATCCCAAACAATGGAGAATCCAGAATGGGGATTTGCAGGACACTCTCCAAACACTTAATAATGTCCCTCCACCAATCTTTCAATAAGGGACAGTCCCATAAAATATGGAATATTGAACCTTACCACGCTGGCATTGCCAGCACAGGTCTGCCAACAACAACCCCATTTTCACTAACCTGGCCAGGGTACGATGCCATCTACTTAAAACCTACTTCTGTAGAAGTTGAAGTCTAGGGTCAGAAGATGCCTTGGGTGCTGCATACCACCAGCAATGCCAACCTTCCTGATCCAGATCACATTGCATATCTTCCCCCCATTGTATTCTATAGGGCTACCAGTCTGGCAGATACACATTCTGTAACTCTTTATATAACAAACTAAGATGCCCTCCGGAAATTTTGAGCCACTAATCTAGAGAACCCATAAAATGATTCTCAATAATACAAAGGGATTTGAAAAACCTAGCTGAAAGGGCATGTCTAATTTGAAAGTATCTCCACATATCTTTGGGAGGGATATCATACTTAGCCAGTAAATCACTAAAGGAGATCAGCAATCCGGTCTTCTGGTCCACCAAGTCACCTAGAGTTCTTATACACCTATCCACTCATGAAACCCAATGAATACTGCAATTCCCCACCATAATAGCAGGGTTGTCCCACAATGGTTCAAAAACTCCCAGAAAAGTAGGAACCCAGCCAAGTCCCTTAAAATTACTGCCCAAGACAGCCTTGAAAAAATCATAGGACGTGTCTCCACATGAGGAGAAGGCAAAGGGTTTTTTAATAAACCTGTCAACAGGATCTTCCCAAACACCACTTGCTCAATCTCCACCCAAAGAGGTGCCCCAGGAAGAGAGGGGGATAACCAATTTAAAGTTTGTTTCATCTTCTGACATATATGGTAGGCCCACAGCCATGGTATATTCCATCCTCCAGAAACCACGGGAGCACAGAGGATCTATCTGCTGAAATGAGGAGGAGACCCTTCCCAAATAAAGTCAGACAACACCCGATCAATTTTAGCCCACCAACCCATTGGAATAGTGAGGAGTAAATTGCTCAACTTATAAAACAACAGAGGAAACACCATCATTTTAATGGTAGCAATTTTTTCCGGAAGAGTCAAGTTAAGCTTCTTCCAACTGCAGAAATGAACGTTAATGTCCTCCAAGATTCCAGAAGGATTCTTAGAAGACATTTCCTGAAGATGTCCTGAAATGAACATCCCTAAATACTGCACCCCCTCTGGATACCATTTCAAGATATACGGACCCATGGATGCCCACAAATCGTCAGCACTATAAAGTGGAAGGCTCTCCGTTTTCCCCCCAGTTTATCCTCCGGCCAGAAATTACCCCGAAGGAGTCTATAATTTCCCAAGCTTTTGGAAGAGAGGTCTCAACTCTCAAAAGCATCAGAAGTAAATCGTCCTCATACAACAGCATGGAAAAAGACTTCCTCCTAATCGTTATACCCACAATATTGGAATTTTGGGACAGAGCTAAATTGAGTGGCTCAATAGCTAGCAAAAACAATAGGGTACTTAATGGACAGCCCTGCCTGGTGCCACGAGACAGAGAAAAAGACTGCAACAACACCCCATTGGCTAACAACCTTGCCTTAGGTTCAAAGTACAAGCATTCTATTCAGCGCTGACATTTTGGGCCCAGTCCACATTTAGCCAGAACAAACTGCAAATACTGCCATTCAACAGAGTCCAACGTCTTTTCTGCGACCAACCCCACTAAGGCTGCAGAGTCCGGCCCCCTCACCGCCATTTGAATCAAGTTAATAACTGCCCGCAAGTTGTCACTGCCCTGCCTACCTCTCACAAAACCAGACCAGGATTTGCTAACCAAAAAAGGTAACGCCCATTCCAGCCTCATGGCCAATATCTTAGCAAAAAGTTTACAATCTACGTTTAACAATAATATTGGCTGGTAGTTGGCACACACTGTAGGGTCCTTACCTGGTTTAGGCAGGACAGTGACAACTGCTTCCCTCATAGTGACCATTAATGTACCAGATCCCCCCCTCCAGTTGTCCTAAAAATATACAGCAACTGATGGGAAACCTGCTTCACAAATGCTTGATAGAAATCCATGCTTAACCTATCAGGCCCTGGTGCCTTACCCAAGGCCAAAGCCTTAATCGCCTGCTGTACCTCTGTTAAAGTAAAATCTGCCTCCGGGGGCAGCCAACACAAGCATCTTAATACCCACAAAAAATGCCTACTCCTCCACTGTTGGGTCTACTGTAGATTTGTAAAGATTCAAGTAACACTCCCTAAAGGTTCCTGCAATTTGCCATCAGCAATTACTTTCCCTCTTCTCCCTTCAGATATGGCACCTTGGCCTCCAGGGACTTCTTTCGTAACCTATAAGCTAAAAGCTTCTCCTCCTTGTCCCTGGATTCCCAGTAGGCCTGCCTCAGAAAAAAAGAGGGCTCATTGGGCCTTCTGATGCAAAATAGTATTTAAGCTGTCTTTGTATGTCAAAAGTTCCTGAACCTTCTTGTCCTTGTCTGGTGGAGACAAATATAAGTCCCCTTCCAACTGTCAAATACGGGTTGTAAGAAATTCCTCCTCCTGTTTATGCCTTTTGTTAATATGCGATGCATAAGAAATAATGCACCCCAGAATATAGGATTTAAAAGCATCCCATAGCACAAAAGGTGCAATGACAAGAGAGGCATTGGTTTAAAAATAGAAATCAATTTCCCCCTTCAACCATAGTTTGAACTCCTCTGTACTCAACAAGGCTGGGTTAAAGTGCCAACAAGGAGTTCTCGGCACACATTGTCGCGGATCCCACACCAAGCTTACCGGAGCATGATGAGAGAGCAGTACTGGTCTGTGGAATAGATCCAACAGATCTGGCAGAATAAAGGAACTGCCCAAAAAATAATCCAGGTGACTGCATGTTTGAAACCTCGGGGAACGAAAAGTGAAATCCCGAGTAGTGGGATTAAACACTCTCCAACAGTCAATTAACCCATATTCCTCACATAAATGAAGCAGTACATCTCTAGATCTTTGCTGTGAAGGGACACCCCTCTCCATGGGGAACCTATCTATCACTGGGTCCCATACCAAACTGAAATCCCCCCCACCCAAATCAGTGCCATCGGACAAGAATACCAATCTGAGATAGTCTGCGCTACGAAGGAAAAGAAATCAGGCGAGTCTGCATTAGGGGCATGAACATTAAGGAGCAGGACCTTCACATTGTCTATCCTACCCAGTACCAGTACCCAATGCCAATCTTTATCAGAAGCCCAAGACTCCACATTTAGGGGGCACCCCTTTTTCAACAAAATGGATACTCTTCTCTTTTCGGAGGTAAAGGAACTGGAATATGCCTTGCCTACCCAAACCCACTCCAAAATACCCACATCTCTCTTCAATAAATGAGTTTCTTGCAAAAAATATAATATCACTATTACAAGACCAAAAGAAAGAAAAATCTTTCTTACGTTTTATGGGGATATTTAACCCCTGAACGTTCCATGTCATAAAATTTAACTGAACCATATAGTCCATACAATAATCGAATTAACAACTATTGCACAATGATATAAACACAAAACAGCAAGAATTAACAATTTTATACCCCGGAAGGTGGATGACTCCTGCCAATGTCCAGCACCTAGTGCTCCCATCAGCCCAAGAGAAACAATTAGAAAAATGGTCCCCCAGTCAATAGGAGAAGTCACCTTTCTTCCCCCATTGAGAATGAACCCCACCCCTCCCAGCTCCCACCAATAATCTAGTATCCCAGACAAAGGCACCCCATATATCAAATATGCTGCTACAACCCAGAGCTCTGGAGGTTCCCAGAGCTTACACTCTTTGATCCAACTATAAAGCCAAAAACCATTACAACCCCTCACCCCCTCCCACAACTCCCACACACAAACTTGAGGAGCGAGAAAAAAAGAGGCAGTGGACCCCACCGTGAATGCCCCCCCACTCCTCAGCTGGCACAGAGGAAGGGATAAGTGTCTGTGGCTATTCTAACCCTCAGGCAGTCATACCACCCCTGACGCCATCTGGACACCAAGTGGCTAAACACCCAGACAACCCAAGAAAGGTCAAGTCATAACAGAGCCCATAAACCCAAGTCAAAACTGAATCCAAAAAGAAGAACCAACCCCCTCCCATATAGAAAATAAAAAGTCCCCAGGCAACTGGGCAAAACACTCCTTCTGACTCCAGGAACCATTACTAACTCCTGGTACCCACCCTCAAAAAACCAATTCCCCTTCCCTCAAATAACTCCTATCAATATCATCTCATAAACACTATACCCCTAATTAGCTGCCAAAACAGCCATGTCCCACACAGTCTCACAAGTACCCCTCTTCCACTCCAAATAAAAAAACAGACCCACCTCATCCAGAATCTTACCAGGAACCCTGATAAATAAAGAACAAGTTGAAAACCAGAATAAAAAAAAACAGCTCACAAAATATAAAAAACTCCACAAAGCCAGCCACTCCAAATACAGCCACTTCAAGGCAGTCCCTTGCCCTAAGCAGCATTATTCCATGAACTGGGATCCCTGGTTGAACCATCGGGGCCTTTCCTCCAGTGATGTCATGCCAGCGATCACCTACAATGAGAAAAACACACACAAAAAACAAACCAAAGAAGCAGACATAAGAAGAAGCAAGTACAGCTCTTAGGTGGATAAATTGTGTCCAAAAGCAGCAGTTCCTAAAAGATCATATTTATTTATTTTATTTTATTTATTTATTTCATGTGCAGATTAACACCTTTGAGCCAACAGGCTCTTTTACAAAGGTTCCATGTCAGGTATAACAAACAGACAAACAATTTCCAAGGTTACATTTCGCAAGAGGAAGAGACAAGAATACAGTGGTAGTTTGATGGTCATTGCTGATGCTAATTGCTGATAACAGAATATTGACAGGCTGTACATGTAGGCAAGTAGTCTTAGCATTTCCTCAGTTGTACAGGTACAAGTAGTGCATTTGGTATGTGGTTTAACATATATTGTTATGTCTTAAAAGAAGGCCTCAAGTAGTCAAGCCTGAAGTTAGAGAGGAGTGGCCTGAGGGGGCTTTGTCATATGTTGGAAAAGGGTGGGGGTGGAGCGGGGGGGGCCAGCCACCTAGAGGCTTTGTCAAGGAGGTGCTGGAGAGCAGGAGAAGTGTGGGGGTGGAGGTGGGATGAGGTGGCAGGGCGGCATCCCAAAGCAGGCCAACATTCTGCATCGAACAAAAATCCTTGATTAAACTTTCAGTCCCCAGAGCTAGCATCCTTGATTGAACCACCAGGATGAATGTCACAATCATCCTTAATCGAAGCAGCTTGCTCCCTTGTATCTCACTGAGTGGCCCCATCCTGATTCAAAGAAGGTATCTCATTCAAAGCTGGTTGAGACACCTCTAGTAGCTCATCCTCTCCAAAATCAGCCCAGTTCACCTCTCGCTGGTCCACAAAAAAGGTCTATCTGGTCAAAGAAAGGCGAGGGTGTTTAGGGACTGGGGGAGAATGGCCCAGTTGATCAGAGGAGCCGGTAGAAAAATTCACTGATAAATGGCCACCAGATACTGAGGAGTCCAAGGTAGCTACAGATGCTAGAGGCAATGAAGCAGGACTCTGCAGGGGTTCCCTATGCTGTTTCAACTGCTGCTATATCGGGGAAGTTTCCTTATTCCTGGATTTTCCAGTGGATGGTATCCCGTGTATTAGGCAACCGCGACTGAGCACTTTCAAAAAGGGTGACTCAATCACAGTGCTTTTATGCAGGGCTACTGGGCAGGGAGGGTGATCAGATAGGGGGTTCAGCGACTATAGCGACAGGATGTCACTATGTATACTAGGGATGTGCGGACCGACCCATGGAAAATCAGAACCTCCCAGATCCAATGTGGTCTGATGGATCTGGATTAATAAGGGCTGACTTCTTAATTGTACCGAGTCCGGTTCATCTGCTGCAATTGGCTATTTTACAAAAAAAATAAAATAAAGAGCAGAGCACAGTTAAATACAGCAAGGCAATGAATGCAGCATATTAAAAGTAAAATGCCAGCCATTGCGAAAGGAGAGCTGGTATCCTGAAGGCAGAGCTGCGGGGTTGTCGAAGCACCTTGAGTGTATAAGCAGGTCTCATCGTTCTGTAGTCTCGAGTCACTATACTGCCATGCACGTCCTTTCATGACATTACGGCTGTTGAGTTCAATCTGCACACAATGTGTTCACACACTGAGATTGTGTACAAGATTGAATACTTATGGTAATACAATTATTTTTAAATACAAAGTTATGCTAATGTATAGGTATTATAATATTTAGGTATTTTTCTTAATTATTACGGGGGTAACAGCTTTTGTTGTTGTAACTGTCATTCTTCATCATTTCTGCTGCAGTGAAACTACCATAGGGCTGGCTACAAAATCATAGTTCTTGACATCATTTAGTTTTTTCAAGCTGTCATGTGTTGTCTTTCCTAAACAGTTGTGACACACCTGGTACCAATAGCCACACAGCCCGATTCCCGGTCCTGATTGCCACTCTGACTGCATTTCATTGGTGGCCTTTGACCAGTGTCTACACACATTCCTCTGAGCAATCCTGAGGCACCCTGAACACGTCTTCTGAACAACATCTGACTTTTTTGTTTCATGCCACCACAGCCTAACAACTTTTCAATAATTTATACTGCTTTCTGGTAGTTGACATTCATCATAACTAAGGGGAGGGCGGTGAGATTCAGAGTTTGCCATTCACCTAAAGCACTGCAATTAATATGCCCCTGTATCTTCTGCATCAACATTACAATCTGTACTAGTCAGAGAAGCAATTCTAATAAGACAATGTAGTGCTCATAACCCCAGCACATACCCATCGCACAAAACTGTGATCAAAAATAAATATGCTATAAAACAAAACATTATTAATGCATCACAGAAACCACATAGTGTGCAATCACATCATTTTTGCCCCTTTATCTACAATCTTGCAGCAGTCAACTTCAGTCTCAAGAACCCCCGTTACTCATTCATTGCAATTAGTGAGGTGTGGGAAGGTTAGTAACAGGCAAACATAACTACACATTACTTAACATTAGTGAAGTGAAGTGAAGTGAAGTGGGGGTGGGGGGGGGGTCAGTGTCAAGCCACACCAAGCACTTATATGAAGTGTGGGAATAGTGACACCTGGATAAATGTGTATACCATCTTAAAATATACAAATAGCTGTTGCTCAATTTAATTAGCGTACTGTGCAAACAGAAACAATATCAACACTGACAGGGACACTGGTATGGACCAATGCATGATGTCCCCATTATCCAAGACTGACAAGGCTGATAAACACTACACACATGGACAGTCAGGAGCTAAAGATAGGGAAGGAGATGTACTACATCCATGGGAAGTTAACAATTAGTAAAGAAACATTCAACAGCTCCTTTTGCTCAACATCATAAACCGCATCTCTCGACCCCCTCCCCAATACCAGAAGCACGAAAATCAACACTCAGCATACTAAATAGTTAATTGCAAAATTTGTTTGAATTAGAAGGAATAAAACAAAAACATAAGGTTTCACATTGAAATTCTATATAATTAGGAAAAAAAACCGCTGGCATTGCAAACGTTTGGTAAATCGCTACCTCTGTTCAACAGAAATAAGATCACTGTTGCAAATCACAACAGGTGAATGGAAAACGCTGATGGTGAAAAAAAAAAAATGACCAGAACCTATTTATACTTAACAAGCAGAACATCTACCTAGTTAACTGTCAACAAGCACCAAACGTGTTTTATTTTTCTAAGTGGGACTTTGTTCCAAATGCAATGCATGCAAGAATTTAAAAACCATCTCCTTTAAAGTGATTGCACTTGCGCCATACACAGACTCACATTACAATGACATTCCTCTGCCACCTGATTAACTGTATGTTGGTCAGGTGGCATAGAGGTATATAAGGCTGTGTGTGGCACAAATTACACAGTATGTGGCTGACTGTGTATGGAAGATATACAGACTTAGAGACGGAGCTTTGAGCTTTCTTTATTTTGCATTATCTGGTCTCAGTTTACCTTCAGCAAAGGCATCCAGTGAGTGACTTACTTCTGTTTAAAAAATAAAACACTGAATAATAACTAAAACAAAAAAAAGGGGATCTAAAAGACACTCACACAAAAAAACCTGATCAACCTGCCCGTTGGGGCCTGGGAAGCTTTGAGTGCTTATCACTTACACTTATCTCCTCATGGTTATCAATACCAAGCCTTGTCTGTTCTGCTTTAGCCTTTTTCTGTGATTGTCAACTTGTCTTAAAGCCTACAAACTAGTGTAAGTGCCAGAATTGTATTAAAAAACAACAACAAGCAGGCTAACTAGAAAAGAACAAACGGGGAATAGGAGAGAGAAAAAAAAGCAGCTCATTCACCATCAACCTGGCAGGTTGTACCTTGGAAGCTTTGAGTGCTCATTGCTGCTCACTCAGTGCCTGAGTCTATCTCTCCTGTGTTTCTTTTCAAGTTGCATTGCTTTTTGCTTCATTTAAATCCTAAAAACTGCAGCAGGTACCTTAATTTAAAAAAAGAACAGTCTGAATTAATTAGTTTTAGCCTCCCCCCCCCCCCATATTCTCCTGTGTGTCTGAAGTGATTGGAGTACTGTACTTTGTCTTGCCTGGGAGACATTTATAAAAAAAAAAAACAATAAAAAAACTTTTCTGCAGTGTATACTGTACAGTAGTTGCATCTCAGACTTGCCAGTTTGCCTGTGTAAGACCACTACTAGCTGCTGTTGTGTGTGAATATATTACACGGTTTACTGCTCATACCATTGCTGCGGGCTCATTGTCAAAGTAAAAAAAAAATACGTAAAAGAAAAAGCATTTTTGTCTCATTAAAAAAAAAATCTGTCTACAATTGGGGGGGGGGGGTCCGTGGCTGTGAGGCTGAGCTTGTACTGAGTGGGTAGAGGTACTTGGGAACAACTGAGAGGACTACATACATCTGCGGTATTGCAACAGTTGAGAAATATTTCCTCTAATAAAAAAAAAAAAAAAATAGCTATTGTGCTGGAAGGGGGCATGCAGTTGTGAGGTCAAGCCTGTACCGAGTGGGCACAACTGAAAGGACTAAATAAAAAGATAATATCTACAGGCAAAACAGTTGTGAGTGCCATTTAAAAAAAATAAACCTAGCTATTGTGGTAGGAGGGGGACACTGGCTGTGAGGCTGAGCCTGTATTAGTGGGCTGAGGAACTTGGGAACAACTGAGAGGACTAAAAAGAAAACACAAACTGGAAAAAGCATTTTTGTGTATAATTAAAAAAAACTGGAAATGTTCACCAGACAGGGCGAGGCGGCAGCCAAAACGGGGAAAAGTATGGGGAAACGTATGGCACAAACAACACTGCACAGTCTAACTGGTAAATGACCAGTTGCTGGGACCTCATCCGTAGGGATGTAAGTTTGTCATGGATGAGGTTTTAATGACTCATTGTTTGTTCATGAACTCATTAGTAAATAGTAGTAAATGTTGTGGCACTGTCATCGTTGCTACATTCTGATGACGCTAGTGAAAGTCATGGAAGTCCTGAATAAGGATCAAATGTCATGGAATCAATGACGTGTATGACTGCCATGACAGACTTACATCCCTACTCATCCGGTAGTAGTAGTGATTCTTCCACAGTGCTGTCCAAACAGACAGGGAAGGCCAAAACTACCTTAATTAAAACTAAAGGAGTAGTCGGCACCACAAGGAGTGGCAAGCCAAAATATGGTACCTATGTGTACCGTAGTACCAGTACAGATTTAAATGAAACAGAGGTGGAGAAATCTAGCTCTGATGAGAGTACTGATTATGAAATTGAGGATGCAGACAAGGAGGGAGAAAAGCAGAAAAAAATGGAAAGCCAGAATGAGGTAGAGGTGGCAGTTGCACAGACGCAGGATGAATGTGATGATATGTACTTGGATGACATGGGCAATTTAGGCATGAACAGTGTGGTGTAGGTGCAAGAGAAACATGATGAGGGGACAGTGCATTCAGATTTAGTTTCTGTTACTGGTTTGGAGGAGCTGTTGGATGATGATAATGGTGAGATAAAAAAATTCCATGATGAGCAGTATCCCAGTGTTGAGAAACAACAACACAGTGGAAGTGACAAAGTTGGACAGCATAGTATGCCTGGTAATAAAACAAAAAAAGGTGACATCTTATGTGTGGTCTTACTTTTCTCTGGCTGCCAATAATGAATTACAAGCAGTGTGCTCTATATGTAAAAAGACCATCAGCAGAGGGAGCAAAAAAGGTGCTTTGGGCACCTCAGCATTAAAAAGACATTTAGAGAGATGTTACCCATTACGTCTCAGGCATGATTTTTTGGTCGGAGAGAAAGAAGACAACATACAGGCAGAGGTAAGTCAGACTACACCTTCACCTGTTATATCAAGTGATAGCAGCAGCCCTGCTGCTTCAGTTGTACTGTCAACTCTTTCTTAGTCTTCTTCTCGAAAAAGTACTACAAACAGTCCCCTTTTGCCCTTATCATCATCCAGCACTCCTAATGTTGGCCATCTGAAAACTTCAACAGCTAGAAGACAGCTCACAATTTCAGAAACAATTGAACGTAAAGCTAAGTACCAGCGTACTCATCCTGAGGCAATTGCTATAGCAAAACTTATTTCAGAGATGATAGCTCTGGACTTACAGCCTTACAGAATTGTGGAGCATGTAGGATTCAAAAGGCTTTTGAATCACCTGTCACCACGATACAGTATTCCATCCAGGAAATATTTCTGGACTGTTGCAATACCGCAGATATATGATTTAGTAAGTGCTAAACTGAAAAATGCTTTAAAAGATGCAGTTGCTGGGGTTGTCCATCCGACTACTGACATATGGACAAGCTGCCAGCCAGAACCATTTATGTCACTGACTGCGCATTGGGTATCATTTACTCTCTGTAGTGACACTGGCAATTCCCCTCTGAAACTGGCTTCCCTTCGCATCCAGTATATCCCGCAGGATCACGCAGCTTCAAACATCCTGGATGAGCTTAATAGAGAGATACAGTACTGGCTGACATCACAAGGGTTTTCTGTAGGTTTTATTGTGTCTGACAATGGTTCAAACATAAAGAAAGCATTGTCTGATGGGGCTTTGTCCACATTCGATGTTTTTCACACTGCCTAAATTTGATTGTGCATGCATTTATGGAAAAGGACAAAGATATAAAGGCTCTCACATATGTGGCAAAATGAATATGCACACATTTCAGCCATTCCTAAAAAGCACGCTAATGTATTTGGGCCATACAAGAAGAGCATGGACTGCCTCCTAATACACTCATCCAGGATGTTACAATGAGGTGGAACTCTACCTTTTACATGTCCCAATGACTGCTGGAGCAAAAAAAGGCTGTAAGACAGTATACACTAGAGAACAACATAGGGGATGCTGATGTGTACATTAATCCTCAGCAGTGGGCTGTTTTAGAACTTCTCATCAAGATCCTGCAACCCTTTGAGGAAATTACTAGGGAAGTGAGTTCCAACAGTGTCACACTCAGCCAAATAATCCCACTGATCAAGATTCTTAGATTTTAGCTGAATGCAATCAGGGATGAGTTGGAAGGTACAACAAGCCAGTTTCAGATGGGAGAGTCTAGAGCAACTGAAAGGGACTTGCCACCCGGAATAAAAAAAGACATAGTACATAGAATGATTAAAAAAGTCAGCGATGATGAGAAACTTGGTGAAATGCTCACAGCAGAACATTACATTATTGCAACCATACTAGACCCATGGTACAAGATGAAACACCTCTCACAGTATGACCCAAATGCGTTCCGAAACTGCAGAGAGAAAATCATTCAAGAAGTAGATTTGCTTTTGAAAAAAAAATGACAATTGATGCAGCCCCCTCATCCATTCCTCCTGCACCTTCACAGCTCTCTCTTTTCAGTCAGGCTACAAAACAGTCAGCTGCTGCCATTCGTTCTACACCCATCAGTCATCTTTGGGGTCACTTGAAGGCTCTCGTCCTGGAAAAATCAGCCCTTCCTTCTCCATATGTCACTGCTTCTGCCCAGGCCATGGTTGACTGTTATTTAGCAGAAAAAGGTATTGAATGAATGAAGATCCCATTAAGTACTAGCAAAGAAAGGAGCCTGTATGGCCTGCACTTGTGCAGGTAGCCTTGAAGTATATGGTCTGTCCCCCAACCAGTGTATTTTCAGAGCGACTCTTTAGCTGTGCCGGAAATGTAGTAACAGATACACGATCTAGGCTACTACCAGAAAATGTTGAGAAGTTAACATTCTTGAAAGTAAACCTTCCATTGACTGGTTACAGCTATAACCCAGAGGCAGCAAATACATTTCGCAGTGACCTCAAAGATGACTACTTGGAACAGTAGAAAGATAACCGTTTCTTCAGAAAAATTAATGAATACTCAAGTAAGCCAATATGTGGCCTGCACAATTTTTGTACCTGATGACACAGTGTTTTCAGCATGTCCCAACAGACTTTGCTAATTATTGGATTGCCTGAACCTGATGGTACACTTTTTGCAGCATGTCCTAATGGACTTGTGTAATTTTTGGACTGCCTGAACCTGATGATGGCACACTTTTCGTAGCATATCCTCAAGGACTTGTATAATTATTGGATTGCCTGAACCTGATGGCACACTATTTGCAGCATGTCCTAATGGACTTGTGTAATTTTTGGACTGCCTGAACCTGATGGCACACTTTTCACAGCATGCCCTCATGGACTTGTGTAATTTTTGGACTGCCTGAACCTGATGGCACACTTTTCACAGCATGTCCTCATGGACTTGTGTAATTTCTTGACTGCCTGTAGTTGAGACTGATGGCAGAATGTTTTCAGTATGTCCTAATTTCAGGATTGCCTAAACATGATGGCACACGTTTTTCAGTATGTACTAATGGACTTGTCTAATGTTTTCATTTTTGGATTACCTGAATGTAGGTCTCTGCCCACTCAGTACAGATTTGACCTCACAGCCACACTCCCCCTTTCAACACAGTAGCTAGGTCTTTGGATTCCTAAGGACATGCAGTTATTTTTTTGGTAGGGGTCTCCTAAACGTGTCATCAATTTGGGTGGGTGGGGGAGGGACCCCATGCCATAGAAAATAACTGCATGACTCTCAGTGGAGCAGAGGAGGAACTGGAACAACAATACCAAACTGATGTCTGTTAGAGGAAGTAGGCTGTTGGTTAGCTAAAACCGGCAGCTTATCCAATAGGTAGGGAAATGGGCAGATTGGGTGGGTCAAGCGGTCCTTATCTGCCGTCAAATTCTACGTTTCTGTGTTTCTATGATATGTCTATTTATTTTTATTTATTTAGTTCATGAATCGGATTTACAACCTTTGAGTCATAGACTCATTTACAAAGGCACCTCGTCACAGGGAGGGTAACAACAACAGTGTGGTAAGACAGGGTGGAACAAAACAGGTGTGATACATACATTATACATAGCCTAAACATGGGTAGTTTCTCATATCATATTGTATAGTGAGCACTATTAAATGGGAATGGGATTCCTCCTCTGAGGCCAAACAGGTCAGTTATCAGTTTACAGTTGCAGCACTAGTACCACTGACTCTGAGACAGGGAACAGAAAGAGGTCAACTGCATGACTGCCATATTCAACTGACCAGCACATCAGTGCTATAAACTCAGTTTTCATATTCTGAAATGCTGACTACAATTTTATGTGTGTGTCACAAATGCCTGTGTTGTTTTATGCAATTATATAGCAGATTTGCAGTTTTCATCACATTTTACAAAAAGTTCTGATTCGAATCAGAACTAATCAGAACTTATCAGGACTTTGGCATGGATCCTGATCCTGATAATAAGGGCCAGCATCTTTTCGGGTCCACCCAACCCTAATGTATACACACGTGCGAGGGGGTGGGGAAGGACCATGCCGTGCAATGGGTGGAAGGGAAGGGAGGGTTTGTGGGGCATAGTATGGTGGTGGGCTGTCAAGCTGGTCATGTGGCATGGTGGGTTGGTGGCAGGTTGGGGTTGGAAGGGAGCCAGGTTCGGTTCTAGGCGAGCTCGTTTTTTGCGCCAGGTTGTGTTTTTTTTTTTTTTTTAGATTTACACCCTCCCCTGACATACACCCACCTGGAGTTGAGAATCCTTTAGTAGGGGGGTGCAGGGGGCATAAAACAATAAAATGAAACTCTCCAGTGCCATTTTGCTATTCGACATAAATCTATATCGCTGAAATTCATTTTCAGTGATGTAGACTTGCCCAAACGGCGATAGTTATTACATGGTCACCATTATCACATGGAACCCAGGGGATGGAGCCAGAGATGGCAAAGTGCACTCCACAGAAGTCAATCCCTGACAATAGGCAGATAAGGCCCTCCCAGATCCAGGCGATCAGTATGATCAGGAGAAAATCCACTGCTCCCCTTCGAAGCAGGATTGCTATTCAAGGATCGAACAAAAGTTTGAGCTTCGTGGGGGATCACAAATCACAACCAGCAACCCTCCCACTGCACATGTAACATAAGAGAATATTTCATTAAAACCTTAATATGTCAGGAAGCAAGGTCCTTCTTAACAGGCGCAAGTGCTTTTCACTGGTCTGCCACACTCTTAGAGGAATCCTGGAATATAAACGCAGAGTACCCATTCCACTTCAGAGAACTCTTCTCTCTTGTCAAGCATGACATCTGCTCCTTCACTGAGAACCACAGAAAATATGCCAAAATAGATGCGCCTGCCCAATGTCTAGTTGGTGGTCCCAGGAACAGTTCAGGAGTCGGGGAGGGGGGCTGCAGAAAGGCACACATATTCTCCCCTTGAGTTTCCTCCGAGAGACCAATAATTCAAACATTATTGGGCCGACCTCCATTCTCGAGGTCCTCTACTTTCAGTATAAGGGCCTACACGTGGTGTTCAAAAGCTGTTATTCTGTCTTGCTGCCGAACCTCCACAGACTCGATTAGCATACAAAACAGCTCTGTAGTAGTGATTCATTGTTCTGCTGTATCTACCCTTTCCTCCAAATGTGCAATGGAGGATTTGAGGGAAGGAATATCTTGCACAAGTGTCTGCAACATCTGGCGAATATCTGATAAATCATCTTTATTAACTACCACCGAGGCTTTGACGGAATCAATGACTGAAGAAATAGCCAGACACAAAATGATGCAGTAGGTTCAATAAGTCCCAAATCAGCAGCAATCAAACCACTGATCTGCATCACCAAGTAGTTTAGGGTTCAGTCCGCTCCCTAAACAAAAAAAAAAAAACAACTAAGTCCAGGTGCAATGAAGAAAGAACTGAAGAAATATAGCTGGTAGCAGACATAGCTCACTCCCTAAGCAGCCATCTTGCTACCCTCCTCACCGGAAGTTATATCCATACAATTCTGATAACTGTGATTTTATTTAGCTTTAATTAATTGACACATATATTATTATTTCACAGGCACATAGTGTCACTATATGCACTTTAAATAACAATTCATCACATTTAAGGTTCTCTTGCACAGTGTGCATTGTCTGATTATTTCATTATGTTTGTTTGACTCATGGACATATCTGAATGTATTTAAAGGTGCACATCACTGGCAAACACGGCCCCCTTTTGAAGCATCTAGAAGGAGGCACTATGTAGGGTTGTTTCTGGTTCTGGTATTACATCCCTGAGAGAAGCAACTGGAGAGGCTTCGGTTCTGGTGATCGGGGGAGGGGAAGGGAGGCAGAAATGGCAGACAGCACTGACCCTCACAATCTCTTGATGAGATGGATGGTGTGCAAAAATAGAAGACTCAAGAGCATATAAATCAGTTACAAAGTGAGGACCAGGTAAGGCAGAGGTGACAAATAGTACTTAAAGACAGGGGGAATACTGGTGGAAAACATTCATAGTAGTCTGCAGGCACCTCTGATGACATCCTCTTGCTGTGGACCATTTGATGGAGCACAGAAACAAATGGGGTGGAAGTCCAGCCACTTAGATTTTCCAGCAGCTAGATTGACTGCACTGCATCTGTCTCTGCTGCAGGCAAAAAGCAATCTGCCAGTGGGGCAAAGGATGGAGATCCCCTTGTTTGACTCCCATGATAGAAGGTTTGGCTGCATGTCTGGCTATTGCTTCTCTGACATCTGGTAGTGAAGTGCCCAACTGGAAAATGGCAGGAAGTTTTGTCTCTCAGCTTAGCCAACAGCACCACTGGCTGCTGTGCATCTGTCCATCCCTCCCCCGGGTATAATGATAGTTCTGTCAGTGCTGGAAGGGGAGCCCCTTGTTTAGGTCACAACACCATCTTTACAACATTGGTGGCAAAGCTGACCCAGTGGCTCGCTGGCTGTGGTATGTCAAGCAGGGGACGTATAAATAAATAACAAGTGTATGTCAAAAGATATTTTACAGTGTTTTATATTTTATGTTCATTTGTACCATAAATAGTGGCAAGTAGTGCAGTCAAAAACAAGCATCAATTGTTTAATACAAAAACTCAGAAGAGAACAGTTATAAGACCACAAAAGCAAAAGAAAAGATACGTGAGGAATAAGACATTAGGGAATGGAGACTAAGCTATTGTAGCCACCATAGTCCATGAGGAAGGTGAGGGATGCCAAAGGGCAGATGATGCTCCAGTTAGCGATGAGGGTAAAGAAGGGATAAATTGTTCTTCCGCTATGTCCATGAGAAACACAAGGTCATGGGGTGTATATTGAGACTTATGAGCAATTAGGGGTGGTAGGAGGGGGACAAGGTGAAGTCAGATATACTGAACAATTATTTTTGTTTGGTATTTACTAAGGAGAAGGATGGGCCACTGCCAGATTGTGGGGATAGGAAGGGAGAGAGAAATGATGCGGGGGCAAAGATTCGGGCAACGGATAAAAGGATGTTGAAAAGGCTAGCAGGGTTGAGAGTAGATAAATCTAGGGGACCTGAGAGTTTATATCCAAGGATGCTGCATGAGATAGTAGGGGTTACAGCAAGGCCACAAGCAAACATTTTCAATAGCTCTGTAGCCATGGGGTGGTCCCTAGGGACTGGAGGGCAGTAGATGTGGTTCCACTACACAAGATTGGGAACAGGGATGAACCAGAAAACTACAGGCCAGCCAACTTGATGTCTATTGTGGGGAAGATTATGGAGTCTCAACTGAGGGAGGACCTGGTGAACTTCCTAGAAGGAAATGGTCTGCAGGGCCCCAGACAGCATGGGTTCATGAGGAGAAGGACATGCCAGATGAATCTGGTTGAGTTTTTCAACGGGGTTACCATAGCAGTGGACAAGATGGAGGCAATTGATATAGTGTACCTTGACTTCAACAATGCATTTGACTTGGTCACCCACAAGAGGCTGAATAAAAAGATTAGGGACCTTGGAGCAGAGGAAAAGATTACAAATGGGGTCGAGAGCTAGTGGGGGTGGGAGTGGGGGGTTAGAACACAGAGGGTAGTAATCAAAGGGGAGTTTTTAAGAGGTGAGAAAAGTGACTAGGGACGATATTAGGACTGGTTCTGTTCAATATTTTTATCTGTGATATAGATGAAGGTATTAAGGGTAAGGGCTGCCTCTTTGAAAATGATACAAAGATCTGCACAAGGGTAGACATGAAGGAAGGGAGAATGGAACTAAAGGAAGATGATAGGATACGATAGGTAGGGAAAATGGAAAGAATGGGTGGGCCAAGTGGTCCTTATCTGCCATCAAATTCTATGTTTCTAGGAATTGGGAAGGTTGGAAAGGATTCAAGATTTTGCAAATGAACTTTAATGCTAAAAAATGTTAAGTAATGCACATTGGAATAAGGAACCCAAAGGTGCAATACAAAATGGGAAAAATGGTGCTGGATAGCACTCCAGGAGGAACTGATTTAGGGCAATGATATCGGAGACCCTAAAAACATTTGCACAATGCAACAGGACAGTGGGCAAAGCCAACAGAATGCCAGGATGGACAACGAGGGGGATAAGCATTAGAAGGCTGGAAGTGATCCTCCCTTTAGGCAGGTCACTGGTGCAGCCATACTTGGAATACTGTGCAAGGTGCTGGAGCCCACATCAGAGGACGGACTGCAACAAGGTGGAGGCAGTACAGCAGAGGGCAACTAAAATGGTGCATTAATTTGGAGATCTGACATATGAGGAGAGGCTGCAGTACTTAAAACCTGTACACCCTGGAGAAAAAGGAGGGAACGGGGTGATTTGACTGTCATATAAGTACCTTCATGAGATAAACAGAATACACACCATGGAACTATTCTCCTTGAGTTGAAACACAGGGAGAGGAGGGATTTCACTAATATTGGCAGGGGGAATTCAAAAAGGATGCCTTGATGCACTTCTTCACAGAAAGGGTGGTGGAAAAGTGGAATAAGCTACAAGAAAAAGAAGTACAGGGCAAGTAAAGCAGCAGATTTAAGTTGGGATGGGACTGGCACATGGGTTTAGTTAGAAATAGGGTGACAGTAACAAAGGGAAGGATTGTCAGCAGGGTAAGGCAGAATAGTTAGGTAGGGTGGGCAGACTGGATGGGCCAAGAGCCTTTTTCTTCTGTCAATATCCATTTATCTATATTTATATCAATATAACTAGGATTAATTTTAGCTAAACAACCTGGTGGCCACTAGGCCTGTAACTAAACTGATATTACTGACCTGCAGAAGCATACGGTTGCCCACTGGGGCATATAAATATAACCCACCTTTTCCTCTTGTGTCTAGGGGTCCTGGGGGGAAAGGGTACAGATGAGAAACACTCCATGATACTTCTCACTGCACACAATTATTAAAAGAGGTGGTCTAACTCATAACATCTTTATAAATAGCAACTGCCTACATCTACCCCAGCAGGATCTCCTGGACCAGGTGGCGATGGAATTCGGATATGGCACAAGTTCGAGTGGCATCACCTGCTACTGTTCAGGGACTGGAGGACAGTAGATGTGGTTTCACTACACAAGATTTTGCTTATCTCAGAAGGCAGAGTGACAAACTGAAAGTAGTTAAAAATGAATTCATTAATGTTCACTTCATTAATCCAATAACGGACACCACAATCACAGTTACTGAAAACCAAGAACTTTATTCTGGACATGGAAATGATTATGCCCAGACTATTTGATTTGGCAATAAATGAAACTGGAGCAGCTCCATGGGGCTGAGAGATAATAGGCCATTCAAGCAGCAGCTTCAGGTTACTTTCAATCAGTGTGCAGCAAGAGTTTATTTTGTCACAAAGGCCTAGAGCAAAATAGAGCAAACTGGCTGCTTAGTTTCACAGCTTCTTCCACAGAAGCCCTTGTCACAAATTGAATTCCTTTATCCTTGTATCCCATTAACCTCCAGATGGGGGAGTGCATTACTTCTCCCATGCCAACCAAGCCAAAACAACCTAGGGACAGACTGCAGCCTAAGCTGCCATGGCTGCTTCCAAATGTTACATCCACACAGTTCCCTGAGCCAAAACGGTGCACCAAACTTCCAGGGCTACTCCAATCCAGCACCGGGCTGCCCTAGTAAAATGGTGGCTCCATTCCTTCCTTCCACAATTTTCAGTTCCCCACAGGAAAACCCCAGCCCTTAATGAGTCTGATGGACCTACCCCAGGCGTGGGCATGGTAGGTCTCAGGACCTGACCAAGACACGGGCACGGCAAGTCATATAGCGAAACCCAGGCCAAAACTCTCCCCCTCTTCCAGACTTTTCTACATGGGCAGCATGCCACATGGGTAAAGAACACCAGAGCTGCCACCTTCAAATGTGCCCTGCTGTAGCTCTGCCTCCACAACAGCCCACTGCCCAGATGACTCTTACCTTAACAGGGGTACTGGGATCCCTGTGCTACAGAGGGATTACCGACACAATTCAGATCTTGTTCCTCTTGCCTATTGCCCTTCTTACCCACTGCAGCTGATGTCCAAATCACAAGGAGGCGATCTTCTCCCAGACCCACATGACTGCTGCTACTACTGCACACCCTCCCTCAGAGTACCAGGCACAGCGTTGCACCAACGCTGCATACTGCTGACCTACAAGGCTGAGGGGGAGTTCCCCCCTTGAAACTGCCCCTACATAAACTGCCAACTCCTACTCTCTCCCCTTTCCCAAGAAAACCAGGGCCTTAAATATCTACATTGCTGCTGCTGTCCCCTGGTAGCAGCATGGAAACAAGGCCAGAGGGCACGTATCAGACAAATGGCACCACTAAGTGGGGGGAGATGCAAACACAAGCTAGATAGCCCACAAGATGATGGGGGCTTACACTCTCCCCTTACTTTAAACCATTTTCTCCTGAAAATGGGGCATATGAGGGCCACCGATGATCCCACACAACCAAGTGGGTATGCACACTCCTCACATAGTCCTGAGGCCACTGGGAATGCCAAACCCCCCATATCTGAAGCCCCCTCCTAACACTACCCTAAGGAGAAAAGCTGGTCAAAATTTGCATCATATTATTTAAACCTTAAAACATTTTCTTCAGACCAAAAATTGTCCACCAGGCTGTCACTTTAAACATGTTAAGCCAGAATAAGAATTTTTGAATAAATATGTAAACAGTTTTCACTATTCACTTCCCATTCACATCAAGCACTCTTCCATTCACTCTCCATGCACACTGAGGTAGGAATGTATAAACCTCTCCCAAACATACGGGAAATAAAGCTTAGAAACATTTTCTGTCCAAAGCACCAAATGAATCAGAATTCTCTTTAAAGTCTCAGGGAGGTGCATGCAAATAATTAAGTGCAAGTCTTCGAGATGAAAACAGAAGTCCTCCCTGGGCACAAATAATTTTCAAACCCAGGTATGCAATTCAATTAAAGATTATCATTTCTATCTTATACTGTTCAATCAAACAAAACAGCCCTGGCATGTTCTCAGTACCCTTCAGTCATTTTGCCTCCGATAGGGGGGCCACCATACAGGGGAAGTAATAGTCTGGGTCAAGCTAAGTTGTTTCATCTCCAAACAAATCATTTGAAATAACATAGTACCTGACCCTGCACCCTTCTAGATCTTGTACCAGGGTGAAATGCTTAAACAGGGTTAAGCTGGCCCAGGGGCCAGAGAAATACATGGAATGAGCCTTCTGAATGAGTTGCTGAGAGCAGTGACCAGTCCCTACAGGCCTTGACTGCAGCTTGGTGAGCACCTCCCTCAAAACCTAGGCTGACCTCTTTTCTTTAATTGCACCCCAGAGATGTTCAGAAATATATATGAGTACTCCATGGTGTGATATTTTATATGATCCTACTCCTGACCCACTGCTCAGCCTGGGACCACTCAGGCAACTCCCTGATGCTGGTTCATGTAGCAGCCCCTGGCTCCAACCACACGCCATTCTTATAAACAGTGTTAGCCGGGTCACTCTTCAGGATGCCATCCATCTGATCTCTAAGTGTTTTGCACTGTGCCGCCAGGTACGGGGTGGTATCTGGTAAAGTTATGGCAGGTCTGCGGAAAGGACTAGGGATCACCCATTGTATTTCATGGTCTAAAAATTGGTACCACTTCAAGGGTCCTCCCGTAGCTACTGGGGAACGCTCCTCCCAATCTTCCTATTGAGTTACCTCCACCTTTGTGAGCCCCACTCTCATGACAGGCCAAATGCTATCGTTAGGAGGAACTTCACTTACTGCTGCTGTACCTGGACCGCTGTCGCCGGGCAGGGATCCCACTGGAGACCCCCTGGGCCCTGGGGGGAGGGTCCCCCAATGCCAGCTTCAGACTCCTGTCCCTCCCTCTGCCACTGGGATAGCTGACAGCCAGTGGAATGGAGCTGGGCAGATTGCTGTGCTCCCCCTCGCCACCCTCAGTTGTCTCCTCCACAGCCTCGATCTTCACATCAGGAGATCCAACTTTTACTTTGACAGCCAAGTCACCACTCTCTTGCACTTCCAGCTTGGCTTCAGCTCCCAGATCCAGGCTCCCACATGACAACAGGGAAGTTGTGCCCACCGAGATGCTAGCTGGATAACAACAGGGATCCCCCAAGGGCATCCCCTCAAAAATTCCTCTTGGTGCAGCACTGGAGCGGGAGCACACAACTTAAGAACTCCTTCACCTTGAAATCCACATCTTATACACCTCTCCTCTGCCTATCCCCTGCCTGCTGAGTTCCATAACTAAGAGAGCCGTGAGGTAGGAATGGTTGCATGGGGCTCCTCTTTAGATGAAAACCCTTCCGCCATGCACTTTCCATAAATATATCACCTCAAGCTTATCTTCGGGCACCTCTCACTTTCTCTCTCTTCTCTTTTTTCCTGAAGATAAAACCTCACTCTCTCTCTTTCTCACAGTCTCTTAACTTCTCTCGCTATCCAGGCAGAAAGTGGTGCCCTAGGCACAACTTCCCTTCAACACCTTCACAGAGCCATCCAATCGCTATTACTCTCTCACATCACATGACCAGTCCCAACCACGGAGGCACCAAGTGAGAGAGACAGAGAGAGAGAGAGACAGGCCTTGAAGAGCTCCAGAACAGGCCTGTAACCTGCCATAACTGTGCCACACTGACACGGGCCCTTGAGCCAGCCGGGCCTCCACGACTGCCCTACAGTAACAGTGCCACCGAGCACTGGGGTACAGAGAAATAAATCCAGGACAAGCCCCCACATCTGTAACCCCCCTTTCCCTCTTGTGTCTAGGGGTCTTGGTGTTATAAGTGAGGGACAGAGTCCAGTCCTACTGTTATAAGTGAGGGAAAGGGTCCAGTTCAGAAACACTCCATGATACTTCTCACTGCACAGTTATTAAAAGAGGTGGCCTACCTCATGATGTCTTCATAAATAGCACCAGCCTACCTCTACCCCAGCAGGATCTCCTGGACCAGGTGGTGATGGAATTCAGATGAAGCACCAGTTCGAGTGTCATCAGCTGCTACTGTCCCCAGACTGGAGGGGAGGGTCAGATTTTGCCTATCTCAGAAGGCAGAGTGACCAACTGAGAGTAGTTAAAAATGAATTCATTAATGCTCACTTCATTAATCCAATAACGGACACCACAATCACAGTTACTGCAAACCAAGAATTTTATTCTGGATTTAGAAATGATTATGCCCAGATTATTTGATCTGGCAATAAATGAAACTGGAGCAGCTCCATAGGGCTGAGAGAGAGACAACAGGCAGTTCAAGCAGCAGTTTCAGGTTATTTTCAATCGGCATGCAGCAAGATTTTTTTTCCACAAAGGCCTAGAGCAAAATGGACCAAACTGGCTCCTTAGTTTAACAGCTTATTCCACAGAAACCCTTCTCATAAATTTAAATCCTTTATCCACGTATCCCGTTAACCTCCAGATGGGGGAGTGCCTTACTCCTCCCATACCAGCCAAGCCAAAATGACCTCAGGGCAGACTGCACTGCAGCCTAAACCTCCACGGCTACTTCCAAACGTTACCTCCACACAGTTCCCTGAGCCAAAATGGTGCAACATGACTGCTGCTACTACTGCACACCCTTCCTCAGAGTACCGGGCCCGGCGTCGCACCAATGCTGCATACTGCCGACCTACAAGACCGAGTGGGGGGGAACCCCCTCAAAACTGCCTCTATGCCAACTGCCAACTCCTGCTCTGTCCCTTTACCCAGGAAAACCAGGGCCTTAAATACCTACTTTGCTGCTGCCCCCTGGTGGCAGCATGGAAAAAAGGCCAGAGGGCACTTACCAGAAAGAATGGCACCAGGCGGGGGAATGCAATCACAGCTAATAAGCATAAAAACACCATAGGTCCAAATGCTGTGTAGCACTGTGTGATACAGTATCCTCCCGTGTCAAACAACTAGTTCTGAACGAGCACACACAGCTCTCTGCCCTCCTCTGCCTCCACACTAAGTCAATCATTATATCAGCATAATAGTCTATACATCTAAATAACCCATCAGCAAATCATGCAATGCCATAACTCAATGGTCAAGAGATGTTCATTTGGACATGACCTGCCTCTGCAAACTGTGCTCCAATCACGAGTGACGTCAGGCTACAGCTCCTTACCACCCAACCTGGGGACATAAGGAGCAGTCCCAGTTCTTAAGCCAGCTTCCAAGGATGGACATCCATTCACAGCTTTGAATACATTTGCTGTTGCATGTGTGACTTGAATTTCACAAACTTCAATATTAGTGCACTGACTTCTGGTAAGTGGTGCCAATGTCAGGTATGCAGTGTTGACATCTGCCTGTACTACAAGACCCTCATTACATCTGCTGCCCCATCTGAGCCTAATTCATGACTACAGGTGCTGGCCAACTTGGCCAGCAGCAGATGAGATCCTCTAGCCCAAAGTGAAATTTTTTGTTCTGGGCCACTGCTATAATTGACCATAAGTTGGCAAAATTACAGGAAGCAGTAATTTTAAAGGTTGCAAGAGCTGTCTTGGCCCATGTTATGCGTGGATCTGATCTGGATACAAGCTATTTTAATATTCTGTACCCTGACTGGTGCTTCAGACTGGTTTAGTCCTTTTAAGCTGGTTTATAAAATACCAGAATCCTCCAGCATAGAAGATACAGATATAGACATAGACATCTCAGTAAAAGGCGAAATTCCAGATATAGAAGAAGAATGGCCACTAGTGTCCCCATGGAGTTAAAATGTGCCATTTTAGCACAAAGAAAAAGCAGCAGGATATAATGCCTTGCCAGTGGAAATATCAATGGGATATGAGATTGAAGCTGGGCTTCCTACCATTCTTGGTTTGTTAATTGCCTTCCAGGATACATACAGCACTCTATAATTAAACTTTATGTCGATTAGACTGTCCTCATAGCAAGAGCTAAGGGGCTCAATTCTAGAAGGCAAAGATACATCTGACAGAAGTTACACAAATGCGTAAATTACGCAAACGCAATTGTGAAATATGACTTGTGCCCAATTCTACAAACATCGCGACTTATGGCAAGAAAATTCCTGAATGTCGCAAATCATGACTTGAAGCCTATGAATGGTTGCATATCACAAGACAGGCATAAACAACAGCAAAACACAGGACACCAAAGGTACACTCAATGACACACCTGGTGCTGCCTTGTGCATCATTGTACTGGATCTCAGCAGGGGTGCATGGGTGGCGCAGTGGTGTCATGACCCATGGCAGTTGTGGGTAGCCACTGTCACCTGTGGGATGTATAAACCACCATCAGTCTGCATGCTATGTGTTACACATGTGGGACTGAGGTCAACAATGGCACATGGCTGTTTTGCTATGTGCTGTTGAAACACACTAAGTAGCCATCCGCTGGTGAGCTGTCCCCTCTGGAATGCCTCCTGTAGGCTGCAGTTGTGAAGGATGTTGGAGTCATGGGTGGAACCAGGGTACTGGGCTACCACATCCAGTATGTGGCACTGGCTGTCGCACACCACCTGCATATTCATGGAGTGGAAGCCTTTTCGGTTCACATACAGATCCGCCTTGCCTGGTGGTGCTCTAATGGCCACGTGTGTACAGTTGATGGCACCAAGCACATGGGAGAACTGTGCAATATCATAGAAGGACTGCTTCACTGCCTGCTGTTGCTGTGCATCTTAGAGGAAGGAGATGTACTCTCCCATTCACCCCACCATTGCGTCCAGGAACTGCCGGCGGCACTTGGACATTGCAGGCTGTGAAATTCCTACAGTGTCATCTGTGGGGGTCTGGAATGTTACCATGGCATGGAAGCACAGTGCAGCACTGGCTTTCACTTCCACTGGGACTCGATGCTCCCTACGGGTGTCAAGCTGTAGTTCTTCCTGTAGGTCATCACACAGGCCTGTGATGATGGCCTTTGGCAGATGGTAGCGTGTAATGCATTGCTCCTCAATGAAGTCCAGGCATGACTTCCTGGCTCTGTACACATGTCCGGCAGCTGTGTGCTGCACTGGTTGCTGCCTGTTGCCTTGGTTTGGCCCATTGCATCGCCTGCGGTGCCTGTGCCACCTGTCTAGTAGCACTGCTGAAAATATAGCTGCAGGTGCTGCCATCTCTCTCTATTCCTCTCTCTCTCTCTCTCTCTCTCAGTGGCTTGTCTGCACATTGCTGCACAACAGTGTCTCTGCTGCATGCCTGGGATAGCTCCTTTTATGCTGTATAAGTTACACCTGCTCCCACCTGGTGTAAGTTATTTCATTTTGACTCTGGCATATCATGACCATTGGAACCTTCCAGAATCCCACCATGGCATATCTGACTACAATTTTGGGCATACGTCCATTTACGCAATTGCGTATCCATGGGAATGTCGCAGCTGTGGTGTATATCACCTTTGGCATAGTTGATTTGCTATATGGTGCATGCTGCTTTCTAGAATCATGCATGTCACAACTGAATGTTGCAAATGCAATTTGCAACATCTTATTTGTTGCAACTGTGTTATACTTTGGCATAGCCTTTCAAGAATCAGGCCCAAAGGCTTTTTCCACAGAGAGAAGAAACTCCAACTGGGTTTTGATATTCTTCAAAAATGTTTGTTTCTGCAAAGATAGTGCCCATGGGGAAGGTGGGGGGGAGATAGTCTATGATCTATAAAAAAAGGTACAACAATTAAAGACCATTGCAAGCTAAAAATACAACTCCTAGATGGATTCACCATTAAAGAAACAAAAGACTACAAATACCTGGGAGTAGACACAGACAACACCTTATGTTTCGAGAAACATATTAAATCCACCGTCAAAGAAATGAATGCCAGAATGGGAGCCCTCCACTGAAATGCCTATGCTATACCAAAAAAAGTAAGAATGACCTTTTCAAGACCCTACCCTAGCAAGATAGCTGCATCTGTCCATTCTGGAATATGGAAGCATAGCCTGCTAGCATGCAAGTAACTAGCTGCTGGAGAAACTGGACATAGCCTATCACAAAATGGCAAGATTCATCCTTAGATGCTCATACAGCACCCACCATTACGCAATGCTCAAAACAAATAACTGAGATTCCATCAAACTAAGAAGGGAGAAGTCCAGGGCAATCACAGTCTACAAAATCATCAAGGGCATGATTACCATATATCCAGGACAAGCAAACAATTTCTCAAGTGACACATACAGCATGTGAGACAACAAAAACAGGGGCCTCTGTGTAACTAGGGTCTAAACTAACTGCAGGAAAATGAGCCTAGATTGCCTCATTCCAAAGACCTGGAATTTCCTGTCCCCAAAATCCAGAGAGAGTAACTCTCTGCCTGAACTACTATACAATTAGAAGTCACAGTTCTGTTGACTTACTAAAATGATGTTGCAGCTTTCCTCAGGTACAAAACCCCTCCAGATTAATAGCATCAGTACCTGCCTGAATGACTAAATGTAAATACTGTTTGTATTACCACTGTAAACTGCTGTAATGTACATTGCATGTTTGCTCTGTTAGTTTAATTACTGTAACCAATATAGCACATCTTTCCTATTTATATTGAAGCTGTCACTACTGTAACTAATGCACTATAGCTCAGCATAGGACACCTTTGACAATAGGACCTTGGTGGCACTAACAGTTTTATCCTGTCAAAAAATAAAGATTTTTACTACTACATATACCACTGTTATCCTGACTGGTATGCAGAATTATTAGCACCACTATTTACAACAATAAATAATACCATTGAGCTGCCAAGGTGGGTGGAGTGTTACCATTACTGTTTTTAAAAAAAGGTCACCAAAACGATCCTAGTTGTTATTGACCGATAACACTTTTGTCAGTAGGCATAAAAATATACAAAATAATTAACCCAGGATAGGCTCTGTCTAACACAATATAACATACTTCACAATCTATATTACTCCCACAAAAACTTGCTAGATTTGGCCTAATTGCTTCCTCTACCTGCACACGCTGTGACCAGGCAGAAGGGCTTTTACTGCACCTTTTTGGGAGTGCTCCAAAATAACCCCTTTGTGACTATTATTAAACAAAGGGCAGACCCCTTACTAAGTCTAGATGAGTTATTCACACCTGAAATCTGTCTGTTAGTTAACATCTCCGGGTAACAGTACTTAATTGTAAATATCATATAACTTTGATTTCAATGTCACTTAAAAACTTTGTCCTTAAACATTAGAAGGACAAAGAAGTTGTGACATATACAGAATGGCTACAGGAATTTCTGGCCAATTTGAGAACAGAGAAGACAATTGCAAGCCTCTGTAACAATCTAAGCAGATTTAATAAGGTCTGGGGACCATTATACACACTGGGCCGGATATTCAAAAGGGCTGCGCCATGCACAGTAGGGTTGCGCATGCTGGAAGTCCAATCTGCATATTCTGCGATATTCGCAGAGACAGTTGCACCACAAAACATGCTGAGCAACAGCGCAATGCAAATGAAGGCATGCACAACCAAAGGGGTGGATCCATGCATAAAGAGCACAATGCGATATTCAAAGACTGTAATGCACAACAGTGGAACAGCGGAAGTTGCACCCCAGTGAAATGAGCCAAAAATAAAAGGCTCAGGAAGAGCAAAACGCTACAGGGATGCCAAGTGGAAGAGAGAGAAAGACAGACAGTGACAGGCCAGGGCAGGCAAGGGAAGCAGCGTGGGCCATAGGCTGCAAAGGCCAGCGGGATGCCGGTGCATTGGAAGTAGCAGTCAGGACAGCGGGGTAACAGAGCAACATCAGCGGGGGTCACAAGCCAGGAGATGGACAGTGGCAGCTTACACATGGAAGCTGTAATGAGGGGTGAGAATGCAAGGTGCAGGGGACGTGGCGTGGATGGACCTGTCAGTACGCCCCAACAGGCAGTACCGTGCCGATCAGCTTTTGAGCTGTACACAGATGTAGAGATTGGGGCCGTACCACCTGAACAGGGCAATACTGAGGCGGCTCTGTGAGCTGTGCAGTGATGCGCTGCAGGCACCCTCACGACGGAGTCACGCTCTGTCAGTGGAGACCAAGGTGACAGCCTGCATGTGCCTGCTCGCCACGGGCACCTTCCAGAGGCCAACAGGGGACACCACAGGCATCACACAGTCGGCCACGTCACGCATCCTCACCCAATTCTTCAGCTCACTGCTGCCACATGCTGCGGAGCACATCCATTTCCCCAGCACCATGGCAGAGCGTACAGCAAACATGCAGGAGTTCCACAGGGTAGCACGTATGCCTGGCATGCTAGGGGCTATAGACTGCACCCATGTGGCCATTCACATGCCACCTGGCCCTGATGGGGCTGCATATAGGAACAGAAAGGGCTTCTCCAGTGTCAACTGCCAGGTGGTGTGTGATGCCACTGGGCATATAATCAATGTCTGTGCCACACACTCTGGCGGAGCACATGATGCCTTCATATGGCATCAGTCCACACTGTGCCATCGATTCGAGAGTGGGGATATCCCCACAGGCCATCTAGTGGGTGAGAACGCATGTAGGAAATGCAAACTCGGGGCCAGGGTGGGAATGCCACAGGTGCCATGGTAGTGGCGCTCAGGGATATGGGCAATATGGACCTGAACATGATACTGATCTCCACTATCTCCACACAGGTGACAGCGGATACCCACTCCATCCCTGGCTGTTCACACCGTACCGGCACCCCATGACCCCATCGCAGCAACGCTTATAATGAGGCACATGCCGCCACATGCAACATCATTGAGCGGGTGTTTGGGATGCTCAAGGCACTTCCGATGCCTAGACACCTCCGGCGGCCCTACAGTACAGCCCCTCAAAGGCCTGTGAGTATTCCTGGCCTGTTGTATCCTGCACAACATGGCCAAAGACTGTGGGATAGCCCTACAGGTTGAAGAGGGGGACAGCGATGGGGACGCCAGTGGCGCCGGTGTTGATGGTGATGAGCAGCCCCCCTTTGACGGCGGGACCCCCGACTGATCCGGCAGGCCCAGCTGCACCGGGACACCATCACGGAGGAGCATTATGCCCGACACAGGGAAGTCAAGGGGCCATGTGCAACCAACACTGTCCTGGTGCAACCCACAGGTACACAGAGTAACACACCAGGGGTGCATGACAGCAAGGGGAGGGAAGTGACCAAGCACACAAACACACCATCAGGAGGGCGAACAGTCATGGACACACACACACACACACACACACAGGCTACAAAGCGTACATGGGCAGGTGCACAGCAGAGCAGGAACAGACATGGCAAACACACAGATCCACAGACCACACCCACCACCTGTACTGTCCAAGTACGTGTGTCAGATGCTGGGCACCCTTGCACCTTGGTGTACAGTACAATGCAGGCATCATCATGCACACGCACCTGTGGACAGCAGTTGGGATGGTGTGCAGGTGGTCCGTATGTCGGCGTGATGTGCAGGGCACCCACCAGTGCACTGCCCACCATGATGCACAGTGCACACAGGGCAGCACCAGACAGGGCCCGCACTGGGAGACAGGTCAGTCATGTTGCACCATTCCACGGCCACCGCGGATGCGTGGGCAGCCCCGCCATGACCCAACAGCACTGGCAGGCTGAGCAGAGGCCACATGGGGTGGCACCGATGGACCACCAGGGGTCCCACTGCACGATCGCGACCTTGTCCGCAGTGGGGTCTGTAGTATGCCAAACATACCTGCACCAGGGGTGCTTGGGATGCCCACAGCAGAACCCGGCGTCAACAGGCTTGATGTCGCACGACACCGGGAATGGGGAGTGGAGAGCGTACTGTGTGGGGTGCGCGGTACAGGAGTACCTGCTTGTGTGTGCCCAATGCAGCCACGACAGCGACCAATGCCTGGGTCTGCCTGTCAATGGCGGCGGTCACATCCATCCGCATATGGACCATCTCTGCACGGTCCAGAGCACAGTCCCTGCTGTGCCACTCCACAGCCACACACAGTGCCTCCATGGACGTTGCAACCCGCCTTTGTTGCTGTACTGATTCCCGCAGCAGGCGGGTGTGCTCTTCAAATGGGTACTCTGCCACAACGGCATCCTGTCCCCCAGGGTATGGAAGGTCCTGATGCTCAACACCTCTTGAGGGTGGGTGCTGTTCACCAGGACCAGGAATGGGCATATCAAAGGGTAGTGGGCATGTGCCACCACTGGACACTGTACCCCCAGACCTGGTGGGTGACTGCTGCTGCTGCCCCTCCAACCGCTGTGCCCCAGGGACCACTCGTTCCACTGCTGTGGCTGCAACAGTGCCAGACACCTGCACAGCCACCGGTGCTGCCCCAACGGTGCTGACAGGCACAGCCTGGGACTGTGCCGACATGCTGGCACACACGTTGGAACCAGCTAGGCCCAGGGGCACGTGCTGGCCTGCTGTGTGTCCATCATGGGACACACACATGTCACTGCCCATTGCAGTCCTTGCATCATCAATGGTGCAGGTACGTGCTACAGCCACAGTCACAGCGTGGACATGTGAGTGCATGTGAACAACCTTCCCCCCCCCAACACCACCACCATGTCATACCGTGCAGTGATGGGCTTCCACCTGTCTGGAATCCACCTCCTGGTACGCCCTCAATAGCACTCCACTGCATTGATGCAGCCAGTCGGTCCTCAGCCGGGGTCAGCTCCACCACTGCTGGCTGGCCCCCGCCAGTGCCAGCATGTGCCGCCCTGAGGGCTGCCACCTTCTCCTTCACCCTCCTGCGGTCTGTCCCCATCTTCTTTTTGCATTCCTGCACGGAGTGCTGGTGGCTTCCATGCAGGTTCACTGCCCGAGATACCCCCACCCATGCAGCCGCACGGGCCTGAGGGGTGCCCCGCTGTCCACTCAGTAGTGCCTCCTCCTCCAGGTAGGCCTGGAACAGGGCCTCTGTCTCCACCGTGGTGAAGTTGGGCCTCCTCCTCCGCCCACCATCCTCACCCTCACCTTGGCTCTGCTCGGTCATGGCGATCTGTATGGGTGGAAGTGGACACCTGTCACTGTGCAGTCTACAGCATTATCCCATGACCATTGTCCAGAACATCACACAGCATGCAACCCACCTCTCATCTGCAGTAACCGAATCTGGCCAGCACAGCCCAATGTCGCACATTTGTAGCGCAATGCATGCAAATTAGGAGTGGAGCAACTGTAATGAGATGCAAATCACGCCACTGCACCTTTGAATGGCTGATCAGATGATTTGCATTTGTTGGCTGAATATCGCGCCATTGCGATTTGCGCAATACGGTTGAGCCGGCTGAGCCAATGGCGCAGATCTGTGACTGTGTGGTACACTGCATTCGCATGCCCAGGTAGCTTACGCAGGCGTCTGCCGTGCTGATGATGTGCTGTGCGCGATCAGCAATTCAGGCCATGGCCACCATTGTGCCAGTGGCACTACAGCACTGGGCACCATATGGCGCTGTGGCACTACTGCGCAATAGTCCACTGTGGCAATGCGCGCGGGTGATCGGTCACGCGGGGATGCGTAGATGTCAGATGGCGCTGTGCGTGGCCTTGCGTCATAGACCCTGACCTGGTGTCCGACCTTTGCCCCTGGTGCTGTTCGGCTGCCATGTGAGCGGCTCTATTGTGCTGTTTGGTGACAGCGCTATGTGAACCCGGTGAGCTATCGAACAGCGCCAATTGGAACCTATAGTGGTCTAGTGCGCAACATTTCCATGTGGGGTTGCCGTGCTGCGGGGCGCAATATTGCCTGCTGTACGACCCCAATTATAGCATGCAGGAGAGCTCCCCAATGGAGTCAGGTGGAGGTGGCCAACCTGGTGGCCTGGTTGAGCCCACTTTGAGGCACTGTGGTGATGAGCCCTCACCATGGCCGCGCAGGTGTGACTGCAGGTGGCCACTGACCTGGTGAGGTCACAGAGGCGGTGCCGGTCTGTGGAGCAGTGCAGGCACAGGTTGGTGACCTCCGCGGGAGGGGCGGGCGATGTAACGCCTCAGGTCACGTGCCAGGAGGGCGTTGTGCCTAGGCCAGGTGGGTGTACCATCTATGCACCTGTATTCTCCGTAGGGGTGTGACTGTGTTTTGGTGGCAGTGCATGGGGGATGGCTCTGCCATGGTTGGCTGTGTCAGTGTGTGCAAGTGTGAGATGCATAGGTCTGGCTGTGTGGGCAGGCACACTCACTGGGGCAGGGGGAAGTCTGCTTTGTGGTCACACTGATGTTTTTCTCAACATTTGTCACCCACAGGCCTGGCGGAGAGGATGCAGGCACAGGCTGAGGAGGGCTGTGGCAGGGCCCAGGTAGCGGACGGAGGAGACGTGAGGGGTGGGCCACGGCAGCAGCCGCAGCAGCAGCAGCCACAGCTGCTTGATGAGTGTGAGTATCATTACATCATGGATGCTATTGCATGCTGGAGGGGGTAGGCATGACCACCAGCCATGGACAACACAACCATGCATGACACAGGTGACAGTCATCACTTTCCAGTGTCACTGCACGTCTGTGTGTGCGTCACTGGTGGTCCATGCATGCACTGGGCACATGGCTGTGGAACTGGCATCCCACCACATTGCCACGTCACTTGACAGCCTTGTTTGTGCTGTGATGGACATGGGCAGTGTGTGTGTGCAGTGGTGCACATAGCTGGTGCTGCCTGGTTGGGCGTGTCATGTGCATGGTCACTGTGGGTGGGTGCATACCATCACAGGTGCGGGGCACTGGGCTATATGCCTTGCAGGATGGGTGGTGTTCAGGGTTGTGGACAGTCACAGCCATTGACTGTGTTCCCTTTTCCTAGGCCTCAGCATCCTATGCAGGATGGACCGTGCCCTCCAGCGGCTGACCAGGGTATCCATCGCGACGCATGACATCCTCAGGGACATTCAGTGCCATGGGGTCAGGCGACGGTGGAGGTGACAGGGACAGCACCAGGCAGCAGCAGACCAGCCTGCAAGGTGCTAAATGTGCTTCCCCTTCCCACTTCACCCATCCCTCCCACCCTGCCTTCCCTCTCCCAGTTGTTCACCCTACCCTTACCCACCCCTACCTTGTACCCCTACCCCCTTGTCTTGTACATATCTGTATATAGTTGTGTTCTTGATCTTGGTGTTGTAATTTCTGTTTTCAATATATATATATATTTTGTTATGAATACTGTGGTGGTCTCTGATTTGCAGCTGGCTATGGTTGCTCAGTTGCAGTGGTGTGCATGCCATCTGGGGTGGTATGGTCCTGGGTATGTGTGTGTGCATGTGTGTGTGTGCATGGGAGGTGTCTCCGGTGTGGGAGTGACTTTCAGTGGTCTTGCCATCTGCTGCCGCCCACTGCTGGGTGCCCAGGGTGGGTCTGGCTTGTATGGTTCTATGCTACGAGGTTGGCGTGTGCCGGGGATGCATGGTGTTTACTGCAGTGACAGTCACTGCACATGGGTGGTGTCTTGGGGTCATGGTGCAGGGTGTGCTGTGCAGAAGGGGGGGCTGATGTGCACTGTGGTTGTCGACCCCCTGTGTGTGGCAGTCTCAGTCTGACAGTGGTTGTGCTGGGGCGTTATGGCCCTGCTGTGCTTTGTTGGCTTGTCCCCATGGGCCAGTGGATCATCCATCCCTCCCCCAGTGATGCTGTGCTTGGGGTGTGCGGGTGTCTTGTTGGTTCTGCAGTGTGTTCCTGTGCCCATGTGTGGCATGGCTGGCGGTGGGCCCCAGTCTGCCTCCCTGGTTGTGCAGTTCCATTGCTCTGCTGGGGGGGCTCTGCTTGCTATGGCACCTCTGGACTGCTCAGCTAGGGCTGGCTTGTTAGCTATGGCGCAACCTTTCTGCTCAACTTCCCTTCCTGGTTGCGCTATGGCGCGGTTTATGCGATATTCAGACGTTGGCTGCTTGCGCAATTTGTTTTGCTCCATGTTTGAATATCGCGTCTGTTGCGCCTATGCGCAATTGACTTGTGCTTGCTCCTGCTGTTGCGCACTTTTTCGACGCAGTTTGAATATCCGGCCCACTATATACTTTGTAACTCCTGTGAGGACTCGGATCTTTGGAACCTATCATTTTCTTTTAAATTATAGTTCTATTCTGTGCTGTGGGGAAAGGGAAAAGATGGGATTATAATGGGAGGGAGGAGCTAGGAAATAGAAGGGAGGTGGGGGGCAGATCCTCTCCATTTACTATTCATGTTGTTTTTTTTTACTGATGTATGTCTTTGATACTGTATGCATCACATGGATCTGGTTTTGTATTGAAAAATTTTGTTTAATAAACTTTGAATGGAAAAAATATACAAAATAATTATATTTAAATAAACTAAATCTTAGGGTTAAAGAAAATAATTTGTTCTAACCCCAGGAATTCTTCAATATGATTAATTCTAGCAGTCAGCCTCACGTGTTGAACTGCCCTGGAGATGATTGAAACTTATGGAAACGATGGAACATTTCTTGGCTCATGCCGCCATTTCAACTGCTGCCCTTACTGTCTGCTGTATTCTATAATGCCCAGATTTCATTCTCTGCCTGCCTAGTTAGATGCCTCGGAGACTGCTCCTCAGCATGACTGAGAAAACATTTATTTTCATCAAAAATAAGTATTCATTTTTATTTCTGTATTGATACTGCTGCATTTACTTAGTTTTTATAGTTAGCGCTAGTTTTTAGTTGTGTTTTACCTCAGCGGTTCATCATTGGATCTAGCAACCATCGAGGAAATGGCTATCTTAACTTTTCTGTTAGCTTTTTGTTTTAAAATATGTTTAAAACTTAAGTTTGGATCCTTCTTGGTTTGTTTTGTAGTTTTGTTTAAATTTGACAGATTTGCATTTTTTTCCTCGGTTCAGAAACCGACCGCTTTATTCTGTGTATCGCTTACTTAAGTTTCACCTCTTTCAATCTCAGTTGGAAACCAAACATAAGTTTATTATCTTTTTGGTTTTACCAAAGAAATAGTCTGTGGTTATGTCTGAAATGCCGAAGAAAAAGACTGGGCCTACCGGATTCAAAAACTGTATCAAATGTGGCGAGATCTTTGCTGAGGCTGATAAACACAATTTGTATTTATTTTGCTTTGAGTTTTCACATTTCCAGGATGATTGTAAGGTCTGTAAAACGTTTCCAGAAAATACTGTGGAAAAATGCCTTAAGTGTTTTAAGGATCGAATGGCCTTTCCATTGGATCCTAGTGATCCTACTTCGGATCAGACCAAAGAAAAGGCAAAAGATGTTGGATCTACTGCCCCTGAAAACAGTCCGACATCAAAGCCAAAAAGGCCAGGGGAACTGGTGAAGAAACCAGTTCTGGCTAAGAAAAAAGTTAAGAAAAAGCATGTTGATTCTGTTGTTTTTTCTTTTCTTGTTTGTGATAAATTTAATAAAGTATGTTGAATTAAAAAAAACAGGAAAACGCATTTTGAAACTCCGGCTGGAAAAGCAATGGAGCTTTCGGTTTCAAAATCAACCGTACCAATGGCAGAGGCAGTGGCTCAGGCTTTACAAGTCCTACAAGCCCTCCAAACTGCAGATAACCAAGGGTTACTGCCAGTTCAACCGCAACCGGTATTAGTGGAACCGTCGGTTTCACTAACGATTCCGAGCACAACTCACCCTATGGTTCAAAGCTTGATTCGAATAGTACAAGACCCCTCGTACAATGAGAATGATGAAGAAGAGGATAACGATGAACTGGTGGAACTGGAGATTTCTCCTGAGCAGGACTTTGAATCTCTTCCAAGGTTCCCAGAGGACTACTCTTCTCATTTCACATTTGTGAAACAAATGGTGAATGCCCTTGACCTCATCACACGAGTCTGCGGAGTATGAGGAAGAGGTAGAGTTCCTGGAGATGATGGGGATAACACCTACCAAGAGGCTATTATTCCCCATCAATAAGTTCCTCAGAAAGCATGCCTTAAAAGTCCTGGAGACTTCTAATTTCATACCCCCAGTGGACAAGAAAGCTAATAAGAAGTATCAGCTCGACCGATCATTGGCGGCATTCCTGTTCTCTCACCCTAATCCAGAGGGGGTGGTGCAAGCAGCAGGTTGTGATAGGGGCAAGGTGCCTCTAACAACCCATCCTCCTGAGAAGGATTCCAGGAGGATAGATAGCATGGACAAGAAAGGCTACTTGGTGGCCTCCCTGGGCATTAGACAGGCCAATTACATGGCTTATCCTGCCCAGTATCAAAAATCCCTCTGGAACTCTGTCATGGCTATGGCAGACAAAGTAGCCCCTGGTTTGGCAGCTGACATGGTGGAAACAGCTAGATGTGGCTTAGAAGCCACAAAGTACCAGTTCCACAGTGGCAGTAGATGCCAATGATAATGCAGCCAGGAGGATGGCAGTATCAGTTGCTTTGAGAAGGTTTGCCAGGCTCAGAACTACAAACCTGACACAGGACACTCAGGCAAAAGCCATGGATGCTCCAGTGGAGAACAACTCCCTGTTTGGAGACAGAACAGAAGCAGACATGAAAAATGTGGATGAATACAAGACCACCTACAGAAGCAATACTGCAAAAGGAAAGACTTCAACCTCCTATAGGCCACAGTGAAGAGAGGTAGAGGTAGGGGATATGGCAGACCCTTTTTCCAAGCCCAAGACTCCCCTGCTTACCAGCAGCCAAGGGGTTACCTCAGGGGTAGGGGCTGAAGGGATTTGAGATGAGGGGACCAGACCCCACTGATTGCAGCCCAGGCTAAACAGAACCTCTGATGTATCAGTCAAGATCGCCTCCCCAATGCCAGTAGGGGGGCTGGCTGACTCACTATTTCCAGACTTGGAAAACCATCACCACAAACAAGTGGGTGTTAGAGGTGGTGAGTCAGGGCCTGGCTTTCAGCTTTAAAACTTTCCCCAGACTAAAATGAAGGTTTTTCAGACCATCATCCCCCACAGAAAGGGCATTCCTGGAAAAGGAAATGTCCAACCTGTTGCTGGCAAAAGCAGTGAAGCCAGTACCCATCACCCAAAGGGGTAAAGAGTTTTACTCCAGATAATTCCTAACCTTAAAGAAAAACGGGGAGCAGTGACCCATTTTAGACCTAAGAGCTCTAAACAAGCACTTAGCAAAGCCAACATTCTGGATGGTAATCTTGGTAATGATTCTTCCCATGCTTCAGCAAGGATACTGGCTGGCATCACTGGATCGAAAAGATGGCTGTTTCCACATTCCCATCAGAGAATTACACAGAAAGTACCTCACGTTCAGACTACGTTCAGGACATTACCAGTTCTCATCCCTGCCATTCAGCCTAACCTCAGCTCCCAGGGCATTCACAAATTGCTTTGCAGTAGTGGTGGCACACTTGAGAAGTCAGGGCACCACGGTGTTCCTCTACTTGGATTACTGGCTAGTCATGGGCAAGTTTTGAAAACCAGGTGGCCCTGTTTTCCTTCTCATGGTCCTATCTGGCATTACCAGGGGACAGGTTTAGAGGGGGGTTGTTATTGTTTAAAAATTGTTTGGCAGTGGTTTACAACAGCTTAGTAAGGGGACTACCCCTGCAGGTATTAATGAATTTGAGTGTTATAGAATGCAGCAGTTGATAAGGGCAGCAGTTTGAATGGTGGCATGAGCCAATAGATGTTTTGTCATTTGAATAAGTTCCATTCATCTCTGGGACAGTTCAACACAGGAGGCTGACTGCTGGAGTTAATCATATTGAAGACTACTTTGGAAGAAACAAGATTACTTTGGTGAGTAATTGTTTCTTATCGTAGCTCCAATGTGGAGTCAGATAAAAAAACTGCAGCACTCTAGATCTTATTGTCACAGTAAATCATATTTTAGAAGAACATGCAATAGATAATAAAAGTATCTATTTATGCTGGATTCATTGACATACATGCAGCTTTTGATAGCATCAATAGACAAATCCTAATACAGAAATTGTTAAACTACAGTATTGAACAGAAGCTGCTAGCCATTTTACAACTTCTGAATACAAAAAATAGTGGGAAGCGAAAGGCATGCCAGAGACGTACCCTAACTGCTCTACTTCTAATTGAGCAGGGGGTCAATCAGGGAAGTTTATTGGCCCAATGGATTTTTAACCTTTATATTGAATTACTGATTGATAGTTTGAATAATGTGGTAGGCAGATAAAACCACGCAGACTAAAAGAGCAACACCAGGAATTCAACTGGTGATTGTACTACAATTTCTTTACAAACTTTCAATGACTAATACAGAATTCCATTTGGGGGGACTTCCTCCTAACAAATTCTGTAGACAGTCTTCAGAGATTTGTCCCCGTGGAGTTAGAATAATAAATTTATATGGAGTCTGAGGTTGTGTGTGGACAGCACACTCTACTCCTCTGGTGTACTCCACATAAATTAATGAATACAACTCCACAGTGGAGAAATTTGTACTGTTTAATACAAAATTCATAAGGGAAAATCCTCCCTAAATGAATTCTGTATTAAACATTAAACGTTTGTACAGAAATTGTAGAATGATCACCAGGTAAACTCCTGGTGTTGCTCTTTTAGTCCACGTGGTTTTGACCTAGTCCACATAAATTAATTAATTTAACTCCATGGGGGACAAATCGTTGAAGGCTGTGCACAGAATTCATTAGGAGAAGTCCCCCCAAATGGAATTCTCTATTAAACGTTTGTACAGAAATTGTAGAATGATCACTGGTTGAACTCCCAGTTTTGCTCTTTTAGACTGTGCGGGTTTTGACTGCCTGCCTATACGGCCTATTGAAACAAGATGTGCAGTTTCGACTATATGCTACTGGAATCAAGTTGCATGCACACAGGAAAGAAAGTTACCAAAACAATGTTGTGTTATATAAAGTACAATTAAAAACCAACAGCAGCTGGTTAGTGAGACTGAATAGTCTCCTAATAAAATATGGTATCGCAGAGATAACATCCATAACTGCAATGCAAAACTCTAGGGCACAATCCTCAGCAGCCATTCAAAGAATTCATGATGTTGGCATGCAGAGGGACTTGGAGAAAAATACACAGTAATAATATATAGAATAATGCACGGGGTTGTGTGTTTAATGAGTTTTTACACACACCCGGAGGTGTTGGATGCTACATAAACCCTGACAGTGAAGCTCGAGGGGTTTATTTAAGCATCCAGCACTGAGGGTGTATGTGTGTGAAAACTCAAGTTAAACACATAACCCTGTGTTTTATTTTATATAATTGCTGGGGAGCGTTTTCTCACCACAGCAATTATATGAAATAAAACTTCCGAAGTCAGTGTGGAGGAAGCCAGTCTGGTGAGGAGAAAGTGCAGTCAGCGCTCTGAGCAGCTCCTGAAACCTTTTCATTTTTTTAAAGTTTAGCACAGGAGAGCAGAGGCATGTTTCTTTTTTTTTTTATTTATTTACTTACCACTGAGTCATACTGGTGGTATACAGTCCTAGGTAGTGCAGTGAAAAGTCACCGCTACTCAGGGCACCATGGTTAGTGGGGAGAGCAGAGGCAGGCACATGTGTGGAGTGTTCAAAACCCAGCACATGTTTGCCGTTATAACCCACGAGTTATAACATCAAATTATAATCCGGGTTTCCAATGGGAGAAAATGCTCCCAAGTTATTATAATAATAATAATAAACTATTCAGTAAAATGAAAGAATTAGTCTCCACCAAAAAATATTTATTTTGTGAAAACAAAAAAACAAAAACAAAACAAAGTAATGCTTTATTTATCTGGAGACTGGGAATATTCCTAGGTTATTCACCAAATAGTTTATACAACTTTAGTAAAAAGGGGTGATCTAGTGTTTGTATTAAAAAGAGTCCTTAATCTCAGTCCAGTCTTTGGTATTGCACTGCCTTGCTTTTAATTTACTAAAGAAGGAATGGCTGCAACTGATATTGTACAAAAAGACTGGCCTCTGATAACAATACCATGAATTATTGCGATTGGATGTAAATTTCACAGTTTTTGACAAGGCAAATTATTTGATAAATATAATAAGAATGTTAATGAAATTATATCTGCCATCATTAGGGAACATATAATTTTTAGATGTGTATCTGAAAGTTAATTGCTATTTATGGTATTTACATTTTGCTACAAATACAATTAGACTTGAACCTATAGTTGACCCCTAAGTAAAATATTGACTGGTGTGTTGATAGCCCAAGGCAAAGCTGACATGCTATTATATTGCGTAGGATGGCATTATGTAGAGTTATTATTATTATACAGCATATTTCTCTTGCCTTACTTTGACGAAGATGTTTTTTTGTATATGTAAATTTAGGTTCTTCATTTGTCTTGGTATTTTTGCATTGTTTTTTCTTTAGGTTAGCAGGGTTAGCTATTTTTAAGAGCACCAAACATTTTAAAAAAATGCCATTAAAAAAATAGTTTTGACTCCAGTGGTGAGTGGTAGAGCTAGCTCTGCATTAGGCATAAGGAATCTACATTATTTGCTTTTGTGATGTTGCATTTCAGTATATAAGTTTGGCCTTTGCTTTTACAGGGAGGTTTCTCTCCCTCCTTCCTTCCTTCCTTCCTTCCTGCTTCCCTTTCTTCCTTCCTTCCTACCTTCCTTACGTACTTCTAGTTGTAGTTGCTTGGTTTGTTCTTTGCTGGTTGTCTTTTTGTGTGTGTGTTATCTACAGCAGGTTGGAGTGGGCTGATTAAATGGAGGTTTGCATATGGTTGCTTCTCATTTACATGCTGTCCTTTTGTCCTGGAATAGTTAGACTGAACATTACACACTTTGGCAGGAAGTTATACTCCTCTAGCAAGGAGTTATATTCTGTATAGGATAAGGTAGTCCCATGTCAACCAGTGAGGAATCAGGGCAGAACAAGCTTCACTGTATAAATGCAGTTTTAAAATGGTAGGAACAAATCCTGAAACCTTATTGGCTGATGGAAATCCCCCAACAATGCAAACTGTGACTGGGAGAAAATCTGGACATTCTCCAGGCAGACCACCTCATTGATTGACCTGAAAACACAACAACATAAAACCCTACACCATATGTATTACACACCTAGGAAGCTCCATAAAATGAGGAAGATATGCACCATAAATTGCTAGAAATGCGATCACCTGGATGGGTCATTGATCCATTTATTATGGCAATGCTCATTGATACAGACATTCTGGTAGGAGATCAAATCAAAGCTTAACTCCCTGCTGGGCTATAAAGAACTCATAGAACCTGATGTGTGCATTGTAGGTAACATGGGACACTCCCAGGGTAGCTGCTAGCAGACAACATGGAATCATCCTTGTGGCTAATATGACCAAAAAACTCATTCTGAATCTTTGGCTTGATAAAAGGCCCCCTGACATATAGAGAATGGTTGGCAGACAAACTGGAGTACTGCAAATTAGAAAAATTGACACATGGTATGGGGAAATGCTTCACAAGTGTACATCAAAATATTTGGCCACCAGATGCCCTTATTATCATAAAAGATGGATAATAACACTTCCAGAAATACTGTCAGAAAATCCCCAGTAGATCAATGCTATTTTTACCACTTTCTTACTTGCAATAGGGCTTTTAGCCTTATTTATTAATGCTCCTTAAACAATCAATGTTCATACTGAGTGGGGTTTTATTGCGCTGTGATTGCTGTTATGCTTAGTGAAGGGCTCTTAAGTTATACTTAGTTCCCTCTTGTTCTTTGTTCAGCCGTGTAATATGAGTTAAATTTACAAATCTGCCTTATTTGCAAACGCTGCCTTGCTGGCCTGCCTAAATCACACATACACAATTGGGTGGCTGCTGATTGCATGTGCTAGGCTGGATATAAATAACCCTACCTTCTCTTCTCTCTCCTTAGATGGAGGGATCCGTTCCGACACACCACAGGTCGAGAGGGCATTACGGGTGAAGCCCTCCCCCACCCCCCAAAGCTAACACAGGTATGGAGGCAGTTGCTGAAACCCACGCAGAGAAAGAGCTGGTCCCGGAGGTGCTAACCCCGCAGTCACTTCGACTGCACCCTTACCCCAATACCTCCCACCCCGCTTTCCTGGTGTTAGTTATATAGACACGGAGTGGAGTGACTCGTATTACATCTTGCAGGATTGCTGAACGTTCTAATTCTATCTCCCTAATTTGCCATTTGCTCCTTATTTTCTCTGACCACTAGAGGTCGCCCTACCCTTTCTCTGTTCACTGTTCTGAATAGTTTTGATCCTTCACCCATTTTGCTTCTCCCCTCCTAGCTCTTACTCTCTCCCCCCTGCTATTCATTTGTCTTTACTCCTGCCATCATGACTACCTTGCCTACTCTCTCCCTTCTCTCTGTTGCACTCATATTATGGCTACTATCTGTTGTCTCTGGCTCAGTACTGACTACGTCACCCTCCTCTGGACACTCTCTGAATAACTTCTACTTTTCAAACCTCCTATCTGATCCTATCCCTAATTCTCTCCCTAAAGCTGGACTTGTCCTGAAACAACTGGGGTTGTTTATTAAATTTATCCTGCATAAGTCCTCTATCTCCCCTGGAAGTGTAGCTAGGGCCTATATTATTTTGAACCTCTGGATCTTTACCCTATCCATCACTCTTGCCGGGGATGTTGAAAAAAATCCTGGTCCCACTTTGGCCAACAACCCTACCCAATCTCTCCACTCTCTCTGTCTGCCCCAGACCTCTGGTATCTCTTTTGCTCACATTAATGCCAGGAGCCTCCTGGCCAACCTCCCTGACCTGGAAGCATGGACTAGTTCCAACCACCCTGATATTTTAGCCATATCAGAAACATGGCTTAAGCCTTCCATAGCTGATTCCCAGTGCTCTCTCCTGGGACATAACATGCTATGGGTGGATCACCCTTCTTCCAAAAGAGGAGGTGGACTCACACTCTACTATAAACCTCAACTTAACATCACTTTATTGCATGTTCCCCTGCTCGCTAACTGCAAAGTTCTCCATTCCTTTCTACTTCTTGGGGGCATTAAGAAACTTCACATTTTTTGTATTCATCTTCCTCCCAGAAACTCTAGGCTTGGTCTTGAGGAGTTCATGGACTATCTATTATCAGTTACAGGGAAGAATGATATAATCTGTCTTGGGGATTTCAACCTTGATTGGTCTGGCCCCCGCTCTGCTCTCCTATCCTCCATGACTAGCAAGGCCAATCTCTCTCAGCTTATTCAGGAACCTACTAGGCTCTCCCATGATGGTACTAGTGCTACTCTACTTGATTGGATCCTGACTAATAGAAAGGAAGCCTTTAACTCAGCAGGTGTTCTCCCGGATGTCGTAAGTGATCACTACCCTGTATACTGTATATGGGATACCTCAGTCCCTTCACTCCCTTCTAAAGTTTTAACTTTTTCCAATCTCTCCAACCTAAATATGGAGAACTTTGTTCATGATCTTAATTTAGTTGACTGGTCTCCCATAAACTATACTGATGATACTAATATTGCCACTAACTTTTTTAACTCTTCTCTACTCTCATTACAACATAAACACATCTTGGTTACAACGAGAAGGGTTAAAGAGAAAATAACTAAATGGCTAAAGTGTCCGCTGCTCCATCTTCTGAAACTCAGGGATAAACTGTGGTCCACTTGGAAGATAGCCAGTCTACTTACAGATTTCGAAGCCTATAGATCATTACGTAACAAATACAAAAAAGAGATTCGACTGGCAAAAAGCTCCTACTACAGGAACCTCCTACACTCCTCTGCCTCATGTCCCAAAAGGTATTGGTCGCAAATCAAAGAAATTCTTGGGAACAAAAAGCCAACTACTCCTTCTGATATGTACATAAATGATGTCCACTGTAACCACCCTCTCACTATTTCTAATGCGTTCAACTCCTTCTTCTCCCTCCTTCCTTCTCTTACCCCCTATGGGTCCCCCACTCCTGGATCTGCCACTTCTCCAAGGTCAAATGCTCCCCCTACCCCTGGACTTAGCTCAGGTCTCTTTCCTCGAAGTTCTAATTCTACTCAAAACTGTCCATGCTAGTGGCAGCACTGGTCCTGATGGAATTCATCCAGGGATTATCAGGCTGTTTGCTGACTGGCTTGCAAGGCCCATAACCAGGCTTTTCAACCTTTCAATTAGTACTGGCTCTGTCCCATCGATCTGGAAATCGGCTAAAACTATACTGTTTTTATAAGAAGGGCGACGCTAAACTACTGTCCAATTACTGGCCGATCTCTCTTCTCCCCACACTCAGCAAGCTTCTGGAGAAACTTGTCCATTGTCAGGTCTCAGAGTACCTCCTTAAGTTTAATCTTCAATCCCCTTCCCAACATGGCTTTAGGGTGGGGCATAGTACTACCATTGCACTGACACTGCTTACAAGTGAGATCAAAAGTAATATGGATAAGGGCCTGCTCACAGGTTCTGTGTTCATTGACCTGTCTAAGGCTTTTGATATGGTTCACCACCCACTCCTACTGTCCAAATTACAGGTTTTGGGTGTCTCTGACTCTACCCTATCCTGGTTCAGTAGTTACCTGGACAATCGCTCCCAGGCAGTTTCCTACTGTAAGGTTCTCTCCTCCTCTATTCCTATTACCCGTGGTGTTCCACAGGGTTCTATACTCGGTCCTCTTCTCTTCTCCCTCTTCCTAAAAGATATTCCTAGTCACTCCCTTCACAGTAACCTACTCATGTACTCCAATGATCTAGTGCTATACTACTCTGCCAGGTCTATAGCTGACATTAAACTAAATCTCTCGCATGACTTTCAATCCCTTCAATCCTGGCTCTCGGCTAACCAGCAAATTCTTAACATAGGTAAGACTCAGGCCATGCTGTTCGGATAATCTAAAAAAGTGCTCTCTGAATCTCCTAAGCTCCTTGTCCACTGTCGGGATGGTAATGCTGTCACTAATACTGATACTTTCAAATATCTTGGGGTTATGCTTGATCCTGCTCTTGATTTTTCCATGCATGTCAATGAGGTATGTAGATCTGTCAATACTAGAATTGGCGCGGCATATCGAGTACGGCACTCTCTCACCCCGACAGCCAGGGTAGCTGTAGCTAGAAGCGTGCTACTCCCTCAACTTCTGTATGCCCTCCCAGTTCTCTACCGTGCCAATGTTAGAGTGCTCAGCAAGTGGGACACTTCCTATAACAATATCTGTAGGTTTGTCTTATCAGCTCCTCGGCTTACTCATCACTGCCTGCGCTATTCAGGCCTAAACTGGTTGTCTCCCAAAGACCTCTGTTCGTACTCCCCTTGGGTATTTTGTTGACTCCCTTACTAGACCACCCTTTCTGGCCTCCCTGGGTGATATGCTTACCATGGTCCCCAGTGTCCACACTCTCTGGTCATCATCCGCCCCCATGCTATCAGTTCAGCCTTCCACCACAAAAATGAGGGAACAGGCCTTCTCCTATTTTGCTCCTAAATTCTGGAACTCGCTCCCCCCCCTTGTTAAAATCTCCCCCTCTCACCTCTCCTTCAAGCGATCATTGTTTGCCCACCTCTACGCACTAGGTAACTGCAATTGCTACTAATTTTGGACTCCCCTCCCTATTTCACCATATAACTGTAGAGGTCTAGGAATAACTTTCTGGTTGTATCCTTGCTACTGTATTTCTTTCCCCCTAACTGAACAGACTTCTCCAATTGTCTGTCTTATGTTAATTATGGCTACCACTACGATGCTTATAAAAGTGTACTGTCATTATGTCTATTATGTATGTTCTCCTAGATTGTAAGTGATTGTACCTATTTTATATTGTTACTGAATTGTCCTGTTGTTATTTATGTGCTATCTCTGTTGTACTCTCCCAGGTCGTGCCTGAAAATAGGCAGGACTGTTGCCTAGTGCACTTACCCCGTTACCAAAAGCTAATAAATAAATAAATAAAAGATCACCTCAACCCCACCCTAGCCATATCTATGGTTATAATTACACTTCCAGTGCTCATTTCTACAGGTTAGTACTTCTGGGGTTTATTTTTGCAGGTTAATATATCTGGGCTAAGTGAATAAACCTAGGGCTGTCTGGCCAGTGGGCAATAGTATTTCATGTTGTAAAATAATAGCAATTATTTCTTTTATAGTGTTTATGTGTTTATTTTCATGTTTTACATTCAGAGAATCCATTAGTTAAACTCTTATGTAGGAGATCATACTTCCTAATAGAAGTTCACCTCATCTGACCTACAGAGGTCCATACTAATCAGCATGACCATTCCTATGGTTATGGGGTGTACAGCCTATTTGTGTATAAACACTATTAATGTAGCATGGGTCCCAGGATAAAACACTGGGGACCCCCACCCCAAAGAACATATTTATTACTTATTACAATTTTCTGTTCTCCTTGTTATCTGTCCAGTATGAGAGTTTGTCTTATGTTGTATGTGTTCTTGAAAACCTAATAAAATAGCAATTAACAAAAAAGCTAGCTATGTATGGTCAGCTGCCAGATCTCATTACTAAGGCAAAAAAAGTCCCTTTACCTATAAAATCAGGAACTACTTGATGCACAGTATATACTATTGACATTTAAAATGTATTTAAACAAAAATGATTTTATTGAAAAAAATTACATTAAAAATGTTTTTTTACATATAATACATAAGAACAATGAGCTACTTTATAAGCACACTATTAAGCTACTCCAAGGTAGACATTAGAGGATTTGTATGGAAAGAGGTGTACTTCTCAAATGAATGTTTCCCATGAAGCAGACCTGCATCTGTGGCAGCACTTTACTGTTCCATTTATTCTTTTTTACATTAAGTCCCTTTTCCTATAGAGTTACTATTCTAACTCCACACCACCATGGATCACCACTCTGGTGAAATTCTGACAAAAGAAAACTGAGGGGTTATTGTGTTGGTACAAACCCACAGTCTCTTGATTATCAGGCTGTAGATATTCTCAATATGCCACCAAGTTGACACAGCAGTGAAGCTCAGCTTTGTAGTGGTAGAAGTTAAAGCCCTGCCTGGGAGGCAGCCCTATCCATAATGTCTGCCTCAGAAGCAGATCTGCATTGGAGGCAACATTCTTTCAAGAAAGATGTCTCTTGCATTTGAATGCACTTCCCAGGGATGTAAAGACACTTGGCCTTTGGCCACCTACTTCACTCCCCTGGGGCTAGCTCCATATGAGTGAAAAATCTCTGCAGTTCATATAGGAAATTCTCAGAACTGTGCAACTTTTACCATGCAAATCGCTGCACTATGCATGCACTACACAGTTGCAACATATTTTACCATGCAAATTGACACACTTCTGGTAACAATTTGCCACAAAGAGTGAATGTTGTCAATTTGGCCATTACACGAATGCTACACATACTGTAGCATATAGCAGGTGAATTTGCCACAATTTGCAGGTGAATTTTAAATTCACCATGCATCTATCTGGGGCTTGCATTTAAATCTAAAATGTACACTCTTTCATGGCTTATAGTTTACATATATAATATATAAGGAGTACACAATGATCTGAATCACAGCATGCAGTTTTATCTTTATGAGTGAGGGGGAGAGCCCATGATTAAGTTATGAAAATCCTTTGTGATATCTCATTTCCCCTTCCTTCTTGTTACATTGCGTCTTCCCCATGATCTTATCCAAGTCCTGATTTTTCTTCATACATTACATTACATTATATTTATGCACACATGTACTTCATATGATGGTTATGGTAAGAATTAGATATGTGTGTAATTTTTATAATTATTTATTTATTTCACCAATACTTGTGAAATATAGATAGTAGCATGCTCACTTTAAGAATTTTAACTATATCCATTGATTGTAAGTTGTTACTGATGACACCACACCTTAAGAAAGCACACAGGGAGTCTTTGCAAAACTTTGGAGGTGAGGGGAGTTTTTGCTGCTTTTATCCTAGAATAAAACTTAAGCAAAATAATTCTGTGACCCAGTAGTGGTTTGTCCTATTTCAGGAGTTCGTTTGAGCCTAGCTATCTGCCTTGCAAGGATTATGTTTAACGTGGCCAGTCATGTCTCCTTTAGCTGCAGATCTGTTTTACTGGGTTAGAGACATGACAATCAATTCAATATTTTGCTTTGATACATTGACACATTCTTTTCACTCTTTGCTGGGTAAGTAGTTAGGGTGAGTTGTGCTTGTGAATCACATAGTGGTCTTGGTGGAGTTTGGAGATGGGATTGGTGACATTTTTCTTTGACTTTTTCTGCATTTTGTGTTTACACGTTTACTAAAGCAGCTGATTGGAATGGCAAAACAACAAAACTGCAGGTACGCCAGAGTTAATTTCAGTGAAAAGTGGATTTACAATAGGGACTACATTTGCTGTTCTGTTTATTTGGGTCCCATGAATATACACTCTGCATCCTTACGAATTGCAATTTATGTAACAGGTGTGGAGAGAAATGCCACAAAATAAAACTGATATTTTTGGACCCACTTTGCAAGATAACAGTACAACTTGCATTTTGGGGTATGTCACAGCTGATATCTATAAAAATTAGATGCATCACAATGGAATACTGAACCAATCAGAGAGCAGTTTACACTATTTGTTTATTAGCTTTTATTGACCAGGTGAGTACACTAGACACAGTTGCACCTATTTTCAGGTACGACCCAGGAGGTTACAAGACAGTGAATACAATAGCGACAAGCAAGATACAATACAATAATTACAATACAATAAAGACCAATGCAGCAAATTAACAAATACAACAAAACATGCTGTGGAGCAGAAAGATAATCACGCAAATATAAGATACAAAAATACATGAAAAATTTGTGAGCTGGCCAAAAGAGCTAGTAAGAAAAGGGTATGGTAGCTGGGTTTTAATGCAAACAAGTACAAAATAATGCACTTGGGCCATAGAAATCCAGGTGTGAAGTACAAAATGGGGAGTGCAATACTGGCAATGACAAAGCAGGAAAGAGACCTAAGGGCAATTAGATCAGATGACCTAAAGGTGGCCAGGCAATGTAACAAGACAGTCTGGAGGGCCAGTGGGATGCTATGGTGCATAGGTATAGACATCACCAGCAGAAAGAGATAAGTGGTGTTGCCCCAATATAGATTGCTGGTAAGATCCCACTTTGAGTACTGTGTCCAGTTCTGGTGACCAGATCTCGGGAAACACATAGAGAGGAGGCAGTCCAGAGGAGGGCTACCAAAATGGTGCAGGGTCAGCATCAAATGCCCTATGAGGAGAGGCTAAAGGAGCTCAATATATACACTCTAGAAGGGAAGGGCATGATAAAGACCTTTAAATACCTCACAAAGGTCAATAAGGTATGAGTGGAGTAGTTTTCAGAAAAAAAGATGCTCTAGAACAAGGGGGCATGCTATGAAGCTGGAAGGAGATAGATTCAAAAGAGATGTGAGGTGGGGGCAAAAACAGTGGTAGGGTTCAAAGGTGCCTGGAATCAGTACAAGGGAAGTGTTGGGGTAAGAAATTGGGGGGAAGAGACAGTGCCGTAGATCAAACAGGGTCTGCAGCAAAAATAAAGATAATAACAATTGGCAGACTAGGTAGGCCCAGTGGCCCTTATCTGCCATCAGTTTCTATGCTTCTACAAGTCATTCTAGCACATTTTGCCTAGTGATGGGAAATGCGCATAAACTGGTTTAGTTCAGACTAGCTGATGGCAAGGCTAAACAGCCTGAGGGCTGGAGACACCCTGTACCTGCAGGTACAACTCAAATTTCCCTTTAGGTGAGCACACAGAGACTGCAAGTGGCAGGGCATTCCAGAGTCTGTGTGCAGTAGCACTAAGGCCTTGTCCCCATGTGGCTGGATGTTTTGGGGACAATAAGAAGGGAATTTTCATTGAACTGCAGAGGGTAGGACAAGTGGGAGGACTTGAGTGGATCCGCAATAGAAGCAGGGGTGCCAGTCTTAATTATTTTGTCTGTGAAGCAGCCTAGAACAAAGTGATGACTATTTACAGGGTGTAGCCAGCCTAGGCAGCTGTTGAAGTCACAGTGATGTGTTGCTCACTTTAGCAAGAGGGCAAGTGCTTTTGTAGGTGGTCTCCCACTTGGCAAGTAGCGACTTAGAGGCATTAATAAATTATATGAGCACATAATTGACAGAGAGAGTAGGGCACTCCTGGCAAGGGCAAGATGTCATTTGGTGCAAGACAGTTCTTTTTGTTCCCCTTTTAATGTTCTATTCATCCTCCATGGCCTGCAGGCAGGGTATCAATCCTCCTCCAGTCTCCTGGTCACTGCTCCCCCGGCACTCCCGAGCCCTGTTTCCCCCATGTATTACCCCCCCATGGGGTGGCAGAAGGGAAGCGGGCCATCCTCCCCCCTCCTGTACACGCATATCCAGAGTGGGCAATTATGGGCAGTACCTGCAGCAGTGGCACTAGCATGCTGGAGGGAACATCATGGAGCTTGCTGCTGTGCTTTTCATGTTTTCCTGTTCCCTCCCCCTCACGGCCATCATCACATGCACATGAAGGTGTGCACATATCACAAATCCACACTACTTGTCTCCCTGGCTCTGGCACTGCCCCCATCCTCCACTAGGATGCAGCTAAGGTGTAGAACAATGTGCCCACCCATTCCCAGGAGAGGAGAGCTGTCATTGTACTCTCGATCTTCTCCCTCCCCTGCTGACCCCTGGTGGCTCGAGCTAGCTCCTGAACTTGGGTTGCCAATGTGGCATGAGGTGTGGCATCCAGCGCCGTAACCCTCAGCATCACTGGGACAGCAACTGTAAGGCAGTTCTTAACCCAATATGCTAGACCAAGCTTGGCATTTACATACCTACTAACACTGTGGATGTGGAGGGAGAAATCAAGGTGCATATCAAATGTATCCCCAAGGTATTTAAAGGATGGTGCCTCCTTCAGGAGGATTACATTGGTGCACTTGATGAATAGGGGAGTGGGGCAGTTTCTTGTTTGACATGGGACCCAAAAAGCATGGTGTAAGTCTTTTTATCTTTCATAACTAACCTGTTTTTGATTAAACAGGCTTGCAGTTAATGGAAGTCTTCTGCAAGATGCGAGTTGATAAGATTTATGTTCTTAGAACTGTGGAGGAGCACCAGGTCATCAGCATACAATGTGGCAACACACATAATGATAACAGTAGGGAGGCTGTTTACAAACAGTGAGAACAGAATAGGCCTGAGAATCAAGCCCTGTGGTACCCCAAATTTAACAGAAGCTGACTCAGAGATGGAGCCACTGAAGTTGATCATTTGCTATTGGTTTGACAGGTAGTGCCTGAACCAGGTTACAGCATGAATGGACAAGCCCATGCCCTGCAGCTTGGAATGCATGAGACTGTGATCAACCAAATCAAATGCCTTAGATAGATCAACAAACATTTACCCAGTGAGCTGACACTGATCCACTGATGATTTAATGTTGGTGATCATAGTGGTGAGAGAAGTGGAGGTTCTATGGTCCTTACGGAAACCATGTTGCTCAGGCATTAAGATATCATGGGTGTAGAGGTGTTCAGTGAGTTGGTCTGCCACAGTACCCTCAAGTAGTTTGTTAAGAGCAAGGCGCAATGGGGCAGTAGTTTTTAAGACATCTTGTGTCCCAAACCTTAGGGACAGGGACAACTCTGGCAAGTTTCCAGCAATCAGGAACAGTTCCAGCAATGAGCGAGAGGTTAAAGATGTGCTTGTCCACAAAGGCTATGATGGGGGCATCAAGTCTCAAGTAGTTTAAGTTCAAGGCCATCACAACTAATGCTCATATATGGACAGAGGCTAGCTGGGAGTTTGAAGATAGCACTGGTCATCACCACCTTGAGGTGAAAAGGAGGAAGGTGTGAAGAAGAATCAGTGGACATGATCTGCCAGTGGAGCCATCCGCACTGGAGGATGGGAATTGGGAGATGAAGGCTTTAGGTCCATGAACTGCTGGTTGAATGCATCAGTTTTCATTGTGGTGTTGCTGTGTGTACTTCTCCTACCAGTATGTCACTGGGATGCTGCTTAGAGGAGCTTCCTACCAGGACCCTGATGTTTTTCCAAAAAGATTTAGAATCTTTTGCAGAAGCAAGCAGGGTTTCATAGCAAAAACACACTTCTGGCAATGTGGATTTCTCACTTGTAGATGTTCTGCATCCTCCTGCACTTGTGTAATTCAGACAAGGATTGGAATGCCTTATAACAGTACTGCTTCCTGTATCTCTGCTTGAAAAGCTCTAGAAGGTCACCGTGGAGCCATTTAGTTGCTGCACCTTTTATTCTCCTTCTGATAAAGGGGGAATAAGCCTCCTGTAGAGAGACAAAGGCATGAGTGAAAGGCATGAGTGAAAGCAGCCAGGGCAGTAGTGACAGAGGGAAAGGCGTAGACATAGGACCAGTCGGTGTTCACAAGGTCTGAGAAGAAGAGTCCTGGGTCAAGCTGAGTAGTCATGGAGGCCTATGATTTTGGTTGACACTTTAGGAAGATAATTGTCCAGACACAGTGGATTGGGGAGTGGTCTGAGATGGTATCAGAAAATATACCAGCTTTCAGGATTCGATCAAGCCTGTTTGTCATGATCCAGCAAATAAGCATATAGGACCCTCCTCAAGGACAGCCTGATTGGATTGGATATGACTTGAGTGAGGCTAAGCTCAGATAACATGTTCTCAAAGAGGCTGCAGCTTAACCTCAGCCAATTTAGGTTAAGGTCCCCCTGATGAGAACTTAATTTGATCCCACTGAGCTTCTGACATGAGTAAGAAGTTAAGACAAGCCATTAAGGCCACATGTAGTAGGGTTATACACCCATATGAGGTGGATTTTCTTGGTGTTCCCCAGGACTGGCATAGTGTGTTAGTACTCAACAAGTGCCTTAACTGGCCATTTGGCCAGAACTAAAAAGACATTCAGGTGGGATTCATAGTAAACAAGAAAGCCACCACCATGTTTTGTCCCAGGGTGAATGAGCCTAATATTATTGTTACCTGGAAGGAAGCAATCTACAGTATGTCATCTGTTAGGCCAAAAAAGTGAAGTTGGTGGTTGTTTGCCCAGACCGTTAATTGCACCTTTTTAGCAAGTAGGTTGCAAACGTTTAGGTGGGCTACCTTTAAACCTTTGCACAAGGTCTAGTTTGTCAGTGTTCTGACTGACACAGGCATAGGCAAGGACACTGGTTTCCATACTCATAGAAACAAAGAAACATGGAGGGTGACAGCAGAAAACGACCATGTGGCTCACCTATTCTGCACCTGTTCCATACCTAATGCAATGCCACAGACCCTAGTTGATCTGCATCTTGCCCTCACTTCCCTACTGCGAGAGTACTCATGTCTATCCCATACATTCTTGGATTCCCCTACCATTTTTTTTCCCATCAGCTCTGCAGGGAGGCTGTTCCAAGCATCCACTACTTTTTCTCTGAAAAAGTACTTTCTCACGTTGCCCTTGAGCCTACCCACCCACCTCATATCATGCCCCCTTGTTCTTGTACACCTTCTTTTCTGAAAGATACTACACTCCTGTACCTTGTTTATACCCCTGAGATACTTGAATGTTTCAATCATATTCTCCTCTCCTCCTCCTCTCCTCTCCTCTCCTCTCCTCTCCTCCAGAGAATACATATTGAGGTCCTCTAGTCTGTCCTCATATGACTTTTGGTGCGGTCCTTGCACCATTTTTGTTGCCATTCTCTGGACTGCCTCTGTTTTGTCTATGTCCTTCTGGAGATGCAGCCTGGCAGAAAACTGGAAGGATTCATGGACTCCTGATTGTCTAATGGAACTGCTGGAGAGTCACAGAATCCTGATAGGCTGAATGGAACTCCAGGTGCAAAAACTGAATTAGTGTTTGTTTTCAACAACTCCATTATTTCAGTGCCTTAAAAAGCATGCTGCTGATGCTGCTAGTCCCCTTAATCAGCTCTACATTGTCTTTGCATGTCTGAGAAATGACTAGCCTATGCTATGCCTGCAAAAATGCCAAACCATTCCTGCCATTGAACTCTTTCTGTCTATTGTCAATCTCCAGTGCATTCTGAGTAAGTTGTCAGATCCCTGTTAAAAATGTATTTGCTGCTATGCCTGGTATGTATTCAGGAATCTATGTGTGCTGGGGGGTGAGTCGGGTCATTCAGAGTCAAATGCAACAGATAATTAATAACCAAGCTCAGGGGCATAGAAACATAGAAACATAGAATTTGACGGCAGATAAGGACCGCTTGGCCAACCTAGTCTGTCTATTTTCCTATCTAACAGATAAGCTGCAGATCCTAGTTAACCAACAGCATACTTCCTCTTACCTGCCACTAGGACTGCCTTATGCCTGTCCCATGCATTCTTGAAGTCCCCCACTGTTCTTGACTCCACGACCTCCTCATGGAGGCTGTTCCATGCATCCACAACCCTCTCAGTGAAAAAATACTTCCTCACATTACCCCTTAGCCGCCCCCCCTCAATCTTCAAATTATGCCCACTTGTTCTTGCACACCTCTTTTTCTGGAAGATGCTACCCTCTTGGACTTTGTTAATTCCCTTGAGGTACTTGAAAGTTTCTATCATGTCCCCTCTCTCCTTTCTTTCCTCAAGAGTATACATATTAAACTCCTTTAGTCTTTCTTCGTATGTCTTCTGGTGCAGACCCTGCACCATTTTGGTTGCCCTCCTCTGGACAGCCTCCACTCTGTCTATGTCTTTGAGGAGATGGGGTCTCCAGAACTGCACACAGTACTCAGATGGGGTCTCACCAACTGTCTGTACAGAGGGATAACAACTTCCTGTTTTCTACTATTGATGCCTCTTCCTATGCATCCCAGTATCCCCAGCCTTCCTTACTGCCTTCTCACATTGCTTGCCCACCTTTAGGTCATCTGATATAATTACCCCCAGGTCCCTTTCTATTTTACTGTTGTCAGTATCTCACCCCCATTGTGTCTCCCTGGGTTTTGTTTCTGTGCATTACCTTGCACTTCTTTGCATTGAATCTGAGCTGCCATACATTTGACCATTCCTCCAACCTTGCCAAGTCCCTTCTCATCCTTTCCACTCCATCTTGTGTATCAACCCTGTTGCAGATCTTTGTGCCGTCTGCAAAGAGACATACTTTTCCTTCCAGTTCCTCTGCAATGTCACTTATAAAGACATTAAAAAGGACCGGTCCCAGTACTGAACCCTGCGGTACCCTGCTAGTAACCCTCCTTTCTTCACTGTGTACTCCATTTACTACTACCCTTTGCATCCTGTTGTCTAGCCAATTTTTTATCCAGGCTACCACCTTGGGACCAACTCCAAGGCTGGCTATCTTGTGTATTAATCTTCTGTATGGGACTGTATCAAATGCCTTGCTAAAATCTAGGTAGGCCATGTCCACAGCCCCTCCCTGGTCTACTACTTTGGTCACCCAGTCAAAGAAATCTATTAGATTCATCTGACACGACCTTCCCATCGTGAATCCATGCTGCCTTGGGTCCTGTGCCCCACTGGCCTCTAGGTACTCAACAATTCTTTCCTTCAGAAGTGATTCCATCATTTTCCCTACCACTGAGGTCAAACTAACTGGTCCGTAGTTTCCTGCTTCTGTCCTGCTCCCACTTTTGTGAAGAGGAATCACATCTTCTCTCCCCCATCATTCACACTTACAAGTAGTTATCAATGCAGGGAAGAGACTGATGTTGATCACTAGGATTAGTTTTTATTTTCGGTCTGCACCATGATATAGAAGTGGCTTTTGGGTCAGAGTGTTTACTACAGATAGTAATAATCAGGCTCAGGGAATTGGCTCAGTTAGTTCTGCAAAGCCTCATTCCCACTTAAACCACTTCTTCTGTTGCCACTTTCCAGACTATTTCAAGTAAGTTGTCCTATCCTTTTTAAAACACTTAGCCATTTGTGTATTAGTGCCCAGTCTGCATCCTGGGATGTATGTGTGGTGGTGGTGGTGGTTGTTGGGGGGGTCAGATCAGATTGGAGTCAAATGCAATACTATTAATAATCGGGCTCAGAGGATTGACTCAATAAGTTCTGCAAAGCCCTCATCATTTATGCAATAATGACTGAGAAGCTGGTGGTTTCTGAGTAATTAACGACTGTCTGGGGGATGGATGTCCCAAGGCACAGTCACGGGCCACCTCCCTACAGCATGTCATTAATGCAAGGAAATGACTGTTTTCAAGGTTATTATTGTGATTATAAGTCTAATCGCTATAAAAGCTTCCATTTTTGCTGTTTTCTTTTAGCTTCAAAAAGGTTTTAGCTGTGTGGCGTGAGCCACGCATGCCACACAGCATCAGCTGGCAGCTGGATCAGTCACTTTTAAGATGTTAATGACTGATTCAGTAGCCAATCAGGAGCCTCACTAGGTTCATGAATAATTAATTAGACTTTTAATCCCACTTACGGGCTGTTCACAATGTGGAAGGGGGACTGACTAGCTGAATTAGTTTTTATTTTCAGTCTGCACCCTGAAATGTATGTGTGGCTGGGAGGTGAGGGGTTCTCTATCATATAGCCTCCCATCTTCTAGGGTGTACATGTTAAAATCCACAATCCCTCTTCATAAGCATCTCATGCAACCATCCACCATTATAGATGCCCTCCTCTGGACTGCCTGTACTCTATATTCTTTCTGAGGTGCGGCCCCAAAAACTGAAGACAGTCCTCCAGGTGTGGTGCCACCAGTGAACAATATAATGGAAAAACCACCTCACTCCTCCTGCTGGAGATATCTTTCTCTGTGTAACCCAGCATTCCACTAGACTTCCCCACTGCTTAGTCACACTGCACTGCCACCTTGAGGTCCTAAGATATAATAACCCTTAGGTCCCATTCTTGCTTGGTGTCGGTTAATACTTCCCCAATCTTATATTTAGTGCTGCAGTTTTTATGTCCCTGGTGCACTACCTTGCATTTGTTAGCAATGAACCTCAACTGCCATGTTTTTGACCATTCCTTGAGTTTCTCAAAATCCCTGTGTATTTTTTCCACCCCTATCTGAATGTCCACCCTTTTGCAAATTTTGGTATTATCTGAAACAAGGCATACCTTACCTTCTAGCTCTTCTGCAATGTCCCCAATAAAGATACTAAAGAGGACTGGTCCCAGTACTGAGCCTTGTATTATCCCAGTCATCATACTCCCCTCTTTAGAAGGAGTGTTGTTAATTACAACCCTTTTTCCTCTGTCCTTTAATCAGTTTCTAACCCAGTTCACCACTATGGCTCCCACTCCTAGGTTGGTCAACTTCCTAGACAGCCTTCTATATGGCCCTACCGGGTCAATATAGTGTGGCTAGAACTGTGCATGCAATATGGTGCTGTTAAAGGCATGAATAGTACTACAGTGACAGGAGTCATGCATGCAGTAAGAACCTCTACCCATGTCACTGAAGTCTCACGGTGAGGAAGGTGAAGGATGCTGCTAGGTTGTGCCTTGCTGAACCACTCAGTTGGTGGAATAGCTAGAGCACCTGCTCTGGTGGTGTTGGGGACCTGGGGTTGTGATTCGATTCTCCCCAGGTCCCAGTATGATGCTGCCACTTTTTTTGGTTTTTGAAACAAAAAAAATCGAAGTTGATTTTTTTTCTTTCTCCAAAGTCCACGACCCCCCAGAGTTGGTTACATTTAGTCCAGAGTTGTGTGGGGGACAGAACCCCCTATAAAAATTTAAACTATTGCTGTGGTGTGTACAGTGTTGTATGCGGTTGGTATTTTGTGCTAATGCCATTATGCTGCACGCTGTTATGTGTATGGCATTCTTGAAGGCCTGAGGCTAAAATCTAAATAGTGAAACCAAGCAGGCAACACACTCACAAGTTCTACTGCATAAAAAATATAATGGAGTCCAAACACACACACATATATATATATATATGCAAATTTCTCAATTTTTATGGCAGAATATTTAATTTTCTTAGTGTGGAACACCACCACACTAAAACCCCAGTGCTTTGACTCTAGGTCTTCCTGAGGGGTAAGTTTTGCTGTGGCACATTACTCCTGATATACCATTTCCTACATGGAAAGGAAGCAAAACAAGTTGGAAAGAGATGAGGAGGATTACAGACTGGGGAACATTTTCTCTTGGCCCAGAAAGTGAACAATCATTAAGCAGAGGATGTTCATGTTCACATTCTTGGAGGGCTAATACATGGGTGACTATCCAGACCCCTGCATCAACAAGGAACACTGAACAAGAAGAAGCCGCTGGTACCTCAACTCAAAGTCCTTTTTTAGATAAAGGGACAAATGGACATACAGCCCTGAACAAAGAAGTACAGCAGCAAAAAGCAACAAAAAACAGAAAATGAGGAGGGGGAGGAAAGGCAGGAAAAGACAGAAACCTGTGGAGCACCAGCAAGAGAACTAACAGTGGTAAATTTTTCAGATGTTGTTCTGATAGCCAAATTAAACTTTTGAAAAAAGGTTTGAACTTTGCTCCCAGAAGTGACTGTAAATTAGACTTAGAGAATATTTTGGCATAAAGAAATGATTAGAGATTGGGTTTGATAACAGCAGTATCTGGGAGTTGGATGGAGGTATGGGAGAAAATGCAGATGTAAACCTTGAACTGCAGGATCTAGTTAATTTACTAACTAGCTTAAATGAACTCTCCTCACTAATAGAACCCTAGAGTATAACTTCCATTAGAACTGCAGGATAAAGTAAAAATGTCAGTTTAGAGGAAAGTCTAATTGAGGAATTAAATATAGAAATGGAGGATGAAAATTTACCAGCATAGGAAAGTCTGTATTTTGAGAATTTGAATGAACAGGATGTTGTAACAGACACTTGAGGGGACATAAGAATAGAAGGGGAATGTTTAAACCACAATATTTTTTTTTGCCTAATTGCACAAACCAGTCTATTAGGACATATGAAAATGTAGTGTTGAATGAAGTAGAAAAGTTAATTTCTAATTTACCACCTTTTGTCTGCAATAATTTATCAAATGAGGAGAGACATGTTCTTAATGCATTATGTAAGAACAATGAATTGATAATTAAACAAGCAGATAAGGGTAGTAACATTGTGATTTTGAATTATTCAGAATATAAGGAAATGGTGTTAACTCTTCTAAATGATGAGAATCATTATATCAAGCTACCAGGTGACCCCACTGATCAATTCAGAAAAAAAAACTTCTTGTTTAATTGGAATGGGGAAGAAACACTGGTTTCATAAAAAATGATGAGTTTAAATACTTATGGCAGGACAATCCTGTCATACCAGTGCTCTATGCTTTACTCCGACTGCATAAGAACTTGGAAACCCCTCCAGGGAGACTGATAGTATCTGCAATTGGCTCAATTACAGACAACTTAAATAAATTCATTGATTTTTTTCTAAAGAGATGTCTGAGTAAAATAGATTCATATCTAAGAGTCGGCACTGATACAATCAACAAGTTTAAAAACTTTACATGGAGGGAAGATTACTTATGGGTTAGTATAGATGTTGAATCACTCTGTACTAATATTCCTTATGGTTTGGATATAACAGCATGTGTGACACTGTTAGAAGAAACAAATGAGGGAAATGTACCAATTCCATTTTTGATGAAAGCCCTACAATTTGAACTTTCCCACAATTATTTTGAATTTGCAGGTAATTACTACCTACAATGTCAAGGGACAGCAATGGGATAGCTATGGTCCCCTCTAATGCAAATATTTTTTTGGGAATGTGAGCAAGAGAAATGGCATTAAACAAGGATGTGAACCTCTTTTTAAAAAAAAATTAAAAACGGCACTGTTTTATTGACAGTGACATTTATTTGTGGCAGGGAACTGAAGCTGAGTTAAAACAATTCATAAACTGAGCAAACACTAATGATTTGAACCTAAAACCGACTTATGAAGCAAACAAAGATAAAATACATTTCCTAGATTTAATATTTTTCTCTGACACTTAAAAATCAGTACATACTAAGACACACAGAAAACATATAGCCACCAACAGCCTTTTGAAGGCCAGTAGTTCACATCCACAGCATCGTATCCAATCAATTCCTTATGGTCAGTTTTTATGCATCAGATGTAACTGCTCTAGAGATGAGAATTTTGAAAATCAAAGCCAAGAACCATAAAACAGGTTCCTACAGATGGATTATGAGAGGGAATTATTGGACACTGGCCCGGAAAAGGTAAGAAACTGGGACAGAGGCTGTTTAATGCAACCAAAAAGTGACAAAAAATGAGGAAGGAAAAAAACAATAACCAGTTTGCTTCATTAAAAAATATAATAGAGCAGCTGGTGGCATTGGCAATATAGTTAGAAAATATTGGCCAATTCTATTAAACAACTCCATCGTGTCTAAGGAGCTTACTGAGAGTCCAAGGATTTCTTTCTCAAGGGCAGAAAAAAAAGAACCAGCATATAGGCAGTGGTTACCCGCACACCCAGTGGGAATGTAGAAATGTGGCAGATGCAATGTCTGTGAATACTATCACCAGAGTAAAAACTTTTAGCTAAATGGTTATGAAAGAAAAGCTGAACTCAAAAGTTTCTTGAATTGTAACAGCTCTTATGTTGTGTATATTATTTGGTACCCATGTAACTTAGCATATATAGGTTGTACAATAAGACCATTAAGGCAGAGAGTTCAGGAGTTCAGGAGAACATACGCAACATAAAAGCAGGACTACTTAACAAACCACTAGAAAGACATTATGCAGAGAAGCATATCTTAAAACCTGATGGTACAAAGTTCATGGCATTGGAATTTATACCAAGAGCTGCTAGACATGGTGACAGATTGAATAAACTATCGCAAAAGGAAAGTTTTGGGATTTTTCAGTATCACTGCTTTATTACCAAAGGGCTTAAATACTGTATTAGATTTAAAACCAGTTCTGAAAAAGTAATGTGTATACAGACAAATGTGAAATATCAGCAGTAATAAGAAAGTATTCAAAAAATGATATAAAATTATTCTCAACTGCTTTTTATCTTTTTTTTTTTGCAGAATCATAGCAATGTTTTTTATACTTACTTTATTATCAGCTTGTAAATATTACAATTCACGGTCATAATATACAAGTCCCATACTGAAAGAATCGTGTCATAGTCATCAAAATGTCTATTGTTGAGTTGCTACTTACAGACACAAGTATTCCTTCTAGGTTATGTGTTTACATCGTATGAAATATTTTACAATACTGATAAATAGTATTTATAATGCAGCCACAACAACCAGGTGGGGTCAATAAAAACTAATCATACTCTTGGCTCTTTGCATAGTAGGTGCAGCTCTAAGACCCCCTTTTAGTCCAATACATTTTAAGTACTGTATGTAGGTAGTCAAATAGCTACCTTTTTCCTCTTGTAGTAAGGCACTAATCATCTGACAAGACATTGAGTGCTACATAAGAAAAATATGAAAGAAAATCCTGAAAGTAACTGCCTCCCAGTTCCCCTCATGCCCCTCCCCATCTTTTTAGCCCTGTATTACATTCCATCTAGCCCATCTTTCAACAAATTTCTCCTGTCTGTTTTGTACCTGGTAGGTTATGATTTCCATATTTTGAATGTAACCTCTAGGTGGCACTATCACAAGGGCTACTACCCCTGCCTGCTTGGCTAGTAGCAGATTAAGGGGCCTGGGTACTGACATGGGTGCCTCCACCCAGAGGCCAGGGTTGTTAGTGGTCAAGCTAATCTGGGCACAGCCCTCTGGGACACTGTAACCCCCTTCTATCCCTTCTAGTGGCAGGAACAATATATAGTAATCACTTTTGCAATGCCCCTTATTCACCATGCAAGTACCCACACTATGTGCACTTACCACCAGGGCTGGTTTCACCAGTTCGACTCTGGTTCCCCCTTGTAAAACAAGATTAGGCACAGCAAACAACAATACAGTGCTTTCAGTACAAACTAGAATCACAGTCAGGTTAGATGCAAAAAGAGTTAGATCTGATTTATTCAGGGGACTTGAACAAGGAGACGGTGTAATCAGGTTGATTGGCTTAAAGGCTAAATCAATCAGACAGTTATGCATGCACTTCAGAGTCCCTACACAGTCACACACTCTGGGTAACCAGGTAGGAAAATGGTGGGCTAGCCAGGAACATTGCCCAAGGTAAGCCAGCGTCGAAGCTGGTTGGGGCCCTGTGATGGAAGAAAGCAACATGCACAACACACACTATTTGTAATCCAGAGCCAGAGGGCCCAGTTTGTGAAAGAAAAGACAATAAGGCAATCAGATGACAGCACTTTAGATTTAGCTGTTGTTGCAGGGAGCTACCCTGATGTTTACTTATGAAACCCAATACAGGACACAGGCAGGATGAAATCAAGACTGCAGGTTGTTGAGCTGGAGCACCAAGAGAAGTAGGGCCCACACAAATCACCGAGGCATCGTTCCTGTTCACGGCATTGAGCAGGGGCTGATCCCCAGGCAGGTCTCTTGTTGAAGGCTTTCTCTGTGCAGCGGGTATTCTGGCTGAGCCAGTATGGCAGGGACCAGGCCAAATGGAGATGAATACAGATTCAGTCTGTGTAGCTGGATGCAACCTCCAGCAAGCAGGACACAGCTCAGCACACAGTGGGGAACTAAATCACAACCCACTGTCAGCACACAACAAATTTACATGTAATGAAATTTCACTGTACCAGACAAATGGCTCTCCAGTTGCAATTACAGAGTCTCTGCACAAACCAGGATTTCCAAGGAAACTGGAGATTCCTGACAGGCAGATTGTATTCAGCAAATCTTCGGGCTTCTTCAGGTTGACAGCCTGGTCACAGCTCTGTGGTTTATCTTGCTCTAACAATTCAGATTCAGTCCAAATAAACTTCAATTTCCCTCTCAGGGACAGCAGGCAGGCAGGCAGGCCAAAACTCAGCCCTTTCACTGTTCTCCCATGCGAATCTATGCAGGACTGCTGCTCGACTATCTTGAGCTGTTACCTCTTTCAATTCCCAACTCAGACTTACTCTAGCTGCAAGCAGCCTTGGACTTTCCCCAGGATCCTAAAGGTTCGGTTGGCTAATCTGTCTGTCAGTCACAACAAGCGCTCCCCCCTCTAGGACCATTTGGGTGCCAAAGTTCCAAAACTACAATTCCTATAGAAATTTTGCTCCCATAAGACCCCTGGGGACAGGCTCCATTTTAGAGTCCCTAAAGGTATTGACTGGCCCATCTGGTCAGTCCAGGACCAAGATGGTGTTGATAAACGAAACTGTCCATGCTGCAAAGAAGGCAGTTAAGACAAACTACAATATCTTTACCACTCTAATAGATAGTCAGCAAATAATCACTTCTTCTAACAGAGCTCCCTATGCGCAAATAGACATGGCAGAAATGGAGCGATTATCTGGCAGACCGGGCAGGACTCAAGCATAGAAACACTCAGCCCCCCTCTCAGATTAACTATAACTGCGATATAGGCAGCTGTTAAAGAGACAATACACAGAGGGTATACAGGCACTCTTTGGCAATAACGTTTAAACTGCTAAAACGCAGAACAGTAGCCTGGCAGTGAACATTTAGGTATGTTTAAGGAACACTTTTCAGGAACCCCCATTTGTAGGGGGGTTACATGAATATTTGTGATGATCTGTTTCCAGTCTTCAATAGATGGGGGTTGAGGTTTCAACTAGCTTCTAGTAATAGCCTTATTATATGCTACTATACAAATACAGTATAAATAGTGGGAGCTGTTTCCCTTAATTCTCCCAGGACGAATTCCAAGTACTATATTATAATAGGATAGCGGTACTGTGATTTGAAAAAAGTTGACTATATTTTCCATTACCTCTTTTTTAAATGATTCTAGCACTGGACATGCAAAGAATATATATGAACATTTTATTTATTTATTTAGCTTTTGTTGACCGAGTAAGTGCACTAGACAAATCCTGCCTATTTTCAGGCACGACCTGGGGGAGGGGTATACAGATGAATGCCAACTGACCTTGAACCAGATTAAGCTGTTGGTGGTATTTCTAGTGAATGAGGGAAATTTGGCCAGGACACCGGGGAAATTCCCCTACTCTGCTTCCTGTGAGCAGGGGGGACCCATTTTCCTGTGGGACCAAGAAGGCAGCTCCCATTGATCCTGGTGGAGGTGAGATGGTCCTTGGAGCTGAGGAGTTGGCCTCCTCCTCAGTTCCTTCTGTGTGTGAGGCTTTTTTCATCTCTGAGAAGATGGATGTGGATATTGCTCCTAAGTTGCCTGCATCTGAACTGCCTAGTCTGGATACTGTTACTGTTCTTGCTCCTGCTGAGAATCGTTTGTTTACCTCTCCTGCTTGTGTGGCTTCTTCTGAGGCTCCTATTTTTGCCACAGACCCACTGCTGCAGATGGTCTTCCCAAACTGTCATTTGTTTCGGTCCCATTGTGAGTATTTGCGAGCCCTTCTTGCTGCAGAAGAGACCCGCGAGCATCACAGCCAATCCCTCTGTCTCGAGACAGGAGCATTGCTTACTGGAGCTCCACTTTCTACAACAGCTGTCAGTTCACCTGAAGTATGCACGACGGAGTTTGGTGCTGGGTCTGCTGCAACTCCAGACCTGGTAAACAGTGAGTTACAGACATCCATGGACATGAACGGTTCCCGTATGTCATGCCAGGAACCTGCCACTAAGATTTCTGTTGTTTCTTCTGACACTGCCTTAATTCCACATTTACAGACTGGAGAGGGTTTGGGGTGGACACTGCTTCTAGAACAGTTGCTCCTCGGGAGCTGTCAGATTCTGTGACTGGCACTGCATTACTCACTACGGTTTCTCGCAGTACTGAATTGTCTGGCGGAAAGTTCTAACTTTGATAACAATTTGTTGGTTATGGGGTGTACTGTTGCTGATGCCTTGCAGGCTGCTGGGTGGGTTAAAGCTGGGCCAAATCAGCCTTGGGTGTCACCTCAATGACTGGGGTCTGCTCTTGATGACCCTATGGAGCTTTCCTCTTCTTTCGAGTTGTCTGACCCCATGGTTCTTTTTCCTCAGCAACAAAACCATATGGACACCTTCTCCTTTGCCCAGTATTTCAGGACAGCATCATGACCCTGAAGACCCTATTGCCCTGAAACCAGTGCCTGATGTTCCTGGGCCTGGCCTGAAACATCATGCCTCCCCCACGTCCTTCTGTGAGTACTGCTGGAGCTGATCCTGAACGTGATCGTAACTTATCCAGAAGAACATATGCTGGATTATTTCATGCTCCTCCTGAACCTGCTAAACGGCATAATGCAGTGAGGCTAAAGTATAAAGGAGGCTTAGAGTTACATCCTGACAGAATATATGTGGGCCGTATGCTTTTGAAGGACAGCATGGGTTTTTCTGTTCAGGATATTTATGCTTTAATTCACATCTCAGGTGATCCAAATTTCGATATCAGCTTTAAAACTGCTGAAGGTTTGGAGCTTTTCTGGGAACATTACCAAGGTGTTCGTAACAACCCTGACTGGAAGGTCTTTGCTGCTATTCCTATCACTAAGCCTGCCTACAGAACAGTGACTGAGTTGTTCAAGAATGAAGGGGTGGCAATATCGGATATTTTGTTCTGGTTAAGGGCTAAATGTTCTGTTTAGGTCTTCCAGACCCTATTATTGACTCTGAGGATATTTGGACTGGGGGTGGAGGATTCAGGTCAAATTGCCTCAGGTTCAAGGTGTTATTCAGCATCTACCTAGTTGCTTCTACCTGGGGAGGGATTGAGGTTTTATCTTTTATGCAGGGCAATCTCATTCATGTTTCAGGTGTGGGGCTCATACTCATCTGAGCAATGCCTGTGATAAAATGAAATGTTCCTTTTGTGGAGGGATCAGCCATGTCACATTTGCCTGCCAAACTCCTGTTATTTGTAATCTTTGTGAAGACACCACCCACACTTTCAGGGATTGTCCCTGGCTTCACATAATTTGGGAGGGGATGAATCTACTGAAAATAATGAAGGGGAACCTGGGGATGATTACCCTACTGAAGTGTCCCTTCCCTGGCCCTCCTCACCCTCTGTAACCGTTTCTGCTGTTGATCCTTTCCCTTCTAAACATGTGCCCTCTCTCCCCTCAATTCCAGTCGAGCTCCCAAGGCAGCAGGTACTTTCCCCAGGTACCACAGCCCCAGAATTAGTTTCTGCTCCAGTGTTGCTCCTTCCTTCTGAGAATACTGAGTCTCACCCTTGCTCTGTTGAACTACCGGGGCCTTCCGGGCAGGACCCTACTATGCCGCCTCCCAACTCCATGGATTGGGAATTTCAAAAAAATAGACAGATGACACGCAGTGTATCCCAAAAATTGGGCAAAGAAGCTATGGATGGAGGTGAGGCTGGTCTTCCCATGTTCAACAGGTTCCTTCCACTTGCTAAAAGGAAGCAATGGGATGCAGAGGATGATGATTCGGATTCCTCTTCACTAATTTCCTCACAGTCGGAACTTGTAACTGATTCTGAATTTCGCTCCATAGATACCAAAGGGGGGGGCAAGAAGAAAAATAAATCCAAAAGATTGGGGACTAAAGCTGTTAAACCTCTGGTTTCCACTATGGCGGGTGTCTCTTCCACCTGAACATGATGTGGCACCTTTCCTTGGGATCCTTAAATGCCAATAGTATAAAGAACCAGAAAAAAAGAGTCACCACTTTTTCCATCATTTCCAGTCATCATCTTGATATTTGTTTACATCAAGACACCAGGCTACATACTACTAGAGAGACCTACCAGGCATCTACTGACTGGTTTAGGAGTGCTTCTTGTTGCTCACTGGGGGAGGAACCATGTTCAGGGCTGGGGTTTTCAATCATGAATCCTGACCTCCATGTTTCTCATCTGATTAACCTGGTTCCTGGCCATGCGTGCATTTTTGATGCCCAGCTGGGGGCACATGAATTACGTATTATTAATATTTATAATTACCAGATGAAATTCCAACGGGTTACTTTATTGCAGAAAGTTCTACCTTTTTTGTATACCACAAGATCTGTTTTTTTAGGAGGTGATTTCAATTATATATTTTCTTTATCTGACAAAACAAGTAGATCACAAAAGTTATATTCTGATTCCAACTTTTTGTACAGAATGTATATACAGCCAAGCTTAAGGATTGTGCGGCTGGTTTTTCTAACTTACCACAGCATACTTACTCTAGGGGTCACTTGTCTACTAGAATTGACTTCTGGTTTGTCTTCCATTGAGTCCCTGTGTGTTCTTTTTCAGTTTCTCCAGTTGAGACTTCTGACCACAGACTGATTACTGTTTTTGTTGGAACTCCTGTAAACGAACCTGGCCTGAATCCATTCTGGAGGTTGAATTTGCCTCTTTTATCGGATACAGATACCTGGGATCTCATTCATAGTGAGTTGGAGGCCAGGTTTTCTGTTTTTGATTTATATGATAATTCTCTTTTATGGTGGCAAGACTCGAAACGAGATTTGAAAACCTTATGTAGCTCTTTGGCAAAACGGGCAGCAAATTCTAAATATCTAACCTACCTCCAGTTCGGGGATAGCCTCCAGAGGCTACTTCTCAAGCTGTAGAGACTGGAGAAGATCTCACGGATGACATTGTTGTGATTAAATCTGAAATGTGTAAGTATCAGTATGATAGGGCCCATTCTCTCTTTTTAGAACAGAAGTTTGGCACTCAGGGGAAAGCACAAGGAGTTAATCCTTATGAATGTTGTGCACAAAGGGTGGACTCTAAATATATGGATGCCGTGAGGTCTGATACAGGTCAGACTGTAAATTCTAGCACCGATATTGAGGAAGTGGTTCATCAGTTTGTGGAAGCTTCCTTTTGTTCCAACTCTTCCCCTACTGTTGGGATGGAAGAGTTTCTACGTACATCACAGATACCTGATCTTTTGGAATCAGATAAATCCCTATTGACCTCTCCTATTTCCCAGAAAGAAGTGGAGGAGGTTATTGATGGATTACCATCTGCTTCTTCTCCTAGTCCAGATGGCTTGCCAGGGGAACTCTATAAGAAAGCAATTAGTCTCTTAAGGCCCTATTTGGTGAAAATTTATAATGCTATATTATCTGGTTTAGTTCCTTTTCCTGCAGCTTTGGCAGACAATATTTTGATTTTCCTTTATAAAAAGGGGGATTTTTGATTGATCAGTGGATTCTCACTGGGCAATTCTATGAACTATTTCTTGTTTTCTATTATATACTGGGATGGGAAGGGCTGTTGGGATAGCTGTTTTTTTTTTGCTTCTGGTTATTATAGGTTTTTATGAGTGGGTTTTGTTCATGGACTTTTGGGTTTGTCTTTGGTGTTTCGGACTTTAGAAAGGTATGAATGGTTATTTATTTTCTGGACTCTGATGTTATATATTGATTCCTGTATTTTATGATTTTTCTGTTGTATTTTCCCTTGTTTTGTTTATGAAGCTTTATCCAATAAAAATTTCCCCTACTCTTTTCGAAAAGTGCCATGGGATCTTTAACATCCACCTGAACTACCACCAATCCAGGCAGATGGGACCTTGGTTTAACGTCTCATCCGGAAGATGGCACCTCAGAAGTGCAGCACCCCTCTCATGCTGCACTACAGTGTCAGTACTGGGATATTAACCCAAGTTCCAGATGTGGGAACTGAACCCACAGCTCTCTGATCTCCCGGCCTCAGAGGCAAGTGTGCTACCTACTGAGCCACTGATAAGCCTTCTCCTACCCACACAGCCTCCAACAGCAAGGATATATAGTTTGATTTCCACTTAGCAGCCCTGTCAGGGGTCAAAAAGAACCTGACTTTTATCTTCCAAAAATATTCTTGCCATAGTGGAGAAGCTATCACTTTAGAGGAGTTTCCCCAAATTTTGATCTACTCTCGGTCTGACAGATGGGAAGTCACTTCCCATTCCCACTTTACCATAATAGGTTTTACCGCATCCCTCTTACGGGAATTCAAAAACTGGTACATTTTAGATGTAGCCTGTTTGGGTTTTGTGAGGGAGAAGAGTTCTATTAATGTTGGGCCTGGCACGGATCCTGTGATATCTCTAGACAATTACCTCAGTTTTGTTTCGATACATGCTTGAATTTGCAGATAATACCATTTATCCCTTGGGGACCATCCTAGTTTTCTGAGGCACTCTTCAAAGGGGAGAAATGAATCGCCCCTCATTATCTGTGCTGGACAGTAAAAGTCCTTAGTTACCTGTCACCTATACCAGGGATTAGTCCTGCCAGGCAAACAATCTGTGGCATTAACATACCAGCAATGCCTCCAAAGCTCCCTTTTCACTCTGGGATATGTTTGAAACAGATCCTAAGCCTTGAGGTTTACCTGGATAGCAGAATATTCATTAACTGTGGGAGGCCTTGTATATGAGGGTAAAAATAGGTAAGAAGTGGCCAAGGGGTCCTGTAGAAAATATTTTTCTATGTTTTGCCAATGTGCCCAGGCTGGTCTGTGTGACCAGAAGAGGACCCATCTCCCTTGACCTGCAAGCCAATAGTCCAGCAGGTCAGGTATAGCTTGTCCTCCAGATTTCTTACTTGCCATAAGGAAGGATCTGTGAATTCATGATTTTCTATTGACCCAGACAAAGTTAAATATTTTTGTCTGGATCTCCTCAAACCAACATTGTGACAGTTGTGTAGGGGCGCATTGAAATAGTTATAGGAGCCTAGGAAGCATATTTTTACTACCTGAATTCTAGCATACATTTGTAGGGGTAATAGGGACCAACATTTCATATCTTCACTTAATTGGACTAGCAGGGGGAAGGGGAGGTACCTAATCCAATTAACAGAAGCACTCAGGATGGGGGGGGGGTTGATCCCAGTCCTTTCACAGAAGAAAGGGTTCTGAAAGAACTCCTGAAACTGAAGGTGGACAAAGCAATGGGGCCTGATGGGATTCACCCCAGAATTCTAAAATAATTAAGGGGAGAACTAGTGACACCACTGACTACTCTTTTTAACAAATCATGGGAGGATGGTGTGGTACCTGAGGACTGGAGGAGGGGGAATGTGATTTCTCTTCACAAAAGTGGAAGCAAGACAGAGGCAGGAAACTACAGACCATCAGTTTGACCTCTGTGGTAGGGAAAATGATGGAATCACTTCTGAAGGAAAGCAATATTGAGTACCTAGAGGCCAGTGAGGCACAGGACCCAAGGCAGCATGGATTCACAGCAGGAAGGTCATGTCAGACCAATCTAATCAATTTCTTTGACTGGGTGACCAATGTAGTAGACCAGGGAGGAGCTGTGGACATGGCCTACCTAGCCTTTAGCAAGGTATTTGCCACAGTCCCACACAAAAGATTAATAAACAAATTAGCCAGCCTGGGAGTGGGTACCAGGGTGGTAGCCTGGGTAAAACATTGGCTGGACAGCAGGACACAGAATGTAATAGTAAATGGAGTCCACTCTGAAGAAAGGAGGGTTACTAGTGAGGTACCAAAGGGTTCAGTACTGGGTCCAGTCCTTTTTAATGTCTTTATAAGTGACATTGCAGAGGGACTGGAAGGAAAAATATGCCTCTTTGCAGATGACACAAAGATCTGCCACAGGGTTGATACACAAGGGGGTGTGGAAAGGATGAGAAGGGACTTGGCAAGGTTGGAGGAATGCTCAGAAGCATGGCAGCTTGAATTCAATGCAAAGAAGTGCAAAATAATGCACCTGGGAAACAAAAATCCTGGAAAAGAGTACAGAATGGGAGGGAGGTAGTAACAACAACAACAAGCATTTGTCAATGCCTAATGTTGATTGCGTTGGTGTGTTGAGCTCGCTCACTGCCCCTCTGTCACTCGCTCAGTCTGTTTCTCCTGGTGTAGCAGGCAGCTCTTTTTGTACTGGGCTCCTGCCTGCATTGGCACCTTGTTCTTCCCACTAAGAAATCCACAGCGGTCCCAACAGAGCTCTGTGGAGGTGGCTCACTCCCCCTCTCTCATTCGCTCATTCTGTTTCTCCTGGTGCAGCAGGCTGTCCTTTTGTACTGGGCTTCTGCCTCTGTTGATGGCTTTTTCTGCCAACAAAGAAATCTGCAGCAGTCCCGACACAGGTCTGTTGAGCCTGCTGACTCCCCCTCTCTCACTCACTCATTCCGTTTCTGCCAGCGCTGGAGGCTGGGCTTTTGTACTGGGCTCCTACCTGCATTGCCACCTTTTTCTGCCAACAAGGAAATCTGCAGCAGTCACAACAGAGCTCCATTGAGCTCGCTCATCACTCCCCCTCTCTCACTCACCCATTGTGTTTCTCCCAGTGCTGCACACTGCCCTTTTGTACAGGGCTCCTGCCTGCATTGGCACCTTTGTCTGCCCACAAAGAAATCCACAGCTGTCCTGACAAAGCTCTGTTGAGCTCGCTCACTCCCCTTCTCTCACTCACTCATTCCATTTCTGCCGGTGCTGCAGGCTGCCCTTTTCTATTGGGCTCCTGCCTGCATTGCCACCTTCTTCTGCCCACAAAGAAATTTGCAGCCGTTACAACAGAGCTCTGTTGAGCTCGCTCACTCCCCCTCTCTCACTCGCTCATTCTGGTTTTCCCGCCACTGCAAGCTGCTCTTTTGTACTGCACCCCTGCGTGCATTGCAGCCTTTTTCTGCTCACAAACAAAACCGCAGCAGTCCCAACAGACCTCCATTGAGCTCACTCACTCCCCCTCTCCCACTCACTCATTCCGTTTCTCCCGGCGCTGCAAGCTGGCCTTTTGTACTGGGCTCCTGTCTGCATTGACGCATTTTGTGCCCACAAAGAAATCTGCAGCAGTCACACTAGAGCTCCATTGAGCTTGCTCACTACTGCTCTGTCACTCACTGGTTCTGTTTCTCTTGGCGCTGCAGGCTGCGCTTGTGTACGGGGTTCCTGGCTGCGTTGGCACCTTTGTCTGTCCACAAAGAAATCTGCAGCTGTCCCGACAGAGCTCAGTTGAGGTTGCTTAGTCTCCTTCTGTCACACACTCATTCTGTTTTGTCTTGCTGCTGCAAGAAGCTCTTTTGTATGGGGCTCCTGTCTGCATTGGCGCCTTTTTCTGCCCACAAAGAAATACGCAGCAGTCCTGATAGAACTCCGTTGAGCTCACTCAGTCCCCCTGTCTCACTCACTTGTACTGTTTCTCCCCACGTGGTAGGCTGGCCTTTTGTACTGAGCCCCTGCCTGCACCGATGCCTTTTTCTGCCCACAATGAAATCCGCAGCAGTCCTGACAGCGCTCCAGTGAGTTCACTCACTCCTCCTCCGTCACTCACTCTCTTGTTCTGTTTCTCCCAGTGCTGCAGGCTGCCCTTTTGTACTGGGCTCTTGCATTGGGGCCTTTTTCTGCCCACAAACAAATGCGCAGCAGTCCTGACAGAGCTCAGTTGAGCTCGGTCACTCCCCCCTCTCACTTGGTCAATCTTAATCTGTCCCAAATAGTGATTTCCCACAGCGATCGTGCTATTCTCCGGCAAGAGTGCAAAAACATATTTTAGACAGGATGTGAAAAATGGCAGCTGTACTGTTCATAAGGAGGTGTGGAAAAATGCCACTGTTGAAAATGTGGCGTGAAAATATTACAAAATTGTGATGTTACAAGGCTGCGTGGAAACAGTTCAATGCACGCCTGTAACACAGTCTTGTTATGGAGTTTTGTCACCAAATTTTCAACATAGGCATTTTAGGAACTCTGTTCGTGAACAGTGCCACTGTCAGTTTCTTAATTTGTCCCAAACAGTGATTTCCCACAGCAACCGCATTATTCTGTGCTGGAACTGTGAAAAGACATTTCGGTCAGGATGTGCAAAAAGACAGCTGTACTGCTCATAAGGAGGTGTGAAAAAATGCCACTGTTGAAAATCTGGCATGACAATATTACAAATTTGTGAAGTTACACAGGTGCATGGAAAGTGTGCAACGCACACTTCTAACACAATCATTTGATGGGCTATCATCACCAAATTTTCAACATAGGCATTTTAGGACCTCTGCTCATGAACAGTATCACTGTCATTTTTTTAATCTGTTCTGGACAGTGATTTCCCACAGTCACTGCTCTATTCTGCGCCGGAAGTGTGAAAACACATTTCGGCCAGGATGGGAAAAATTAAAGCTGTACTGTTCATAAGTAGGTGTGGGAAAATGGCAATGTCGGAAATCTGGAGTGAAAATATAATTTTGCGAAGTTATGAGCATGCATGCAAACTGCGCAATGCATGCTCATAACACAGTCATTTTATGGAGTATCATTACCAAATTTTCAAAATAGCCATTTCAGGACCTCTACTCATGAACAGTGTCACTGTCATTTTCTTAATCTGTCCCAAACACTGATTTCCCCACAGCGACCATGCTATTCTGCTCCTGTACTGCGAAAACATATTTCGTACAGGATGTGAACAATGACAGCTATACTGTTCACAAGGAGGTGTGACAAAATGCCAATGTTGAAAATCTGGCATGAAAATATTGCAAATTCACGATGTTACTAGCGTGCGTAGCAACTGCGCAATGCATGCTCATAAAACAGTAAATTTTTGGATTTTTTCCACCAAATTTGCAAAATAGGCTTTTTGAGAGCCCAGCTCATGAACACTGACAGTGTCGTTTTGTTAATTAGCCCCAAAAGGTGATACCGCACAATGACCGCAAAATCACCTTTCAGGGCTGATTAACGCCATGACAGTTCAACAGTTCATGAGGAGGGGTCCCAAAAACCCCATGTTGAAAATTTAGTGAAACAATTCCCAAAAATGCCTGAGATATGCTCTAAAGATGAAAAAACCCTATTTATTATATTATTCAGCTTACCGGCATTTCCTCAGTTCGCGGTCAGCTTTGAAAAGGGCAGACATGTTCCCTGTCCACCAAGGCTCATCACACCATGCTCCAGAGGTAAGTATGGGGTGAGGGGGGTGTGGGGAGGCAGGGTGCACAGTAGGTGGGTGCAGGTTGTGGGTGGGGGGAGCAGGCAGACTACGAGGGACAGTTTCCTTTTTTGCAGAAAAAAGCAAAAGATGTCACGGGACCATTTTTTACTTTACAGGGCATGTGGCATGCTGAGGTTGGCTCAGTGTGCCACCAGGGCTTTCTTTGGGGAGCAATAGCCGACGGGGATTGGGCACCCCGTCGGCACTAGGGGTATCATTATGCCAATGGGGATTGGGCACCCGTCGGCAGGCAATAAAAGCTGGGGGTTAAAGAATGCCGACAGGGAGTCAGTTCCACTGTCAACAATAGAAACACGGGGCACCAAAGCCGATGGGGATTGGGGCCCCCGTCGGCTAATATGCATGTGGGGGGGGGTTATATTGTTTGTGAACATGGCAGCAAGCCACCTCCATGTTCACAAACAATATCAGGGATTCTACATCCCACCTGCAATGACGAGTCGCTCCCTCATTGCGGTGGATAGCTGATGCTGCAATGACGAGGCGGCCCCTGATTGCAGCGGCGAAATTGTCAGACGTTCGTAGCAAGGTTCCAAACCTGTGTCACCAGCAGCTTGCTATGGCATTGGGGGAAGTGGGACAAGCCTTTGCAGGCTGTGGGGGCATTGGCCACTACAGTGCCACGCCTCCACAGCCTGCTTCTGAGCAAGCTGTCCCAATATGTTTCTTGTGCTGCGCACAATCAACATAAAAATGGAAAGGGACCTGGGGGTAATAATATCAGATGACCTTAAGGTTGGCAAGCAATGTGAGAAGGAAGTAGGAGGGCTGGGAAGATACTGGGATGTATAGGGAGAGGCATCACCAGCAGAAAACAGGAAGTTGTTATCCCTCTGTACAGACAGTTGGTGAGAGCCCATCTGGAGTACTGCATCCAGTTCTGGAGACCACATGTCCACAAGGACATAGACAGGATGGAGGTAGTCCAGAGGAGGGCAACTAAAATGGTGCAGGGTCTGCAAGAGAAGTCATACGAGGAGTGACTAAAGGAGCTTAATATGTATACTCTTGAGGAAAGGCGGTGGAGGGGAATGATAGAAACTTTTAAGTACCTCAGTAGAATCAGCAAAGTCCAAGAGGGTAGCATCTTTCAGAAAAAGAGATGTGCAAGAACAAGGGGACACAATCTGAAAATAGAGGGGGGATTGCTCAGGGGCAATGTGAGGAAGTATTTTTTGACAGAGAAGGTGGTGGACACATGGAACTACCTTTCTGAAGAGGTTGTGGGGTCTAAAACTGTGGGAGAATTCAAGAATGCATGGGACGGACATAAAGCAATTCTAGTGGGGGGTAGGAAGAAATAGGTTGCTGGTTAAATAGGGTCTGCAGCTTATCCAGTAGGTAGGGAAAATGGGCAGACTAGGTTGGCCAAGTGGTCCTTATCTGCCATCAAAGTCTATCTTTCTATGTTTCTATTGGTTTGTAATTATCAAGGGTAAAGATGTTTATTAGTAGTCCTTAAGGTAATACTTAAATATTTAAGGGTAACCATGTCCCATCTCATCTTACATTTAAGATGCAGGTAAGGGGGTGGGTCGTAATTTAGCTTCAGGATCTGGGGAATGGCAGTGGGGAAACATCAAAACTGCCATCACAGAGGCAACAAGCCTTTATGTGAAGTAAATAAGCAAATCAAAATGGAAGAAAAAAACACTATGGTTCTCAAAAGAAGTGTTGGGGAAGGTAAAGGAGAAAAAGATAGCATTCAGGAAGTATAAGGAAATACAGAAGGATCAGGACAGAGAACTGTACCAGTTAAAGCAGAAGGTAGTGGGGAAAGCAGTCAGAATAGCAAATGCCCAAACTTAGGAAAAGATAGCCATTTCAGTTAAGAAGGGGGATAAAACCTTTTATAGGTAACTTAGGGAGCAAAGAAAGACGAAGGCAGGGATACTGAGGCTGAATAAAGAGGAAGGTGGGTGGGCAGAGTGCGACAGTGAAAAAGCAGGGATACTGAACTTTATTTCTGCTCAGTATTCACAATGAAAAAGCAGGGGGAGAGACCTAATCCAGTCAATAGAAGCAATCTGGATAGAGGGTTGATATTAGTCCTTTCACAGAAGAAAGGGTTCTGAAAGAACTCTTAAAACTGAAGGTGGATAAAGCAATGGGGCCTGATGGGATTCACCCCAGAATTCTAAAAGAACTAAGGAAAGAACTAGTAACGCCACTGACTGCCCTTTTTAATAAATCATGGGAGGATGGTGTGGTACTTGAGGACTGGAGGAGGCTGGATGTGATTCTCCTTCACAAAAGTGGGAGAAAGACAGAGGCAGGAAACTACAGACCTGTCAGTTTGAACTCGGTGGTAGGGAAAATGATGGAATCACTTCTGAAGGAAAGAATTGTTGAGTACCTAGAGGCCAGTGAGGTATAGGACCCAAGGCAGCATGGATTCACAGCAGGAAGATCATGTCAGACAAATCTAATTGATTTCTTTGACTGGGTGACCAAAGTAGTAGGCCAGGGAGGACATGGCCTACCTAGACATTAGCAAGGCATTTGCCAGAGTCCCACACAAAAGATTAATAAACAAATTAGCCAGCCTGGGAGTGGGTCCCAGGGTGGTAGCCTGGGTAAAACACTGGCTGGACAACAGGACACAGCGGGTAATAGTAAATGGAGTCCACAGTGAAGAAAGGAGGGTTACTAGTGGGGTACCGCAGGGTTCAGTATTGGGGCCGGTCCTTTTTAATGTTTTTATAAGTGACATTGCAGAGGGACTGGAGGGGAAGGTATGTCTCTTTGTAGATGACACAAAGATCTGCAACAAAGTTGATTGCAAGGTGGGGTGGAAAGGATGAAAAGCGACTTGGCAAGGTTGGAGGAATGGTCAAATGTATGGCAGCTTAGATTCAATGCAACAAAGTGCAAAGTAATGCACCTGGGTAACAAAAACCCAGGGCAAGAGTACACAATGGGGGTGAGATACTGACAACAACAAAAATGGAAAGGGACCGGGGGGTAGTCATATCAGATGACCTAAAGGTGAACCAGCAATGTGAGAAGGCAGTAAGAAGGGCTGGGGGGATACTGGGATGCATAGGGAGAGGCATCACCAGTAAAAAACAGGAAGTTGTTGGCCCTCTGTACAGACAGTTGGTAAGACCACATCTGGAGTACCATATACAGTTCTGGAGACCCCATCTCCGCCAAGACATAAACAGGGTGGAAGCTGTCCAATGAGTAACGAAAATGGTGCAGAGTCTGTACCAGAAGACATACAGTGGTAGCAACAGACATTGTAAGCTATTTCCAGATATTTCGCAACATTTCTGAAGAGTTTCTCTCTGCTGCCCCTACTGTTTTAATGCAGAAAGCATCAGATATTTCTGGAAAAAGCACAGAAATTTTGGGAAATAGCTGGCAGTGTCTGTGGCTGCTACTGTATGAAGAAAGACTAAAGGAGCTTAAGATGTATAGCCTCGAGGAAAGGAGGGAGATGGGGGACATGATAGAAACTTTCAAATACCTCAAGGGAATCAACAAAGTCCAAGAGGGTTGCATCTTTCAAAAAAAGATATGTGCAAGAACAAGAGGGCACAATTTGAAAAAATGGGAGGATGGCTCAGAGGTAATGTGAGGAAGTATTTTCTCACAGAGAGGTTTGAAGATGCATGGAACAGCCTTCCTGAGGAGATCATTGAGTCAAAAACAGTGCGGGAGTTCAAGAATGCTTGGGACAACCATAAGGCAATTCTAGTAGGGGGTAGGAGGAAGTAAGCTGTTGGTTAACTAGGATCTGCAGCGTATCCATTAGGTAGAGAAATGGGCAGACTAGGTGGGCCAAGCGGTCCTTATCTGCCGTCAAATTCTATGTTTCTATGTATGTATGTATGTATGTCTGTATGTAACTTCATTTTAGTAGAGTTAAGTGAGTATCCAGAAAGTGTAGAAAAGTCTGTAATCATGTCCATTATTTGAGGTAGTGAGGTGTTTGGGGAGGTCAAATAAAGAAGTATATCAACCATGTACAACACAACCTTATGTTCCTGCCCTTCCCCAGCTCCACACCCTTTATCATCTAGTCCATCCTAACCCATTAGGCCAAAGGTGCAATATACAAGGTAAATAATAGTGGGGACAATGGACATCCCTGTAGAGTTCCCCGGCCTAGGGTAAACCCCTGGGAAATCATCCCATTTGTGCCTATGTGGGCCTGAGGGCCTGTACAGAGGCGCTTTATGGAATCCACAAAACTGCCAGAAAACCCAAACCCAGCAAGGACTTGATAAAGAAATTCCAAATCAACTTGATCAAATGCTTTTTCAACATCTAGACTCATTATTACAGCTGGGGAAGTGTCTTTATTCCAATGATCTGTAATTTACATGGTCCGATGGACACTGTCTGTGGCTTGTCTGTTTGGCACAAATCCAGACTGGTCTGTATGTACCATCAGTGGCATTATGTGTTGGAGACGAATATCTAAAACAGCTGTGAAAAAAGTATACTCTACATTAAGGACAGAGATCGATCTATACGACAGGCATGCTGTGGGGTCCTTGCCTGGCTTGGGAATCAACAAGATCACTGCCTGTCTCCAGGAGGGAGGCAAGGTGGAACTGTCCTCCAGCATCTCCTGATAAGCAGGTCTTAAAAGGGGGACAATTTTTTCACGGAACATTTTATAGAATTCTGCAGGTAGACTGTCATTACCAGGAGATTTGCCTGTTTTCCCTTCCTCTATTACAATATTAATTTCTTTTTCTGTAATCGGGACCATTAGATGAGCACTCCACTCCTTGTTCAATTGTGGTAGGTTTAGCCCTCAGAAATGTCTGCATTTTCCTTATCTCTGGATTTCTTTGTTGGGTATAAAGTCGTGTATAATTCTCAGTAAAGGCTTCAGAAATTTGTTTGAGGGTGGTTGCCTTAACTTTAGTCCGAGGGTGGACAATACATATTATTTGTGCCTGGACCTGTCTATTTCCAAGTCTTAATGTCAAGAGTTTTAGGGCTCTCTGTCCCCCTTCGTAATATTTTTGTGTAAGGAATTGGAGGTTTCTCTCCACCTTAAGGTCCAGTAGTTTATTTAGTTTTTTCCTCAAATCCACCAGCTATTTCTCTCTTTGTCCATGAAACTTTTCTTGCTGCTATCTTTCTAAGGTCTGGATCTGTGTCTCCAGGTGTTTTTATTTTTCATATCTCTGCTTTTTCCTTGCTACAACTATTGCTACCAATTTACCTCAAACTACTGCCTTTATAGTGTTCCATAACATCTCATTGCTCACGTCACTATTATTATTACCTTGTAAAGTCTGTGTTATGGTTTGAGGGATTTGTTCCACCACCTCTGGGTCATTAAGAAGGGATATATTTAATCTCCAAAATGTGTTTTTCTTTGGTAGAGAGAGACCCATAGTCAAAAGTAGTGGGGAGTGGTCCGAAAGACCAATAGTTCCAATCTCACATTTCCGGACCATTGAAAGTGATTCTCTAGCCAGAAAAAAATAGTCTAATCTAGAGTACGTATGACAGGTAGCAGAATAGTATGTGTATCCCTTTGTCTGACCTAGGAACTTCCAAGTATCCTGAAGTCCCAATTTTTGTAATAGGGCTCTGACCATTTTTACAGTTTATAGGATTTCCTAGGTATCTTAGTAGTGGTATCATTAGCTGGGTTTAATGTCATGTTCCAATCTCCCCCCCAAAAAAAATATTAGTCCCCTCTGCCTTTTCTGCTATAAATAACAGGATTTTCTTGTACAGCTCATAAGAAGAGTTTGAGAGCATGTACACTGAGGCCAAGGTGATCATCCGACCAGTTAAGGTGGCTTTTACAAAAACATACCTTCCCTCCTTATCCTTTATCCTCTCCACCACATCAAAGGGGGCATGACTCAGGAGTAAGGTAGCTACCCCACATAGTCAACCTTGCAAATAAGAGCAGGAGCATATCTCAGTATACCCGGAGTTTTGTAATTTCTAATGCTCCTCCGCAGACAAATGTGTCTCTTGATGGAGTATAAAATCAGTTTTAGTTTGTTTAATATAGTTTAACACCTTTTTTTGTTTAATAGGACTTGTCAGACCACTTACATTAAAAGTCAATATTCTGGAATCCATCTATTAAGGTTGAGATTCCCTGCAATGCACCTTAGCCAAAGGAAGGGCAGCCTCACTCTCCCCACCCCAGCAGCATCCCAGAAGCCAAGAGAGAAACTGTCCCCAATTTTATAAGAAGATTAACCAACTATATCTTGAATATTAACTTGAATTTGAACCTGAGCAATAAGTAAAAAAACATAAATAAAAGTACCTCCAAGGCAGGGGAACAATAAACTTTGTTCCCTGTCTCTGCTAGGGGTAATATCTGACCTTGCAAAGTTGTAGTGTGGTATCCATCCTCTGCTATGAGGATCACTATAGAGGCACTTTGCTGTTAATGTACTACCAGCAATCATTTGCCCTATTAAATGGCTGATAATTAAAACCTGCCAATGACCCAACAGGCCAGAATTCCTATTTCTACTAATCTTCTCTCCCCCACCCCCAAAACGGGTGTACAAAACATGTTTATTCAACCAGATAATTATCAGTATTATATGAATCATTCTGATGCAATATATTTTAGATTCTACTCATAACCCCACAGATGTTCCCTCTTTAAATATTTATTGTGATTCCCCCCTCATAAGCATCAAAATTCAACAGCTGGGAGAAAGGCTTCGGACTCAGCCTCGATATTCGAATAAGTTCCAAGCCTTGGTGTCAGGTGAAGGGTGGGGTAACAAACTCAACCTCTCTCTCTCTTTCCTCTACACCCCTGAGGGGCATATATGACAGGCATCTCTAGGCCGCTCCCTAGTGAGACTCCATGGGAAATAATCTCTCCTAGAAATGGAATATTCCCCTGGTGGAAGAGGGGGGGACTATGCGGCATATGGGGATTATTCTTCATTACCCATAGCTACCAAAAAGAAAAAACAAAAGGCATTTCTATCCATCAGCACCTGACCCTTATTAACATCATATTTACTGTATATGGACAGTAAGGTCTAAATGATCAACTTTAATACAAACAGTATGCAACTGCGTACAGTATATAGTGTTCTTAAATTCTTAGTGGGCTCAGTAACTTTATGAAATGTCTTAAGTCCCCTACAGGGGGAGAAAAAGTAGATAAGCATATAAACAGTATTATACCCCATGTCCTTTAAGTCTTTACTGTAAAATCTGTCCACATAGTTAACGGGTCAGCATTAAAGGTAATACTCCCCCCCTTTTAGTGCTTGATCTGCTCCCCCAGTGCAGCTTACCGCTCACCTCCTAAAGGCCTCCTCTTTGAATTGGCCGTCAAGATGCCCAAAAAAGAAACAGTGCACCTGATAGTCCTTTTACATATTCAGATAGCTGCTGCTCCATTCTCCATGGTTTGCCGGTTTCCTCCCCTAGTTTGGAGTTTTCTGCGCATGTCTCTGAGAAATCCCTGAGAAGGCACACCATGTAACAGACTATTCTGTTCTCCAGGGAGCTGTCTGCTTAGCTGTTGAAGGTTCCTGTCTGCCTCCGTGAGCATAGTTTCTGATCTCTTCTCTAGTGGAATCCCTTGACTTTTTAGTGCTTTCTCTATCTCTCCCAGGGTGGCATAAAGCTGTAGACCTTTGTCCCAAAAGATCCTTATCTTGACAGGGTAAGGGGTTTGGAATTTAATCCTCTTACTGCACAGTGCTTTCATAACTGGGTGGTATAATTGTCTAAGCCTTTGAATTTCTGGAGGGTAGTCCTGGTCTAAATAGAGCCTGGCCCCGTTGTATGTAACTTCTCGCTGCTGCCATGCTTGCCTTAGCACCTCCTCCTTCACTACATAACTGGTGAATTTCATCAATATTTGTTGTGGTTGAGTGGCTGGGTCTGTTGGTTTTGGGCCAAGTGTTCTGTGGGCCAACTCGATTTTGAACCTCCTGTGTGGATGGCAGGGATAGGACATCGCGGAGCAAATCCTGGATGAAGAGGGCTATATTACCAGTTTCTGCACCCTCTGGGAGACCCAAAAGCCTCAGATTATCCCTTCTGGATTTGGCCTCCAAGTCTATGCACTTCACCTGTAAGGTGTCAGTGTAGTCCAGCAGTGTGGCAGATCATCCGCATGGAAAGTGGATTCGGATTTTAGACTGATGACTCTCGTGTCGACCTTGCTAAGAGAAGTGTCCAGGTCAGATAGTTTGTGGTGCAGTTTTTGGAATTCCGTTTTGTTTTCCTTTCTCAGTGCCTGTATTTCCAGCACTATAGTATCAAAGAGGGAGGTATTTAGCCGACCATCTTCACCATCCATTTCTGATGCCTACATGGAGTGGCGCATTGGCAAGGGGCTGCAGCTCCGATCCTGGGTGAGTACTCTATATCTAGAGCCATCCAGCATTGTTTGCTTCTTATCGATCTGTTTATTTGGAGGCTTAGGATCCACTTTCCCTTTAAGAGGCATATTGGACTATTTGTAGTGATCAGATTGCTGAAAAGGGGAATTTTAATCACCCATTTGTGGAGGAGCTCATTCTCTAGGTTGCAATTTGGGCCATGGAGGAACTGAAAAGAAAATATGGGTGATCACATTTTCTGAAAAATGTATTCTGCTTCTCATCACTTTAATAAGACTTATGCGTATGGTTAAAACAATGTTGTTTAAGAATTTATGAATTCATCAAGTAATTAAGAATAAAAATCATAAAAAGCCTATCCAAAATCTTTCTTTTTTGTATAAATAATTGAAATCTATGACAAACATATAACAGTTTATTATTTTTAATTTAGAACCTGCTTAGTGTAAAATTAACACTAATATATGATAAGAATAGTATCCTTTTTTGTATTAAGTAAAACAGTTTTTTGTTTAGTCATACTTTGCATAACAAAACTAAATGTTGTTAAACTCATTGTTCGAATGCTACTAGCTGCCACTGTTTTTAATACAAGAATTTATATAAAGAAAAGAACCACTAGATGGCAGCACTTCCATGTAGGAAATGGTAATTAAGGAGTAATGTGCCACAGTAAAACTTACCCGCTCAGGAAGACCAAGTTTCGAAGTGCTGAGGTTTTAGTGTGGTGGTGTTCCATACTAAGAAAACTGAATATCCTGCCATAAAAGTTGAGAAATTTGGATATATATGTTTGGACTCCATTATATTTTTATGCAGTAAGACTGGTCAGTGCTTTTCCTACTTGGTTTCATGTTTGGATTGTTGCGAGGGGTTTGCAACTCCCAGCTGAGCTATATATATCCATTGAGCAATCCTGTTCTTGTTTATGGTAAAGTCTAAATAGGCCATGTCCACTGCTCTACCCTAATCGATTTCCCTGGTCATTCAGTCAAAGAAATGTATCAAATTTGTTTGGCATGACCTCCCCTAAATGAATCTGTGTTGTTGGTGGTCCTGAAGTCCATCAGATTCTAAATATCTGTTATCCTTTTTTGCAGTAGTGTTTCCATCAATTTCCCCACCACTGAAGTGAGCCTGTACAGCGTATTGTTGCCAGTGTCCTCCCTATTGCCATTCTTACATAGATGGACAACATTAGCCCTTCTCCAGAACTTAGAAACACTTGTTTTTAGTGAGTAGTTGAACATGGCTGACAGTGGGGCAGCCAGACTCTCCCTATGTTCTTTTAGTACCCTGGGCTGAATCCCATCTGGTCCCATAGCCTTTTCCACCTTAAGGTTTGCAAGCCCTTTCAGCACTTTTTCCTGTGAAAATGAACCTGTGTCCACTCCCTCTTCACCCTATCACTGTTTCTCCCTGGCGGTCCATACTCTCCACTCTCCAATATGAAAACTGAGCAGAAGTACCTGGCTAAGTGTTAGCTTTTTCTTGGTCTCTTTCTGTGCAGTCTTTCCCCTCCGCCCTTCTAATTCTTACTGTCCCTCCTCTTGTTTTCTTCTCACTTATCTACCTGAAGAAAGTTTAATCCCCTGTAGTGACCCCTTGGGCAGTCCTTTCCTCTGTCTTGCCTTTGCACCCCTCACCCCCTTGCTTGCTTACTTCTGTTTCTCTAGATAAACCTCCCAGTCCTCCTCTCTCTGTGGTTCCTTATACCTTTTGAATACACCACTTATTTTCTTCTACCACCTTTGCCACTTCCTTGGAGAACCACAATGGTCTCCTTTTCTTTCTGTTTTTGCTTATTTCCTTCACACATGGGTTGGCTGTTTACTTATTCACCTCCCTTATTTTACACCACTGTGCCTCTACTCCTCCCTTGCACTCCTCCACCATGCATAGGTAATTCCTGAGACAATTACCCATTTCTTTAAAACCCACTCTCTTTAAGTCCAGCACCCTTGTCCTCCTGTACAGTGGTAATCGTATAAAAGTTTGGAAGTGCTGAGGATGTACCTGGTACCTCGAGGTATACCTCAGCACTGCCAAACTTTTATACAATCACCACATGACCTTCAGTACCTCAGTCGTACCCTGAGGTATACCTCAGCACTTCTAAACTTTTATACGATCACCACTGTAGAGCGACAGGGCTCCTGTCTTTATATTGAGCCACACTGTATGCTGATCACTGATACCAATGGGACTACCCAATGTGACATCTTCAGTGCTGTCCATGTATGTAAGCACCAAGTCCAGCATAACATCATCCATCCCTAGTGGGTTTTTTGACTAACTGCCTGAGAAAAGCCTTGCAGAGACTCAAGGATGGCATTGCTCCTTGCCGAAGTCGCAGTTGGAAGACTCCACTCCACATCTGGCAGATTGACATCACCAGCTAGCACATTTCACCTGTACTTGCCATGTTGATTATTGCTTTTCTGAGTACCATATCTACCTCCTCACCCTGTGTTGGGGGCTGTACAGTACTCCAGCATTTATAGTATACCCAGAGTCTGTCACCAGAGTCACCCATAGTAATTCCAACCCCTCATTCTCCTCTTTTTGCCCCTGTACCTCTGTGTCCTTGATATCCTGTCTCACGTTCAATATAACTCCTCCTCCTTTCATCCCCTTTCTGTCTTTCCTGAACAGAGTGTATCATGGTGTATTAATTTCCCATTTGTGGTCATCAGTACACCACACTCTGTTATAGCCACTAAATATGGATAAACCTCTGCTATGGTGACTTCAGGGTCTAGAAATTTATTTCCAAGGCTCCTTACATTAGTGCACATCACTTTCTAACCCCCCCACCTGCTATCCTGCTTCCCCTCCCACCAGGGCCGTTTTTGTGCTTAGGCTAACTAGGCTGCAGCCTAGGGGCACCAGCCATTTAGGGGCACCTGCAAAATTAGGCAGCAAAAAAAAAAAAAGTTAAAAAAAAAAAAGTGTTTTTCTGGGCTGGCCACTTGTGTTGTCTGCCAGTATGTCTTGCTAAAACAAAACAAACAAAAAAAAGACACAAAAGTCTAAAGATATTCCAGTTCAGACTCCTACTAAGGGACCCCCTGCCAGCGCTGTTTAAACAATTGGCTCCCCGCCCTCCCCTTTGTCGTGACAGACATAAATGTTTATTGCTCCTGCTGTTGTGCTGATGACAAGCCCCACTCCCCCCTTAGGCAATGGATGATGTGACATCAATGTACATGACTGCTGGTGCCCCCCATCCCCTGCTTAGGCAATGGCTGACCTGACCCTGACTGATGCCAACATCAATGTACTTGCTCCTACTGTTGGTGCCCCACCCGCCCACTTGCTCTACCCCTCCCCCATATGAAACTATTATCCTCAGCAAGTCAGCAGTGTCCCGCGGACCTTGTGATTTAGGATTTCAGTTAGGTCCGCGGTGGGCATATACTGTGCTGTGCATCCTCTGATTGGCTGCCATTTCAAGTAAGAGGGGTGGCAAGTTTAAATGGCCCCAGTATAAGTACAGCAAAGTACTTGGAAGATAGAAGGAGAACTGCATCAACTGCCACTCTGCCAGCTTGAATTGGGAAGAAGAGAGAGAGAGAGAGAGTGCCGCAAGCCACAAACCGCTGTGTCTTCAAGTCCACTGGGTCTCTGTCTGACAGAGTCACCATCACAGAGACAAGACAAGTGTGACTGCATAGGAGATTCGGGAGTTGGAAGCAAGCAGCAGATGCAGAGCGGTAGTACTAGTCTGGAGCAGCTAGACCAGCCAGCTACAGCTACTTAATTTTAGCCCAGCTAACTGTATTGTGGACTGAAGTGAAAGAAATTCAAATCCTCTGTCCTCTCCTGACCTGACTGAGCAAGCGTGGAGGAGTCGGGTAGGCTGGAGAGCAAAGACTGAGAGGGACCTTCCTTGCCAGACAGTGAGTGCAGACAGTGCCGCCAGCCCAGTAGTCATGGCCGGTCTGGTCGGGGAGAAGTTTGAAAGCAAGTTGAGAGGTCACTGAAACTCCCACAGTCAGCACTAGACCCACTTTACGTTAGTAGGTAAACAGAACTGTTCTTCATCTTTTTGAGTGAGCAGTGCCAGCCAGTGTGTGTGTAAGTCGAGCTGTAGACTACGTGTGTTCCAAATCAACGCATATGCATCATTCATCACAACTAGTCGGACGGACTGGGTCGTCGTGTCCTGTCGGTCAGCTTCTCTGGATAAATAACTGCTGCCTGCAACTTCTGCCAGACTATTTACCTTCCCACAGAATCATTCAAAGCATATTAGGTAACATTTTTGCTTTATTGCACACGACTTCGTCTGACAGTTTGTTTAAAGCTTATCTTATTTTATTGTCTGTGTTATATAGTAACAAAAATAAATGCTGCTCCTGGTTGATCTGTAGTGTATCCATTTTTTTTAGAAATTTCAGGATGCATGCTATCTCCCCAACCCCATGACCTGCAGTGAATTTGCAGTGAATTTCTCCTGTAAAACAAATTGATAGCAGCAGCTTCAGAGTTCAGACTGTTTACCCATAGGTTCTGTATTATCAGACAATGACACTGACTGGCACTGCAGTAGCTTTTATTCTTAAATAATGTTATCACCACACTTAGTAACAAAAATGCTGCCTCCTGACCTTCGGACCACTTGGATAAAAAAAAAAAGTTTAACCACTAGCCTCCATTTTAAAATGCTACCCCCCCAATGACCTGCAAATTTTTTTTCCCTCTAACTCCTAAAGATGTTAAAACCGGGAGTTTTGGGCAGTGCATTTATTCTTGCAGCTTGTCTGTTATGACACTAACTGTAGTTTAGCCTTAAAATGCTACCCCTAAATGACGTGTAGTGATTGAACTCAGACCATTTAGGTAAAAGTGGCTTTTGTTCTGTTCAGTGCATTACTTTTTTATATTTGCTTGCACGCATGTGTAAGAAACATAGTGCCATCTTCCAAGTTTTCGGAGGTGTGACAGCCCTCTTCCAATTCAGTCAGTGTGTTTGCAGGCGCGGCCGCAGTTCTCCAATGGCTGCTGGAGCTGTCTATGACAGCAGTCGAAAATGTAGTGGAGTACAGTTGAAAGGGGGAGCTACGCTTCAGTGAGCAGCGATAAGATATCGTCTGCTCATGTGCGCTCCCCCTGCACACACACACACACACACACACACATGCATGCATACTACGTACTCTGCCCCCAAGCACACACTGTATAGCAGGCAGGGAGCCCAATCCCCGTCGACTGTGCTACGCACCCCAAACAGAGTTCCATGTGCCATACTGGGTGCCTACCCCAGTGTGGCTACACATCGTATAATAGCAGGGGTGCTCAATCCCCGTTGGCTCCACTGTTCCCCAGAGAGTACAGGGTGCCACGCTGGGAGCCCACCGCAGCGTGGGAACAGATGCTATCACTGACGGGGGTGCCCAATCCCCCGTCAGCTCCACCCCCAAAGAGCCGTCCTTGTGCCACGCTGGGAGCCCACCCCAGTGTGGCAAACGTCCCACATCGTCTTCCTTTTAAAAAAAAACCCTGAAACACAAAAATGGTCCCTCGCTGTCTCTGCCCCACCCGCCCACCCACGCACCCCTGCCTCCCCACACACCCCCCACCCCATACTTACCTCCAGACTCCGGCACGACGATCTTCGGTGGACCGGGAACACGTCTGCACTCTTCAAAGCCGACCGCGAACTGAGGAAATGCCGGTAAGCTGTATAATGGGATAGATAGGGTTTTTTCAACTTTGCTGCGCATCTTAGGCATTTTTTGGAATTTTTGCACCAAATTTTCAACATGGGGTTTTTGGGACCCCTTCTCATGAATGCTTTCACTGTCATGGTGTTAATCGGGCCTGAAGGGTGATTTCATAGTCACTGCACGAAATCACCTTTCGGGACTGAGTGACAAAACAACACTGCCACTGTTCATAAGGTGGGCTCTCATAAAGCCTATGTTGAAAATTTGGTGGAAAAATTCCTAAAAATGACTGTTTTACGAGTGTGCATTGCACAGTTCCTATGCATGCTTGTACATTCACGAATTTTCAATATTTTCACTCCAGATTTGCAACATTGCCATTTTACCACACCTCCTTATGAGCAGTACAGCTGTCATTTTTCACATCTTGCCCAAAACGTGTTTCCACCCCATGTAGTGCACAATGGCGCAGTCGGTGTGTGAAATCAATGTATGGGACAAATTAAGAAAATCACAGTGACACTGTTCATGAGCAGAGGTCTTAAAATGGCTATGTTGAAAATTTGGTGAAAAAATTCCTAAGAATGACTGTTTTACGAGCGTGCTTTGTGCAGTTCCTATGCATGCTCGTAAGTTTGCGAATTTTCAATATTTTCACTCCAGATTTTCAACATTGCCATTTTATTACACTTCTTTATGAAAAGTACAGCTGTCATTTTTCACGTCGCCCAAAATGTGTTTCCGCACATGTAGTGCACAATGGTGCAGTCGGTGTGCGAAAGCAATGTTTGGGACAGATTAAGAAAAACACAGTTACACTGTTCATGAGCAGAGGTCTTAAAATGGCTATGTTGAAAATTTGGTGACAAAAGTCCATAAAATGACTGTGTTATGAGTGAGCATTGCGCAGTTTCCACGCACCCTCGTCAGTTCATGACTTTGTAATATTTTCAGTCCAGATTTTCACCAGTGGCATTTTTTCACACTTCCTTATGAACAGATATGATATGGAAGAGCTGCAATCAGTTATTCCCTGGCACTTATCTGGAATTCTATCCAAAAGACCCTGAAAATGGAAACACTGATCCCCCTTACATCCTTCAAAAAGCTGTACACCAGCCTAATCCCTGATTCTTGCAATTGCTTCCACAAGGCCTAGTCCTCCCATCCCCACCCCCACACCCTCTCACTCCCTCACCCCCTTCTAAATCTCCTCCCTATTCTTCTATCATTGCTCTGGTCCTTTCCACATCAAACCTCAAACATATATGCCCACCCATGTACCATTATCCAAGCCTTATCCCCACCAGACTGTTTGTTTCTCACCTTTAATAGGTTTTGGTTTACTGTCCTTTGCCTTGTATATATGTAAATAATTGTACATCTATCTCACTCATAAATGTTTGTATTTGTGCTATTTCAATATCATGTTTTTGTATACACTCTGTAACCTTTTTTGTTATGACCACTCAGGTCCATCTTGTAAATGAGCTATGCTCAATGATGTTCGCCTGAATAAATAAAGATTTTTGATTTGATTTGATTTGATTTGAACAGTACAGCTGTCATTTTTCACAACATGGCCAAAATGTGTTTTCACACTTTCAGTGCAGAGATGTGTGGTCGCTGTGGGAAATCATTGTTCGGGACAGATAAAGAAAATCACAGTGACACTGTTCATGATCGGAGGTCCCAAAATGCCTGTGTTGACAATTTGCTGTAAAAAATCCCCAAACTAATTACATTATGGGTGAGCGTTGCACAGTTTCTATGCACGCTCATGACTTCACCAGTTTTTTTAATATTTGTACTGCAGATTTGCAACATTGCCATTTTTTACACCTCCCCATGAACAGTACAGCTGTTATTTTTCACATCCTGTTCGGAATGTGTTTTTGCACCTGTGGTGCTAAATGCCGTAGTCGCTGTGCATAAGCAGCTTTCAGCTAACAAACTGATATTGCCACTGTTCATGAGGTGGGGGTCACAAAAAAAACATGTTGAAAATTTGGAGTGGAAATACCAACGAATGCCTGAGGTGTTAGGCTTTCCAACCATAACACCCCACCCTGTAGAGAATGACAGGCATCAGGAGTGTGACTTGAGATTCTTGCCTGTAATGCTCATACCATGCCACACCCTGCAGCCAGTGAGAGGTTTCAAGGTATGCCTTGGACTTTTCCGCCCCAAAGTTCACCCCATTCTCCTATACCGCACCCATCTCACCGTAATTCCTGATTGAATGGGGTGCACATAAGGGCCAAAGACCCCAAGGCACACCGTGACACTTGTCAGTGTCTGCAGGGTAGGGTGTGGTGAAATGGTGTGGCCGTTATACCTGATGACCCAAAGGCACACCCCAATGCCTGTCACTCTCTGCAGGGTGGTGGTGGGGTTGGCTTCAGTTCAATACTTCACTGCCATTCCTATTATGCAGCTCTGTAACTTCTACACTACCAATGCCAATGCAGCAAGCAAACATTCGGCATTGACAAATGCTTGTTTCTAACTAGGGAGACTCTGAATAAGAATGCACACTGTTTGGCCTTATTCAGATCAAATGCATAAATAAGCAAGTATTTGTGCTTGCTTGTGTGCTGATAGACTGTTTTATTCCCACCTCTAAATAAGTGTAAACAGTTTATTAACCCTTAGGCTGCCGGAAGACTTAGAAAGCATAGGTTTTTAGGACAAGATATCATGTTGTCGGCAGCCTGAGGGTTAAAAGGAATTTTAACATTTTGACTATAAAAATGTTCATATTCTGGAAAGGTTTTATACAAGTTTAGCTTTCAAAAGGGTATGAGTGGGACCAGGCAGGGACTCTGTGGTGTGGATGTAACTCAGCGGTACATGGCAGGGAGGGGTGTGTGTGTGTTGGGGGGAGACGCCTGGTGCACACTGGGTGCACGGGTCAGTGGTGGGGAGGGGCACCTGAAGTTTCAAGCCTATGGGTGCTATCTATGTAAACACAGCCCTGCCTCCCACCCCTGCTTGTTTTGTTCCCTGACTTACCCCTTTACTCACCCTTTCCCTTACTACGTTCACCATATCTGGACCCCATTCATCCTATATCCTCCCATACCTCTTTTATAGTCCCATTTTCTTCTTTCCTGCCCCTGTCCCTTTCATTCGGTGCATTTGATCTTGGAGAGTTTTCTCTGCTATGGCCTTCCCTCCCTAATACTTTTCCTCCGTAACTCTTTACCATTTTGGGGGGGGAGACAATTTTTGCTTCCTTTGATTTCACCACCTCTCCATATCTCATTTAAATACTCATCTATGTAGAATTTAAACCTGCCACCAAGGACTGCAGGCCCCTTCCTAGAAAAATGCAGGCCATTCCTCCCATACAGGTCCATATCCTTCTAGGTTGGTCAACAGTCCCCAGTGTATCCAGAACCTTGCTCTGTGCACCATGCCTTTAGCAATTCATTGATAGCCCTGTTATGGCATTTCCTTGCCTCTCCCTGGCCATACACAGCTAATAACTCATAAAATTTATTTCACATATTTTGAGTCAGGACATTGCATACCCTCTGTGGAGGAGGAGGAGGACGAGGGTTGGGCCTGGAGAGGGAATGGAATGGAGTGGGCGGATAGGGATAGTGGGGACAAGGAGATGCCCTGGGGTGAAATGGGTCCAGGAAAGGGGTTTGCCCTGTCTGGTTCCCATACCCAAGGGTTCTGCTTGTGGTCGGCAGGTAGCATGGTCATCCTCGGATTCTCATCCTACTTGGGTGATGTTATGCAACGCCAGGTCTATTAAAAACAAAACCACTATTATAGTGGACTTTGTTGGATTATCTGACCTAGCGTGCATCACCAAGATCTGGCTGGATGAGAATGCTGGCCCAGTTTTGGTATCAGTAATTCCGGCCAGGTACTTGGTGATACACCACCCTAGGATGGATTGTAGGGGTTGGGGTGTTGCTATTTGTTTTGGATTGGAACTGGGCCTAGTGGAGGTACCAGTGGGAACTACCAACTCCTTTGAATGTATCATGGGCAAGGGTGTGGAGTGCAGGATATTTGTCGTTTACCGTCCACCAGGTGACTGGAATGTTTTCCTGTGGGAAGTCGCAGACTTCATTGTCAACCTGACATTGAGATCCCCCAGATGGTTGGTTCTGGGGGATTTCAATGCCTGGGTCGACGATGAACTCTCGCAGTTTGGTCAGGACTTCTGCCAGTTAATGATTTCACTGGGCTTCACACAGGTTATTTCCTCCTTGACCCATATTGGTGGTCATTCATTGGACTTGGTGTTCCAACTGGGGATGGAGATATCCGATTTGGTGGTGGAACCAGTCGGGTGGTCTGACCATCACACCATTGGGTTCAGTTTTGAGGCCACCCCTAGTAGGCCAGCCCCTATGGAGATGGTCCGGTACCGCCCTTTGAGGAGTGTCTCCCCAGATGGTCTGATGGCGGTACTGGACCTATCGGGTTTACTGAGCAATTGTATGGATCCAGGGGACTTGGTACTTGCCTATAATAAGGCGGTAGTAGGGGCCCTGGATTCCATTGCTCCTGTTTGTGTTCATCCTCTCACTCTTCGCCCCAGGCCTCCTTGGTTTGATGAGACTCTGAGGGAGTTGAGGAGAGTTGGACGAAGGTTAGAGAGGTGCTGGAAGAAATCGGGGCTGGATTGTGACAAACTTAGTTTGATAGACCATTATGTGGTCTATAAATCAGCAATCTCTCGTAAGAAGGCAGAATTCCTGTCCAGAGAGATTTCTGCTGCACAGAATCAACCAGCTCAGCTTTTCCGGACTGTGGACAGATTGTGCAATCCAATCTATTTTCAGCCAAAGAAGAGCCTTTTCTCAAGAATGGTGTGAGGAGTTTGCTAAATTCTTTTCAGATAAGGTTGCCACAATTAGGTCTGATGTCCACTTGACCCTCCCTAATGGGAGCTGAGATGGTCGGCAGGAAATGTCGGATGCCTAATTTGTGTGGTCTGACTTCAACCTTCCCACAATGAGTGACATTGTGATGGTCATCCAGTCATTGCATCCAACCAACTGCGGTTTGGACCCGAGCCCCACATGTCTCTTAGTTTTCTGTGTGGATAAAATTGGTCCAGTCCTTGCTGAGATAGTCTGGAGTTCTTTGGAGAGGGGGATTTTTCCAAATCCTCTGAAGGAGGTTGTGGTTCAGCCCCTTCTTAAAAAGTCCTCCTTGGACCCGGATTGTCTGGCTAACTACAGGACTGTTTCTAACCTGCCCTTCGTGGGTAAGGTTATTGAGAAGGTGGTCGCATCAAAGCTGGGTGATCATTTGACCAGCCACTATGTCTATGATTCTCTCCAGTCCGGATTTAGGAAGAGACATAGTACTGAGACAGCTCTTGTCCGGGTACTAAATGACCTCCTAATAGCGAGAGATCGAAGGGCCCGTTCCATCTTGGTCCTTCTTTATCTCTCTGCAGCATTTTACACCATGGACCATGGTGTGCTATTGGAGCACTTGCGGTTTATCTGTGGGCTGTCTGGTACAGTCCTCAGTTGTTTTCAATCTTTCCTGGAGGGTAGGACTCAGAGGGTGGTGTCTGGGATTTTTTCCTCGACATCATTCCCCCTATCCTGTGGGGTGCCACAGGGCTCCATATTGGCGCCCATGTTGTTTGCAGTGTATGTGCTGCTGTTGGGAGCGATTATTAGGCAGTACGGTTTGAGTTTTCACTGCTATGCAGATGATGCGTAACTGTACATGTCCTTTGTGCCCAGTCAAGATGCTGCCATTTCGGTCTTTAACAACTGTCTAGCTGAAATCCAGGACTGGATGAATGTGAGTTGGCTGTGGTTGAATCCAGAGAAAACTGAGGTGTTGGTTGTGGACCCAGGTCACCGGGAGGTGGGTTTGTTGGTGGGATCACCCTCGGGTTTATGACTTGGGGGTGTTCAGCTAACTACCTCAGACCAGGTGCGGAACCTGTGCATTGTGTTTGATGACTGTTTGACACTTAAATCTCAGGTGCTGGCAGTTGTCAAAGCCTCTTTTTACCATCTGAGGAATATTGCCTGGGTGACACACCTGGTTCCTCCTGACAATCTTCCTACTTTGGTCCACGCCTTCGTTGCCTCCCGGCTTGACTACTGCAACATCCTTTATCTTGGGCTACTGTGGCTTGATATTTGCCATTTGCAGCTAGTACAGAATGTGGCAGCCAGGCTGTTGACTGGTTCTTTTAGGGCCAGTCAGGTAATGCCTGTGCTCCGTGGACTGCACTGGCTGCCAGTATGCTGGCGAATTACCTTCAAGGTCAGTTTGCTGACCCATAAGGCCCTACCCAACAATAGACCTGGTTACCGGAAAGATCTCCTTTGTCCCTACTGCCCCTCCTGCTCTCTCCGATCCACTGATGAGGGATTGCTGGAAATTCCCAGGGTTCGTTTAAAGACATCTGGGGCCAGATCTTTTAGTTTTATGGTCCCAACCCTGTGGAATTCTCTACCTCATCAGGTGCAAGATTGCCCGATTGTCCAAAGGTTTAAGGGGTCTTTAAAAACATTTCTTTTTAGTCTTGCATGTAATGATTTTTAATGTTGCTGCCCTGGATTAATTTTAACATTGTTTTAATTATTTATTGATTTTTATTATGTTATGTACAGGTGCCTTGGTTTTGGAAAGGCACCTTTTACAAATAAAGTTCGATTTGATTTGATTTGTAATTGCACAGTAACACAGTACATTAAAGAAAGAGAATGGTGCTTCTGGGAGTCCCAGCTTTGCAGTTGTCTTGGTGGTACAGCTGGTAGTGCAACTTAATGGCATTCTGCATGGCATGAGTTCAAATCCTAGCTAGAGCGATTATTTCTTTCTCTCTTCTGTTTGTTTGAGTTATGTGTACTGTGAAGCAGGTAAAGTAGCGTCTCAATTTACTGCGTGACAAAAATGATTAACTGTCATTGAAATTGTCTTGTTTACTGCAGTAACTCTGCTGCAGTTTGTTGCAGTATTATGATGCATCCTGGCTGGCTCTGTGCACACTGCATTCTTGTGAATTACAATGTGTAATTATCTGTGCAGAACCAGGTTGTTCATGAAAGAAAGCAAAAGATGTTTCTGGGAGTCCTATGTTTCCATTTACCTTGGTGAGACAGCTAGTAGCACAGCAGAATAATAGGAGTCTGGGTTCAAATTTACATACATAAGTTACAAAAAATGTCGTTAATGCTCCAGTTGGGCTCAAAGCGACAAATGTTTGGAAATGAGGTGTTAGGATTTCCCTCATACACCACCCTCCCAAACCAGGCAGAAGAGCAGGTGTGGGGTGTGCCTTGGGCTTCTCAAGCTTAATGTTCATCCCATTCCATCTGTAAATAAGGTCAGATGTGTAGACTTTATGAGAATGGGGAGCGTTAGGCTTGAGAAGTCCAAGACACACCCACACCTTCTCTCCTGCCCGGTTTGGGAGGGTGGAGTTTTAGAAAAACCCTAATGCCTCATTTCCAAACTTTTGTTGCTTTGACCCTAACTGGAGCATTAACAAAGTTTTCTGCAACTTATGTCCTTACTTTCTGAGATAGTATAATAGTATCCTTATTTAACTGTGGGAGCCCCCATCCCTCCCTTGATGCGTAAATGTACATAGCTGTAGAAACACAGGGTCCTCTGCTTCCATTTATAGGACAACAGTGACAAAATTGTCAGCAAAGCCATCTTATAACCCCATGTCATGTACCCGATACAGAATATTTTTAAAACACCGCCAAAATGCAGTTCTGCACAACTGCAACGCCATTCTATGCCACAGGTGTGAAAACCCCTGTTGGCCAACATTTGAAAAATGACAGCTGTGAGATATGTAAGGTGGGGTAATAAGAAAGCTACTGTATGTTGAAAATCTGTAGTAAAAATATTTTACATGTCCGAAGTTACGAGTGTGCATAGCGACATTGCAACAAATGGTCCTAACTTTGACATTGTTTCATATTTTGACCCCATATTTTCAGCATAGTTTTCTTATAGCCTCACCTCATAAACCCCATGGGGAAAATTTTCAAATCCATGCCAAAATGCCATTCTGTGCCACAGGTGCGAAAAACATGTTTCGGACAGGATGTGTAAAATGACAGCTGTACAGTTAATGAGTTGGTGTAAATAAATGGCTATGTTGAAAATTTGGAGTCAAATATTGAAAATTACTAAAGTTACTGTATGTGCGTGTGCAGAAAAACTTTAACAAACACGCCTAACTCAGGCATTTTAGGAATTTCTTCACCAAATTTTCAACATGGCTCCTTTTGGGACCCCACCTCATGAACACTGGTGGTGAAATTTCATTATTCAGACCAAAAGGTAATTTCATGCAGTGACCGAAAAATCGCCTTCCTGCCTGATTAACAAAATGGCTGTTGCAGAGTTCATGAGGTGGGGTCCCAAACATTCCATGTTAAAACTTTGGTGAAAAAATTCCAAAAAATGGCAAAGTTGTAAATACAAGTTCAAAATACTATTGCAATACATTATACAGCACTTACCTTTATTTCTCAGTTCACAGTTTGGCTTTGAAGAGTGCAGATGTGTCTCAGTCAACAGAAGATGACAGCCCAGGACCTCCAGTGGTAAGTACAGGGTAAGGGTGTGTGTGTGTGTGGGGGGCGTTGGGTGCTCAGTAGAAGGGTTGGGAAGGGATGGGGAGTGGAATGATGGAGATGATGAGTGACCATTTTCTTTTTTTTCAGGTCTGAAAAAAAAGACATTGGGAGACAGTTTTCTTTTTACAGGGTTTAATTAATTAAATATTTCAGGACACTGGAGGTGGACTCCCCAGAGTCCCACACTGCTTGCGGGAGGGATTCTAAATGCTGACATGAGGACTGGGCACCCCAATGTCAGCAAATAAATAAAACAACGGGCTGCGGGGGGGGGCATCAAACACCAAGGGTGTGCATCCCAGAGTCGAAAACACAGAAAGTGGTGGATTGCAAACAGAGGGTGAGCTGCCACTAGACACAAAGGAAACATTGGGGACCATGATCAGATGGTGGGGGTGTCACTAGACACCAGGGAAATTATTTTTGTTATAGGAACAGCGATCGGAGCATGGGGGGGTGCCACTAGACAGAAAGGAAATGCAGGGACAGGGATATTGGAGTGTGGAGGGGCCACTAGACACCAGGGAACATTAGAGTACTGGGGACAGCAGTGAAAGGGATCAGCAAGGATTCTCAAGTGATGAAAAAGGACTCCTTTTCATGACTCATATACAAAAAATTCATATCACGCAATCACGAAAAAGGATAACTGCAGGAATGGTCAGAAACATGGCAGCTGGGGTTCAATGCTAAGAAGTAGAATGTAATGCACTTCAGATCAAAGAACCAGGGGAAGGACTATCATCTGGGAGGGGTACAGTTGGGTAGCACCATGGAGGAAAAGAACCTAGGGGTACTTATAATGGGAAGCATGAACAACTCTGCTCAGTGTAGGAAGGCAGCAGTGAAGGCCAACAAGATGCTGGGGTGCATAGCAAGGAGAATCTCTTCCAGAAGTAGGGAGGTATTCCTCCCCCTGTACAGGTCACTGGTCAGGCTGCACCTGCAGCACTATGTGCAGTTCTGGTGCCCATACCTGAGAAAGGATGTCAGATTGTTGGGGGAGTGGTACAGCATAGAGTGACAAAGATGATCCAGGGATTGGAGGGCAAGCCCTACAAGGAAAGGTTAAGTGAGCTAGATATGCATTCATTGGAGGAGAGGAGGGATGTGGGGGACATGACTGAGACCTTTAAGTACTTGAAAAGGATGAACAAAACTCAAACAGAGGTGATCTTCCAATTAAGAGGAAGGGACATGAGAGGGCACAGTCTCAGAATGGAAGGGTGGATTCAGGAGGGAGATAAGGAGGCAGTTCTTCATGGAAAGGGTGATGGGCAAGTGGAACACTCTACCACAGGAGGTGGTGGCCTGTAAGATGGTAGGCATTTTCAAGAAGGGATGGGACAGGGAGGGGGAGGGTAAATCTCAGGAAAGGAGAAGTAGGATGGGCAGCTGTGAGATGAGGGGCTAGCTGCACAATTGAGCAGACTTGACAGACCATAAGGCCTATTTCTGCTGGCATTTTCATGTGTTTGTATATAAAAAAAACACATTTCAAGGGCATATTCCTAACTTTGAAGTATAGATTGCGCCTAACTGGGTCCCGATCAGCCAGTTAGGTGTGGTGGTGTCACTCCAGTATGTCATTTTTGCGGCTTTTGAAAAAATGAAAAGAAGATAGCAGCTCATGAAATGTATTTTTCTATCATAACAAAGGATTTTATTCCCATTAAAAAGAAACGTGTCTCACGAGATAGAATCCTTTTTCACGAGATCAAATCCTTTGTCAAACCTTCTCCCTCTATCCTGAAACGTGATCTTCCCATTGAAAACAGTGGAAAATGAAAAATGGAATTACTTTGCAACAGATTAGTATTTTTTTCACAAAACAAATGCATGCCTGTTCTGTTACCCAAGCGGTTTCTATCATAAATAAATCACACCATATAGGCTCAACATTTTGCAGAGACATTCATGCATGAGTTTATTTTTAAACAATACATGATAAATCTATGCTGTCAAAGTGCTCATCACCTGAACATAAGAAAATTACTGAAGAGCCAAAATGAGCATTATAAAATGATGAAAATGGGCTTTGAAAACTAAAGCTGTAACTCTGAGCATGAACATTAGCACAATTCCAATGTGCATGCTCGGTGACATGGCTTTAGTTTTCAAAGTCGTTTTTTACCATTTTATAATGCTCATTTTAGCTCTTCAGCAACTTTTTTTTGTTCAGTTCAACAACATAGATTTATGATGCATTATGTAAAAGGAAAGAACTTGAACATGGATGATTTTACTGGCATCTCTGCTTATGAGTGCGCTTAGTAATGGTTCTGCTACAGGCAAGAGGCAGCATCAGCAGTCATTTGGTAGAAAATGGCCAAAAAGTCAGCAGTGCCTAGCATTTTTGTTTAGGTGGCTGTTATTTGTTTCTGAAAGTATGGTTTACATACTTTGGCAAGATGGAGTATGACAGCCCTCAGAGTTCTTTCCAACTTCACGCTGACAGGTTTGTGTTTGATATAAGCTGTTCACTGTGAAGCAGCTGCACTCACAATCTAACAGGGGCTTACACTAAGCTGGCACTACAGCCTGCTGTTGTGACATACCCAGGTAGAGAAAATAGTAGCTATAATGTACCCAGCATGAAGATATCACTACTATCTCACTAGTGGCCCATGAGATAATAGTTATATCTTAGCAAAGGCAAACCCACACCCGTTGTATAAACACAGACATATAGATACAGAAATATATGAACACTGCACCCTCGTGAATTAAAATGTAATTATCTGGTCAGGACCAGGATGTACATTAAAGAAAGTGTAAGGTACTTCTAGGAGTCCCAGGTTGCCAGCTGCCTTGGTGTTACAGCTGGAAGCACAATGGAAAGGTATTCCGGCTGGCCTGAATTCAAATCTCTTCTAAGGCACTTGTTTCTTTTGCTCTTCTGTTTGTGTAGGTTCCATTTGATGTCAGTTTCATTGAGGATGATAGCAGGAGTGCAGACTGAGTGAGATAACTACTGGTTTTGAAATGAGAGCAGCAGAAGGTCAGCAAGCATGAGAGTTGTTATGATGACAGGGTGTCCATGAGGCACAGCAGTGATAGGATGATGATCTCATCTTTGCACACATAAATGGCAGAGCTTTTTGCAGAATGCAGAATTTCACCAGCAGTATATTCCAAAATGCTTTTTAGAATTTCTTTGTGAATTCTTTGCAACTTTGAAAAGCATTTCTACGTAAACTGCAGAATAACATTCCACTGATTATGAAAATCACAGAATAATTTTCCATGGATTCCATAAAAGGAATCCACAGTTTATGTAAACCATAGATTACTAGTCCACAAAAACATTCCACTGTTTGAAATTTCAGAATTCCTCTACCAACGGAATTTTGAAAAATTAGGTGGAATTTTCCAAAATTCCACAAAATTCCATTCAAGTTAGAATTTGAAAATTCCAGGCAGCATGTCTTAACAGAAATAGAAGGCAAATAATAAGTTATTTATCTCGGAGGTGAACCACAGGGCTGAATAATTACTTTTATTTGGGCCTATTATTCATCCCTCCCATGAAGTATATAAGTGATATGCAATGAGAACCTGTGTGAAGCATTATTTATCTAAATAAGAGCAGTTTGATCTTGGGTAACCTCATGAGTGGTATGCGCCACAAGTGATTTGTCCATAGTCAAACTGCCTGAGTGCAGATAAAATAATGTATCATGTACGGTTCCTGATGTATGTTTTCTTTATACAATATTCTGGTGTATTTTTTTTTTGAGTTGGGGATGATTGACAGGTATTGTTTAGCAAACATATGCAGGATAAATTCTGGGTTTTAAAATATATCATGCATATGTGGAGATAATAAGTTTTATGACACTGGATTTGTGTCCATGCATATTGTATAACTATATATCGATATATCTATATATCTATATATATATATATATATATATATATATATATATATATATATACACATACATGTGTGTGTGTGTAATCTAGAGAGAGAGAGAGTCTGAGACGCAAAGAGAGAGAGAGAGAGAGAGAGAGAGAGAGGAGAGAAACAAAGAAACCCTTCTTTTCCCAAGCACCTAGTTCCTGTGTAATTGAGATAACTGCTGAGCATGCACACAAGAACCACATATTTAATTAATTTGTGCTTTACTTTAATGTACTTCCTGTATGAGAGAAATAAAATAAATTCATGGGGCATAAACACATTAACCATAGTCATAAAATATGGATAACTGTCAGTCAGCCCCATTAAACATCATATTTCTCACACTCTGTTGATAGAGGACATATATTAATAAACTGAAAACTCATTACATACATCCAGAAAAAAAGGTTGAAGTCCCATTTATTTCGACTTATGCTTTGCAGATATTATTAACTCATTTTTGGATAGTTTGAAAATGTGTATGACCAGCAGATCTGTAGTGGGCAGTGAACTATTTGACCCTATTGTACTGGCTACTATGATTGCATGCATTTGGATAGTGCTTGATCCAGAACTTCAGATATCCTGTCAGATCAGCTAGTGCAATATCCTCCAAACACAAATAATGGCAGGAAAAAATTCATTTACCTTAAGCAAGATAGAAGAACAACATTTTAATTTCCCAAAAAAGCACTCTAAAATCTCACATATAATAATATTTCTCATCTGTGTTTCACTGCAATAGTCATCCTAAAATCCTTGAATTCTTTATTATGCTATCTTCCTCTACAAATCATACAATGTAGTTGAAACTCTAAGTCTCTTTTCTCTTCCTATTTAATTTAAGCTCAAATTCACAGTCATGGGGGGGTCGTCATAGGAACATACCGTATACTGCTCAGCCAAAGAAATGGCCTCTGCTGAAACTTGTATAGGTATCCTTTGATGACAGTGAGTGAATATGAGGGACCTTCAAAATGGTGACTCATATTCAGTGCTATTATCATGGACTACCCACAAGGGTAGTGATGCTATGATATGGTAAGGATAGAGGAGGGCGACCAGAAGGGGAGGATAGTGAGGGGAAGGGGAGGGATAGGGAAGAGGGTTTTCAGTGGGTAGTGTGCCTGCTGCTGCCAAGCTAGCCATGTGTTGTGGTGATGAGGGTGACTAGCTCTGATGTAGTAGGTACTGGGTTCGGGGCTGGGGACCGGAGGGAAAATTTTTGCTGCTGGCTGCCACTGCCATTTTAAAAAAAAAATCTGGAGTGTTGCCCCCTCCCCAAAATGCACCCACCATGGAGTTAGGAATCCTTTAGTAGGGAGGTGTGGGGGGCCACGAGGGGGGGGTACAGCCCCTCCACATAAACACTAAGTCAAGTTGCCTGATGTTAGGTCGCCGGCATGTGTATATTGCCGATTTGATTTTCGGCCATATACACTCACAATAATAGCGATCACTGTTTTGCATTTGCTATTATAACATAGAACCATTGATATAATATTATTCACATTTAATTTTGCATCAAAGATGTCACATTGATGGGATTCCTATTTCACAACTGACTCCTCAAGGTTAGCTTTCAGCCCAATCAAAATATTTTTTCTTGGTTTTCTCTGTACAGCACTCATCTTGTTTTACTCCAGGTGTCCACTATCTCTGAGATGTGTATTCCTAACCCCCAAATGTCCACAATTCCTTAACTCCTAGATTTCCAAGGCTCCCATATATATATATATATATATATATATATATATATATATATATATATATACACCACCTATAGTCATAGCAACCCTGAATGGGTACTTAGTGACCTATTTCCTTTACTGTAGCACATTTGCATATATTTACGTTTGCATTTCTAGCATCTTTTATGGTTATGAGTGCCTTTTAAAGGTATTTGGGTGAGATAATTGTGATGTAAAGCTGTACTATTTTGGCCCATAAAGAACTTAAGAATGTACTTTTATAATCATAAAAGATGCCAAAATTGTACACATAAACATGTTATAAATCCTGTTAAAAGCTGCTGTTTTTTTAAATGGTACCATCATTTAAAAATTAATATGATTTACCTTGTAGAAAATTAAAGAAACTCCTTTGTGAGAACTGAATTATGCCAACTGACCACAGATCTTCAGAATTTAAGAACTGTTTGCAACAGAGGCCACTTACATGAGTGAACAAAGCTGAGTGGTTCTGGCTGCCGAAACTTCATAAGTTGAGTCTCTTATACCACAGTAGACATCCCATCAGAGGCCCTATCTTCTTATTATAAAACATTCGTTAGCGGGGGTGATTTAAAATAGGTTTTAAGTAGGGCTGTGCGAAACCGTTGAAACGTGTAATGTATACCAAAGTTGTCTTAACAGTGAACTAGTTTGCACTACTTTGACCATTAAAAAGCACTGGTCTGATAAAGCACCCAAAACAACAGGATGATGCAGGTGGCCACACTGAAAAGTATTGGTTCCAAAAATGGTGCCTGTTCAGTCATTGCCAAATATGGACAAGGCTTATAGTAATAAACACGAGTATGTGGCTAACAATGATCAAATAAAATGGCTATAATTGTATGGCCTATGTATGCCTACAAAATATTAATACAAAATTCACAGCATAGCCTACTCATTCCAAACTTGGGTGCGCATTGAAACAGGGCTACACGTGGACAAGGCTTCCCATTATGCTATGGATAAGTGTTGTACAAATTGGTTCCAAGGGCAGCATTGCCCCAAAAATTATTTATTTGGCCTGTGTAGGCCTGCCAAAAATTCAGCAAACAGGAATCTGAAGAGGGGTGAGTGAAGAAAACAATGCATCATCCCACAGTGTGTGCTACTGGTTAAAAAAATGATGTTCCCATTAGGACAGTGCCACACATGGACAAGGCTTCCTGTTATAGCATGGATACATTTTGTCCTCCCTTTGTTCCCCGGTGATCCCCTTTAGCCCATTCCCCATTCCCAGCTCTGTCTCCCAGGGCTTTCATGGGTTCCTCCACTTATTCCCCCAGAGCTTTCCCACTCTGGTGAGGGTGACAGAGGTCCCCTCCATCTGCCATTGTGAACAGGATCCATTAGTCAGGAGTGACCTGTCAGAATAGCCAGGTGTGGGCCCTGTGGACTGGGTGGCTTCATCCTGCCAAATGGTGATTTTTATCCTGTTTGTTTTCCTGGTTCCCCTAGGATGCCAGCATTAAGGGCATTCCAAGCACATTCTCATACAATCGTGTGGTTTGTGATGCCTGCTGTTGTCCCCCCCTCCCACTAGTCACCCTAGCTGCATTGTCACTTGTGGTCACCAAGGTGGCAAGAAAGCAGCAAGCTGAGCCCTGCAGCCCGAGCTCTTTCCTGAACTCGGACTGCTGGCATGGGAGAGGTAAAGTGCTAAGCTCCTCAGCCCTTGGTATCACTAGGCCAGCTTATACCATGGATAAGGGTTATTCACACTGCTTTCACGGGCAATGTTGCCCCCAAAATTATTTATTTGGCCTGTGTAGGCCTTCTACAAAATTCACCAAACAGGAATATGAAGAAAACTGGGTGAAGACAACAGTGCAGCATCGCACAGTGTGGGCTACTAGTTCCAAAAAGTGTGTGCCCATTGGGACAGTGCTCACATGAACAAGGCTTCCCATTATGCCATGGATAAGTGCTGTACACACTAGTTTCATGAGCAACATTTCCCCCAAAATTAATTATTCATCCTATGTAGGCCTGCCAGAAATTCACCAAACATGAATCTGAAGAAGGCTGAACAAAGACAACAGTATAGCATCCCAAGGAGTGAGCTACTAGTTCCAAAAATTGTGTGCCTATTAGGACAGTGCTACACATGGACAAGGATTCCTGTTATGCCATGGATAAGTGTTGTACACACTGGTTTCATAGGCAGCATTGCCCATAACATAATTTATTTGGCCTGTGAAGACCTGCCAAAAATTCACCAAACATTAATCTGAAGAAGACTGAGTGACGACAACAGTGCAGCATTCCACAGTGTGTGTGTAGGCTACTCTTTCCCAGAAACAAAAGAAAAACAAAAAACTAATGGACACAGAAGCCCTCCCTATCTACCTCATCATCTTCCTCTGTCTTTAGCCCAGCTTGAAGTGTAGGAGATTCATCATTCATAAACGGTGGCAAAAAGAGCTTTGGAAAAAGGGGCAAGTTAATTTTTATAAAAGTGACCATTTCTGCATTTTGGGTTGAAAGGCATATGTTCTTCTGTTGGTGACAATATTACCCACAGCACTGAAAATCCTGACTATGTACTTGCAGGTGGTAACTGAGGTTTTCAACAGCTACCTGTGTTAAAGAGGACCAAGTGGTATTTTTTTGGTGCCAATACAATACAGGCTTGTCTCCTTCTGCTAGTGGCACATTCTCATCCAGATAATCTTGCACCATTTTAGTTGCTGGCATTTCAAGTACCTCTGTGTCAGAAAGTGACGTGCATGCTTTTTCGTCAAGCCATTGTCAGCCAATTGTTCCCATAGGGGTTTATCATGAATGGCTGTCTTTCTGGAGGGTGCAGTAGCAGCAGAGTAGCAGATTCACTTGGAGACAAAATGAATAATTCCTGCGATGTTCAGTAGTAGCAGTGGAAACACATTAGGATCTTCCTTATTCCCTCTCCTCCACCTGGCCCGTCAGTGCAGTTGCAGCAAAGGATGATGATGAGTGTTGCTCTTCTGTTCTGTTTGTGTTTCTCTTCTTGTTTTCTGCCATATGTACAGTACAGAGACCAGATTGATTATGCAGGCTTTATAGAACTGCTGATCCTTATCGCATTCTTGTGCATCAAAGGATGTCTCAAATGTGCACTTGAACCAAGGGTCCAGGAGTGTGGCCATGATGTTATGACCATCTGTATGCATTTGAGAAATGCATTTGTTATTCCAGAAATATGACCTTATCCTTTCTGTTAAACTGAGAGCAGTGGTATCCTCCTTTTCTTCACATTGAATTTTCATATGAAGAAGTCACAGGTTAATGAGGGGGAGAACCTGGCTTAGACCAGCTGTAGCAGTGCTTACCAGCCTCTTGGCCTCCTTAAAGGGTTTCAGCAGAGTGCAGAGGGCCTCAGTCAGGTGTCACTGATTTAGATAGACATGTACCTCTTCCTTGCCAATACCTTGCTCAGTGGTATACTGGTGGATAATCTGCTGCTTTTCTAGCAGTTGTTCCATCATGTAATAGATGGAATTTCATCTTGTTGCTACATCCTTTTTCAGGTGGTGTAGGGGAAGGTGGTTCTGCTGCTGAATGTTTTATAACAGCTTCTGTGCCTTTATAGAATGGCTAAAATGACCTCAACATTTTTTGGCCAGGCCTACATATGTCTGCACAGTGGTGCCTTCTTCATCTAGGAATCTCTGAAGCAACAGATTTGTACAGTGAGCAACATATGGAACATGTGTATAATTGCTATTGTCAACTGCCTTCAAATGTTCTTAGCATTGTCTGATAGTGTAAAACCTGATGTTAATGAGTGGAGTTAGCCACACATCAAACTTCTTTGAAGGAAGTGTAAGAAGTTTCCTGCACAATGGTCATTGTGAAAGCTAACAATAAGCTGCCTTCTAGCAGAGGTTTGCGGGGGGGCATGGTGACTTGCAGCTACTGCTACTGCTGCTGATGGCACTTAACGCAGAGGAGGAGGAGAAATGGGATGGGAGCAAAGGGAGGAAACTGACCCAATGGGTAGTCATTGCGATGTAATCAGTCTGACCACTGGTCCATATGTCAGTGGTGATGAAAACGGCTAGAACAAAAGATGCTTTTAGGGCATGTGGCACAGTCTTGTATACACTCTGGTACAAATCAGGAAGAGTCACTGTGGAAAAGTAGGTATGGCTGTTCACTTGATACCTTGGCACTACAACTGGCTTTAGTGATAAAAAGACAGACTTGCTCACAGAGGAGAATGGCAGCAAGTTGGTGGCTAGTATTTCCATGATTTTTTTTTTATTTATTTGTTGCACACAAGACCCTTTAGGCTGAGTCTATTTTCAAATGATCTAGAGTCGTAAGGACAGAGAAAGCAATACAAAAGCGATTCAACATATTTGCAAATACAAGGTAAAGAGTTCTCATTACAAAAGGGAATATTGTGAATTAGGGAAGTACAAATGAATGAGATATTTTTCAGTTAAATAAGCTGTAATTGCTCTTAATTTTTTTTTTGCCTCTGGCCTGTTGGCTATATATTTCTGGCCCATTTCTAGGGACTGAACCAATGAGAATTCAGTGCTTTTTCTCCATGGAGATGACAGTTGGCTCCTATTTTTTGCCAGACCTGGGGGTGAAGTGGCTGGGGATTAATGGCCCTTCGGAAGTATGGGATTCAAAGGGTTAAAGAACTGATGAAAGGAAGATGTTGGAGTTGTGCATCAGCTACCACTTGAAATTGTAAGGCTTTCTTCCTCTTCCTCTTCCTCTTTACCTGGTCTTTTTTTTGCAGTTAATCTTTCTAGTTAGCACAGAATGGTTAAGTATAGTTTTGGTATCATCTGAACATAAGTGGAAATACATATACTGCATTAGTACACTATACAGTTATATTCAATACTAATGTCATGCACAGTAACACAATAGTATATTAAACTAACAGTCTCCAAGGGTAGTAATGTATACACAGCAAAGTGAAGAGGGAACAATTTGAGTACATTAAAGAATATATTTTTTCCTTGCTTACTTTGCTTACCTTGCTTACCTTTCTTTTTATCCTGCTGCTCTGGATAAACAAACTCTGGTCAGAGCTGATATGGCTACACAGAGCCTTTAGGAGCAGTTGGTTCACCTGTTATGTCAGTGAAATAAGCTATGACAGGGAAAGGAATCATTAAAAAAATGCAAATTGGCATTCTGTCAACTGCTGTAAGTCTCACATGAAGAGTAGCATTTACCTAACTGGTGCTTCCATGCCAGATGACAGTTAGCATCAGTTTCTGCAGTTGTTCCATGGGTAAATGGAACACGCTTTCATTCCAAAATAGTGTACAGTTTTAACACAGAGTGTATTGGAGAGCTGTTGGAGTACCACTGGAGAATGCCATTCTCAAGATGGCAACGGCAACAGAACTGCACATTTGTGAGAGTCTCACATGTGCAGTCATGTCGTCGACACCATTTTGGGAATGGCATTCTCCGGCAGTACTCTTGTGACTCTCTAATAAACTCTGTGCTAAAACTGCACACTATTTTGGAGTAAAAGCAAGCTGCATTTCCCCACAGAAGAATTACAGAAAGTGATGCTGACTGTCATCTGGCATGGAAGTGCCAGTGAGGTAAACACTACTCTTAATGTGAGAGTTACAGCAATTCTTTCATGGCATTTTGGTAACTGATCCTTTCATGGCACTGTCACTTCGCAATTGTGGAAGAAAATGAAGTGCCCCATGAACAGGGTGTGTTTATGTGGCCAGCGGAGGGTAAGCCCCACATAAACACAACCACAGTAAAGTGTGCTGCAGTACTGTGGAAGCACACCAGGCAGTGGTGCAGTCACGTGCTTCCACAGTGCTACTCTGACATATTGATTGATGGCATAACATCTGTGGAGTTCCACCCACACAGCCCTAAAACCTGTTGAAAACATGGGGGGTGGGTACTAGCCCAATCCTCAGGTACTGATAGAGGGAGAAACCTATATTGTAGGTCATAGGTGTAAGAGATTCATGGAGGATGCAGTAAGTCCTTACCAGTTATTACCTTATGGAGACCTGCTTTAGCACTCACATAAAGTTAGTATGGGTCCCAGATCTTATAAAATTTGTGGGCCACATTCAGAGAAGCAAAAGGCAGCTGTGCATTGGATGACAGCAATTCCATGGATGTTAACCACCCAGGCAAACCAGGAACTTCCGTAGATCTCCATCTTCTGAGGATTAGCCTCCATAGATGCCATAAGAAGCCATGGGTTCTCTGAATTAGTAAGCGTGGATGTAAAGGGAAAGGTGCCTAATAGGATGGGAGCTGGCATTTTAGGTACTCTTTTCTTAAGCATGGCAGAGAGAGTTGAATGACTTTGTCCTAAAAGGGCTGAAGTAGCGGGCTCCACAATATACAAAGTACATCTACACTAGAAGAAGTGCACCACCAACAATGATCATGAGATAGCAACCCTATATGTTTTAACTGTGCCAACATGCAAAACCTCTGATGCAGAATTTTGTTCTGTATCAGGCAGCTACGTAAGTTCACACAGGCAGTATGCACTAATGTTCAGCACTGGGTCCATTCTGAATCCAATAAGTGCATTTGTAGGGATCCTTGCCATTTATTTTTAGCACAGTACTAGGATCAGGAGCCACATCTGTCACTGCATTTTGTATAATGTCTGCCCTCCCTTTGAATTCTGTCAGCCATTCCCGAATAGGCAAACTGGCAGTATTATCCAAATGCGGGCTACTGCATGTGGGGCATATACACCTAGATTTTGCCCATTGAGTATGCCAGTGTCTGATTTGGAGATATTTCCAAAGGTCTGATTTATTGAGGGTGTGTTTACTCAGCAATACCTGAAAAGACTCCAATGCTCAGAGATCAGAGGTTAGCAAATCAATTTTCCTGCATATTCATTTATTTTTCCATTCTTTCCATTGTATAGGGCAATTCTCTATACAGATGGAGGGATTGCTCCAGATGTAGGATTATATTCCTGGTTTTAGGCAAGATTTTGTGCTAAGGGACACTTTTCTCTACACAATATGTGTTGCTTTAATGGTGAGCCAGGAACCAAACTTTTGGGGAAGTGGCAGACCTAAATATACTGTAGGGTTAGATCCCTCCAATACCATAGCTTCTCTTTCCAACCATGCTGTTGTGTCAGTCTTAGGACTTTGGAGGGTTTGGCAGGTCTTTGCTGTAATAAAAGCATACATACTGTATAGTGCTGAAAATGAGGGCGATTCATCCCTCCTTTTTTCCAGTGGGCCCTCAGCTTCACCCTATTATACCTGGGGATTTATCTCAGATAAAGTGACCTATAAGTGAATCTAGTTTACTAAACCGTTTATCAGGAATTTCCACTGGTAAATGCCCCAATAGATAAAAGACTTTGGGGGTGAGCTTCATGTTAATAGATGTGATTTTTCAGGACAGGGATAGGTGTAGGTGCCTCCTCCTGTTTAAGTCTTTCTGGATTTTCTCCAACAACAGAGTTAAATTCAGGTGTATTATTCAATAGAGTTCAGGCATAATGAACACCTCTAAGTATTTAATTCCTTTTGAGGTCCATGCTAGTGATTCAGTTTGAACTAGGTCAAGTATGATGGCCTTATTTAAAGGTAGAATTTCAGATTTATGTTTGTTAATATGCAGTCCTGAAATTCTCTCAAATGCATCAAAGGTGGCCAGAAAAAGGGGGGGAGGGGAGGCTGATGTGGACATTGCTCGTAAGAATTAAGCAGTCATCTACATAAAGCTTGGTGCAGAACTGGGTATGCCCCAGTTTAATCCCTTCCAGTTGGGTGTTTGATCTTATGGCTGCTATTAGTGGCTCAATAGCCACAACAAATAGTACTGGGGACAAAGGACAACCATGTCTGGTATCTCTTTATAACCCAAAAGGGGGCGGATAACATACCATTAGTTAATATTCTAGCTAAAGGGTTATTGTTCAGTGTTATGACTCTCTAACTGGTCTTTAATGTTCTTCTCTCCCTGGCCATCATAATTATCACCTTCATTTATTTATTTATGACTTTGATAACTGGGTAGGTGCACTGATCCCAGGGATCATTTTCAGGCATGACACAGGCCACATTACAGTGGCACAGAGTTAAAATAGCACAGTACATAGAATAATAGGTAGATTAACTGTGGAAACAAAAAGGTAACAAAAGCACATAGGTACATTTTGTTAATATACATAAGTCAGGTATACAACACATATAAATATACAAAATACATATGGTTGGTAACAGCAGGAATTGCATAGTATACAACTAAAATATACATTAGCAGTGGGTGGAATGGGAAGGGAGAGATGCATAGAGGAGGGGAAGGGGTGGGAGAGGTGGGTTGGAGGATCAACTAAGGGGTTGTGAAGGCATGAGACTCTGGAGGAGAGTGGGCAGCTGGGAAAGGTGGGCTACCCAGGAAAGCAGTGGCAGAAGGAGTTTGCCAGGAGCCACTGTTTGAGACAGTATTTAAACCATCAGAGTGTGTTGATTGAGCATAGTTTGGCAGGCAGTTTATTCCAGAGGGTGGGGGCAGCTGCCGACAATGCTCTGGTGCCCATGTTTGTGGATGCCCTGGGAAAAGTTAGCAGAGGGGTGCTGTTAGAGTGGAGGCAGTGGTGTATAGGTTGGGTCTTGAGGAGGACCGCAAGGGGGGATTTCTGACCAGAGCAGATGACAGTATCCACCAGGCAGCAAAAGGCAAGGTCAAAGCAGCCTTGCAACGAGAGCCATCCAAGGGAATTGCAGAGGGTGCAGTGGTGGGTGGAGAAAGGGGCCAGCAGGGCAAAATGACAGGCACTGTTGAAGGCAGAGAAGAGCTTACTCATAATGGTTGCAGATGTCCTGGCATAGATGGGGGAACAACAGTCCAAGATTGTGAGTAGACTTCCCTGTACGATTGCTAGCCTGGCTTCAGGGGTGAGGAATTGCAGAAATCTATAGGCTGCACCTAATTTATGATGAAACCTACGAACTAGGGAAATTACATGTAAACAGAAGGTGAGGGAAGGGGTCAAGTAAGACTCCTAGGTATTTGAAAGAGTTGACGTCCTCAAGAGCCAGGCCATCGGGGAGGCAGTATTTAGTGGGGGTTGAGTGTTTGATTTGGCAAGGAAGGGGTTTAATCCAAACACCATGGATTTTGTTTGTTTGGCATTTACCAGGAGAAGGTTATTTATAAACCAGTTGTGGGATGCGGCATAATTCTGAGTGAGAGCTGAGGAAATACTGGTGGTGGATTTGTCACTATGGAAGAGTACGAGGTCATCAGCATAGAGGAGAGAGTGGCATCTGAGGCTGTCTGAGGGAAGGGAGTTAACAAATATGGAGAATAGGAGGGGGCCCAGAATAGAGCCCTGGGGGACCCCTGTTGAGACAGGCTGGGTAGGGGAGCAAACAGGACTGATGCAGATGAATTGGGAGCGGTCAGTGAGGTAGCTCCTGAACCAATTCATTACCTCCGGAGAACAGCCAAGGTAGCTTATCTTGGAGAAGAGGAGGGCATGGCTGACCATATCGAAGGCCTTGGAGAGGTCGATGAAGACTGCACCAGTGGCTTTACCAATATCCATATTCCTGAAGATCTGGTTGGTCAAAAGTGCAAGGGAAGTGGTGGTGAAATGTTTTTTGCAGAAACCATGCTGTTGACTGCCCAGGAGGTTGTATTTGCCTATGTACCCAACAAGTTGATTGTGGATCGCTTTTTCAAGTAATTTGCTAAGATGGGGGAGTATAGAGAATGGTTTGATAGCTGGTGATCAATTGGGGATCACCTTTGCAGTCTTCCAGGTGTCGGACATGGAGGAGGCAGAAAGGGTGAGATTAAAAATAAAGGTGAGTGGTTCAGCAATGGCTGGTGAGATGAGCCTGAGGAAGACAGGGGACAGGCAATCCACACCAAGGGAGCTATGGTTGGGGAGGCTTTAGAGGAGTTTGGCTGTGTCAGTGTTTGAGAGAGCTTTGAAGTAGAAGGGGGGATGGGGATGGGTGGTAGAGCTGGTAGAGGACGACGGTGGATTATGTTGGGGGGCTGAGTTGTTGGGTAGACCATTTTGGAGTTTGTTTAGGTAAATAGATAGGTCAGAGAATTTGTTATTGAGAGCTGTGACCACTTCCAGAGGGTCAGAAACCAGGCCATTAGGGGAGTTCAGATGCAGGGCTGCCTTGCTGGAGTGTGGATCTAGAAGGCAACCAATTGATTCCTAGAATTTACTGGGGTCTCCAAGGTTGGCCTTTTGCAGATTACAGCAATGAGTCTTTTTCAGGGATTTGGCAGATGCTTACACTGGTTTCTCAGACACCAGTAGGCATCCCAGAGGACAGGGAAAGATGATGCTTTGTAGGTGGACCAAGTGTGATCCCTAGCCTTCATGAGGGTTAGGAGATCTTTGGAAACCCAGCATGAGCAGCCAACTCTGACCCTTCTGGTAGTGATAGGAAAGTGTCGGTTCTGTAGAGTCAGTAGGGTCTGAGTGAAAAGGGTGACTGCCGGGGTCACATCAGCAAGTTAGTAGAGAGCAGACCAGTCCAAGGACCGAGTCTCTTCAAAGAGATTGGGGGTCTTGGGGCTGCAGAAATTTCAGAAAGATAGGTAATTGGGTGAGGAACACTTGAGTTTGGATGACCAGAGAAGATATGTTGGGGAGTGGCTGCTAATGGAGTTGGCCATAGTGCCTTTGTGTAGTATGTGGTCATCCCTATTTGTGAGGATCCAGTCCAGGAGGGTCTAAGTGGCCATTCATGGGTTAAGTCTGGTGGGAAGCATGATAGCCAGGACCAGGTTGTGTTGTTTTAGTAGGGAAATGTAGTCCGACTGGTGGCTGCTCAGCCAGTTTAAATTGAAATCCCTGAGGAGGATGGAGTCTTTAAGAGGGGATAGGGAGCGCAGACCCAAGAGGAAGTTGTTTAATCCCACAGTTGTGGGGGGTTGTAGCAGCAGCCAATGTAGAGTTTTTTACAGGATCCCAGGGTCATTTCTGAGAGGAGCCATTCATTAGGTGAGCTGAGGTCAGAGCAGAGAACGATGTTGGCTGTGAGTGGCTCTTTGAAGAACAGAGTAACACTGCCTCCTATTTTTTTGCCTGGCCTACCGAGATGTAAGAGTGAGTAGCCAGGTAGTTGATAGGTGTTGTCAGCATGGTGTGGCTTTTGCCAGGTTTCAGAAAGTCCCAGCATGTGTGGCTTGTGTAGCTCAACCCATGCCTCCAGATCCTGGAACTTGGAAGGAAAGCTTCAAATGTTGATGTGCACATTTTTTAGTCCTGGGGCATTTGTCCAGATGGTGGAGGAGGGGGTGATGTGAGAATTTGGTGGGCCAGATTTGCATTCGACATACCCAGCAAGGAGAAGGAGGGATAGTTGGAGTAGGTATGGGCAAGAGGGGACAGTGGGAGACCAGGAGAGGGAAGCCAGGTAGTGACCAAGAAGGCAACGTTCCAGATTGGCGAGAAAGGAAAGTGAGATCCAGTCACTGCCCAGTGGTGCTGCTGCTGACACTGTGCATTGGCAAGCCTTTTCATACTGAGATGTGTGGGACTTCAGAAAAGGCCTTTTAATGGTAGGTGTTCCCAGCTTTGTTCCCTCCTTGCCCTGATTCAGCCTCTTTTTACATAGAAAACATCATACATGTGTTCACGATTCATTATCCACTCTAAAAAATGTCAAAATAAACAAAGGTCAGGACCAGATTCATAATTTTCACTTTTCCAAGTGCACAGTTTATTTTTTCTTAGCCATATACTCTTCACTTTTAATCTGTTCTAATGTTTTAAGATCACCTAACGATCGCTTCATCAGGAAATGTCTGCAAACAATATCCAACAACTTGGTCAATTTCTTATTTATCACATTATATTACTAACTGACATTAAAATTCAGTTAAATGTATGTTTCAGTTTCAAAACTGAAACTTGGAGGAGAAAAACTCCAAATTACATTTATAACTATCACAAGGTATGAACTTTTTAAAGATATTTGATATACATATTGTTTCAACCTCTTCAGGTTTCTAAACATAAAAAAAGCATAATGTTTTTCAACAGCTGTATTTTATTAAACTTCTTTCAGTCCTTAAGTTTTGAGTTCCTTACAAATAAGACCATTTTAGTTCTTAATACTTATTTTTAAATAATCCAAATAATACCCACTTTTGTTAAACATATATTTTTGTGCCTGTTTTAAACTCTATAATAACTATTTGATTCAGACAATCATTTAAAAACATACCATCTCACTTCTCAACCCTTTCATTACCTGCAACGTTCTATTTTCATGTTGCAAGCTCACTTTCAAAATTCATTTCTCTAGTGCCTTTTTATGATACAGTGAGCGGATGGTGTCATTACATCATTTTTATTTTTATTTATTTATTTTATTTAGTTTTTGTTGACCGGGTAAGTGCACTAGACAAATCCTGCCTATTTTCAGGCACGACCCGGGGGAGGGAGATACAGATGAATGACAACTGAGCTTGAAACAGATTAAGCTGTTGGTGGCAGCCTTTGCTGCCCAGAAGTTCCTTGCTCCATAAAGGAAAAGAAGGAGACTGCTCACAGACAAGCAATGCCGTTTTGAGAATGCTGAAAAACATGGTGTTCCACTACACAGGTAATTCTTAAAACAGTGCGCTTAGAATGTCTTGAGTGCCATTAAAAATGCAGAGAATAGATGCAAACTATATTCTACTTTATTTTTTCAAGCCTAAGAAACCCAAACGATAGTAGAGAAAAGAACAAAGAAGATAGAAGGTAATTGAGAGCACAGAGTTCTCAGCAAGTTTTGTGCCTTTCAAAATGCAGATGACTGATGCAAACTGCAATCTGTTTTGTCTTCATAGCCTAGAAACTAAAAAGGCAGTAAAGGAATGGATTTTAAAAGTAAGCCTGTGACATGAAAATTTATTACATATACTATTAGCAGCCATTCCTTGATGAAGAGATCATTAGGCGATCTTGAAACGTTGGAACAGATTAAAAGTTAAGATTATATGGCTATGAAAAAATTAACTGCACTTGGAAAGTGAAAACTGAATTTGGTCCTGAACTTTGTTTATTTTGGCATTTACATTCCGGTTTTGTGGGGACCAGCCTTAAAGAAAATATAATAGAATAGTGGATTTTTCTCACTGTAAAGAAATCACACACCATCAATGTCACTGGTTAGGTTTTTTCTCCTGGCATTTCTGACAGGCGGGCTGCTGTGGACTGCTTCCACATCATCATCCTCCTCTTCGTAATGCACCAGTTCAGCAGGGTCAGGGAATGTTTTTTCTTCTTCTAACAAGTGTCCTGGGCCACTAATTTTGCCTGTGTCTTCTAAATCTACTGATGTTGTTGTGTTTCCCCTTGCTGTTCTGTGTCCTTTCTTTTCTTTTCCTTGTTCTACAACTACTTTTGGTCTTTTTTGCTTTCTTATGTGCACCTGCCCCAAGTCAAATTCTCAGCTGTTCCACCCTCTGTTCCCCCAATCTGCTGCTGCTGCTATCACTTTTATTGAGTATATAATCACAACCTGTATCTCCGAACCCATGCTCCACCAAATCATTCTACTCCTCATCCTCTGCCTGTGCCAGTCCTGATGCACTACATTCTTATTTCTTTTTATGGCTGCAGTGGGCAGTGCCTGCAGACGTTTTGAATGTACAAAAGGAGTGATGTCATGTTTTCTGTCTGTGGAACTGACTGAAGGTGTAAATAGCCTCTTCTGCCTTACCCTCCTCCAATAAATGTTTTATGCCCTCAACTAAATATGTTTTCATGTTAGTCAATGGTTGCAGGGCACTATTTTCTTTCTTAAATGGGAGGCACAAGAACTGGAACCTGAGTAGTGGGAGGCAGCATTAGTTTTTGGGGAGTAAGATCCACCCCCACCTCCACCCGAGAAGCTCCTAAAGATCCACCCTCACTTCTTTTTATGGTTCATGTGGGCGGGGCATGAGGTGGGTCTATTATGTTGAAAGAACTGACTATCAGAGCTGCCTGGGGAAGTAATTAAGGAGTGCCTGAAACTGCATCTAGGCATACCCCGCCACATACACACATAGGCATCATGATTTTTTTTAACTGTAAGCATGTCAATATTTGACTCTAAGAGTATGAGCAATTTGGGCATAAATACCTGCAGGCAGAAGGTCACAAATCCTGTACGACAAGTTCATTATATGGATGTTTTCCATGTAAAACAGAAATTTTGTTAACGTCATGTCTGTAGCATCATTTGTAGCCAGAAAACTATTATTTACGTAGGTACTGTAAACAACAGTTTTTAATTCAGAAATCCAGCCTTGATAAATTTGTTTTTATGGCAGTTCTGTAAGATTTGTGTCTCTCTGATGTTAGAGTGCATAGCACAGAAATGAAAGGGCTTCCGTAATTGATTGTTGTTAGCATGAGAAGTGGGTGTGGCTGTAGCATGCAAGAGTGAAGTCTAAATTGTTTCTTGGCCATTCTGGGATCTGAAGTTTAACAGTAATGTGTGAAAAGAATAACGTCTTTTGTTTTGTGCATTTGAATAGGTTTAGTGCTTTGAAGTTAAAATATATAAATATATATACATAGTGTCATGGGCACCTCAAAAGGAAGGAGATACTACTAAAATAAATGCTATTCTGATGATTTATTTATTTATGTGTGAGATTTTTACTGTAGTTCTGCTTAGCTCACAGACCCATAAGCTATAAAAAGTACATTTAAAGATGGATGTATTAGTCAAAGCTTGTAGTAGCAAAATAAAGCAAGAAAAATAATGTATTGTGTTTTTTTTTCTTTCAATTGTTTAACTAAGAGTGGCACACTAAGCTGAAAGCTTGTTTACATGGGCAACCTGGGAGCACATGGCAGTTAAGTGATTTACTCAGGGTTACCCAATATGCAAGTGGGGGCTGTGGGATTCAATCCCAGATCTCTAGATTTGCAGATCAGAACCTTAAACCACTGTACTATACTGCCTCCCTAGTTATGGCAGTCATCTGTTTTATGACTCATGATGTTGGTGTAGTAAGGAGCAATACTTTGCATAGCTGTTGTAAAATGTCAATAAGTAGGTCATGCAGCAGATGTGTTGAGCAGTTACTGAAGTAAGAAATGTATTTAGGATAATAAAATATTCTTGATAAATGTGTGACATTTGCATCTCAATTTCAAGGACGTCCTTATGGGGTGTCAATGTACAACATAAAGTAGTTATAGTTTTCAAGTTGTCTGAGTAATTGCTTTGTACTACTATTGTTACTAAATTTAAATTATTCTATGAAGGAAATTAAGTTTATGTGACTGTCTGTAAATGTATTCAAAACATTTACTTGTCTTTATAATGTAATGCATTAAATGCTGTTGCTAGGTTAAGAAGTCATATAACAGCAACAGAGATGAAAACAATGGGATGCATAGGAATTTGAAAAAAGTATACATTAGGAGGAGCAGTGTCATGACTTCGCCAAATTTTTTATAGTTTCACTCTAGATTTTCAACATTACCATTTTTTACACCTCCTCATAAACAGTACAGCTGTCATTTTTTACATCCTGTTCAAAATGTGTTTTTATACCTGTGGTGCCAAATGGCACAGTCACTGTGCAAAATCACCTTTCGGCTAATGAACTGATAGTGTCACTGTTCATGTGGTGGGGTCACAAAAAAGCCCATGCTGAAAACCTGGAGTGAAAATACCAAGAAACACCCAGGGTATTAGGGTTTCTGACCATAACACCCGGCTCTGTAGGGACTGACAGGCATCAGGGGTGTGACTTGGGATTGTCAACTGTAATGCTCATGCCATTCTACCCCCATCCCCACCCTGCAGCCAGAGACAGGTATTGAGGTGTACCTTTGACTGTTCACCCCCAAATTTCACTCCATTCTCTTATACTGTGCCCATTTAGATGTATTTCTTTATGGAATGGGGTGAGTGTAAAGTCTGAACACCCCAAGCAGAGATGCAGCGAATTTAAATTCCACCGGCGAAGTGAGCACGAAATGGGCGCTTCGCATTGCCACTCCACTACGAGGAGTGGGCAATGCAAAGTGCTCACTCCGCCTTGTCATTACCACTTCATGTTAAGGCGGAATGGCAATGCAAATTAAGGCAAAGTCATTGTTTTTAATGAACTTCACTTTCCTCATTATGATTCTAAGTGATCCACTTGGTGTTTCAGATTTGGCAGCCCCCCACACATCACATGGCTTACAGTACTGTTAAGTCACATGCTCTTTAGCTATGCAGGAAGGAAGTGAGTCATACAAGAAGACACTTTTACTTTCTCCTGTGCAGATGGAGAGACAGGAGCGTGTTTTGTGACTGCTGATACTTTGCGATCAGAGCGAGGAGGAGATTCAAACTTTGATTTAGAACCAACAGCTTTTTTAAAAGCTGCATTTTTTTGTCTTTTCTGTACTCTTTTTACTTAATTTGTTCTTTCTGTAAATTTTATTTTTCTTACCTTTATAAGTAGTTAGTTGTTTGTTCCCCTCCCCCAGAAGCAGGACCAGCACCACCTCCTGTCCTGACTCTGAGGCAGTTGAACTACCACCTCCAGGTCCTCTGGAGCAGGATGTGCCTTTTCCCCCGGGCCCAGGTGTGGATCCCATTCCTGTTCAGCACCATGACCAGTCGACTGCCAGTTCATCTGGCCCTCCCCTGCCTGTGCCTGGTCCTCTCTGCACCTCTGTTGTTTGGCAGTTTTTTGACTGTGTCGGGGGGGACAGCAGTGTGGTCAAGTGCTGCCTATGTGAGGTGGAGGTGCAAAATGACCCCCAGGGGACTCACCTGGGGACTGGGTGCCAGCATCTCCATATGCTCAATCACCACCAGTTGGAGTGGCAGGCTGCCACAGAATGGACCATGCCTGCACCTGCTGGCCATTCTGTGGCAGAGGGTGCAGCTGTGCATGACGGCATCCCTAAAAAGAGGAGGGCCACAGCAGCATCTGCTGCTCCAGCAGCACCCCCACCGCCACCACCAGCAGGTCAGCCTGTAAAATGTGTGGACCTCAGAGAACTGCATGTAACACAGGCTGACTTGGCAGTTCTCTGGAGTGTTGTTGAGGAGAACAATGAGAGGGTGAGTGCTGTGGAGCAGCAGCTGGATCACATAGAGGGACATCATTTGCAAATTAGGTCCATGCTGGAACTGCTGCTGGATCACCATGGGATCTTACATTAGTTTTTTTTTCCTCACACCGTGTGGCCCCCCACACCTTCCTTGCTGTATTATAAAATGTATTCCTCCACCATCTCCAGCCCTTGTATGTAATTATGCCCTTTTTTGTTGTCTTCCATATGTGTGACACTTTGTATTCTGAGCAGTGCAAGTATACTGTGCTAAATTGCATGTGTGCAGTCAGTCTTCTTTCCAGTCTGTGTATGTACTGTAGACACTGTCCAAATCCCTGACTTAAAAAACATTTATTAATGAGTACAATGGTGGGAAGGTGAATCCTGGAGATATACTACAAAACAGGCTTACAATACATCCAAGTAACTAGTAAAACAAGCATTTGTCAATGCCGAATGTTGATTGCGTTGGTCTGTTGAGCTAGCTCAGTGGCTCTGTGTCACTCGCTCATTCCATTTCTCCTGATGCTGCAGGCTGCACCTTTGTACGGGGCACCTGGCTGCATTGGCAGTATTTTTCTGCCCACAAAGAAATTTGCAGCTGTCCTGACAGAGCTGTGTTGAGGTGGGTCACTTGCTCCCTCTCAGTCACTCATTCTGTTTCTGCTGGCACTGCAGGCTGCCCTTTTGTACTGGGCTCCGGCCTCTGTTGGCGGCTTTTTCTGCCCACAAAGAAATGTGCAGCAGTCCTGACACAGGTCCATTGAGCTACCTCACTCTGCCTCTCTTGCTCATTCCATTTCTGCAATGCTGCAGGCTGGCCTTTTGTACAGGGATCCTGCCTGCATTGCCACCTTTTTCTGCACAGAAAGCAATCCGCAGTAGTCATGATAGAGGTCTGTTGAGCTCGCTCACTCCCCCTCTTTCACCCACTCATTTTGTTTGTCCTGGCGCTGCTGGCTGCCCTTTTGTACTGGACTTCTTCCTGCATTGGCACCTTTTTGTGGCCACAAAGAAATCTGCAGCTGTCCCAACACAGCTCCGTTGAGGTCGCTCTCTCCACCTGTCTCACTCTCTCATTCTGTTCTCTTGGTGTTGGAGGCTGCTGTTTTGTACTGGGCTTCTGCCTGCATTGGCAGATTTTGCTGCCTACAAAGAAATCTGCAGCTGTCCTGACACAGCTCCATTGAGGTGGGTCACTCCCACTCTGTCACTCGCTCATTCTGTTTCTGCTGGCGCTGCAGGCTGCCCTTTTGTACTGGACTCCTGCTTCTGTTGGCGGCTTTTTCTGTCCACAAAGAAATCTGCAGCAGTCCTGACACAGATCTGTTGAGGTAGTTCACTCCCCCTCTGTCATTCGCTCATTCCGTTTCTGCCGCGCTGCAAGATGGCCTTTTGTACTTGGCTCCTGTCTGCGGTGCCACCTTTTCCTGCCCACAAAGAAATCCGCAGCTGTCCCAGCAGAGCTCTGTTGAGGTCGCTCACTCCACCTGTCTCACTCGCACATTTTGTTTCTCCTGGCACTGCAGATTACCATTTTATAGTGGTCTCCTGCCTCTGTTGGTGCCTTTTTCTACCCACAAACAAATCTGCGGCAGTCCTGACAGAGCTCCGTTGAGCTCACTCAGTCCCCCTCTCTTACTCACTCGTGCAGTTTCTGTCAGTGCTGCACGCTGCCCTTTTCTACTGGACTCCTGCCTGCATTGCCACCTTCTTCTGGGCACAAAGAAATCTGCAGCAGTCATGATAGAGCTCCGTTGAGCTCACTTGCTCACTCACACGCCCCCGCTCTCACTTGTTCATTCTGTTTCTCCCACCAAAGCAGGCTGCCATTTTGTATTGGGCCCCTGCATGCATTGCTACTTTTTTCTGCCCACAAAGAAATCTGCAACAGTCCCAACAGAGCTCTGTTGAGCTCACTCACTCCCCCTCCCTCACTCACTCGTTCTGTGTCTCCCGCTGCTGCAGACTGCCTTTTTGTACTGGGTTCCTGCCTGCATTGATGGCTTTTCCTGCCCACAAAGAAATCCGCTGCAGTGACGATAGACTTCTGTTGAGCTTGCACACTCCCTCTCTGTCACTTGCTCATTCTGTTTCTGCTGGCGCTGCAGGCTGCAATTTTGTACTGGCCTCCTGGCTGCATTGGCACCTTTTTCTGCCCACAAAGAAATCCACAGCTGCCCTGACAGAGCTCCGTTGAGGTCACTCACTCTCCCTGTCTCACTTGCTCATTCTGTTTCCCATGGCGCTGCAGGCTGGCCTTTTGTACTGGGCTTCTGCCTCCGTTGGCATTTTTTAATTTTTTTATTTTCTTCTTTATCCTGGCTGGTCCACTGTCACCATCAGCTCTGGTCATGGCCCATGGACTTCCACTGCCATCTACTGCCGCCACCCCCAGTTATCCCTGGCTTACCCCCTGGAGAGTGGGGCTGTGGCATCGGTCCCCTTCATCCGTGCCGCGGAACTGGTATCTGGTCAGGGATGCGGCAATGGCAGCTAACTGAAGCCCTAGGTAGGGCTTCACATAGACAGTGGACCCACCTGCCATTTTTTTCCTGTTTTTTCACGGGGATGTGCAATGACGCCAGCGTCCGCCCCGTCTCCCTCATGCCGAGAAGCAGTAGCATGAGTGACTCCCAGCCTCCACCAGGAGTCCTCATTGTGCCAGACACTGTCCCACCCTCCCCTGGAGAAGGAGAGACACCCATGGGGTACTCTATTATTCTCCCACCAGCCGGCCTTCCAATGATCCAGGTCCATTCCTGAACCCGAGTCCCCGGCGCCGCAAGTGGAATTCCAACTGCTGCACTGGCAGCCGGCCTCCTTTGGCATTTTGCTCTGCCCACAAAGAAATCTGCAGCAGTTTCAACAGAGCTCTGTTGGCCTCACTCACTCCATCTGTCTCACTTGCTCATTCTGTTTCTGCCCGTGGTGCAAGCTGCCCTTTGGTACTGGGCTCCTGACTGTGTTGACGCCCTTTTCTGCCCACAAAGAAATCTGCAGCAGTCACAATAGAGCTCCATTGAGCTCGCTCACTCACTCCCCCTCTCTCACTTGTTTGTTCTGTTTCTCCTGCCGCTGCAGATTGCCTTTTTGCACTAGCCCCTGCATGTATTACTGCCTTTTTCTACCCACAAAGAAATCCACAGCAGTCTCAACTGAGCTCCGTTGAGCTCACTCACTCCCCCTTCCTTACTCACTCATTCTGTGTTTCTCACTGCTGCAGGATGCCCCTTTGTACTGGGTTCCTGCCTGCTTTGTTAGCTTTTTCTGCCCACAAACACATCTGCAGCAGTCCTGAGAGAGCTCCTTTAAGCTTGCTCACTCCTTCTCTCTCTGTCACTCATTCCGTTTCTGCTGGTGCTGCAGGCTGGACTTTTGTACTGGGTTCCTGCCTGTATTGCTGCCTTTTCCTGACCGCAAAGAAATCTGCAGCAGTCATGATACACCTCCATTGAGCTCGCTCACTCCCCCTCTCTCAGTTGCTCATTCTGTTTGTCCTGGTGCTGCAGGCTGCTCTTTTTTACTGTGCTCCTGCCTGCATTGCCACCTTCTCCTGCCCACTAAGAAATCCACAGCTGTCCCGACAGAGCTCTGTTGAGGTCACTTGCTCACTACCCCTGTCTCACTCGCTCATTCTGTTTCTCCTGGTGCTGCAGGCTGCCCTTTTGTACTGGGCTCCTGCCTCTGTCGGCATTTTTGTCTGCCCACAAAGAAATCTGCAGCAGTCCCGACACAGCTCCGTTGGCCTTACTCACTCCCGCTGTCTCACTTGCTTGTTCTGTTTCTGCCAGTGCTGCAGATTGCCCTTCTGTACTGGGCTCCTGCCAGCATAGCCACCTTTATCTGCCCACAAAGAAATCCACAGCAGTAACTACAGAGCTCTGTTGAGCTCGCTCAGTCCCTCTCTCTCACTTGCTCATTCTGTTTGTCCCACCGTTGCAGGCTGCCCTTTTGTACTCAGGCCCTGCATGCATTGTTGCCTTTTTCTGCCCACAAACAAATCTGCACCAGTCCCAACAGAGCTCCGTTGAGCTCATTCACTCCTCCTCCCTCACTCGCCGCTCTTTTTGTCTCTGGCACTGCAGGCTGCCCTTTTGTACTGGACTCCTGCCTGCATTGTCACCTTTTCCTGCCCACAAAGACATCTGCAGCAGTCCCAACAGAGCTCAGTTGCTCGGTCACTACCCCCACCCTAGTCACTCGATCCTAATCTGTCCCAAACACTGATTTCTGACAGCGACTATGGTATTCTGCACCGGAAACTCGGAAACACATTTCGGCCAGGATGTGAAAAATGACAGCTGCACTGTTCATAAGGAGGTGTGAACAAATGCCAGTGTTGAAAATGTGGCGTGAAAATATTACTAATTTGCAAACTTACAAGGGTGCATGGCACCTGCACAACACATGCTCGTAACACACTCATTTTATGGACTTTTGTCACCAAATTTTCAACATAGGCATTTTAGGACCTCTGCTAATGAACGGTGTCACTGTCATTTTCAAAATGTGTTCCGAACATGGATTTCCCACAGCGACACCGCTATTTTGTACCAGAACTGCGAAAACACATTTCAGCCAGGATGTGAAAAATGACAGCTATACTGTTCATAAGGAGATGCAGAAGAATGGCAATGTTTAAAATCTGGAGTGAAAATATTATAAATTCATGAACCTACGAGTGTGTGTGCACACTGCGCAATGCACACTCGTAACACAGTCATTTTATGGAGTATCATCTCCAAATTTTCAATGTAGGCATTTTAGGACTTCTGCTCATAAACAGTGCCACTGTCAGTTTCTTAATCTGTGCAGAACACTGATTTCCCACACTGACTGCGCTATTCTGCGCCGGAAGTGCGAAGACACATTTTGGCCAGGGTGTGAAAAATGACAGCTGTACTGTACACAAGGAGGTCTGGAAAATGCCAGTATTGAAAATCTGGGGTGAAAATATTGCAGATTCGCAAAGCTACAAGCGTGTGTAGCAACTGCGCAATGCAAGCTCGTAAAACGGTCACTTTTTGGATTTTTCCCACCAAATTTGAAACATAGGCTTTTGAGAGCCCACCTCATGAACACTGGCAGTGTCATTTTGTTAATCAGTCCCAAAAGGTGATTGTGCAGTGACCACGAAATCCCCTTTTGGGGCCGAATAACACCATGAGAGTGATAGAATTCATGGGGAGGGGTTCCAAAAACCCCATGTTGAAAATTTGGTGCCAAAATTCCAAAAACTGCCTGAGATATGCATCAAAGTTGAAAAAAAAACCTATTTATTCCATTATACAGCTTTCCGGCACTTCCTCAGTTTGCGGTCGGCTTTGAAGAGTGCAGACATGTTCCTGGTCCACTTAAGATCATCCCGCCAGACTCCGGAGGTAAGTATAGGGTGAGAGGGGTATAGGGAAGCAGGGTGCGCAGTGGGTGGGCGCGGGTTGCAGGAGAGGGACAGGGAGACTGCCGTGGGACCTTTCCTTTTTACAAATTACAAAAAAAGACATTGTGGGACCGTTTTTTATTTTGTAGGGGCATTGGCACGGTGGTGGGCTCCCAGCATGCCAATGGAGTCTTCCTTTTGGGGGGGCAGCTGTAGCCGACGGGGGATTGGGCACTCTCTTCAGTACACAACAAAAGGGGGGGACATAATGCTGACAGGGATTGGGCTCCCCCATTGGCAACATAAATATTGGGGGCAATGCAGCCGATGGGGATTGGGGAACCCATCATCAGTTAAACATGGTTGGGGGGCACATACTGCCGAGGGGGATCAGGCACCCTCTCGGCAGCGGAGCTTAATATTATTTGAGAACCCAGCGGCAAGCCACCGCCATGTTTACAAACAAAAGATCCCGCCCTGCAATGACAGGTCGCTCCTGATTGCAGTGGCTGATATTTTATAAGTTGGTGGCATGTTGGCTGATCTAGTGTCAGCAGCAGCATGCCAATGCATTGAGGGAAGCAGGACAAGCCTTTACAGGCTGTGGGGGCATTGACCACAACAGCACCGTGCCTCCACAACCTGCTCATGGAGAAACCTGCTGCAACATGTTTCTTGCGCATGGGCGCAATCAACATAAAAATTAATGTTGTGATACATGACGTAATCATAAATCATGATTTGTGACTGCATTTGTGACCACGAAGATGAAGAAATGTGAATGCCTATGGCTGTACTTCCCTGGGCCCCGACGAGGTGTGGCACAAAACTCCCCGACTTATGAAACTCATTAATGAGTACAATGGTGGGATGGTGAAGCATGGAGAGATACTACAAAACAGGCTTAAGATACATCCAAATAACCAGTGCTGTGTTTACATAGATAGTGCCCGTAGGCTTGAAAACTTCAGGTGCCCCACCACCATTGATTCGTGCACCCAGTGTGCACCAGGAAAGTCCCACCCCAACACACACACACACACACACACCCCTCCCTGCCATGTCCTGCTGAGTTACACCCACACCGCAGAGTCCCTGCCTGGTCTCACTCATACCCTTTTGAAAGCTAAACTTGTATAAAACTTTTCCAGAATATGAACATTTTTACAGTCAAAATGTTAAAATTCCTTTTACTAAACTGTTTATACTTATTTAGAGGTGGGAATAAAACAGTCTATCAGCACACAAGCAAGAACAAACACTCGCTTATTTATGCATCTGATCTGAACAAGGCCAAACAGTGTGCATTCTTATTCAGTCTCCCTAGTTAGAAAAAAAGCAAAGCACTGAACAGAACAAAAGCCACTATTACCTAAATGGTCTGAATTCAATCACTGCAAGTCATTCAGGAGTAGCAGTTTAAGGCTAAACTAAAGTTAGTGCCATAACAGACAAGCTGCAAGAATAAATGCACTGCCCAAAACTCCCTGTTTTAACTTCTTTAGGAGTTAGAGGGAAAAAAATCTGCAGGTCATGGGGGGCTGCGGGTAGCATTTTAAATGGAGGTTAGTGGTTAAACATTTTTTATCCAAGTGGTCAGAAGGTCAGGGGGCAGCATTTTTGTTATTAAGTGTGGTGATAACATTATTTAAGAATAAAAACTACTGCAGTGCCAGTCAGTGTCACTGTCTGATAATACAGAACCTGTGGGTAAACAGTCTGAACTCTGAAGCTGCTGCTATCAATTTAATTTACAGGAGAAAAAAAACCCTTCAAATTCACTGCAGGTCATGGGGCTGGGGAGGTAGCATGCATCCTGAACTTTCTAAAAAAAATTGATACACTACAGATCAACCAGGAGCAGCATTTATTTTTGTTACTATGTAACACAGACAATAAAATAAGTTAAGCTTCAAACTGTCAGACGACGTTGTGTGCAATAAAGCAAAAATGGTACCTGATATGCCTTGAATGATTCTGTGGGAAGGTAAATAGTCTGTCAGAAGTTGCAGGCAGCAGTTATTTATCCAGAGAAGCTGACCGACAGGACACGACGACCCAGTCCATCTGACTAGTTGTGATGAATGATGCATATGCGTTGATTTGGAACACACCTAGTCTACAGCTCGCCTCACACACACACTGGCTGGCACTGCTCACTCAAAAAGATGAAGAACAGTTCTGTTTACTTACTAAAGTAAAGTGGGTCTGGTGCTGACTGTGCGAGCCTCAGTGACCTCTCGACTTGCTTTCCAACTTCTCCCCGACCAGACCGGCCATGACTACTGGGCTGGCGGCACTGTCTGCACTCACTGTCTGGCAAGGAAGGTCCCTCTCAGTATTTGCTCTCCAGCCTACCCTGACTCCTCCACGCTCGCTCAGTCAGGTCAGGAGAGGATGGAGGATTTGAATTTCTTTCACTTCAGTCCACAATACAGTTAGCTGGGCTAAAATTAAGTAGCTGTAGCAGGCTGGTCTAGCTGCTCCAGACTAGTACTGCTGCTCCGCATCTGCTGCTTGCTTCCAACTCCCAATTCTTTTACACAGTCACACTTGTCTTGTCTCTGCGATGGTGACTCTCCTAGACAGAGACCCAGTGGACTTGGAAGACACAGCGGCTTGCGGTGCTCTCTCTATCTCTCTTCCTCCCAATTCTGGCTGGCAGAGTGGCGGTTGATACAGTTCTCCTTCTATCTTCCAAGTACTTTGCTGTACTTGTACTGGGGCTATTTAAACTTGCCGCCCCTCTTACTTAAAACGGCAGCCAATCAGAGGATGCACAGCACAGTATATGCCCACAGCGGACCTAATTGAAATCCTAAATCACAAGGTCCGTGTGGGTGCTGCTGACTTGCTGAGGATAATAGTTTCATCGGGGAGGGTAGAGCAAGCGGGCGGGTGGGGCACCAACAATCGGATTAAGTACATTGATGTCGGCATCAGTCAGGGTCACATCAGCCATTGCCTAAGTGGGGGGCGGGGGGCGCCAGCAGTCATGTACATTGATGTCATGTCATCCATTGCCTAAGGTGGGGAAGGCGGCTTGTCATCAGCACAACAGCAGGAGCAATAAACATTTATGTCTGTCACGACAAAGGGGAGGGTGGGGAGTCAAATGTTTAAATGACACTGGCAGGGGGTCCCTTAGTAGGAGTCTGAACTGGAACATCTTTAGACTTTTGTGTGTTTTTTTTTTGTTTTGTTTTTAGCAAGACATACTGGCAGACAATAACAAAAGCAGCCAGCCCAGAAAAAAACCTTTTTTTTTTGCTGCCTAATTTTGCAGGTGCCCCTAAATGGCTGGTGCCCCTAGGCTGCAGCCTAGGTAGCCTATGCACAAAAACGGGCCAGCAAATAACTATTAAAAAAAATGAATGTTGTGATTCATGACTTGATCGTAAATCATGATTTGTGACTGCATTTGTGACCATGATGATGAAGAAACATAAATGCCTATGGCTGTACTTCAACGGGTCCCGATGAGGTGTGGCACAAAACTCCCCGACTTAAAAACACTCATTAATGAGTACAATGGTGGGGTGGTGAAGCATGGAGAGATACTACAAAACAGGCTTACAATATATCCATGTAACTTTTAAGCAAGATTAATGTTGTGATTTGTGACGTTATCATAAATCATGATTTGTGACTGCATTTGTGACCGTGATGATGAAAAATGTGATTTGTATCACGAGTGCCTCGTGATGATGGTCCTGACTTAAAAATGCATATTAATGATTTATGAGTACAATGTTCATGCTGAATTATGCACCACACCTGTCCAGTACTCTGGAGGGAAGCCAAAGTAACAACTGTGACTTAAGTTAGAGATGAAGATTGGGCCCTAAAGAGATGCAAATGCAGAGACAGATTAAGATTGCGCTGCGCACTGAAGAGTTGCAGATGCAAAGGCACAACACCTAACCAGTGCTCACCATCAGAAATTCAAATCTGGAAAAGAATTCCTTTGCCAGTTGGGATGGGCCGGGGGGGGCAGTGTACTGCACTGCTGCAGTAACAGTCACTAGTACCAGTACCAGTAAAGATACCACAAAGAAGTACAAAAATTACACAGCTGCAGTGGATAGCAGGTTCACATTGCTGAAATTATGTGGCACAATAAAAGATGTCTGATTTGATGACACGTGTCACACACATACTCACACACACACACTGAGTAATGTGTAACAAATTTAAAATTTCAGTAATATAACCACATATTTTAAACAAACTAAAATTATACACTGCTGCACCACAACAATCAGCAAAAAAATGGCAAGACTTATTAAAAATATTACTGTGTGTACATTAACACAGTTATACAAGAAAAATATCACCAAAACAGAAAGCATTGTCTTTTTCTCCAAGTTAATCTACCTACTCCATAGATACACCCCTCCCCCACTTCCACTGTTTCTCAGTACACAGACTGAATATTGTACATTATCATTCAAAATCTACACACAAACAATAAACGCTCGCAGATATGACCACAGGAGTGTTTCCTATAATCGATGAACTAAAGTTTCAGCAAAACAAATGACCCAAAAAGGCTTAACAGCTTTTAGAAGGCTTGAATCACAGAGAGCTCTCAGAGCAGATTGTCTCCTACAGCTTCCTACACACACTACCCCAAACTGAGGCTGTGCAGAACAATCTAGAGCCCATGTGACCTGAAATCCCGTGAATCACTGCAAAATTCACCTTTGGAGCTTAAAAACAGGGGGGGAAGTGAGGTGGAGTACATTGTTTTCAATGTACTTCACTTTAAGAATTGGTGGAGTAGTGGTTTGGGAAGGTGGAGTACCGCAAAGTCATTTTTTTCAATGGACTTCGCGTCACCCATTAATAACGGGACGTACTCTGCTTCACATTGTGGAGCACTCCGCGAATTAGCCTTCACTCTGAGAATCACTTCGTGGAGTGAATTGGGGCAACTTCGTCGACCACTAACCCCAAGGCACACCTCAACACTTGTCTGTGTCAGTAGGGTTGGGTGAGGTGAAATGGTGTGAGCGTTATGGGCAATGACCCAAAGGCACACCCCAATGACTGTCCATGTCTGTGGGGTGGGGGTGGGGTTGGCATCCCTTTAATACTTCACTGCAATTCCTATTCTGCCTGTCTGTGTGTGTGTGTGTGTGTGTGTGTCTCTCTCTCTCTTTATCTATATGTCTATGTAATTATCTATCTTTCTATCAATTGCATGTATCGCTATTTCTACCTGTTTCTAAATCAAACCTGCATATCACATTTGCCTGCACTATGAGCACATACCTATGAAACTGTGCATATGTGTAGTCCACTTCTGCATAGACCTCATGCTTTCCTAATATTCCCATTATTACAAGCATAACTATCTTGCCCTTATCAAAAGTGACCCCCTATGAAAGTTACTATCACGTTTTGTTTGCTAACAGTCCATCATTACACCTGACTTCCTGACATCTACACATTGCTTAAATATAACTTTCATCACCTCATGGACAAAAACCCTGTTTCTCTAAAAAAAAACAAAAAAAAAACTGTAATTAATCCCAAGGCTGAACATATGCCAGCCATTACTTTTTCATGTACTGCCACCTTCTGTACCATCATGGGGATTTGCATATGTTTCCCAGGATGCTTTGCATTATTGGGGCATGTCCAATTGTGCTTTCTTTAAAATGTGGCTGTCCGGCCAATATCATCCGGGATAACACATACATCAGTGGCATTTGCTCTGGCGTTCTTTTGTAAACCTATATTGCTTCCTATTCCTTCCATCAAAATGTACACCTCCATATATTTTCCTGATAATGTGTATGCCTTCCTTGGGACAGAAACTAAAACAAATCTTACTACTTGCACATCATTGTGTTGTTTCTCCATACCTCCTTAACAATTCCACACAACTTCACTAACGTCATTATGCAGCTGTGGTGTATCTGACCAGATTTTGTTTCTACAATGATTGCTCATGTAGCAATCATCAGAGTGTCACTGCGAGTAGGTCCTGTGATGCACAATGCTTTATGCAAGCAATAAGACACGATGAGGTGTGGGTTATCTCCTGATAAGAGCATGCCCAGGTGCATTGTTAGGCATGAGGTGCTTGCGGAGTGTCTTATTGCACTTATAAAAAAGTTAGAAATATTAAAAAAAAAAAAAGGTTTTAATACCTGAAATAGTAAAAAATAGTCCCCCTGTAAAAGTATTGTCATCATTTGCAGTAGTGGACTTCCTATATATTGCTCATGTTGTGTGCCAACACTGCTACAAAGACAGTGTATGCTCAGCTGTTAAACACGGTTTTATAGTTGTGTTTTTATTTATTTATGTATGTTTGTGTAGCTTTTGCTTCCTAAAGGGTATTTGTGCCAAGGAGCAACTAAGTGGCCCAAACAGTTTTGTGAGGATAGTGGAGCCGCTGCCCCCACCCCCAGACACACTACAACTATGAACACAGACACAGGCTGTTTTATTTAGTATTAATTTTTTTTTATTGACCGTCAAAGACTGAGATTGTATGTGTACTGCCAGGTTTCCCATGAGCGAATGTGTCTCTCAGGAGCTACCGTAGTGAGGCGTTTGCGTTTTCCTGTATTGTAGGAAATAGCTATTTCCTTTTCATCGGCTGCTTTGTGGTGAACATGTCGAGTCGAGTTTATTGTATGGGGAACTGTTTTATTTATAAGAGCTGTTTGTGAAGATGGTGAAGCATTTTATTTCCGGCTATTATTTGAAAGTCACGTCTTGGCAGCATGTGCTCAGCGCTCACTGGATCCGAGGCGACTTTGTGAAGAGAAGCAGAAAAAGGTGATACATTTAATATTTTAAATGACCAGCAAGTGTTTGGAATAGTACGAAACTGCAGAGTTTTAGAAGGTGGCAATATTGAGGAGATATCTGTTGCTTGGGGGTGAGGGCGAGGCTCCAGCTTGGGTATAGGGTTCCAGCTTAGCTTCGGAGTTCTGCAGTGTTTGAACAGTGATTTCTTTTGTGGTAAATCCTGACTGGCTGAAGAGGTGCCAGTTGGCAGAATATTCTCTGTTAAGGACATGGGTAAAGGTACCTCTCAGCCAATCAGGACCCAGAAAAATACAGACCCATTTTATAAGGATTCCGAACATACAAACATACGAAATTTGCCAGCAGATAAAGGCCTAGAGGTCTATCAAGTCTGCTCGAATGTGCAGCTAGCACCCCTTATTCTGCAGCTGCCCCTCCCTTCCATCCTTCTCCTCCATTGACCCTCCCCCTTGTCTAGTCCCATCCCCTTTTGAAGCAGTTCACTGTTCTACTGGATACCACTTCTGCAGGTAACGCATTCCACCCACCTACCACCCTCTCGGTAAAATAGTGTCTCCTCATCTCCCTCCTGAATCTTCCTCCCTCCAGTCTCATATCATGGCCCCTGGTGTCCCTCCCCTCCCTTACTTTGAACAGCCACTCTGTACCGTCTTGTTTATTCCTTTCATGTACTTAAAGGTTTCAATCATGTCCCCCCGTCCCTCCTCTCCTCCAGTGAGTACATGTTCAGTTCCCTCAGTCTCCTCTCATATGATAAGTCCCCCAGCCCCTTGATCATCTTTGTCGTCTTGCGCTGCACCTCTTCCAGTAATTTAATGTCCCTCTTCAGATACAGATGCCAGTACTGCACGCAGTACTCCAGGTGCAGTCTAACTAATGACTTCTACTGTGGCAGAATCACCTCCTCCATCCTTGAGGGTATACCCCTTGCAATGCAACCCAGCATTTTGTTGGCCTTTGCAGTTGTCTTCCTACATTGTGCTGAGTTGTTCATTGACCCTGTAATGAGCACCCCCAGATCCTTCTCTTCCTCTGTCTGGGCTAGCTGCCCTCCCCCCAGCTGGTAACTTCTCCTTGGGTTCTTCATCCCAAAATGCAGCACCTTGCACTTTTTGGCATTAAACCCCAGTTGCCAGGTGTCTGAACAGGTTTCAAGTTTTGCCAGATCATCCTGCAACCCCTGCCATCCTCCTAGGTTGTCCACCACCACTCCTATCTTAGTATCATCAGCAAACAGACTGATCTTGCTCTTGATGTCACATGATATGTCTGCAATGAATATCCCAAACAACACTGGTCCCAACACCGAGCCCTGTGGAACACCGCTCGTCACTACCCTTGTGTGTGAGCACTCCTCACCCACCACCACCACCCTCTGTTGCCTTCCCTGAAGCCAGTTCCCTACCCATCTCACCAGCTTTGCACCCACCCCTGTGCCTTCTAACTTACTTCCTAGCTTTCCATGCGGCACCGAGTAGAATTCCTTACTGAAGTCCAGATACAGGACATCCACTGCATGGCCCCTGTCCACTTGCCTGGTTACCCAGTCATAGAACTCCACCAGGTTGGTTTGGCAGGATCTGTCACATATGAAGCCATGCTGTCTGCTGTCCTGTAGTCTTTTAGCCTCAAGGAGGGCCACTAGTCTCTCCTTCAGGATAGTCTTCATTAGCTTACCCAAAATAGATGTGAGGCTCACCGGTCTGTAGTTCCCCGGTTCATCCTTGGGGCCACTCTTGTGGAGGGGCACCACATGAGCCATCCTCCAGTACTGAGGTACACACCCCAAGTGTAGTGAAGCATTAAATAGGTCTGCCAAAGCTCCCACAAGGACCTCTGCCAGCTCCTTCAGTACCCTGGGGTGGATGATATCTGGGCCTGGCGCCTTGTCCACCCTCAGTGCCTTCAAACTCTCCCGAACTCTGCCCTCCATGATTTCCCCATCTGTCTCCTCCTCCCCCCCCCCGTTTCTGCAGTTCCTCCCTCCTTAGGTGTCACCCGCCCTCTTCTGCTTAGTAAATACAGAACAGAAGTAATTATTTAGTGCTTCTGCCTTATCGCACCCTGCTTCAACCCAACCCCCCTCCTTCCTAATTCTTACTATGTGGTCCTTATAGCTCCTTTTCTCCCTGATGAAACTAAAGAAGTCCTTCTCCCCCTTCTTATTGCCATGTGCCAGCCTAAGCTCCATAAATGCCTTGGCTTCCCTTACTGCCCGTGTCACCTCCTTCGATTCTGTCAAGTATTCCTCCCTGTCCTCCCCCCTCCCTGTTTTCTTGTACCTCCTAAAGGCAGTTCTTTTCCTCCTTACCTTTTCTATGATCTCCTTGCTCAACCAGCTCAGTTTCTTAGCCCTAACGTTCTTGCTCTGGGCCGTAAAGCAGGTTTTGGTTACCTCCACTATCGCCAGCTTTATGAGCTCCCACCTCTGGTTAGTGCCCATACTAGGTTGAATTCTGGCCAGATACCCTTTTACCACTTCCCCCATCCTCCCAAAGTCGGACCTCCTGAAGTCCAGCACTCTTCTGCCAGATTCCACTCCTTCCTTGCCCATATCCAATGTGAGCCATACTGAGTGGTGGTCACTCCCTGACAGCAGTTCTTCCACTGTAAGTTCTCACACAAAATCCCCATTTGCCAGCACAAGGTCAAAGATATTCCCTAACCTGGTCAGTTCACTGACCATTTGCAGCTGGAAGCTGTCCTGGAAGGCATCCGGCAGTACCTGCTCGCTTCTGTTCCTGGTTGTTGGGGTACTCCAGTCCACTCCTGGCATGTTGAAGTCCCCCACAATCACCACACTACCCTTCTCGCAGGTCCTCCTGATCTGTCCCGCTAGTTCTCTGTCTAACTCCTCTGTCTGAGATGGTGGCCTGTGCACCACTACCATTCTTAGAATCCTATTCTTGGAATCCTGGATTTGCATCCAAAGTGACTCCATACTACCCTCCTCCCCTTCCTCCCTTACACACTTCAATCCTTCCTTTACATATAGTGCCACCCCCCCTTCCCAATCACCATGTCTCTATGAAATAACCTGTACCCTGGTACAGACAGGTCCCAGTCATTGTACTGGGTGGCCCATGTTTCTGTGATGGCTGCAATGTCCGCCTCTCCCTCTGCCATGAGCACCTGTAACTCTGCAGTTTTCCTCCCAAGGCTCCTAGCATTAAGGGTAACCACCTTCCACCCTCCCCCCCCAACCTGCCCTCCTTTACTAGCATCACCAATAGTACTTGCCATTTGTCCTTTGTTACTGTTATGAGGGGTAAGCTCATATGGTTTCCCAACCTGTGGTGTCTGCATGTCTCTTGCCTACTTGCCACCTCCCACTCCTAGTTTAAATTCCCAACTTCCTCTAAGTACTCCTCCATCCTCTGTTTCAACACTTTCTTTCCTTCCTCACTCAAGTGTAGTCTGTCCTTGGCATAGACACTATTCTTCTCCCAGGTCCCTCCCACCCCCAACAGCCCATACCCTTTAGCATAACACCAGGTTCTTAGCCATCCATTAAATTCCTCTATTCTCAGCTTTCTTGTTGTGCTTACCTTGGGCACTGGAAGTATCTCTGAAAAAGTTACTGATCTTCCTGTCCCCTCACATAATTGTCCTAGTTCCTCAAACCTCCTCTGGACATTATCTACTGTCATGTCAGCCAGGTTGTTCATCCCAAGATGTATAATTAAATGAGGCTCGTCCCTACCCCTTCTAGCATATTTCAGAACAGATTGTCCCACCCCTTCCTCTGTCATTCCTGGCATGGCATCCACCCAAATGCGACTATGTCTCTCCCCCTTGCTACCCCACCTGACTCCTCTTAGTATTGAGTCCCCCAACACTAAGATTCCACCACTCTTACTCCCTGCTTGCTTCCATTCATCTCCCTCTCTCATTTCTGGCTCCTCTTCTTTCTCCTGCATATTATTTCCCCCTTTTGACCCTGTTGCAATTCTCCCAGCAGAACTTCCCCCTGCTCTGGTTTGGTCCAGGCACTTATCAGTTATTCCTCTAATTTCATCATTTCCCTTCTCCACCTTCTTCCTCTCTAGCAGTGCAAAACTATTTTCTGAAGACCCTTCACAAATGCCTGCTCCCCCTCTCTCTTCATAGTAACCTGTTCTCTCCTTTCCACTCCATGACTTTTGCTACTTCTTCTCTTCCCCTCACAAGTCCCTATCTCCTCCTTCCATGTGTCTTTTTTCTTCTGACCTGGTTTCCCCTGCAATCATTCTTCCTGGCCTGGGGCCCTTTGTCTCTGATTCCCTTCTTCTGATCCTTTCCTCACCACTGTTTGCTCAAATTGTCCTTCCTCATCTCCCCTCCTCCCTCCCTCCAGTATTGGGCTAAACCCACCCCCAAGTCTGTCTTGCCTGTCTTAGTTCCTCCAGCAGACCCTCAATTTCCTTTCTAAGTTTCTCTGTGTGGTTGCACACTAAACATTCCCCACACTCCAGACAAATTTTAGAAAGACTGGTGCACCGCAGTTGTTGCATCCTACCACCCTACCCATTGCTGTCATTGTCCATCAGCAACCCCCCACCCTTCCAGATGAAGGATACCAAACACTCCCCCAAGTCTCCCCTCTCCCCCATCAATGCAAAACATTATTTTCTTAATTTCCCTTAACCTCTTTGTGGTACACGTTTAGATAGATTGAGCAACTGCTTTTTACATTCCTATCCTTCCTATCCACACCCAAAAAGAGACTTTAAGTAACTATTGCACAACCTTCTTCAAACTCCTACTCCTCATTTCCACAATGCAAATAGCAATGCAAAGAAGTAACAATGAAAGCTCCTTGATTTGCAGTTACTTCCCTTCCACTGAGATAGCAATCACTTCTTCACTCACTGCTGTTCCTTTCCTGGATGTCTGCTATGCTATGACAGGTGCATGTCCTTTGCCCGTTTGAGGAAGTGATGTCAGAACCCCTGGTATAAAGCAAATCTCAGACCTGGGTGAGGGGCTGGGAGGGTGGGACCACCCAAGTCTTCCAGAAACAATCAGGTAGCTGAGGCCCCTGGTCAGACCATTAGCACCCTTCCGCCACTATGCACTAAACTTTGTAGCTAGTGAAGCCAGCAAAAAATAATCACAATTCTACTAAAAGCCCCAAAAATAGGTTTGCTACCAAAAGAAAAAGGTCTCCAATTCAAACAGCTTCACCAACAACACATCAAAATAGGCTTGAAATTAGAAGATATAGGTCTCCCATTCAAAGAAACAGCCACAATTAAATCACACCAAATAGATTTTAAATCAGAAGAATTAGGCCTCCACCAATGCAGCCTGCTACACAGTGAAACATCAAACAAATGAGCCCACTTATAGCCACCAAAACAGGTTTCAAAATTCCAACAGACCCAAAACAATACCCTGCTAGCCCCTTAGAAGTAGTAAGAAAGAAAAGAAATAACCTTCTACCAAGTAAAATCCACAAGAAACAATGTAAAAACAGCAAGAAGAAGCTACTATACTGGAACTGATCTGATCCCTTTCCCTTCTGGTTACTTCAACCACACCTGTTATCTTCTTCTACACTTGTAGTTTCCCACTGAGGCAGAGGGCCTATGACTAAGCCCACTGTGATTTGTTTTTTCTTTGATGTGATTGAGCAATCCCATGCCACCATCTCTTTGGCCTCTCTGTTGCTCCATTTCTTAATGCTTGCTACAGGACTCAACCACTTGGGTGATGAATGATGAAAAGTAAGACTTTATTTTATTTAATTTTTGGATGTTATTTTTTTATTTTAGTTCTTTATTTGTATTTATTTTTTATTTTTATGTTATCAATGAGATGCCACCAAGGAGTACCAGAGGCCAGGCACCGACTCATTACTAGATGACACACTTGGTGCTCACTTTCCAGACCACACACACACACACACACACACACACTCTGCTACAGGACTCAGGAGGAGGAGGAGGAAGGAACTTCAGCAACTTGAGGGAGTGTGGAGAATTTTTTTTATTTGTTTATTTCTTACTTTTTTATGGGAAGCCACCAAGGTGCCAACTACCTGTGGCTTGGCATTGGTGCACTGCCAACTGGCACACACTTGCTGCTCACTGCTCAGCTCACACTGCAAAAACACAGCTCAGGATAACATACACTCAAGCTGCTTCAAGAATCAGGATGAAGGAACCTCAGCAACTTGGGGAAGGCGAACACTGAGAGTTTCAATTTGAAAACTACCACAAATGTTTTCAATTTTTTATGGGATGCCACCAAGGTGCCAACTACCTGCGGCTGGGCACCTGAATTCAACCAGCTTGCACACACTTGCTTCCCTGCCCACTGCCCAGATCACACTGCAAAAGGCTACTTCAGGACTCAGGAGGAGGAAGAAGTAACTGCTGCAAGCAGGCTTGCAACTTGGGTGAATGTTATGTAAAAAATTTGAAAATGCCACAGAAAAGAAAAGTGAATGAAGAACTATATTTTTTTTATTTGGATGCCACCAAAGTGCCTACTACCAGTAGCCATGCACTGTCTTGCTATGAGCTGGCACACACTTACTGCCCAACAAAATTATCAAGTAAGAGTAACTCCTCTCAAGCAAATAACATCTCAGGCTTCTGCCAGGGGCTTCAGTTAAAATGTGTTCATATTTGCAATGCCCTGCTAAAATGCTAGTTCTGAAATGAAAAAAAAGTACTGCACTGCTGAGATTAAATTTATTAGGCCACAAGTAGACATGGGTAGACTGCCAACTCATGCCCCATCTGCCACTGCATAGCCTCAAGCACCTCCAAGTACAGCCTCTTTCTCCCCGCTACCCTCTTAGGCAAGCCCCTGGTCCCAGAGGCCTGCTGCAAGCCTCCAACACTGCTGCTCAGCCTGCCTTTTCATTGTTTTTTTTTTCCTCTAATTACTCCTAAATATATCCCTTCAGTAGCCTTGTTGTTCCAGGACTAGTGTAGGTCAAACTTCTGAAGCTTGTCTTTGCTTTGAAGAATTTCCTAGCTAATCTAATTAGAAGTGAAACACAGACCTGCCTGAGCAGCAATACCTAACAGCCCAACGATGACATGCATGTGAGCTTTCCTGCTGGCTCACATGTCTGAGCTGAGTCTGTAGTTCCAAAGCGAGGCTGTGACTCACATTGAGCCGTAACTAACTGTTTCAGGTGCGAACTACAGTTCGAGGTTCAACTGGTTTGACTGATCTGCACCATTCAGACCAGGCTTAACCATTCAAACCAAAAGTTCACCTATTTCCCATAAAGGTTCACTAGCATCCAAAAAAATTTAACTCTTAATGTTCAAAGTGTTAGATTCTTTTGTAGAACTGAACTTGCAATCCTAGTTTTAAGTATTTTTTTTTCAAAATGTTAGAAGTTAATGAAGCCCACCATCCCTCCAGGAGAAGTGGAATGCTCCACTTCTAATGTTCCTGCATGCCAGATCCCGGTATACATGATGAACTAACTAATCAGGGGTTCTGTGAGCTGATTGGCCAAAATCATGTAAGTGATTTATAATAATTATAAGAAACACAGAAGCTAGAAACTGATAGCAGAAAATGCCCCATCTAGTCTGCCCAGCTCTACTTATAGTAGGATGCGAATGCACTAGTGGTTATTCACTCCCCCTGCCCCATGTCATCCTCCCTTGCCATCCTCACATTACAAAAATGTTTGTAATGTTTAGAAACAATCAACCTTGAGTATCTCTGATATCGTGATTTTCAATATACTGCACTGGGCATTCTATACCTAACAACTATTCCTTATGAGAGACTGGTATTTTTCTGCAAATGTGTAAACCCCCACTTTGCTGAAGAAGTAAAATTTAACTTCTTCCTGGAGAGCTACAAGAGATGGGCAAAAGGGACCCTGGCTTCATGCCTCATTCAGTAGTAGTAGTAGCTTTATTTCAAAGGCACCCATCTTCATTGGCTCAGGGCATGCTATAGACATAACATGATATCAAATCACAAAGAAAGAGAAATAATAGTAAAATCACATCCACAAAATACCTAACAATAATTATATAGCTAAAGACATCAATAAATAAATAAAAAAAAGTATAAAACAGCAGCAGCATCATTTCATTATTATCGGGAGATGGTAATAGTACACAAGACCTCACTGGTCTCTAAATGCCTGTCTAAACAGGTCAGTTTTTAACCCCTTTTTAAAGGCCTGCACTGAGGAGGCCTTCTTCAGTACCCTGGGTAGTGTGGTAGAGTGTGCCATACTAAAGGGCTGGCTACCTCAAATGCTCTAGCCCCTGAGGATTTAAGCCTAGCCTTAGGGATTGATAGGAGACCTGCCTCAGAGGAACGGAGAGGTTGTAAGGACTGGTGAGGATTTAGGTGTTCCAACAGGTAGCTAGGGCCCAGCCCATGCAGGGTCTTGTATGTTAGCAAACTAAACTTGAAGGTGACATGCCCCTTCACAGGCAGCCAGTGCAGTTCACACAGGACTAGGATTACATGACATGACCTCAGAAGGTCTGTTGGCAACCTATCTGCTGCACTCTGCACCAGCTGCAAGCATTGTAGGATAAATTCATTAACCCTGAGGTGCAGCATGGTACAGTAATCCAGCCTAGGCATCACAAATAATTACCAGTGATAGCAGGTCCTGGGTGTGGGGGGGGGGACTTAATCTGGCTGATGTTCCAAAGGTGATAAAAGCCACTCCGGACTACAGCTAACACCTCAGCCTCAAATGTCAGCGTCTCACCCAGAATGACCCTCCAGATTTTTCACCTTAGCAGAGGCCAACAGCCTAAATTACCTAAATTGATGCCAGTTACATCATCAGCTACCACCACACCCCTCTATAACCTGTTTCTGTCACTAGTACCTCAGTCTTGTCTGGGTTAAGCCTCAGCCAACTAGATGTCATTCAGTTCTGAATTCCAGCCAAGCACAAATTTAGCACCTTGAAAGCATCCAGCATCCGGGGTGCACATAACGATAGAAAAAGCTGGGTTCGGTGTAGCGGTGAAAATCCAGACTGTAATGTCTGATGGTCTTTCCTGGGGCAACATAGGTAAAAGACCGATCCTTGAAGCATGACACAAGCAGAAGTATTGGAGGCGATGAGAAGGTACCCATCACCACCCGCTACATACTATCCCTGATGTAGGACTCAAACCAGTAGATGACTTTGCCGGTGAGTCCACCAAACTCCCTTAGATGGCCCAACAACAACCCATGGTTTACAGTGTCAAACACTGAGCCAGTGCATTTTTGAATGCCGCCAGTAAGACCCCCTCTGATAGGAAGCACCAAACAACCCCCATGAATACTGGACCCAGTAACCCAGTGCAACCCACTAGCAGACATGTTGGTCCTGGTCTGGCTTACAACATGTGGGCCACAGCTCTGAGATAACCTCAGAAACCTCTTCGATTGTGACTGGCCTAAACTCATACCAAGACCACAGAGCATGTATCAGAGGTGCCAGGTTGCAACAGCACACTTGTTGAGATCCCAGCCTGAATAGAAGAAACTCAGTCATAGAGGAATGGAGCAAACTCCTCTCACTTTGATGATGAACCCACTCTAACCAGCTGCAGACAGGTCTGATTTAATAACCTATCTACAGTACACAAGAGCTGAGCCAGTTGATTCTTCCCAGACACAATGTTCCTGGATAGAAATGCTGAATTTTGTTAACTGGGATGCCCACTGGGAACTATGTAAGAAAGCCCATATTAAAGAGATTCATGTTCTTCTCTCCTTTTGAAACAAATATGCCCAAGTATCTTTCGACGCTGCCCTCAAGGTGTTTGATGCAAAATTAGTTCAGGGGTTCCATACAGGACAGACGTTTGGGGTGTAGATAGTCATGATACTGTGCTTGAACCACTATAGAATATGTTTCTGAGTAACTTTCTTGGCCTGCCATATTATCTTCTGGGGCCCCATTTGAGAGCAGAAACAGAGGTGATGTTTGTGCAGTCTCTAGCACTACTAGGATCTTTCTCCTATTTTTTTCAAATTAGAGCTATGAACAAAGAGTAATCACTTTACTTGGGCCAGGATTCACAAAAAAACACAAAGTATCACACAAATGTTTGCGAAGCACCCCGCATTGCGCTAGTGGGCAATTGGGCTATTCACAGTCCAATAGCATGGTTCGCTATCTGATGGTGAACATGGGCAGGTGGGAGCAATGCTAACTCAGGCAAAGCACCAGGAACCCCAGTAGTGTGCCCCCACAGCCAGCCAGGAGAATGGGCAGGCAACAATAGAGCACATGCACTAAGCCCCTATTCACTAGGGTAGTCATGCAAGGTGCTATTGGCCATTAGCATGCCCATTATGGGCCCATTTGCATGCCCCCCCACCAGCCCATGCCCCATGCTGCCACATTCCATGGCTGTGTAGTGCCCCCCTGTCCTCCGATCACCGTCCACAATGATGTTAGTCTCTGGTAGTCTAGTGGTCCCTTCCCCCCTCTCTGAATGCCCACCCAATATTACAAATATTTTCCATAGTGTAGTGTCCCTTCCCAGTCCCTGATCACCCACCCGATATGTATAATTAATATTTTCCATAGTGTAGTGTCCAGTTCCACCAAGTTGCTTTGATACGAAATGTGTCAAAGGACTTTACAGCAATGGCACTTTGCCAACAGCAATCACATCGGTGCAGCAAAGTGACAACAGACTCAACAGCGGCCCGAGTCATGTACTGCTTGCAGGGGGTTCTGCCCCCTGCACTGCCCCAGACTTTTAGATTCCTAACTCGGGGGGGGGGTGGATGTCAGGGGAGAACAGCTAAACCCGGGAATTGATAAAGCCATTCATCGCTCCCACAACTCGTTTGAAACTGCAGGTGTCAAATGGGTTGAGTCGTTGTGGAGGAGTCATTGTAACAGCATCGTTGTTACAATAGTATATGATAGTGTTCCTCTCCCCGCCCTGATCACCCACTGAATCTGTATAATAAATATTTTCATACTTTGCAGTGAAGTGGTATCAGTCATTGGATCAGCCAGTTATTGGTAATCCACATTTTAAGATTAATGGTACACCAATACCCCCCAATTTTTGTCCTCAGCTAAACCAATGCAAAGCTTCAGATATATGGTCGAATGGGAAGCCACTTTCCTTTGATCAATTTCGAAAATCCACTGAGGCATTAGATAAAGGAATTTTTAAATATCTTCAAGTTAGTAAGGTCCTCACTTCCTTTTTTTCCCAGGTACCGACGATGGATCCAGAGGAAAAAGAACTAACTACACTCCTTTAGGCAGCCTCCCAATCACACTCAGTTTCTAATTTGTACAAAACTCTACAGGCATGGGACCTTAGATTGCCATCAGGGGTCTGCTTCTATTGGACAAGAGAGTTAGGAGTCCCAGAGGACCCTAATCTATGGAGGAAACTCTGGTTATCAATGCACAAATTCATAAAACAAGATAGACTTAGATTAGTCCATTTTAACATTATGCAGAATATCTATCTTACACCAGCTAAGCTCTTCAGATATGGGACATTAACTATTCCAACATGCGGCAAATGCAAGGGTGACATTGGCTCACTCTATCATATGGTATGGTCATGTCCCCATGTACAGGCATTCTGGCAGTCTATTAGTAACACTTTAGACCCTATCCTTGGCTTGAAGGCCTTATTTACCCCTGAAGTCTGTCTAATAAACTATTTCCCAGATGATATTCCCAAAGCTAGGAAAGCACATATGATACTTATCTCTGCAATAGCTAAGCTGATAATTATGAGACATTGGACAGAAGATAAGTCCCCTAATGTAATGGAATGGTACAGAGAGATTATCCAGGCATTACAACTGGAAAGGCACATTGCATCCATGCAAGATAGAGTAAAAGCTTACTCATCTCTTTGGGGTAGCCTAGAGACTCTACTGATAGCCTGGAATCCATAATGATTAAATATATCTTCGGCGGGACATACTAAAGGTAAATAATAGTGTGTAGTCAGGGAGGAAGGGTGGGGGTGGGGGTTTAATTTGAGTTTTGTATTTTGCACCTACTACTTTGTTGTGATTGTGTATTATCTCATGTACTTTAATTAGTGCTTAAAACTAATAAAGCTTGTTAAATAAAAAAAAATAAATAAATATTTTCCATAGTGTAGTGTCCCTCCCCCACCTCGATCCCCCACCTGATAAGTATAATAAATATTTTCCATAGTGTAGTGTCCCTCCCCCCACCCTGATCACCACCGATATTAAAAAATATTTTCCATAGTGTAGTGGTCCCCCCCAGTCACCGATTGCCATCCCCTGGTAGTGAAGTGGCCTCCCCACCTTCCACCCTCTCAGGTAATCACCCACCACCCCACCTCCCCCACCAAGTACGACTCTTGGTCAGCGAGCAGCACAGCCCTTCTGTCACCTTCATGGCTGCCTGCCGACTAAGTTATCAATAAGCATGTAAGGCTGGAGGCTAGAGGAGTAGTCTTAATCACTTAAACATGTTTTTTTTCCTCAAAGAATTAAAGACTGTTTTATGCAAAAATATATGGAGAGAATTAATACTGCACGTACTTTCAATGCATACAAATTGTATAAGGCTATATGAGGTAGGGAACCTTATTTAAATTTCTGCACAAAAAATAGACACAGAAAAGCACTGACTAAAACCAGATTGCAAGTCACACCTATGGTTTTTAAATATTTATACAATATTGATACTGTACTTACATGTGTAAATGTGGTAAGCCCGTAAACACTTATGTAGTGCACTGTTTGTTATATTGTCACATTAATGAAAGTGCAAGAAAGAAATGGAAAACCCCTTGGACTCTAAACTGGAATATTGGTGAGGTAATGAGCGGTGTATTAAGACTTCTGTCAGCAACGGAACAGAGTCACATTTTTGCTGTGGCAGCATCAAATAATATGCATGCTAATCATGAATTTATTGTAATGAGATTAAAATGATTATATATTGTAATATCTATTTTATATTGATATTTCAATTGTATGCATATCATCAAATCAATCAAATCAATCTTTATTTGTTTAAAAGGCACCTTTCAGATGATCAAGGCACCTGTACAAAAATTATAATCCACAAACATTAACATACTAAAACCATTAAACATTTTAAAATTTCAAATAACAATTAAATTCATAAGTAGATGACAGTCCCAACTAAATTTACACTTCTTCTGATAATGCCAGGCTAAATAAGTATGACTTTAATTCTGTCTTAAAACTTTAGACGGTTAGGCAGTCCCTTTTCTGATGAGGTAGAGAATTCCACAGGGTCGGGGCCATAAATGCAATGAAACGGGCCCCAGATGTTTGAAGTCGCACCCTGGGAATCTCTAGCAATCCCTCGTCAGTGGATCGAAGTGGTCGGGAGGAGTAATAGGGAGTAAGGAGATCTTGCAGGTAACAGGGTCCCTGATCATGTAGGGCTTTATAGGTCAGCAAACTGACTTTGAAGGTGATACGCCATCACACTGGCAGCCAATACAGTCCATGGAGCACAGGCATTATATGACTTGTCCTAGACGTACCAGTCAAAAGCCTGGCTGCCGCATTCTGCACCAGCTGAAGGCTATGGATATCAACCCCTGGTAGCACTAGGTATAGGGCATTGCAGTAGTCAAGGCGAGTGGTCACGAAGGCATGGACCGAAATAGGAAGATCATCAAAAGGAATCAGGTGTTTCACCAAGGCGATATTCCTCAGATGGTAAAAAGAGATCTTGACAATGACTGACACCTGCAATTTTAGGGTCAAACTATTGTCAAAAATAACACCCAGTTTCCGCACCCTATCTGAGGTTGTAAGCTGGACACCTCCAAGCCAAAGACCAGAGGCTTGTCCTGCCAACACACCCACCTTCCAACGATCATGATCCACCACCCACACCTCAGTCTTATCCGGGTTCAACCTCAACCAACTAGTACTCATCCGGTCTTGGATCTCGGACAGGCAGTTAAACACCAAGTGAACATCTCCTTGTTTGAGTACAAAGGACATGTACAGCTGAATATTATATGCATAGCAGTGAAAACTCAGACTGTACCACCTAATAATGTTCCCCAATGGCAACATATACACAGCAAACAACATGGGTGCCAAAATGGATTCCTGTGGCACTCCACAGGATAGGGAGGGAGGATCAGAGGAATAAATTCCTGAGACCACTCTCTGTGTCCTACCCTCGAGGTAAGATCAAAACCACCTGAGGATTGTACCCAACAGTCCACAGATGAACCACAGGTGCTCCAATAGCACACCATGGTCCACAGTGTCAAACGCTGCTGAGAGATCAAGGAGAACCAAGATGGAATGGGTCCTCCGATCTCTCACTATTAGGAGATCATTGAGCACCCGAACAAGGGCCATCTCGGTGCTATGCCTCTTCCTAAATCCAGACTGGAGAGATATGAGATACTACCTTTTTTGATGCAAAGTATGTTCCTAAGTATCCTATTTATTTATTTATTTAAAAGTTTTATCAGGAAGGCATACTGAGCAGAGTACTGCTCCATTCCAGATGCTTCCTAGAGGCAAGGGTAGAGGAGAATACAAACATGAATTACAGAGAGTGCATAAATACAGCGACAACATACAGAAAGTCACAGAGGGTAGTGAGCTTGTACATGACAATCATGCTATAGGGTAAGAATAGGCAGCCCATCAACTGCTAGGGTGACCATATACAGTTCAGTGGCAGATAGTTGTGCGAGATACTAAAACATATCTAAGTACAGTGCTGCTCAAGTAACACCAACAAATGGAGGAGCTAGAGTTAGTGCAAAACAGGATTTAGACACATGAGCAGGCAGTGGCAAAGTGAGTTATGAGGAGAGAGCTGAGGTGCTGGGTGGAGGGGGTGTGCTGAACTTCAGAGGGAAGGGAGTTCCACAATTTAGGCACGTAATACTTAAAGTCTGTCTGACCTGCCATGGTGGAACAGTGTGGGATGGCCATGAGACATGGGTCAAAGTTTCTGAGGGGCTAAGCTAGAGGGGGAGAGTAACTGTTAGAACAGAGGAGAGGTAAGGTGGTAGGAACTGGGATCAGAACTTGGCCATTAGCCTTGGACAGTGGGATTGTCACCGATCATGGAGTAAGGGTAGGTCAAGGGTCCGGTAGAGGACACAGTGCTGAGTAGCAGGAGGGCAGTCAAGGGTGAAGCGACAGAAGGGGTGGAAAAGTGGGTCCAGTCTGGCTAGGGTGGACTTGGGAGTGGCACTGTAGACAACATCACTGTAGTTAAAAACAGGGAGGATCATTTTCTGCACAATTGCACAGCGGGACGGCAGCGGGATGCATCCATGGTTGTGATATAGGGCACCCAACCTGGGGTGCAGCTTTTTGAGGATAGCATCGATATGTTCAGAAAAGTTGAGGTGCTGGTCAAGCCAGACCCTAAGGTATCTAAAGGATTTTTTGGATCTATTGGAATCTATTGAACTAAGGATCTAATAAATTTTGATATTGTGTCACATGTATATCTTTCAGCTGATATGGCGAATGCCTTTGGCACAGCCATAATAAACTATCTACCATCTCTGGACAGAAATGCTGCCTTCTTATGGGTGATTTTCCTTTGATATTCATCATGATGAATTTTCAAAGTCAGTTTGTCCTCCTGGCCCAGGATTCTCCACTAGCAGTGCTCTAACCTCCAACCCCTAAACTTCAGATCCCTATGGCATAAGCATGAGACCCAGATCAAATATGACTGGGTGCTATGAAGTCAAACGCCATGGTGATGGCCCTGTTATAGGCCACCACTGCCTCCTTCAAACCTGTCTCACAAGCTACTAGCATCTCTAAGATGTCCATTATTGCCTGCAGTTCTTCAGGCTGAAACCCTCTTAAAGGGCGGAAACAAACCCTCTCCAAAAGGTGTAGATTACAAGGGGGTCCCCGAAGAAGAACTTCACTGTTCAGTAATCCAACCAACTGATCGGTCAATTTAGAGGTTGCTAATTTCTAGCCAGAGGGAGAAAACCAAGTTCAAGGCATGCCTGTGTTGGTGGGTTGCAGAAGTAACCACTAATGTGAGGCCCAGTGATTCCATCCACCAGAGGGAGTCCTGCCCAAAATGCAAGAATTCTTCATCGATCCATACATTAAAATCACCCAGAACAATCCACCTGGATGACATTATCAACCTTTCAGTGATGAAGTTCATGACATCCTGTGGAACCCCCAGTGCCCCAGAGGCCGTTACTCAAGAAGGATCCTGCAACCTGCATCTGGGCCCCACACACTGCCACACATTAAAACAATGAGGTGAGGTTCAACACCAGTTTCAAACAGATGCCCCCCACCCCATGATTCCACCATGGGCAGTGTACCATGGAGAATCCTACTGGAACCGCTGTCTCCAATATTAGACAGCTGTATTCACTCAGCCAGGTCTCCATGATGCAAGCTAGATTGACTGAGGAACCAGAAACCAAACCTGCCATAATGACAGTCTTGTTCCTCATTAATCTTGCATTGCAAAACAGTACCAACTAGGGACAGAGCGATGCAGCCAGCCTAACAGCTCTCTACACACTTAGTCTGATGGGAGCCCAGGGTATGGGAACCAAACACATCTAGCCTAGTTTTTGGCCCCATTTGGTCACATGGTGTCTCCTGGTCCTCCACATCCTAATAATGCCCCACAGTCAGCATCCCCCCACACCCAACCTCCAATCACCATCTATCCTCTCAATATCCACCCTGCACCGACAATATGTTGCATTGGGCAGGGGGGTAATGAAAGGAGTGTAGGTCTCAAATCCAGGAGGTGGATTAGCTAAACCTTTGGGGTCCATACCCAAAACACATTTTGATGCTGCTAAACAAACGGCCTATCTAAAATACCCCCAGTAACATCTACCACCTCAACTCATCCTTAACAAAACAATTTGGTGGATGGCAGTTCAACAGTGCAGCTTCTCCTAGTGCTGCACTACAGTGTCGGCAGATTCTGAGCAACCCTAATATACAGTATAAAAAGGAGAAAACTGAGGGACAGGGAAATACAATAAAAGAGGGGACTATCCAGAATAAAAAAAAGTAGCCATATAAATATGTCAATAACTACTGTACATGACATTAAAGGGCAGGATACAAACAGTGGTAAAGCAAGGGGAAGAAGAGACTAGGGTCAGAATTTTCAAAAGGCTGGGTGCAGGTGCAAATGTATGTTGTGCTTAGGGCTGAATGGACCTCTAAAAGTTCTATCTCAGGAACTTTATGGGTAGAACCTGAAACATTTCTACCATGATACAACAATTCTACCAGATTCTACCTGGTCCAACCACACAGCACATCAAAAACCTTTACCCCACCCTAATTACCCCTTTCCCTTACTAGAATGAAGTCTTTGGAGGTGCAGCACAGCAGTATTGTGTGCTCCATCCTCTGCCCTTTCTCATCTGCATCCCTGTGTGGGGGGATGGCTCAGCTTTCAACCAGGGTCCTCTCATCACTTCCTGCTGCTTCCAGGAGCTGCTCCTTGACTACAGAAAAACATCTGTTAGCCCAATCTTCAGAAAGCACAGCTGTGTGTGCCCCCATCCTTCATTCACCTGCTCTAATTGCCCAAACTAGGCTAGCCTGATGCCACCCGTTATGTGTAGGGAGAAGATGTATGGTATCCAGCACAAGATTGCTGTTTCCATATACCATGCTGAGAGTGAATGACAACACACAGTGCAGTTTCGAGTGGGGTTTGTGGCAGGTTGTCTAACTGCAAAGATCACCCTGACACAACTAGTGCCCCAAACTGCCTGGCATCACTCATCAACAAGCATAGCATACAGAAACCAGAGTCTTGTGCCTAATACTGTGCTTCTTCTCCCCTCCCACACACATAATGAGGCACATTGGGAGAAGCTGCAAAACCCAGGCAGTTACAACCAAACCAGAAGTATTTGCTAGCAGCAGCTAAAAATTAAAATATCAGCACCATAGCCCTGAGCTCCCACTTCCAAATGTTGGACATCCTCATATTGATATCTATCTCCCTCACTATCTTGCCCATCCACCAGAGCAGACACCCCGCACCTAATGTTTCATCTGCAGCATTCCATCTCTGTCCCTTCAGGCCTGCTCCAGGGAGTGCCACAGAACTTTTATGAAGCCAAGATTTTTGAGCCCATGGCGGCAAGATGAGAGTCATGACAAACACCCCCATTAATTGCCCCATTCAACAAGGGCAAACAAGATGCTGGGATGCATAGCTAGGGGGATCAGCAGTAGGAGACAGGAGGTTATACTGCCTTGTACAGGTTACTGGTGAGGCTGCATCTAGAGTATAGAGTTCAGTACTGGTGCCCACACCTCAAAAAAGACAATAACCTACTGGAGAAAGTCCATGGGGGGGTACTGAACATGTACTCCCTGGAGGACAGGAGAGAGAGAGAGAGAGAAAAAGAGGACATGATTGGGACCTTTAAGTACTTGAAAAGGACAAATAAGGTGGATAAGGAGGGTCTCTTTAAACTGAGTGGCAACCATAACATGAGGAGGCACAGTCTTAAGCTGGGGGGGGGAGGTTTAGGAGTGAGGTCTAGAAGCACTTCAAGTTCAAGTTCAAATTCAAGTTTATTGCAGGAAAACTCCATTGAGCAAGCTCATTCACAAGGTGGTCCTGTGACATAAACACTTAAAGTACAAACACAGATAGGTAATAACAGTATATACATGAAATGCACATTACATGATACTTCTTCATGGAGAGGGTGGTGGATACTTGGAATACACTGCTGGAAGAGGTGGTCTTGTTGAAGACAGTGGGCAGCTTTAAGAGAGGCTGGGATAGGCATAGTGGGAAGGTAAGGATCATGGACAGGGAGGATGGGAGGAGTGGGAGCAGCAGGGACAGTAGCTCAAGCTGTGGACCCTGCAGTATGAGCAGACTAGATAGACCAAATGGTTTTCTTCTGCCGACTTCTTTATATGTTCCTCTTAAAACCAATACCAGCTACCTAGGACACGTGCAACAGAAATGTGGACCCACAGCCAGCTTCAGTTTTCCTTGCTGGTGGTGGTATGCATGGAGAGCTGAATAATGAGGCCTTATGCTGCCCCCTTAATCTGGTTATTCTATCCTGCTGCCACTCTGAGTCTGTTCTGGTCCTTTCTCTTGTCCTCACAACTGGTATCAAATGCCTGTGCCCGATGACAAGTCAGTAAAAGATCTGACAGGAACTCCACTTCAGCTGATAATCAACCTGCTGCTGCATGTATAGCCTTAATGTAGTGCACTGCTGACAACATGCCATACCCTTGTTAAGGAAAATAAAATGGGACTTTTTGCACCAGACTGGCATTTGCCGTCTCTCACACTTATGCATCGGATCCATTCAGTGACAGTTGGGGCTGGGTCGGGTTGGTAGGGGTAGCTAGGCTCTTTGAGATCAGTGTACACCAAAGACGAGAGTACAGCAGCTCAAAAAGTGGTTAAGTGAAATGTGGTAGTGTAAGTGTCTCTTAACCTGACCCCACCACATACTTCGAGTCACTCAGGGGAAGGGCAGTTAACAAAAAGCTGGAGTGTTTTGTAAAAGTGCCATCTACCATCTGGATGCATCATAGGAGAGCAGCTGCTCAGTAATAAACAGTGAACCAAAGTCCGTGTAGACCAGCAGAATGTCTGTGGGTGTTCTCACCCATGTGAACAGCTGGGGTTTAATAATTTTGTTGTTAAGGTCAAACCGAATATGCAGCCATAGTTGTGCTTACATCTGTGTCTGCCTGAATGCATCCGAGCAGCAACTGCTATTTCCAAAAGATGTAATCAAAGCAGTTTGCATCATTTAATTAAATATAAATGCTGTTAAATCATCTAATGGATGGTATTACTGTCTGGATGCATTTATGTTTTGAAAATAGCAGCAGGAGGATCTTGGCCAGACCCTTTCAAAATCCTCACTATAAAAATCTACAGTAGAATACACATGTCTTAAAATGAGCAGAAGGGACATGATGGAGGGCCTGGGATAGGTGAAAGGGAATAGGGAGCAACTGTGGATAAAAGAAACCAAGGAGATATAAGGGGGAACAAGAGCTGTGAAAAACAACAGGCAGAGTGGGCAGGAAGTGGGGGTGGTTCAAGGCGGGATACCGGTATGTGGGCAATGCAAGTAGAGCACCACAACCAGTTCACCTGTCATGCTGGTGAACTGAATTTTGTGGTCATCAGCAGGGATGACACCATAGGGGTGTTGCACCCCTTGCTCCATACACCTAAGACCTGGAGCTAATTATAATGTAGTATAGGGGTGTGGTGGGTGAAGCCCCCCACAGTGGGGGTGCAGGTGGCACAGCCCCCCATAAACAGCCAGAAGGTGCACTGGGGCATTTGGCATAATGGAGGTTGGGCGGCATAATGGCCAGGCATGATGTTCATCATCGGCAGTGTGCTAGCACCCTCATAACGGTTACCCTTTTTCTTGTTGCTGTGACATGGGTGAACCGTTCCAGGGGAAGATGCAGAAGTAGAGATCCCTTAGGAAAGATTTGAAGGACTGGAGCAAGGGAGAGTAGCAGAGGTCAAAATCATAGAAACATAGACGCATAGACTTTGATGACAGAAAAAGACTGCTTAGCTCACCAAGTCAGCCCAGATGTTCCCTATCTATTTTGTCTCCACAGACCATATCTGGTCTCCAACAACATTTCCACCTCCCTGCATCCTATCTAATATACCCCTATGTCTATCCCATGCATGCTTGAAGTCACCCACTGTTTTGGCTTCCCACCACTTTAGTCAGTAATCCAGTCCAGGCATCAACTGCCCTTTCAGTGAAGAAATATTTTCTCACTTCACTCTTAAATCCCCCCCTTCCCCAACTTCTTTACATGCCCCTGGTCATGGTGCTTCTTCCCACTGGAAATGCAGAAGAGAGACTTTTCAGAGGAGTGGCAGACAAGAACAGAAGTCAGATTGCACAGTAGTGGTTTTGCTACAGGGGAACTGAGATGAAGCAGGAGCCCCTGGAACCAAGGAAATAGGAGGATGAGATGAGGAGAGGGAAAGGGAGAGAAGAGAGAAGTTATCAAGAGAGGGAGCTGAACCACAACATAGAATGGATGGCAGCATAGTGGGAGAGGACCCTACCCTTGAATGAAGAGAGTAGGGGAGAGTAAAATAATGGATGCAATAGTAAGTGTGGAAAGGGCACTTAAGGGTGAATTAGCAAAAGAAGTGAATGAGGGAAGAGTCTGGACAAAGTAATTTTGCGGTCAGCACTGTATACCACATCTATGTAATCAATATCAGGAGGATCATCTTGTGGATAATCTCATGAGAGACCTTGAGGAGGAGGCAGGATTTAAGTAAGCAATAAGGCACAACAGGGTGTACACTGTGCTGAAATAACTGCACGTTCAGGGACATAGTGAAGTACAAAACCACAAGCTGAGTGCTCTCAGACCCCTGGAAGTGTGTTTATCTCAGCACAATACACACCCATGGAGTGTCTTATTGTGCTTATAAAATGGGCCTGTTTTTTCAATGTGTTTTGGAAATAAGAAACACATGTTTAAGTGCATATCAATTAACATGTTTCCAAATATTGTTTATAAAGTAGTTTATCTACCAGCTGGAACTTCATGTTTTTTTGTATTCGAGTTAGTATTTTTGTTCTTCTGTGCTTTCCATAGTTTTTGGCCAGTTTGATTGGTTCCTAACAACACCCCCTCCCTTGCCCCTAAACATCAAATAGACTCATAGCTATTTCAATCTGTCCCACAAAAATACACACATACATGTTTTTATTAATGTTGTTATATTACTCATTTAGAAGTATGAGAGAAGCATGATTCATACAGCAGCAGCTAGAGAGGCAGAGATAGAGAAAGAGATGTAGGAGCTGCTACACTCAGTGTTTCCAGTTGTGGTGATTGTGCAGTGATTTGAAACAAGCAGATAGAAATAATACCTGATTCAGTTAAGTTTGTAAATTCTGAGGTGTGGAGATAAGAAGAGAGATGGAAGGCATTCAATGATTAAAAAAGCTGGAAGAATAATTTTTCTTATGTGATCAGCATTCCAGGGTATAACGTTTGAGCAGTGGTCCAGGAATGCAAGTGTTTTATCTCACAGAAACCTTTGAGAGCTATTGGGTGAGTTAAAGGTTCAAGAGTTACACTGGGCTGTTTCTCTAGCATCTGTTGTTTGGGTCACCACCACCCCCCCCAACCTGAATGTTCATTTCTTTTTATTTTCCCTCCATGCTTGTTTCTGCCACCCATATAGCCACCTAGTCGATTGGTTGCTGCCTTGTAAATTACACCAAGTGGTTTTGAAGAGAGGAGAAATGTATGTTTGTTTTTATAATTATATCTGTTTTTTGTGAGTGATCTGTGTCATGGACGGTTTCAAATGCAAGTGTTGCAACAGCATACCAGCACAGATGGAGTGAGCGTTGATCAGACACCACTTCATCACCCTGTCCCTGTAGATTCTAAAGCAGCAGTATTTGATAGTCTGCAACAAATTTCATCATATAGTTGTTTTTTTTTCAAAAATGTATTTGTGACATTTTTAGATTTATCCTCAGGGTATTTTATTTTTTCAGATATTGTTAAAACAGCCATTAGAACTAATTGTTATAACTAATTTTGTTGTTATGACTAATTTTGTAGTTAATGACTCAAATCATTAAAGAAGGCCGCCACTCACAATATTTGGAAATTTCGTCTCTTGAGGTTGCTTTTTCAATGCACATACTTGATTCCTACAGTTAATTATGATGGTGCTATCACATGTTTCTGATGGTAAACAGCAGAGAACTACCACACCAAAATATTTAATTTTTTCTTGGTGGGTGTGGCAAGGAGCAGGAACTTTCAAAAACTTCAAAATCCTGTCTCTTAGGTCAGCAGTGAAAGAAAACTAAAAGAAAAAGGAGCATGTTGATGTTGTTGCCAGAAAAGTATTACTACTGCTATTTCAAGTTTGCCACTTTCACAGGGAGCTCAGGATAGCATGGTGACATAACATTTGTATCATAGGGAGTAGCACACTAAGCCGAAGCTTGTTTCCAGATGTGACCTGAGAACACAAGGAAGTTAAGGGACTTGCTTAGGATCACGCAGTATGCACCTAGGTGGCTGTGGGATTCAAACCCAGATCTCCAGATCTGCAGCTCAAAGCCTTAACCCACTGCGCTATATTGTCCTGCAGCATAGCATGAGGGTTATGGTAGAGAATGAGTTACTATACATTTTCCCCAATTTTATATGTCCCTATTTTTTCATGGCAGAAAGTTAACAACTCTAGGGTTACATTTTCTCCTTCTGATAATTTTACTTTTACTGTTGCTTGTCACATAGAAAACAAAAAATGATTTTGAACCAGACGGCTAACATAGCAGAACTAATTAAAACTTCCATTTAGGTTAGACAACATTGTCCTCCAGTGCGAACAATCCCCTTGAATCCCCTTGAATCTTAAGTAGTACTCAGTTTGTTTATTTATAAAATGGCATATTAATTTCCATGCTTCAACCCTTCATCCCCCCATTACTACCAGTAGTGCAAACCTTCAATTAGAATATGAGGCTGGCAAAAAGTGAGAGCTGAATGGAAATGTTATTTGGATGTATGCTAGCATTCATAGAAATGCTGGAAAGCATTTATGCAACTGCTGCATGCTTTTGGTATCACTTCATGAGTGTGAAGACAACAGTAAAAGGGTAAGTCCATATCTCTGTTGCATATTCTGCATCAATGAAGAAGGAATTATCCTAGGAACAAGATACTCCATTTTTTTTTTCAGAATTCTCTCAAATCTTGTCAATGCACTGTACTTTTGTCAGTGAGCTGACAGTTACTTTACATCTACTTTATAGTGCTTCAGGTCTCAAACGTGACTAATGTTAGGGATGGATGAACTGCCCCCAACCCACTTCATGAGTTAGGTCAATGTGACTCCGCTCGACTTGAAGAAACCAAGCCTTTTGCAGCTCAGTTTTGATCCTCATGGTGGTCCAGTCCAGACTGGAATCAGAGCTAGTGTTCCATCTGATTGTGCTCTCCCTGTATCTGATGCTTCCTGGAAAAGAAACTCTCTATTCCACTTAACTCCCTTTAGTGTAGATTGTTGAATACAACACCACTCCACTGTGGATAACCCAATGTGCATTGACAAATGCTAAGAGAGATGTATTCAAATGAGAGGCACATTGCGATGATCACTAGCTCAGATTATTTTACTGTTTTATGATACTAATAATTAAATTTTAGCGTCATTAATATTTCTCCAATTCCACTATGTACCCCATGGTACATGCAAATATGCACCGAGTGGCAGGAATCTAAGCCAGCCTGCACTAAAGTGCATGTGGCTCAGTCAGGGAGCAGGAACTGTAGGGAAAGGATTTCTGTTTCACAGCTCAGTGTAAATTCTGGCAGAACACATTCCAAACACAAAATAAAACTTCTAAGAATTAGAGCTAGGGGAAAATTATTTTTCAGTTGGTAGTTAAGGACATGGCCAGCTCATCCTTAGCTCATTCACTGAGCTTTATTTACATTTTTTTATGCATTTTGTTTTATTTGATAGGGGTGCTACTGGTGTGTGGCTAATATCAGAAACAAACAGAATTCAGTGCATTCTCCTCCCAAATAATGCTTAAAGGATCCTGCAAATTATTAAGTTGTTCTATTGTTTTACTTTCTTCATTTGAAGATTTCAAAAAAATATTTTCCGACAGTGGATTCTGTTCAAATTCTGTTATTTTTATCTGTGAGATTTTGTGAAAATTGGTAGAAAGTTTTCTTGGAAAAGTTTGTTATACTAATTTCACTCACCATAAAAAATGTTTTGTTTTATGTTGTAAAAAAATTGTGAAATGTTCAATATCATTATTTTTTTCTTGGCAATATACAAATGTAGGTGACAGGACCAAGAAAGGCTGAAGGAGTGAAGTGTTGATCACAGAACATAGGAGGAAGGCAATGGCGGTGATGAAAGGTAGAAGGGGACAGAGAAGGGAGCTGATGGATAAAGAAGAAAAAAAAACAGTAAGGAGAAAATATGACTTATTATATGTAGGAAATAAATTGCAGGGTGTGCATTTATTGGGAGCTATAGACACTCATCCTGTGTGTGCTGAGGCATAAAGCCACAGGTCAAGTGCTTCTCTGCACATAGAAACATAGACAATGGCAGCAGAAAAAGACAGATGCTTCATCCAGTCTGCCCATGGTTCCTTATCTATCCCCAGGACCTAAATGTCAACCAGGGTACTAGCCCTCATTACCTTCCTCCCCCAATTCTCCTCCCTGCTACTATTGCTCTGAGTAGCCACAATAGCTGTCACTCTGTCCCAATCATGTTTTAAACCCTTTATGGTTTTGACTCTTACCACTTCAATGGCAGACTGTTTCCAAGATTCCATCACCCTCTCACTAAATAATACTTCTTCATATCCCTCTTGAACATTGCTTCTTTTTCTTTTCACTAATGCCCCCATGACCTTGAACTTGTGCTTATGCTAAATAACTCCTCATAGTTCACCATATGTATGCCTTTTAGAAATCTGAAGGTCTCTGTCATAGCACCCCTCTTCTGTTTGGTCTGAAGCGAGTACATGTTTAGTGCCTTGAGTCAATCCTCCTAAGATCTGCCCTGCTGTCCCTGTATCATCCTGGTCTCCCTTAGTTGCACCATATCTAGCCTGTCCTTTTCTTTCTTGAGATGAGGACTGCAGAATTGAGCACAGTGTTCCAGGTTTAGCCTTATCATTGATCTATAAAGAGGTAATATTACCTTTTTTTATGTTGGCTTGTGCACTTGCACAAGCAACTTCTTGATAATCTTGGGTTTGCGTGGGCGTGGCGCTGTTGGGCAATGCAGGGCATGCATCAGTAGGTGCATCCTTCATTCCCCAATCAGCCTGTATGCCAACACCACACCATGCATACATAATGGGGCAAGCACACCTAAGCAAAGGTATGCTGCAATCCGAGCAAAGCTCGTCATACGCAGCGGTCATTTGCTTGCCGTGCTCGTCACCATTACGAGCATGGTCGGTAAGAGGGTGGCCGCCTCACGTCTGCCGACATCGGGGGTGCCCAATTCCCCTGTCGGTAACCCTCACACTGTCTTTGTGTGCCAATTGGGGAGCCCACTCCCCGCCGGGCATCACTCCCCCAATTGTTGAATGCCGAGGGTGCCCAATCCCCTCGGCTCACACCCCCACTTTCTTTGTTTGCCAATGGGGATGCCCAATCCCATTGGCATTACTCACCCGTATTGTGTACCGACAAGATGTAAGCCCCGTCGACTACTGACACCCCAAAAACAGGTGGCATGCTAGGAGCTCACCCCAGCATGCCAAATGCCCTGCCCAAATGAAAACTGTCCCACGATGGTTTTCTGTTTTGTTTTTTACCCTGTAAAATGAAAACCATCCCTCATAGTCTCGATGCCCCTCCCCCACCCGCACCCACCCACTGTGCACCCTGCCTCCCCTCAACCCCCCTCACCCCATACTTACCTCCAGAGTCCGGCGCGATGATTTTCTGTGGACCAGGAACACATCTGCATTCTTCAAAGCTGACCGTGAACTGAGAAAATGCCGGTAAGCTGTATAGTGGAATGAATAGGGTTTTTTCAACTTTGCTGCATAGCTCAGGAATTTCTTGGAATTTTGGCACCAAATTTTCAACATGGTGTTTTGGGGCCCCTCCTCATGAATTCTATCACTGTCATGGTGTTAATCAGCCTTGAAAGGTGATTTCGCAGTCACTGCGCAAAATCACCTTTCTGGACCCATTAATGAAATGACAGTGCCAGTGTTCATGAGGTGGCCTCTCAAAAAGTCTCTGTTCCAAATTTGGTGGGAAAATCCAACAAATGCCTGTTTTATGAGCGTGTGTTGCGCAGTTGCTAATTAGGCTCGTAACTTCACGCATTCGCAATATTTTAATGCCGTATTTTCAGCATTGCCATTTTTGTACACCTCCTTGTGAACAGTACAGCTGTCATTTTCCACGCCTTGCCCGAAATGTGTTTCTGCACTTCCGGCGCACAATAGCGTAATCGATCTGGGAAATCAGTGTTTGGGCCAGACTATAAAAATTACAGTGACACAGTTCATGAGCAGAGGCCCTAAAATGCCTATGTTGAAAATTTGGTGCTGATACTCCATAAAATGAATGTGTTACGAGCGTGCGTTAGCAGATTGCATGCACACTTGTACTGTCGTGCATTTGTGATATTTTCACTCTGGATTTTCACCATTGCCATTTTTCAACACCTCTTGATGAACAGTACAGCTGTCATTTCACATATCCTGCCCAAAATGTGTTTTCACACTTCTGGCGCAGAATAGCGTGGTCGATGTGCGAAATCACTTCTTGGGACACTTTGAGGAAATAACAGTGGCACTGTACATGAGCAGAGGTGCTAAAATGCCTTTGTTGAAAATCTGGTGCCGAGCACCCATAAAATGGCAGTGTTGCAAGTGTGCGTTGCATATTTCCCACGCACCCTTGTAACTCCGCAAATTTTGCATATTTGTATGCCACATTTTCAACACTGGCATTTTTTTACACTTCCTTATGAACTGTGCAGCTGTCGTTTTTCACATCCTGCCCAGCATGTTTTCCCGCACTGCATTACCAAACACCCAAAGGGACACCCTAATGCCTGTCACTCTCTGCAGGGTAGGGGTGGGTTGGCATCAGTTCAATACTTGACTGCCATTCCTATGCTGCATCTCTCTAACTCCTGTGCTGCCAATTGCAGCAAGCCAACATTCGGCATTGACAAATGCTTGTCTTCTACTGTCAATACCCCTCCTGATACATCCTAACATCCTACTTGCCTTAGTAAAGGCCTTATTGCATTGGCTTGATTGTTTGAGGGTGTTGCTAATGGTGACTCCTAGGCCCTTTTCCTAAGTCATAGTGCTCAGCTTAACCCCTTCCACGCAGTACTCTGTCCTCTGGTTCTTGCTCCCCAGGTGCATCACCTTTCACTTTTTGGTGTTAAATTTCAACTGCTAGACCTCAGACCACTGCTCCAGTCTACACTGGTCACTCTGCATCTCTCTAATTCCCTCATTGTTGTTCACCCTCCCACAGAGCTTTGTGTCATCTGCGAAGAGGCACAATCTAACCTGGATTCCTTCTCCAATTTCACTGGTGAACATATTGAAGAAAATAGCCCTCAGGACAGATTCCTGTGGCACCCCACTTGTGACTTCCCTCTTCTGGTTTGGCCCCATTTACCACAGCTTTCTGCTGCCTCCCCATCAGCCAGTTTCCTACCCATCTTACTATATACATTGCTGCCCTCAGATCCTCCATCTTTTTCAGCAATCGTCTGTGAGGTGCTGAATTGAAGACCTTGTTGAAATTAAAACAGAGTAAGTCCACAGCATGGCTTCCATCCAGTGTCCTTGTCATCCAGTCAAAGAATACTGTTAGTTTAATCTGACAAGACCTCCCTGCCATGAACCAGTGCTGTCTGATATCCTGGAGGTCACTGCTCTCCGGGTAATCCATTAAGTCTTCCTTGACTAGTGACTCCATCAGTTTCCCTACAACTTGAGATAAGACTGACATGTCTATATCTTCCCGCTTGCTCCTTGCCTCCCCCTTGGAGTGGAAACACGTCCTCCACCCTTCAGTCCTTCAGAACTACCCCTATCTCTAATAAGCTATTGAATAGCTCTACCAGGGGCTCAGCTGGTTCTGCTGCCAGCTCGCTGAGCACCCTTGGGTGCATCCTATCCTGTCCTGGGGCCTTATGTATCTAAAGGGCTGCTAACCCTTTCTGGACCCTTGCACTGGGATATACTAGCTGCCTCATCTGTGGAACCCCCTTAGTGGCTGCCTCGATGCCACTCTCTGACAAGTGCCCGCTGTGTTCTGTGTTGTAGACAGAGCAAAAGTAGTCATTTAGAATGGCTGCCTTTTGCCTGTCCTCCACTATTACTCTGTCTCCTTCTGATAGCTTAATAATCCCCCTTCCTTTCTTTCTTCCTTTTTTCCCTAATATACCCGAAGAATTGATTTTTTCCACTCTTACCCCCATTAGCAATACGCAGTTCAGTGTCTGCTTTATCCTCCCTAACTACCCTCCTTGCTTACTTGCTTACTTAGTTTTCAGTTGGCATTCTCCTTATTCTTCCTCTCACTGCTTTTCTTTGTAGCTGTTGAAAGTCTTTTTTTTTTTTGGCCCTGCTTTTCTGACCCTTTCTGAGATCCACATTGGTCACTTGTACCTGTTACTCTTGGTTACTGTCATCAGGCATATCTTTGATACCTCAAGAATGCCCCCCTTTTTTTGCCACTCATCTCTCCTCCACCCTCCTATGCTGTTTACCCTAACTTGTCCTGGACCAGCTCACTCATCCTGTTGAAGTCCACCCTTCTGCATTGCCTCAGCCTTTGATTAAGGTTTGCTGGTCCTCAGAACCAGCTTAAACCTGATAGAGTTATGGTTGCTGTTCCCTTGTGGCTCCCCTACCGGCACCACTCCTACCGTCTCTGAGTTTGTGAGCAGCACATTGAGAATGGCAGCCTGACTGGTTGGTTCTCTAACTAGCTGTACCAGCAGCCAGTCCTAGACTGTATCCAGCAAGGCATGTGTTCTGGTGCTCCTGGCAGTTGGAATATCCCAGTCAATGTTTGGCAGGTTCAGGGCATCCGCCACCACCTCCTTTGCCTCTCCCCTGACTAGTATTTCTGCAAGCTCCCTATCTCTCACCTCCACCTATCCTAGCAGTCTGTAGATCACTCCACCTGTATTTTCTTGTCTGAGGCCACTGTGACCTGCACCCACAGTGACTGTGTCCCCATTACTTCCTCTGATGTGCCCATCCTCCACAGCTTCAATGCCATCCCTGACATTGAGGGCTACACCTCCCCTTTTACCATTTCCTCTGTCCCTCCTAAACATGGTATAGCCTGGGACTGTCAGGTCCCAGATATTATTTTCCATTGCCCAAGTCTCTGTAATGGTGGCTACAAGGTCCACCTCAGTATCTGCCATCATTGCCTGAGTTCACTGATTTTATTACCTGGACTCCTGGTGTTGAGACAGACCCCTTCCATCTAACCCTTGATTGCCTTTAGCTATTTACTTGTCATTTTTTCTTTATTACTCCCTGGTCTCCTCCTTCCTTTCATTTGATTGCATGCTCTGTTATTCCCCCTCCTTGGTCTTGTTCTCCAGTCCAGTTTGTACCTCAACCCTATTTTTGCCCACTGTGCTTCTACAAGTCCCAAGATTAAAGGGAGTACTAGCTAGATTCCCCTTCCTCTCTCCTACCACCTTGGTTTCCCTAGATACAGAATCCCCCATAGTCAGTTTAACTGTCTGGTAAAGATGTTAAACTTCTGCTGCAGTGCACTAGCCTCCTCTTTTGTCAAGTGAAGGCCGTCACCCTTGAACAGCCTCCCATCCCACCAGTTCCCCCAGTCCTCCACAAAATGGTACCCCTTCCTCTGACACCAACCCATTAGCCACCCATTAAAACTCCTCTGTCTCGTCCCTCCTTATTCTATCTCACCCCTGCCCAACACTGGAAGGACCTTGGAAAAGGCCAAGGAGGCCAAGTGTGCCTTCAATCTCTCTGCCAGACTGTGATAGTTCCACATACTAAAGGAGTGCCTATATCTCAATGACTGCAGTGCCCTGAAGTGTGCCACTGGAGCTATAAAATTGCCTCATATTTCAAATGTCAGCAGTATCATTTTGAATAGCTACTGTAGGTTAAATGGGTGTCAGAACTTTGAAATCTAGTGAGTCTTTTTATGTTTGCTTTCAGTATAAGTCAAATATATTAGGACAACAATCCCTTTAGTGCCATTGGAGTGGCAGGTCATCTCCTGGTTCACCTCATCAGATGGGGACACTTGTTTTAGTTCCTCTGATGCTGTGGGTCAGCTACTGGTTCCCCTTATTGGAGAGGGACACTTGCTGAAGTGGGTGGATGAACACCTATCCTTTCATACACTGTAGCACCCATGCCACTCTCCTCTCCCCCATTAGTGCTTATCTGTGGTTCCTCATCACAGATCCTCAATGTCCTCAGTACAATTTCTCAATGTCCCTCTATGTTTTTCTTCACCTGGAATAGAACAAAAATGCAAAACAAAAACACAGATCAAGTCTTGCAATGCACCATCTGTGCATGCACATAGACTTCTGTTTCATTCTTTTTTTTTTGTTTGTTTGCTTTTTTTTGTTACACAGAACTTAGCCAATTTTGGCAATTTTCAACAGAAATTTGTAGAGTGGCCAAGTTGTCACACAAACTCATAAGTATCACCTTGTAAATCCAACCCAAAATGTGTTTTGGGGTCAACACCAAAACACATTTTGGGGTGCATTGACAAGGTGGCATGTATGTGTTCATAACTTGGATGGCGACTTCCAAAATCTGACATTTTGGGATCAAAATGGCCAAAAATGACCAAGTTATGATCAAACAAAACAAATCAATAATGCACCTGGGTAGAGAGAACCCTGGGGAGAGCTACAGGTTGGGGGGGGGGAGGAGCTGACTGTCACCAAAGAGGAAAGGGACCTAGGGGTTATCATCTCTGATGACCTTAAGGTATCAAAGCAGTTTACAAAGGTGGCAGGGAGGGCCAGTGGTATGCTGGGGTCCATAGGCAAGGGTATCACTAGCAGGAAGCGGAAGGTGGTGATGCCATTGTATAAAACATTGGTAAGGCCTCACCTGGAGTACTGCGTGCAGTTCTGGAGACCACATCTGTGTAAGGACATAAATAAGGTGGAGACTATCCAGAGAAGAGCAACAAAGATGGTACAGGGCTTACACCACAAAACATATGAGGATAGACTAAGGGAGCTCAGTGTGTACTCACTGGAGGAGAGGAGACAGTGGGGGCACATGATAGAAACTTTCAAGTACCTCAAGGGCATAAACAAGGTGCAGACGGGGGACCTTTTCCAATGTAGAAAAAGTACTAGAATAAGGGGGCACAATATGAAATTGGAAGGGGGTAGATTAAGAGGTAATGTGAGGAAGTTTTTCTACACAGAAATGGTAGTTGACACTTGGAATAGTCTGCCACAGGAGGTAGTGGGGGCAAGCACAGTGGAGAGGTTTAAGCATGCTTGGGACAGGCACAAGGGAAGCCTGAGAGGGGAGGGAGTGACGAAAAGCCACTGATCACATAGGATCAGTGGCCACATATAATGTATAGGGCCTACAGACAGACTAGATGGGCCTAGCAGTCCTTATCTGCCAACAGTTTCTATGTAAATTACAATAAACGGACTAAGTTGACATGCAAGCACTGTACACACATTGCAGGACGTATGTTTCTTATTCTTTTTCCTTTTTTCCTTTGCTCATAACTTGGCCATTTGTGGACATTTTTACCCCTCATTTTCACAAACCCATATGTGTTTCCTTGTGAATATAATCTGAAATATGTTCTGGAAGTCAAACCCAAAAGTACATTTTGGGGTACACTGATAAGGTGAAACTTATGTATTTGTGCAGTGGTGTGGCAACTTGACCACCCCTTAAAATATGGAATTAAAATGGCCAAGCTATGAGTAAAAGAAAAACAAAAGCCAAAAACTGACAGACCTTGATACACAGAAGCCCCACACCTGAATTCACTCCCACGGAGGGGAGCATAGGGGTTCTGCTCTGCACCTGAAGGAACCTCTGCACATCCACAGGTCTACCCACTTCCCCCTCAGGATCCCAAGCCATACATGTGGATATGTGGGCAACCAGGATGGCAGCAGGCTGGGGGCAAGCATATGCCCCATTTTTGGAATTTTACACATTGCTGAGGGCCAGCAGAGGGGGTGAAGGCTATGCTGCAGGATCCAACTGGCAATGAGATGTTGTAACTCAGCTGGGCTGTCCTGGGTAAATAACTTGTAAAAATAATTCTGGCTGGTGCTGGCCATTTAGGGTCCACAGATCCCACATGGAGGCAGTGTCATCTAATGGTTACAGCACTGTTGGGAGTGACCCTGAGCAAGTCACTTAACCTCCCAGTGATCCAATCCATGCAGCTGCAGAAATGGGTAGAAATAGGATCCCACTGGAAATTAGATGTTGCATCTCAGCTGGGTTATCCAGGTAAATGAACTTAAAAAATACACAAACAAGGGGCATGGCTTCGCTGTCAACTAAGATGGCCACTTAGAGAGTTAGCAGCGACCGAACGGAGCTATGTATCCAAATTTTTACCCGTGTTTCCTGTGGGCTCAAGACCACTAACATTCATCCGAGGACATCTACCCACCTCTTTCCTGCAATGAGCAAGTTGTGTTAATTTCGCTCACGGAATCCACCCGGCTGCCACAGAAACTTGGAGACCCTGACTTGCCGCATGGCACGCAGCAAAAAGGAAGGCCACGAGCCTTCAGTGTGGGAGATGCTCACATCCATCCTCAGTAGGATGGACGAACTCACGATCACCAGTATCAACACTGCTGGTGCCCTGGTCAGTCTGGATTCCCAGCTTGGTTTGGTGGAACAAAAAGCAACCAGCTAGGGAGATATTATTCAAGGACACTGTGCAAAGTTGCATGAGCAGGTGGCACAAATCTGGGGGATGCAGGAGAAACCTGATGATTTAGAGAACAGAAGCCACAGAAACAACCTACAGTTCCTTGGGCTTCCTGAGGGGGTGCGAGGAGGGATGAGCTACCCATTTCCTCCAAAGGGCACTCCCAGATATCCTCAAACTACCCCCTGGTACCAGGATTACTATAGAAAGGGCCCATCGAACCTTGCAGGCACAGCCTACAGCTGGAGAGAGACCTAGACCTATCCTGTTGCAACTACTGAACTTCATGGAGAAGGAAGCCATCCAGTCCAGGGCGAGAGAGTTGGAGCCCTGGACTGGCAGGGTCAATGAATTATGCTGTTCCAAAACTATTATAAGGACTTGGTGGCCCACAGAAATGTCTTCACTGATGTCAGGAAAAGGCTGCATGACCTGAGTATCCCTTTCTCACTCAGATATCCTGCGATGTTGAAGTTTTCTCACAATGGTTTCTCCTTGCAGTTCTCTATGCTGGAGGCTGGCACTGACATTTTGAACAAGACCTTTCCTGGCCCATATAACAATCGGAGGCTCAGCCCTGTACCTGGCACATCCTCAGCCCACAACAAGGACTATGCTGACCGGTGCTCTCTGCTTAAATTATACCAGCATGCCCCCTTGAATGTATCCCAGCCACAGTTCAAGTCGTAGGAACCAAGCACTCTAAATCAAAAGAAGCAGCCACAAAAGGAAGCCCATAGCAAAAGAATGCATCCACAGGAACGAGCAGGTGGGAGCCCAATGCAGACCTCTACAATCCAACATGAGGAGCAGGAGGGTCTTGAGGTGACCATCCAGTACTTTACAAAGAGCAGATACTCTCCACTAACACTAGTCACCCTGCCCAGTGAAGCTCTAGAACTATAGGAGATGGACACAGGAGTCACACAGGGGACCCCCAAAGAACCCAGCCAACATGAATGTGACTGGGCAGCAGACTCCCTTGAGGTAGCCCAGGTAGAGAGACCCTTGAAACAGCGGCAGCTCTGGAGAGATGACTGCATGGGAGGCCTAGTGGTCCAAGGACCGGAGACAGTGAATGACTCCTGTGGCTATGCTCCCTAGACAGGAGCTACAGATAAGTGCAACATTTTTGTGGGGTATTAAACAGAGGAGTGAAGTGGGGGGAATTGAGCATAAGTGATGGGGAGGATGCTGTGGGGAGATGAGCGGATATCCTTAGTTTGCAGCTGCTCGCTCCTGTCTCCCCACTCCTTGTAGCTAGTGGGACTCTGGCGAAGGGCATGATATGTTTCCTTCTTGCCTCCTTCTATGTACATGCTGCCCGGCAGATGTATTGTACTGCTATTGATGTCTTTATTTCATTTTTTATATTTCGAGAGGGGTGGGAGGGGGAGAGCGTAATCTGGTAACTACAGTGTATAGCACAATGGCGGGTTCTAAATGCCCTCTATTTTAGGCTAGAGGGGGTAGTTGTGATGTGCTGACTTGCTGCTCCACTATCTTATCCCCCCTACCCACCTCCCCACCACATAAGGGACCACCCAGGTTCCCTGGGCGTAAAGGACCCTCACCTGCAACCTCCTTACAGGAAGTGTGACGCACTTCATGCTAGTGAGTCGAGGGCCTGCCTAATACCTCAGACTTGATTTCCCTTGTGGCTCCCATGAGTCCCTGAGAGGCCTAGCCAATGGGGGAGGAGCGGTAGTGGACTTACTAGTCTTGAGAAGACCATGATGCCTACCCTTTACAAGGAGAGAGGATGGGGGTGGCCGGGCCCTCTCTGTGAGTGCGCTGCCCATCTCCATCCTCCTACCATGGAAGACCTCCAACATACAACTATGGCCTGCAATGATCAGGGCACACTACCAACCTTGTTCTGTTAGAGTGTGCCCCCCCGATAGAGAGAGGGGTAGATGCAGGGGAGTGGTGATGGGTGCCATGGGGGTCCAGTGGTACACGAGGAGCCAGGGAGTGAAAGACTCCCTCATACCATTCCCTCATGTACAATCTAGGTGGGATAAAAAGCACACCATGCTCATGTAGCTTTGTCCCCCTATCACCCCATAGCCCCTCCTTCCCCCCCATTACCCCCCGCATCACCTCCAGGACCCTGTAGCCGGAGCGGACAGATGAGCTGCATCCCACCCCCCAAGCCCATCATGCTATGTTCAAATCTGAAATTCGGAAAACCATCTCCCCTCCAGTACAATGTTGCTATAAAGAACACCTCAGCAATTTCTAGCCTTCCCGGGGCATTCTGATGCAATATGGCTTGGCTGCAGTGACCCATGGTTCCTAAGAATCTCCCGCTAATCCCCACCTGCCCACTCCTTGCTTCCCCATTCCCCCCAACCCCTCACCCACTTAGTCCTCCTGACCATGCATATCCCCCTCCTTCACACCCGCTTTGCGCCCCTGACCCCTAAGCTATCACCCACCATTGTGCTCTCCCCCTCATCCATTTAACCTGTAGCCTACTGTCCCTTAATGGCTGTACTTGTTGGTGGTCACATTAAATTGTTCCCTCCGGGAACCTGTCTAAGCTCTATAGCTGCATTCTGGGAATTCTCATACTTTGTACATAGTTGGAATCTGCACTTTATTTACCTAATCTGTTGTAGGACTATTCTCCTCTGTATTATGTAATTAAGTGACGGCTTTTGCAATGTATTCTGTTTCTCCCCATCCTTCTATTTGTAATGCTGTATAGCCTTTTTATTGATGTGTAACTGACAATGCCTACTAGCTGCTTCTGTTTTTCTCCACTGTCCATGTACTTGATGACCCCCCACCCTCTGTTCGATGAGGATCCTTTGTAAATGAGCTTTTAGCTCAAAGGTTGTAATTTCAATTTTACAATAAATAAAATAAATAAATAAAAATAAATAACCTATATGACGACTGGAGTGGGCACGAGTAGTAGAGAGCTTGTAAGGGTGGCTCCTCAAGGACAGGCATTGTTTTGGAAGCCCTCAGGTCTGGGATGCACCCTGGACTTCTGGGAGGCTGTTCTCCCATTAAGTGTTAGTGTTTAGTTATAGTGGGGTGCTGTTTTGTTGCCCTGCACTAATAATTATGGCCACATTGGTCACTTGGCTGCACCAAGCCATTCCTCAGGGTAGGATGGACCAGCCATTGGTTGTTATCACAGCCATCTATAGTCTGGACCGAGACCCCTCAGAGTATTTTAGGTTGGTTTTATATTGATACTTTACTGTTCCATTTGCCAAGTTGAATTACTAAGATTTTTGTTACCTAAACCCATACTACATTAAGCTGGAATCCCCGCCTGGTTTTCTGCCCACAGGAGTATATATCAGGGGCAGAGTAGTGCTGCACACCCCCCAGGACTCTTCCCAGGGGACTTCCCCCCCCAGAACCACACGCATACCTGTCCTTGGCGAGGGCAAGCTCGGAGGTAGAACCTTTACTTTTTCTCCCCCACCCTGCACTGGCTGGGTGACTTTATAGGTCACCCGACCGAGGACCAACCCCTGTCTGGAGAATGAATGAAATAGTGATGCATACCTGGAATGTAAGGGGGCCTGAATTCACCTATCAAAAGAAAGAAGGCCCTAGCCCACCTTAAACATCTGAAGTCCCAGGTGGCCTTCCTCCAAGAGACAAAGCTATCTGGGTCAGACCATAAACTGCTACAGAAAGACTGGGTGGGACAGTTGTTGCATGCAGAGGCCTCATCTGGAAGACAGGGGTAGCCATCCTGGTGCACAAATCTCTGCCCTGGAAACTGGCGGACAGCTGGACTGATGATCCACTGTTCCTCCCACCTGCAGTGAGAGCCTGGCCTCCCTCTTCAACTCTTGCACATTCTGTACCTAGGGTTGCCACCTTTGGATGAGGCAAAAACCGGATCCTAAGCTCCACCCCTAGCCCCACCCCTTTTCATGACTCATCATGCATTGCTGCTCCTAGAAAGTCAATGGTTATATCAATAAAATACAACACTTAAAGCAGTTCAACAAAAATGTTAAGATACTGTACTGTACCTGTTAAAGTTACTTTCCTAGGTTCTTCCTAGTTATTTATTTATGTATTGATTGATTTATTAACATTAGTTTACCAGATAAACATACAGAGATAAAATAAATCTCATTTACAGATATGATATGGGTAGACAAGGGAAATACTTTAAATAGCATACAACAGTATACTTGGTATATAATAATACATAATAAAGAAATTGTTTTCTATAATGTGTACTATATATTTTTCTGGCTCAATTTCTTTTTCATGTCCACAGTAATATTTCAAAGTCAAAGGAGTGGCCACATTTTTTCTTGAGGAAAAACATAATTTAAAACATTTAAAATGCCTAAATTCTGTTAGAGATGAAAATGTTTACCAGCAAATGAAAGTGGAAGACAACTGGCTCTGTTGGTGTTAACAAAAGGTGGGGACAGCTTTGCTGTTATGCCACTTTAAGATACAATGGAAAAGATTAGGTTAAGTAAGTGCTAATGGTGTTAATGGCCATACTTTACTCCTCCCAGGTTGACTGCTTTCACAAACAAAAGGCTATACTGACAACAGAACTCGTTTATAACCCGGACATGTAGTTAAAACAACAAGCATTTGCCAATGCCAAACGTTCGCTTGCAGGTATTTGCAGTGGTGTTTGGCATGTATGGTGCTTTACCCTAATGCCCTGTGCGATTGCTGGTATTTGGACAATAAATTTTCAGCATGACGTTTTTGTTACCCCCATTGTGCGCTACATAGGCAGAAACACGTTTTGGGCAGGATGTGAAAAATGACAGCTGTACTGCTCATAAGGAAGTGTGGTAAAATGGCAATGTTGAAAATCTGGAGTGGAAATATTGAAAATTCGCAAACCTACCAGCGTGCGTGGGAACTGTGCAATGCACGCTCATAAAACAATCATTGTTAGGAATTTTTTCACCAAATTTTCAACATTGGCATTTTAAAACCTCTGCTAATGAACAGTGTCACTGTGATTGTCATACTGTGTCCCATACATTGATTTTGCACACCGACTGTGCCATTGTGCACTACATAGGCGGAAACACGTTTTGGGCAGGATGTGAAAAATGACAGCTGTACTGCTCATGAGGAAGTGTGGTAAAATGGCAATGTTGAAAATCTGGAGTGGAAATATTGAAAAGTCGCAAACCCACGGTAGCATGCGTGGAACTGTGCAACGAACGCTCATAAAACAGTCATTGTTAGGAATTTTTTCACCAAATTTTCAACATTGGCATTTTAAAACCTCTGCTAATGAACAGTGTCACTGTGATTGTCTTACTGTGTCCATACATTGATTTTGCACACGGCCTAAGCCATTGTGCACTACATGGGCAGAAACATGTTTTGGGCAGGATGTGACAAATGACAGCTGTACTGCTCATAAGGAGGTGTGGTAAAATGGCAATGTTGAAAATCTGGAGTGAAAATATTGAAAATTCTATGAATCCTCATTTAGCCGCAAGGAACTGCACAACGCATCAGAAACAGTTATTTTTAGGAATTTGTTCACCAAATTTTCAACATAGCCATTTTGAGATCTCTGCTCATGAACAGTGACACTGTGATTTTCTTAATGTGTCCCATACACTGAGTTTGCACAGCTGACTGTGCCATTGTGCGCCACATGGGCGGAAACACATTTTGGGTGAGATGTGAAAATGACAGCTATACTACTCATAAGAAGGTGTGGTAAAATGGCAATGTTGAAAATATGGAGTGGAAATATTGAAAATTCGCAAACTTATGAGCGTGCGTAGGAACTGCACAACGCACGCTCGTAAAACAGTCATTTTTAGGAATTTTTTCACCAAATTTTCAACATAGCCATTTTAAGACTTCCGCTAATGAACAGTGTCACCGTGATTTTCTTAATCTGTCCCAAACATTGACTTCGCACACCGACTGCACCCTTGTGCGCTACATGGGCAGAAACACATTTTGGGCAGGATGTGAAAAATGACAGCTGTACTGCTCATAAGGAGGTATGGTAAAATGGCAATGTTGAAAATCTGGAGTGAAAATATTGAAAATTCGTGAACTTATGAACCTACGTAGGAACTGCGCAATACACGCTAATAAAACAGTCATTGTTAGGAATTTTTGCAGCAAATTTTCAACATGGTTGGGACTCCTTCATGAATGATGTCATTAAACATGGTGTTATTCAGGCACAAGGGTGATTTCAAGACAGCATCGCAGTAAGACTGCGAAATCACCCTTCGGGCCCGAATAACGCCATGACAGTGACATCGTTCATGAGAAGGGGTCCCAAATACCCCATGTTGAAAATTTGGTGCAAAAATTCCAAAAAATGCCTGAGATATGCAATAAAGTTGAAAACCCCCTATCTAGCCCATTATACAGCTTACTGGCATTTCCTCAGTTCAGGGTCGGCTTTCAAGAGTGCAGACGTGTTCCCGTCCCACCGAAGATCATTGCACCGAGCTCTGGAGATAAGTATGGGGTGAGGGGTGGGGAGCAGGGTGTGCAGTGGTGGGTGCGGGTTGTGGGAGGGGGCGGGAGACTGCGTGATGGTTTTAATTTACAGGTTTTTTATTTTTCAATTGATGACGAGGATGACGAGGTGGCCTCAGCGTGGCAGAAGATGGCTGGGGCGTGGGCCGACTGGGATTGGGCAACCCGTCGGCTGACAACGGATATGCCACGCTGGGGTGGGCTCCCAGCGTGGCAACAAAGCTTTGGGGAGGGTGGCGTTACGTGGGGGGGGCGGCCTGACGCGGTGCTCTGTATGACAGCGGTCATTTTCTTTGAAGCGAAGACCACCGCTGTCATACACAGCTCCCGCACCCATTGGTGCAGGACCACCACACCTGCTCAACTGAGCAGTGGATTGCAAGGGACAGGCACACCTCCAAAGTGTGCTACTCTCCCAAAACGTTCCTTGCACATGCGCGCAAGCGAACGTAATGAATGAGATGACAAAATCTGTTTCAAAAGTATATGAGCACTCAAAATGGCTCAAAACCCTGACCAGCATAGAGCAAAACCGGATTACCTGATAAGGACCCTGAAAACCTGACCACCAGGTAAAAAACCTGACAGGTGGCAACCCTATCTGTACCCTGGTATGAACTACAGTTATTTACCAGTTGTTCTGCCTTATTTGCTATGCTACCCCTTCATACCCTTCCTCTTTCCTTCCATCCCTGCTGTCCTCTTCCCGCCCTGATTTTCAGTAATTGTACCTGTTTGTAATGTAGTAGCTGTACCTTGTTGTATCATGTATAAGTTTGAAAATGAATAAAGGTTCTCTAAAAAATTAAAATACATAAACAAAACACTGTTGGCAGTCAGCAGATTCTCCTGGTTCCTCTCCCAGCCAGTAGAGACAGTGTTATATAGTGGCAAGGGCACTGTTTTGAACTAGGAAATCACAAGTTCAAACTCTACTGGAGCCAACTGCTCACTGTGTGACCCTGAACAAGTCATTTAACCTCCCAGTACTCCAGCCCACCCATATGTGGAAATAGGCAGATGTAGGCTTACACTGGAAATGAAATCTTGCAAATAAGCTGGGACACCCTGGGTAAATACATTCTAAAAAAAAAAATTATCAGTAGTCGGTGCCCTTACAGCACCCCTCCCCCTTTCAGGCAGTAGGCAGTAGGCTGGATTCTCAAAGGGTGATGCAAGGCTTGCATCAAGTCTTTCCTCAAACCATTTTATTGGCACATATGTGCCAACACCTTTGCCATACACTGCACCCAATTCTAGTAGATTGGGCGCAATTATGACATTTTTCTGATTTACAGCAGCTTGTGCCAAATATTTGGCACACGCTACTTAAAAAGGGTACCCAGGATTATTGCCAATTAGACCAGAAAAAGTTGGTCTAACTTGTGGCAATTGGTTTTTGGGATTGAAAATCCTTATTGACATCAGGAAGAATGCAGCAGGCCCTGTGAGCCATATGTTCAGTGCACCTGGGGCTTATGGCATCCGCAGCTCTTTGAGAATCCAGCCCGGTGTATTTTAGTGGTTAGAATGCTGTTGGGAGCAGGCTTTTCAGCTTGGCTATCCTGGGTAGCACATTATAGCAAACTGATCAGAGCCAATACGGCTGCTAATGCATTAGCCAGATAAAGGATGTAATGTGTTGTTTCTTTGTAATTTACTTGTATTATTGTGATGTAAATGTCTCACATTTACTGGACAACAAGCAAAACGTTTATGAAGTGTTGTTTCAGCAACCCTCTGGGAACTACTTAAATGGGGGGTGTCAAGCAGCTGGTGTGCAGTGGTATAGATTCCTTCATAATCTATAGCATTTCATTAGAGTTGGGCTCTGGTCGGGATCCTGCTAACTTTCCCTCAAAGGGCTTAAAACAGCAGAGTTTACTTTTTTCTGGTTTTGGTCATGCCCAGTGAACTGTTAACAAAAAGTTTGCTTTTAGTGAATGGGAAGAATTCACTAAGGGAACCTATAACCTTTGATCTAGTTTACAAAATATATGACAGGGGTCTGGGGATATGCTGCTTCATTATACAGTATGTTTCATTTTTACACTATATTTAGTCAGATTTATGCCTTTACGGATGTGCATTTTAGTATCACATAGGAGAAATCCTTCCTCATTTTAGTCCAGGAACTGAATCTACAGATGTGCAAGTTGCCAAAATTCACTCCACGAAAAAAATCTGTGAATTTTGACAAATTCATAGAGCAGGGGACTACAGTTTGCCTTTTTATTTGCCAGGTGGATTTGTTAATATTTGTCTGGTGAATGGCCAGTTTACCAATGAATAACAAGGTGACTCTAGTGTTACCAAACATTACCTCCCTCAGACACTCCCCCACTGGTACCCTTTTCCCTCTTTTGCACCCCCCCCCAACCATTGCAAACATCACACTTGCTGCTGAGCCTGTAAAAGAATAATTTTTTCCTTCCTCAGACCCACATGCCAAATACAGTTCCCCCACTCCCCCATCCAAGTCCCATAATCTTTTAATTTTACTCCCAGTCCTCCAACCTACCATTCTCTGATCCCTACCACCTCGTCCCCCGACGAGCACCCACAACATATGTGAATAAAGAAAACGGTCCCCTGGTGCAGAGTGTCTTCTCTGTTCAGTGCCGACTCCTGACTTCCATCACATAGTAATGACTTTAATGAATGAATTGGGGTCTCTTGGATCCTAGTAAAACATGATTGATTGAAAACTGCTATAGGAGGTTCCAGCAGACCATGTAGCTTCAGCCAGCTAATAGGGCAGCTGTAGTCCCTATACAATTCCAAGAAGGCCAAGTGTCCCTCGTGTGAGCAACCCAGAAGTGTGAGTGCCATGAAGCATTGATGTGGCCTCCATCTAAGAGGTTCCAGGGGCACTGGGAGGCAGTGTGCAGGGAGGACTGCAGGATGCTGGCCATGCTGTTTGGAGAAGGATACACAAGGCAAGGATGGGGAGAGGACAGGGTAGCACTAAAAAGAGGATTTAAGGCCTATTTGACAAGAACATCTACTCGCCACTTTGAAATAGTCACTAGGGTACTCCTATCTGGAGTAGGACCACAGAACAGGGGAATAGAGGGATTGAGGTAAAACCTTTTTAAGGTAAGCAACAAATCCTATACAGAGTTAGCTGACAAGGGAATCTGAGGTGTTACAGTTAGTCCCTATCTAGGGTCATCTGACAAAGTAATCTGCACCCCACCTAGGGCAAGCCCAAACAGGTGCGGGGGGGGGGACCGTTAATTTGTTTTTGAGGGGAGGTGACCAACATATCTGTACAGGAAGAGAACGGGACTGGGGATAGGTAGCATGTGGGGGAGTGGGAGTATGCACAGGCAGCAGGACACCAGGAGCAGGGCTGTGTGTAATCAGCCATATTCCTGGGGACTGTGTGGAGGTTGGGTGATTGTCCAGAATGTAGAAACTAGAACTGCCTGTTGGATGAGGTGTGGCAGCTTAGATGGGAGATAGGAAGCCTAGTGAGGAACAGTGGGAGGGGGATGCAGCAAGTGGGATTGTGGTGGGAGGAGGTAGCCCAAGTGAGAGAGACTGGCACGTAGGGAGGGCTGAGGAAGTGAGGACCCCAAAAGCCATGGACACTCATACCTCAGAGGGTGATTGGTCCCAGGGAGAAGGGGTGGAAGGTGGTGGGTTGGGTCATGAGGGGTGGAACGGGAGTGGAAGCTTTTAACGAAGTGCCAGTGTGGAATAGATTCCTCCAACTGACCCAGGTAGGTGAAGGGGGGTGATAGTGGTGGAGAAAAGGGTGAGGTACAAACCAGGGGGCTGGGGGGGTTAGCCACTGGGGTGCTTGGCAGCAGCAGAGGAGCAGCACGATTGTCCAAGAAGAGAGAAACAGGTGCAGGGAAAGGGGGTAGGAGGGAAGGAAATGAAGGGATTGATGCAGGGAGTTTAGCTGGTACAAGATGACAGGTCAGAGCAGAGGGAGTGAAGGTTAGAAGGGTGGCTGAGGAGGGCAGAGGGAGGGATGGCCAGACAGGGGTAGAGGAGCAGAGAAATGGACTGGAGAGCAAGACTGAGGGGAACTAGACAGGCGGGGAGGAGTCTGAGGGATGAGTAGAGAGTTGGACAACAGGGGCAGGACAGGGGAAGGGTAAGGTAGGGATGTGACCATGGGGACAAGATAATATAGGGTATTCACCGGGGTGGGGGGGGTGAAGTAGTAGTAATTTATTTGGTTAGCACCAATCCCAGAGGTTCTGGACACTGTACATAAAAACAAATCAGGGAGCATAAAGTAAAACACAAGTAAAATTAAACGTGACTTAAAATACAATTATATCTTCATAAATAACTAAAACCAAGACCAGTGGGGCTAACTCAGATTAAATGCTTGATTAAACAAAAAAAAATATTTAGGACCCTCTTAAATGTATCCACCAAAGGGGCCTCCCTCAGAGATCTGGGAAGTGAGTTCCACTGCACCACATCAGCCACTTCAAAAGTAGGATCCCCTGATGTCCTAAGCATGGCCGTGGGTATCACTAGGAGGCCCACTTTGGAGGAGCGGACAGGGTGAATGGGGCAATAAGGAGACAGAAGAACAATCAGAAAGCCTGGTCCCAGTCCATATAAGGACATTGAAGGACATAAATCACTGCAGCAGCAGCCAGTGTAGGTCATATAGGACCAGGGTCACATACTTGACCTCGGGAGGCATGTCACTAACTTGGCTGCTGGATAGTTGCAGGTGTCATAAGGCTCCATCACTAACCCTGAGATACAGAGCGATACAGCAGTCAATTCTGAAAGTCAAAAAAGCCTGTATCAGTGAGGTCAGATCTTCTGGTGGGATTAAGGCTTTAATCCAGGAGATGTTTCTCAGATGGTAGAAACCACTCCAGACTACAGAAACCTGAGCCTCAAGTGTCAGTCTTTCATCCAGAATGACACCCAGATTCTTCATCTTAGTGAATACCACCAGACTAGAGGAGCCAAGCACCAGGCTTGTCTTCTGTGCTGAGGCTCCCACACCCTGCCATCAACCAGGCTCAAGCACCATTACCTCCTTATTGTCCGGGTTTAGTCTCAGCCAGCCAAAGGACATCCAATCCTGGATCTCGATCAGGCATCTGACATATGGCATTTATTATATTTCCGTACTTAGGGGCAACCATAAGGCAGAGGCAGTGGAGTGGCATCATCTCACATTATTAATAGCGAGATTGTGACCGGGTGAGGGGTGCCATGTTTACAAACACCAGCTGCACCGGGGGCTTACCATATTTTTATAAAAGGTGAGTTAACTAAATGCTTCATTTTATAGGGTGACTGCAAGGGGGATCTGTGCAGTGAAGCCCCAATCTGTGCAGCGGTTGGGGCTTCAATCCAGCCGGTAGATCTCCTTTAAAGGCAGGACTTAGGGGGTGGTGGTGGTGGGGAGGAGCTTTCAGGTGCTAGAGATGTCACCAGTGGGGTCCTACAGGGTTTGGTGCTTGGTCCAGTGCTATTTAATGTCTTCAGTAAAGACAATGGTGAAGGCGTAAAGGGCAAGGTTTACTTGTTCATGGCAACACCAAGCTCTGTGGGATGGTGGATATAGCAGAAAGGATATGGGACCTAAAAATGATCAGGCAAAGCTCCAGAGGTAATCTGAAATTGGGCAACTTGGCTTTTGTGCAACAAAGTGTAAGGTTATGCACATTAGAGCCAAGAATCGAAAGAGAGAGTACAGCCTGGGTGGGGTCCTGGTAACCAAATCAGAGGAAGAAAAAGACCTGTGGACATTGATCACTAGCAACCTGAAGCACTCTATACAGTTCAGTAATGCAGCAGCAAATGTCAACAGAATGTTGGGTTGCATTTCCAGATAGATCAGCAGTAGGCAGGAGGAAGTAATGTGGCCATTGTACAGGTCACTGGTGTGGCCGCACCTGGAGTACAGTGTGCAGTACTAGCGTCCCTACATAAAGGACATAAACCTGCTGGAGGTGGTCCAAAGGAGGTCAGCAAATATGGTTATAGGTCAACAGGACATATGAGGAGATACTGGAGGCCCTGAACATGTACCCCATAAAGGAGAAGGGGAAAAGAGGGAACATGATGAAGACCTTTAAGTATTTGAAAGGCATAAACAGACATGGAGTGCCTCTTCAGGCTCAGTGGAAACAAAAATACGAGAGGGCATTGTCTTAAGTTGGAGGGTAGAAATTCAGGAGGGAAACCAGGGGGCATTTCTTCATGGAGAGGAGGGTGATGGTGGGGTGGAATGGGATCTCTGAGGAAGTAGTATCACTTGAAACTGTGAATGGCTTCAAAAGATGATGGGTTGATGAAGTAAAAATTAGGGCAAAAAAGTGTGCAACTGAAACTGAGGGGGTATCAGTTGGGGAGGGGGCAGAGTCCTTAGCTGACACTGGGAACTCTGCAATATGAGCAGACTCAATAGTTTGCAAGGCCTTATTTTGCTGGCACCTTCATATGTTTGTATGTTCCGACATGAGGTAGTCCATAACTTGACTGACTGGACACATAAATGGGTCCAGCTGATGGGCAGTACACCAAATCATAAAATGTTTCTTTTTTTGCAAGTAGCTGCCTCTAGTAGAAGGCTGATGAGCTGCTAGTAGAACAACTGTAACTGTTAGAGACACCCCAAATCGGAAGAGTTCTATGTCTTCAAAAGCCAGGTGTAGAGGTGCAGGGATCGCAGATTTAGATGTATCAGGGAGCCCTGCTCCTGGAACAGAAGTCCTGCTCATTTATTCATTTATTTATTGAATTTTGGTAACTGGGTAGACCTACTAGAACCAGAGGTCCCTTTTTAAGGGGTGACCCAGATTTAATTACAGGCTTGAGCTCAGACAGTAAACAAGAATATAGAATGCAATACTTCACACAGCATGTGTTTATAATATATACAATGTACAAACAGCTAATGGAGATAATGTCAATATGCTACATTTATAAGATTAGCTAACTGACTAGTACTATGCATGACAACAAGTAACTGGAGGGACATAAACACAATACTTTAACACACAGAGCAGCACAGAAAAATGCAGGGGTACGGTGCAAAAAAGGGCAAGTGAACAATGATAGCAAGTACAAGGTGAGCTCTCAAGCAGAATGGTCTCTGGCCTTTTATTGAGGCACTCGAGTAAGGGGGAGTTTTGCAGCTCAGGAGGTAGGGAGTTCCAGAGAGAGGGGCAGAATAAGCATAAGACTTCATGCCTGTATTTGTTTTGACTCTGGGCACTTCATGCAGTTTACAGACCCAAGAGAGGTGCCTTTCAGGCTTGGGAACTAATAAGGCAGAAACATTGGGTGGGGTAAAATGTGAGATTAACTTGTAGGCTAGGCATAACAGGGGGTACATCATTCGCCCCTCCATGGATGGCCAACTCAGTGAGGATAGGACCTCACAGTGATGCCTTCTGGGAGGGGCCCCTGCAGCGAAGCGACTACTTTTATTGTAAAGAACCTTGAGCCTACTAGTCTCAAAGCTTCTGAGGAACTGGAATACAGGGGCACCATAGAGTAGGAAGGGGGGCAGGACACAGTTTGCAAAGGCAGTTCTAGATTCTGGAATGAGACCATGATCCAGGCGATAAAACAGACCAATTTTTGGTTGTATAGACCTGATAATCTGATCTATTTGGGGTTTAAAAGTGAGTTCCTGTAAACCCCAAATAGATCAGATTACCAAGTCTATACACCAAAATATTGGTCTATTATATTGCCCGGGTCATGCTCTCATTCAGGAATCTAGAACTGCTTTTGTGAACTGTGTCCTACTCCCCATCCTATTTACAGTGCCCCTATACCCCAGTTCCTTAGGAGCTCTGAGACTAGTAGGCTCAAGGTATACAATGAAATATAGAGGGAGTGAGACAGGCAGTTCCAATGTCTTTTGCAAGTAAATTTTTTATTGGCCTAAACATCACAAAAAAAAAGTAATACATGAATATGGATAAATACAGGGCAGTAGAAATTCTATACGAACACTGGTTAATATACTGTATATAATACAAATGCTGTTTTTATAAAAAGTATCTTGCCTTGAATTTCAACAGTATGCAGAGTAATATCATTAAATACATGGATACATTCACAGACAGTTTCAGCAGATAAGAGCCTACAGCCCACCCAGTCTGTCCGCTTGAGCTTGGAAATTCACTTTATATTTTTCTAGAAGTCTGTTGCCCCTCACCCCTGACCTCCAGAATTCCTTTATGTCTATCCCATGCATTCTTAAATCCGGTGATTGTTTCAGCCCCCACCATTTCCTCTGGCAGGGTGTTCCACTTGTCCACCACCCATTCTGTGAAGAAATTCTTCCTCACGTTTCGTCTGAATCGTCCTCCTTCCAACTTCATCCCATGACCTCTAGTCCTGGAACATCTTTTTTGCTTAAAAATAGAGTATTCCTGCATCCTGTTCCTCCCTGTAAGATACTTGCATGTCTCTATCATATCCCCTCTCTCCCTCCTCTCCTCCAGGGAGTACATATTCAAGTCCTTCAACCTGTCCTCATAGGACTTGTGACGCAATCCATGTACCATCTTTGTTGCCCTCCTCTGAACCTTCTCTACCCTGTCTATGTCATTACATAGGTAAGGTCTCCTGAACTGCACACTGTACTCCAGGTGTGGCCTCATTAGTGTCTTGTATAGTGGAATTATGACCTCCTTTTTCCTGCTAGTGATGCCCCTGCCTATGCATCCCATCATCCTATTTTCGGGTTTTAAATAACTGATTAGCAGTTTTTTTCCTGGGACAATACTAACTGTACAGAAAGTATTTATATAGGTTTTCTAGAAGTGTTACGTTTGTTAAACACAATGAGGCAAGTGCTATGCATTTTTACAATGTTTTAGCACTTTTATGAGCAAAATGCTAATCAATTTTTAGAGTTAAATAGAACCCTGTATTTGCTTTATCTGCTGCCTTGTCACACTGTTTTCCTACCTTGAGGTCATCAGAGATGATAACTCGAAAATCCCTTTCCCACTTGGTGCATGTTATATCCTCACCCCCAAAATGATATATTGTGCCTAGGTTTTTGTGCCCCATATGCATTATCTTGCACTTCTTTGTGCTGAATTTCAACTGCCAAACCCCTGACCATTCTTCAAGTTTCTGCAGATCCCTTCTCATTCTGTCTACACCCTCTGATGTGTCCACTCTATTATAGAGCTTTGTGTCATCAGCGAACAGGGAAATTCTGTCTCCTAGGTCCTGTGCAAGGTCACTGATGAAGATGTTGAATAGGACCGGTCCCAGCACTGATCCTTGTGGTACCCCACTGGTCACTCTTCCCTCTGTGGAGTCACAGCCATTTACCACCACCCTCTCTGTCCTGCCACCCAGCCATTTACCTACCCACTACACTATTGTCCTGCCCACACCCATATTCCCCAGTTTATGTATTAGCCTTCTATGTGGCACAGTGTCAAAGGCCTTGCTGAAGTCCAGATAGGCCACATCCACTGCCCTCTTCTGATTCACCTCCCTAGTTAGCCAGTCAAAAAATTCAATGAGATTGGCCTGACATGACCTCCCCTGGTGAAACCACGTTGCCTTGGATCCTGCAGTCCATTGACAACCAGACATTCCACCAATCTCTCCTTCAGTAGTGCTTTCATGGTCTTCCCCACTACCGAGATGAGGCTGACTGGTCTGTAGTTCCCTGCTTTCTCTTTGTTCCCACTTTTGTATAAGGGGACTACGTCTGCTGTCTTCCAGTCTTTGGGTACCTCCCCTGTTTCCAGTGATCAGCTAAACAGGACTGCCAGAGGTTCAGCCACCACCTCTCTTAGTTATTTAAGGACCCTGGAGTGCACCCCATTTGGCCCTATTGCTTTATCAACTCTTATTCCTTCAAGTTCCTTCAGGACCCTTTCTCGGGTAAAGGGACATGTGTCCATTTCTGCATCATTCCCACCCCTTGTACTCCCTTCAGGCCCATTACCCTCCTCTTTCTCAGTAAAGACTGAGCAGAAATACCTATTCAATATGTTGGCTTTACTGTTGTCATCCTACATGCGTCACCCATCCTCCCCCTTCAGTCTCACTATCCCTCCCTTTGCTTTTCTTTTTTCACTTATGTACCTGTAAAAGGTTTTGTTCCCTCTACCCACTGATTTTGCAATGTGCTCTTCTGTCTGAGATTTGGCTTCCCTTACTGACCTCCCTTTGCTTCTCCTGGTACTTCTCCCTATCCCCTTCTGCCAGTGTCTTTTTGTATTGCCTGAATGCAATCTTTTTGGCTTTTACTTTCTCCACTACCTCCTTGGAAAACCATAATGGCCTCCACTTCCTTTTCCCCTTGCTAACCTGTTTATGTATAATTATTTTGCTCTTGTTATCTCCATTTTAAATACTGCCTGCTGTTCCTCAAACCCTGATTCCCACCCCATTCCCCTTAATGCCTCTTTCAAGCATCTCCCCATTTTCCTAAAGTCTGCCCCCCTAAAATCCAGGATACGTGTTTTTGTGTGATTTGGTTCTGCTCCTTCTATGATTTCAAACCACAATGACTGGTGGTCACTGTTCCCCAGGTGCTCCCCCACTGTTATCCCATCACTCTGTCCCTGTTTGCGAGCATGAGATCCAGTATTGCCTTCTGCTGAGTTGGTTCCATGACCAGTTACTTGAGGAAGGCACCTTGAAGGGGAGTCCAGGATAAATCTGCTCCTGCTTGCTGCCGCTGCTGGGATGCTCCAGTCCACATCTGGAATATTGAGATCTCCAACCAGCACTACCTCACCCTTGTCTGCCATCCTTTGGATAGCTAGCATCAGTTCCCTGTCTGTTTCTTCCTCCTGGGCTGGTGGTCTATAGACCACACCTGTGTGGATGACTGGCCCCATTTTCCTTTCCAGCTTAACCCATAGTATCTCTCCCCCATTTTGTTCCTCCTGGATCTCTGTGGCCTTTATGTCATCTTTCACATAAAATGCCACTCCTCCTCCCTTCCTACCTGCCCTGTCTCTTCTGAATATTTTGTAGCCTGGTATGGCCATCTCCCAGTCATGGTTATCATTATACAAGGTTTCTATGATGGCTACAATGTCCAGGTCTGACTGCACCATGACAGCCTCCAGATCCTCCATCTTGTTGATAAGGCTCCTGGCATTGGCACACATGGCTTTCCATGATTTGAACTCCCTAGACTATTTAGCTGTTCTACTCCAGCCCCTTCTCTGGTTGTCCTTTATCCCTGGTTCTCCCTGCTATCTACCCTTCTATTGAATGTTGCCCCTTTTCTGCCTATCCAACTCTTGAACACTTATCTCCATCTTTTGCACACTGCTTCATAGAGATATCCCCTCCTCCTGTTCACTGGTTCCACTGCTAGCTGTGAGGGGTGGACAATTTGGTACCCTCCTTGCTGGCCTGCCATGCCCCCATTCTCTGTACCCTGCACACATTATACTTAAAAAATAGAGTATATAAAAATAGAGCATACAGAGTATATAAAAAATAATATGGTTTCTATCTCTTATCTTACAAAATGTTTATGCATCCAACTCTCTGGATGTTCATTATTAAGATTCCAAAAAGTTTCAATATCTTTGGAAAATTTTACATTGAATAAAAAATCTGAAATAGCTGTTTCCACTCTTGTATTGTCAATGGTAATGTAGTATAAGGATGTTTCCAATACTTCAGAATCAGTCTTTTGGTTGCCGTAATGTTTGTTTTAGGAATAATCATGTTGTTATGTTCCATAATCTTTTGGTTAAACATTTCTAATAATGTAAAAGCAGAATCTTGCCATTGGAAAAAAAAACAGAATTAAGTATTTTGCAATGGCTAAAAAGACTGAAACCACCATTTCTCACACAGAGAACCTTCCCAGAATAAATGGTAAACATCTGTGTTGGGACAACTGCAATGTCAACAATCTGATTTGGAAACTAAATTTGTTTTGTGCAGTCTATACAGAAATATATGCCCATTTAAAGATATAAAATGTAATAGTCTTGTCCCTAGAAAGCTTGTAGTCCTGAATAGAAATACAAGCTAATAGCCATTGTTGATTTGTAAAGGAGCCCTTCAGATCTTTTTCCAGTTGTAATAATTTCCTTATATACTTTTTCTGCAAAGGTATGCAGCTGATTAATAATCCAAGAAAAAAAAAGTTTCTTGGTTTTACTCATCAGAATAGTTTGCAAGTACTTTTCCAGCCTTTTACTGTTTAAGGCTCTTCTACAATGTTTGTAATCTTTCTTGTATAGGCTACATATCTGAAATACAGGGATTGTTGGTTGTTTAAATTATACTTATCCCTGCATTTTTCCAGTTTCCAGTTTTTCCATTATCTAGAAATGTTTGCCATTTTGTATCCCTTTAGTCATCCAGGATTTTATGTACAGCATCTTCCCATTTATTTTAAAATTAGGATTATTCCAAATGTCACTGGCAGGACATGCATTTGTAACCCATCTAGTATTGTTTATGATTTTTCTTAATTATTGCACAAAGGTTTTTGATTATTATACTGTTGTAATTATTAAGTTTAATTGGGTGCAAACCTATTATTTTTAATGTCCAACTTTTCTTGAATTGTCTCTTTTAAAACTGAGTTTTCCAATTCCATATTGATTTTATCCAAGTCAGAGTAAGACCACAATAATGCCAACTTGGCCATACATGCATACTATTGAGTTTCAATACCTGGACAAGCCATACCCCCTTGATCTTTAGGTAAACACAGTTAGTGCCAGGAAATCCTGGATTGTTTGGTGTTCCATATAAATCTCTGTATGAGTGCATTCATTTTTTAAAACCATTTTGAGGGTATTGGTGTAATAATAGTTTGTAGCCCCCATGGTATGCCTCTCTTACTGCGATACCAACACAGTGAACTACGCTCCTGTCTGCAAAATCGACACTTTGCCGACAGGTCACTGTGTTGGTAAGCCTGAGACAGGGGCATGCTGTCTCCCGGTCCTTTACCCCCGCCCTGACTTAACTCCGACTGGAGTTAAGAATCCTTTAGTAGATGGGGTGTGGGGGCACAGCCCCCTGCATGGGTGGTTCAGGGGGGCAAATCCCACCAAAGAAAAAACAGGACCAGGAGTCTGTCAAGGAATCATGCTGACTGTGATCTGTGGTCGACATGATTCCTGTTGCTGTAACACCAGTCAACATCAGAGATGTCGAACTGGCATGGTAGAGCCATAGCCCATATGTTAGAAAAGGGATTATCAACATCTTAATCTGAATTTTGCCTCATTAGGACAATGGGATTTCGCTCCAACCTAGAAGTTCATCAGTTAAAGATATTAGCATTTTCTGATGATTTAGGGTATAGAATCCCTCCAGGTCATTGGTTAATGTAGTGCTTAGATAGTTCATGCCTTCTTCTTGATGAAGGGGATTTAAAATCTTTTTAAATGTTTGATTCATATGATTCATAGGATACATACAAGTCTAAAGCGTTAGTCATTAAAGACTCACCAATTAACTATGGTCTAGCTAATTTCCTAAATAACTATCTAGTGCAGCCTTAAAGACGTCCATAGTTGGACTACTAGTAGTAGATTCAGGTAGGGTATTCCATAAGGACACAACACGTTGGATGAACCACTTCCTCTTTTGGTAGTATTGTGCATTTTGCCCTTTAGTTGCTTGCTGTGGGTTTTTAGCTCTCTATTTATATTTTTTTCTTGCAGATAGAGGCATTCCCATAAATCCCTGTTTCTGCATGCCTTAAAAACAGATCTCTTCTAATACACTTATACTCCAGGGGGTATAGGCTGAGTTCTTTTAATCTCTGCTAGTAGTGTAACTGTATGAAATTATTGTTTTTTTTTGTTTGTTTGCCTTATGCTGTACCTTTTCCAACAGTGAGATATCTAGCACTGTATAGAGTGCCCAGAACTGGGCACACTACTTAAGGTGTGGTCTAACCAATTCACCATACAGGGGCATGACAACTCTTCTTTCTCTAATTGTAATGTATTTGAAAATACAACCCAGTATTCTGTTTCCCCTAGCCACCACCTCACAGGTATGATCTCTGAAAGATAATATATTGGTCATAATTATTCCCAAGTCTCTCTCCCTATAAGTTTTTTGTAACTGGATACCATTTATGAAGTATTTTGTCATTATGTTTCTTTTGCCGAAGTGCATAACTTTACACTTATTTTCATTGACGCACAACTTGTGCTTATTTGCCCATTTCACTATTTCGTCCAGGTACTCCTGGAGTTTACAACTGACTGATTGATTATCTACAATGGCCCCCAGCTTCGTATCATCTGCAAATTTACATAGTCAGAATTATTTAGATATTTCCATTAATGATACATAAATATTAAAGACAGTTGACCCCAGCACCAACACCTGCAGCACTCCACTGCACAACTCGCCCCAGTCAGAGTTATAACCTCTTATAGAAACCTCCTGCCTTCTTCCATCTAACCATGAGTCAATCCATTTTACAATGTTATTACTGAATTTTAGTTTGACTAGTTTCTCAATTATTTCTTTGTGTGGTACCAGATCGAATACTTTAGCATAGTCTAGGTACCCCATTTTATTTTAAGGCTATCTCCTCCAATGATAAGCTTAAGCTCCTCCTGTGTCTTCCCAACAAGAGTAGTGTTGGCAGTGATGGCCTCTCCCCCTGCTTCCTCATAATTCTGGCCCAAGCAATTGCCATATCACTCACCAAGATTTTTAATCTCTTCCTCACCACCACCACAGTCCCCACATAATGGAAATCATCCCTGTCTTTAAATCCAGTGACCAAAGTAAGATGGACAACTATCACCCTATATCCATACTCTCCCCCTCAGCAAACTACTGGCAAATACTGTTCATCACTAGATTACGGACTATGTGATTAAATATATCCACTGCCCTCAGCAGCAAGGTTTCAGAAAAGGCCACAGCACTACTACTGTACTGGCCCACTTCTCCGACCATGTCCTCCACAAAATGGACACTGGAATGCTTGCAGGAGCTGTTTTTGTGGACCTCTCTAAAGCATTCGACATGGTAAACCACAATATCCTTCTTAACAAACTTAGTTGCCTTGGACTGTCCCCTGCCACTGTGGATTGGTTTCACAACTACCTTATTGGCTGTACTCAAACAGTTTGTATAGTTGGTACTATCTTCTCTGTTCTGTCTCCAGTGGTGTCCCTCAAAGATCAGTCCTGGGGCTCATTCTTTTCTCCTTCTTTATAAACTCTCTCCTCCAAGACTGTCTCTCCTGCCACTCCTTACTATATTCAGATGATCTTATCCTCTACCAGAGAGACAAATCCCTGACCAACCTCTCCACTTCACTTACCTCCAACTACAGTCAAGCTCACAAATGGTTCACTAGGCACTGACTGCTGGTCAACACCAAAAATACAATGTCAGTGCTCTTCGGCTCCAAACCCAGGTTAGTTAAACTAGACTAGACATTTTGGAGTCTGCGGTGCTGCCCCATCTGCAGACACCTCTCTGGATTGAGGGAGGAGGTTGCTCATCTACAGGCTGAGTTGGGTAGGGTTCAGAAGACCTCCTCACCCACCCAGGGACCACCAAATCCACAGCTGCTGCCTCACAGGATGCCAAAAATGAAGGGTGGTTGGACAAAGGTGGGCTAAGGAAGGATGAGGGAAGTGGGGCAGAGGCACATCCAACCTGAGGTGTCACTCCACAACTCCTTTGCCATTCTGGCAGGGTGGGACTGTTTTGATAAGACACCTGCAGTGGCAGACAAGGTGGATATGAGGATCCTCCACAAAGGAGACAGATGGAGGAGTGACAAGGGATCCCAGAGGAGAAGGAAGCAACTCTTCATGGGGGACTCCTATTATTGGGGGGGTAGAACTGGGGACAGAAGAGAGGGTGGTAATGTGCCTACCTGGCACCATGGCTTGGAGAGATGGGAAGCATATCCAAAGGATCGCTACAGCAGCAGGATGGGAGGGTGAGCTAAATGTCATTATCCACCTGCGGAAAAATGGCCTGGCTTGGGATGAGGTGTGGGCAGTACAGAGGGAGTTCACAAAGTTGGGAAGGGATCTTAGACAGGTGGTATGTAGGATAACTTTCTCAGAAGTGTTAATTGCCTTTGGTATGAGTGGGGCCAGGGTACTCTGCACCAGGGGATTCAAAGAATGGCTGAAGAGTTGGAACTGAGGGATTTGGCTACATTGAGGACCGAGGGACCACCTGGAGGGATGTGGGCTTGTATGGGAGGGACGGCTTACATCCATCTTGGGGTGGGGGCCGAGATCCTTAGTGAGAGGTTTAAATGTTTCACTGGCAAACATTTAAACTAGCCAAAGGGAGGCAAAATGAAGCAGGAAAGAAACAACTGTCCCTCCCAACAGGCTAAGGTAGACAGACAGATACTAGGGCTAAGGAATCAACATATTAACTAGTCAAAGTGGTGGTGGAATTAAGCAGGAATGAACAATCTGCTCCACCCATAGGTTAAGGTAGAAAAACAGACTGATACTAGGGCCAAGGAAGCAAAAAAAAGGAACCACAAATGGGAGTAATGGCAGGGGAGGCATGGAGGGAAATCCTAGGGATAGGGACGGGGAGCTGGTACAGGTGGAGACAACAAAACATGGAAATCCAGGTGTACAAATACTCGAAGCCTGGGAAACAAGATCCTGGACCTAGCAGCCTTGATGGTGGAGGAAGACATAGACATTGTCGCGGTCATTGAAACATGGTACACAGGTAACCATGACTGGGATGTTACCATACCAGGGTACACAATCTTCAGGAAAGACAGAGAGGGCAAAAAGGGAAAGGGTGGAGGGCAGCTATGTACATCAGAGATGGGATAAAAGCAATGGAGTTAGGAGGAAGACAAGAAGGGGAAGAGGCACTATGGGTCACATTAGAAACATGAAATGTCACCACCATCTGCACTGGAGTTGTCTACAGACCTCCAGCATGGGGGAGGATAGGGACAGGATAATAGTGGAAACCATCCTCAAAATGGCTGAGAAAGGGGAGGTGTGTCAGGTGGGGGACCTAAATATGCCAGATGTTAACTGGAACACCTATGCAGCAAACACTACCAGGAGCAGAGACATCTTGGGTGCCCTTGAAGGGGCTTGCCTCAGACAGTTGGTAAGGGAGCCCACACGGGAGGGAGCAATACTAAATCTGGTTCTCACAAATGGTGGCAGAGTAACAGATCTATCAGTAGGCAGCCATCTAGGGACCAGTGATCATACAGTGTGTTTTAAGGTAAATACAGTAGTAGAGTCAAGCCAAACAAAAGTAAAGGTCCTGGATTTCAAGTGGGACGACTTTGCAAAAATGGATGAACACCTCCAGATAATTCTGGTGAAGGGGGGGGAGTAGAGGAACAGTGGGACAGACTTAAAGGAACCATAGCAGATACAACATGCCTATGTGTAAAGCTAGTAAACAAAGCAAAAAGAAAAGAAAACTATAGTTTTCAAAATAGTGGCAGTGAAGGTTAGAGAAAAAAAAACAGGCATTCAGAAAGAAGAAGGAAACACAGAGGGAGGGAGGGAGACAGGAAAATGTACCAGGCAAAACAGAAGGAGGTGGGGAAAGCATTCAGATGCTCAAAGGTGCAAACTGAAGAAAGTATAGCACAATCAGTAAAAGCAGGAGACAAAAACTTCTTCAGGTATATCAGGGAAAGGAAAAAGACCAATGGAGGGATTGTAAGGTTAAATAAAGGGTGGGGAGAGTGTGCAGACAGGGACATAGAAAAAGCAGAGATTCTAAACGAATACTTCTGCTCAGTATTTACAGAAGAAGGTGATGGGAGGGACCAAAATTAGGGGGTAGAAACACACATGGTGGGGGGGAGGTGGACACCAGTCCATTCACGGAGGAGAGAGTCATAATGGAACTCCCGAAAATAAAAGTGGACAAAGCAATGGGGTTGGATGGGATGAATCCCAGAATACTGAAATAACTCAGGGAGGTACTGGGGCATAACTAATAGCCCTGTTTAACCAATCACTGGAGGAGGGAAGGGTACCAAAGGACTGGAGAAGGATGAATGTGGTACCATTACACAAAAGTGGGAGCAAGATGGAGGCTAGGAATTACAGGCCAATCAGCTTGACCTCAGTGGTGGGGAAAATAATGAAATCCATGTTAAAGGAAAGGATTGTGGTATACCTGGAGACCAGTGGGGCACAAGATCCGAAGCAACATGGATTCACAGCAGGGATATCTTGTCAAATCTGATAGATGTCTTTGACTGGGTAACCATCAGGGAGGGGCAGTGGACATGGTCTACCTAGATTTTAGGAAGGCATTTGACACCGTCAGGACACTAATAAACAAGCTGAGCAGTCTGGGAGTAGGTCTCAAGGTGGTAAACTGGGTCAGACATTTGTTGAGCAACAGGACACAGAGGATGGTGGTAAATGGAGTTCAATTTCAGGAGAGGGGGGTGACCAGTGGGGTGCCACAGGGCTCAGTTATGGGGCTGGTCCTCTTCAATGCCTTCATTAGTGAGATTGCGGAGGGGCTGGAAGGGAAGTTAAACATCTTTGCAGATGACACCAAGATCTGTAATAGGGTAGACACCCTCCAGATGGGGTAGAAAAAAATGAAAAGAGACCTAGGCAAATTTGAGGAGTGGTCAAGAAAGTGGCAGCTTAAATTCAATACAGAAAAGTGCAAACTAATGCACTTGGGAGACAGAAATCTTGGAGAGAAATGCAAAATGGGGGATACTCACAACAAAACTGGAAACAGACTTTGGTAAACATAACGGATGACCTGAAAGTGGCCAAGCAATGTGAAAAGGCAGTTGAGAGGGCCGGAGGGATGCTGGGGTACATAGGGAAGGGCATCACCTGTAGAAAACAGGTGGTGGTGATGCCACTATACAGACAATAGCTTAGGCCGCATCTGGAATACAGTGTTCAGTTCTTGAGACCGCACCTCTGGAAGGACATTGACAGAATGGAGGCGGTCCAGAGAAGGGAAACAAAAATGGTGAAAGGATTGCACCAGAAAACATATGAGGAATGACTGAAAGCTCTCAATATGTATACAATGGAGGAAAGGAGGCAGAGAGGGAATATGATAGAGACCTCAAAGGAATAATCTTCCAGAAAAAAAGATGTGCAAGAACAATGGGACACAATACGAGACTCGAAGGGGGGAGACTCAGGGGTAATGTCAGGAACTTTCTTTTTCACAGAAAGGGTGGTGGATGCATGGAATAGCCTCCCAGTGGAGGCCGTAGAGGCCAAAATGATTGGTGAGTTCAGGAATGCATGAGATAGACAGAAGACAATCCTAGTGGTAAGAAAGAGAAAGAAAGCTGTAGATCATTTAGGATCCAGTGTTTAAGTACTGTAGGTAGGGAAATAGGCAGACTAGGTGACCTGGCAGTCCTTAACTGCCATCAAAATCTGTGTTTCTAGCGCAAACCCATAGCAATCTCACTGTCCTGTCCTCCTGAAGGATCACCCCTTGTGACCGTTAATTCCTTCAAATACGTGGGCATCACTCTTGACCTTGCTCTTTCTTTCTTTCTCAGATCATATTGAGATCCTAATCCACCCCTTATACCACAAACTGCAGGTCAGCTACTGTCACATCAATTACCTCAGCCCAGAAGCCTGCCTCGCCATTGCCAAGTGTAACCTTCTCCCTCTATTAGATTACTGTTCCCCCCATCTACTCCCTTACCTCCTCTACTAATCTGCTAACGTTAAACACCAACTACAACAAAGTTATCTTCTAATCTGTACCATTGACAAGGCTGTCTGCAGTCCAGCCACTTCCCCTCTCTCCTCCCTCCTCCTGACTAAGGTGTTTCACCAAGATCTCTGCCTCACTACAGGCCCTTTGCTGGACTGTCCACAAGTATCCACTTACATGGACCAGTGGGGCCTTCTCGTCTACTGCCCCAACCCTTTGGAATCGCCTACCCCCTCCCCTTAGAGCTTCTGACTCCCCACAGTTTTTCCACTCTCACCTCAGGTCCCACCTAGTGTCCTCTTCCACCTGCTCTTGCTCCCCTGTTTGATAAATAGCTCCCCTGTCCCCCCTTTTCTGACCCAACTCCACTCAACCTTACTTATTCCCATTTGTAGTCCATTCTCTACCATGCCTAAACATTATATTGCAATTACCTACTAGTTCAGGATTATTTTTGCTGTGTGTAATTTTTATTGATCAGCTGTATAATTTACTCCATTCTTTTATTTTTACCACCTATGTATAATTTCTATTTACTGTACCTAACTTCTCAGTGCTTTTTTAAGCTTTGTACTTGCTGTATTCTTCTTACTGTATTCCTGTGCCATCTCCATGGCCTGGGTCATGCCTGAAAATAGTTCTTGGACCAGTGCAGCTACCCAATTAACAAATAATGAAATAAATAAATATGATGTTTACAGGGAATCCATTGTCTGTTGCTTTACTAATGGGTTCAAAGAAATGGAATAGATTTGTTTGGCAAGATCGTAATGCTTTGGACCCGTGTTGTGATATGTCCCCTTGACCCTTTTCCTGGACATGTACTTCCATAAATTCTTTTACAAATTCTCCAAAAAGCTTGACCACAATGGAGGTCAAGCTTACTGGCCTATAGTTCTTAACGTCCTGCTTAGAGCCTTTCTTGTGCACAGGTATAATATTTGCATTTTTCCATTCAGGGATAACATGACCTTCAGCTAAGGAACAAATAAATAGCATCACTAATGGGCTGGCCAATTCACTGGATAATTTATTCAGGAGTCTCCGGCTCATGTTGTCTGGCCCAGGGGATTTCTTTATCTTGAGTTTTGCCAGCACAGTTCTAACCTCACTCTCCTTTATGATGTTGTCTTGCACACGCGCAAGCAACATATTGTGATAGCTTGGAATAGCAGGTTTTGGAAGTGCTGTCGTGTTGTGGCCAGTGGCACCACTGCTTTTCCAAGCTGGGCTCTATGGCATGAATTAAACAGCATGCTGTCCATGACAGCAGTTGAAAAGTGTGCCACCAACTTGAAACACATTTGCAGCTGCAATGAGGGAGGCCCAGTCATTGCAAGGTGTGCCTTGCCTGGTGTAACATTTCAGTAAACATGGAGGCGGCTGTTGCTGTCCACCTCTCACAGTCCCATTAGAAGCCAACATTGGGGGTGCCCAATACCCCTGTTGGCATGCCTCTGCACCAGTTCATTTGCTGATGGGGAAGCCCAATCCCCATCAGCATAACGTCCCCCTTTTTTGACTGTATGATCTGCCAAGAAGGGTGCCCAATGCCCCTTGGCATTATGCCCCCCTCCAAACATGCTTTCTTTGCTGACAGGATGCCCAATCGCCATTGGCTTCAGTCCCCCCCCCAAAACACAGGTGGCACACTGGGAGCCCACCCCAGTGTGCGCAAAGCAAACCTGCAAGAAAAAAATTGTCTCACATTGTCTTTTTTATTTTTGTTTTACCTGAAAAAAGAAGATGGTCCCTCTTCGTTGGGTCCCTCTCCAACCTGCACCCACCCTCTGTCACCCCACCCCACACCCCCTCACCCCATACTTACCTCCAGAGCCCCATGTAACGATCTTCAGTGGACCAGGAACACATCTGAACACTTCAAAGCTGACTGCAAACTGAAGAAATGCTGGTAGCTGTATAATGGCATAAATGGGGGGTTGAATTTAGGGTGATATCACTGCCATTTTTGGCAGTTTTGGGCCCAAATTTTCAACATGGGGCTTTTGGACCCCACCTCATGATCTCAGTTACTGTGATTTCGTTATTCAGTCCTGAAATGTGATTTTGCAGTCACTGCATGGAATCACCTTTCAGGACTGATTAATGAAACAACAGTGTCACTGTTCATGAGGTGGGCTCCCAAAAAGCCTATGTTACAAATTTGGTGAACAAATTCCAAAAAAATGACTGTTACAAGCATGAATAGCGCAATTACCATACACGCTCATAACTTCCAGAATTTTTAATATTTTCACTCCAGATTTTCAACATTGCCATTTTTCTACACCTCCTGATGATCAGTACAGCTGTCGTTTTTCACATCTGGCCCAAAATGTGTTTTCGCACATCTGGCACACAATGGCATGGTCACTGTGCGAAATCAATGTTCTGGACAAAGTAGCAAAATCACAGTGACAGTGTTCATAAGGAGAGGTCCCAAAAAGCCCATCTTGCAAATTTGGTGAAAAAATTCCCAAAAATGTCTGCGTTATCAGCGTACATTGCGCAGTTCCTATGCACACTCGTAACTACCAATTTTTTATATTTTTACACCAGATTTTTAACATTGTCAATTTTGCACACTGCCTTATGAACAGTATGGCTGTCGTTTTTCACATCCTGCCTGAAACATGTTTTCGCACCTGTGGCACACAATGGGCGCAGTCTCTGTGTGAAATCAACATTCGGGACAGAGTAAGAAAATCACAGTGCCACTGTCCATGAGTGGTGGTCCCAAAATGCCTATGTTGAAAATCCAGTGTAAAAAATTCCCAAAATAATTGCATGATGGGTGTGCATTGTACAGTTTCTATGCATACTCGTGACTTCACCAATATTGTTATATTTTCTCTCAGGATTTTCAACATTAACATTTTTTTACACCTGCTCATGGACAGTACAGCTGTCATTTTTCACATCCTGTTCCAAATGTGTTTTCGTACCTGTGGTGCCAAATGGTGCAGCCACTGTGCAAAATCTCTTTTTGGCTAACAAACTGATACTGTCACTGTTCATGTGGTGTGGTCACAAAAAGCCCATGTTGAAAACTTGGAGTGAAAATACCAAGAAACACCCAGAGCATTAGGGTTTCTGACCATAATGCCCTACCCTGTAGGGACTGACAGGCGTCATGGGTGTGACTTGGGATTATCAACAGTAATGCTCATGCCGTTCCACCCCCATCCCCACCCCTACCCTGCAGCCAGTGACAGGCATTGAGGTGTGCCTTGGGCTCTTCAGCCCCAAAGTTTATCCCGTTCTGCTATACTGCACCCATTTCAGCATTTTTCCTTATGGAATGGGGTGAGTGTAAAGCCTGAACACCCCAAGGCACACCTTGACACTTGCCAGTGTCTGCAGGGTAGGGTGAGGTGAAATGGCATGACCGTTATGGCTGATGACCCAAAGGCACACCACAATGCCTGTCAGTCTCAGCAGGGTAGGGTGGGGTTGACGTTGGTTCCATACTTCACTGCCATTCCTATTATGCATCTCTTTAACTCCTGCAGTACCAATGTCAATGCCAGCAAGACAACATTTGGCATTGACAAATGCTTGTTATATATGTATTTGTATTAGCTTTGTCAACTTTACAAAGTATTGATTTACAATCTATTTTAGGCTGGTAGACACTGAGAAAAAAATTATAAAAAATATTGCCATGTCCTTTTCATTCTTGATGTGGGTGCTTTCTGTTTTGAGTGGCCCCACTTTTTGTTCTCCACGTAGGCCACTGCTATGGCTAAAAAATGCTTTTCTGTTATCTCCTACTTTTACTTCAAGCTTAAGTTCTCCAACCTTTTTTGCATTTTTTTTGTCAGGTGTTTGCATTTTTTCAATTTTTGTTTATACTTGGCCAAGTTTTCTTCAGATGGGTTATGTTTATATTTTTTAAATGCTCTGTTTTTTCTCCTAATTTCCTTTTTTACATTCGCTTGTGCGCATGCGAAAGGAACATTTTGGGAGAGTAGCACACTTGGAGGTGTGCCTCTCCCACCCAATGCACTGCTCCCTTGAGCAGGCGTGGCGGTCCTGCACCAATGGGTGCAGGAGCTCAGTATGACAGCGGTGTTCCTCTGCTTCAAAGGAAAGCACCCGCTGCCATACTGAGCACTGCCCTCGGCCACCACTACCTCCCCGCGCACGCCACGCTGCCCCCAAAGCTTTGTTGTCACGCTGGGAGCCCACCCCAGCGTGGCAAATGTTGTTGCCGACGGGGTGCCCAACTTCGTCGGCTCCACGGCCCCTAAGCCATCCTGCTGCCACGCTGGGAGCCCACCCCAGCATGGCAAATGGTCATTTAAATTGCCGACGGGGTGCCTAATCCTCGTCGGTCCTCGCCCCTCAGTAGCTTGCCGACGGGGTGCCCAATCTCCGTGCTGCCCTCACCCCCCAGCCATCTTCTGCCATGCTGGGAGCCCACCCCAGTGTGGCAAACGCCCCACGCCGCCTTTTTTATTTTTCAACCTGTAAAACAAAACGGTCCCGGCCTCCAGCCCCTCCCACAACCCGCACTCACCCACTGTGCACCCAGCCTCCCCACACCCCCTTCACCCCATACTTACCTCCGGACTCTGGCGCAACGATCTTCAGTGGACCAGGAACACGTCTGCACTCTTCAAAGCCGACCGCGAACTGAGGAAATGCCGGTAAGCTGTATAATGGGCTACATAGGGGGGTTTCAACTTTATTGCATATCTCAGTCATGTTTTGGAATTTTTGCACCAAATTTCCAACATGGTATTTTTGGGACCCCTTCTCATGAATGATGTCACTGTAATGGTGTTATTCAAGCCCGAAGGGTGATTTCGCAGGCACTGCGCAGTCACTGTGTGAAATCACCCTTTGGCCTTGAATAATGCCATGACAGTGATATCATTCATGAGAAGGGGTCCCAAAAACCCCATGTTGAAAATTTGGTGCAAAAATTCCAAAAAATGACTGTTTTATGAGCGTGAATTGTGCAGTTCCTACGCAGGCTCGTAAGTTCGCAAATTTTCTATATTTTCACTCCAGATTTTCAACATTGCCATTTTATCACACCTTCTTATGAGTTGTACAGCTGTCATTATTCACATCTCACCCAAAACGTGTTTCCGCCCATGTAGCACACAATGGCGCAGTCGGTGTGCGAAATCAATGTATGGAACATATTAAGAAAATCACAGTGACACTGTTCATGAGCAGAGGTCTTAAAATGGCTATGTTGAAATTTGGTGAAAAATTCCTAAAAATGACTGTTTTATGAGCGCATGCATGCAGTTCCTACGCACACCTCAGTGTTAGTAATTTTTAATATTTGCACTCCAGATTTTCAACATTGCCATTTTACCACACCTCCTCATGAGCAGTACAGCTGTCATTTTCACATCCATCAAAATGTGTTTCTGCCACGTGTAGCTCACAATGGCGCGGTCGGTGTGCGAACTCAATGTATGGGACACATTAAGAAAATCACAGTGACACTGATCATGAGCAGAGGTCTTAAAATGGCTGTGCTGAAAATTTGGTGAAAAAATTCCTAAAATGACTGTTTTATGACTATGTTAGAGTTCTATGCACGCCGTAAGTTTGCAAATTTTCAATATTTCCACCCAGATTTTCGACATTGCCATTTTACCACACTTCCTTATGAGCAGTACAGCTGTCATTTTTCACATCCTGCCCAAAACGTGTTTCCACCTATGTAGCGCACAATGGGGGTAGCAACAAGGTCACGCTGACAATTTATTGTGCAAATACCAGCAATTGCACAGGGCATTAGGGTACAGCACCATACATGCCAAACACCACTGCAAATACCTGCAAGCGAATGTTTGGCATTGACAAATGCTTGTTATATTATTATTTAACCAAGATGACACCTTTTCTCTAGTATTGTATTTTTCCATGTTAGGTACAAACTCCCTAATACAGTGGTCTATACAAGATTTTATTTCTTTCCACATTAAATCAAGTGGTACCTGATCTAATTCATTTTTCTGGTCCCACTCAACCAAGTAATGCTTCATTTAATTGAAGCTTGAGTTATTATTACACCATATTTTCATGATCCCATTTTGAGCTCTCGATTTTTCTTTGATTGTTATTTGCACCACTTGGTGGTCACTATCCACCAGTGGGTTCCCTTACCCCATACATAATCATTTCATTATCCAGGTTGGTAAATACCTGGTCAAGTATATTGATATCTCTGGTATTGTATTTGAAAAGTTGTTCCATATTGTTACTAAAAGCAAAATCAATTAATGTTTGTTCCGGGTTATGTCCTGCAAGTGTACACCAGTTAATATTTGGAAGATTAAAGTCTCCCAGGATCACAGTTTTGGCTCCAGTTCCAATTTCTGCTATTGCACTCATGAATGTTTTGTTTTGTTCTAAATTAAGTGAAGGTGATCTATAACATACACCCACATCTATTTTTTTATTACTGGGTATGTTAATATTTACCCTAATCTGTTCCACATCTCTAGCATAATCCATGGGTATTTCAATTTCAGTAGCATGAAAGATATCACTCACATACAAGGCTGCATCCCCACCTCTCCTATCAGTTTTATCCTTATGGAAGAGTTGGTAGCCTGGGATTTGTTTTTCCCAGTCTTCCTCTGTCCACCAGGTTTCAATAATCCCACAGATGCGTATATTTTCATTTTTTATAAGTATTTCCAGTTCATTAATCTTTTTTGTCAGACTTGCATTGATTGACAGGATATTTATACGACTACTCTCCTTAAATTTCCTATTAGCAGTAGTTTTTCTCTGACAAGTACTTTCAACTGCTGGTCGACCTCTCCCATTATTTTCCAGTTTACATTTCCCTTTTTCATTTCAGGAACAAACATTACACCAGTTTACTATCTTTTTTACTCAAATGTAATCCATTGCATGCGAACAGATCTCTTTATCCATAACTTTTTTCCCCATGTTTTATACTGCTGATTTTACTTAATGGGCACCACCTCCTTATGCTATTATTGACTCTGGGTACCTTTTTGTTCCAATTTTGATTAGCTCTAGGTACTGGCAAATATTTCTGACAGTACCACATCATATTTCATTTCATTCAGTAGTTTATACAAGCTCTGATAGTCAAGCAATACCTAACTTTTTGACTTTTTCCTTATATCATTAGTTTCTGCATGAATGATTACTTGCTTCTGTTCTTTTATTGTTTTAAGTACTCTGGGTGCCATTTCATATCTCATAGCCTGCTCCCAGGAAGCTGTTACTAGTTACCCTATCTTTATTTCCATTTGCTGTGTATTTATCTGTATATATGGTGATAGAATCACCCATGATAAAGAATTTTGTTATTACGTTTATCATATCATTTTCTTGAATAAACGTAGTTTCTGGGTAATTTTTATGTTTGCTTGCACGCATGTGCAAGAAACATAGTGCCATCATCCGAGTTTTCGGAGGTGTGTCACCCCCTCTTCCAATTCAGTCAGTGTCTTGGCAGGCGCGGCCCCAGTCCTCCAATGCATGCTGGAGCTGTCTACGACAGCTCCAAAATGCAGTGGAGTACAGTTGAAAGGGGGAGCTATGCTTCAGATAGCAGCAATCAGATATCGCCTGCTCATGCGCAGCTCCCCCAACACACACACACACACACACACAAACACACACACACACACATATACACACGCACGCATACTGCGTGCTGCCCCCCCACGCACACACTGTGTAGCTGACGGGGGTGCCCAATCCCCCATTGGCTCTGCTGCGCTCCCCCCAATAGCCTTCCACATGCCACACTGGGTGCCCACCCCTGCGTGGTAACTCATAGTATAGCAGATGGGGGTGCCCAATCCCCTGTTGACTCCACGCCCCCCCAGCCATCCTTGTGCCATGCTGGGAGCCCACCCCAGTGTGGCAAACATCCTGCGTGGTCGTAATAAAAAAAAACAACCTGTAAAGAAACATTGACATTTTACCACACCTCCTTATGAGCAGTACAGCTGTCATTTTTCACATCTTGCCCAAAATGTGTTTCCACCCATGTTAGCGCACAATGGTGCAGTCGATGTGCGAAATCAATGTATGGGACACATTAAGAAAATCACAGTGATACTGTTCATGAGTAGAGGTCTTAAAATGGCTATGTTGAAAATTTGGTGAAAAATTCTAAAATGACTCTTTACATTAGCGTGCTATGCAGTTCCTATGCATGCTCATAAGTTTGCAAATTTAATATTTTCACTCCAGATTTTCAACTTTGCTATTTTATTACACTTCCTTCTGAACAGTACAGCTGCCATTTTTCATATGTCGCCCAAAATGTGTTTTCGCACATGTAGCGCACAATGGTGCTGTTGGTGTGCAAAAGCAATGTTTGGGACAGATTACGAAAATCACAGTTACAC